>CM073463.1:84069594-85402094 GCA_037074535.1 Gleditsia sinensis
AGTTGACTTGTGTAAAGCTTAGGGATGAATTACCAGAAGGAAGCCTATTACACTTACTAAACTCAATGTTATAGTAAATTGCTATCAGCTCAATATTTACCTGCTAAGAGAACATCATTTATCAGTAGGCTAGGATGTTGACCTGTAAGGATTGATTTATGACTAGCTACCGTTTTAGGATTTCTACCTTCCCCCTCCCACATTTTGTATCCTTAGGTAGCAAGATAGAAAAGCCATTGACAGAGAATGACTGGTCTACACTATTTTCTAAAATCACATGACAATGTTTATGGCCATATAAAGAATACAATATGCCTGAGATAAAATTGATCTATTCATTTGATGTTTTGGAACATCTTGGGTTTGTCCTACCAATTTGGAGCATTTATTGTTGATTATTTATGGGGTTCATAGTTTGCTATGTTTGCAACTATTTGATTCATTTGGTTGGAGGGAATGCCAGAGACTTTCCTGGAGAAGAGAATTTGCATTTATTTTAGGGCAGAGTTGCCTTTTTGGCCTTTTTATGATGTTTCCTGAATAGTTATTTCCAGGAAGTTTCCTTGTCATATATGCACTAGGATTGGAGATTTTTTATTTGTATATGTGCTTATTTGTCTCATGGTTATTATATTTTGTTTCCATTGAGAGGATGTTTCATCTTCTTTCTTCAATTCAATGAAATTTCTTCCTTGATCAGAAAAGAAGGGGGCCCGGAGGGGGGGGTGATGGACAACAAGTTTGTCCCAGATAGTGGTGTAGAATAACTATGAACTTACATATAGCGAAATTTACTTATTAGATGGCAGCTCAAGCAAGGAGAGGATCACATTATTGTTTGCATTTCTTATATATTATAAAAAGGAAAGGTGATATTCCCTGTATACAGCAATTGTGGTATCTCCAAGCAAGTTCAAATGTTCATGATTTGTCCATATCTTTCTCATACAACTGGTTCAGAAAGAGGGCATTCTCTCTTATATTATTAGAGGAAGACAATAAAAATTTAACGTGATCACTGTAGTTGCTATTTAGAGTGTTTTAGCTTGTCACTGAAAATTTAATGTGATTACTGTAGTTGCTATTTAGAGGGTGAGCCTTGGCGCAACGGTAAGGTTGCTGCCTTGTGACTTGGAGGTCACGGGTTCGATTCCTGAAAACAGCCTCTCTGCTTGCAGGGGTAAGGCTACGTACATCTAATCTCCCCAGACCCCACCAGGTGGAAGCCTCGTGCACTGGGCCGCCCTTTTTTACTGTAGTTGCTATTTAGAGTGTTTTAGCTTGTCACTGTTGATCTAATTCATATCAGTTATGAGGGTTCTGAGAATAGGTTATCCAACATGGTATCAAAACATTTCGGAAGACTGCTGAATAGTTTTTGTAAACTTCTTCTAATATCACTGTAGTTTGTTTCTTGGTTCAGTTCAAGGGAATGTTCAGGTATGTATTGAGTGACAATTGGTATGCTTTCAGATGAATACATATTATTTGTTTAAGCTTTTAAGGCAACCTTGGTTATCCTACGTAGTAGCAAAGCTTTTCAGTGAGGGATGAAAATTGTCAGGTTTGCCTTACCAGTATGCTAAGCCTAAGTAAGAAAGTCACACCTGTATCCACTTTGGTGTATTTTTATCCCCAAGACCTGAATAAATTTTGCATGCCCATACTTGCATAAGTACCCAAATAAAATAAGTCAAAATGAATTTTATTATTACTTTTAATGTTAAACGGGCTTTTGGGTAAATGAGCGGAGAATATATAGACTGATGCCGGTACCCAAATAAGAAAGCTTCCTTCATAACTGTGTCTATACCCATTCGGGTGCCCTTTTCTCATCCATACCCATACTAGAATGGTGCAAGTAGCCATCACACCCATACCGATATATCACAGTATTTTGTATTTTGGCCTAGTTTCATGGGCTGTGCATATTTGCATTGGATGACTTCTAGTTTCCATTGAGCTAAATACATATAATTTGTTTGTTTCTCATCAGCTTAAGCTTAAGGCATACTGCCTTCTATATTAGACAAGGTTATTAAAGTAGAAAAACCATTTAAACTCTTTCCGGAAATGGCTTTTCTAGTTTTCAAGCAATAACATTTGATCAATAACTATCTTTGGGGGACCAGAATAGAATTGATACTGTATTAGTACTAGTAGTAGTAGGCATAAGCACAGTCTTAAACCATGCTGTTTGGTTGAATTTGGTTCAATGATGATAGTGGCCAAGGCACATGATAGGATTTACCAATGCTGAAGCGGAAACTTTAGATTAACCTAGAATGGTCCTAGCCTTGTATGTATGTATTTACACAACTGCATGAGAACTCTTGATAACCTGGTTACCGAAAATTTAAATAATCATTATACTGCTGCCTAAGAATTAGTATAGAGTGTCTAATGATTTAGGACAAGTCTTTTCGTCAATCTATACAAGGACTTCTGAAGACTAAGCTGTCTATGCTGGTAAAGTCTGACTCCAGATCTGAATTAATGTCGCCAGGAGACTTGACATTGCATCTATCTAGTTACATTCTAGTAGTTGAGCATTGTTTTCACTGATGTAGTTAAAGCATCTCTTCTTCCCATACAGTTTGGAGCTTCTTACTTGCTTAATCTAGCTTGCTGATTAGCATTGCAACTGCAAATACATTGATTTACTTGTGAGTTCACAAAGTGCTGCAAATCTGCTCATCTTTTAGGAAGTTTATTGTATACAAGATGAACATTCTGATGATTTATAAGTTCGTTAAAGTTCCTTCATTATCATTTTATTGTTTCATTCATCCCCAGTATGGCACATTGTTTCTGTTGCATGTTGTCAGAAATTGAACCATATAAGGGTTTAGCCCATGCCCTTTGGAGAAAGGTCTGACTCTGTAAGACTCCTTTCAGATCTTCCTCCCGACAAGGAGCCTCTGGACTGGAACACAAGGATGAAAATAGCAGCTGGTGCTGCTAAGGGATTGGAATATTTACATGACAAAGCAAATCCCCCTGTAATATATAGAGACTTGAAGTCATCCAACATCCTCCTAGATGAGGGTTATCATCCCAAGTTATCAGATTTTGGGCTTGCAAAACTCGGCCCTGTTGGTGATAAGACTCATGTATCCACACGAGTAATGGGAACATATGGTTATTGTGCTCCAGAATATGCTATGACAGGCCAACTAACTCTGAAGTCTGACGTATACAGTTTTGGAGTTGTCTTCCTCGAACTTATTACTGGGCGAAAGGCTATTGATAATACACGTGCACATGGAGAGCATAATCTCGTTGCCTGGGTAAGTACTTCACCTGGTCATCTTTGTGTTTCATTTGATACCTATGGCTATACATCATAGAATAATGGTATGGATGTTAATCTTTAACTCAGTCACTAAATTAACCTGAACCAAGTTTACCCCCATTTAACTTTAAATCTATTGGGTCATGGAACTTTGTAGGCACGACCTCTTTTTAAAGACCGTAGGAAGTTCCCCAAAATGGCTGATCCCCTACTTCAAGGCCGTTATCCGATGCGAGGACTGTACCAAGCACTTGCAGTTGCAGCTATGTGTTTGCAGGAACAAGCTGCTACAAGGCCTCTTATTGGGGATGTTGTGACTGCTCTCACATACCTGGCCTCTCAGACATATGATCCAAGTGCAGCCAGTCAGACTAACAGAGTTGGTTCATCAACCCCTAGGAACAGGGATGACCGAAGGAGCATGGCAGATGGCGTGGATAGCCCAGATCGTGGACGGAGTGGCTCCCCTTCCACTCACAAGAACTCACCTGATTTCAGGAGAAGAGATGGTAGGGATCCAAGTGCTGGTACAGACTTGGGCAGGAGTGAAACTGGGTCTGGGAGAAAATGGGGATTGGATGATGTAGAAAGGCAGGAATCTCAGAGGGACAGCCCTGTAAATACTGGAAGAGCTAGGGAAACTCCAAGGAACCGTGACCTGGACAGAGAACGTGCAGTTGCTGAAGCAAAAGTATGGGGTGAGAATTGGAGAGAGAAAAAGAGGGCAAATGTAATGGGTAGCTTTGATGCTACTAATGAGTGAATGCACCAGAACACCAATTCATTTTGCTTTTCATCTTGAATTGAAGAGACGTATGATTGAGTCACGAGAAATTTGCAGAAGGATCATCCTTTAATATCTTGGTTTTCGTGTCTACCCGGGAATAAGTGTCTTGGATTGGACTGATCGTTCTGGTAGTTGATTATGATGTGGTGAAGAAAACAGTTGAGAAAAATTGGGATTTGGGGGCGAGGGGAGAAGTTAGTGTGGATTGGGGATTAAAATGTAAACATGGTGCAGAATGTCAATGCAACATGCTCTTCTATGTAGTAAGGATTTATAGGTTGGTGTTAGAGAGAGCAGGAAAGGAGTCTAATTTTTGGCCCCCCATATTGCTTGTAAATGTGGGGGCTTAGTGGATTTGGTGTGGGTGTCATTGCTGTTACATGTACTCGTACAGTATCTGTTTATGTCTTGAGTCTCATGTTTTCGGCTTATACAAAAAGGTTTATTATATTATTTGTGTCACATGACACCTCTCTCTCACACACATGCATGCATACACGCTTGACTTGTATCAGTTATTTACTAATATGCAGTAATTACTTTTTGAATAGATCTAAGTGCACCCTTTAAGCTCCCAAAGGTGAAGATAAAAAAGATGACAGAAATTAAAGAGGGGTTAATTGAATGGTGGAAATGAATATGTGATGTATAATTTAGCATGTGGTTACATATTGAAATTTTAGCTATCCTAATTTTTTTAGGTTAGGTTATAAGAAATTTTGTTTTGTAAGTTTTCTAATCTCCGCGCACGGAAAAAAAAAAAGGAGAAAGAGTTCTGCATTTAGTAACTAATTATTCTGTGTTGATGACTATTTCATCACAGTTTAAAAGTTTAAATTATCGACATAGAATGGCCAAGCTACAGGAAAGCATAGGACAGTGTAAACTAAAAATAGGTTGAAAGTGGAAATAGGTAAATAATATTCCTATCGATGGTAAATGAAGCAATGAAAATTGGATAGTTTGGATCAAAATCACTTTGCATTTGATACCAAGAAAAAAAAAAGTGAAATAATTAAATATGAACGAAGCACATTTTCACTTTAGGCTCACAAATTTTGAGTACTACTCTCAGTATAAAATGAGATGAAAATAAGAAAAAAAAATTGATGTCTTCTTATTACTATTTTCGTACACTATTTTACGTTTCTTAATTTTCACTCGAAACTAAATGATTTTCCATCATTCTTATATTTAACTCTCCCACATAAGCACCAAAGACTGCAAACAATGGAATAAGCGTAGAATTGAAGATAATGAAATCTGGCGTTCTGTTCAGTCGTGTCATTATGATAGCTAGGTTACCGTAAAGCTTAGTACCGATTGAGTTTCAGCGAAACGACTGACCCACACCTTGAAACGCCCGTGGTCTTAATTATAAAAGGGGAGGGGGGGGGGGGGGAAGAACTTAGTAGCTTAACGCAGGAAGACTACGTTTACTGAATGTTAAAATGATTTAGACTGAAAAGGATAATTAAACATAAATATCATAGTAAATACTTCCAAATATATAAATTGATTCAAAAACAACCGTGAAGGAGAAAAACACGACCATTAGAGTACACTAGCACCTAGAAGTCTAGGACAATCGCTTAGCGAATAATAATAATAATAAAAAAGAATGGATCCACGCTTCGTTACCAATTCTTGTAGAACCAGGGTACGACTAATATTAAACAAATGTATACCACAGGGTACTGATTAAATATATATATTAATTGCACTGGCTGTTAATGCTATGCAACATGCAATCTGACAGGTTGTTGGTGGATTTACAAATTCAACAGCATCCGATCACATATTAAGCTTGCCTATCTAACCTTCCAAACTACTATAACTGGGACCTATGCAATTCAAAAAATAGAGATTGCAGCACCGGACTTGGGAAGGTAAACCTGGCCATCGATTTTTCACATCAATTGGGTCACACCAACATCAGCAAAACCACCCACCTGTTCCATTAACCCAAGTAATTTATGGCATACGTCCATTTATTTTTTCCTCTTTCCCTGGCCACAGTAAACATGGTTAAGCTTCAGTATATGCCGCAGCAAGTAACTTCAATGTAAATTAGGAAGGAATATAATTCATATTCTGCATAGGAAAGATGCATACCGAGCTAACATAGTCATCCATAGTTAATTGCTTACGCTTCTTCAAAGAAGGACTGTCTGTCTGTCTTGCCAAGGCACGCTTTGATGGGGTCATGCTCTGAAACATTTGTCAAATTAAGAGTAAGATAACAGTTCATATCAATGAAGATAAGAAACCCAAAGGCCAAGGTAAAATCATGTTACGTATTCAAATTGTCTTGTTTAGAAAACCAGCATACTCGCATCCTATAACCAGACAGTTATAAGTCTATAGTATTATATATTTTTATATGGTCCACCTCACCATCCCTTATTGTGGTTTGGTTTTTCCTAAAGATTTTGGGAGTGGAAGTCATAAGAGATGAAACAAACCTTAGCAAGTTTCTTCTCTTTACGAGCTTGTCTCTCCCTCTCATCATATTCTTGGTTTTCCTTCTCTATCAACCGAATGAGAGTGTCACACCTCCTTGCAAGTTCCTGTGTTGTGCGAGACTTAACAAACCAATCAAACCGAAATAAGGGAGATGTACGAAATGCCGCCTTCAACTCATCCCAATTCCCATAGCCAAGTTTGTGAACCATGCATATCTGATAAATTTTGTAGGAAAATTCAATCATGTTGGGTTATTTGATCAGACATAAGATAAAAGGAAAAAACTATTTTAGATTAAAAGAAAAATTAAATATAATTTTACCATGAATCTGTCACACTCTTCATTGTATAACTTCCCTTTGTTTTGCCCATATTGTATCTTCAACTCTAGCCATGGATTCTTGTAGCGGTCCAACTTCTTCCCAATAGCTTTCATGATCTCATCCTTCCGAGATATTCTAGCCTCCCCTCTTTCGATGTTTTTAATAATTCTGTCATAATCTGCAGTCATCAGTTCAAAACCACTAAGTTAGACATACCTTAGAAATTTTGAAGAGAAACTAACTTCAAACTCCAGTTGACAAAATATATATTATAAACAACCGAGATGAAAAAGAGCTGCAGTTTAAAACATGAAGCAAGCAAGTTGATTTGCAAATGTAAACACTCATTTAGCATCTGCCATGTATTATGGGGCAAGGAAAAGAAGGTCGTTCAGATTCAAATAATTTTTAAAACCGTTTTCACTTTCGGTGTTAAAAATTCCTTTTTTTTTTTTTTATAACGGCTGTAACTTACCATTTAATTCCTTGTATCTTTCTTTGAAGACCTTAGAATATCTTTCAACTTCCTCCTCTGTTTTACCTTCCATCTCAGAAGCAATACTTTTTATATCATTTCGGCCATACTTTTCACAGGCCCTAATGAAAGTGTTAAAATCCCTTCGGCTCCATGATGAAAATCCCTATATTCACAAGATAATCAAGTTAAACTACAGAGAACCATATTGAAATCTAGTTCATCGACACAATTCACTCACCTCCTCTAGCAGGCGTTCCTTTTCTTCCAGCTCTTCAGCTGTCAAAGGATCTCCCACCTCTAGACATTCAACGTAGATACCGTTACTAGAATTTAAAACCGTATATGGAAAAAACTATAACCTAGAGAATACTTGCATACCTTCTGGTTCATCAACATCTATTGAGTCCTTTAATTGATTCTTCTGATGTGTTTGCTGAAATTTTATTAGATAACGTTAAGTGCCAAACCATACCCATTTGTCAAGCTAATCCTGGAAGACATACATCAGCAAGTTCATGTTACCCACCATGAGATAGCGTACTTCCTTTTCATACAGCTCGCTCAACCTTTGTGTGTTGAAGAACTGGAAATCATGCCTGGAGGACGAAAAATAATAATTTCAGTCCCAACAGAAGCAGTACATTAAAACAACTGAAAGTTTGACAAGGTGCTTACAGCTGAGGCATCCTAGGAATTCGGGGCTCTTTGGGTTTAGTAGGACCACCTTGGCGCATTGTTTGCTTAAAATATTCAGACTCTGAGTAACTACGAGTAGGAAGCAATTAAAAATAATCATATATCACATCATGGTAAAAAAAAAAAATTGATTGAAAGACTCAACATAAAATGAGAAGAGTATGTTTACTTGCGCTTCCGCTCTCTTTTCGGTGGCTCTATCCAGTTTTCACTTACAATTTTTTTGAAATCCAATTTGTTCTCATCCTTTGTTAAACAAAAAGGGAAATAAAATGCGTAGATGTTATTATTTTAGGAAAAAAGGCCTTGAAGAAACATTGAGTAATATAAAAGCCAATTATAATGGCAAAAAACAATATGAAGTTATATCTACCTTCTCGTCATCAAAATCATACAACTCAGCAGCTGCAAAGAGAAAAAGCACCAATATTAGTATACTCAAATTTTATAAATACAAAAACATCATTGAAATAGCAAAAACAAAATGCTTAACAGATGCTACAATGTTGTACATGTATGTGTGTAATAGTAACAATGATGCAGAGATAAACATATAGAAACTAATAGAATTGCAGGTTCTACATGCTATCTAGAATCACTATTAAGGCATGCAAATAAGCAAGAATAATAAATATTTTTGCTACTCGCCTCTTATATAATTCCAAAGGATGGAGAGCACATCAGAAGCCCAACAAGGCTTCAATTTGGCACATAAAGCAATTTGGGTTTTATATTCCTTAAATAAAGTGCACACAGCACCAGATTTAACAGCAGAAAGAACAAGCCATTATTATTTGTAAAGCCATAACATATAGGCATAGGCTACATACAGTCATCCATCTTAAATTTGATTGCATCTTCAGTAAATTTCTTCATCTTGGCATCAAGTTCAGCCGTTGCTTCTTCTCCTTTAGCAATAATTCTGTCAATATCCTCATCTGTAATTGTACTATCCTTTGAACTGAAAACCATTTCAGCTCCAAATCTGACCATTTGAAGCAATTCATCTTTATTTACAGCTGCAAACATACACCAATTAAACTGGATTAGACAATCCATACATCTTGCAGAAAGAAATAAGAAAATCCATCCTTACTCTTCTGTTCAGCCAATCGTCCTTGCTGAATGACCAGTGCATCAAGTGCAAGTTTTTTGTAGGCCCTTTCAATGACTTTTTCCTCAATGGTATACTGTTCCATTTGAATGACACAATGAGATATTTATATTCAGCTAATAATGAACAGAATAATTCATTAAAAATAACCTCAGTGCAAAATCGGAAAACTTGAACTTCTTTCTTTTGACCAATCCTATGAGCACGGTCCTGAGCCTGCAAGTCAACTTGTGGGTTCCTGTCATGAAATCACCAACCATCAACAAACTGAAAAATTATGATACAAACACAATTATTCAGAAAGATACCAACCAATCACTGTCGTATAGAATAACAACATCAGCAGTAGCAAGGTTAATGCCAAGACCTCCAGCCCGAGTTGATAACAAGAAGACAAATTTCTCACTTCCTGGTTTATTGAAAACTTCAATGGAAGCATCACGGTCTTCTCCACCAGTATTACCATCAATACGACAATACTGATATCCACGAAACATCAAATAATCTTCAAGAATGTCTAACAACCTGGTCATCTGAAACAATAAAGGCACAAGGAAGTTTAACAATATAACAACCAGTTAAGAAAGGAATGAAAAGAGCACAGAAATAAACTTAAGGAAGCAAGAATGATAGCATATACACCAGGTTGATCAATTCAAGGCATTCATAATCATCACTGACCAAAATCATATTCTGAAAAGTAAATAACCTGTGAAAATATAAGCACCCTAGAGTCACGCTCTTTTAATTTAGGAAGTAACTTATCCAAAAGAACCATTTTACCTGCAAAAAAGAAAGGGTAGAAGATTCTCAGTGCTTATTGGTCTGACTAAGAGGACTTCTGAAGTATTTTTTAAAGTGAAAATAGAACTCACCAGCATTTGTAATGAGATGATCTCCTGTTGTATAGGGAGGACCAGGTTCAGCACCTTGGAAAAGATATGGGTGATTACAACATTTACGCAGCTGCATTGCTATATTCAGGAGGCGTTTCCGTTCACCACCAGCATTGACAACCTCAAGATCCTTCTGTAATAATGCCCTATAATACTGTTTCTGCATTTGTGACATACCTACTTTGAGAATGGTTTCCTTCTTTGGTGGTAAACCCTTCTCAACATCTGACTTCAACCTTCGAAGGAGAAATGGGCGGAGGACCTAAATAGTAAACATACACAAGTGGAAAATATCAACTTTTCACCAGATTAAGGGAAAAGAAAAAAAAAGAACCTCTGCAATTAACAAAGGATCAAAACTTACCTTGTGCAGTTGTTGAACGACCTCTTGCTGGTCATTATCACCAGAGATTTGAAACCACTCATCAAAAGTTTCAGCAGAACTAAAAATTTCTGGAAGAAGAAAGTTAAGAAGAGACCAAAGCTCATGAAGATTGTTCTGCAACACCAAGAGATGACAAACGATAGTAAATGCTCAAGAGTGAAGAAAATAGTACTATACTTGCAACAATAAAAAAAGGATTTAAAAATTCAGAGCCAGACCCCTAAGCATATAATTCAGACATTTAAGGTGCACAACAGGAAAAACCCACAATAACAAACAATACTAAATTAATCACCATTTTATATAAAATCTAACTGACTTTTCACTCCTACTAATCAACCTCAATCTGAATTATTAGAGAAATTCTCAGCAGAATTGCATTGTACTTAATTTATCTCTATTGAAACTTGGCAAGTGAGCAAATACATACTAAAGATGCCCCAGAAGTGGAGCTGATTGCTTCTTAACTATTTATTATTCTTTACTCATTACAAAATGAATTTACGCAGCAACCTCCACCCCTCCTCCCTAAAGAAAGGAAGAAGTAAACACGGTTCTGAAGTCAAAAATAGGACAAACGTATCAAAAGCAAGGTGTAGGGTGATTAATTGATATCTTCCCAGACTAACAAAAATAAAAACCATTCAGGTTTAGAATGGAAAAATTCAGCCCACCCTTACACCCTCCCAAATTACAAATCACTATAACTAACCAAGCTTGTTACCAATGAGACAATACTAAAATCAATTAATTTAAGTAAAATCAGCACGGCCCCAATTCTATATTCAAAGAGAACAAATAAACTAAATAAAATAAGACCGAAATACTATTTCTTACAGTAAATACTTTTTTGTGGATAATAAACAAGAAGTTATACCTGAAGTGGTGTCCCAGTGATTAGAAGGCGATAGTTTGTATTGTATAACCTCATTGTTTTGGAAAGTAAAGAATTCTCATTCTTGATTCGATGGGCTTCATCAATAATTATGTAGCGCCAACTAAAACGACGCAACGCAGACTTCTCCTTGATCGCCATTTCAAAACTTGTAACACACACATCAAACTTCCCAGCAACCAATAATTCCTCTCTAATGTGTCTCTGCAGCAATTTGTAACCATTAAAAGAGAAGTTAGAAGTGAGTACTAATCACAGACTATGTCAAAATAATTTTTTCAAGAAAGTCTTACCCTTTCATCAGGATTGCCAAGAAATTTTACTGCACGCAAAATAGGACAAAAGCGTCGAATCTCATTCATCCAATTTCCGAGAGTAGATTTTGGAGCAACCACCATATGGGGGCCTTTGATTCCTCTGAACTCATGCAAATAACCCAATAAGGAGATAGTTTGCAATGTTTTACCAAGCCCCTGTAAATCACCATTTTATCTATCTTTATAAAAATTACACATTGCAAAGAATTCACACGCAGTTAAGTAAAATGAGGCACATCTCTCCAGTCCCCATTTGTACCATACCATTTCATCTGCCAAAATTCCATTGATACCATTCTCATACAATCTTATAAGCCAATTTAGCCCAGCAAGTTGGTAATCCCTCATCTTCCCTTGGATACCTGCCAGAAAGAACAAGCAATTTGCATTCAAGTGAACTGAAGCTATAAAGATATTAGTTACATATGAATAGCAAGCATCCTCATTTTACATGAACAATTCAAAAGGGAATATAATAATTTAAGAGCAATAAATGAGACATCAACTGGATAGAGCTGGCTGTGGACAAAAACAGGAAGCAAATTAAAAGGCGAGTGAATTAATGAGTTAAAGACAGAGGAAAGTTCAAGCATGCATATAAATTCATAAAAAGTAAGCTTCTGAGAAATCAGCAGCAAGAATCTGCCCAGAATGTGCCCACTTTGTCATATCTAACCAATAGTCCTCTGAATTATAAATTATTGCATTCTTAACCCATTATTATGAAAGAAACGCAAATATCAAAATCTTTCCACAAAAGTAGAGGAAAAAAATAACACAGCCAAGCCAAGAAAGGAACTAAGAGGACCCCTATATTAACGTATACAAGTATGGTACCAAAAAAGGAGAGAGCAATAAGCACAACCACAAAATTTGACACTCAAAGGAAGAGCCCTGTACTCATGTAAGCATATATTTGAACACACAAACGTGAAGAAACACTTACATGATGGTTGTGTTACTAGACGTGTATTTCCAGCCAAACCATCTTCTTCTTCTTTAAGGTATTCTTCGTCTTCCTCTTCTTCGGTAACTTTTGATGCATGGCGACCCCTAAAACGGACAACAATTAAAGCAGAATAAGTTTTCTTACAAAGCACAAAGTTAAGATTGATCAATCATAACTCTTGAGTGTCTTTCCGGCTTCTGCAAATAACCAGATAGCATAGCCACCACCCCAAGAAATTGAGGACAAAAAATAGTGTCCCCCTTCTCCTTTTTTCCAATCTGTTAATCACTTCGTAGAACTTATCATGCATTTGGATAAGATTTGATGACACAAAATAATTTTTCTGGATGTAAGATATTAGAATGATATATAATCAAATTTGAAAGGGCAGCTATTGTGAAAATTGTTGGGCTACAATAAAGAGTTGGAAGACAATAGCTTCTTCCAGGTGAAGTAAAACACTGGACGTAAATACCTCAATAGGCAAACCAATCAAAAGAAAAAAAAATGAATAAGGAAGTGCACTAGTGTTTTTGACACAACCAAGCATGGTTTTGAAACATTTTCCTGGGTATAGTTACAAAATTTCACATACCATTGGAAAGAACTTCAAAGTTATAAAAATGAAATTCACAGTATCATGAAAACTCAAGAAAATAAAGCTAATAAACTTCAGCTGACGGGGAAAAGGGATGGAAAAATGCCATAGCATAGTATTAGTATGCACCATGCAGTAACAGTAACTTCCAAAAAAGGGCTCCACGCATACCTTCCCTTTGACTTCTTCTGAGATGAGGTTGGATCACCTTTTGCAAAATGTGCAAACAACTCAGTTTGCTGTAGGAGATACTTCAAGCGCCCCTTTCCTCTATTATTCTGCATTAGAATTACATGTAAGAATTACTTACTTGATCAATAAACAATGGACTATAATACAAGGAAGGAAATGCATCCTATAAGCACGCACCATATCAGCATCAATGGCAGCATTTTGCTCATCCAATATCTCCTGAATCTTTTGTTTCTTCAGTTTCTGCATTTCTTTTAATCTGGCCTTCTCACGCTTGCTAATTTCAGCATCAAAATTACCTCCATCCTGAAGTTTGGACAACACACCAAGGCGTACAGTGAACATATAGTTACAAACAGAGTGCTTCCAGAAAAATTCATTGTCCAGTAGAAAGCATGCGCATCAAATGCATTAGACAGTAAATAACACAGTGATTTGAATTTATATGGATCAACTCGCTCTTGTTGAACAGCCAACAACTAAGCAATTGCGTTCAAAGATCACCCTTTGCTAATTTACAACTATGTAGCTAGAGTTGCCAACATTTCAATGAGACCACTCCAAAATGTGTTAAAATCTTACCACATTGCTAATTTCACTGACTCGCAAATAAAATTTTTAAAAAAGAAAACCAAGACCAAGTACATATGGCATCTCGGCTCGACAGACACCAATCCAAGGTCATGAATAAATTTGGAATTCAAACTCAACGCTAAATCCAAGGTTTCATAGAGCTTTCAGGCAGGTCAGGTTACGGTGAAATGAAAGAACAGAAACAAAAAGACTTGATTCTCTTTGTTTTTTTTTTTTTGCTCTATATGAATATTTACTGAACGTAAAACCCGTAAACCTTTCCCAATATTTTAGGTCGAGAAAACCGAATAAGCAGTACAGTACCAAATCATATGGCAAAGTAGTCCTAAATGACGAGAAGCATACGCAACGCAAAAAAAGACTCAAGAGAGCGAACACCAATTTTACCTGTTCCTCCTCGTCGACATCAGCGGTGGCGGCCGCATCGTCATCAGAATCTGGCGAATCGTCGTCAGCGGCTTCATCGTCGTCGGAGCTAGCGGAACGAGCCACCGCTTCCAGCTCCTCTTCGTCCTCTTCGTCGTTGATCTGCTCATTGATATGCTCATCCTCAGAGGAATTGGAGCCGTTGGACATGGCTTCGTCGGAAGACACCTGGTGCTTCGAGGGCCTCGCCATGGGTTTCTTAGATCAAGGGTTTCGAATGAGTGAGAGAAAGACCTACACAAGACCGACCCCAATTTTGAAGCCACAGTGACTAAAATATGTCAGAAGAGGGTTATTTGGGTATTTATAGCCATCTAATTGGGAAAGTTAGATGTGCGGTTAGAGGCGTTAGGATATGGAGGCGAAATGACGATTTCCCGCCAATGATGCAGAAAATGGATTTTCCCGCCTACATGGACTTAGGTTACTTTAGGACCGAGGCCCATGGGCTCACTTTTCTTTCTTTTTGTTTTTTTCTTCTCTGTAATATTTTCACTCAGCTTGTTTGGTAATTTTTTTTATTATAATATTTTTTTTTGGCCAATATATGACTATAATAATTGAAAATATGATTTTTATGAAATATAAAAAAAAATTAAATGTCCTTTATTCTTTGTAAAAAAATAAAAAATAAATATAACAAAATCAAATAAAATAAACTATCATTCAATTTAGTATAGTTTACATTTGATATTAAATTTTATGTTATTGTTAAAATAAGTTAATTAGTTCAATTCAATGAATTTAGAGTTATTTTCAGAGTTTGAAATATTGAATTCAAATTTTAATTAGAGCTTAACTAATTCAAAAAATAAAAATTGCATATAATTTATAAATGTAATTACATTCAAACTTATTATATCATAACCAATTTACCCAATTTATGATTCAAAATCTAAGGAGAAAAAAAAAACACTTGTGAGAATAGTGGGATACTCCTTCTAGGACTGAAAAATACTTTTGTCGATTTGAGATGGCTTTCATTCTACAGATTGTTTGATAATGAATTAATAAACGACGCAGGAATGCTATAGCAACTCAACAACTACTCATTATCTGATTCCTGATGCAGGGATTTTAAGCTTTTAGTAAAATTGCTCATTTTTATTTTATCCCCAACACAAATGACCCTCAATACACATATGTGCCTTGGAACACTGAAACAAATAAATGGAATACATTAATGAGCAAGCACGAAAAGTTAATCGTATATTAATCAACGATATTGGTTGCGCTGGCGTAAATTATATTTTCTTCTAGTTGCAGATGTTGTAATTGAATTCTCTCCTACTTCTTCTGTAAGTAGATAGTCAGGATCATCAAGGCAGTTTACATCATCAGGTAAATCGGCATCTATCCATTGAGACCAATTCACATCATCATCATCCATCTCCCATGACATCTCCTTGTGTGGTTGCATGCTGTTAACCTTGTCAACCAGAGTTAGCAGCATCCGATGGTTCAACATTTCATAGTCTCTGCATAATTGACAAGCAATTCTATAAGACATAATAAAATCCATGTCTAAACACTGAACTTCTTTTACGTTTGTGCACTACCTGTATGTGAAAATAGCATATAGAAGTTGAACTGAAGCACCTAGCATGAAGAGTGATCTGACCATATCTATAATCCAGGTTTGCTGCTCAATGTTGTCATTAGTGAAACGAAGAATGGATACTTCCATAAAGAAAGCAGCACAAAGCCCTGTGAACAATCAATGACATTAAGCCAGTGATGCTTGGAAAATTTGGAATGAAAGCACCGAGAGAAATGCCAGGTACGCCATACCGATATATAGCCATGGCCTAACATTGTATGTTTGCTTTGTACTGGTCAACATATAGATGACAAAGATTGACATACAATAAATGAAGAAAGCTTTGATTATTCTTGATTCAAGTAACATGGCATTGTGCAAAGCGAAAAGCTTGTCTAAAGCAACAAACATGCTAGCCTGCTTCGACTCAAAAGATTCCTGTAATGTAAAAATGGAGATTTCAGATTAAGAAATCATGAAGACACTGATATGAGGTAACACCATCCGGAAACTGTAGTCTAAAAGTTGTGATTAACCTGAGCAGCCAATATTGATTTTGAATTTTCCATTAAACGATCATGAAGCCCCTCAATTTGTTGCTGTCTCTGAAGAAGCTCTTCTTGTTGTTTATGCCCATATTCAGCGAAATGTTGTAAGGTTTTCCTGTAGTACAATAGTGAACTCAATACATTTTCTCAAATTCATACTTTTAAGACAGTTAAATTATCTACCTGCTCTCCTCTAGTGCTTTTGATTGAAACTCAGATAATTCATTTAGACCCTTGAGTGCTGTGGATTGTCCATCTAAAAGTTGCTGTTGCTTATCTAAGGAAATCCCAGCCATATTCCCAATATCCTCGGCTTTGCTTTGCAGGCTTTGCATCTCTAGTGACATAGCATCTCCAACTCTAATTACCTCTTTCTCAATCTCAATAGCTTCATCCCTTATCTTTTTTATTTCTTGGCCCAAATAATTGTAAGAGTCCTTGAGCACTGCCATTCCATCCTCCAAATTCCTCTTCATATCCTCTTGTCCTTCTTCCAGCTGTGATTGTGAAGCTGCAATTTTCTTGGTTTGCTCATAAAGACTCTCTGAATGCCTTAACACAACGTCTATGTGATCTTTCACATTCTTAGTAGTCTCAGCAACTTCTTGTGTACGAAAATCAATTGAATTCAGAGAATCATAAATCTTATTTGAGCCTTGCAATAGATTTTCTGATTTCTCATCTATGCTTTCTAATTTGTCCTCCACATACTGGGCTGAACTCTTCAGTTCAGTCACAAGTCTCTCTGTTTCACGCTTGAATGCATGAGCCCTGCGATATCAACAAAAAGGCATGAGACAAACACACAAAGAACTGAACTGAAACCCAGTAGAAGGAATAGCACTTAACTGTAACTGATGGCAGATGGAGTTGGTTTCGAGGTAGAATTCTAGGTAGACCGTATGGGCAAGGTCATTTAAGGTTTTCAAGCATTCAGCCATGGAAGATTTTGGGTCACAATGGGGAAAAGGATGCCTACCAGAGTTCCTCTGAAAGCAATCACTAAGATGCCAAGCAAGTCTAGAACGCTTCTCATCAACAGCCAAAATCTCTGAACAGCCAGCAAAGAGATGTTTATAAGCATTTTGCCAACAAGAGTTTGAACCAGCCATTTCCCCCATAGCGTTCTCTATCAACTTCATTCCCTTGCGGTCATTGAAGCTCTCAACTGAGAATTCAGCAACAGAACCTCTAAAACTGCCAGAAGAGCTCTTACTAGAGGGAGTCTCTTTACGTGATGAGAACCAACCCCATGACTCGCATCTTAGTAAGAAAGAGAGTAACAGAAAAACAAGAAGGTTACAATGAAGACCCATACCAGACCTTTCCTTTTTGTCTTTTCTTCAGAATTTTACGTTGATTTTTATCAATCCTGCATCAAACCCCAGATACATCAAACAACGTTTGCTCCCAAAAACTAGTACCTTTGTCGCAAGCATGCTATACGAACAATTTAGAAGGAAGGTTTGGGGGACAGAGATATATTTAAAAGAGAAACTTGGTACGTGGAGTTCAAGAAAAGAAACTGAAAAAGTAGTAACGATTAAAAAACAAAAAATCTAGCATAAGGAAAAGAAAGTCAAACACAAAAAAATTAAAAATTAAATTAAATTAAAACTAGAAAGAAGGAGACAAAACATAATCGTACCGTATGGATTAAGGTGAATATATTTAGATTTTTTGTAGTTATCAAAAGAAAAGTATGGAGGAATGGTTGGATAAAGTTTGACTATGCATGCATGGAGGGTGGTGAGTGTAGAGAAAGCGGACAATGCTTAGTCTTCTTGTCCACGAAAGGGCGCGAGGCGGTTGGCATTTGGCATAATCGTTTTGACAGTAAAGGGCAATTTCGGCAGTGTAAATGAACCCAAGCGACGTCGTATTTATGCTCATTATTTCGGCTTCTTCCCTCGTCCTCTCCTCCTCGAAAATTTCTGTTCTCCTTTGTCAGATTTTTCTTTGTCCGGCTGTCCCTTCAAATTCACCAATTTGCTTGCACTGGAGCACGCACAGGGTACCGTCTGCCACGGAGGAGGCAAATTCCAGTCGTCTTCGGTGCTCAATCGCACTAGGTGAGAAGCTTTTACGAATTTATTCAACTATAATAGTTTGCCCTAACGTTGTTATTTATTTGTATTTTGATTTTTGGTGTTATTTTATTTGAAATTGATGAGAACCCAGTGTGCATGTCGAATCAATTTCGCTTCTGCTTTTCGCATTTGGTATGTTTTCTTCCTTTGGTTTCACTACTGATTATTCTTTAGCCGAATTCCGCAGATTATGGGGAAAACTGTATGGTTATTATTGGTTACCTGTTTATGTCTGCTAGCGTTTTCGGATGGGAGAGGTAGAGTGGATAATTAACATTCTTGCAATACTTAACCCTCTCTATTTGTTATTAATCATTTCCTTGGTTTATTCTTTACCCAACATTGCTTTGTTTTTCATTTACA
Source organism: Gleditsia sinensis (assembly GCA_037074535.1). Classification (NCBI taxonomy): domain Eukaryota; kingdom Viridiplantae; phylum Streptophyta; class Magnoliopsida; order Fabales; family Fabaceae; genus Gleditsia; species Gleditsia sinensis. The sequence continues at coordinate 84,088,547 of CM073463.1, forward strand.
GAACTCAAGGCTAAGCAGAAAAGTCATCATCCCCTCTACAATCATACACTTGCCAAAATCTTAGCGGAATATGCTTCTGCGGTGAGTTCCTTGTGCATTTTACATATTCACTGTGGACAATATAGGTTAGAGAGTTCATCACTATCCATGCATATTATTACGCTGTCCCACTTGGGCTCAGGTGGATGGGGGGGCTTGTGTATTACATAGAGGTCATAGGTTCAAGTCGGACTTCCTTTTATATTAAAAAAGAAAAGAAAAAGGAAATAAATGTCCGATATGTTGCTTTTGAACAATTAAACAATCTAATCATGGAGGGACAATTTCACAAGCTGATCCTGATGGGTGGAAAATCTTAGTCCGGCTATGGGCCAAAATAAGTCAACCTGGGGTCATTGAAGTGTGTTGGTAATTCATATTACTTACCTGAAGTTTGCTTTACATGCATCAATCAGACTCCTGCCTATGCTAGTACAAGTTTCGTTTGAGGATTGAAGGGTTTTCTTCTTGCAGGTGTACTTGTCAGATTTGACAGAACTTTTTACTTGGACGTGCTCCAGATGTAATGGTTTTACTGAGGTACCAAGAATATAATTTTTGTGCACCTTACACGTTCAATTAAGTGCCTGAGTGAACTTTGAGTCATTTTAGTTTTAATATCATACTAGTTTGGCACATGTTTTAAAATTGTACGTCTAAAGATCTTTTAATGGAAACAGGGATTTGAAATTATAGAGTTGGTTGTTGATGTTCCGCACTGCTTGCAGGTGCACTCTCATCACAGAAATGTTACTTTAAATTATAGAGTTCATTCATTCCCTTCATTTTCTTTTGTTACAAATAGTAGTTGTAATGGATATATGTCATGTCATGACTCTGTTCTTATGTAATTATGACTACCTGTTTTAGGGGTTTGTTGGAGTGGCAAAGGACCCTAATGCCATTGTCATCGCATTCAGAGGAACTCAGGAACACAGGTGGTTTTTCTTCCCGGTTTAAATTTCTTTTTTTTTGTCATTTTGGGTCTTGATCCCAAGACAAACTGCAAAGTGGACCTATTTGGTTGTAGTGTTGATCATAGTAGCCAAATCGCGATTCAAATCGTGAATCGTAAAATTCACAAACATATTAAAAAATAATTTAAAAATATAATATAAAATATAAATAAGTAGATAACATAAATAAAATATTTAAAATAATGTATTTATCTTAATAATTTTAAAGATAATTAACTATAAGTTTTAAAAAGACATAATTTTAAAGATAATTATGGGGAATATTCTTTTTAACTTTCTTTTTAGGAGGCATGATAAGAACACTGCCAAAGTAAATTTAAATGTAAAATATGAAGTTTTTAACAATTTAAAAAAAAATAAAAGATGAGGGTTGAAACTTGAGAGTTGAAAGAAACTTACCTTTGCTAATCAAAAGAAGGAGAAGATCGTCAGTTAAGAAATTTTTTTGATATTTTGCTAAACTCATCTTTGAGTCAAGAATAAATTTAAAATTGTAGAGAGCCTTTTGAGTATAAATAAGTTTAAAATTGTGAAGGGAAAAAGTTTATTTAAAGATTACATATTTTTGTTTGAATAGGATTAAAATTACTTGTAGAATAAGTTATTTTTATAATTTAAAAAATATTATTAAATTAAAACAATAAAAGACTTCCACTGCAATAAAACATCTACATTACGGTTGCTGAGGGACATCATTGTTTCTTACTAAAATTAACCCTACAAAGAGATCCCATAACCCAAATACAGCATTTGGTCTTTAGTTTTTCTTTTTTTTTTGTAAAAACAAAACAAAAGTTTAAGAGGATGAACAGTGAGTCGTGCAGCAGCCATGACTGCGCGATGTTGAAGATGGGTCGCAAAATCAGATGATTTTGCGATTCTTGCCGGAATCACACCAATTTGTGCGATTCTGGCAACAATTAATGTTTAGGCTCGATTATCGGTGGCCATACATCGAACTGAAATGCACAATTCCGAATGTGAATTTTGCGTTTTCAATTTTTATGGTAATGCTATACTTATATGTGATACTTAGTTGTGATATACTTTGTGCTTTAATTTACTAGTGCTAGGCATGCCATTTGTGTGGATTGAAATTGGCCATGTTGAATCTGTAATTTATAGATTGTTGTGTTTGTTAAGAGATCATATGTTGTCATATATTGACCTTTGAGAGTCAGAGAGCACATCTTTTTCCCTTGAAGCAAACATTTTGGCCATAAATGGTTAAATAAAAGTCAGTCTTTGAGTAAGTTTGGCATGCATTGGGGCTACTCAATTTATATTTTGAGCTCATATGTATATTAACTGCTTGGGTACAGCCTACAGAACTGGATTGAAGATTTATTTTGGAAGCAGCTTGATATAAATTACCCAGGCATGCCTGATGCAATGGTGTGTACTGCCAAAAGTTTGACCTTAATTTATTCTTTAAAGTACAGAGTGCCATTTCTGATATAATATTATCATTTGCTTTAGGTACACCATGGATTTTATTATGCATACCACAATACAACAATGCGTCCTTCAATTTTGAATGCTGTTAAAAGGGCAAAGAAGTTTTATGGAGATATTCAAATTATAGTGACAGGGCATTCAATGGGAGGGGCAATGGCTGCCTTTTGTGGACTTGATTTAACGGTAATTGTAATATAGAATTCTTGATGTGACCGGGCATTGTACATGCTGCTTTTATGAGTTGGTTCAAGTCAGTTTCAAATTTGATGTGTTTTGCAGTTTTGGGAAATTCCCAAACAGTAGAAAACAAATTGAGCTTTTATTTTTCTATGTGATGAGCCTAATAAGTTTTACGTGGCATTTGATTTGCAGAACCAAGAATTTCTCATTCCGAAGAATATAGCATTCCCATGTTTGGTTCATCACAAATATATTTGGGAATATTTTACTACATTTATGGGGATCTAATATTCTCAAGTATGATTCACATCAATATTCCTGGAAATATTTGACAATTTTTCAAAATTGGGACGCTACTAGGTTAACTTATAAAAAAGATAAAATGCATATGTAATTAAATAAAACATGAAAAATTGAAAAACAGATCAAATGCACGTCAGAGTTTAGGATTTAGGGCCTTGGAGCCTTGGATTTTGGGGTTTGAAGTTTTAAGATTTGAATTTTGGAGTTTGGGGTTTTGAGGTTTTGGGGCTTTATGGTTTGATGTTTTGGAGTTTGGGGGTGTAGTTTTGGGGTTTGGAATGTAGGGTAGGAGGTTAAAATTGTCTTTTGACTTTACAAAAGATATTCTTGCCATGGGAATATCATATTCTTATACCCCATGGGAATATATGGCAATTTATTCCCATGAAACATTCTGGGAATGTTATAGTCCTGGCAATATTTTTCTAAAAGTTTAACTAAACATGGGAATAACAAATTTTCATCTTTTATCCTTGAGAATCCTGATTTTATTCTGTGAACCAAACAGCTCCTTAGTGTTTTTGCTAGTTCCCATTTACCTACCTAAGGTGAGGGACACCCGTTCAATTCTCCCCCTCTCCCAACTAGCAACGTCTGGTTACAAGTCATTGCATGTTTATTTTTTTTTATTTTTCTTTACTTTTACTTATTTGCATATTATGTGGGCATATATTTTAGGTTATATGTGTATTACAACATTATTCAAGGAATTGTATCAAAATAGAAATATTATTCAAGGAATGAACCAAGTATTAGGACTGACGTAAATTGTGAACTAATGGGTTTGTTCAATCAGTTCCATAGTTTCTCTTGGTTCAGTGTGGTATGTGTATTTTGGAACCCAGTCTAGGTTGGTTGGTTCAGTTCAAAGTTAAGTCTGAAATAAAATCAAGCTAACCCATGAACACTGAAGCGATTTTTATCCTTGATTTTTTTTTTCAGAAATCTTGATAGAATAGTGTCCAAGCTTTAAGCTTCTTGAATTATTTTGTTTTGCCTGGAACATAACTTATGTTTTCACTTCATGATTATTCTATTTTGTGAAGCTGCAATAGTTTACATGTTTTCTCTTACATGTTTACAGGTCAATCGAAATGCCCAGAACGTTCATGTTATGACATTCGGACAACCACGTGTTGGCAATGCTGTTTTTGCATCATACTATAGCAAACTTGTGCCAAATACAATCCGTGTCACAAATGAGCATGATATTGTTCCCCATTTGCCTCCATACTATTACTATTTCCCACACAAGACATACCACCACTTCCCAAGAGAGGTACTGCTTACTCATATTAGTATATTAATTTTCACCTAATTTTATTACCAAGATAACTTTGGCTTCTGTATATTTATTATATCTCATCTTTTCTGTTCAATCGCCTTGATTGCTGGCACATTCTCTTCACTCTCCAATTTTTTGGTTAATACTTTTTTTTGTCACAGCCATTGAATACTTTATGGGATAGTGTTATTTCTCTTGCTTCTCTGTGGTGTTATGTTAGGGGCCATTTTAAGGGCTTTCTTTTTCTCATTTAAATAGAGATTGGGTGGCTTTGTTAACTTTATAGATTTTAGTTTTCTTTTCTGCCTTCAGGTTTTTGTTGTTTGTTCTTTTAGGAGGCTGTCTTATCCTCCTTTCTTGTACTTCTCTTTCTATTAAAGTTACTTTTTCTATCTAAAAAATCTTATTTCATTATTTTTTTTTTTTGGTCCGGAGGTGTGGGGGTTAATTTTTGTTGCTGACTTTTTAATGTTAATATTAGCTGTTGGTAGTTCCTCAAACATATCCAAGGGCACCAAGGGTTTTCCACCTGCTGAACCATTGCTATCACATTACATGAGCCATTTGCTAAGTCTAAGGGGGTGCTTAGCTGTACTTTATCTGTGAAGAAACGTGCATACCTGTTACCAAGAGTTCACTATTGTGTACTTAGTTTCCACTGATTGCTAATTTGTAATGACAATTATCATTCGCACCCATGTTAGGGGTGACTCGTGTTAGATACCAAGTCTACTGTGCAAGTCCAGCAATGGGAGAGGTTCTGTTTGCCAAACTCTCAACAGATCTTTTATATGCCTTTTGAATCAGTTTGTTTGCTCCTTGTACGACACAAACAATTTTCTGGTGTCGGCCATGCTGCTTTAATTATGGTCTATGACCCTTGGTTTATTGTGGGAATAGGCAAACCTGTGGCACCGATCTTTGTACTTTGTTTTCCAATTTATAAAATTGATAAATTATTCTGGACTGCAGGTGTGGCTTTATAGTATTGGATTAGGAAGTCTTGTATACAGAGTTGAGAAAATTTGTGATGGATCTGGGGAGGATCCATCTTGTAGCAGGTAAGTCATTCTGTTTTCTCATTATGTCATTGAAATCACAAAATTTATAAAATGTTGCTTCTTATTTCTCTCTGTCAGTGATGGACTGGTGGGGAGCACTTCTTGCTATTTTGTATATATAGCTGTGATCCTAGTTGGAATTCCAAAAGAGAATTGTCTTAATTATAAGCTGCTGAAATTCATTTGGTTATGCAGGTCAGTGAATGGGAACAGCATCTCAGACCACTTAGTCTATTTTGGTGTTCGCATGGCATCAGATACGCCGGGATCGTGCAAAATTCTGATGGATCCTTATGTTCTGGGTTATAGCATCAGAGATCCAACAGGAAACATAATCTTGTCCAGAGATCCTGCAGCTCCCCTTCTCGAATTGAGTACCAAGTTGGACATTCAGGGAAAGCATGTTAATGGTGATTGAATCTGCATATGATATCTCTTACAGGATTAGTGCAAAAGGATTATATTTCTGATTTATTCTTTAGGGATCCTTGCAGAAAGCATGGATCATAAAGCAGGTGAAATTGACCAGGACTCGAAGGAGTTTGTGTACATAGTAAACAGCCAACAAACTTTGTATATTCTCATCATTGTATATATGCCATTTATTCTTGAATCCTATATATCATTCTGTGCACAGTTTCGCTTGTAAATTCATGTGAATTACATAATCTTACCTTGGCTTGAAATTTTCCTAACATAAACCAAAGCTATTTCGGCAGATGATTAGGCCTACGCTGTACCCAGGAGTAAACTTTACTACGATGCAGGATTAGCCCTCTCCAGATTAGACCCACTAGAAGACGGCTGGAATTTTTGTGATTTTGAGGCCATCCTACTATCAAGGTCCAGCCTTCACGAGGCAGAGATGAACTAACTTCTATAGAATATTGCCTTGAATCTTGATTGAATGTTATATCTTATTAATTGTATAAACTAGATAGGTTAACTTGCTTTGCTCAATTTAATTTTAATGAAAAGATTAAACCATAGGACTGACCATTTTGGTAAGTTGAACAAAATTGAATAAAGAGATAAGTTCAAGTTGCCATTTTGGCAGACTAGATTGCACCAACCGATAGACTCAACGTCCCAGCCCGTTTTGACCTCACCATGGTTATAAAGATAGTGTGCATTTGTTATTCTTATGGAACAGCTTCCGAGTTAAAAGCATACTTGGTTTTTATTGGTTTATTGTAAGGAAGAAGCCCCATAATATTGCAAATGTAATTAAATTATATCTTGGTCTCTTGGGCCTAAGACTAAACTTATAAGTTTTGATAAAACTTATACTTGATATCAAAGAGGTCCAAGATTTATTCTTGAGTGGATTTATACATGATTTTAAATTTATTTTTTAACAATAAAGTAATAATACATCATGAAATGTAATATTCAATCTTCTTATTATATACACATTCGTTATTGTTTTTTTCTTTTATAACTTCCAACCATTTTTTGTATATAAAATATTAAATTATACATCATTTTTTTAATAAAGAATCTCTATTATTGTCTAAATTACTTGAATTGTACCCAAGAGCGTATTTTTTTGGTTACATTTTTTTCGGGTTTGCTTTCCATCTTGAAATCCCATTGGCTGATCTTACGGCGATGTCCTTTTCTCTCTGGCTCAAGTAATGTGTCTGCCATCCCGCCACCTTATCCTCTCTTTCTCTCTCCTCCCAAGTGGACATTTACTATTTCATTTATGAAGCGAAGATTTTCGCTATTAAAATAATTGGGATAAAGGATTGTGCTCTTTAAAGCATTATGGCTTCCTTCCCCTTTGAGAATCGAGACAATCCAAACCAACAAATCTTTCCAAATCAAGAAACTCCTCCTGTTGCCTTCCTCTCTCTTGCGAGAGAGAAAAGGAGAGCCTTCTGTAAATCCCTCTCCTCCAAAACTCATGGAAGGCTCGGCCAATGAACGTCTTGATTTTGGGAAGATGGGATACGGGTACTTCTTCTTCATATATGCCTTTTGCATTTGCTTTTGTTGTTTGATTGGCTTGATGATTCTCATTTTGGTGTTTGACAGGTGCAAGCATTACAGGAGACGATGCCAGATTCGAGCTCCCTGCTGCAATGAGATCTACCCCTGCCGTCATTGTCATAACGAGGCCACGGTATTCCTTGATCATTTCCTTCATATTCTTTCATGCGAACTCAGCTCAAATTTTGATTTGGGCTTGTATTGTCTCCCCATGTCTGTTTCATTAGAGCATGATGAGCAATATCTTTGATCGGCACGAACTCGAACGCCAAGATGTTAAAGAAGTACGATAAATAGACAATCCTGGTTTCCATTTTCTTCGCTTTCTGAATTTTCGATTCATAAGAAATATAATTTATATTTCATATGAATCATTAACAGAAGACGTTAAGACTCACGCAGTTTTAAAATTCCATTGCTGTTTCAGGTTATTTGTTCAGTTTGTGACACAGAGCAGCCGGTATGTAATTCTTTCCAATTCGATTGAAAACAGAGTTTTTGTTTACTTTCAGGTTTCCAGTCTCTCTCTCTCTTTTTTTTCACTTATTCTTTCTTTGTTATTATTAAAAGGTTGCTCAAATTTGCACAAACTGTGGCGTCAGAATGGGAGAATATTTCTGCAACATCTGCAAATTCTTCGATGATGATGTAATGGTTCATTATATAAATCTGCCGTATCTGATTAAATTTCAATTCTTCAATATGATTGATCCACCTGTACTTTGACATTTGGTGTACAATCCTAGCTTGTGATGGTTAATCTTATCCCTTTCTCAATGATGCTGACTGTTGTTTACGCACTACATGCAGAAAGGGAAACAGCAGTTTCATTGTGATGATTGTGGGATCTGCAGGTGCGTTGGATGTGTTTGAGTAGATCTCCTTTGTTATGTTCTCGTGAATTTGTAGTCTTAAATAAATAAGTATGCATATCAGATGTGAGTTTCATTAAAAATGCTTACATGTGTATTCATGATTGGTTTGATAAAAAAATCGAGTCTACTTGAGAATTTTTTTTCTATAATTGAATTCATAAACATGCAATAAGTTTTGGTGATGTAATTTATGTCATTGTAAACAGAGTCGATGGTCGCCAAAATTATTTCCACTGCAAGAAGTGCGGTATGTATTCATCACCATATAAGGGCTTTCTTGATGATTTGGCATGAAAATTGTTTTCTAATTTCTTGATACAAGGTTATGATGTAAATTGTTTATGTACATATTGATAGCAGATTCATTGTTTTGCTTCCCTTGCTTTTCTTAAATGTCACTACTTTATTTATTTCTGTAAAAGGCCGGTAATATTTAACAGAATTAAGTGATAACAAGCCGTAGAATTTGAATGCTAACTGTTTATTCCATGAGCTGGAAAAATAAACATAATTCTATCAGCCTCCTAAAGAAACCCCAAGAAGATCAAGAGCATCGGTGTCTCTATTGCGTATTCCCTATAAACCCCGCCTTGTATTAATGTGTCCTGTCTGTATAACTTCCAAAATCAATTTCTGTATCTGAAGTTGGAACCTTTGGCTTTTATTACTATATTCTAATTTATTACCACGTGTAGTTCTAGCGTCGTACCAGTTTGTTGTCCTTTTTTCCCTTTCCTATTACAACTTCTCAAAATCCATTTTGGGGGCGAAAAGCCATTTTACAAGCAAAAGAAAGTGTTCAATATATATAGCATTTTTTTTAAGGTTTCTGTAGTGAAAAAACGTTTTATAAGCTGCAGGGTCTTGCTATTCAGTTGCTCTGCGGGATAATCACTTATGTGTGGAGAACTCCATGAGGCATCACTGTCCCATATGCTATGAGGTGCGTGCTTTATTCCCTCTTTCTCTGGCTCACGTTTCTAAGCAAAAGAGGTCTTTGTCTTGAGGTGGAAAATTGAGAATATTCTGATGTGACTTTATTATGTTTGTATAGTACCTCTTTGACTCATTGAAAGACACCACTGTTATGAAATGTGGTCATACAATGCATCGTGAATGTTGCCAAGAGATGATAAAACGTGACAAGTGAGTTTATAATGCCTATTTGAGAATCTTTTGTTCTATAAAACATTAGATGTGCTTTCATATGAACTTGATTTGTTCTCATGGTCCAGGTTTTGTTGTCCCATATGCTCCAAGTCGGTGATTGACATGTCCAGGACGTGGAAGAGAATTGATGAAGAGGTAGCCTCTTATATTATTATCTGTAGATGCTTTCCATTGATTTGTATGTTTTATACAGCGTGCAACTATTTGGTAAGAATATCACTTGCAAAAACATTCTACTTTAAATACGATCTCTCAGTCTCACTGGTTTATTTTCATGTTATATTAGATTGAAGCAACTCTCATGCCTGAAGATTATCGGCACAGGAAGGTAAAACATATTCTCAGAAATAAACTCTAAATACCACTTCTATTTTTCTCCATTCCATTGCCTTTTTCCATCTGTTAGAGGTTGCTCCAGCAGCAAGTTAAAAACTTAATAGATTTTTTGTCCTGTTCAACACACAGACATTAAAGGTTCTTTTGAGTGTAATGTTAGAATAGCTTAAGCTAAAATAGTCTTTGACATAGTATCAGAACTTTTATGATCGAATGGTTAGAAATTCAATTTTTGGCCACTCTCATTCTTCAAAATTAAATGAAATTTTAGCACAAAGGAGGTGATCCTATGTTTTTTCTACACTTAAAAGTCCAAAGGGTTTTGATATTTGGGTAAAGAAGCTTGTTAGAAATTATAATTAAACTATTTATAGATTTTCATTTATGGGCTTAAACTTTGGAATTGAAGTGGTCTTTCACCAGTATGAATGCACCTTCTGTCCTCTGTGCCTATAGCCTGGACAGGCAGAGAAAACCACGCGAAGTTACTATGGAAGAAAAAATATGCATGCGCTCACGCTTTTCTAATATTTGGATATGCCGTTTTAAGATGTAATTTTAGGATAGATTGAAATAGTAAAGAATCAAAGTATATACCATAGCTCTTTCAGAAAAATTTCCGAACTTCTAATAGCACTAGCATACATAAATTCACTTGAATAAAACTAAGTGGCAAGTAATGCAGGTTTGGATACTATGTAATGACTGCAATGACACAACTGAAGTTTACTTCCACATTATTGGGCAAAAATGCGGCCACTGCAGATCATATAATACTCGTGCAATTGCTCCTCCTGTTCTTCCTCAATGACCAGATTTCTTGTTGTTCCAGAGACAGATCTTTCCAGCAGGAAATTAAAGTTAGCACCCCATTATTGTAGATTGTTCTTATTGAATTAATGTAGCATCAAGATTATTAGTTTATTAGCCCCCAGAGACCAAACTTAGATTATTCTTCCTCCACTGTATGGAGTGCATGGATCCATTAGGTTGATATAAGCATCTGTACACGGTACAAAAGGGGAAAAAACTGTTTCCCCATTATGAGCTGCTGATAATTGTGTTTGCCTTTGAATTTAATCAACACGGTGCAGTGATTCCTTCCCTTACATGCATTATTAGTCTTATGAAAATGTGTTCATGGTAATTCATAATGACAGTAAATTGTGATTATTTATTTTCTTGCTTTGTCATATTCTGTTTTTAGAGGGTATTTCATAATGATACTGGAACACATTTAGTGGAGACGGAACATTCTCCTTCGTTGCTGTGCTTCTTTAAATTTATATCCACCCAAGCACATGACTGTACTTTACATAGAAGTTTTTACTGTCTTTTTAAGTTTTGTAAAAATCTGTAGTGTATGAAAATAGTTATGATATTAGGAGAACAACGGCAAAACTCAAATCTCCGTATAATTTTTTTTGTACATAATTCTGTGTAAAAATTTGGCAAAAACACCTTTAAAACTTTCTTTTTGAGCATACAAAAACGCAAAAAAAAAAAAAAAAATCAATATAGAAAAAATAATTCAATCATATTAAAATTGGAGGAGTGTTAACAGTTGGCACATTGCTTCTTGATTTTTTTTCAAATTTAAAACTTGGCAAGTTAAAAGAAGATTAATAATATAACAAGAGTTAGTATTTAATTTATTTTTAATAGATAATTTTTTGTCTATTAATAATGTTTAAATTATGATACATAATATAAATAATTTAAAAAAATATTATTTTTATTATATATTATAATTTAAATATCACTTGTAAATATAAAATGTATACCACAACTTTAAACTAAATCAATTTTAATATAACAATTAAAACTATTAAATTTCGAGGAGGGTCAGCACATTCCCGCCATCGCATTTATTGATATAATACCAAGAATGCATTTATATCAGCTTAGAGATAGATACGACTTCATCATAATTAAATTAATAACAATTAAGAGAAAATAAATATGCAATATGGGATTAGGCCTATTGTCATAACTAAAAACATAATTTTGCCTGGTTTCGTTTATTTCTTGGAGTCAAGTTGTAAAAAAAGTAGATTAATTAAAGTATACCCAAATTAATATAATCTCCCTACTAGTAGAAATGTATCAAAGGCCATTTAATCAAGACAATTGGATCTTGAGTCAATTTTTATTAACGAAATCTTCAATTTAATAAGAAGCATCCAAGGTATTTTGATTTTTTTTTTCTTGTCATGAATACCATGACAACAAAATCCATCATATTACCTATTAATATTCATTTGTTATTTAATTTTTTAATATATTTATTACTCAATATATATAATTATTTTATTTTTGAGGGAAAGGAGGGGAAAAAAATCTACTCTGCCTATATTAAAGGAGATAAAAGGGTATATAGCACAAAAAATCCCAATTAGCAAAAGCCAAAATTAATATATAGATTTATGTAAATGTAATCTAATTATTCTCCATGTATAAGTCTCCCTCCACCTTTGGGTTAGCTCTCTCTCCACACAAGCACCATGACAGGTTCTTCTCTATTGAAAACTAAAAACAAAACTTCAACCTACAAACTTAGAATCTCTGTCTTAATTTTCTCAGCAGTGCTGTTTCCATCGCCATTATGAACTAGAGCCGTGATTGCTAGTGTCAATTGCCCACTGTTCACTGAAACATTTGCAGCCAAAATCTCAGCATGGTTCTTGTAGAACACCTTGAATATTACAGTGATTAATCCCGATTGAGCTTCTGATTGAATCCCAAAGAAGGCAACATTCCCAGAAACTATAACATCGATGGAGGAATTCCTGCTTGTACACGGAAGCATCAACCTCCCTTCTACTGCTACTGCTTCCATTGAGTCCTTGAGCTCTTCCAAACTTTTCTTCTTCTTTTCAAGTTCCTTAATGTAGTTAATTGTTTGGTCGATAATCGCTTCCCTTGTAGCCTAACTCACCAAAAGAGGAAAATCAAAGGTCATTTGAAGAGTAAATTAATGTATAGCTTTCAGTGAAAAATGTGAATTAGATTATGAGATTCTGGGTGAGAAACCAGAGCAATTGTGATTGGGGAATTTGAATAACTTGGAGAACGAAGCCCCGGAAAAATAAGAAAACTGATTGAGAAACCCAGGAACATTTTCTCATTGCCAAAATAAATTTAGATTTTCAATTCAAATTTTAAAATACGCATAACCCATTGAACACGGTCCGGAACAATGAAGAACACTCTTGCCATCAACATTCAAAACCCAGAAAATTACCTATAACTCATTGAACGCGGTCTCGAACAATGAAGAACACTCTTGCCATCAACATTCAAAACCCAGAAGACCCATAAAGCAAACTGGTGGTATTTTCAGAGTGTGATTTTATATGAGATTCACAAACAGGAGAATCATAAGGAGGTGAAGTATAAATTCGTATATAACAGAATGTGCAGAGAAAAGAACCCATAGGAAGACGATTATCCAAAGCATACGAAATTTGTAAGAAAATTATGGAAACGATCGAAGCATAGAAACCCATTATTAACCTTGGAAAGAAGACCCGGGACGGCGGACTGAAGCTCAGCGAACATGTGAGTCATCTTCGACCTTCGGTCACGTTCCATCCGAAGGCTCTCGGTCCTCTCTAACTTGGCAGCACACTTCTGTCTACTTCGCTTTCTGGAGGTGCTACCCGTTTCAGCAATAGCTACAAGTTCATTATGAGAAGCTCGACATTGAGAGAGTGGTGGCATAACAAAGTCACTGCAACCTTCCATGAATACAAGTTTGTTGACGATCTTCACGTTCTCCTCTTCCTCTCTTGCGCTTCCAAATGTGGCTCCCTCAGTTTATATATCAAACGGTTTTGGGATGCTTAGTGACAGAGAGAGAGAGAGAGAAAAAAAGGTGGTTTGAGAATATTGGTTTCAGGAAACTGTTAGAGGACCAGTGGGCTGTGCAGAAAAAGCACCTGCCATATTAGGGGCTGTGTGTAGCTAGGAATGTGCTTTTTATGTTCAAACCAATTATATGTACTTGGATTTTCTCTGATTCTTGTCATTTTACCACACTAGCCATTTTACTTTATTTTTTGTCTTATTTTTCCCTTTGCTGGTTATTTCTCCCACGTCTTTTCTTTTTTCGAGAAATTCAAATATCTATATTCATTCGTTAATGAAAATTGAAGAAAAATGTGGTTTTCAAGTAAATTATATAAGCCCACTTCTTAAAGATTCAAGACTACTACTCTCTTAAGCAATTGTGTAATGCCACAAATGTGTACACAATTCAAGTAGAACTACGTAAATATCATCACTTGAGTGTCATTTTTTATATGAAAAATTGTTTAATATTATTTTTTTCAATTAACTTTTGGTATTCTGTATTCAAATGAGAGAATGAAAATTGATAGTGGGTAATTTTGGGGGAGGAAGAATCCCAAATTTGTAAGCTTGTTTATATTGTAGGGTCAAGTCGCATGTCGAAAAAGGGTTTCGTTGGACCCCACAAAGAGAATCGGGCTGAACATACCCAGGAATGGTAGGAAACAGAAGTTTGTTTTGCAAGTTAAGGAAACGAAGGATTTTCTACTCTGGTTCGAAGATCATGTAAGGAAATCGGGTGGGTTACATTGACCCTCCTTTCTTTCTTTTTTTCAATATATTTGTATAGGCGATGCAACACGAGTCAACATTTTTTTCTAGTAAAATGATTCTAAAAATAAGTTACTTTTCTATTCAAATTGAATTAATATTTTGTTTAATTAATTAATACTATTATTAATTATTAAATAAATTTAAATGTTCTCATATAATTTTTAATATCGCTGTCACTTTAAAGATAAGAGATATGTCATGCGAGGTTTCATTTTATTGGATGATCTCAATAAATTGGGCTCGGCATGGTTTCCGACCAAAGCAATCCAAATTTGGAGTTGAAGGGTGCTACTTGTCCAACTCTTTTGGGCCATAAGGGGCCTCAACTATCCCACCTTTAAAATCATAAATTTCGGGCCCACAGTGCAAACATCGCTTACGATCCAGAGGTTGCAACTTAACGACAAAAAAGTAAATAATAGATTTCAACTTGCAAATAGCAACATAACAGTTATTTAAGGGAGAGAATTCAAAATAAACAAATAAATTTTTATATTTTAAAAAATACGTTTAATTTATATTTTTATTTTCACAATTTTGTAATTATATAATTATATTTTTACTTTATTTTTATTTTTATTATTTTATAATTATATAAATAATAAAATATTATGTATATAATTTAAAATAGTTATAAAAATATTATTATTATAATGCGCTGCAGTATTAAAAAATTTTAAAATATTTTTTAGTATTTTTATAATTTTTAAAAATTTTAAAAACATTTTTTAAAAATAAAAATAAAAAACAGTAAATAAATGCAGTTTTATATCTATTTTTAATAAAAATAAAAATAAAAATAAAAAATAAACAAACCAAACAAATCTTAAATCACTGAAAGTTAAAATGACAATAAAAATATATATATGCCTTCAATTATATGCAAAGGTGAATTTAATTAATCCAAACCCATTTTACACAATAATTTGGAGTTAATTAATTTTCTAAATAAATCCTTTCATACATATTATAATATAATATGAATTAAAGGTTATACCATAATAATTAATTACCTCAGACAATATCGATCACAATAATAGAGCTCCAACAATTGTTATAGCGGTGGATAAGATTATAAATTTATAAAACAACTAATGAAGCTAGCAAAGAACCCAGAAGCATCATCCTATTTTCTCCAGTGAAGCCTCAAGACAGGAAGCACAAGGAGCGAGAGGAATGCTATTGATCCAAGAAGTGAGAAACCAAAGGCAACAGCTCCTTGGTTACAGAACTTTCCAAACACATTGCAGACTTTCTTCCATTGGACATGTGAATTGCCCTGAAAGCCAAGCAACCCAATGGCCATGGCAGCACCGTTCCCAGAAAACAGCAATGCCACCATTAATGCATCAAAGATGATAATCAGTGTCCTCCCCAGCCCTTCTTTTTTTGCAAAGCCTGCCACCGCAGATAAGGCTGCATATGCACATGCTACTGAATTTGTCACCACAAAGTAGCTGCCACACATGAAATTTTTTTAAAGATTTGTTAGTCACTTTAAACAGAATTACCTCATATAAGCTAGCTAGTAATTGATATTTTCCCCTTCAAAAACTAGCAATGCATTGGAAATGACTTGTGTTTAATAAAAATAATTTATAAATTAATTTAACATTTAAAAATTAACTAAAAATTTATAAAGTATATATTATTTAAAATAGTATATAATTTTTAAATTTGTAGTTGTTTAAATTATTCAAATAAATTTATTTATCAAATATTTATAATTTAGTCAAATAAATTTATAAACTAATTAAATAAGTTATAAATTAATTTATTTAATTTACTAAACACACTTTCAAGAATGTTTTTTTTTTCATTTAGAGATTACAATTAAACTCTTCATGAATCTTTATTTAAAACTTCATTGTTTGAATTAAAGTGGTTTTTTGAGCGTAAATTACTATCTTGTCATATGTATATAAAAAAAATGAATCCCTAATATTAGAATTCAAAAAAAAAAACAAATTTTTGAGTTTAAACTTAAATATATTAGTAAGTATAATAAATAAAAATTATTCATGAATTTTCATGTGATTTTTGAATCTATAACCAAATAGTTATGAGTTTGATGTTTATTGTCACATCACCGACTACTATATAAAGAATTGGCAATATATTAAGAGTTATAAATAAAACTATTAATTAATAGCTTAATTAAATCCAATATATAAGAAAGGTCAACAAAGGACATAAATAAATTAATTAATATGCAGAGTTTTAGGAGTAGGACTTACACAAAGGCAGAGAGGTAATGCGATTTAGCAGTAACAGTAACATCTATAGGAGGCAAAGAATCCACAAACTTGACAGGAACAACCGTGGTCTGCTTATCCACACCGAGAAGTATAGCAGCAACAAGAGTTAGTACCAAGGCCAAAAGCCTCAAAAGCATATCAGAAACCCTAAGTGAGCTTGTCAACCCTACTTCTCTTCCTTTGCCGATCTCCATAACCTTGCTCTGCTGATTCTCCATTCTAACAAAAGAGCATATAAGTTTGTGTGTGTATATATGCTGATATTGCCTGCAGAAAAGGCAGGAGACAAGGTGCGTTAAATAGAGACCAAGCACGTACGGTCCATTGAAGAATTGGTGAGTTTGCAAGGGTCCCCGCTTTGGCTATAATGAGGGAAGACGCAGTCCCACACTCTTCGTGTGGAAATGCATTTATGGCAAAAGGTGGTGGACAAGTAAACGTAAGAGCTAGGGTCGTTGGCTGGAAGTAATAAGCATGCAATAGTCAGTGGCCTAGCATCTCTTGATTGCTTCACAATCCTTCCCAACTAACTAGCCACCCCACTATAGCTGTATCAAATACATTTATTATTGATTTATTTATTTATTTATTTATTTATTATATATTAGATTTATTTAAAAAGTTTTAACGGGTTTAAATTTTTAATGTAAAAATATATATGACTTTGAAACTTTTGCTCTCTTTTGATATGGGTGCTTTAAATTATATATATACACACACACATAACAAAATAATTACTATTTTTTATATATAATGGTGGTTAGATCTGGGTAATTTTTTTGAGACAAATAATTAATGAGTAATTTTAAGTATAAAAAATGAATGTTAATAATTTATTAGTGTTAATTTTTGTGCTTGTCATGTGAAGTCAATTTAATCTTTTAAAGATTAATTTATTTTAAAAAATATTTTCAGATTTACTATATTAATAAATATTTAACATATTTTTTATCTATTATAACTAAAAATTTATATAATTTAAATTAAGATACAGTTTAATTAATTTTTTATTTTTATTAATTAAAAAATTTATTAAACATTTACTAATGAAGTTAACATAAGAACAATTATAAAAAAATTAATTTTTTTTAGTAATATGTCCAAAAAATTAAAATTTTAAAAAAATAAATTAAAAATAAAATTTTAAAATATCAAAATAACAATATCTTTTTTTCACTTTTAAATTTTGAAAAATTTTAGTTATTTTAATTAAATTAAAAAATAAAATGCAGCAAAAATACTGCATTTTAAAAGTGCAGTATCCTTTGCTGCGCTTTGGGTGCAGCAGGAGATCCATATCCTAAGTCAAATGATATTTTTAATAATAAATATATTTTTGGGAAAATGGTAATTTGCTACTCTGAATTTTTGTTACAATTGCAATTTTCACCCTATTCTTTCAAAGATTGCAATGTCCCCTCTCTTTTTTTATTTGATTGCAACTTGCCCCCAATCGTTATTTTTTTTGTTATCTTTGACTTTTCAAATTACAAAATTACAAAAATAACCTTTTCTTTATTCCATAATAATTTAATTACCTTCAGCCAATTTCTTTTCCACGCACCCAACTCCCACGCTAGGCACTTACCCAAACATCGACGCACCCAAACTCCCAGCAGCGAAGGCACCCAGTGCAGGCACTTACCCAGTGAAAGCATCACCCCTACGAGTGAAGCCACCTAGCGAAGGCATCACACTTGCAGTGAAGCCACCCACCTTATCTTGGCAGATTAGAAACTTATACTGTACAGGAGTAGATTTATGTTCACAGTTGGTGAACCACACATCATTCTTTGTCTCACAATTCTTATTGCAATTTTAAGACATCTTGATTCGTTTGATGAAAAGAGAAAAAGCTTTTTGAGTGGAGTAGTTTCATTTTGTTTTTGGTAACCTTTTCTACGAAGTTCAACTAATTATCTAGATATCAAAAGTTACCAACAAAATACAGAAAACATGGAAATGATCAGCATTGGCGAGCAAAGTTGCTGGTGGTTGCAGAAACAATATGATAATTAATGCGCAAGCCAATAACTTGAAAATTAGGAGCGTCTCATCAAGTTGCTTCGACACAACACAATAACATTACATATGGTATCTGAATTCAACAATATCTCCACTCTATTTTTCAATTAGGCCATTGCAATTTTAAACATTGCAACTCTATATGTACCACATGTTCCCAGCTTTCTCACTATTTTTCACTTTAGTCACGAGGTCATTGTACATTTTCGGGATGCTTTGGAGAACTCGGCAAGTGATTCCAAGATTGAGAAAACCCAGGTTGGAAACCGTGTAATGTGATCCTTTGTGTTTCTGGCATGTAACTTTGGTGCTTCTCCTTCTCCAACTCCAGTTTCCTTCTGAATGTCTACAAACAATCCTTCTTCTCCATAGTGTTTTCATCCTGATGCTCTGTTCCCTCCTCTGATTGCTGTTCTGTGACTTTCAACTCAAGAACTTCACTCCTCACCTTATGTAATCCCAAATACCTTCTGTCCAAATCTTTAGCTAGACTGTCTACTTTCCTTTTTTGTTGCAGATCTTCACCCGGCTGTAGCCACTGAGCTTTCATGTCCATCCAGTGCTTTTCAATGCAAGCATTACCATTTTATCAGGTAACTTTTGCAGGGAAGCTAACTAGTCATGGCAAATCACAGGCTACTGTGGCCCATTGAGCTGATTGGGCACAACAGCTTTTTTGCTTTTGGAATAAAATTCATCTTCCGGGACAACTGAGTTTATTTAGCCATCCAAGCAGAGCTTCAACATGTGCTTTTTGAGCTGCAATCAATCTCTGAAGTATAAACGCCAATTTTGGAGCTTAGTTTCAAGCTAAAGCGTTCCCAATCGGTGAGATTCATGGCAGTTGAAAGATTTTACTTCCAAGATAATCTTTTTCTGGGTTTCATGGGAATCCAACATAATCCTATCCAAAGTTTTTCTGTGCTGATTGGATTCCCATTGATGATGGTATATGCATGTAATAGTACCCACAAGGCTGCTCAACTGGTTCTTCTCTATTATCTTTATCTTCTCCTTCCCCTTGTTCTCCTATCTCTTCCTCAGAAGATTCTGAAGTTGTCCAAGAAGCACGAGTCACTGCAAGGGTGATGCCTTTGCTGGGTGGCTTCACTCGTAGGGGTGATGCCTTCACTGGGTAAGTGCTTGTACTGGGTGCCTTCGTTGTTGGGAGCTTGGGTGCGTCGTTGATGTGGGTAAGTCCTGGGTGCTTGCATTGGGAGCCTTCGCTGCTGGGAGCTTGGGTGCGTCGATGTCTGGATAAGTGCCTGGCGTGGGAGTTGGGTGCGTGGAAAAGAAATTGGCTGAAAGTAATTAAATTATTATGGGATAAAGAAAAGGTTATTTTTGTAATTTGATAATTTAAAAAGTCAAAGATAACAGAAAAAGTAACGGTTAAAGGCAAGTTGCAATTAAATAAAAGAAGAGGGGAACATTGTAATTTTTGAAAGAACAGGGTAAAAATTGCAATTGTAACAAAAATTCAGGATGATAAATTACTATTTCCCCTATATTTTTAAAATGTTTACGTATGTATCCACGACTTGATTTATTTAATTTTTAATTGAATGAATCTTTTATCGAAATCTTCACGTTTCAAGTAGTTGGGATTTTTATCATTGAATACGTTTCAAGATTCTTAACTTAATAATTTATTAATTGATTAAAAATAAAAATAAAAAATCTTGAGATGTATTTAATTGTAAAAATTTTAATCTCTTGATAAATTAGATTTTTCATAAAATTATACCGTGTAAAATATGCCAAATAGTCCTTTGTGAAATTATCTTTTTTTTTTTTGGGGACTATATATGAAAGGTATTTTTCTATCCAATTAGATAAGAAATTATTTTTTTTTTCAAATTAAGAGTACAATAAGTTAGCATCTTCAATTTTTATTTTACATTTAAACAGCTATTAGTACTATAATCAATTATTAAATACCAACTTTTTATGAATGTCTTAATTGAGTAATATCATAAAAGAGAAAGGAAAGTTTTAGTGTCCTTCAATTTCGACTTGAAGAAATTGAATAGAGGACAGACCTTAACGAAACTAAAACATAATAGAAACTAAGAGCTTATTTGAAAATCATTTTTAAAATAGTTTTTTTTGTTTTTTAAAAATAAAAAAAAAATTTGTTTGTCATTTTATTTTTATAAATTTTTTTTTATAAAAATATAATTTAAAAAATAATTTTATTAATGGCAAAACTGTTCTTTTTTGTTTAAAAATTATTTTTAAAACAGTTTTATAAAAGTGTAACTCAAAAAATTATTTTGTAAAAAATTAATTTAAAAAATAATTTTATTAAAAAAACGATATTTTTTATTATTTTTTATACAAAATTATTATTAATTTTTTTAAAAAAAATTAAAGATAATTATTTTATTAATAATAAAATTATAAATAATTTATGAAAATTAATCTTTAATCATCACAGATCATATTATTATGTTTTTAAATATTATTTTTAAAAATTTTTTTTTTTAAATAATAATAATTATTATTTTTAAAAAATGATAAAATAAAACAGTAAAAAAAACACTTCCAAACAAACAAGCCCTAAGCAACTAATTAACTTCAGATCAAGACCAGAAAAATACAACTTTTCAACAGAACAGATTTTGATCCAGAAGGCCTAGGGTCCGAAGAGAAATACTCATTTTTCCATGACCTCGTGGTAGATTATTCATACGACTCCGATTAAGGACTGTTTGGAAGGAACAATAGTGGCGCGGATAAATAAGCACGCGCAAGCGCATATATGCGTACGTACGCATACCATATGCGCGCGCACTTCCCCACTAGACGTAGACGTGGGTGACTTGGGGTTCTGCAAGCGAAACGCAGCAGAACGAAGCGTACAGCGAAAGCAGAGCTGAGAATGAATGGTAAGACTACACAAAGGAAGATACGACTCACAAAATTATGAATGCTTTGAATCTCCATAAATGTGGTTATTTGGTCAAAATAATTAAATAAATGTTGTAATTGATTTGTTCAAAGATAGGCCACATATTAGGCGGGGGGGTGCCCTTAATTGGAGAACCGGATTTAATGGGTCCTGTCTGTTGGATAACCGGATTTTTTTTTGCTACACGATCTTCGATGCTAATATGGGTAACCCAGATTGGGACGGCGTTTAGACTTTAACTGGGAAAAAGACAAACAAGTGACCTTTCAAAAGTAGGTTTCTTTCTTTTTCGAAATCAATTCAGTTACGGGGAGGAAAATTAATGGCACAAAACCAAGGGGGAGATTTTTCAAGTTGCTCCAAACGTGGCAGCATCTCTGACGCGTAACAAAATCGAGGAAGGTTGGTCATTGAATGCAATCGGAATAGAAGTTGGACCATTTTTTTTTTATATATATTTATTTACAGAAGCATTTACGATTGCGAGCTGTTTGGCGGATGAATTTGAATCTGTATCTCAGTCGTAGAGAACTTAAAAGCCCGTTTCTTCTTTTTTAAACGAAAATTTGACCATTGTAATTTAAAAATAATTTTTATAAAAATTAAATTTAGACAAAATCACGTTTAAATACCATTAAACTAAACACACCCTTATTTTGCCATGATACCCCTGCTTTCGTTTTAAATTATATATTGAGTGACATATCCGCCAACTTATTTCCACCTTTCAAATCTCATCTAATGACAACAATTACATTATGGCTGAAATGTATTAATGAATATTGGTTCCAGAATAAGATGTAACTTCCATTTATGCTATCAACAATTTTTTATTAAACACTTGAGTATTATTATAAATTATTGCTAATTTTGATTTATACTATTAACAATTTAGCTAATGATAACTATTTCATCCAAAAAAATTTGTTATATTGACTTTCTACAATAAATATACTATTTAACTTAAACTTGTTAAATATAATATATTTTCAAAGAAGTAATACATTTTATAAATATTATTGATATATTTAATATTATAATTTAATTAATATAATAAAAAATAGATATATATTTTTTAAAAAGTAATACATATCTCAATTTTTTTAAAGATTAACTCTGTTTAATTTTTTTTTATATGAGTACAAAGTTATAAATATGATTTTTTTGTATTTAAATTTTTATATAGAATTATAAATTAAAATTTAAAGTTGTAGATTTGAATATAAAAAATGTAAATTCTTAAAATTCTAAAAAAAATTTGAAAAGAGAAAAACTCTTATGTGATAGAAGTAAACAATTTTTTTTAAAATAAAATAAAAAGTTCAATAAACAAAACTACAATCGAACTACTAGCTGGGTTTATTGGGCTTTTTCAGGTACTTGGGCTCGAAGGCAATTATTCACATGTCCCCACTCCTGTATCGCAGCAACTTGGGCTTTTATGGATTTTCTAGTCTAAACATGTCCAGCCCAATTATACACCGCTCGTAGACCTAATCTTAGAGGGGGTTACGTACGTGCTTGATTTTTGTCAGTTTTTAAATTATTGCCAAAATCTATCATTTCTTCACAAAATTTGAGTATGATTATGAAAATAAATTGGACGGGCGATGATAAAATGAATGGAACCAGAATTTTCCACTTAACCCTGAAAATGGGTAAAACGAAAATCTCAATAATTGAGCACTCGAAGTTGAACCATTCTTGTTAGATTTAATCACGCATTTGACTAAGCGCAGCGACATCGACTTACCCAGAAAAACCCGCGAAAGAAATCCCAAAAGATGAATAGAAAATTGACGCTAAACATCGTTGTCAATCTAGCTTTGTTGGCAAATTTCTTTATCAACTTATCTTTAATTAAAAAAAATAAACTAAATTATAAAAACTTCACTCTCACACTTCATTTAGCCTCCATTTATACTATTTTTTTTCTTCATAAAATTGCTAATAAATCTCACATATTATGTATTTTCAATAGTAACTCAAAGTAATATTGAGAACATTTTCATTTATGAGATACTAAATTAAGAACATTCATATGTTAAAAATTAAATCGAAAGTTTATTTATTTATTTATCAAAGATAAAAATATAATTTTTTTTTTTATAAAATTTTAGAAATGTGAACGTAGGTTTTATAAATCTTATTTTTGTTTTAATTTTAAATTTAAAAAATTATTAGTGTAATTTTAAAAATTTCAAAATAGATATAATATTCAAAATTTTAAATATATGGTACTAATACAAGAAAAGCTATTTTTAAAGTTATTCTTAAAAAAAGAATTTATTATGAACAAAAGATGAAGGTACTTAATTATAATATAAATAAAAAACAAATTTTTAACAAAAAAATTGGACAAATCAATTGATGAAACTGTAGCAATCAAAGTATAAAAAATAACGAAAAAATATGAATTATGTATGATTAAAATAATTTATAAATTAATTAAAAATTTATAAATTATATATTATTTAAAATATAAAATAATTTATTTAACTTACGATGTTCATATTCACAGTCAAGTGATTGAATAGGATCAGAGCCTACTCAATTACTTCTTGGTTCAACCAACCGAGACGTTAAAAGGGCGTCATGTCGTAAAATGATTATTTAAGTATAAGTCTTTATCGAAGGTTGTGTTGGCCAATGAAGTAAGTAATTTAATTCTTAAGTCTATGATGATGATGAACTAAACAATGGTTGGTAGGTAGGGGTAACTATTACAATCGGGAAATTGAAAGTTGGCCAACTTACAAAAAATTTAGAAATTAAAAAAATAATAATAATAATAATTGGTTGAGTAAAGGTGATTGAATAAGTTATTGGATTCTTTAAACAAAGTGGGATTTGATTTGAAATAAAATAGAGAACATTTTGAAGAGATCCTGGCAAAATCAATTTTAAAATACAGTCAGTATCTTTAATTTGATTTTGATAACCTGCGGTGGAAAATTTCACCCCTTCCTTCCGCGACCTATTATTATTCTCTAGAATATAGAGCCCCCCACACGCAATTTAATTGAATAATATATATGACTCTTGGTAATTATACTGGCTCTAAATTATTCTAAGCATGGTGGAAAAAAATAGGGCGTCTTTGGAAATTATTTTTAAAATAATTTTTTTATTATGTTATTTTCATAAATTTTTTTTAAATTTTTTTTTATAAAAATATAATTTAAAAAACAGTTTTTAAAAAATACTATTTTATTGTTTTATTTTTTTTATGTAAAATTATTTTTAAATTATAAATAATTTATCAAAATTAATCTTCTATCGTCATACAGATCATATAATTATGTTTTTAAAATTTATATTTAAATAAATTTTGTTGTTCTTTTTAAAAAATATAATTTTTAGTATTATTTTTAAAAAATAATAAAACAAAAATACTTTCAAACAAATTTATATTATTTGTTTTTGTTTTGATAAAGAAGTAACTCTGAATAAAAATAAAATAAATTTTCATAAAATTTAAAAAAATTAAGACCAAATGCTAATTTAAGACAAAAAAGTTTAAATGGTATGAGATTTTTTTCTCTCTTTTGATTTTGTAAATAAAATATATAAAAAAAATTATCGAAATAGACATATTATATATATTTAATTAATATTATAAAAATATTTTAGTAAATTACAGAAGGAACGGGGGAGTAATTTTCCGGTCTCATCTTCAAATGTCTGACGGGAGGAATTTTACTTTATCCTATCCTTATCTTTGCAGAAAGAACTTTCTTTTTTTTACATTTTTGGCCTCAAATGGAATAATTTCCGCAAGAATCTTATTGCCATCTTTATTAAGAAGCTAATCCAATAGTCTTTTCTTAAAAACAATAATTATTTTAGCGACACCTAATTGACAATCTTGAAGTAATCTATTTTTTTCTGCTTCACGATTATTCCTTTGGTCTGCAATATTTTCAAAGTTTTGAACTTGGATTGATTAGAAATTAGGAACACTTCTCTCGGGAATATGAACTAGCACACTGGGCAGGAAGCTAGTTTCAACTAGCTTTCATCACATTTCTATGATTGCAGTTAGAAAAAACAACCCGCTTCCCTACTCGAAAATCCTTCTCAAACTTTTCTTTCGCAACTCCAATAGTACTGTCCTGTTCCATTATTATTTGGAAAAGAACAGCTAAACTTCGTTTTTCTTGAAAAAGATAATCTCAAAAGCTAAACTCACTCTTTTTCTAGAGCGTCCGTCATATATTTGTCCAAAAATGCAATACCCAAAGTATCTTTGATGGAAACTTGAGCATGGAATATCAAATATTATAAGTGAAAATGTGGACTATTAGCTGTATCATATGGCTTATCTGATAAACACCAACTGACAAGCAACTGTTCAAACTAGATCGCTTAGCGTGTGGGAAACTCCCAGCTAACTTGTTTTTGAGGTTCATTTGGCTGCTAAAAAGTCCAAACTTATCTCTATATAAATATATAAAACACACGCACAAATCGGTGTTCAAATAGTTGTACTTGCCATTCGAAGTTCAAACAAGCTCACTATGGCTTCTGCAACAGAAAAGCCTAGCGACCCTGAATTTAGATCATCTGAAACACCACCACCTCCGGCCGCCCTGGATTACTTTAAATTTGATGTGATCCTAAGATTTCTGCTGTTTGCGTCATCTGTGGTGGCGGTTGTGGTCATCGTCACTAGCCAGCAAACGGAGGTTGTGCCTTACATAGGAGGCATTGGGCCCAGGCCAGCCAAGTTCAAATACTCACCAGCCTTCATGTAAGTTTTCAATATAGAGCCTCTTTCTCTAGTTCCCTTTTCTTCCAGAATTTTTGTTTAAAAAAAGAAAGTCCTTTTTTAAGAATCTGCTATCTGCATAACAAGGGTGGCTTGGGATAAGTATTTTGGTAAAAGGGTCGCTGGTTTAATTCTTTACCAAAGAAAAGGAAATTGATTTATGACAAACCAATGATGCAAATTGCAAACAAATTTAAATAATAAGCTTAACATTCCTATAAGATTTAACTTTCAATCTTTCCTTAAACTCTAGAATTTTTTTTTAGTTTTTGAGATGTAATTACAGATTTATGAGTATCAACTTCTAGTGAACGTAAAACTATTCTAAAGCTAAGATACTAATCTATCTTTAGCATCAAAGTTTTAAATGTAAGTATAACCGTTCATCAACTGCTTTGGAAGTATGGGTAAAACTACGAGGAAGGAGGCCGTGAAAATCCTAGACAAATTTAAGGGTTGTTAATACCCTTTTATAAAAGACAAACAGACACAGCTAGTTTCGCATTTTTCAGCTACTAGATGGGGTTTCATAGGAAGAAGACAACGCTAGTTTTATATGTACAAAATGTTTCCCTTTTTAAGGATTTTTTTTTTTTTTTTTTTTGTATTTAGAGAACATCCTAAGAAAAGAAAATTATGGTTTTCCCTGCTGAAGATGCTTGGAGTTTGAAACGTACCTTCAAGCTATAAATTACTAATTTTCTCCGTGTTCTGTTTTCCTTTTTGTAGACTACTAAAAAACTCTTCACTTATATGTATATATATCGTGCTCCAAAGTCCTCTATTATACGTTTCATTACAAGGCTATATTCTTAAATTCTCAGTGACACCCTTTGTTAAGGAAAGTTTCAAAGATTATAAATTTGCATGCAGATATTTTGTGGTTGCACTCTCTGTTTCTGGGCTCTATAGCATCATCACTGGTCTCGCATCAATCTCTGTCATCCGGAGGCCAGACCTCAAATTGAAGTTCCTCCTCCACTTTATTTTCTGGGACTCGGTAATTCACCGTTCAACCATTCTTTTTTTGCCTTCCTATTTATCTTCTCATTGTCTTTCTTTATCTCAAAGAATAACAAATTAATGGCAGAGTTTTACCATGACTGTGTGCAGCTGATACTGGGGATAATAGCCACGGCAACAGGGACAGCTGGGAGTGTGGCTTATTTGGGTTTAAAGGGCAACGATCACGTTGGTTGGGTTAAAATTTGTAATGTCTACGACAAATTTTGCAGACACATTGCTGCCTCCACATCAGTGGCCTTGTTTGGCAGCATTGTCGCTGTCTTACTTATCTGGCTTTCGGCTTTCAACCTTCACACTCGAATTCCCAAGTAAATCCTACGCCATGAAGCACGGGTCTATGAGCCATACTCATATTAGATATGATGAGACATGTACTCGATTCCTCTTATATATCCTGTGTCAATGTCTTTCCTTCTTAGATAGTACATAAATGATTCTGTATATATATGAACTCAAGTACTCAACTCCAGTCACATGGTTCCCACGGTCAGTCAGTGTGTGTATATCATATGGTGTGTGAATATTACTTCTGTGGTGTTAATTTATTTGTAAATGATAGTTTTTTCCAATTCCAGTGACCCCACTTGTGCTTTGGATTCTATCTGAGTCGTAAATCATTTGTAATTACTCAATTCACACTAAATAAAAGAGAAAAGGCTTGTAGTTTAAATTACCTGGAACTAGTTTATGTGATGAATAATTTATAGCGAGACAGTGCAAACCCAACTCTTCCACCTTTTTCTTTCTCGCTTTATTTTTAACAGCACCTGGATAGAAAAAGGGACGCCAGTTTTGAACAGGAACTAATTCACGGAGAGTGTATAACAAACTGGCTTCGCATGAAGCTGAATGCCATGTTCTTTATGCACATGGTGGGCATTGAAAGCTAAGACTGTAATTCCTGCTGGTTAATTCTAAACTTTTTTTTTAACATGAAAAAGCAAATATTTGAACTTAAAAAACCTCTCCTGTTAATTATGCACACTTCTCACTATTAGATCATACCTAGAGACATGTTTCGGAACAAATTATCCAAAACTATTACTATTAACCCATTCTTAATGACTTGTGTATCACAAAGAAGAAAAATCTTTCTTTTTCACGTGAAGTGGAGGTTACACTATGACAGACTCTTCTTACCTGTCTCGATCATAGATTCAAATTTCAAACTTCAGATTTGCTAACAATCCAAAAGAATAGACAGAATGTAAGTCATGGGCGAATTTGCTTCCAAGTTCACTCTAATTCCACATAGCTTACAACACTATTTTAGTTGTTTACAACTTCATTGTCTCTGACCCTACATATAATGACAAAGCAATCTACCACCAGATGGATAGAACGATGCCATTTCTAGTAAACATACTTTAGAATTTAGATACGAAGCATAAATTATATACAACAGTACACGTTTTTATTTTTTATGATACTACACTATACTAAATGTATTATTATCACAAAGGATTATAAAAACTATGTATCCCTAACCATGTCTCCTGGTGACCTGGCTGGATCAACGAGTTGTACCATCATCATCAGCAAATATCTGAACCCGTAAAACCTCATGAATAGCACCTCGGTTAAGCACCCCAAGAACATGCTCATCATCATCTGTTGCCAAACCAACTAGAGAAACCCGGTGGGAATGTGACTCATCTCTCATACGGAAGCCATAGAACCATCTGCCAAGTTTCCACCACTTGATATATATATGCCGCTCTGCTATTTCACTAGTCTGAAGGGCTTCTACGAGATTATCACCCTGCCAAGACAGATTTTGCATACTAAGCAGTGAACAATAATTTAGGTTCCTGATCGAGCTATTTATCTAGATCTAGAAGATATATGTTTTGATATATCATTGCATGAAAAGGTCTCCAAGGATTGTGGGGTGATATTTTTCACCAAGTTATCATTATCTAATTCAACAAGTAAAAAGTAGTAAATTACTAGGTAACCCATACCATTAATTAATGATTACATAAATGGGATAGTGTAAGTTAAAAGATAGCTCAAGAAGTGCAACCAGACGTAGACAACTAGTTTGAACACCAACTCAATTTCCAGTACTGTCGCCAAGTCATTATAATCCTATTCAGTTTGTGAGTCGACTCCAACACTGGGTCACTACCAGAATAAGGCAATGTGTGAGATCCGACTTCCGATGATAATTATCCTTCAACATTTGTCTTCGGTCCATTTTTATCAATTTAACCCTAACCCTATGCACTAACTGCTGATGCATTAGTCAAGGCTTTAGTATAAAGCTTATTTACTCATCCTTTAATCAGTTGACAGATTTACATAACCATCGACCAGTATGAATCTAGGTTTAGTATACAAATATGAGTAATCCCTCATCATTACGTTACAAAACCCATTAAACACTCTTTCAATTAATCCCAATAGAATAGAAGTTCTTTAAAGTAACACGTGGCTTCAATATAGATATATGAAGTGTGTTGGAGGAGTGAATTAGGCATCACTGCGACAAAATATAAACACAAGCCATGTAATATATCATACTATGGGAACGTGTAAATTTAGCAGCAAATAGAAAGAATGCTAAGTCCTAAAAGGATCAATGAGAAATGAAAAATCTGTTTTCGTTTTGCTTATATTAGCATTTATCAATCATATCATGTCCTAAACTACTGGATTTTCCAATGGCAATATTTCGAGTCTGTTCATATTCAGTGTCACTAATCACTATTAAGTATTAACTAACTGGTCCAAGTCTATATAACTACTTAAGAGAAACTTGTTTTTTCTTTATCAGTCCACACTGTATTACTCCTTACTTTTCAAGTTTACCGCCCACCAAAAATTTAAAAAATAAGAAGTAAAATAAAAGTAATAATTTTCTTAAAAAAATGCTAATAAGTTTCAATTCTATAGTTACGCGTTAAACTTAGAAGGAAACCATATAAAGCAATAAATTCCATCTCAATCAGAAATGTAAAATAGATTTTCTTTTTGGAAAAGTAGCTTCATCTTTGATACAACATATGCACCATGATCAATCGTAGTTGCCACCGAGTGACACCAATTTAATATATGATGAAGCAATAACTTCCCGTAAGGAACAAGAAATGAGTTTGATAGTTGAACAGCAACTAAAATAATCACCATAGGGTGGAAAAAGATAGGAATACCGGAATTCTAAGCCGAGTCAGGCAATAGTGTAAGCCAACCAGGTTAATCAGCACATTCAGATTGGGTCTGAAAAGGAACATCTGGACATCTTTAAAACCAAAATTCATAGCTTTCAAGTCTTCAATTGCTTTCAGATAATCCCCAACCTCGAGTGATTTAGACGGAGAGCTCTCTTCCACAAACTTAGAAACATCAGTTGCTCTAGCTGCCACCTCACTGTGCTTCTTGATGTACAATTTCCTCCATTCCTGTAGCCCAAGTTCCAAGCAATTACATAAAACTATTCAAATATGCCCGATATCTGATATGCCAGGAGTGACAGAAAAAACTGTGTGAAACATTAATTTCTTCCATCGCGAAACTATCAAAGCCACAATGATAATTAATTGACCATGGGCTAATTATTTATCTGATAATTTTAGCAGAGGAAGGAAAAAGGACCCGGGCTATAATCAAATTAAGTAAAATAAAGAAATGGAATAACCTTGGGATATCGATGATTGACTACATTACACACAGTACCAATTCAGAAGCTAAAAGAAGAGAACTGGATCACTCCATTAAATACTGTTGGGAAACAATAAGGATCAACCTCTATAGAAGAAAATGCGGGATACCTTTAAATTGGGGGTGTTGGTAGGAGTGGAAGAAGATGACGAAGCAGGAAAATGAAAGCAAGCGAGAAAAGGCCACCTTTCTCGAACTAGAGCCTCCCAGATGCAGTCTGAGCCGCACAATTCCCTCCAAAACCTTGAGCAACAACCCAACGCGCACAAATCCCGTACCTTCTTGCACAAACCCAGCAAATCAAACAGTGAAAAATAAAATAAATCAAAAGGTCAAAAAATAGAACTTTTTTATATCTGCGAGGATTCAAAATAAAACCTGAAGCAGGGAAGCAATTTTGAGGGCGACATCTTCCGGAATCGAGCTCTGGATTGCATCCAGTTGCTTCATTTTTTCTTCGGTCTTTGCAGAAGAACAGCTCGTGAAGAAAGGATTACTAACAGGGGACGAAAACCTGTCAATAAATAAATAAATACAAAGATAAAAAATCTCATTCAGCAATATTTTATTTTTGGCTCATGTGCTGAATCTGTGGTCAATGGCTCATGTGCATTTGCTTTGGAAATTGGAATGATTTTTTTTTTATACCAAAAACATGGATTGGATTTTGGGCCAAACATGAAATGAGTTTTAATTGATAACATCGGCTTCTCTTTTGAGAACCCAGCAATGGGTCCAAAGGCTTTGAGTGGAACTACATCTCTAAAAGCAAGAGCCTGCAATACTTGAGAGAGGTATGTTTTTTTTTAATCTATTATTTGAGTTCAAACGGTCAGCATTTTAAGAATTTATTTTATTTTTAAAATATTTTTTATTTTCAATTTGTATTAGATGGTTATAATTATGATATAATTTTTTTTTAATTTACAAAAATTTTATCCGTTATTTTTAAAAAATATTAAAACGTCTTTTAAATATATTTTTTGTTTTCACCTTGTATTAGAAAATAATTTTTTTTTTAAATTTTAGCAAAAAAAAAATTTAATTATATTTTTTTAATAAGATAAAAATAAGAAATTGACAAACTAAAGTGAGTCCTAATTCTAATTGATTTATAAATTAATATATAAAAAAAATCTTACTGTGCAACAGAATCCAATTAAAAAAAAGAAGGCAGGGTCTTACTAATGGACAACCACTAATGGGCCACAAAAGTAGAAGCTGAGGATGATCCCTGTTATCTCAGCTTTGTTTATACTTTAGAGGTGTGCCAAATAACCATGTTGTTTTGGTTAGTTTTCTCTAAACCTCCCAACAGGTTGGGGTTGTTCAACAACTCTGATAACCTAATCATGAATCTGAAGAATATCCAAAAAATAAAAAATATGAAAATGATAAGAAAGGAGATGCCAAAATCATGATGAAAGGAGAGTGAATTCAACAGTATGAATTTGATGCAAGCTTGTTCCCCACAAATTATGTTCTCTATGATGCTACGTTACTCAAATAATCCTCAACACAGATGTTTTACTAATGGGCATCATTAATAAGAAAGAAGCTTCACATCTTAATTATATATTGATATACTCTAAAAATACATAAGATATATTCAAATAATTCTCAATTTAAAATACTGATATTTAAATTATCTGATTATATTAAAAAATATATATAGTGTTACTATTATTTAAAATACTTGTTTTGAAATATTAATTTCAAATTTTTTTTTTTAGCATTTTATTTTCTTAGAAATATATAATATTTGTACATATTTTTTTGTAGTTTTGTAATGTTATAATAAATATACAAATTGTAAAGAATTAGTATTTAATCTATTGTCAATAAATAATTTTTTATTCATTAATAATATTAAGATTTTAATACGTGATAAAAATAATATTTTTTTAAATTTTTTTATCATATATCACGATCTGAATATTGTTGGTGGATAAAAAATTATTCACTGACGATGAATTAATTTATTTTTTAATTGTAAATAATATTAAATTTTATATATTTATATGTTTTACTATTATATATAAGATATTAAAAGAAGGTAGGAAAATAAAGTCAAGTAAGTGTAGTTTGGGAGTTGTTTTCAATTCCATTAAAAGTTTAATTCGCAAACAATAATTTCATTTATTTATTTTGAAAATTTGTTGATGTGTAAGAACGTAGTCAAATTTAAGAATAAACGTAAATGAAGGGGACAAGTGTAAGTGTGGACAGGAGGGTCAAATGAAGCTCACCAACCTTAACAACCTTGTTTTGTTGTAGCTGTCCTTATTATACTTTAATATTTCAATCCTTAATCCAAAAGATAGTGAGTTTTACGATAATATAAAACACTCAATCTTACCTTGTCCCGCCTTTCATTATCCACAGGCAGTGGCTTAGAGAAAATATGGCACTGCTATGTGGCCCATCATTGCCGCTCAGCCCCTGTCTTCTTCTTGCTTTCATTATATTTTCACTTTACCTTTTACTCATACATATTTGGGTAAATTAAATTAATTATAAATAAATTCAATATATTAATTATAAGTTAATTATAAAAAAATAAAATTATATATTTTTTTATTAAATTTACTAATAAAATTGTAACACAGTCAATATTTTTTATACGTAACATTACTTTATTAACTATTTTGAAAAGAGTTTTTTTTTTCACATCATTTTTTTAAATACCAATTTGTGTGAAATCTAGAGAAATTTTAAAATAAATTTAATATATTAATTCTGAATAAATTAAGTCAATTATAAAAGATAAAAATTCAATAAAATTATATATATTTGTTATTAATTTTTATAATAAAATTACAACGTGTAGATACGCGTGGATATTTTTTATTATTTTAAAAAGAGTTTTTTTATATATTATTTTTTATTACAATTATGTGGTGTTTGTGTCATATTGTGGGCATTATAACTTTTTTATTTTAATTCAATAAAAAAAAATTATTCACATATGAGATTAGGGCCCAGTTTGGGTATACAGCTTATTTAAGTACTTATAGAATAAGGCCTTATATAAAAAGCGTTTATAGAAGAAGGACTTTTAAATTAAGTTATTTAGTGTTTGGATACATATTTGAAAAAGTGCTTTTCAAATTTATAAATTTTTTAAAAAATATTTGGATATAATTTTGATAGAAAGAGAGAGGTGAATGGTATAATTTTGAAGAAATTTTAACTTGTAAAAGTGTAAAATAACTTTCTGATCATGTGAATTTGAGCTTTTACAGAGGCTTTTTTCAATAAGCTTAAAAAACTGACTTCTGAAATAAGCTGAAATTAGCTTATTGAAAATTGATAAGTTACTTATTTAAACTTATCAAAACACTGTTTTTTTAACATAAAAGCACTTATACTGATAGATAAGCTTTAATAAGCTGTAAGCTTTGCTATCCAAACGGGCCCTAGATGGTTCACAAACATAACTAAAATTTTAATTTGTGATAATATGTTTAATCTATATCACATGGTCATTTCAATAGGCTAAATATTCGAAGTTATTAATCATATTTCTACTAAATAATCGGATAACAAACATTTAAGATTGAACTTAAAATTTTTTTCAATGAATATAAGAGTGAGTTCCATTTTTTTTAAAAAAATAGACTACCGTACTTAATTGTATATTACCAATTAGTGTTTTTTTTTTCCTTACCAAGTTTGCCTGAAAACACTATTGAAAAATATATGCAACATAATTATGAGTTTATTTATTATTGTTTTGGTATATTTACTTTTTAAAAGCCGAGTATTTCTAAGAAAAAATTTGCTTATCTACTTTTTATTTTATTACAATTTCCAATTTTCATCTTTTGAAAAGTTTGATTCCTACAAGAATAAATACAGCGATTTTTGTTTATATAATATCATGGGTTTTTCTTTTGCTTCTTTCTTTTTAAAAAAATATCGAGGGAAACAATGATTGCGTAAACGCTAAGTTTTTTTTTTTTTTTTTTTTTTTTCCTTGGACACAATCCTTCATTAATGAACTTTGCAAGAGACACTTTGATGCCTTTTAGAATTGAATTTTTCTTTTTACTCCATGTCACTTTCATATGTAAAGATAAAATCATAAATTTTGAAATAATTTAGGAATCATAAAATTTGTTTTAGAGAATCTTCTTAATTGTCTTGATAATGATTCTCAAGAGATACCAATTTTGTAGTTAGAGGGGTGAGAAATTTTCAAGTCATTGAAATATATGAAAACACCTTTGAGGCTGGCTATGATAGTTTTCAAATTACAATTTTTTTTTAGTAGTACAAATGTTAACTATAAATAACCCAACAAAAAAAAAATGCCTCTCAACAATAAACTTTTAAAATATATTGAAAGTTTATATAGAAAATTGATTAATATTTTTTAAAATTATTCTATGATCCGCTATCATTCAAATTTATACAGTGACATCCCATGAATAATTGGCTCAAAATTTGTTAATATTTAATAAAATAAAAACTTTAAAGTAAATAATTCTTTTGAACTTCAAGTTTAACAACTGTTTTTTTACCACATCAATAACTTTCATAATTTTAGTGCAAACATAATTCAGGTAAATTTTTAATTTGATTAATAAAAAAAAT
Organism: Gleditsia sinensis; assembly: GCA_037074535.1. NCBI lineage: Eukaryota > Viridiplantae > Streptophyta > Magnoliopsida > Fabales > Fabaceae > Gleditsia > Gleditsia sinensis. The sequence goes on from CM073463.1 coordinate 84,124,108, forward strand.
CTATTAAATTTTTATTAACAGAGGTAGAATGAGAATGGTTTTAAATTTAGGACAGTTTTTGAAGTATTAAATTGAAAATTAAAATTTTAAAAGATCAAAATATACTTTTTAATTATCAAAATAATAATTTTACTCTAAAAGATAAGTTAACACTAAATATTCTTATTATTAAAAAAAATCAATTTGTTAGTAATTTTGTTGAGGCATTTTTAATACTAGTACACCAAATGCAGGTCATTGTATGCACCACAAAGTCATTTTTTTGATTTTGAAATACCAAATTATTAGTTAGGACTTCTCATAGCCTAATAAGTAAGAACTATAAAATTCACTGCTAAAGTTTGTGATTTCATATAATATTTTGGGTATTCTCAAACTTTTAATACTTAATTGAAAACACAAGTACTAACAGAATTTCATAGTCAAATCTCAAAATCTTAGCAAACTCAAAAATCCCACTTTGGTCCTACAACCAATGCTATCTTAAATCTTAGGGAACCAAGCAATCTCAGTTGCTCCTAATATTTATATCCTAACTTGACACAGCCAAATCATAGAAGCAATAAATTGTAATAAACAAGGGAAGGCAGTTATGCAGGTAAAGCTAGCTCAAGCCCAAGTGTACATGGGACCCATTGCCCCTTCTCACCATCTGAGCCAATCAGGTTTTGCCACATAATTTTTTTTTATCATTAATGAATAAATATATTAAAAATATCTGCCGGGCACGTGACTCTCGTATAGGTTTCTGATCTTGATTGGTTGGTTAGTATAGGTTAACCATGGAAGCTTCCTCACTAGATACAAACTCAGTAGTCAGTATTGAAGGGACTGAGAGATACAGGGATATTGACTTGCCTCACCAGGTGGGTCACGGAGGTTTGTACTGAGGTTTTTTGCACGCTCTCTCTTTATTGCTTACTTCTACTCAAAGAGTTAAAAATAGGGAGAGACCATTGTCATTGTGGTTGGTAAGAGAGAGAGAGAGAGTAGAAAAAGAGATGCAACCCCACACTATTTTCTCTTTCTAAAACATTCTTTTCTTTTTCATACATCTTTGAATCTGGTAAGTCGCAACTAGAACTGGGACTAACTGTTTTCAACTTTGATCTCCATCCAAATCCACAATCCAAAAGAACCCACCTCCAAAAACACTTCAACTACAAAAAGAACACTAGAAAAAAGCTTTTACTGTTTTTTCTGCTTTATTCATTTTTTCCCCTTCTTTTCTTTTCTTTTCTGTGTGTGTCTGATATAAGCTCAGTTTCTTTGACTGTACCCCAATTTGGGGGTGACTACAAATCATTGCTCTCTCACTTTTGTCTGGTAAAGCTAGGGTCTCTCGAATTAGCGTATGCACACATTCTATTAATTAACACCCTTTCAACTTTTCAAGATCGGTGAGGAAATTATTAGGGTTTTTTTAGAGCTGAATAATTTTGATAGGCTGTGATGTATGGATGGGCAGAAAATGAGCGAAAATGTGGTTGGAAAAAGTGTGGGAATGTGATTGGGAGGAGGGTGTGAGTAAGTGCGTTGTTTGAGATATGGGGTGTGTCTTTGGGAGAGAGGCATCGGCGAAGTCCACTTCAGAGGCTGTGGCGGAGAGGGAGAAAGGGAGAGAAGAGAGGAAAGAGGAAGTTAAAGCTGCGAAGGCAGAAGTGAGTGAGGTTCAAAATGGTGGGAATCGGAAGGAGGGTGGAGAGGACAAGAGCTCGCGGCCTAGGGGGGAAAGGCGGCGATCGTCAAGGCCCAATCCGAGGTTGAGCAATCCACCTAACAATATACATGGTGAGCAAGTGGCTGCGGGGTGGCCCTCTTGGCTCTCCAAGGTTGCTGGGGAAGCTATAAACGGGTTGACGCCTAGAAGAGCAGACACTTTTGAGAAGCTTGACAAGGTAAGTCATCTAATGTTTACTTTTGTTTCCATTCTAAGTATGTGGAACTTAGTTTCCTTGATTTGATGATGTTGGAGATATGTTCTTCTTGTTTGCATGCTGAGAAAGTGTGATGTAAGGGACGGGTTGTGCGGGGAGCTATTATTATGTTTTTCATTGTTCATTTCCTTTAATGGAGGGTGTTGATGTTACTATATTACTCTTTGGAGTTAAAGACAAAATGAGGGAGTTTTTGTTAAAAACATATGGAGCTTATTCTTTGTCGTTTGGTTTCTAAATGTGTGCAACACCTAAAATTAGTAATATTGATTTTAGACGTGGTTGGAGGTTTATGTTATCTTGGAACGGGGGTATAAATTGAAAGTTTTCCATCAAATTCTCATCAATTTATTTTGCATTTCTACTTCATTTCTGCTGTTATAAACCTAACAAAGATTGAATCTCTCACTGGAGACTTTTACTTTTTTTCTAATCAGATTGGGCAAGGTACATACAGTAATGTTTACAAAGCCAGAGATACTTTAACAGGTAAAATTGTTGCCTTAAAGAAGGTTCGATTTGACAATTTGGAGCCCGAGAGTGTGAAATTCATGGCCAGAGAGATTCTAATATTGCGTCGACTGGACCATCCTAATGTTGTCAAACTGGAAGGTTTAGTGACTTCTAGAATGTCTTGTAGTTTGTATCTTGTGTTTGTATACATGGAGCATGATTTGGCTGGACTTGCTACAAGCCCAGGAATTAAGTTCACTGAGCCTCAGGTATTGACAATTCACCTTACTAGTTGCAGGTTTTGGTTGGTTGAAAGATAAATGCTTAAAAAAAATTGTTTCTTGAGGTGGACTTTTTTTTTTTTTTTTTGCTTATCATATCTGGGTATTTTAGGTTAAATGTTACATGAATCAGCTGTTTTCTGGACTGGAACATTGTCACAACCGTCATGTGCTACATCGTGATATAAAGGGGTCAAACCTTCTTATTGACAATGAAGGAGTTCTTAAAATTGCTGATTTTGGATTAGCTTCCTTCTTTGATCCTAATCACAAGCATCCTATGACAAGTAGGGTGGTGACTTTATGGTATCGACCTCCAGAACTTCTTCTTGGGGCTACTGATTATGGTGTAGGAGTGGACCTCTGGAGTGCTGGCTGCATCCTTGCTGAACTGTTGGCTGGAAAGCCTATTTTACCTGGCCGAACAGAGGTAATATCTAAATGACTGAATACTCTATATAGGTTCTCTAATACCATCTTTTCAGAGCATAAAAATGTATTCACTTCACTAGTCGATGGTGCAGGATTTTGTTGTCATTGGCTTCTCAATTTTCCGCAACTTCTTGTTTGTGAGGTTGGTGCTTTTATTTTCTCTTATATAATGTTATTGATGCTTTCTAGGTGGAGCAGCTACATAAGATATTTAAGCTATGTGGTTCTCCTTCTGAAGAGTATTGGAAGAAGTCAAAGTTGCCACATGCTACCATTTTTAAACCCCAACAATCATACAAGCGGTGTATAGCAGAGTTATTTAAAGATTTTCCACAATCATCCTTGCCACTAATTGAGACCCTTCTAGCAATTGATCCAGCTGAACGTCAGACTGCCACTGCTGCATTGCAAAGTGAAGTAAGATTTAAATTTCAATTACGAAGTCAACCATTTGAAATCATATAATTTTTGTGTTTTTCTCTTTCTGCTTCAATTGTTGTAGACTATTGCTCTACTCTTATGAACAGGAACACAGTCATCTAACTTCTGTATTGCCATGGTTTTGGTTGCTAAGCAATAAATTCTGTAACACATATTAGTCTTGTTTGGTAAGGGTGATAAACTAACTTAAAATGAGCTTAGTGATGGGTATGCTACTGCTCTTCACTAGATTCCTTTTTCTTTTTTATTGTTTTATTTTTTTCTTGAAGCAACAAAGAGAACAACTGTTTTCGTTTCTCTTGTTATTTTTTCTGAGGTAGAAGTGGGGTTGCTTGTTTCTTACAGGAAATAACAGAAATAGCTCTGTGCTGGTGATTGTATTTACCACGAAGTTCTAAGTATGGGATATGATGAATTGTGCTTAAAATCCTTGGAGTTCCAATAATTAGATGTGGGGATCCTAGATTGATTATAATTGCTTCTCTTTTGCAGTTCTTTACGACAAAACCTTATGCTTGTGAGCCATCTAGCCTTCCGAAATATCCTCCCAGCAAGGAGATGGATGCAAAGCTGCGAGATGAAGAGGCTAGAAGGTGGATAGCTTTGATCATTTTTGACATCTGAACATCAACTTTCTCTCTTGTTAAAGTATAAGAGGAAAACTTTAAAATTAATTTTTTTTGAAGAACCTCTCAACTATCTGAGGAAATTCCAATTATCTGCTTATGATATAATGAAGCCTATATGTTGGTTAGTGTTTCAACAATGCCATGCATGATAGGATTCTGCTTGCATCTTCATCATATTCTGGCATGTTGTACTTTCTCTTCTGAGAATAATATGATCCTCTTTCTTCTTGTTGGTAATCATTTCACTTATCTTTCTTTGTGCTGTTCCCTTCTTTATTTAGTAGAGGAAGTTGCCTGGCATCTTATAACTTAAACATGTTTATTTAGCTATTCTTCTCCATATGAACTTTCTATGCCTCCCCATGATACTGGAAGTAGCCTCAGAGTTTTTATTTGTTTAAAACAAAATGAAAATGCACACATTTCTATATTTAACTACAACAAGTGCCGTGACTGTAGATTGAGAGCAGTGGGTAAAACTAATGCTGATGGTGTCAAGAAATCTCGTCCTCGTGACCGGGGAGGGAGGGGAATTCCGGTTCCAGAAGCCAATGCTGAGCTTCAAGCAAATATTGATGTATGTCAGATAAGGAACCTCATTCCCTTCAGCAAATATTTCTTCTTGCTTATGATAAACGTAAAAAGTGATGAATACTAAATTCTTCAATTAGCTGTGATGAGGTATATGTCAGCTTAATTTATAATTTTATTAATCTCAAAATTCGTTTTTCCCTCTCCATCTTTGTTGGAGTTTTATACCATAACAGTAATAACATCTTTGGCTTGAAATTAATATAATGAAGTTGCATAAGCCTCACTTTCCTATTTAGTGTTTAATTGTTTAGTTTAATCCAACAAGTTTATTCTCACGGCATATATTGCAAGTTATTAACTCAATCTTCTTCTTCTTTACTGATTAGTTTGCACCATGTCACTTGGGTTGAAACTTATATTTTAGTTGAACACTTCTACCTTCAGTCATATACGTATCTGCTCCAAATAAAGGAGAACTTAGAAACACCTATTGTAATCGATCTCCTCTTACTCCCTTCCCTTCTCTCTTTAGATTTGTTTCTTATTAATTTTCACTCCTTGTCTTATAGGCATGGAAATTTCTACATACAAGCTTGTAGTTTACATTTCATTGTCTCAATCTGTGACAACTACTTATGGATAGAAGGCTGGCTCATTTACAAATAAGAAAATTTGCTGGTAGTTCATTCAAAAGTGTATGATGTCCCGTATGCTTTCTTGGTTCGAAATTTGTTCCACTAAAAAGCATGAAATAAATGAAGAATTTGTATTTTCCTTTATTGATTGTTTAAAGAAAAAGACAAATTCTTTATTTGAAGAAGATATGTGATCGATTTTCTGATTTGCTAGTTTCTTTGACTGATGTCTGAACTCTATTATTTGATTATTTTTTTCTTTAGTTGATACATTTACTGGAAAGTAGAAAATGGTGCTTGGTATGTTACTTTCTATACTAGGCTACTGATTTCCAATAAGAACATGGAAACAATGTAGTAATAGGTCTGGATAAAAAGATAGAATTGTACGATTGGTCACAGGTGCAGATTGAACTTGTTTGAAGTCAACTTCTGAAATGAATATTTGGATAAGGGGTGCCCCCTTTGTAAAAGTGGAGTTACTATTACTGTAAATAAGAAAAGTATAAGTTTCCCTCTTTACGGCTTATCTCTATTTCTCAATAACTCTAATGATTTAACCCTTAATACAGAGACGGCGACTGATAACACATGCGAATGCTAAGAGCAAGAGTGAGAAGTTTCCTCCTCCCCACCAAGATGGAACACTAGGCTATCCTTTGGGTTCTTCACATCACATGGATCCAGCTTTTGATCCTCCTGATGTTCCATTTAGTTCTACAAACTTGTCATATCCAAAAGCAAATATCCAAACCTGGTCTGGCCCATTGGTTGAATCTGCTGGTTTGGGTGCACCAAGGAGAAAGAAGAACATGGCAGGTGATGGCCATACACAGTCAAAGTCATCAAAGAAGGACTCAAAAAGATAGATTGTGAGAGGACACAGGAGTCAAAGGAAAATTCTTGTAATATAGCATCAGTGATTTTTGAGGAGTATGCATGAAGCTGCAAATGCTGCTGATTTGATGTCTCTAGTCGGTAAAAGCCTTTAATATCACACAGAGGTAAAGGATATTGTATTTCCTACTTCCATTTCTTTCTCAATGATCAGAGGTCTATTCTCTACAGTCTATGTTACTTTTTTTTCTTCTATCGAAAAGTTTAATTAGATCAGATGAACAATTAATAAATATTTGGCGAACAGTGTTCATGTTTTATATTTCTGCCTAATTTTGTCACGTTTATATATTCACCCATAATTTTTTTTTCCCTTCTTTATATGCTTACTAGAAGCCTGTGAACTCTGCAGTACTTAATTAGAGCTTTTTGGTTCCTTCTTCTGAAGTACTCCCTATTTGTACATTATTGTATCACTTTTTGTGTTATTGATGGACTTATAAGTATGACAGAAATGTGTCCCAGTGAAAAGTATCTTTAAATGCTTACAGGGGAATTAATGATTGGTTTAGTATCTTTAAATGCTTCGTTATTCATTATTGTATTAAAGCCTTGTGATTTGGGTCATTGGACAATAATGAATAACGAAGATTACTTGTTGCAGCAATGCGACATATACTTCTCAGATAGATCACAACTGGGAAGGAAATATCACGAAAATCAATTTCATTTTTTTAGTTTTCATTTGGGTCGCTGGATGGATGGATCAGTGCATAGAATAGCACTCTGATAATACTAACTTGGGTTTTCTTGCAGAATCTATCTGAAACACAATGGTGCTTGTTAATAGAGGAATATTTTTTTGGTATAAATTAAAACTGAAAGTGTAAGTTATAAAATTTTCTCATATTAATTTAATTTACACTCCGAAATAGCTTTACGTCTGGAATGATTACTTGTTTCAAGGATCCCTGAAGATGAAAGAGGAAGCCTTCTTGTGAGAAACAACGCCCATATATTTTTTAAGTCTTAGAATTAGACTTCAGTCAAAGTGCGATAACCACAAAACGTTGAAAGTGAGTTTCTCGAGTAGCTCGTGGAGAATTTATTCATTTGTTTATTTTTGACTTTCAACCTTTCTAATGATCCCACCCAGTTGAAATTGAAATGGTGGATGAGTTTAGGGATCAATTTTGATCTTGAAATGGGTGCCCTTCTTTCGACTTAAATTTTTTTTGAATAAAAAGAAGAAATGGTGTCCATTCTTGGTTTCTGTTCCTTTTATTTATTTTTTTTAATTTGAAAAGGGCATGTTTTTCTTTTTAAGTAAGGTTATTTACTTCTATTTAAGTCATTTTATTTAAAATTTTGTACAATACAATAATTGCCAATAAAAAAACTGACAAGTGAAGAGGAACATTTAATTTTAAAAAATTCTTAAATATTTTATATTAATAAAAAAATGTAAATATATGATGTACATTCTCTAGTTCAATCTATGGAATGGCTCTCTATATATTACAACCGAAGTCAGGTTTTGAGCCATGGAAGCAGCAGCAGTTGTTGCTACTAATTTTCTTTGGTGTTTAAGTGAGGCTCGCTGAATTTCTTGAAAGCTGAAATGAGAGAAGCAGCACCTCCTCCTGATGGCTCTGGTCGTCCTGCTCTATGGCTCCTATCCATCGCCACTCTTGCCAACTTCTGCCGTGAGTTCTGTATCGCCCCTTGTTCTCTATGCTGGCGCCGCTGCTGCCATTGCTGGTTCCAAGACCCTTTTGAGGGTCCACCTGATCGCCCCTTGCTCAGGGAAGAGGGACACCCTTGATTAGCTTCCACCACCAACCCCATCTCCTTGAGGCAAGCCGTTGGTGAAAGTCCTTATTTCAGAGTAATACTATGGAGAATTTGAATTTTTTTTTTGGGCCTTTTAAATATTAGATATATTTTGAAATTTCTCATCTTTTTAGTAACGGTGAATCGGTCGGAAAGTGAAATAGAATATCAAACCATAAACTTTTAACCTACGAAAAGAGCTCAAGATTCTGATTGCGTGTCTGATAAAGAATGAGTCAGCGACTTACAGGCAATAGCTTGATTAAGGGAATTCATGGAGTTGTAGCGAAAATAAGTCTTCATATAACAATTGTCAGTGTTTATAGAATTGAACTTAGGTGATCTATTCATGATCAGGATGAAATTTGAGTAAAATTAAGTGGATGTTTGAACAGATTCATTATTGAGTTTTATGTTTATAAATTAAATATTTTTATATTATTTTTTTGTTATATTTAAATTTTTTTTTATTTGTCTTTAGTTATATATATATTTCATAGTTAGAAAGAAGAATAAAAAACATACTCCATTAAAAGAATTAAAGCAAAATTGTTATTTTTTGAAAATAATATCTATATTTATTAAAAATAACTGAGTAAAAAGTTATTAGATGATATCTTATTGATTTTTGAAATACATCATAATATATACATTAAACCAATCTTAATTTATGATTATATTTTTAAAAGAAGTAAAATATAAAAATTTAAAGTAAAACACTCAATGTTGAAAGATCAGAGATAAATTTCAGTAAAAAAATAGGTATTACTTTTTATCTAAAATTTATATCAATGCGATTATTGATTCTGTGAAAAGATGAATTTATCAACTTCAAACTTGTATTTCACAATAATTTCAAAATTTTGACGTTAAAGGGTTGAAATTAGAACAAAAGAGAATCTATTTGTTATTGTAGTATAGTACAATTTTACTCTAATATTTTGACCATAACTCACAAAATACGTATGTGACGTATTATTCTAAAAAATTAACGAAATTTTCTACAACTTTTGTTTTTATATGGACAACAAGTTCAGTGAATTTCACTTTGTAACTCATATTACTTGCAACACATATGAAGAGTTTCAAAAATGTCAATAGTGACTTGACTTGACTTTGTTATCTATCATTATTGAAAATTACCTTTCCTCCCCCAATTGTAACTATAAATAAAGGCATGTTGTGAGCGAAGAAAAGGAAAGAAATAAGGTTTTTGAGTTTTAAGTGATTGTAATATTCTTCTTTCTTTAAATACATTATTATCCTTAATTTCTTTTATAATATCATTATACTTGTTCATATTCAAATTTGTTTTCTTATTTTGAGTATGGACAATTAATCTTCATATATTAAGGTGAAATGATGAAGTTATTGTTAAGAAACTAATAATTTATTTAACTCTTGATTAAGAATTCAAAGTTTATATTTGATATTGTAATTATTTCATTATTTTCTTATATTATATATTAATGGTTGACTTTGTGGCCTACTTGGATAGATTAACCTCCTATTTCATATTGTTATTACTCATGGTTGGTTTTGTCATATATTTTTTGTTATGATAATCAATCTTCTTCTTTTCACATAATTTTATCTTTAATTTTGTAAAATATGAATCTTGATACATTGTAGATAATTTTTGACACAATAAATATTTGAATCAATTTTGATTTATTATAGACAACACGACAATTGTCATAATGCATATTTGAATATATTATTACAAGAATGACTTAAGAATCTATAATAAAATAAAAAAGAGACAAATGTGATTTATGTATAAACAAAAATGAGGTTAAAATAACATATCTTTCGAGTGAAACTTTATCTCTGAGAAGATTTTATTCAAATAATAAAGAGTTAAAGTTTGTTGTTGTTTATATATATATATATATATATATATATATATATATATATATATATATATATATATATATATATATATATATATATATATATATATATCAATTAGGTTAGAATTTTGTTTTTAGTTTAAATTAAAGTTTTTTTTAAATTAATAATTTTAATAAATCAATTTTATATACCACTAAATTTATATTTTAATGAATTTATATATTCACGAGTTTTAAGTAAAACAAACAATGACCATAGTTGAAAAATCCAGAGATGTTAAACTATCAATAGAAAAAGGTGATTTAGCAAATGAAAAGTTTGGTGAAACTTTAGTTCTGGTTATAGAAAGATGATGTCATTATTTATTTAATATTTAATATTTTTATGGTAGTTTTTATTATTATTTGATATATGCTTTTTTATTTATTCAATGCAATATTTGATGTTTGAAAAATTATATTAATATTAGTTTAGTACTTTTGGAAAGATTAAATTGGAAGAAAATCAAATTTATTTTTATTGATACAATTTTTTTAAAATTATCAAATTAATAATTACATTAATTTTCAATAATTAAAATAGAACTTTTGTGTAACGTGATATTTTTCATACAGATTTAAACTCGATCGTTTTGGTTTAGTGATCTTTAACATCTTCGCTATCTCTTGTGAGTTCAATTAAAACAGCGTGGCGGCAAAATTCTATCCACTCAATCTTCTGAAATATTCAAAATCATATCCCACGTTCAAGCCACGGTTTGGGTTTCTACTTTCTACTTTGGCTGGCACCCTACGAAATTACAAGAAACTATAATCAAATACTGCGGCACCCTTCCAACTCTTTCTAGTGTCATTCAAATTTGGTTGGGCCTCCTTTAAATTTGATTCTTTCTTGCATTATTATATTCTCCTTCTCCTAATATCTTCATTTTGTTCCCAAAAATTTGTAAATATAATAATAATAATTATTACTTCTTTGTTTTTCCAACCCATAAATCAAAATGATTGGAATTGAGCGAGTGAATGATAGACACCCCCAATAATTGAATCTCAGACGTCAGATGTTTCAATTTTTTGGGAAACAAATGAGAGGCTGCCCTGCCATTATAAGCTTCTATCAATAAACGAGAGAAAAAAAATAAAATAAAATAAGAATAATTAACAAATAATCCTCATATCAATTCAAATCAACGTCAATTCAATACATACACGTAATACTAAATTGTGAAAATATTGCTTGGTAAGAAAAATTTAGACGGTTGATGTACATTAATTTTTATTATCCACTTCTATAGAAAAAAATATATATTAAATAATTAGAAAATTATCAATTATAATTTTTTAAAATATAATAATGTACGGCTCGATAAGCACAAAAAAAGCGATACCGTGGTCCGGTTAAACGCCGACCAACCAACATGAGTCCGATGGGGACATGAGTCAGCATACGAGCATCTCCACGTTGCATCCTTATCCACACTTCCCTTTTATACCATAATTCCCGACGCCACGACTGAAGATGTACACCCGACCAAGGTTTTTTTCTTTCTTTTTTTTTTTTTTTAAAAAAAATTCAAATATATTAATAATAAATTAGTATGATAATATATTTTTAATTTATAAATATATCAATTATTAAAGCTATTTTATATAGATAAAATTTTTAAGAATATATAACTAATTTTTGGTAGTTTATTTATATACGGAAAACAGTTTGTCAGTTTGAAAGGGATAAATAATTAGCTTCTGTTCAGAATAAAATATGCATTAACGAAGATCAAAAGGATAAAAATATGATTAATTTTCAAAATTAATTATCAATTTTTATAGAATAATAATTAAGTGTATTAGTGGCTCTTTTCTTCCTAAAAAAATTAATTTTTTATTAAAATAATTATCCGATTCCTAAATTCAATGATTCTTTCGCCCTCCATGATTCACTACTATAATTATGCAAATTAGCTCTGGCCTCCTGTGGTGCGACACGTGGCGAACGAAGCCTCCTTCTGGCAGCACATACAAATGAAAAAAAGAAAAGAAAAGCGCGTCCCAGGTTTCTGTTTCTCTCTCCACCTAAGATTCTCTCTTCGGTCTTCTGTATATAAGAGCTCCATTTAACCCCCAAATTAAAAAACTCCAATTTGTTCCATTTTTAAACTTGTCTTTGATCTCCGATACTCAGAGCCTATTTTCTGTGTAAATTCTTGGGCAAGGTTCGAGTGGGTTCTCTCTTAAAAATATAGAATTCTTTTTTATTCTTGTGGTGAAGAAGGACTCTGTGTTTACGGGTTTTGGTTATGGAGGTTTCGATTATTATTGGGAGCTCCCAACCCAAGGTTGGAAAGCTCGATTTGCCGTATAGGAAACCGGGTTTCTGTAATCTGAAGGATAATTGCAGGTTTTCGACTTGTTTTGGTGGGAGTCGCAGGTGGAAGAAGGCTGGGATGCGCTTCGCTTTGAAAGCTCTTCAATCTGAAGTCCTTCAAGAGGAAAGGCACTCTGCTTCTGGGAATCGATCTAAATCGGTGAGTTTTCTATTTTAGTTTGTGTTAGTTTGGTTTTTGGTTCATCTTTGACTTAAAAGAAAAGATTAATTAACAGTCCTGTTTATTTGGTTGACTTGAATTCAACAGCATATCTGTTAGCGTTAGATTTTTTGAATCTCCCCATAAATTAGATGGACATCTCAAGGGTATCTAGATGCTAGATTAGTACTAAATTCTTCATCTACAAAATCACCTCCAAAAAAATATAAAAAAGAAAAAAAGAAAAACATATCCAGTGAATTTGAGTTGTGGCAAAAATAAAATGTTTTTATTTATTTTTTGTTGAGAGCTATGAAACACAAACACTTAACAAAAAAGGGCCATGTCAGTATAATACTCATATTAAACATGACAATTCAAAAGTACCTAGACGTTTTAGATTTGGTTGTTTCGTGGTGTCCAAGTTCATACTTCTTAGCTAAAGGGTCACTAGGATAGTTTTTGTTTTTCTGACTTTAGACTACATAAAACCAAAGTAAGGTTTTTGAAATAGAAGCATTCATGGTACATGTGGGATAGTTCTTTTGATATTGCATTTCCCTTTGAAAGAGTTTGTTTTTTGGGAGTTCCTGAGGATTCATATTAATCAATAACAACATCGGTAGAACACTAGAACTTCAATACTGCTATCTCTTATTGGCCTCTGCGTTGATGATCATTGCTTCGTCTAAGTTTGACCTAGTTTAAAATATGACTAACATGGTTGAAATACTATGCTGCAGCCGGATGGCGTGAGATTATTTGTGGGGCTGCCACTGGATGCAGTTTCTTCTGACAGCAATACAATAAACCATGCTAGAGCAATTGCAGCTGGCCTGAAAGCATTGAAGCTATTAGGCGTTGAAGGTGTTGAGCTCCCTGTTTGGTGGGGACTTGCTGAGAAAGATGACATGGGAAAATATGATTGGTCAGGTTATCTTGCTGTTGCTGATATGGTTCAGAAAGTGGGTCTTAAGCTCCATGTGACTCTTTGCTTTCATGGATCTAAAAGGCCATATATCCCACTACCCAAGTGGGTATCCAAGATAGGTGAATCTCATCCCAGTATTTTCTTCACAGATCGATCAGGACAGCCTTATAAAGAATGCCTCTCATTGGGGGTTGATGATCTTCCTGTTTTTGATGGGATGACTCCAGTCCAAGTATACCACAGTTTCTGTGAGAGCTTCAAGTCTTCATTCTCGTCGCTTATGGGCTCCACAATTACGGTATGGATTTGGGATTAATTCAAAACTTATTCTTTGCTCTAATATCCACCTTCATATTAATATTAATATATAAAGTAAAATACTTTGACATATCCTGAATTTAGTGTTATTGATTCAGACTTCCTCTCTAATTTGAAAATAGATTTCTTTTATATATTAAGAATATGCTACAATTAGTCCTTTTTAAGATTATGTTTAACAAAATCATTAATTAAGGCATAAAATGTCAGTCAAAAGGTTAAATTCATGGTCAAATGTCTAAAATAGGTTTATTGTATAAAATGATTTCAAACACTACTTAGTGTGGATGTTGACAGTGCAGTTATACATTTTTTAAGATTTTAAAACTTGTTATGACTTGAAGTCTTGCTATGCTGCAGGGAATTTCAATGGGTTTAGGACCAGATGGTGAGCTGCGATATCCATCTCACCACGTGCTACCCAAGAATAGTTCAACTCATGGAGTGGGGGAATTCCAGTGTTACGATAAAAACATGCTCAGGTTTCTCAAGCAACATGCTGAAGCATCTGGAAACCCTTTATGGGGGCTTGGTGGTCCACATGATGCCCCTTCCTATAACCAGTCACCAAAGTTCAACAGCTTCTTCAAGGATGGGGGATCTTGGGAGTCTTCATATGGGGACTTCTTCCTCACATGGTATTCTAACCAGCTCTTAACTCATGGAGATAACCTCCTTTCTGTAGCAGCTTCAACTTTCGGTGACACTGCAGTGACAATGCATGGCAAAGTCCCACTTATGCACTCTTGGTACGGAATCGGATCCCACCCTTCTGAGCTAGCTGCAGGATATTATAACACAGTGAACAGAGATGGTTATGAAGCAGTAGCAAAGATGTTTGCTAGGAATTCATGCAAAATGATAGTGCCTGGAATGGACCTGTCTGATGCATACCAGTCACAAGAAACTCTATCAAGTCCTGAGCTGCTTCTTGCACAAATTATGGCAGCTTGCAGGAAGCATGGGGTTCAGGTTTCAGGGCAAAACTCTTCAGACTATGGTGCTCCAAGGGGTTTTGAACAAATCAAGAAGAATATATCAGGAGATAATAATGTCTTGGACCTGTTCATGTATCATAGAATGGGAGCTAGTTTCTTTTCACCAGAGCATTTTCCTTCATTCACAGAGTTTGTTAGGAGCCTTAATCAACAGGAATTGCATTCAGATGATGTACTTGCTGAAGAAGAAGCTGCTGAGTCTCTTGTTAAGAGCTCAGAACCAAGCATGCGCATATGAGCAGCTTTAATACTTGCAATGAACTGAAGATAATCATATGTATAAATATTTGTTGTACCATTGCATAGGAACAGTTTGTCTCGAAAACGCAAGCTGAGGATGCCTTATCCTCTAGCATAAATAGTTACTACAATTTTCAATTGCCAGAGAAGTTAGGACACGCTATTCTCTATTAGTGCAACTACCAACATTATGAGCAGACGAGGAAGAAACACTAGTAGTTTTAAAAAAATATCAAACAAGTTCCAGTTTGTTGCACGATGTTACAATTAAACTCTTGAAGACAAGTCTTCAAATGCTCGTCGTGCGTACCATATTGGATCAAGTCAATAAATTTTGTGAGTTAAGTGTATACTGGTAAGGACTTTTAAAATGTTGATCGAGCATTTTGAGCTGTCTACCTGTGTTTTTGTCTTAACTCTGCTCCTCTTGTTACGCTTGGGTAGAGCCAAAAAGAAAAGAAAAAAGAGCTTGAGCATTATAACTCTTAAAAAAACTATAATTGAATATTATTCAATTTAGATGCATCATCATCTTTCCATGAAAACAAATACATCTTAAATAACGAGCTTGGGCATAACATAACATTTAAATTTGTTTAAAACAAAATGACGTTTGAATAACCTTATACCAAGCCAAACAACTACTCGACCAGCCATACCAGAGTCATTAGAAATGAATCTCCTGACCTAAGTTACAAGATTATTTAAATTACAAACTGATTAGTTATTTGAGAAAATGAATTGCACTTGTGTTAGTTCAAGTGCTCCACATTCCAAGCAAAGACCAGGCAACGATCGGAAAAGAAGTGGCCTTCCTCATACAGCATAATCTCACATAAAATCTCAGCAAGACACCAAGACATTACCAAACAACCAAATTAAAGGAAAATTGTTATAAAAAATAGTTCATTTATGTACATGGGGAAACGTATACAGATATGCAGGGGATACTAAAAGTTCTAAATGTCATTCCAGTTTCGTGAAATCTTCCCAGAATTGATAAATCCTAATCCAGAAAAACAAACTGAAACCCTCGTTGTGCAGCACCCTCATTGCAATTCACCTCCATTCAGTCTCCACATTAAATCACCTTCCCAAACATTTTTGTTACAATACTTCCCACCAAGTGACCTTCAAACCATACAGCTGCAGAAGCAAAAGGACACTGGAGACAGCCACGTAATCTGGATAACAGCTGGCATGAACAAGTAAACGTCACCAATCGGCAGTCTGCAAAACTAACAAGGAATCAACCACAAGCCAGAAAATTTAAATTTTTCGTTTTATTTTCAACAAAAGAATTGTGATGATCACTTTCAACTAGTCTAGAAGTCTTTATCTCATTCTTTAATTCTTAAACATAGCTGTAACAGGATGCTCATATGAATGTGGCTACCATAACAAACAAGAGTGTAACCCCGCCCTACACATGCAGGTACTAATGTAGACTGAGCTGGAGATATGGTATCATTATTATGCTCTACTGGATATTAGTATCGATCAAAACCAATGCTTGCTCCACACACTTTCTCAGGGATCCACCAACAGAGTTGCTGCATAACGATTAGTTTCTGTTGCTTTCTCTTTATTCGACTTTTCTCTCAGCTGTATTCAAATTCTAGAATATTGGACTTTCAAATGAGTACCTGTTCAAACATTTTCATTCACAAGCAATCTTGGTATCGAAGCTGCTGAGGCAGATTGCAAATGCCTGAAATGCAGAGATGGGGTATCGGTAATCCATTGTAAACATATCCTTCCCAACTTTTCCAAATTGGAGGATAATCTTCTCATGTTCTGGCCCTGCAGGCCCATTTTCTGGGGAAGCCACCAGCTGAAAGTTTTTTACTGAAGCAACTGTCACTCGTCCATGAAAGTTTAAGCACCAACATTGGAGCTGCTCATGCCACCTGGGAGACTTGTTTTTCAACACTAGCACCCCATCTTTTTGATCGCCCAGGGGTCCAGATAGCGATTTTTCCAGACGATTTGATTTTGATCGAAAAAATGGAAATGAAGGAAACATATCAATGTTGCTAAGAGAAAACTCAGTCTGTGTAGGGGCTACCCCTCCTGGTTCAATTGCAGAGGCAGGAATGGCATCCATGACACAGTGCATTCTCCTAGGCCCCCTGCTTGTTATAAATACATGGTAAGTATTGCACAGTTTGAATATAGAAAATATGTACAATAAGCTAATGTGCATTCAGTGGAAATATGAGAACTCGAAATACGATAGACAACCCAAAGAGATGACAGGTCAGAATTTACGCAAAGACAATTATAGTATAACATCTACTAATTATTTTTATGCAGGAAGATTCATATACACTGGTAGTATGTAATGCTTACCTGGAACCTAGCACATTTAGTTCATATGAAATATGGGCCACTGGATAGTTACCAGTAGGGACCCTGGGTGAAACTTGCTTCAGATTCACCAGCTTAGTGGAGCGACTTTTTGTAATTTTTGCGCCTGCATGAGGTGGCTGGCCATCATAGATTGTGAACTTTGTTCCCAGAAAATTTGATCTTATCAAAGGGGAGAAAATTGTATGAGCTTTTAGCTCTTTTGGACACAACTGACAGTAAAATAATTATGGTCACAGTGCCTGATTAAGAGCGCACCTCAGTTTCCCAACGTAGGTGATGCTTCCATTTGACATTTCATCAGCGTCTAGAGATATAATATAATCTGTGCAGGTGGGACGTCGGCACTTGCGTGCAGCCAGAAGGAACTTCCCATCATCAGCTAAAGCTGCAGATGGGAAAGGAAAAAGCCAAAACAAACCACACATACTCCCAACATTAGAACCTTTAGATATCGAAAGAAAACCAAATGAATTAAAAAGATAGGACAGTATCCTGCAAATCGGAATAACATATTTTACAGAAAGAAATCCACCAATACTATCATTAGAAAGTATAAAAAAGAGTCCCACGTTTTGTAGAAAATCATCTGCGTACAGCTTCAGGAAATTTATACAGAATTCCCAATTTACAATTTAACCTTAAGAAGTTCTATGCTCACCATTAGTTAAACTAAGAAACAAATGATATGTTTGGGAGGAGCGGTTGCGCTTTATAAAGCACTGAAGAAGATGCTCCCTTGGGCCCGGCTGCCAAAATCAATCACACATTAGGATATGTTAAAGCAATGCCAGAGTGTAGGAAAGGAAAACAATACATGGATGTATTAGTCAACAAAAAGACAAACACAATTGCACATTCAATCATCATTTCCTCTTACAAACAAGGGAAACCTCAGAGCAATACTATGTAGGAAACGAGTTACACCTTGAAAGACAATAAAGAAAAACTGATTAGTTCAACCTTACTCTTCACATTATATGTTACCTTCATCATGACGGGTAACTGTGGCATCCATTTGTTTGGTTCTAGAACGATCTCAGGTCTTAAAACAATTTAATACAACATCTACCAAAGATTATTACATCATTTTTCACAGCAATAGGTAACAAATCAAATACCCTGCTCCGTCCAGTTTAGTCACCATGCTAAAATTGGGGGATCAAAACCCAGTTAGGCTCAATGTCAAATACTTGCTAATCAGTAAAAATAATTCTTTCCTCTGAAAAAATGACAACCAAGGGATGAGTGGGAGAAAAGAGCCGGTGATTCCAGAAATTCAAGTCAACTTATTCACATGTTACAACAATACACTGAAAAACAAAAATTCCTTGCTGAAACCCCATTAAAATCGCCAAGTTAAATCTCCTAATATCATATAATTCCAAATCCTTGCCCAAACCTGCTTGACAGAGATCGGAAAAGTAATCTTAGCAGAAACTTCAGGTGTCTTGACGATGTCCTTGGTGATTTCCCTCCAACTCCGACACACTCCAGCGCACGCCACCACACTCCTCCGAGGAGGCCAAGAGCTCTCGGACTCCTCAATTCTGAGCAACACTTCCCTCAGCAGCTCCTGCGGCATGTTGGCCCAGCAACTCTGCTTCAATCCATCAGTGACAACCTCCATCGAACCGTCCTGCACCACACGGTGCGACCTCGATCTCATATCCTGAAATATGCTCCTAATTATAGGCATGGATTCGGATTCGGATTCGGATTAGGATTCGGATTCCCCACTTACAGAAACAAACTGAGGTTGAAGAGTCTATTTACAAGAGGTGGAGGTGAGTGAAAACTGCGGCTGATTTGAGCGTTGATTGAGGGAATTTTTCCCGGAAAATATTTTCTCAGGAATAAAAAAATTGTTTCTTTTTCAGTGGGTTTGGAATACGAAAGGAAGGAGAGAGAGGGAGAGATTCTGATAAGAAGGCCAGTTGTTATTGTTGGAGAAATGGGGCCAAAGCTGAAATAAATAAGAGACAGAGAGAGAGGCCAGGCACGAAGCAGAAGCTCCACACCCTGCAGCAAACGCATACTGAAGCTAATATAATTTGAACATTTTAAACTCAAATTTCAAGTTGAAATTTATATTCAAGGGTTTATCATTTAGAATTGACTGATATGATGTTCATAAAAAATATAAGGAAATTTTATTTAATATGATAACAAAAAATCTAAAAAATTATTATTTTAAAATGACTGTATTCAATGTATCATTTAAATATATAAATGAAAAATATACATATTATCTAAATTTACATTAATATATGAATTTTTAATTATAAAATAATAGATTGTTATTTTTGAAATAAAAAATTGATTCTATCTTATTATCTTTAAAATTAAAGCAAAATAAGTAAAGTATGTTCTATAATGATCTAAACCCATTCAATGAATTTCATTAATTATGGTATTTTATTGGGTGTTACCATTTTGTCAAATGTATGGAATGGAAGGCGTCATTATTTATTAGTCAAATGCGTAATTATCTTCTTACATAGTCTTAAAGAGATATGTTTCCAAAATTTTATTATTAAAAAATTAAATATAAATACAACAAGTTACCAATTGGTTTTTGTAATTTAAAACATTCCATACCAAAATGTTTATATTTACAGAAAAAAAACTGCCCACCAACTTTTTTCTGTCTCTGTCCCTAAATACTATGTATTTTCATACACTCAATGTGTAAATATTCACAAATAAAAATATATAATGAATAATTGATTTCCTCTTTAAAGTGACATGAGATAATTAATTTGATAAAACATGTTTTTTGAAATTATGTTTTGAAGAAAAATTCATCATTTAACTCAAATATTTACAAGGAGTTTATAATGTTAAATATTTTTGGAGTTATATTAATTCTCTTTTATTTTTTATGATAAGATATGAACTTTTAAACATATGTATGGTATATTGAGCTAAAATAAAATATATATATAAGTTGAATGGGTTTATAATTTAATATAATTAATTAAGATTTAAAAAGTATGTCATTAATTAGATTACGATTATAAGAATTTGAAAACTATAATTTTTTTTTTATGAGTATTTAGGCGGAAAAATTTATTTAATAGGGGATGACATACGAAAAGCAATAATTAGTATGGACGAAAGGTAACAAATTAGCACCAAAGATAAACAAAACAACTGACCTAAAAAGAAGTTTCGAGAAATAACTACGAATAATTGCCAACCATCTAGAAGTTACGTACGTACATTCATTGTTTATTTTGTATGTATATTATTTTGCCAACATCTAGAACCAACTACCCTTTGGCAAAATAAAAATAAGAAAGAATTGCAAAAGTTACATAGATAGCACTGTTTTAGTTGGGACACATCTTTTGAACGTTCTAAGTTGTCATCAACTCAAACGTAAAGTCCAGTAATCACAATACTGATAGATAGGCCTTAAAAAACTGAATAGTCAGTGATAGAATTATTATGGATTTGATAAAAATATAGTGGAGAAGAAGAAAATAAAGGGTAAGTCCTTGTCCAAATGAGGTGGTGGATGAAGAAGGTTTAGTGAGTGATACTCACTCGGCTTCAAGCTTCCTTCCTTCCACAAATTAGAAGTAGGTAGGGATCATCCTAACCCCACCAATCTCATATCTATACGCAAAAACAATAGCTTTCAATGTATTGTTATGCCTCTTATCTTTTCAACTGCTTTTAATTAATTTGCTGCCTAAGTTTCCTTTTTACATCCTCTAAATTGTTATCATCAATGCCAATCATCTCCTACTATTTCTTATGATGACAAAATTGTGGGGTTTTTTTTTTCCATCATTACCCCCCCCCCCCAAAAAAAAGGAGGAAATAAAAATTCACATCCCTTTGTTTTCATTTTAAGTATAAAGCAAAATATGGAATAGACAAGTATTTTTTTTTTATCTTTTAATTTTGCGCAAATTTTTACTCTAGTTTCTTAATTTTTTTTAATCTTTTACCTGATAATTTCACTTTTCATTTTTTGAAATATTTTTTCAATTTTTCTGAAAAACACACTGGAACTAACGTTTTTAAAATAATTTAGGAAGAGATTTTAGTCCAAATAAAAGGTAAGGATATCCTTAATCATAATGTAAAAAAAAATTAATAATTGGCACGAAATTAAATCTAAAAATTGACAATAAATGAAATTCTTTGAAAAAAGATTTTAAAAAAAATTGCTATATTAAAAAAAATGTTTGGTTGAGTACAATAAAGACAATTTTTTCTTTAATTTTATCATTTTCACCCAAATAACATATATTTAAAGATACAATTTTTATTTTTTCAAATAGGGTAAAAAATAAATGATTAAAAGTTATATATATAATAAGTGGTTTCTATTTTTGGCCCCGTTATCGATATTAATTATTATGAAATCTTAGTTCATAGTTAAAATATATTAATTTTTTCATTTAATTTTTTATATATTAGATAAATCAAAAATAATAATATTTAATGAGTTTATATAGTGTGATGCTTGCTACATAATTAATTTTTTTCTTTTTTTGAAGTTGGATTATTATAACCACTTAATTTTTATATTATATATTTTAAATTTTAAATCATGAACTCTATATTTTATATTATAAATCTTACACTCTATTCAAAACATCTTAAATTATACACTTTAAATTTTACAACTTATATTTTATACTTTTAACTTTCAACCCTACGTCTTATACTCTACACACTAAATCATACACCTTACGCTCTATAATTGATCATTGGATTTTAGGTTTAAGTTAAGGTAATCCCCTCAAGTGATTGAGCTTTCTTATTATGGAACACATCTAGAGACTTATGCCAATGAAAAAAAATAAACTTATTTAATCAATAACTAATATGTATTGTAATGAATAAAAAGAAAGACCTAAGATGATGATAGTATGAGAGTTTTGAACAAACTAACAATTTCATCATATGCAAGAATTCCGATAAAAATCTTCTAGTGAAGCAAAATGCCATGTGATGATGTGATTTTAAATATCACTTGTGTATAAAACCAAATATATCATATTCTTGCCTCCATCACTGGACCACTACCACTACTATCATCCCACCACTATTTCACTTTTTAAAATTGATGAGTCCAAGGGATTCATGCCTTCTTCTGTTTTCTTGGATAGTGTTTGATAAACTTTTGCTGTCATACGGGTCAAATGGCTTCTTCTTTCTCTATATTGGGAGGATTTACTTAGATGGATGAACAAGCAGATACTATTTATTTGACTAAAATGATATTGTGTTAATAATAATTTTGAAAAGTATTGGAGTTTCATGAATTTTATTTAATTGATAAAGAGATTTATTATTAGGCTTAACGTAGAGTTATGTACAATACAAACTATATCCTACATTTAAAATCCTATAAATTACAACATATATCCTCAATTCAAAATCCTTAAACTATAAATTTTATATTTTAATTACACCTTAATTCTCAAGTCTTAAACTTAAGCCCTACACTTTAGACCTTAAGACTTTAATTCCCACACCCTACACCCTACACCCTACATCCTAAAGAAGAAAGGGTGACAAAAGCTAACAATGTGTTTGTTTGAATGATGAAGTGTGGTAAAAAATCTAATGTTGTTACCTATAATTCTTTAATGAATAGGTACTGTTTGATGAATGATGTTAATGAATCAAGAGAAGTATACAATATAATGGTCAAAAGTGATTTGGCATCTAATGTTACAAGTTATACTATTTTGATTAATGCAGAGAGTAAGATTAAAATGGGGGATGAAGCCATGGATCTCTTTATAGAACTGCAGCGCAAAAATTATGTTCTCAATACAATATCTTACTATACTCTTATAGATGACATTTACAAATCAAGAAGAATCTTGGATGTGGCAGATCTTGTTAATGAGACGAATTACAATGGTCGTCTCCCTCATATAGTCACTTACAATACGATTTTGACTAAATGGTGCAATCAGCATCTCGACCAAGTAATTGCATTCTATAAGCAAATTGTTGACCAAGGACTTGAGGTTGATGTATGCACACACAATATATTCATTGATGGAAGTGAACTCTTAAAATCATAAATCACTAACTACTCTGACTAACCAGTTATCAATTATGAGTGACTTATGTACTTATAGTTGCTTGCGAGCCAATAATGGGCTCCTTCAGCGACGGCAACTTCTATCATCTTGACCTTGCAAATTGTCAAACTCGTCCTTTTTTCCTTTTAGCAAATAAAAGTTTAGAGCCGAGTGGTTCAAAGGTTTTGAACAAAGTTTATTATTATAAAAAAATATAATATGTATAATGCATCCAATATGTCTATGATTAGTGGAACATAGAAAGAAGCTCACAGTAATGTGCATTTTCTACCGAAGGGAAAGAAAGAAAAAAAGCCTTCATACGATCATGCTTATGGACACGTTGAAATTCTCTGAAATTAGAGTGAAAAGTAGAGCCCAAATGACAGACAATTATATTTTTTATCATTCTCTTAAATTCTTGATTTGTTTTCATATCTATGAAGCACGATAATGCTCAGCAAAATTACCCACGCAAATTCAATAATTGATGGCTAGATTTTAGATATAAATTAAGGGTAATCTCCTCAAATCATTGCGCTTTCTTATTATCATGAAATAGATCTAGGTCCCTCAGTAGTTGAAAATAAAAGTAATGAAAATAAAATAAAATAGAATGAATATTCTATTCTTTAATTTGATTGTTAAAAATAAAAAAATATATAAATTCTATAAAATACCGATTATCTTATAAGAGATAATGTAAATTATCTCTGAAATCAAGTGAAAAATAAACAGTATGATAAAAAAAATTAAAATATTTTTTTTTATTTTATTTATTTATAAAAAAAATTTATAATTAAAAATATATATATTTAAATTAAAAATTTTAATATTATTTAACAAAATTTAATTCAAATTTTTATATTAATAATTATTTATTTTATTTTTTATTTATAATATTTAAAATAATTTTTTAAATTAAAATAATATTTTTATAATAATTTTATTTTTTAAAAATATTTTTATTTTTTTAATCATTTTTATTCTATTATCATATTAAACGTAATTTTAATCACAACATTTCATTCTATTTTATTTGAATTTATTCTTTTTTATTCTATTCTCAATTTTTATTTTCATTCTCTCCGTTATTACCAACCAAACGAAACCTATGCTCATAAAAATAACTTAATTAATCAACAACGGAGGAGTATTATATTACATAACAGGAAGGACATGAGACAATAATGAGACATCTCTGAGCTTAAAACACACTAGCAAATTAAACTGTAATGGGATGATGCGACTTCGATATAATCGGAAAAAATGCAGATTAAGCTGCGATAACTATAAAATGCCAGAAAATGACAGGCAACACCTCTCCCACACCCATTTGAGACGCCAGCAAAACAAAAACTTACTCCTAATATTCCTTTCACATGGCATGTCATTATCATATGATTGATATGGACCAATTTTTCCAACAAAACATTCATCCATGTGAGAATTTTAAGTAAATACAACCATTCAAATATGCTGGCACTTTTATTTGTTTATTCATAATTAATTTAACCCACCTATCTTCTAAATTTTTAATATCTAACTGAAATTTGTGGCAGCCCGTTGTATGGTGACATCTGTTACAGATATTTCAAAGATATTTTGATTTTAAGGCGGCAGAAACCAAGAAACTGTTTCATATATTAAAAAAATGTCTATTAACAAATTCTATAAAAGATAAATAGCCATCTAAGGCTATTGCTATCACACACAAGCGCCGCGCCACTTCATTTGCTATGCTAATGACAGATTGACAACTTACCAGGTGCCCCCACCTTGAAAGAAACACTTGATTCCTCATTGAATTTCACCCAACCTTCGATTGGTCACGGGAATTTGGTATATATTCATAGCATTTACAGATATGCTTTAGTTTTGCAATCATAGAAGAGATTACAAAAAGAAAAGATCAACATCTAATCTAAATGTAAATACCATACTCGCTAAAGGACAGATTGCATTCACAATATAAGATTCAAAAGGAAAACAAAGATGTTACCGCTCATAAATAAATACTGGAAGTGTTTTGCTTCACTAACAGAGAAGGGCGGACGCTTATAAGGATATACATTCCATAACTTTTATTGGGATTATCTGCTAATTAAATCACTATCGCATACCTGATCCTGCTCCTTTCCAAACATGGTAAGGGTAAGTGACTTGTACTGAAAATTGTTCACTCTTCGCTGTTTACTTAGGATACAATTTTCAGAATCCTCGGAAACACAATACAAAGTTCCAAAAATCTACATATTAAAAAGTTCCGTGATCCTGAATAAAGCCCATAAAACATATTATCTCAATAAAAAGACTGCTTTTTAGGAATGCAGAATGCCTAAAAGCTGTTTGAAGATGCAGATTCACCAGTATGAATCGCAGTCTGACTTTCAACAACTGAGCAAGATAACTGTAGAATTCACAGCATATAAAACTGTAAAATCTTCGTGTCCAAGGAAGAAAATATTCTTATTTTGCAAAACCTTGTAAGACCATGAATTATGAAAATCCGTGCTGCAATGTGCCAGCTGCTGCATTCTTATCTAAGTACTTTACTGAGAACTCCGAGTTGGTTTAAAAGTTAAGATTAGCTAACTACAAAGGGGAAAAACCCTAACAGGAGCAAGCAACAAAATCATGAATTTCAGAAAAAAAGATTAACAAAATTCTTCATTTTCCATTCATTATATAGCAGAGGTCAGAGTTCATTTACAAAGCAGATGACACTGACAGGATAAACAATTTGAGTAAATTGCTTTATCAGCTTCAAAAAAGGGATGCTAAATCCTAACCTCGAGTATCGGTTAACTATACTTTCACCTAGCAAAAAATCGCACAAAGATTACTATATAACAGGAACACTCCCCTTTGGTTGCTGAATTGTCCCCAGTGGATTTCCTACAAAACCAAACATATCACTCTTACGTACAACTTATTTCCATCATTATAATAGTCTAACTCAAAAAATGAAAAAAAAAATGATAAGATATAGAAAGAGATGTGTTGTTTAATAAAATTAAATCCACATCATTTCTAATTGCTTCCTGACAATGCATGCACAGATACTCGTATTGAGTATGAGTATAAGTACAGGATATGGTAATTTTTTCAAAACAGTGTATGAGTACGACAATATATACTATATAAATAGTGAATATTTTATAATATAAAAAATGCTTACAACAATGAAATTAGTTAATGAACAATCTATAATATATAATCAACAAAAATGGTAATCCACATTTCCTGATATGATCTCAAAGTTCATACAACTATATTAGAAGTAAACCAGAGCAATATACAATATTAGAGTTTTGCACTTAACAATGAGTATACTGGTTTTTTTTTTTGAGTTAGTAATGTTTTGTTTCATATTGCAAAAATTAGTTAAAATTTTATCTAGATTTTACCCAATATGTATCCAAATCAACAACAAGAAGTCTTTTCCAAATCAAAATTAAACAAAAAGAAAAAAGATATACATACATGATGTGTATTTTGAAGTACCCAAAAAGTACCAATACCCAGTACATATCCGGGACGGGTATAGGTTGAATATAGGCATGCCCATGCTTCATAGGTCATCCCATAACAACAGTTAGCATAAAAAAGCTGTGAATCCACTGGCATTCTTATAGTTAGAGACACTCTTCTAATGGTCTCTGAATTTTCTTAATTTAGCATACGCTAAATTGGCATTCACAACTTAGTGAAAAGAATGAAACCAAAATCCAATTTAATAACAGATTACCTGTGTTGCTTGCAAAAGAATAAGGCTTTGCAAGAAAGTTGCTTCTTGTCAAACCAAGAGGGGAAGCTGCAGGCCTTGAAACATTATTAACAAGAAACTGATTTGACAAGCTACCAGTTGGCAGGCCTTCTTCTTTACGCATGCAAATGTCTGAACTTTTTGCAAGAACATGACCAGGACTTTGTAGTGAGCTCAAATTTTGCAAGTGGCTCTGTTTTCCAAAAGGAAGAGTCTGGTCATTTACTAACTGATGCATACTAAAGCATGGAACTTGGGTTTTATTTGGATTGGAAGTTTAGGTTAGACAAAAAATTATAGCCTGACAATAGACATTAATTTCACATACTTTTCTTCCTTCTTTGTTTTTCAATATGACAAAAAGACAAAATAGAGATCTAAAGTCAATCAAGATATATACAAAATAAAGGGTTAAATTATGTCTGTTTCGTGCATACATTTAGCATTAATTTGCATATAGGCCACATAACTTCTTTGTCACTGGACTCAACTTGTGATAGAAGTAACCAGTCTAATATTATAGGAGTGAAAATTGAAATACCTCCATGTTAAGCTCATTATCTTTTTGTTCAAGTGAAGGGTCCCTCTGACATGAATCTTGGAATGCTATCATCTCATTTGACAACTTTGGACTGGCAACATCAGTGCATAATTCTTTACTTGATTCCTGGAAGTAGAGATGACGAAGTGCTGCACGCAGACGATTGTTCCTTTGCGAATAATACATCTTTGTAGCAAGAGGTGCAGGAAAATCTAATTCAATTCAAACAGGTAGGTCATATGCCACGCCAGAGAGGAAGAATGGAAAGTCATATTAGAAACAATCAGAACTGAAGAATTTAGGGATAGAAATATTTGACAAAGCCCAAAGGGTTAACAAACCTTTCCACAATAGAAATGGACATAATAAACTCAATATATATTTATTCATACCTTTCTTCATGAGGTTTTGCTCTTGGACCAGCCCAATATTTTTATGTTTAGGATCTCCATGTTCAGAAACAGTTCTTTCTAACAGGTTACCACCTGAACAAATGCAAAAAATACATCACCAGGTTACACTCCCCCCTCCCCCAAAAAAGAAAAACAAGAGATAATTATACAAGACAGTAAAAGCAAGAGCAGAATTACCAGAAATTTTTAATTAGTATTAGACTTAAAATTACTTCAAAATGTGGAATGTGCATGCATACAAATGAAAGTCAATAATAACGAAATAACAAAAAAAAATCAATTTCAGTAGTTACTTTTTCCAACAACAACTAAACTTTTTCCTACTAGGTGGAGTCGGCTACATGGATCAAACGGCGCCATAGTGGCCTATCATGGATGAGATCAATAGATAAGTTATTAACTACTAAATCATTTTTAATAATTTCACTTAATGTTTTCTTTAGCCTCCCTCTACCTCTAATTATTGGACTATTCTCCATCCGATCTACTTTTCTCATTAGGGCTTCTGCAGGTCTTCTCCACACATGGCCAAACCACCTTAAGCGAGATTCAACCATCTTCTCCACAATAGGTGATATTCCAACCTTCTCTTTAATGCACTCATTTCTAATCATATCTCTTCTGGTGTGTCCACACATCTAGTGCAACATTCTAATCTCTGCAACGTCGAGTTTATCTTCATATTGTCTTTTAACCGCCCAACATTCAATACCATATAATATAACAGGTCTTATAGCCGTACGGTAGAATTTTCTCAATAGTTACTTTTTCCATTAAAAAGAAAATAAAAAAAGAAAGAAAAAGCTCTGGAATTGGTTTTATTTAGACTGAGAATATAGAAGGGCTGTTCTCCTTTGCCTGTGCTTGAAAGAAAATTATGACACAAGAAAGACAATCAAATATCCTTCAGAGTCATCAAATGTTTGTACTTCCCTTCAATTTGGCCGTTCAATACACCCAATGACATTTACATCCAGCATACAGAAGATTCACAGAAGGACCAAATAGAGGCAAATTGAAACATTCATAGTATTCAATTGACTAAAACAGAAGGCAAGGAATCAAAATTAAAATATAGTTAATGAAAATTCATTAATCAGATATGTACCAGAAAACACTCATCTAGGTAAGTTGAGAGACCAAATTACTTAAACGCACCCTTACAAGTAATTTTATCTGCTAGACTCGAGGTTTTTGTCACTCCAGATTCTGTTTCAGGATTTTCAGGTAAAGGTAGATGTGCTCCAGCTATCCTGCAAGAGAATGGATGAGCATAATACTTTGGGAACAAAGAATTCTTAAAAGCTGCATGAAGAAATGGAGATAAATTGACTGAGGGGAAAAAAACTATCAATGTCTTTGAATTTAACTTGTAGTCATAGACAAGATTTTCCTGTTAGTACTGATAACTAATATGGCAATCCAAGCGTGTCATATAAATAGTAGTTGATCCTGATCATAGAATGGGAATGTAAACGTTGAATGACAAGCATTCACTCTGAGTCTGCCTGAAGCCTAAATACTTGTGCATTGATTAAAAACTCCCTGCTAGCTCAGCAACTGGTTTTCTATTTAATAAGAAACACGTTTCAAGGGGAGGGAGAGAAATGGGAGATATTCAACATGAAACCAGGTGTTTTGAATGAAATCATTTTCTATTAATTATATTGTTTTTTTCTTGTTTGCTAGGGCACTTAAAAAAAAAGAATCTATTAAGCAACACCACATTTTCCAGGCATAAAGTAATAATGATATCAGATTAATCAGAGTTCAAAAAACTGTAAATGTCTCAAGAACTAAGAAAGCATACAATTTATGACGTTTTGTAGGAGGTTGCATTACGGAAGCTGGGTGATCTCTATTTCCAAGATTAATTCCTGTACCATCCATCATAGATGCCGCATCTACACAAATTGAATATCCTAAGGAAATAGGAACTAAAATGAAGCTTTCAAGCTGATTAGCATATCAATATTATGGTTATACAGACATCGCTATCCAGAAAGTCAATTCTAACTTCCTGAAAACAAATTTGTCAGATCTACCCAACTATACTACCAAGGGTCAGTTTAAAATAAATTTTAAAAAAATTGACCTGCCTCAACCTAAAAAAGATCTTGTCTATACTACCTACATTGCATTATTTGTGAAAAAATTAAATCTCCATTCACGGATATTACAAGTTATTTGTAACTAATTTTGCAAAAAAAAGTATACATCCTTTAAGGACATACTTATCCATGAGCACAGGGATTCAAAGTGGAGAAAGGCTAATTTTTACTTTCACAAAAATCATGGTGAGGCACAGCTTACATTTATTTGGTTGTTGGGGGACGAAAAGACTGCAGTGATTAAATCCTAGAAGTTATCAACATAGTATCGATTATAATTGAACTGACCCAAATGTCATAATTTTTTTTCAGAAAATGATTGGCAAACTGATTAACCCTAGCAAAACTTGATAAAAAAAAGTAACACTGGGATTATGTGAAAGACAAGTGTCAAATCACATGAGAAAAGCATGACATCAGAAAGAGTCAACTTATTAAAAAAATTGGGTTTTACCTTTAGCCTCATTGGAAAAGGAAGTCAGTATGATTTGACCATTCATAATGGATTGTGGCACAGCATTGTCAATAGAATCGGACCTTTCCCGCTCCCCAACTGCTGTAGCTTGGTCCATGAGAGGTTAGGAGGTACAAAAGTTTATATTACAACTAAATGTGGTTAGCATGTAATCAGAACAACCAAAGGAGAATCCTTTAAAGATTAATAACAAAATTCAAGATATACTGAATACAATTTTCAAAAAGGCAAATAGATCATTTGTTTACTTTCACTTTCAGAAGATAAAAGGACTAAATAGCAAAATTATACCAGGTAGGCAAAAATCTGACTGAGGGAGCATCAAAACAGTATTTGCAACTAATTAATTAATATGATTATTATCATATGGATACTAGCACAAGTAGATAATTTTTTCTTTTCTTTCCTTGGGGGCTTTCGATTGCCCGTGCTGCTATCAGGCTCCAAGATAGTTTGTTCTGTAAACTTTAATGACCTACAAAGTTCTGAAGAATTGGGGGAAAAGAGAGAAGAAAAAACCAGGAAAAAAAAAAATTAGTAATTCAGTACCCTTTTGACATACAAAAGGAAAAAAAGAGGAGCTGGTAATTAAACAGCCAGCACCAGAAATAAAGAGGACATTAATAGAACTAGATTCCTAAACTGGTTAGGAAGAACTACGAGCATATAATGCCACATGGTAACTGACTGTTAATTCATAGACATCATGCAAAGAAGGAACAAAAATAGACAAAGAAGAATAGAAGACTCCAGACCTGCATGAGCAGCATATTGGCTGGCCTTGATGGGCTTCTTGCAAGCATTGCAACATACCTTAATAATGATACCAAACAATCAGTTAAATGAAGTGAAAGCAAACTTTATTGTCAAAGCAGATAAAGCCTGCACATGTGCCTATTTACAATATATCAATCAATTGCTCAATTTATAAAGTTGATATAACAATCCGAAATTCTTTCCAACTACGTAACATAAGCTACCCTATCTTTCTGATGAGTATTCAACTAATTGTGAGATGAACGAAGGTAAAAACAAAAAATTGTCTTTTCTGTTGACAAATGGACAACTACATACAGAAACAGGAACTCTACAGGTAACATACAAGAGAAACTCCTACACTGAATATATGCAATTTAAGGTATCCTGAATATACGGAAGCTATTTCAGGAGTATCTCCCCATAACATAATTGTGGATGCGTCCTATTCCTGTATCTGCTCAATGCTGACAAAGTATATGTAAAGTACAAGAAAGACACTTGGGAAGAAGCAAACAAACGCAAACAACACTAGCGCAGATCAAAAAGTGAAACAAGTGGCAAACCTCACCAGCTGCAAAGGATCAGACATAGGCTTCAAACCATACACATGCATATCTGCAAGAGAAAACGCTAAGCAGTAGTTTGAAAAGACAAAAAACAAAAATGATGGAGACTTGAAAAGGAAAACAAATTAAGAACAGAAGACATACATGCATATCACACGTTTTGACATAATGAGTTGGGAGTGAGGCATAAAACCTTTCCTCCTTGTCCAGTTCTAAAGCAATTACGTAAAATAGTTTAATTGCATATATATACCTCGTGCTGTTGAGAAATTTTAATAAAATAGTTTATTAAAATTTAGATAGCCATCTTGTTTTTATATATTCTCATTCTTCATTGTCATAGTTTGTTGTTGTCTTACCTAAGGACACAGGCTAGATACTACATACTTATCTTGCTTTTGCCAAACTCCTACAGTCCTACATTGTATGCTTGTTCTATATGTGTATATTTAAAATTTTAAAGTATGCCTTGTGCACATATATTTGTGGCACCATATATTTCTTGTCTGAGCAAGTACAGAGTTAATGTAAATTCTTTCTATCATTATCCATTTAGTTAGACAATTTAATGTGCAAAGCAGTAAGATAAGTAAGATATAAAGAAAAAGTAACACAATCATGGATTTGTAAAGGCTGTTAGAGAGGACATGAAATATGGTTTAGCCATGTGCAGCTGTGCTATATAGAAAAAGGCATGCTTCAAATAGAAACATTGAAGTAGAAAAGGACAGCTAGAAAATTTCTGCTTCATGATACCACAAAATTTCAAACAGTCCTTCCTATACAAACCGCACTTGTATGCTTTTCTCAAGGAGGAAAAGTACATTTGAGCTGGTTAATTTCAAAATATTGGTTATAACTATGTGTCCCTTAATTTCACATTGTAAATTACTGATAGAAGTGGGTCATGAGGGAAACAACCCCAAAATGTGGCTTGTTTACCTAAACAGTACAGTATTAGTAAATAGGCTGTTAAAAGGCAGTTATTTTAGCATGTTTTAGAGTAGTTATCTGATAGGAACCAAGTCACTGCCACCCTCTGCACACTGATGAAGCGAATGAATTTTTCTCCACATTTGAAACATAACCCCTTAGCTCTCCTCTCCATAAGCTCCGGGTAAGTCATGGAATGCAAGCCCCTATGCTTATTGGCATTTGTCCTTCTCTCCCAATTGGTTTTTCGTGTTGTGGACTCCAGCAAAGAAGCAAAGACTCTATTTAGGGCATTCCCCACACTATTTCCTTCTCAGCTTTTACTGGGACCCCCGTGCAAATGAGTTCGCAGTTCGGCCCACTGAAAATGGCTAACCCACTTCTTCGAGAGAAAAAATGGGTCTTGCGTAGCGCCGATACCCACCTGAACTACCACCCCCTTGGTTATAACCACCCATGATCCGTCCCCCCCTCTCAATTTCTGCTCGTGCTCTTCAACGCCTTTCAATTCTTTCTCCATGTCCTTGGCTATGTGCATCACCTAGCCCTGTGTTTGGAGATTGAAAGTCCTGACCAGGCGTCAAATTGTAGGCTACAACCCACTCAAGAAGTAACCCAAATACTGCTTCTCAGGGAGTCGCGACACTTGATTGGAAATGAGTTCAAAGACTTTTATGTACTCTTCCACATCCCCGTCTGCTTTAACGCTGTTAGTTCTTCAAAGGGAATTTCATGTCTGCATCCCCCATACCTTGGCTATGAGGGCTCTCTTCAACTTCTCCCATGTTAAGTGATCTTCCGTCTCCTTTAGGAGATTAAACCAATAAATGGTTGCGTCCTCCATACTCACATACGCCAGTTTCACTTTAACTTCATCAGGGACATTCTGCACTTCAAATAAGATTTCAGCCTTCGTAATCCAAGCCACAGGATCCAACCCTTCAAATATAGGCAGTTCAACTCTCTTGACAAACAACATGTACTCCTTTCCTTGTTCCCATGGTTTTCTAGCATACTAGATTGGATAGAATGGGCTTCCGAAGATGCTTCCCTAATTGGGCATGTTCTCCTTTTTTTCCCATTTGTCTACTGATCTCTTGTAAAAGAGATCTATGTTGCTGCATTTCAGCCACTATTTTCTACATGGTGGATCTCAATTCTTCCATATTACTCTCTTGCAGTGCCATTCGTTCCTCTAGAACATCTACTTCATATGACATCTTTGGCATACCTTCCCAAATTCCTTGCCCCCATTCGTATCCGATAGGTCGAACCAATGATAGGGATTCCAATTAAGTTGACAGAATAATCACACAGATAAGCTAGAATTCCACTATCAAACCACATAAAAACAATACAATTTGGTCGAGAACTCCACAACCAACCTCTAAAGCCAAAGCCTCTAAGAAAAACTTCCCAGACCTTACACACCCAAGACAAAAAAACAACACACTCCTCCCCACTAATTGCTCACTCTATTTTTTAACACCCCATGCCAAAGGAACTACCCTAAAACATAACTAACACACCTAAATAACTGCCACACATAAAACCTAAAGAAATAACTTATTAACATAACATTATCCCAGAAACATCAAGCCTGGTCAAGTTTCTTGTTCCTCCTATAGTAGACAAGCCAAGGTTTTGGCTTGTCACCCCCATGAACCAATACTTGGTTCCTATCATTATCCAAGTGTGTGTGTGATGAGAAATATATGAATAAGTTAATGTGAAAGTGGGGGGGGGGGGAGTGCATTGTTATTTTCTGGTTGTCTGTGGGTCTGAAAATTGTTTCTAAGAAAGAAGCTTAGGCTTGAGCTAATTGGGTAATTTTTTAACCAGAGTGTGTTGAATTCTACTGTACCCGGTGTTGAATTTAATCAAATATATTGTGTTTTCTATTTTTGGCTTCTAGGTTTCTATCATTGGTACAACCTGTTGGATACGAGTGGGGATTGTGAATTTAGAAAGAACGCCAAAGATGTCAGATAGGGTGGATGTTTTGGAGAAGAGGATGGCTGTGTAGAAGAGTAATGTCGGAAAGCAGCCCTAATGTCGAGATCTAATTACCAAGATTAGTAAAAGATAATTAGGAATCCGAATTATCCTAGTTACCGAGATTATTGAAGGTAATCAGGATAACTATAAATAAAAGGATTGAGTTAATTAATCCTTATCCTTAGGTAGTTAAAATATGATTAGTAATTATCTTATTTATTTATTTGTTTTTTGCTGATTGTAATCCCTAAAATCTTGAGATATTAGCCACCAGAATACATCCCTCTATATTTGATCGATCAAGTTAAGGAACAATTCTCTTCTCTCCCGTATTTTTTTCTCACAGGTAATATGGAGGAAATGAGAACTACTATGCAACAGATGGTGACTGAATTGAAGTAACATGGATCTCTTTTACGCGAGATGAGTAAACAATAGAGAAAAAGGATGGAGGCAGCACCATCAAATGAGAGATCCTCTCAGCACGAGACATTGGAACCAAAGGGAGAACAAGTTGACAAGTATAGGATGTTTGCAAAAAAGGTTGAATTACCCATATTTGAAGGTATGAATCCAGTGGCTTGGATTACTAGGGTTGAAATTTACTTTAAAGTTCAAAATATTCCCAAGTCAAAGTGAAATGGGAACATGTGAGTATGGAAAGCCCCACCATCAATTGGTTTAATCTTCTCAAGGAGACTGAAGATAACCTAATGTGCAAAAAATTTAAAAGAGCCCTCATAGTACATTAAGGAAGACGCACACACGAGAATCCTTTTGAGGAGTTGGTAACCTTAAAACAGAAGGGTAATGTGCAAGAATATATTGAAGCTTTGAGTTAATATCTTCACAAGTTCCACGTCTCCCTGAGGAGCATACCTTGGGTATTTTATGAGTGGGTTGCAGCCTATCATTAGAAGGGTTAGAACATTAAACCCCCAAACTCGAAGGCAAGTCATGTGTGTGGCAAAGGATGTTGAGGAAGAATTGAAAGGAGAAGGGGAACCCGAACAGAAAACGGGTGGGAAGGGGCGATTAATGGGCAATTTTGATCATGATAATGATAGTTTTGGTGGTTATCGATAAAACCCATGACCCAATTCTTCCCCAAACGAATTGAGTCTATCATACCAAGTGGGCCAAACCACTAATGCACCTGGATGGGTTCCCAGTAGAACTTGTGAGATGAGCAATGCAAGGTCTACACCGAACAAAGGCCTTGCTTCTTCCTTCATGTCTACAGCAAGGAAATGCAGAAAAAAAAACAAAGGTTTCCATCCTCTTACATACCCGAAATTAATGGAGAGAAGGGCAAAAGATTATGTTTTAAGTGTAGTGAAAAATTTCATTCACTTCACCAATGTGCAGAGAAGCAACTAGGGCTATTAGTGTTAGGGGAGAATGAAACATTAAATTCAAAAGGGAAGATAATGAGTTTGGAGGCAAAAAATTTTGGAGATGAAGAGGTGCTGGAGTGTAAAACTATGGAGTTATTCGGTATGAATTCAGAGAGGGCAAATGAAAATAAAACCTTGAATTCAATTTCCTAAATTTAGTCTTGAGGACAAGGTTAAAGTTGTAGCAAGTGATAATGATAGAACCCAAACTCTAGAAGTGGGTCATGTACTAGGTCATGAGGAAAACGAGCCAAAAACATGGCTTGTTTACCTTAACAATACAACAACAACAACAACAACAACAATTAAGCCTTTTCCCACTAGGTGTGAAATATATATATAAGCTAGTGTGTGAGTTGGGGGGGGGGGGAGTGTATTTGTTATTTTGTGGTTGTTTGTGGGTTTGGGAACTATTTCTCCAAAAGAAGCTTAGGCTTGGGCTGGTTGGGTAATTTTCCAACCAGAGTGTGTTGAATGCTGCCCAGTGTTGAATTTAATCAAATAAAGTGTGTTTTCTGTTTTTGGCTTCTGGATTCCTATCAATTACTGTTTTAATCAAGTTCCTAAATTTATGAGTTACAAAACTCAATTGACATAAAAGGAAGTTCATAATTAATCACCCAGAGTTCTCTCACATTGTCTTGAATGCTACATATTCGTTTCTGTTATTATACACACAAACTCATAGGGAGACAAAACAAAGGCAAAAGGTTATCAAACGCTCTGTACGTTAGTAGAACCATAAATAACAATTTTCAACATACAAATTGCAGATATGTAGTAGTTTTCACTTCAACTTTGAATGGAAAATAAAATAGGTACTGTTCCCTCATTGTAATCACAATGTTTTAGGTGTTATTCATAGAAAAATCAAGAAAAGGCAAAAATAGAAGCAGGATAGCAAAATGGCATATAAAACACATGCTAGTGCAACCATAACTAACAGTTGCCCAATGAAGAAGCAAATTTTTAACAACAACAAAAAAGCCCATATGTGATCATATGTTCAATTTCAGTGTGATGTGCTTATGAGTAGGGGTGCTCGTCAGTTCAGTTTGATCAGTTTTAGAGGCTCAACCAAACAGAACCAATTACAAATTTTTCTCAAAAATTGGACATATTCAGTTTGCTTCAATTTATCTTTTTTTTGGGGGGGGGGGTGTTTGGGGATGGAGCCTTGCCTTTGCTCTTTCAAATAGTGCCATTTATCAGCAGTGGAGTTAAGTGCTTTCGCAAGAGATGGCATCAATTTTAAATTGGTTCAGTCGGTTTTGTTTGATTTTGTAACACCCTACTTCTGAGTAATTGACACTAATCACTTTTCTTCTGTTATCAATTTAAGTCAAACACAACTAAATCACTGCATTAAATAAAATTTTTAAATAATAAATTAAAATATCAAGGTCATCCTCACCTTCTTCATCAAGCAAATTTGCTTCATCTGCCTCGCGTAGTTCTCTACAAACATATTCAGCAGCTGACTTCTGATGGCAAATTTCCTCTTCCAAAGGGTTGCAAGAAAGAATGATGTTGATCAGATATTGAA
This sequence comes from Gleditsia sinensis, assembly GCA_037074535.1. Taxonomy (NCBI): domain Eukaryota; kingdom Viridiplantae; phylum Streptophyta; class Magnoliopsida; order Fabales; family Fabaceae; genus Gleditsia; species Gleditsia sinensis. Next base: position 84,161,925 of record CM073463.1, read on the forward strand.
AAACAGTAACAGCACAGTAACTATATTACCTTTTTTTCTTTGGTAAAATACTATATCACTTAACTAAGTACATATAACCATAGCAAGCAATGCAAGGCATCATAATGACTAAGAAATTCTAGAGATAGTCTCAATCTACCTGCTATAGTTTGGGTTTGGGAGAACCTCCCAGCAGCCAGAAGCCTTGCAATGACTGCCATTCTCCCACTCCCAAGCGAACATACCATTAGAGTGGGATATAGTATATCTGTACACTAAATATCACATCAGTTTCGGAGACATCTGAACACAAACAACTCATATTATTATAAAACCCCACCCAATCGACGAAGCGTCTGAACAAAAACAATGTATTTGCAAAATGAACCATCGGAAATTTAAAATCGCAAAGCAAAAGAACTTTACCTCAAACAGAAGGAAGATGGATTCGCCAATAAAAAAATCAGAAACCTCCCAGAAAGTGAGAAATCGGAGAATAGGAATCAAAATGGAAAATAAAGGTGATCCGAGAGCAATGCCTGTCCAGAACACCGCGCAGGAGTAGCGAGTGAGGTCGGCAATGGCGGAAGCGAAAACCCTAGAAGCCAGAGAAGAAGAGAATTTACCTTTTTCTTTTTATTCTATTTTTGCTTGCACGTTAAATTGGTCTCTCCGCACTCCCTTTCTCTCTCTCTTCTCTCCTCCGCGGGGAGAAGAGGGAGAGGTGGCAAAGCAAAAACGAGAAGCTTTCCTGCACCGAGCTTGGCCGCGCGCGTATAGAAGCGTTTCGCTTGGGCAATAGCTACTACCATGCTCTTCACCACACTGTGTCATCGGCTGCGCCTTTTTATTTTTTTAATATTTTTTAAAAATATAATGCATTTATAATTTGAGCAACGTGAAAATATAATTTTGAAGTTAAAATTATACTCGTATTTATCCTTTAGAATACAGTACCAAATTTATTTAACGCTATATTTACTGAATCAAATTTTGTTAAATTTCTATTTCAGTTAGTTTCTTCTATTCTATTTTTATTTAAACTGATTAATTATATAAATTATAATTATAATATTATTTATAGCAGAATTAAATCATATTATGCAGTAAGCACGTAACATAACCAGCATATTGTTCATTCCTTCTTCAAGTCCTAAATAAATGGAATCAGTGCGAAAAGCATATGTAAGCCATCAAGCATAAAATGGAATCAATAATGTAAATAACCTTACTTAGAAACAAAGGCATGCCCTTTTCAAATTTAAAACCAAAAAAATCCATCAATTTATAACTTTAATTAATATTTTAAAAATCAAATCAATTATTGAATAAATAAGGAGAATAGAATATATATATATATATATATATATATATATATATATATATATATATATATATATATATTGAATATTTTGTGAAAATAGATGTACTACAAATAATAATAATAATGACCTTAAAATTACTTTAGGCGTTTAAGGGGTAGACAATAGGAATTCTCTTTTTCCCACTTAATTTAATTAAAAAAATTACTTCAATTAAATTAAAATAAATTAAACTTTTTGAAAAAAAAACTATCAAAATTAATAAGACGAGTCGAATGACTCTTTTTTTAAAAAAAATTGTAGATCTAACTTAACCAATCTATTAAAATATAATTGAACTTAATTTAAATTAATTTAAAATTTGTTCGATCAAATTTTAATATAATTTTTTAAGTCAATTGTGTCGGGTTGGGTTGATCAATCCGACCCGAGCTCAGGAAGGAACCACTTTTAGAACCGACAGCTCCAATTGCCGTTTTCATTTAAAAGGCTGGTATTAAATTGGTGAACTGAAAATGTTAGTTGGGAAAGAGGGACGGCATTGAATTGAATAGGTGGACCAAACAACTCCCGTAGCGTACAAAATTACATGCAAGAATTACACTTGAACTATTCAACTTCATAAACTAGCTTAAACATGAAATATATTATCTCATTTATTTTCTTATTTACTAATTACAAGGTTAATAAATTAATATTTTTAATTAAGATTATAATGAACAGTATATAAAAAAATATGTAATTTAAAAATTTCCTATTTAATGGTATTAAGATATCTGATCCAGAAAGTGGACAAAGAGATTATAATAATTAATTGGTTAAAAATAGACTATTTTTGCCAATACAAAAAAAAATCTCATGCCTTGATCTGAATAAATTGAAAAAGAAAAATATAATTCGAACTTGGTGCATGATATTTTTTTCATATGATGATATATATATATATAACGAAACCAAAGTTTAACCCAAACAATGAAGTAAAACGAAGCCAATTTAGCAAATTGCGCAAGTAGTTGGGGTTGGTACGGTTCCATGAAGAAAATCAATGAAGCCAGCCAGCCATTTATACATAGGCCAGAGCCTCTCCCTCCTTTTAGGTCCCCAATTCAGCTATACTTAGAAAAATGTTGAATTATTTTATTATTAAATAAATTCCTAATTTTTTATTTTAAATTTACTTTTAATATATTTTTAAAGTTTAATTTTTTTAACGAATTATTTAAAAAAATATTTCCTCTTTAAAAGTATTTGTATATTTAATTTTTTAATAAATTTTTCAACAAAAAATTATTTTCAACAAATTATTATATTTTTATCTTTAATTTTTTAAAAATAATTTATTGAAAAAATTAAAATTTGAAAAATGTATTAAAAAAACGCACGGTAGGAGATCCATGTCGCGAGCCCCAATTGAGTTATACCCAGCAAAATGTTGAATTATTTTATTATTAAATAAATTTCTAACTTTTTTATTTTTAGTTTTTAAATTTATAAATTAACAACGCTGAGATTCACTTAATTAATGATGAAGAAAACACATCTTCTCAACACATAAAACTAACTATAGAATTACTTATAAATATTGATGATTGGTGGGGGATAATTGATGATAATTTTAAAAAGGTTAACATTTTTTAATTTGTATAAAGATGAATAAATATTTAAAAGTTACTCACAAATTTATGGTTTAAGTTAAATGGTTGAGAGACATCTACAATATTAGCAATTTAAACTTATAAAAAAAGAATTTTAATCCTTAAAATAAAATTAATTATATATCTAAAAAATATAAAATACTCACACTATTTAAAAAATATTGAAACGAGGGACAACCCAATGAAAAAATATGAATTAAGTTTAATATATTTGATTTTTGTTGTTATCATATATGTAATTATAAAATAATTGAAGGAAAAGAGTATGGTGCAAAGAATGGGTGGGGTAAACGTCGGCCAGGGAGTGGCAAAAGAGTATGTGTACATTTTTATTTTATTTTTCTTTATTCTCATAGAATTTCAACCCTCCATAATTATTTTTGTGAATTTATTCATTTCTACTACAGTAACCAAACGAATGAATAATTGCAATTAGGGTCCAATTACCACGTCACCTGGAACGTCGGCCCGACATTTTTTGTTTAAATTTTCAAGAATATTATATTTTAAAGATATTATATTTTTTGATGAATGAAAGAGATCATTGGAAATTTAGTTATTACTAAATTGAAGTAAAATATTTTGAGTTGTTAGATAAATGCAGAGACAAATTTATACACAATTCATCACAAAGTTTTTCTTTTTTCCGGTGTCTATAGTATCGTTCTGACTATGAGCAAAAATTTAAAAATTCGATCCAACTCAATTTAATTTAATAAAAAAATTTATTTTGAGTCAATTTAAACTGAATGAGTGAATTAGAACAGGTTAAATTTTTTTAAAAAATTAAATTTAATTAAGTGGATATTGTGATTTTTTAAAAAAAATTATTTAAATTCAATTCGATTAAAACTAATTTAATCCGATCGAAATCGAAATAATTCAATAAATTTAATTCAAATTAATCTACAAATTTTAAATAATTTAAAATTTTGATCAAATTTAAATTATTTTTTTTAATTTAATTTTTATCAAGTCGGGTTGATAACTTGATTCAATCCGACTTTATACTCACCTCTAATTTTGATTAATTAATATTATTTTAAATTATTATTAAATTTAAATAAATTAAATTAATATTTAATTGTAATAAATAATTTTTATTTATTAATAATATTTAAAATAATAATATATGATAAAAATAATTTTAAAAAATTTATTTTTATTATAATTTAAAAATTGTTGATGAATAAATTTTTTTATTTGATAATAAATTAAATTATTTTTTAAATAAATTTTATAAAATACAGTTATAAAATATAATATAATGTTTCTAACGTGATTATTGTATAAGACAGAAAGATTTCACTTGGCTTTGATATAGAATTTGAATCATTCAACTACTAACAAGCTTTGGTTTCGGCATTTAATTCCACCGCTGCAACCAAACAGGTAATTAGGAATTTAGGGACTGGACTAAGAAAGAAGCCAAACACCGTCCTCTAACTTCGATAGTAACGAGGCCAACAAACCGCTTTATAAAGAACGCACTCTCATGCTCATTTCTAAAACACGCAAACATAAACACGCTCTTCGTGGCCTCCGTCATCTGCTCTGTTTCTCTCTCAGTTTTACCGTCGACGATTCTCATTTCTTAGATCTCTCCTGCCGTCTCTCTCAAATGGCCTCCCTCGCCGGAACCACCTTGTCCATGACCTCTCTTTCCACCTCATTCAACCACAGACTGGTATTGAAATCTCCGCCTTTGCTTCCTGTTCTCTGTTTTAACTGATTGTTTTGCCTAGAATTTGGTGGCAGTTGTATTGGTGTAACTGTTTGAAATTTGTTTGGATCGTCAGCGAATTCATGAAAAAATGTGACTTAGGATTCTTGTGTGCATCATGGTTCTGAAACTGCAGTGATTGAACTTGGTGAAACTGATTGCCAATCTGCTTTGGAATTTTTTTTTCTTTCTATCTGTTGTTGAGCTGAAAATTAGTTTTAGTCAGTCAGCATACGCCCATGTACTTCAGATTATGTTATATAGTTTTATACTAGCATTTTTTTGGAGATATATAGTCTAGTAGTCTGTAGAGGTGACAATTTCTAGCTCACGTTCCTCTTTAGTCTGTAACTAGACTAACCTATATTGAACTTTGAAGGGGTCTGAATAATTCATTGGAAGACTTGACCTTTTATCAAATTTTATGGAAGTAGGCAATTAGGAGCCTAAAATCCTTGGAATTCTGCTATATCGTCTGTGTTAATTCCTTTGAAGATTTTTTATTTAGCCGTAGGCTGTAAGAGAGTCATCACACATGACATGGGAGCTCTGTCTAGGTAAAATCCAGAGCCGGAGTCCATGATGAAGTTATACCAGCTACCTGTGATTTTGATGGCCTAGATTTAATTGCTTTAAACCTTATCTCTCATTATCTAGTCAAACTAACCTGCAACATCCCAATCTTGTTTTAGAAATGCTCTAATTTACTGCCTATGAGTTTTAGTTGTACATGGTAGCTTCATAATAATTTTATGTTCGACTTTTTTATTTGCTTAATGACTTCACAGAAGAAAATTAGTATTGTCTATAGTTTTTCCTGAGTTCCTGGATTATATATTACTTCCAACACTCATTCAATTCTTCTTCTTGGACGCATGAACAGGTCCCTCGTGCCAGGATCTCTAACCCAAACTCAGTTTCCCTTTCAATTAAAGGGAGGACCTTTCCATCTATTACATTGCAGCCCAGAGCACCTCGGTTTCATGTTAAATGTGCCGTAAGTTTTCTGGAAATAATCCCTCATATAGTTTCTCCTTTGTTCATGGTGATCTACTAAAACAATGGGATTTTTTTCTTAGTTTTCAATTTTATTCTTGACATTTCGATAACAACTATGTTCCAGTTGACTTTGCACCACATATTATATGTTGGATCATTATATAGGCCTATGTACATTGTAAAGTTATTTAGTAAAGAGTGATACAGATAGCTTAATTTTCTCAGTTTCATCATCTCTACCTCCAGTCTAATGCTCAAAGAAGAGACTTTGCATTGTGGAGAGATCATCTTTGGTTCATAGTTTCTGCTAGAGAAAGCTGATATTATACATGGAAAAAGTTGCTGGGCTGTTATTATTTGAAGAATATCTTTCCTATTGAAATCATAAATGATGCCTTGTGTACAAATTTTCATCAAGCCCTTAGAATTACGGAAAACTTTTATTTAAAACATTTTATATGCTACTAGTGTGGCCTAAATTTTTTGTAATATGATATGATTAGCATGGAATTTCAATTATTGAGCAGGCTAAACCAGAGACAGTGAATAAGGTGTGTGACATAGTCAAGAAACAATTGGCACTCGCAGAAGACTCCAATGTCACTGGAGAATCCAAATTTGCTGCACTTGGAGCTGACTCTCTTGATACGGTAATGTTATATTCATCCTTGTCCTATTGTTCCGATTAAAAAATGGAACATTCTTATCAAAGTAGAGATTAATAAACAACTAAAGTAAGATTTTAAAACATTTAATAGTACCAATCGTCTACCCTCCCCTCCCCTCCTCCCCTTGTTAGAGCTTTTCCTGTTAATTCTGTTCTTTTCTTTTTTTCCTCTCTCTTTTCTTCAGAGGGAGGAATAAGAGGTTGTAAATCGGAAAAAGGGTAATGCACTGGTAACTTAGTATCAAAATTGATCGCTTTTATGTCCTCGTATTTGACCATGACATATTATGATGTGTTTATATATGAAAAAATCCTTTTGGAGGCTATTACCTACCTTTTGTAAGTACTTATTGGCCAATAAATAGAGTTGGGCACTAGTCAGCACTTCATGCTGCCGGAGTAACTAGAAATACATACAATTTTGGTTCGTTTATTTCCTTCGGTTGAGCAAGTTTCACACGATTCTAGTTATCTAATGCAAGAAAATGACATGCGTCCTTTATGTTATTCAATCATTTGACTTGCTTTTCAACATTTTTGAAGGTTGAGATTGTGATGGGACTTGAAGAGGAATTTGGTATTAGTGTGGAAGAAGAAAGCGCCCAGAGCATTACCACCGTTCAAGAAGCAGCAGACATGATTGAGAAGCTGATTGAAAATAAGAGTGCTTAAACTATCAAAGAGAGGACTTGGATATCGATTTTGGAGTTTGCTTTATTGGTGGGCAGGGTTTAAAACTTCTGATTGTATCTTGGTATATTTCGATTTGATGGTTAGCTGCTATATCTCTACTGAACTCTCCTAGGGTTACTGTATTGCTATTTTAATTTTTGTAGAACTTGATTGGCTTTCGTGGTTTTAACTTTTAGAGTATATTTCATTTAAGGCAATGGATTTTAAAACGGTGTTTCATGATGAGATTCACTTCTATTTGGTACCTTATTTTAGAACCGTACCTCAGAATGACGCAAAATGAAATCTTACGAGTGATCTTTGATAATAAACTATTAACTAATCACCTTGAAAATGCTCTAGCTTCAAAAAAATTTAAGTGAATTCGATCTTAAAAAAAAAAGTAGACTTAGTCACTCTTCATCAAAACCAATTTGTGAGTGTGGAGGGACCCTTTTTGGTCAAGTAAATTCGTTATGACTTACTGAAATTAAGAACATTCTTCTTTAAAATGTAGCAAAAAAATTAATTATAGCCTTTTATTGATAATTATATTTTTATTTAAATAATTATATTTATAATTTTATCATATTTTATTTTATAGAATTTTTTTTAACAAAAAGCAAAAATAGAGAGAAGATTAGAAATGATTAATATAAATTGTGTAAATAGATTTTTTTTTTTTTTTTGTCAACGTGCAAATAAATGTAAACTAAGTTTTTGATTTTAGTCTATGTTTCACCATGCTTGAGCCACTGGATGGCAAAACGAATCGTGGGCTGATTGGACTCATGAACAGATCCAGACTCCGGATATTTTGACCTGATTTGAGAGTAATATAAGCATATATAGTTTATTTTGGAATTTTTTTTAATATTACAGATATTCTCTTATAATATAATAAATTAAGAAAATATTAAAGAAAACTTTACCATATTGAAATATTCAAACATGAAAAAAATGTATTATCATTTAAAATATTCCCAATTGATGAATAATTCTAATTCAAATGAATAATTTTCTACAACATTTGTGAAATTAAAATTATAGAGAAAACGGAGCGTTTTATATAATTTATTCCAACGTAAATATCAAAATTTTGGACGATTCAGTAATATATATAAGAGTTTCAGAATAAAATTATCATAGAAGTGTCTTTAAATTAAAAGTAAGATATAATTAAATATTTTGTTAAAAATTGGTATAAAAACCTTTAAATGAGTGCATGCTTATATGTATAATTTTTTACAGCATGTGTGTTTACGTTTACGTATAGTTCAGTGTAGGAGTAGAGAGCAGAGACTATATGTGGAAAGACACAAATTGCGAGTAGCTAGTAAAGAATAAATGGTTTGGCTGGCATATATGAGCATGCGGCCATGGAAGGAACCAGACAGCAAGAGCAGACAAAATAGATTTACCTAAACACTATTACTATTATCGAAATTTCCCATTTGATTGGGCACCACGTGATCCATAATTGCCGGATTAATAAATACAACAAACAACAAAAGACACCTAATTCCTGATCATTAGGTGTCTGTGTCACATGCCCTTCCCCTCCTCCTAAACATTTTTCTAAATCATCTTCCATCACCTCATATGACATGCACCCCTCACTCAAAGAGCTGGAACCAATTCCTTATTTTCAACCCCAACGAGAACGAGGTTTCCAGCTACAAAGCCAACTGAAAAAGTTCTCCAAAGAATATTTTATTAAAGTAATTAAATTGTCTTCCTCGTCACATTACTTATAAACTCTACTCACAAATAAATGAAAATATAGAATTTTGTTACAAAGAGTTCGAATGCTCAAGCCGTAACGACGCACGCTAGTAGACATACTGTGTACACTTTACATGAGATGTATGATTCATAAACCCAAACTACAAAATCTCTACCAAAATGGTTCAAAGTTCAATGATGGGCATCTGATTGGAAAGATAAAGGATATGTTAACACCATGGATAAACAAAAAGAAAAAGGCTAACCTAAATAATTACAACGGGGAAACCTACAGTAGAATCACAGAAAATTTGATTTTGTTAGGAAAACTATTCTTAAGCCAAGCGAGAAAGTAATGACAGGGGTCCACTATATATCATAAAATTATGTGAGAATGAAAAAGTTAACATACAATAAAGAGAATCTAACCTAACTGCAACAACAATTGAATCAGCCACACCGGCAAATCATTCAAATTCTCATACAGTACTGCACTAATTAACCAGCATGCTGCTAAACCTGCAACAACAGCCATGGCTGAGCCACAGGCTAGAGCTGTAGGGGAGTTGGAGGAAGCCTGCATGAACCCAAATGGTGAAATGGCAGAAAGTGGTCCGGGAGCGACTGAGTCATCATCTGGGTTGGGTGGGCTGGGGCTGGAAGGAATGGTGGGAATGTCAGAACCAGTTGGAGTAGGCAAAACACCGCCAGGAGAAGGCAAGAGTGGAGCTATGTCTGGGGATAACTCTTCTTGGTAAGGAGATAGAGAAGATGGAGAAGAAAAAAGCAGAGGTGATGAGAGCATGAAAGTTAAGAAGATAAGTGATAGACGAACACTGAAGGAGGCCATTTCTAATAATGAAGAAATCAAAGTCAATTACACTGCCTGGAGAATGAAGGATGAATGTGTGGGGTTTTTGTGGGAGTTATTGCTCGCCTTAAATTGTGTTAAGACTGGAAGCACTTCGGGTTCCTTTCTCTTTCTACCTCTAGCTTACTAGGTGGGGTCAAATGAAGCAGTACACGTGGCCAGTGTGTATTGGAGGGTGATAAGGAAATAGAGGTTTGAAGGAAGGGACAGAGATTGGAACATGTTTTCATGTGATTTGTTTGGTAAGAGGGAATCCCTCTTCGGCCCGTGATATTTGATGCCACACAGCTCTTGATTTTGTAATTACCCCGGAGGCCCTAATCTCAAATCTATTAAATTCAACATACCAAAAGGGAAAACTAGCTGTGTTCTGGCATTAAAAATGTCATAATCATTTTTATCAAAGAAAAAAAAAAGTCACAATCATATCCTGCATATAGTCATTGAAGGGTAATTAAAAAATGACCCAAAATTAAAGACCATAGCCCTACCCTTTTTGGTTAAAAAAGTATGAATGTTTAGTGGGATTTCTATATTCATGACCCTTCCCTCTATCTCCTAATATCATGCCTATACAACTTATTATTTTAATCTTTATCAAGTGCACTTTTTTTTTTAATTTAGTTGTTCAAAATTTTACTTTTTATTTTATTTTAATATTTTAAAGGATTAATTTATTTTTAAAAATATTCTCATGTAACAAATTTATTTATTTATTTAGTCTAATTAATAATATATGTGATTTAGATAAAGATATAATTAAGGTTAACTAACAAAATAAATTTTGTAAATATTTGTTTTGAGTAAATTTATGAAGACAAAATAATTTTTAAAAAATTAAAGTGAGAATATACGATGTTATGATACTAAATTGGAAAAAAGAATACAATATCAAAATAACAATTCACCCTAAGTAAAAAAAATAAAAAAAATACTTCTAGTGAGTTAGACATGAGAAATTTTAAGTATAAACTAGTTATATTAACAATTTCAGGTACTCTTTCTTCTTTTAAGTTCTGAGACCTTGTTTGTAACTTTAAAAAAGCAAAAGGGAAAAGTTTCGAACTTTTCGACATACTGGTCCTAGAAGTAAAGAATTTTAGCATGGCACTTAGATTAGTTCGCAAGGTTTGTACAGCAAAAACAGGGGTGCGGCTCATAGCTTGTTGAGCGATGGGACATTTCAGTGTATATTGATTTTGGGGTCACGCTTGAAAATGTGGCATCTTAGCAGGTTTGCTTGAGAGGTCCTTGTTCTGATTGCGTTGATGTAGTCTTCAACTTCAAACTGAATGACATGCGATCTGATTTGTTCCACACTACGTCTAAGATTGTAGCTTTAGCGCGGTCTGGTAAAATCTCTCGTGCTCGCAAACTCTTCGACGAAATGCCTAATAGAGACTCTGTTGCTTGGAACGCTATGCTAACCGGGTATTCTCAATTGGGACTTCACCAAGAAGCTCTGTCTCTCTTCAGTAGCATGAGAATCTCCCCTTCTAGACCTGATAACTTCTCCTTCTCTGCAACGTTGAATGCATGTGCTGGTGCATGCCATCTTCGTTTTGGAACGAGAATTCATGCTTTAATTGTTGTTTCAGGGTACCAATATTTTCTTCCTGTATGTAATTCGCTAATTGATATGTATGGGAAGTGTTTGAGTCATTGTGGTGCTAGAAAAGTGTTTGATGAGATGACTAGTAGGAATGAAGTTACATGGTGTTCACTTCTATTTGCATATGCAAATTCTTGTCTGTTTAGCATGGCAAATGAATTGTTTCGGAGTATGCCTATAAGGGTTAAAATTGCTTGGAATGTAATGATTGTGGGGTATGCTCAGTGTGGAAAAGTTGAAGCATGCTTGCATATGTTTAAAGAAATGTGCGAGACTTTGTATCAGCCAGATCAATGGACATTCAGTGCTCTCATGAATGCGTGTGCTGGTTCATCAGATACTTTATATGGATGCATGGTTCATAGTTTTGTTATTAAATCTGGTTGGAGCTCTGCTGTGGAGGTAAAGAACTCAATTTTAAGCTTTTACACTAGATTAGGCTGTCATGGTGATGCTATGAAAGTATTTGAGTCATTTGGCGGTGGCACTTTTAATCAAGTGTCTTGGAATGCCATCATCGATGCCCATATGAAAATGGGAAATACCCAGGAAGCTTTTCTTGCTTTCCAGCAAGCCCCTGAGAAGAATATTGTTTCATGGACTTCTATGATTGCTGGGTACACAAGAAATGGGAATGGAGAGCAAGCTCTACATATGTTTGTAGTCATGGCGAGAAACTCAGTCCAGCTTGATGATTTAGTAGCCGGAGCAGTCCTCCATGCTTGTGCTAGCTTAGCGCTACTAGAGCACGGCAAAATGGTCCATAGTTGCATAATTCGCTATGGTTTACACAATTATGTCTATGTTGGCAATAGCTTGGTTAACATGTATGCTAAGTGTGGGGATATAGAAGGTTCAGGGCTTGCATTTCATAGCATTCTTGAGAAGGATCTGATTTCTTGGAATACAATGTTGCTTGCATTTGGACTGCATGGGCGAGCTAGTGAAGTTCTATGCATGTATGGAGAAATGGTGGAATCTGGTGTAAAACCTGATGAAGTAACCTTTATTGGACTGCTAATGACTTGCAGTCACTTGGGGCTTATAGATGAGGGTCTCATGTTCTTTGAATCAATGAGTTTGGAGTATGGTCTTTCCCATGGAATGGACCATGTGGCATGCATAGTGGATATGCTTGGTCGAGGTGGATATGTGGCAGAAGCAAGAAACTTTGCTTATAAGTATTCAAAGACTAGCACAGCTAGGACGAACTCACAGGAGGTTCTGCTTGGAGCATGTTATATGCATGGGGACATAGGAACTGGGAGCTCTGTAGGAGCAGATTTAAAGAACTTGGAGCCTCAAAAAGAGGATGGTTATGTATTGTTGTCAAACTTGTATTGTGCAAGTGGGCAGTGGAAGGAAGCAGAGATAGTCCGGAAGGCAATGCTGGATCAAGGGATGAAGAAAGTGCCTGGTAGTAGTTGGATTGAAATAAAAAATGAGGTGACAGCTTTTGTGTCCGGAAACAGTTCACATCCCAATGTGACTGACATATGTAAGATAGTTTACCTTCTTGAATTAGAAATGAGACAACCATGGCCTGTTAATATTTATGATTGAAGATTTTTCATATTTACCCAGTGAAGCATAGGGAAAAAAAAATAGAGAAGATTTTTAAAAATTTCAAATTTAAGAAATTTATGTTTGCTAGAATTCAAATATACCACAGGGATTATTATATTAATGGGTTTAAAAAATATTTTTCGAATTAACATGATTTTTTTAAAAAATAATTTTAACATTTTATCAAACCCGTTTTTATAGAAATAATAACTTATGATTAGTATTGTGTATTGCAATGTTAATAAAATCAAAATGAAATTTCAAAGAGAATAAATAGCATTCACAATGGATCAATCCTAAATTTGATCAATTTTTTTTTTTTAAATTATCAAAATTGTATAAAAAGTAATGGTCTTTAATTGGACTCTACTTATTCCAAGGAAACAAAAGCAAAGCATCAAAACACCCAGCAATAAATCTTACATAAATTATAGAAAAATTTAAATACAGTTTTTAAGATGATTATCAAGTTTTAAAATACAAATATAATATGAAAATATTTTTTTACAATTTAATATATTATATAATTATTTTTGTTTGACAAGTTCTTCTTAATATGCTTTTATAAAAGAAACTCACGACAAACTCTGAAAGATACTTTATCTAAATTTTTTCTTATAAAATATCTCCATACCCCATATACAAAAATATGTGGATCGTTAAATTGACATTCTTGATCGAGCAATTCTAGAGGATTCATTGATTAACTCCACATATTTGAAGAAATTACATTGGGATTTACAAGTCAATGAGGTTCCGCAGCACTCTCTTATGACACATATATATTAATTAATTGTATTAATAAAAAATTTAAATAAAATAATATATTAAATTAATAAAATTTTAAAATATTAAAATATGAATTATCTTATATGAGAGGTCAAAGATTGATATTATGTAAGGTAAAAATAGATAAAAAAAATTTATATATAATTTTTCTTCTGCCTCATTCAAAAAAATAATAATAATAATTTGTATATACTATTTTAAAAGATCAACACTTACACCTTTTATATTATATATCTTAACAATTTAACGTAATATTTTAAATAGTAATATACGGATTAATCACGACCGGCGGTGAATTTTTCCCAACGCTCTCCCCCTCCTCCCGTACCCTTAAAAAAAAAAGTTGGCATTTACTGAAATTAAGTCAAACTAAAACCAATATTGCTCTGCACTTCCGTTCCAGCGGTCTTGTTCGCACCCACACCCCTCCGCTGGGCCTCTTCTGAACCTACTTCTTCCTCAGGTCCGTACAATTTAATTTCCCTCTCCCCTTCACTCCAAAATTCGCTTCCTTTCTTCTTCTTCTTCTTCTTCTTCTTTTTTTCTCAGATTTCCTGGCAAAATTATTCGGGTTTTCAATACCTTCTTTTCTTTTTAAAACTTTTTCCCATATGCAAATTCAAATTGCTGAATGCACTCTGTTCGCCTGAAGAAGAAATGACTGTCTCCGTTTATGCTTGTTCCTTGCTTATAATTATACTACTTGTCTTTTTCGTGTTTTTAAGCTATTTATTTAGTGACAAATATTTTCTTATTTTCTTTTTCCAGTTGTTTACTTGGGAAAAATTAGGGTTTTTTCCTGTGATTTGAAAATTGTTTGCAAGTTGTTTTTGTTTTTCTCTTGCTAACTCTGATATATGTGTAGTGTCTTGCTTATATTTTCTGTGCTTACCCATTTGATATTTTAATGGGTTCATTTAAAAGCACTAGATTAAGTTCTTATTTTGTTCGAATGCAACCATCGAGTGCGGTTCACTCCATATTAAAATTGACCTTAAGCTTGCTACATCTATATATTAAAGATAGATATAGATTTTTTTGCAGTAGTTGGATTGAAGCATTTTCACTTATGTTTTCTACGCTTTTATTGGTTTTATTTACACCTCATTTATTACTTATGATATGCTTTAGAAGTCTATGATTGCTTTGAACAGTTGAGATATCTGGGCTGAACGATCCCCCAAGGACCCCCCCCCCCCCAAAAAAAAAAAAAGCAAAAGAAGAGAGAAAGGAAGATAAGAAGGAAGCATGTTATCTTATTAACCCTTACTTTCTGTTGATATTCTGCTTGTCTTGTGTCTGACAAATTTGTACACACACAAACAGACCTGATCCTTACAAACAGTGCTTCAGGTTTCTTGTGATTGTATTACTAATGTAGTAAATTGAAGGATCCAAAATGCTTTACTTCTTTTGTGTTTGGAAGACTGTTTGCAAATCGTTATACTGACGTCATCTACATTCTTTTATGATTTGTTGGCCATTGCAGGATCTCATAGTTGCAATACGAAATTTGCATGGTTAATCTGCATGTGAGCATTTAAACTCTGAATTTTAATTTGGTCAAGTTGTGCACTTATAAATTAAATGTAGCTTGTTTGCAATTGCACTTGGCCAGAGAACTCGCAATCAGGTTTTAGAATATTGATTTTTGATGGACTGCAATAGAGAAGAGGCCGTAAGGGCCAAGGACATTGCTGAAAAGAAGATGAAAAGCAAGGATTTCACAGGGGCTCGTAAACTTGTTCTTAAGGCTCAGCAATTATTTCCTGATCTGGAGAATATAACTCAGATGCTTATTGTTTGTGAGGTGCATTGCTCTGCTGAGCAGAAATTGCCTGGTAATGAAATGGATTGGTATGGAATTCTTCAAATTGAGCAGACAGCCAATGAGGCAACAATAAGGAAGCAATACAGGAAGTTTGCTCTCCAACTTCATCCTGACAAAAACAAGTCTGCTGGTGCAGAAGCTGCATTTAAGCTGATCGGGGAAGCTCAAACAGTGCTTTTGGACAGTGGGAAACGGACTATGCATGACATGAAGCGCAAAACTTCAATGTCATATCGTCCACCACATAACTATCATGTGAATTTAAATGCTGGGGTGAAAAACAATGTCAGGACCAATTTTACTAACTTGAATCCCCAGCAGGGGCTCAATGGTGGCTCCCCTACTTTTTGGACTGCCTGCCCATTTTGTTCTGTTAGATATCAGTATTACAGAGAAGTTCTAAATAGATCTCTTCGCTGTCAAAGCTGCAACAGGCCCTTCATTGCATATGACATGAATGTTCAAGGTACATCTCCAACAACTTATTCAAGTCAGCATGCTTTTGGCCAGCCAAAAGATGGTCTGAACTATGGTCCTTTTAAGGTGGGTATTGGATCTCAAGGTAATTCGCATGCTGGAAATGTCAATAAAAAACTTTTTGAAAAAAAGGGCCCTACATCTTGTGTCTCTAGAAAGGTAAATGGAAAGAGTCAGAGAAAGCGAGCAGTGGAAACTAGTGAAAGTTCTGATTCTATAGGCACCAGCAGCACCGATTCTGAAAGTGATAAGATCGCTGATGAGGATGGTGTTACTGGTGGACAAAACCATTCGACTTATAGAGAAGAGAATCCTCGTAGATCTACACGGCAAAAGCAGCAGGTTTCCTACAACGAGAATTTGAGTGATGATGATGACGGCTTTGTATGGCCTTCAAAAAGGGCTAAGGGGAGTAAATCACCATGTGTTGCTGAAGAAGATAATGAAAAGGCAGCTAATAATAATGTTCAGAATGGTTTAGCTGCCGAATTGAAAGATAATAAGAAAGAGGTGAAACAGAGACACAGTCTTTATTCTAAAAAGAGCTTACTAAGTAGAACTGAGGAAACTAAGGAGGTGTGGGGAAAACAAGTGGAAAGCTCAAAGATGAGGGCTGAAGTTAGTGAGCATTGTACACCAGATACACCCTCCAATGCAACGCACCATCCAAATGTTTATGTCTTTCCTGATGCAGAGTTCAGTGACTTTGATAAAGACAAGAAAGAAGATCGTTTCGTAGCTCGGCAGATTTGGGCTGTTTATGATACAAAAGATGGCATGCCTAGATTCTATGCTCTAATCAGAAAAGTTTTTTCCTCTGGCTTTAAGCTGCGGATAACATGGTTTGACCCAGCACCGACTGACAAGGATGAAATTAAATGGGTAAACAAGCAATTGCCAGTTGCTTGTGGGAAATTTAGGCTTGGTGAATCTGAAATCACAGAAGATTATCCCATGTTTTCTCATAGGATTCTGAGTAAAAAGATTGACCATGATACTTTTAATGTTTATCCTAGAAAGGGAGAAACTTGGGCTCTCTATAAAAATTGGGATATTCGATGGTACACTGATGTGGGAGCTCATCAGAAGTATGAATATGAGTTTGTTGAAATCTTATCAGACTATGTTGAAGGTGAGGGTGTGTTTATTGCATACTTGGCTAAATTGAAGGGCTTTGTGAGTCTCTTCTCTCGAGTTATGAAGGAGGGCACTCATTCAATTCAAATTCCATCAGTGGAGTTATTCAGATTTTCTCACAGGGTTCCATCTTGTGAAATGACTGGTCAGGAAAGAGTAGGTGTTCCTATAGGATCTTATGAACTCGATCCTGCATCTTTGCCTTTGAATCTTGAAGAGACTGCTGTTTCTGATGATTTGGAAGTGAAGGTTGGTCATAGTCCCCCTGGTGTGAATAAAAGATCTTCGGATAGATTGAATCCCATGACGAAGTCTGATGGAGATGTATCTACTTTCCAGGATAATTTGGAAAGAAGCAACTCAATGAAAAACAGTGGGTCCTTTGCTTATGTTGAAGGTTGTAGTGCTCCTTCAGCTTCAACGCCAGAAGCTATGGAAATTCCAGATCCTCAGTTCTACAATTTTGATGCTGGGAGGTCCTTGGAAAAGTTTCATACTGGTCAGATTTGGGCATTTTATAGCGATGAGGATGGCTTGCCAAAGTACTATGGTCGGGTTATGAAAATTGGGACTAGCCCAAATCTTGAATTGCATATTATGTGGCTTGCTTCCTGCTGGCTCCCAGAGAACGCTATTAGATGGGAAGACAAGGACATGCTTATTTCTTGTGGCAGATTTAAAACTAAAAGTGGTAATTCAAATGTCTATACTAACACCCTTTCCATTTCACATCAAATGCACGTTAAAATTGATGGTAAGAACAATGAATATGCCATCTTTCCTAGGAAAGGTGAGGTTTGGGCATTATATGGGAATTGGACGGCTAACATCAAATGTTCTGATTTGGTAAACTGGGATTATGACATAGTGGAAGTTCTTGAAGAAAATGAATTGTGGATCGAAGTCTTAATTTTGGAGATTGTTGGTGGTTTTAATTCAGTTTTTAAGGCCCAAACAAATGAAGGATTTGCTGTCACCATGAGCATACCCCAGGCACAGTTGCTCAGATTCTCCCACCAAATCCCCGCCTTCAAACTCACACAGGAGCATGGCAATCTGAGAGGTTACTGGGAGCTTGATCCAGAAGCACTGCCCATTCATTTTTGGAAACCCCAATAGATCTACTGTATTTATGTATATCTCTTTAGCCAGGGAGCAAACATGCAAAGCTCATGGTATTCCTGTACTCACTGCCTTCTGTAAATATTAGATAAACCAATACAACATCAATGTCTATGCAGTAGCCCCTGCATAATTATAGTTAATCTGATCCAACAGCACCCGGGCTGTATAATTTTGGTATTATTCCAGCTGCCTTGTTAAGGTTGGTTTTAGTACTGGTTCTTTCTTTGTTGCGACTTGGTTTCTGTTTCTGTACCATTCAAGTCGGGTTTTGCATTGTGAATTAATGCAAAGGTACCAATTAATTGTGGAAATGAGAGCTTAGCCAACCATACATAAAGGTGGCCGCGCTTCACGCGTGGAAGGTAATCTTAATTTATCTGTAATCTTCGTTACATATCTCCCTTTATATTAGATTTTATCAGACAGAATGCCCGCATGATGATAGACTGGACTACAGATTCATTTGGTCTTCATCTCAGAAAAACAAATCCATCAACTTAGGACTTAAAACACATCAGTGATGAATACATCGCTTTCTAATTTGTCTGTATAGTTAACTTCATATAAATCAAAATATCCTATTTCAAGAATATGTGGGTCTAAATTGTGACACTTCCACTAAAAACTTCTCGAGATTATAGTCATTGTACTGTTTGAATGCTGTGGAAATTTTATATACAGTGCACTAAATTATATATCCTCAGCCTTCGTGCTTATGGGTATGAATGTATATTTAATTGAACATTTTCATTTTCCCCGAAGCAGTAGATACTGGATAGGGCCAAAAAAAATGTACGGATTTAATTTTGATGAACAGAAATTTTGAAGTCTTCAAGTTGTTTAATTGTGGGCATTTGGTCTAGTGGTATGATTCTCGCTTTGGGTGCGAGAGGTCCCGAGTTCGATTCTCGGAATGCCCCAATTTCTCAATGTGTTTTGATTGTGTTTCCTACGATATTGTTATAATTAATAAACATTGTTTTGTTTATAACTATTTTTCAATTTATAGCAAGTTAGCAACTATAAAGTCTGTCTTCCATTTTCTCCATACCGTCCCTTCAAATTTGTCATTCTCTATGTATAAAAAACATATAATTAGTATATCTATTTATGATAATTGGATTCAAAAATAAATTTAAACAAATTTTTAACTTCAGAAGATAAATATATTTTTTAAATAATGAAAACTTATAAATAAAAACAGATAATAAAAACTAAAAATGTTTTTACAGAATAAGCACACCCTAATTCTCAAATTTACTTAATTATTATATATTGTATTTATTGACAGATTTAACTATTATTAGTTATCAAATAGTTCATATATGGACCAATGGGGTAAAATATGAATGTTCTTAATAATAATATAATTGATGAAGAAAATTTACAAATAAACCCAATCTATAGAATGGGTAATATTATCCTGAAGAGACGACTAGAGGGGAGAGCTGAAAGATTCATCATCTTCCACTGCAGACTTGTAATTCTCAACAAAGGAAATCATCAAGTTTTGTTGCCAAAGCATCGAGCACGCAAGGCACGGCAATGTCCACCAGGGAAATCCTCTGTTCTGCAGGCCGAAGCAGAGTCGGACATGGATGAGGCCACACATTCCCTTGGCTCTGAACTTCGCTCGTCCTAGCTTCTGTCAACGTTGGCCCCATCTCTGCTCAATCACAAACAATAGACCCAGAACGATAAGACCATAGCATAGCATAGCATAGCATCTAAATAAAGGCAACTCGGTTATGGGTTACAGCAAGAGCGAGTCTATGAAAAAGTTAAATCTTTTAGTAACTTAAAATCTCTGTTCTTAAATTGTGTCGAGAGATTTGAACGTATTTATGTTTTATAATAATTATGCACAACTAATAATAAAATCAACTCAATTTAACTATAAAAAAGTTCCGACTTATTTCACAATGAAGCCAATTTAGATATCCACCTAAAAGGACAAAGAATTGAGAAAACAAAAATCAACTTAAAAGATGAAGTTAAACATGCAACAAAACAATTCAATCTCTCTGTATATTTAAAAAAAGAAAAATACTCTTTTAAATAAATTTTGGGGTAAAATATATTTTGTCACCTTGATCTATAGGTGCAATTGCAATTTTTCCCTCTTTCTTTTAATTTAGGTAATGTCCCCCCATTCTTTATTTTTGTTGCCATCTCTCCCCTCCATTTATTTTTACTTTTAAATATAATATTTAGATACTTGAAATGTCTTAATTATCTTTTAATTTTTTTAAAAAAATTATTTTTCGTATTTTAAAAAATAGTTTATTTTAACAAAAATTCCTTTCTCAATATACTCTTAAAAATAAAGTATTTTTTAAAATATAAAAAATAATTTTTTAAAAAAATTTAAAAAATAATTAAGGCATTTTAAATATTTAAATATTATATTTAAGAATAAAAATAGATGGGGGGAGATTGCCACAAAAATAAAGAATGGAGAGAATATTGTCCAAATTAAAAGAAAGGGGGAAAAACTACAATTGCACTTATAGATCAAGATGACAAAATATATTTTTTCTTAAATTTTGAGCCGAACACTACAGAAAAACTCAAAGGACAACTCTTTCCCATAAATTATCTTAAGATAAACAAGCATGTATAAAAGTACGGACACTCTGCTCCAAGCAGCACAAGGGCATGGTTCTATTTAGTATTTACCGGGTTGATAACCACAAATTGGCATTATGTGTTGATTTGATATTAGTATTAGTAAAGCTCTGCAGTCTTTACGAGCACCTGTGGCTGTGAATTTAATCACTTTTAGGTTGTAATCCTACTGAAATTGGCATTATAGGCTGAAAGAGGGCATCTTCTCATTAATTAACAGACTAACTTGGGAGAACAATGCCCATTAATACTTTGTTGTGCTCAACCATGAATACATGAATTGCAAATTCTGATGCATTACTTAAACTTTTTTAAAGTAAGGTAAGCTTTCATCATAGTTTTATAATGTCAAAATTTTGAGTTTATAAAAAAATATTTATGAAGAAAAATAATCTCAATACTTTAAATAAAATAAAATTTAAATACTCGAGCTAAGATTTAAAAAAAAAACGTTGCAATTATGTTTATTTGCAGATGAAAAAGAAGAGCATAATGATTGAGGGTTTTTAGAAAAAAGAAATAGAATAAGTTATATAAAAAACGGGGCATTCCGAGAATTGAACTCGGGACCTCTCGCACCCTAAGCGAGAATCATACCACTAGACCAAATGCCCTTGTTTGAGTGGGGATCTCAATAATAGATTATTAATTTAAGATTATTTTTTATGCACAGTAACATTCATTTTGCCAGAGAAATCCGTACGAAATACCATCGATTTTCCCTCCAAAAACCGTCGTACCCGCCATTGGGGATAGGCCCATCCATAGTTTGCCTCCGAAGTCCACACCCCGCACTTGCCTTCTCTCTCCGATTATTTTGTGCCTTTTCCGCAATCCTTGATTACCCTAATTTTTGTCATTGATTGCGTGCATTCAAATTCATTCAGTCAAAAGTTTACTTCTTTGTTAGGGTTGCGGGGACAAATGGATGCGATTGTCCACTGATGCATCAAATGGATTCTTGTGGCAAAGGTGATGCTAAATCCACGTCAATTGAGAGGAATCAAGTTGCAGATTTTGACTGTGCTGATACTCTGCCTTTTGAGAGCCAATTATCGCCGTCTTCATTCTCGGGTGAGTGGTTCTTAGTCTTTACTCTTTAGGTATTTCACTTTTCAGGATCTTAAGTTCTGTGGTGGAGGTCGTATCGAAGTTAGCTTTCTTTAAAACAGTATGTTGTTGATTGGTTATTACGGATTTGAGGCTGTATAATGCTTTGATTGTTGAAACTGAAATTTTGCGTTCATTAAAGAATTAAAGTTTTATATTTTCTTGTGATTCTTGAAACCGAATCTCTCCCCGCTATAATCTAATGTCAAACCCTTCTGTTTCTGTTTGGACTAAGTTTTATTCTCAATTTTGATATAACGTTATGTTTGACTAAAGAATGGGAGAAATTTTTATTTTCGTCAAATCTGACATTTTTTAAGGAATTGCTTACATTAATGAATTTGTAGGCGGAATATATTATGTGGGGGGCGATTACGAATGGCAATATCTTGAAAGCACACTTTGTAATGATTCAGTCGATGATGCAGTAGAAACCCAACCAGTAAATCTTGCTGGTGAAACACAAGTCTTGAGTATTGCTGGTGAAACTCAAGCTTTGGATGACATTGATGGTGATGAGGATATTGACACCCAATTATTGGATGTAATTGATGAAGTAGTTGCCGTTGACTGTCACAGTGAAGGAACAGATGGAACTGAAGTTTTGGAGAATGTAAATGAGCTCTCTTCTGATTATCCTCAATGCAGAGACAGTGCCCAATCAGCAGATCACAAGGAGATTTCATGTGAACCTCTTTGTGGAGTCAGTGAAAAGAAATTATCGGAGAAGACTTGTGCTATAATTAATGAACAAATCAGTCCAGGTTAGTCAACTGTTTGGGTGGATTAACTTTGGTATTAATTGGTTTATATGGTAGGTCCTGAGATGTATGGCTACTTGATCTGTCATGGTTTTTTGTTCACGCCTATAAATGTAGTGAGTTGAAATTTTTAAAAATAACATAAAAGTTGTGTTGCTTCTGCAATATTTTTTTAAAATGTTTTATTAATGAAGGTGTTTTGCTGATGGTTTATTGATTGTAAATTTACTGGAAAATTTAGTGTGGATTTTCTTCAGTATTATCTACCAGACTTTTGTGTGATTATGTTCACTATCACTGTGGGATGAAGTGAAATTCAACGCTGGATCTATTTTATTAATATTAGTCTGTAATACTTGACGAAGATCAGGCAATATCCTTCTTGTTTCTTTCTTACATGTTTCTTCTTGTAAAATTATTCCATTTTTCTCAGGTTCAATGCCACCACGGTTTACTTATCTCCGTGCAGAATCATTGCGGGAAGCTTCTCTATCTTCTCACAGTATGGATTTGAAACAAACCAAGGGTGAGATCAATTCTGTCATGGGTATGAGTCAGTCCTAGGAACCACTTCTTTTTTCTATAAGTTTCTTCTAGTAAATTTTTTTCCATTTTGATCAGGTTCAATGGCACCACGATTTACTTATCTCCGTGTGGAATCGTTGCGGGAAGCTGCTCTATCTGCTCACAATAGGGATTTGAAACAAACAAAGGGTGTGAACAATTCTGTCATGGGTACTAGTCAGTCCCAGGAACCACTTTCTGTAGAGGATAACGGGAAACCCTTTCCTGGATGTTCAGAGAAAACTAGGGAAGCTGATCAGGAATATGATAATGGGAAATACAGCGGGGAAGTGGAGGGATTTATTAACAAAAATAAGTCCAAGATTTCCAACTCAGCAGTGAGAAAACTATTCAGTGATTTACCTGCTGAAAAGGAAGCATGTTCTCTTAGCAGCAATGATGCCAATGGAGGAGAAGGATTGGCTGAGTTGTCTATTTATGATGATGATTTGGCAGGGTTAAGTTATGTTAACTCTCAAGAACCTGGAGAGTTATCACAGGCCAGTGCTCTTAATTTTGTAGATAGGTTACTAAAAGACAATATTTTGGAGTTTGATCAAGAAGCTAATTATGCTAAGAATCTTCAGGAAAACACAAAAACTCTCTCCAGTTTAAAAGGGCAACAAAGTTTGGCCAAGAGAGCCAATGGGAGAGGCAAATCCGGAGAAACTGGGATTTATGACTGGGATGATAACCGTGAAGATGAAGGTGGGGGAGATATATTACTTAGGAGAAAGGAACAATTTTTTGAGGGTAAAATTCCTAGACGGAAGTCTTTGCCAGGAGTTCAGAAAATTGAAGGTAGCAGACCAGATGACTATAAGAATGCATTTCACTCTGATTCAAGACTAGTGTTACATAATTCAAAAGTAAGAGATAACACTGTACAAGAAGCTTCAAAAAAATCAAGAAGGAATATTGTCAATGATCTGGATGAACAATTTAACATCAAGTCCTCTAGAGGACAGTTGAAAGCTAATGCTACTGTGGTGGATGCACAGGGAATATTAGATGTAGGTTTGGATACTCAAATGGCTGCTGAAGCTATGGAAGCCTTATGCAATTGTGAGGACAGTGATAGTCATGTTGCTAAGGGCTCTCTTATAAGTAGTTTAACAGATCAACCTAATAACTCATCCACAGGAACAATGAGGGAAATTACTTCAAAGAATTGTTCAGGACAGTATGACTGGAATTTGAAAGGTGATGTTAAATCAGATATGCAAACTTCAAGTTTATCAAATACATGTACGAAAGAAGCTGAGGAGCATTGCAAAAAGGACAATTTAATGAATAGATCAAAGAGAAGTACATTAAATTCGGAAGACAATGTAATCTCAAGTGCTAAAGAAAACAGTAGCAAATGTCAGTCTCAGTTTATTGAGCAAAGAAAGTCAGCAGGAGCTTCAAAAAGACGAAAGGTTGATGAGTTCAATAATTGTAGTGATAGTGAGAGAGGAAATGGAGGAACGTTGATCAACAAAAGGCATTTACCGAGTGAAGTTTGTCATTTGACACCAATTGCTTATAGAACTAGACGATCCTTAGCAAATCAATTGATGAAGCCAGATAGACTATCCAGAAGTCTTGGAGAAAAGGATGGAAGGGTTAGTTCACTTGAGAAAAGAAATAGGGGGACTGGCATCCGGGCATCAAAAGCATTGGATCCTAAGTCTACTTTAAGGCTCTTTGATGACTTAGGAGTAGATGAAAATACCAAACTGACTCAACTTGAGAAATCAGATTCAAAATTGATTGCTGTTAATAATGGGTCTGATGGACATACCCTGGACTGTCCTAGAAGATCTCTCAGGAAGTTGTCTGTTCATGATAAACGATCTGAGGACTTAGTTGGTTCATCTAATCCATCTGTGCATTCTGAAGATATTGGGTTATCTGCTGCTAGGAAGAGAAAAATGGGGACTGCTGCTAGAATTGTTAAATCTCGTGTAAATTGTCACACTCAATTACCTTCATATTGTGTCTCAGTTAAATCTTCTATTGACCAAAGACTGAAAATGTCAGAGCTTAATCTAGAACAAACAAATCCTGGGGATATTCCAAGATGTTGTAATGTTGATAAGTATGCAGCTTTGAATTCCAAAGGACAGAATGATGCAGATGTCCTGTTGTCTGCCAAAAGCTTTGAAGTCACTGGGTTAGATGAACCGCTAATAGAGATGTGTAAGTCATCTGACTTGTCATCTGCAACACCAGCTAAGTGTAAGACTCCAGTGAATGACACATCACCTGTTTGTATGGGTGACGATTATTTCAAAGAAACATCATGCCTTGTCAAAGTATGTCGTAAGGAACTCCTTAGAGAACTCCGCAGCTTAAGTGCCATGGGACCTGAATTTACTACTCCATCTAAACATTCAAGAAGGAGAAGGGATATGACAGATGTTCGAATTCTGTACAGCCACCACTTGGATGAAGACATAATTAAACATCAAAAGAAGGTAATGTCTGATTTTTTCATAAATTCTCATAATCCAATACAGGCAAGCCAAGTCTGGTTTTAGTAATAATTTTATTCTTGACCTTAATACAGATTTTAGAACGACTTGGAGTTTCTGTGGCAACCTCCATTATAGATGCGACACACTTTATAGCTGATCAATTCGTACGGACAAGAAATATGTTAGAAGCTATTGCTTCTGGAAAACCAGTGGTCACCCACTTATGGATTGAGAGCTGTGGCCAGGCTAGTTGTTTTATTGATGAGAAAAATTACATACTGAGGGATGTCAAAAAGGAAAAGGAGTCTGGCTTCAGTATGCCAGTTTCATTGGCACGCGCATCTCAGCATCCACTTTTAGAGGTATTTATGTGTGCGTGTGTGTTCCATGTGAGTATATGTATTAACACAAGCAGGTGCTTTTTCTGTCTGTTGCTTTTGATGAAGAACAATAATTGTCTGCAGGGCCGAAGAGTATTGGTCACCCCTAATACTAAACCTAGTAAAGAGATTATTTCAAGTTTAGTTAAGGCAGTTCAGGGCCAGGTATGCTGCTTTCTCAGAGTTTATTCCTCAGATATGATATGCTTATATGTCGTAGGCTGGTAGCAGAGAAGCATATCTTTTGGATAGTTCATCCTTTCCTTGATCTTCTGTGGACATACCACAAAATAAGGAAAGAAGTTTCTTGATCACTTCAATGGCAATGTCTTAATTTATTATTAATCAATATTGAGGGCCATTAATGATTTTAAATCTTGAAATTGGGGGCTTATTTTTTCCTCTCTCCTTTGAGAAACACAAAGATATCTCCAGGCCCAAAATGTATTGTATGTGCATGCAATGGGACTAATCTTTCTTTTGACACAAGTTGCTATTTTTTCGCTTAATCCATCTCTATGTTTTCCTTATAATTGATTTGAAGATACTGATTTCTAGTCAACATGCTCTTAGGCAGTGGAGAGAATTGGCAGATCTGCTTTGAAAGATGATAAAATTGCAGATGGTCTTCTGATCCTGTCTTGTGAAGAAGATTATGCCTCCTGTGTGCCTTTTCTTGAAAAAGGTCAGGAACTGTCTTTATTAATCTTCAACAATCTACATATTCATAATATTAAGAATACCGTGTTTAGCGCCTGCAGGGGCTGCAGTATACAGTTCAGAGCTATTATTAAATGGCATAGTTACTCAGAGGCTGGAGTATGAAAGGTTAGATTTTCTTTTCCTCTTCTATTACTAGTGATCTTGAATCTCTGTTGAGAAGAATGTCTTCTTCCATTACCTTTGTAGCCAATGGCTGACTGAGGAAATTTTAGCCCTCTTTGAAGTACTTTATTCTACTATACTGCTAAAAAATTACATCCACTATGTAATAGGTTTAATTAGTATTTTGTTTGTAATGGGCCTGTAAAGTAGGATTTGTGCTTGTATCCATGGCAGTGCTTTCCTGATGTGCACCTTTTGGTTGCAGGCATCGTCTTTTTGCAGACCATGTGAAGAAAACCCGCTCCACCATATGGGTAAAAAGAGATGGCGGAACATTCCTTCCTGTGACTAAATGTAAATAACGTTTTCACTTTCTAAATCTTCCTTGTGATCGTTTGTAGTTTAGGCCCTATGTAAAATTTTCTACTTTATTTTTTTAAACCGTGTAATACTTTTTAATTCATTTATTATTATTTTTTTAAGGATGAACCAGTAAATATTATATAGCATTTATATAATTAAACATATGAAAATGATATTAATACATTAAACTAAATTTATAGTCCATGATTTGTTGATGCATGAACCTTGCAGCTAATGTATGTTCCAACGTTGGAATACCTTTCTATTCTGTGCTGTTCTTTTTCTAGGCGGTTAGTGTCTGTTCTTTGTTTCTTCTGGTCAGTATTTCCTTATTTTTGTCATAGGATGTCTTTCTCTTCATCTGGCATAACCTTAAGCAATTATAGGGGCATTTCCCACTACAACATCAATTCTGTCTTTTTTCTTATAAGACGTTTCCCAAATACTAATTGTTGTGATGCTATTGGAATCATGATGACTCCACTTTGGTGAGGTTAACATCTTTCTTGTTTATTTATTTTCCTTCCATTGCTTTCTTTTTCTTTTGGTTGGCATTGAATGATTGGGACAAATTTGGCACACTTGGTCCCCATCATTTGTGCCTCGTACTAACCTCAAATCACACGAGGAAAGCACCAAGCTACGAGTTTTTTTTTTTAAGAACTCACTTCATAAAATATATATTAATTTAATCACAAGTAAATATATAAATATATGAAAATTGAGTTTTACTTAAATTTTTAATAAATTATTGTTTCTAATAGTCTCCCCCACTAGCAATCATAGTGCGTTAGGTAACAGTTTTAATTCTTCATTTTATGTGTGGGTCTCCTTATTATGTGGTACGTAGAGCTTCACCTGTCAACTCCGAGTGAAGAGAAAATTAATTGTGAGGAACTGGAAGAGGAACAATTGGAATTTGCAACTATGCTGAAGGGGTACTTAAAGATATGAATTTGTATTTTATTATCCGCAACCAAGAGGAAAGTATATATGCTTACCTGCTATAGTTTATGTGTGGGTTCTACGAGCACTAATTATCCAGAATTGTCCAATATATCAAGCCACTTTGTTTGTAGCTGATGCTGATTGTTACTGAATTTTCACGCACTCCAAGAATCTAGAGGAGCCTCTTGAACCTTTTTCTTGTGTTCCTTCTCCTTTATCCGCTTTGTGTTGAATCCATTTTTATTCAATATATAGTGAAAGTTGAGAAGTCGGTTAGATAGGGATGACCATTTTTCCTGTGTTTTAAAGTAAGTAAAAGAGGCAAGAGGGATTTCTTCCTTATCAGATCAGAGATAGGATAAGTCTAATTCCAAGAGATGTTCTCCGGGGGACCCTCCTCCGCCTGGATGCTTCTTTAACTTGACAGGTCATACATAGAAAATTATTACAAAAAATGTGAGACTAATTTATAAAAATGTTACTCAAATTAATCATTAAGAAATTCGTAAGAATTTTTATGTCTAAATTAAACTATTTAACTTTAATAAAATAGATCTTTCTAAGAATTTTTTATTTACATATATAAAATGTACTAATTAGTTGTGCAAAGAACAAGTAAATACGCATCAAAGTGAATGATTTAACGATAAAATTTATTGCACATTCATTTCGATGAGATTTTATTAACTCCTTACAATTATTCCAAGAATTTAAGTAAAGTTTTCTCCTTTAGGACAGGTAGCTCTATCCGTGGAATATGTACCTTCAGGACTGGCTCAGGTAGGGACACCTCCACCGACTAAGATGTATCCATCATCTTTTACAAACAGGAACATTCTCGGTGAGTAATTGCCCTTAGTCCCTTTCCCCATCTTTTCAAGCACAAAAGCAAAGCCGAATAGCAGCCAGGCCCTGAAGTCCAAAAATTTTATGTGTATTTAACTGTTAACGCTGGCATAACCCAACTTCCTCAGGCAATGCATGCTTTCTTTTCTTTTGTTGTTTGGTATATTCTTAGGTTCAATGGTTTGGTAGACTGCCAAACAGAGACTCAATTTTGATATACATAAGAAAACTGAGCTAATTGTTCCTTTAAAATTAGCTAGTACTGCTATTTGACAATCTGCTTCGTCCAATTGCATAAATCACATGCTAACATTACTACTATGTATTACAAAAGATGAATCATGATATACATTTTACATTGTGGGGAGTGAAAAAAAAATGGAACCCCTTTATATTTTCCTTTATGACATGACCTCTAGTGCTTCTCTTTTCTGTCCAAGAATGTTGAATACTGTTGCTGCTATGTGAGACGGTGTAAGACCAGCTAGAGCCAACTGGTCAGCAGGCGATCCGTGGTCAATGTACTGATCCGGGAGAGCCATTGGCCTCCACTGCAAAGTTGTTATGGATGAGTTTTCAGAAACTAGTTAAAAGTTCATAGAACTTCTGTAGATGTATATATTCCACTGCAAAAGAAATGCTAGTACTGTAAGTCAGCTTGAGGAACTTCTTTTAGATTTTTACCTTTAGTTTGTTGCCATCAAGAAGGCCATCAAGGGCCATGAATTGAGCAACATGAGACCCAAATCCTCCAATTGATCCTTCTTCTACGGTGATCAAAATCTGATGTGATTTTGCTAGGTTGCGAATAAGGGCATGATCCAGTGGCTTGCAGAAACGTGCATCCGCAACTGTCAGTTGCAAGCCATAACGTTTTGCTAAGGAAGCTGCAGCCAAACAGCTTTGAACAGCTGTTCCATAGCCCAGGAGGGCCACGCTTTCCCCTTCAATCAAAACCCTACCTCTTCCAATCTGTCAATTTATCAGCCCATGAACATTAAGTTCCTGATAATATCCGAAAAGATATGTATGGAGACATGACTCTTAACTTACCTCCAGAGGAATGCCTTTATTCCCAGGTGGTAGTTCAACACCAATGCCATTTCCCCTTGGGTATCGGAAACAACTGGGTCGATCATCAATGGCTGCAGCAGTGGCAACCATGTGGAAAAGCTCTGCTTCATCAGAAGGAGCCATCACCACCATATTAGGGAGGCATGCCATAAAAGTGACATCAAAAGAACCACAGTGTGTGGGACCATCTGCTCCAACTAGTCCAGCTCTGTCCATTGCAAATCTTACTGGAAGCTTCTGCAAATCCACATCATGGACCACCTGTGGAATCGAAACAAATACAGCAATGATTCCAAAGCTAACATTATACACTCAGCAACGTCCTGCCCACTATGAACTCATCATATTATCATTAACTGATAATAGGGCACCAAAAAATGATAACTGTGATAAATAAGTAGATAGAAATAAAGTTGTTATCCTACCTGGTCATAAGCCCTCTGCATGAATGATGAGTATATTGCACAGAAAGGCTTAAGGCCTTCACAAGCCAGACCTGCAGCAAAAGTAACAGCATGCTGTTCTGCTATCCCCACATCAAAGCATCTTGTTGGGAAACGGCGAAGGAAGAGATTCAAGCCAGTTCCACCTCCCATTGCAGCATGGATTGCAACAATGTCTTTGTCAGCTTCTGCTTCTGCAATCAAAGCCTCTGCAAAGTATGTTGTGTAAGACTGGGTGGTAGCCTTGGCTTTGAATTGCTTTCCAGTTGCTGGATCAAATTTAGCAACTCCTGCAAAATTAAAACAAGTCAGACATAAATATATATATAGTAAACCAATGCTTACGTATCATGGTGCACTCAAATGGTTGAATGAACAAAATATGATATATTCATTCAATAATTAATGTAATTGAAACCAAATATATTTGTAATGCCACTTTTACCATGGTACTTGTCTGCTGCTTTTTCTGCATATGGGTATCCACGGCCTTTCTCAGTTACAACATGGATCAGTACGGGACCAGTTGTTTTAGTACTTTTAACTTCTTTGAGAATAGCAACAAGATCATCTACGTTATGACCATCAACAGGACCAATATAGTAGAGTCCAAGCTCTTCAAATAGTGTTGATCCAGAACCGCTGATCATGCCACGAGCATACTCATCAACTTTTGCAGCCAACTCATGCATTGGACCACCAATTTGTTTGGTTACTCCCTGTAATAATCTCATTTATTACAAAACTAGTTTCAATTAGACATTTCACAGGCGTTTCCTCATTGATATACTCATAAACTCTATTACTGACCTTGGCAACCTCTCTCAATTCTCTAAGAGGTCTGTTTGACTGCAATTTACTGAGAGCACTGCTTAAAGCCCCTACAGGTGGTACGGGCCCATCAAGAGTAGCAGTTGGTAGAGAGACTTGTTTGTTGTCATTTAGAATAACAATCATGTCAGTATCAAGATATCCAGCATTGTTCATGGCTTCATAGGCTTGCCCTGCTGTCATGGCACCATCACCAATAACAGCAACTACATGATTCTTCCCTCCCTTCAGGTCCCTCCCAACAGCCATTCCTGCTTGATTAATAAGAATTCAATAGTTGAAGCCAGATAAAAAAATTTCAATTATGCTCAACCATCAAGGGATGGAGGAATTGCAGAAAATTAATGATTAACTTACTTCAAAGTTGATTTATATATAAAGAAAAAAAAACGACAGAAAGAAGAGCAGAATTGTAATTTCATGTCTCGGGTCTACATAGGTAAATACATATTATATCCAGGGGACAACCTCCAGTCATAATACTTGAATTGCATAATCAAAATATGTTCACGTACAGAATTATAGAAGTATGGTGGCATTTCTCTGTTCAGAAGAAGGCAATTTGTATATGTTTCAGGAAACTTTGAACAGGTATAATTCCATGATGATAAGTACGACCTTCAATTAAGATAAACATGCTGCAAACTGGAAGAATACTAGAATAGAGCTCATAACTTCTTTTGATTCTAGAATTAATGTATTATTTTAGTTAATAACTCTGTTGAAACTCAAATAAATAGCAGAGAGAAAATCACCAAGTCCTGCTGATATAGTCGTTGAGCTGTGACCAGTGCCAAAACAATCAAATTCACTCTCAGACCGTTTGGTAAACCCAGATAACCCGTTTGTCTGTCTCATGGTGTGCATCTTAGCCCTCCTACCAGTGAGTATTTTATGTGGGTAAGACTGCAAATTCATACAAGACTAACTGATTAGGAACAACAGCCTTCCCCAAGAAAATCGACCCCAAAGGAGGTGATATCCAACCTGATGACCGACATCCCACAATATTTTGTCTTGAGGGGCATTAAAGACATAGTGGAGGGCAACAGTGAGCTCTACCACACCAAGGCTTGAGCCCAGATGACCCCCAGTTCTTGCAACATTGAAAATAACATCAGAACGCAGCTCATCCGCAAGTTGTTTCAGCTCCTGCATTAATATTGAGTAATACGTATAATATTTTTTATATAACAATTATACTTTTTTGGTCAGGCAATAAGCAAAATTACTTATATGCTTTCTGACATGTACCTTGGCAGAGAGATTTTTCATATGAATAGGATAGTTTATGGTGTCCAGTAACGGAGTTGGTGGTCTCCGCGAAGTATACTCTTCCCTCTCTGATAGTGACGCATAAACCCCAGCTGGCCTTTTCCTGACCTATATTGAATCAGAACAAGACACACCCATTTCTTTCAGCAAGATAAGCGAAATTACAAAAAAGGAAAGAAGATCAAGAGAGATGATTCAAATTCAACAAATAGAAGTTGAAGTAAGAAAGAAATGAACAAAAGTTGGCAGCATGAGTGAAGGCCAAACTCTTTGACGCACGGCTTCATTGGTATTCCTTTATAAACGTAATGAGTTACTTGTAGTGAATTGCATGGGTTGAACATCTCATACCTGGTTGTCCCTGTGTTGAGATTGCCAGTGCAGATCCGGTCGGCATTGAGAGTGAGAACCCAGAAGAGATCTTTGAGGATCGGAAGCAGTTACTCGGTTCACATGAGAAGGAAATGAGAATGTACAGAGAGCCATTACAAATATCAGCAGGACAAGCACAATCAGAGCTCAAAACAAGAAAAACCCAGAGAAGTTAACAGAGTATACACCCCCAAGTGAACACAAAAAAGGAGGTTGTGTGAGGACAAGGTTGAGAAGGTAGTAAAAGTCTGAAATTTTGGGAACACCAAGTGGAGAGTTTTAGCGGGGAGTCGCTGAATATAAATGAGTAAGTAGAGGAGGTGAGTGGTAGATAAGAGAGGGAATGGGCAGGAACTGGAATGGAACGGAAGCGGGGTGGTGTGGTGTCGTCGCGTCAGAAGGAGCATTTTGGTGGGTCCCACATCACGTTCAGCCACACTGATACAGTGTACCACTTTTTGAGGGAAGGAGGTCTGCCATTGGACCACGTCACACGAAATCACTTTGCTGATAGATTCACAGATAAATATGTAGCGAAGCATTTTTGGCAGGCATGGCATGGGGTGGTGGATTAAATAAGAGTTTTTATTGTGATTCATTCGTGGAGTCAAAATAACATAATATACTATGCGCAATTAATGTCATGCACTTTTCTCTTATATATTTTTTATTCTCTTTATATGACTATGTTTTCTTTTTATTGTAATAAATAATTTTTTTATTTATAAACAGTATTTAAATTATAATATATAATAAAAATAATTTTAAAAAAAATATTATTTTTATTATTTATCATAATTTAAATATATTTTATAAATAAAAAATTATTTATTATCAATAAATTATATATTAATTTTTTTTAATTACAAATAATAATACTAAAATGCTCGTGATATAAATTATAGTGATATTGATATGCTTATGTTTATGGAACAAATTGTTTACGAGTTAAACTAGTTATAGTGTTTGTAAGAAGAAATATTTGTAAAAGTAAAAATAAATATTTTAATATTTTGAAAGGATTTAATATTATGTTTAAAAATATATAAAAATATTAAAAAAAGTCTAACGAAACCTATCTTACCCTCAAAGTAAGTAATAATAACTATGATTCGAGCATTGACTTCACTTGAAATGCATTGCCATTGGCAGGAGACTAGCAAGCCCAGTGAGCTAAGACTACATAAATCTGTTTGAAATTGGGTAATAAAATAATTAGTAAATTAGGTTGGGCTCAATAAGTCATAGCTGCTTGCTTTCTTTTCAAAATCCAAGCAACAATGGGAGCTCCCCACTGCCGTGCCTAGTTTTGGTGTTAGATATTGTGATAGTAACATTTCAATAGGCACGTAATACTCAGTAGGATTTGTGGTAGTTTTTGGTACTACGTAAAGCAAAAGGAATTGAGTATTTGGGAAACTAGAATGAGATCGATTATTTTCTTTCTTCTTTAACCTAACTATCTTTGCGTGACGAAATTTAAACAAAATATTTCTCCACCATTTGTGTGATTTGACAGACTCTTAAATAGTCCTTTATTCCGTGTACATGTACCTTCCAGCTATATTTCATATTAAATTCCGTAAATTTTGAACTCAAAAATTGAAAATACGACCCGGT
This sequence comes from Gleditsia sinensis, assembly GCA_037074535.1. Classification (NCBI taxonomy): domain Eukaryota; kingdom Viridiplantae; phylum Streptophyta; class Magnoliopsida; order Fabales; family Fabaceae; genus Gleditsia; species Gleditsia sinensis. The sequence continues at coordinate 84,196,577 of CM073463.1, forward strand.
CTATAATCAGCTATACATGTAACGAGGGAGCAACCCTTTCACGAGGGAAGAAAAGCATATAATAGCCAGCAAATATAATGGTGGCTGGTTGATGGAGGGGAGGGGAGGGGAGGGTAGGGGAGTATAAGCATTCTCCAAAGCTTCGGTAACTTGCGTATAATAATACGTTTTCAGATAATTTTTAAGGCAAACTCTATTTTAGTCACAAGGTATTATAATTAATTTTATTCAATGTGAACTAATTTTATAAATATTTTAAAATGGAACCATAATAAAATATATATTTTTGAAACTTCTATATTATAAAATATGATATAACAAAATTTGAATAAATAAAATTAATTAAATAATACATACTAATATATTTAAAATTTTATTAATAAAAAATACATATTGTTATATAATATAATAGTGAGCAATCAATAATAATTATTACAATACTATTTTTAATCAAAAACTTTAAATATAAATACCAATATCACTCATATTTAAATTAATCAGAATAACGTTGTTTTAAATTATAATTTATAAAAATATTCGAAACAATATTATTTTACTAACATGATAAAAAAAACCATTTAATTTTAAAAACAAATCATTCAAATTGCTTTTATTTTGCTGGATTTTTCTAATTTTTTAATAAACAACTTTAAAAAATTAAAGTGAACTGGTTCTCCAATCAGGTTTTTGTCTCAATCCGCCAGTCCAATCCAGTTTTTACAACACTAAATCCTACCCTTTCTTCAATACATTGTGTTGTATGTTCTTGGATGACAAATGAGAAATTGTATGAAGCATCAAATTGATAGCGCCATTATTTTTTGACCAATCTAATGCGGGCTCCTCCAAAATGCAGTCTAGCGCAGGCTCCCCCAAAATGCAGGCTAATGCAGTATAAAGTATCAAATTGATAGTGACATTATTTAAAAACAACCCACAAACAAGGATACTGATAACTGCTGAATCATTATAATGCAGGCTCCCCCAAAAGGACAAACCAATTCACCTTTTGAATGAATTGTCACCTAAAGACAAAAATATTAACACCATGGTTTTAGCTAAGTTTGTGCATTTCAACAGGTCAGTCTAGCACTAACTACAGTAGAACTTAAAAAACATGTGGCCATGGGAAGATTGAACAGGTTCAGCCGCCCTTAAATGACATGCTTGATGTCAAATCAGCGAGAACTGCAAAAAAAAAAAAAAGTAGGAAGAAAAATTAATGTGGTCCTCTTGAAGCAAATTAAACAACAAAGTCTCATTACATGAGGACATTAATCTACAAGAAAAAAGTCTAATATGTTCACCAGCAATTATCTCAATGTTTATTTTGAGTTTGCACAGCAATGGTATTACAAATTATAATGACCCAGATATTATGCCTTCCAGGAATCACAATGACAACAGGAAATGGAAAAATAGTTACTAGAAATAAAAATATATAAAAATGAGGAAAAATTGCATCAGCCAAACTGCCACCAGACGCTTTTAAAATAAAAAATAAAATAGGAATCTCAACTTCAAGGCTTCAAATTAACACGCTGGTGTACAAAAGATAAACAAATATCATCTATCATGTCAATACATGAGCTTCCTAGGGGTCATTATTGTACAACACGACTGACAGAAGATAATAGTCGCCAATATGCTTGGGCAAATTTGAACATAACAATGCATTGAAGATTAGTTTTTAGCCTCAAAAGGAAACAGAAATTACATTTGTTTATTACAATGTTTTAGATTTAGCCTTTTGTAACTCTACTACAAGATTATACTCACAGAATTCTAAATGCTTCAACAAGATTATTCAGTATCCTACTTCGAAAGGGCAGAAATTTGACATAATAAACATTGCAATTACAAGTCATATTCAGTCAGTAGACAAGCTAAAGAAGATTCTTACCTGAATGACCGTGAGCGAGACCTTGAAGGACTGTGATCATTGCCCTTAAGACTCTCTGATCTGCTAGGTGTATGACCCCTCTTATCATAAGGACTCTGACCATTATCCCTTGGACTTGGGGACCTCCTGAAATCCTTCCCACCATGAGGAGAGGGGGACCTAGAATAAGATCTCGATCGCTCAGGAGAATAATCATCATCCCTAGGCCTGCGATCCCTGCATCAGCAGCCAGAGATCTTCATTATATAACAAAATTAATAAGATTACTAAATCAACAAAGATACTTTTAGAGATCTGAATATATGCAACACCAACTACAAAGATAGTTAACACACAGTCATTCAAACCATAATCTAAATATTTGTCTACATAAAGAATAACTAATACTTACTTCCTCCTTAAATTTCATGAACCAAAATATGACCTTTACCTGTACCTTTCCAGAGTTTCTGGACAAATACATGACACTTGGATCCAAACACTGAAAGTTATGAATGATGTATTGGAAGATCAGCATCTGCTAACTTCATAGCTCTCTTTGCCCCAACTTTCTAAAATCACAATTATCTTTCTTGCACAATCTCATCATATCTCTACCAGTATAAACTTTGGCTTCCTTTCTTTGAGGATGATTATCTTTGGCCAACTATAAGCTTTATATTCTTTCTAAACTGGATAGTATATGCAAAACAAGATATTAAGCTTAATAAACTCTTCTTTAAAGAAAATTTATAAATTTAAAAACAAAATTACTCTATGTATTTGAACCATTCTTCATGCCATGCTTGCCCGACCGCTCAATAAGCAAGCCTCACAAACCAAATGCCACAAAGTGGGGAAAGTCCAGGCAAATGGTAGAATAAGCAAATTTGATATAGATATTTCTTATGGAGAGTCTTTGATAAATCGTAAGCAAGTAGCACATCATGTTAAGCCTCTTTACTCGTTAATCTTTATTAATCCAGAAGTCTTTAAACTCTTCCAATTCACTTTATATCTGCACAAAGGAGACCATAAGCAGATACTATTCAATTCATTTGAACACATTATTAAAGCAAGGCCATCAAGAACAAAGGGTTGGATGTGATTCTAATTTCTCATAAGAAAACACTCTTACCCAACAAGGAAAGAGTATGATCATCATCGACAAGATTCATTATGCAACCCAGCTTGTCATTATTATCTCTAACACTATGTACACAATACCAAAACACAAGCACACAAAAACGTTAATAATAATAATAATAATAATAATAATAATAATAATAATAATAATAATAATAATAATAATAATAAACCAAGGTTAATAGGAAACTCAGGAAGTGCTCAAATAAGCACATGAGCACAATCATATGGATAAGTCTGAGAGTTGCTACTAAAACAAGATAAGTTAGACACATGAAAGTAGCTGCCTTCTGAGTATTTCAAACCAATATTAAATTAGCTTAATTATGCTGTGCAACATAAAAAAGTTTTAACTTGGCAGAATAAGCTATACACTCCGCCACTATTCACAGGAAGGCTCCCAGTTCAATTTTTTTTTTTTGGAAGTATGCTGTCAGACCAGAAGACAGCTTGCAAGCTTTCACTTGAGAAGAAAATCAAAGAATACAAGCAGCATATTTCCATTCACCAGCTATAGCTCTGTTGAGAAACTGCAATCACAATGATTTCCAGCCATCTCAACGATGCCTCATTCACTTGCAGTGTTCATATATATAATTATTGTAACATTATTCCCAAGGTTCCAGTATGAACACAAGCACGTCATATTCATGCTAAGAAGAAAATACTCTCTGCTGCTTAAAAAAATGCAATTATACATTTTCTGAAATCTATTATCCCACACCATCTTAAATACAAATTATGGCTCATAGTCAATGAAACATTAATCCAAAAATATACCAAAACATATATGACAACATACAACAAAAGAAGCTACAACTTTACACAATGGAAGTAACAACATATTTCTAAATCCATAAAACTCAAACCTTGAATCATCCCTAACAGGTGATGGAGAGCGTGAGTAAGCTGCAAAAACCAAAAACAACTAAGAGATCATTCTAAGAACAAGGAATGGCTTCTCATAGTAAGCATAAAAACCACAATATACTGAATATGATTGCATTTAGAAACTTATTTAAATACTGAGGTGAATGATTTTAACTGACAACGATATCGGCGTCTTGGGGATCTTGTTGGTGTTCTCCTTCTACCACTTTCTCCATATCGATTACTAATAGCAGAAAAAGAAAACAGAACTTTCAACAACAAGTCAAAGGAAATCCAAAATAGCAAGATTGTAACAATGTTAGCAAAAGAGACAGCACCTAACGCGAGCAGTCATACGCATTTCTTGAGGAGTTTTCCGATTTTCCTCAGCAAACACAATTCTTATTTCACGGCCACCAATAACAGTATGATTAAGTTGTTGCTTCGCTTCAGCTGCATCGTCAGCATATCGAAATTTCACAAATCCAAAGCCCCGAGGCTCACTGCAAATTTAGTTCAGCAATATTTCGACATTATGAAATTACATGCCCACAGTTAGACAAAGCAACTGTATAGGGGTATGACTGTATGGTGAGCAATTTGCGTCTACTATTATTATATATATTTATGTGTGCGTGTTCGCGCATGCACTCACGCATGTGTAGGAAACCAAAACATTAAAAAAAAAGGCTCACAGAAGCAACTTGCACAACCATCGTTAAAAAGTGCCTTTATGAGTGATATGACTCGGAATGATTTAAAGTTTTAATGAAATTAATACTAAAATTATGCCACATCAAAATAAGTATCAGCAAAGAGCACAATGACAAAAGCATTGATGTAAGAAGAAAACTACCGATGAGATATCAAACAAGCAGATAGTTTAATGAAAGGACAAATAAAATATAAAAAAGAAGAAAAAAATAACACTTTGATTTCTGGAAAGCCCCCTTAGTTGGAACAAGAAGCAACTCCCCATGCTTTCTAGAACCCTACACTAACCAGCCTCTGTAGCTCAAATCTAGGCCATTGGCATACAAACTTAACATGCATTACAAAGTAAAATCATGAAATAAAATAATGGTAGAGCAGAGAAATAATTGAACTTCTCTCACAGAAGTGAAAAATGCAGACCAGACATACCCAGTGTAGTAATTTTTAGGAAGATAAACATCCTTCAGTGGACCATATCGCTCAAATGGGACCCTAAGATCTTCAGGTCTGCATAACATAAATTAAAAAAAATTAAAGTTTGATTTCCCTAATTCTTTCTTGGTTACGTTAACAGAGTTCAAAAAATGATAAAAAAGTCATCTAATTCCTAATGTGAATGCTATATAATAATTGAATAAATAACAGCAAAGGAATCATCACAACCCAGGGAATGGAGTAAACCACATGGAACATGCCCTTAAAAAAAGGACTACCCATATGGGAATTTTATGATTCGTCCAAATCAAACTCAGTCCATGAAATTCCAATCTTGGAGGTGTCACAATCTCTTGAGTCCTGATACAAATTGCAAAATTTGTTATGTCCTCATCAGGGACCGTGAGGGCAAGGATACCGGTTTAGCGTTAATACTACAATTGTTGCTATTTGCGACCCAAAAATGCAGATATAAGATGTAATCTGGAGTTCAAAAGAAAAGATGCTATAGCGGGCTGCCTATGTAATGGCCTATTGCCCCATATCAGTTCAAATGGACCAGGTACATATGAGAAATTGTGTTTCCTAGGAATGAATTCATAGTTTTTAATAAAATCGTATGAACTTCAAATTTTAACGCCAATAATAATTAAGAAAAGGCAACAAAGTTAAAAGAACGACTGGAAAGGTAAAATTTTATACAAACACTTCCATTCTATTTCTCTGCTTTAGGGGGGCCTCAATTCATAAATTAATTACTAGGCACAAGTTCGGGATAATCAACAACGAAAGGCATTCAATAAACCAACAAATAGCCACGTCTCCCTCCACCCAAAGGGATTTGGTTTACTTTAGACATAAAGAAGATCGTACCTGGCATCAAGGGGAAGATTACGAACAAGCAAGCCAGAAGGAGCAGGGGAGCGACGGTCTCTGTAAGACCTGCTGTCACGGTATCGATCGCGAGGGTCATCATCGTACCGCTTGCGTCCACGAGGAGGGGTCCTGCTTCGCCGACGAGGGCTGTAGCTTCTGCTCCGGCTTCGGTATCTCGCCATTGTTAAAAATTCTTCTCTCTATCTCTCCCACTGTATCAAGAAAACACACAAAACCCTAACCCTAGGGCAATCGCGCGTCTTCCGAAGAAGAAAACAGAGTTAACAGACACAACAAAACTCCTAAACCCTTCAACAAATTGGGACTAGGGAGTAGCACTTCACAGGGTTTCGGAAGAAAATACTGCTTTCGTTTTGAGCCTTTTATTTATTTATTTATTTATTTATATCCTAAACGTTTCTGGATCATGAGTTGGTGGGTCCGGTTTTGGATCAATTTTATCCAAGCTTTAGTGGGGCCTATTAAAACCTTAATTTAATATATAAACATTTAAATTATTTAAAGCTTTATCAAATTTATATTTTTTTAATATTAAAAATCATTCAATCCCAAAACACACTTATAAATAAGTAAATCTATAATTTTATTTAAATAAAATTTTTACTAATTCTTTAAATTGTATTTTTAAGAATGAAAATTGTTAATATGGTGGTGCTCTAACGAAATACTATCCACTTCTTTATATTAGATCTTACAATTTTTATAATATCATACAAATTCTAAAACATATTTAAGAAAATTACTAATACCTCCGTTGCACATAAATGTCAGTCACAACTAAACAAGTTTTTAACTTTTTTGGTGACTAAAAAATATTAAAAAAACTACAGAGTTTATTTGGAAAAAAAATTTAGAATAATTTTTTTTTTACTTTTTTGTTTTTAAAAAAATATGTTTGCTATATTACTTTTATAAATTATTTTTTAAAAGTGTAACTTAAAAAACATTTTGTAAGAAATACTATTTTTTTATTTTTTTATTTTTGTCTAAAATTATTTTCAATTTTTTTTAAAAATATTTTAATTAATAATAAAATTATAAATAATTTATCAAAATTAATTTTTAACAATTACGTAGATTATATTATATTATATTTTTTATTTTAAATAAATTATTATTAAAATTTACGTTCAAATAAATTTTTTATTCTTTTGATTTAAAAAATATTTTTAAAATTGTTTTTTTTAAAATAGTAAAATAAAAAAAAATTGAAAACAAAGCCTAAATTTTTTTCAATTTTATCTTGATCCATTCCAAAAATAGTCAAAAAAGTGAGAGAAAGGAGCTATCGTTACTAGCAGCAACACTAAAAGACATAATTGCCTTGCAAATAAAGAGAACAAAAAAGAAATAAAAACATATTATAAAATTTGAGTACGAGAGGTTACACCGTAAGAGTTTAAATATAATATGATTTTATATTCTTTAATTTAGTTTCTTCATTTTTGTAAAAGTATTAATATAATTTTTATGTTATTTTCAAACATTATGTTAAATGTATCTATCTTAATACACAAGATAACAAAGTATGTGTAAACCAAAAAAAAAAGAAAAAGATAACAAAGTATGTCAAAAATATTTTTGGATACGCTCTCCTACTTTAATTTTACTTAAATTTATAAACTTTTAAAAGTTTTCAATATATTTTATCAATTATAATAAAATTTATAAAAAAATATAAACTATATATATAAAAATTAATATTTGATTCATAATTAATGAATAATTCATCAACGATTTTAGTTTATAACAAATAATAAAAATAATATTTTTTAAAATTATTTTTATTATATATTATAATTTAAATATTATTTATAAAAAAAATTATTTACTGTAGATTGACCACATAAACATAACTAAGAAAGTCCAAATATAATGTAAATGGCACGTAACATCAGAGAGCGTGACTGGTTGAAATTTCCAAATGTCGCCACAGTCGATGTTCCCATTTTTCTCCGAGTGCGAAGAAGGAACGGAGATCACCAAACTGCCACCAACCTCCGTCATCTCCTCCGTTTGCCGCCAATCATCCAACCACCATTCACCGCGTTCTTCAGAACAAGGGTTTCCATCTAATGGAACCCCTCTCTGCTTCTCCACCACCCGAACAATCCTCGTTGTCATTGCCGGAGCCACGGCCTCCATCGGTTGTCGTTCATCGAGAAATGTTCACGGAGATGGAGGCACGACCGAGGTTGACAGAAGATCATTCATCAGTTTGGGACCTGGGTTGTCTGTTAGACTTCAACTTGGACGATCAAATAGCTATCTCCGTAGACTATGACCATAATTCAGAAGTTCCTGAACCGCTGGAACTTCCTCCACAAGAGACTCGGATTACGGAGAGGGTACGAAAGCGAGACCCTAGGCTAACTTGCTCCAATTATCTCGCGGGTTGGGTCCCGTGTGCGTGCCCGGAAATGGATGAGAAGCTCGAGGAAGAAGGCTTAATCGGTAATAAGCGGGCTCGGATAAAGCGTGCATCAGCTGGGGTTGCGCGGTGCCAGGTACGTGGGTGCGAGGCAGATATTAGTGAGCTCAAGGGATATCATCGGAGGCATAGGATTTGTTTGAGGTGTGCAAATGCTAGTTCAGTTATGATTGATGGGGAGGCAAAGAGATACTGCCAACAGTGTGGAAAGTAAGCTTGGGTTATTGAGATATAACCTCCAGCAACTAGTATGGCTCTTTGTTACTTAGTTGGGGCATATCTCTTGTTCATTACGACTATATTCTGGAGAAAAATGGGCAATTTGTTTTTTTAAAGAATTCAAGTGTTATCAATGTCTTATATCCTTGAGCTTAACAAGGAAGATGTGAGACTGGAATATGCTTAAGTAAAATACTAATTTTGTAACTTAGTTTAGGATAAACGAAGCTTGAAGGAGCAAATTTTAATTGGGGTTATTCGCCAACTACTAATTAATAAATTCCACGTCTCTACGTATCATCTCCATGCCAAAGCTTTATGAGATGGTTGTGTTGTGCATAGTGATTTGTCTTGCTTTTGCTAGTTTTAGATCTGACTTGTCTGTCAATTCTCATGATTTGCGTATCTGTCATTGTCCTTGCTTTTTGCTTATTGAGATTCTTCATTTTACCTGTTTGGATCGTGCTTTCTATTTAAACAGTCTGATTGTTTACCAAATGCTTTACAGGTTTCACATATTATCAGATTTTGATGAAGGTAAACGAAGCTGTAGAAGAAAATTAGAGCGCCATAATAACCGAAGACGAAGAAAGCCTACAAATTCCAGAGCAGCAGCTGATCATGAACTTCAACCTGTTACACGGACTGAGGATGTCAAATTTGATGGTCAAGCAGGAAAAGGTTTGTATTACAATTAAGTGTGCCAATAGTTCTGTAATTTCCTTTTCTATTTCTGATAGTTTTTTCTTCTTTCAATCATTTAGCCCATTATTATTTGTTTGAGTGCGAGCATAAGCTGCTCTTTATGTAGCAAAAATACTTACTGGCTGTTTATGCAGCTTGTTCATATTTGAGCAGCGAGATAAATGAAAATGGAGCTTTATTGGAGCATCAAGTTGTACATATTAGCCCATGCTTAGCTCCTGATAGCCAGAATATTAATAGTGATGGTGTTGTATCTTATGTTGCTTCTGGTGAAACTAAAGCGAATAGTGGAAAAGAATCAAAAGATAATTCCAATTTTTCTAATTCACCATCATATTGTGACAAGAGTGGTTACACATCTATGGTTGGTCCCTTTACTTGTTTCCTAGATTTTTTTTAATCATGTCAGCCATCATGATTGAGATACACTGATTGGAAATTCACATGTAGTGCCCAACAGGTCGGATCTCCTTTAAGCTCTACGATTGGAATCCTGCAGAGTTTCCCAGAAGGCTACGACATCAAGTATTTTAAAGCATTGTTATTACAGTTTAGTATTTAACTAGTCAGAAAATCTTCTGTTGTCTAGCCATCAGTAACTGATTAACAAGCTGGCGAATGCATTTGCAGATATTTGAATGGTTGGCCAATATGCCTGTAGAGCTGGAGGGATATATCCGCCCTGGATGTACAATCCTGACAACTTTTATTGCAATGCCAAAGGTTATGTGGATAAACGTAAGGGCTCAACTAGATGTAATTTACATAATATATTCTTGAGTCATAGTTTGTTAGTGTTGTAGACTGAATTCATCCTGTCTTATGTTATGCTTATTCTCATTTCTACTATTTGTCTTATGTAGAATCAATTTTTTATGCTTTTTTCTGGAAGCTTCTCAACCTCTCTTTTCTTGGCATTACTCACCTATCAAATTTTTTTAGCTATTAAAGATCCTCTTACTTATTGGAACTTTCACTTCCATAAGAACTTAAGTGAGAGAGAAGGTCGTGAGTTGGAACTCTTTCTGCTTTTACTTAACTCTGCTTATATCTCCTTCTATCCAAATTGGAGAATTTGGTCTCTAGATCCTTTAAGTTTGTCTTCTTGCAAGTTGTAAGTCCTTTTTTTCAATTCTGAACTCACTCCCCTAATCAGAGGTTTCTCATTGAGAAACCCATTTGGAAATCCAAAGCTTTTCCTAAGGTCAGGTCTTTCCTTTGGAAAATAGTACTTAATAGGATTAGCGCAAATCACTTAATGCAAATTTTTAGACCTTGATTAGCTCTTTTTCCTGATATGTATGATGTGTAGGTCTGGCTTAAACAATGGCCCACTTATTTGTGTATTTTTAAAACAGTTACTTTCTTATGGAATAGACTGTTTGAGGCTCTTGGTGAACATGTGTACCCTTTCACCTCGGAGCAGTTTTTCTTTCATAATTTGTTTTAAAGGATTTGGCAGGAATAAGGATGCAATGATTTTATGGCAGTGTGCTCTGTGTGGGTTATGCAGTTGTCTTGTGTTCTTCATTGGGGAGGAATGCACATGCTTTCAAGGGTGTCTCTTTGCTCTTACACTTTTTATGGGATAGGATTGTGTCTTTGGCTTCCCTTTCGTGATTTGCTCATGGTTGTGTAAGGGAATCTCTATTGTTGATATCCAAAGAGGTTTGATGGCTTTGTTGTATTTTTGAGCCATTTGACTCCCATTTTTGTTCTTAGGAGGATTTTGAAAGATCCTACTATTTTGCATCTCAGTTTACAATTTTTTACTAAATTTGCTGGATTAATCTTGTCCTTTATTGGGTTCACTTTTTCCTTGTTTCTTATGGTTCGAGCAGTTACTTGATGACCCTCCTTACTATGTGCGCGGCCTTGTTTCTCCTGGAAAAATGCTATCTAGAAGGGGTGCCATACTAGTTCATCTTAATGACATGATTTTCCATGTTATAAAAGGTTTGTTGATGCACTACTTGTTCACTGTTCAGTTAACTGAATAATATATCTTCTTTTTATTCCATATTTTTTTGAATTGCATATGATCTGTTAGATTAGAGTTTATTTGATTTTAATTTCAGTTTTTTATACCTTTGTTCTATAAAAAAAATTAATGATTCAGTGGTGTGTGCATCATCCATCTTGATTTTACTTCGTCCAAGATGTGATATAAGTGCCCCTGAACATTTAGCTCGCCTTGGGTCAAGACTTAAGGCCTCCCCTTCCTAATCCTTTAAGTAGAGGTAAAACTTTGCTAGTCTTTGTTTTATTAGACTGAAACAGGTTGAATACCATAGGTCTATTCATAGTTTATCTTTCTTCCTTTCAATATTCCTTTGGTTACAATTGTTTTTGTTCATCTGAGTGACTTTCATTGGAGGATAAAAAATAGATGTCAATGGAAGAGAAGGTTGTCATTTGTTGCAGAAGTTACTGGCTATGTTGGATGCCCCAAGGAAGAATTGTACTTCTGTGATGTATGATTGTGAATTTCTTTGTGGAATTTATATGTTTCTGACTTTTAGGGGAACCTGAAATTAAATGAGTTATAGGTGGAACTTGGTCTTAATTCTAAAGTTTCATTATATCCAATGAGCCAAGCTTGGTCTGTGTTTCAGAGCTAATGAAAATTAAGCAAATTCAAGTTCTTGAGTTCCCAGCTCATTATGCTAGTCAGTTATCTGAGTCTGTGAGCCATTGTAATGTATATTTGGCCTACTGTTAGAGAAAGTGCATCGGTTTTTATATTTTATTTATGTTGTAGGATTTAAGATATGTGTTTATCTATTATCCCAGTGATATAATGCTTTATGATACATGAATAATAAATTGAAGATCTGCCACTCTATAAGTCCTTCCTCTTTTAAGTTCTCTCTGGTAATATCGATTTTGGTAAGCTATATTCTTCATACATGCACAAGCTTGGCTGTAGTGTATGTTTCCATGCATACATAGCTTTTCTCAATGGCACTCGTATCTACAAACACTCAGGGTTTGATTCAGACAAGGTGCTCAAGCATGTCCTAAGTGCCACTTGAATCATTCTATAATGCTTTCTAGAGGACGAAAACTATCTGCATGGTGTGATTAATAATTGAAGGAGTGAAAATGATACGATCCTACTGTGTTTTATTTCTAGAAACATCTGTATATTTAATCATCCATAGCTTTGGCTTTGTTTAGATTTGTTAAATTGTGTTAAAAGTATTGTCACAAATTGATTCTGCTGCTTGGCTGCTGAAATGTGCATTTTATTTATTTATTTGGTACTTTAGGTTGTCTTTTTTATTAAATTGTGGACTGACAAAAGGTTTGGAGATATGCATTGTCTTCTTTGGAGCAGCCAATTTTTTTTTATTTTAGGCTAGCTAGATAATTTTTAGACAAATTTTTTAATTGTAATCTTTAAGTTTTAAGTTGTGTAGTTTTCTATTGTATTTAAAATCATTTAACATTTCAATGGTTACAGATGAAACTTCTGTGATGAAAGTTGAGATTAACAAGCAATCGCCAAGGCTTCACTATGTTCATCCCACATACTTTGAGGCTGGCAAACCTATGGAGTTTGTTGTTTGTGGAAGTAACTTGCTGCAACCTAAGTTTCGGTGCGAAATTATAACTTCTTCTAAACATCATTGCGGAGTAATTGTGTATTGCAAGCACCATTATTAATACTATTCACAGCCATATGCATAAGTACAATTTCTTTGCATATGTGCATTATAGATATGTTTTCTTAACGATACCAAAGTAGGGTGAGGCTCAGTAAGGAAAGGGGAGAGGAAGACTAATTTGATGACTGAGTAGAGAGGTTGGAAGCTTGCTTAGAGCTCAGTAGATCCAAAAGTCTTAATAATTTTGATTGAACCCTGCAAAAAACAAGAATCCAGTTAACTCAGAAAATAACATAGGCCCTACATCTGATCAATGCTGCATTTGGGTTGTAGGAGGTGATCACACTAAATTTTGGTAATCATCAAAGTGTTGTTTTTTCTTTTTTCATTTTTTTTGGGTAAATTTTAGCAGCAATAAAGGAAACTATGTAAGCAACATCCTATTTGTATCTATGAATTCTGCACGTTTGGCTTTGAATTTTAGGTTCTTTTATGGCCCATAGTATGTTGAATGCATGATGGGGACTATCTGTTGACGTACTCTGCGCCACTCTCAGTTTTGTTAGGAAACTGCCGAATTGGTCAGACTTAAAATATTTTCTCATCTTTAACCTGGTTCATATACACTCATCTTCCTTTAAATATGTCATTTTGTGCTGATTGTTCAATGTTCTTGTTCACTTTCAGCATACTCTGATAATATTAAGGTGATAATTATGGCAGGCTTCTTCTATCTTTTTCTGGGGAGTATCTGAAGTATGAGTATTTTGTTTCATATCCACATAACTGGACTGGAGACAACATTTCTTGTGCTTTTGACAATCAGTTATACAAGATATATGTCCCTCATACGGAGCCAAATCTCATTGGGCCTGCATTTATTGAGGTAGTCATTGACTTATGATTCTGTTTTCTTAACTACATTTTACCTGGATGTTTTATTTCTGTGCTTCCGCATTGGGAATTCCTGGTGTTGACTACAATTACTGCTGGGCCCTTTGAATCTGAAGTCAGTGCTGGAAAATTTGTCAAACTTGAACAAAGTTAGGAATACTCATGTTCATAGTAAAATACTTTTAGCTTACACATTATGCGTGTTTTGGGAGCCAATTTTGGTTGTAGTTTCTTTTATAATTCTGGGCTTGTTTATCTTTCTGTAAATAAATACCAAAGCACTGGAACATCATTATTTTTTCTAGTTTTATATTGTTCATATAATCATATTATAGCATGCTGAACTGTTGTAGCATACCCATAGAAAGTCATTGGCCTGGTACTGAAATCAACACCCTGTTAATATGTTAATAATTTTCATTTGAATTGACTGATTTGCATCTGAAGTATATATAAAGAAGGAATTTTTGTATGCGTGCATTATGATTATTTCCTGTTTGATCAGAGAATTATTGAATTTGGGGCTTGGAGTCCAGCACTCAATTATATTTATGCTGTAAACATCATGCACATAAATTACCAAAACCATTTGATGCATAGCAATACTGTTAGTTGATGCATTTATAGATGTGGTTAAGTTTCATTTACTATAAATTTATCTTATAGCAACATAGAAGTAATTTTTTTACATTGCTGTTATGCCCATTTATTTTCTTCCCCTTCTGTGTCATCATTTTCACTTCCTTTTCTGTAGGTGGAGAATGAGTCTGGCTTGTCCAACTTCATTCCTGTACTCGTTGGGGACCAAGGAATTTGCTCTGAAATGAAGACATTGCAACAAAACTTGGATGTGTCTATCTTTTCTAAACGGTTCCCATCTACATCTGGTGGTTCTATCTGCAGTTCATGTGAAGCTTTTGCATTAAGACATACAGCATCGTCGGACTTACTTTTAGATATAGCATGGTTGCTCAAGGATCCTACCTCAGACAAATTTCATAGAGCTAGGACAGCTTTACAAATTCAAAGATTTTATTCTTTGTTGGACTTTCTGATATGCATTGATTCAACCATCATTTTGGAAAAAATATTACAGAATTTGATGATTTTAGCAGAAAACATGAAATCAAGCAATTTGATTAATAGGTTGAGTGACTTTGACATCACGCTCTTACTGAAACGCCTGTGGTATGCTAGAGATGTCCTTTATCAGAAAAGTCAGAAAGTTAGATGTTCAGTTATGCCATTTGTGTACTCTGAAATGGAAGGCTATAAAGTTGCTGAAAGCCACTCTCTGGACAACAGTCAGGTTAGGACTTATATTATTTTATTTAATTTGTTTTGTTCCTTTTTTTGCATATGATGAGTATGTTTTCAACTTTCAGGTTTAAAATTCTTTTCGTTTGACTTGGTCATTTTCTTTTCATATATAGGTCTAACAAAATTGAGGCGCCTAGTATTTAGGTCAATAATTGATGTCACGTCTCACCCTAATCAGTATATCTCTTGTACACTGAATTGAAGGCAATCAACTGTTAGAGCTCATGGCTGTTTTAAAAGTTGGAGTAGAATTGAATTGATAACACGAAACTGTGTAGTTGAAATTGTACTTGCATATTTCATTAGTAATTTCTTTATTGAGTTCAAAATTGTGTGCACTTTCAAATTATGTAAAACATGCATTCTAAAATCTAAACTATTTTTAAATTTTAGTTGTAAATCTCAAAATTAATGATTCGAGTAACAATTCAAAAAAATAGCTCTCTGATTCGTAATTTGACAACCTAGGCAATTAGATTCCGGGTCAATACTTGAGTACTTAAAAGGAGATAAATATGACCCATTTCCTATATATGAGCTCAGTTCATTTTATTTGTATGTTATCGTTCTGCTGTTTAATTGCAAAGTATGTAGCAATTATCGTAATTTCTATAGACATTGGAGTATAGTTTCATTTGTAATATTAGAATTTGTTTCCAAGGCTGTAGTTTTTCTGATGTTAACTCCCCCAGAATTTGCTTATTGTCTATAACCTTACCCAGCTGCTTGGACATCAACCTACAAATAGTATTAAGATTTTGTAATCTCTAATAGCTTGCACTATCCGTTTACATTACTGTGGCAACTCATGCATTTCCCATATTGATATTTGATTTGCAGGGTGCTGAGTCAAGAGCAGATGCTAAGTTGGGAGTACTAACAAATCCAATTTCTAATGGCAAAAGTGAAAGGATACCACTTTTGAAGAGGGAGGAGGTTATAATGAATATGGAAAAGTTGCCTAGAAAATCCGGTCACTGGCATCTTGCCGGGGGAATCCTTAGCTCTCGGCGGGGCATCCTTGTGATTGTTTCAGTTGCTGTTTGTGTTGGGGTATGCGCAGCCCTCTTTCATCATGAGAGAGTTGGTGAGTTAGCAGTATCCATTAGAAGATGCTTGTTTAACTATTCGTAGATTATTCAAATTGTTGCCATTGATTTTCTGGTTGGTACATATTGTTGTACATTAAATGAAAAGATATCCTAAAATTATCAGGATAATTAGTTAGCTCATTAAATTGGAACCTTAATCTTTGGTGCTAATTTGTGCCTTTCCAATTTAATTGAATGTCCCCGAGGGGACCAATACAGGTGCTAATTTTGACAGCAACGAGTGGGATTATAGTTAGTTAAAATTTAGTTTTCATATGAAAATTAAAATTTATTGTGATCTTGTACAATATTCCTGATATTTGGAGATACGATCTCCTCTATACTGGTTATTCTCTTTTCAAGCACCATGCTAATCCCCCCATTTCAATCTCTCATTTTTCAGTATACAAATTATCACCCTTTTTTTCATGGAAAGAAAATTATGACATGATATATTAGCAAATAAGGATAAAAATAATTTTTTACTATTAAAAAATAAAAAATAAAAAAATCTTAAAATTTATCACATTTTTATATGAAAAGTTCTCTTCATAGATAAAAAAAACAAGAGATGCAGCTTATATGAAACCGTGCTTGTTTTTGCCTCTCTCTTACAGGATTTAATTTAGTACCGTTTCATAAAAAGGAGGCAAAAATAAGGAGAATCACAGGTGTGGTAGAAGGAGAAGTGAGAGAACGGGAAAAGCGGGGAAGAAGTACTGAGAGTTTGGTGGCGCAGATGTGACCCGCCGCTGTTGACCGCTCCATTGCATTAATTCTATTACATAAGAAGCATCGGAGGTTCAATATCGCTAAGCGGCTAAAGCCAATTAATCATTAACAACAGTTTTGCCTTTTCTTACACAAAAATTATTAATATTTCCAAAGTATTTTATTTTTATGTATGGATCAAATATTATACATTAAAAAACTATTAAAATTTGTCAAATAAAATAAAAGAATACGATTTTAAATTATTTTATTAGAAAAAATTGAAATAAAATTATTAAAATTCCCTTATTGTTCATATCACGTGGGTTATAATTTATTTATTTATTTATTTTTCATAAACAATATGAATTTGACAAAGAAGGTTAGCATCACTTTAATGAATAAAATATTTAATAATATCATCCCCCAATTCTTCTTTAGGCTTGGCCATTGCATCAATCACATGGCTAACTTAATTTATTAAAAAAATTATAATTTAATTGAATTCAACAAATAAAATTCACTTGAAAATATTTATATTTAAAAGACAAAATTTATATGAATAAATAACTCAAATTTACCTAACAAGTTTGTTTGCGATATAGAAAGAATCCTACTTAAAAGTTTCCAAAAATGTGTATGATTACTATTACACTTCTCTTAGTTATGTTTCCCTTTCTTCCAATAAATACTGTATACAAAACCTCTATATATGTACATTATTACTCTCTTTTTTCTTGGACTTTTTTAGAATTTGGATTCTTAAAGGTTTCTATAAAACTTAAAAGTACACAATCAATTGAAGGAATAAACAATAAATAATTACAAAAAAAAATTAATTAACAAAAACTCATACCAGTAGCCACATAGCTTGGCAAATACCATCACTTTTTTTTTTTTGTATCAAATCCTTTGTAATACACTTCTTTTTCTTATTCATCCACTTCGTTTCCTTAAAAAAAAAGTAAAAAATTCACAAGAATGAAGCTCTCTTGATAGAGTTTTGAATAAAATTCCTAATTAGGCAGCATTCAAATAATAGAAGATCATAATAACAAATGAATTAGTTGTCTCAATAATATCTTTTTTTTTTGTGTCAACTAAGGTATCTACTGTCAAACACAATGACTAATCTTCTCGTTCATTGTAGACACTTCGATGGGTGAGACAGCTGGCCAGAAGATTTAAGGCAGTATCATACCCAAAAACAGGATCGAACCCCTGACCTTTGGTTAAGGATAAATGAACCCTTTTCGCTCAACCACACCCCCGAAATTATTGTTTCAATAATATCATAGTTATTTTAAGTGCAAATTCAATGGTCCGTAACTCCTCTTTTATTTATTGATTAATGTCAAAAACACAATGAGTCAGAAACAGCTATAATTATTATTAAATTAGAATTCTTTAATGGTAGAGAATATATATGAAAATTTGTCTGAAGTCCAAAAAGGGGTTCAGGAGATAACATTGTTATTAGATGGAAACCAAATCTGCCCACCACAGCCACATTCATGTTACGGAGCTCGGAGCTGTCCCTTCAAACCAGAAAACTAGAATAAATTAAATTAATGGGTATTTTTGGTGGGAATGGGATGGGAGGCATAGCCAACTGAAGGTTTCTTTGTCGTTTCGTTTTCAAATAATAAGACAGGATTAAAAAAATCATAGTAATCACAGAGAATTTTAGAACAATCAATCAACTGGGAATGGAAACATGGCCTACTATGATTGATTTAAGGTACATTATTCACGCTCAATTTTTCATAAATGATTATTTTATAAATTAATATATATTAAAATCAATAAACATTTTAAGCTTCGCCAATCAGTTTTAGTTTTATAATTATGACTTCACTTTTTTAAACTATCCGTCAAAGAAAATAATATATAATGGGATAATAAAATATAATAATATGAGGACTGTACCAAAATATATATATCATCTGAGGAGCTTTTAATTTCAATTTTAGCTTAAATGGTGTAATGTAAGCATAATGAAAAAAGTAAACAATTTCCCATTTTCACTTTTTAACTCTTACCAAGTGACATAGTCAAAGACCAAGAAAAATATCAGCTAACATATTTTGTTTGTTACTAAATAATTCAAAAAAGTTGACACTTTCTTTAATATATAAACTTATGAGTCAGTATTTAATACATCAACAATAAATAATTTTTTATCTATTAACGATATTTAGGTCATAACATATGATAATAATAATTTTAAAAATTATTATTTTTAATATTTGTCGTGATTTGAATATCGTTGATAGATAAAAAATTATCTACCGTCGATAAATCAAATATTTTTCTTAAACTTATTTAATCATGAATTATCATCTTTTAGAAATGCTAACCATATAATATATTAGTTATTACCAAAAGAAGCACAGAATTAAAAGGTTCACAGTAACATTGTCAGACAACTTTTTGGTTATAAGAGGAAAAAGTTTTCTCTTGTTAACTTTGTACATATTGATATTCAAATTTTTAATCTTGAGGACATGTTTTCATTAACAACAATATGCTTAAGATTCATTTTTAACATACGGATTATCTTTAATTGATTTTATCAATTAGTTTTTAATAATAAGCACAGTTAACTCATCTCTAAGGAATTTAACTTAATTAGTAAAAAAAAAAGACATTCTCTAATTTAATTCTTTTAAAGAGCGCTTTAAAATTATTAGAAAAATGATTTTAGTTAAATCAAGAGGATACTCTTCAAAATAAAAAGTTTTAAATTAAATTATAGTAAATGAATCCACTTGCACCTTCCATTTTGCAGATAATTGTATACCCGAACAGGCTGCCGCCTAGTTTGGGGAAACCTATTGAATAGAGATACGTAGGTGGGCATCCCATCCGAGTAAGAACCACGTAAGATCAGATGAATAAACAAGAGCAATCATGGACTGTAAACAGTACCCACATGCAAGTTGTGAACCCCATGACCTCCACCTTCAACCTTGTAATCCATTTCCTCTGAATTCAAATTGGCATGTTGTAGTAATCACCACGTCAGTGACAGCTTCATTCCCACATGCCATTCCAAATTCCCAACCTGAAACAACTTTGTTGTACTGTCCCAAGGACCACAATCAGACAGTCAGTAGAAAATATCCAACCACAATTCTGCTGTTATATAAATACCATCCAACCTAATGTGTTTTGCATGCCCACCATTTGTTTACAATATTACTCTTAACTTCTTGGTGGTGGTAGTGGTACTATTTTGTTTGTGTGTCCTTTATTGCTATTGAGACAATGGCAATTGAACAGTACAAGGATGTTGAGAGTGGCGAAGCCAATAATGGGCTTCAGAATTTGCAGGAGCGCTTCATTCAACAAGGGAAAGATGTTGAATCTGATAAGGGGGTGGAAAATGGATCCATTGGAATGGTTCTGCTCAGCACATTTGTTGCTGTTTGTGGTTCCTTCGCATTTGGAACTTGTGTGAGTATCTTTACAAGCCTTCTGAAAATTCATTGGTAAACTCATATAATCCGTTTTTTCTAGTGGTTTAAATTTTACAAGCTAAAGGAAAAAAAAGTTTCCACTCTTCTTCCTTTCTTCTTCTTTGGTTCGGTGCATGGCTTAAGAAATATTCTGAAAATGAAAATTACTAAATGTCATCTTCCTTTTTGTTTTTGTTTTCTGGGTTAGGAACGAAACCAAAAATCACACCACACAAAAAAAAAAAAAAGGTTTGTAGTTTTAGCTTAAGTTATTATTTTGGCAGGTGGGCTATTCAGCACCCACTCAAGCGGCTATCAGGGCAGATCTTAATCTATCTCTTGCTGAGGTTGGTATTCTAGTTTTCCCTCTTCATTGCCATTTTTATAATACTATCTTAAAAGCTAATAATTTTTTTCCTTTTCTGGTTTTTGGGATGGCAGTTTTCCATGTTTGGTTCTTTAGTGACCATTGGTGCAATGCTTGGAGCTATAACAAGTGGCCGGATTACAGATTTTATTGGCCGGAAAGGGGTATGCATATATGTTAAAATTTAAAAATCTATGAATTATCTGTAGTGGCCTATTCACTTAGCTAAGTCTTAGTTTTCATGGGAAACAGGCAATGAGAATGTCATCAGGTTTTTGCATTACAGGATGGTTAGCCGTCTTCTTCTCCAAGGTATGAATTTTCTGCACGACTCAAACTTGGATTTGGCTCCTCTAAAATGCACCTTGCAGCTATTAATGTGTGAAAATCGATTCCCTTGATTTTCTGCACCTATTAATGTGTGAAAATCAATTCCCTTGATTTTCTCGTCAACAGTTATCCCTTACACTTTACTCGTGCATGGTGGAGCCAAATCCTCTAAATTCATCTATTTGTTTTTCTCATTACGGAATTGATGCAAAACATGAAGGAGTTTCATTTGTCTGATTCTATCTACTGCAGTGTTCTAACTCACTTGACGTGGGAAGATTTTTCACAGGATATGGAATTGGAGTTATCTCATACGTGGTAAATAACTCATAACTGCGAGTTAACGCCAAAAAAAAAATTCTGTTAACTTTTATTCAGAAAGTTTTGACAATACGCTGTATATGTTAACCAATTATTTTTACATGTCGACTATTAATGATGATTTTGCAAAATTTTAACAAAAATTAGCAAATTGGAACAGGTCCCAGTATATATAGCAGAAATAGCTCCCAAAAACCTTCGAGGAGGGCTTGCAACAACAAATCAGGTTGGGGAGTATAATAGATTGTTATACTTTTGTTATCTGGTTTAAAGAAGAGTACGATTAAGTTCAATTTTGGCCTTAACTCTGATTGTTCTGCAGCTTATGATTGTTATTGGAGCATCAGTCTCATTTTTAATAGGAAGTGTCATAACTTGGAGAACACTAGCTCTAGCTGGTAAGTTACATGATTAGTTTTCAATTGTCACTATTATGGAGAAAAAGGTCTTACTGTTGGCTTGGTTTGAACTTTGAAGGGCTTGTGCCATGCATTTGCTTGCTGATTGGTTTGTGCTTTATCCCTGAGTCACCCAGATGGCTGGTAAGCATTAAACTAAATTTTATGGCCCAAAGAGGTCCTTTTTTCTCTTCTTCAAGATAACGGATAAGAGGAAGACAGCAACGCTAGTTAGTTAACTGAAAATCATTGTTTGCAGGCAAAGGTTGGTCTTGAAAAAGAATTTCAAGTAGCTTTAAGGAGACTTCGGGGCAAAGATGTTGATATCTCTCGTGAAGCTGCTGAAATTCAAGTACTTTTCTAGCTCCCTTAATTGATTGAACACCTTTGTAAAACTTTCTAATCAATCTGACACATATGAGGAGCTAACTCATTGTTCTCTAATAGGATTATATTCTAACTCTTCAAAGTCTTCCCAAGACCAAGTTTCTGGATTTGTTCCAAAGCAAACACGTGCGCTCTGTAGTTGTAAGTAACTATCTCATTTGGCAGAAATTTAATCATGGGGTATGTAACTAATTAAAGGATTCTAACTATATGTAACACTTTCAGATTGGAGTTGGATTAATGGTATGTCAACAATCTGTTGGAATTAATGGTATAGGATTCTATACAGCCGAAACTTTCGTAGCAGCTGGTAAGTGAAAAAATATATGCTGGTTTTAACCACGCCCCTTCCCACCCAAAAAAGCAAATTTTATACTTACCCTAGAAAAACTTGATCTGCAGGACTTTCTTCAGGCAAAATTGGCACCATAGCCTATGCTTGTATGCAGGTAATTGATCCTCTGCTGATTTCTTAGACATTAATCACATAACTACATTTTTCTATTTGAACTTCATCTTTTAAAATGAATGACAGGTTCCACTGACTGCATTGGGAGCCATTTTGATGGATAAGTCTGGAAGAAGACCACTTATAATGGTAAATCTGGTTTCAAATTTTTCTTTGCACCAACTTGAAGTAATAGGAATAGGAGCTTAGATTGTCTTATACAAGTGCTCATGCATATGCATTATGCAGATTTCTGCAACTGGGACACTCTTAGGTTGCTTTCTTACAGGAACTGCTTTCTTTCTCAAGGCAAGTCTTTAGTATACATTATCACCATAGGCTCTGTGTCTGTATCTCAAATCTAAAATTCTGCTTTGTGACTCCATTGATCAGGCTCAGAGCTTATTGCTTGGGTGGGTACCAGTATTAGCTGTTGCTGGCGTGCTGGTAAGTCTGTCTTCTACAGCTGTAGATATTGTTATTGTAATTTTTCTTAAGGTATTGGATAACCGATAAATTACCCAGAAATCTTTAAATTCGAAGTCCAGTTTGACCTGAAATTCTATAATCTTCTTGATCCTGCTTGTAATCAGATCTACATAGCAGCATTTTCAATTGGATTGGGACCAGTTCCTTGGGTGATAATGTCTGAGGTA
Organism: Gleditsia sinensis; assembly: GCA_037074535.1. Taxonomy (NCBI): domain Eukaryota; kingdom Viridiplantae; phylum Streptophyta; class Magnoliopsida; order Fabales; family Fabaceae; genus Gleditsia; species Gleditsia sinensis. Next base: position 84,219,871 of record CM073463.1, read on the forward strand.
TATATCTCTTGACACAAACATCTTTTAATGGTTTAAAGTCTTCCATCCTAGCATTGGAGAACATAATACTGAAATGATTGGTTACTACGGATGCATAGTTCAGAAAGGCTATTTATTGCCATAAGATGGAGAAAATGAGAAAAAGATAAACAGAGGGAAGCCCCATAAAAACATGGGAGATAGAATTAAAACAAATTCCATTTAGATCAATATGCACGCAGTATAAACATTTATGGATTCTTTTCTTGTCCTGTTCTTGAAGTTCCTGGAAAGTGGAAGTAATATTGATGGTAAGCCAATATAAGAAATATTCTAATACTAGTTTTCATGTGACAGATCTTTCCCATACATATGAAGGGAACTGCAGGAAGCTTGGTGGTTTTGGTGAACTGGCTAGGAGCTTGGATAGTTTCATATACATTTAACTTTCTAATGAGTTGGAGTTCTCCTGGTAAGCACAAAACGAAAACATAACTGATTAGCTTTATTATGTTGATCTTAACTTGATTTGCACCTAATGTTTCGTTTCTCCATTTCCAGGCACTTTATTTTTGTATGCTGGATGTTCCCTCCTAACCATTCTCTTCGTGGCAAAGTTAGTCCCAGAAACCAAGGGAAAAACACTAGAAGAAATTCAGGCATGCATCAATTCATAGAGGAAAAGGGCCAGAGAATATTAGGTGGACAAAGTCCGGACAAGTCTCCAAAGTGATAGTATCAATTCTCTATCTTCTTAATGGTGGGAGCTCAAGCCAGAAAACACAGCAGGATGACCCGGTCCAATAATCACCATCATTTTATCAAATTCTTTGAGCTCTATTTTAAAAAATGGAGGGCTTTTTAAAGGAAAGCATGTTATAAGAGAATGTAGCTATCTGCAGGATATATGAGAGATATATGTGAGTTGCTTTGCTGTAATACAAAATAATTGAATGTACCCATTGTATTATATTAGTTTATCATTGAGAAATTCTTTACATGGCAAGCCCATTGCTCCCTTGTCTCTTGCTTCTTCTTTTTTCTTTTTTTATTGGTGATAGTCTCTTTTGTTTCTTTGTTTTTTAAATAAAATTGAAGGAATTCAAATATAAATCTTAAAGAATTGGCTAATGGTAGAGGCAAGTATATAGTGTGTGACTATGTAAAAAAACCTTTAGTTATGTTAATTTCTGGGAGTCTGCTTTGATCAAACAGGGAAGGTTAAAAAAAAAAAGCCAATTGTAAATTAAATTGCCTAGAGTCCTAGATTTAGTATTGTTTGACCCTGTTTCTAATTTTTGTTCTTTTTAAAGTAGAGTTTTAGAAAAAGCATTGTAAGGAAGAAGTAAATTTTATCTCATAATTATAAATGTCATTAATGTTTGACCATTAAAAAATGTGATTTTACTATTAAATTACTAAAAAAGACATGCTTAGAAATGATTTTATAATTAATATCAATTTTGTCCATTTTGTTTTTATAATATATTAATTTTTTTGTTTATAAAAAAAATTTCTTTAATCAATAAGAGGACTGTTATAATTTTTTTTTTAAAAAAACTTTTTTTTCCTATACAAATAGTGTTTCTCTTTCTTTTATTAAAAAAATAATTTTAAAATATAAACTCAATAAAATTATTTTATATAATGACCCAAATGGTAACCCTGGTCATAAGGAGAGAGAGAAAGAGAGGGAGAATAAAAAGAGTTTTAAAAAAGATAAAGTTACATAATTTTATAATATTTTATTTTAAGAAGTATTTGTTATCAGAGTAAAATTAATTTTATGGAGAAACTCTAAATTGTTATTTCTTCATTTTAGTAGAAAAATTGACTTTATTAATATTTAAAAGCAGGTTTGAGTTTTGATCTAACAAAAAAAAAAGTATTTTTTTTTTTAAAATAAGCTAAATAGACTCTTAATGACCCAAACTTCTTTGCAGTCTAGCTTGGATGAAAATTGGTAGACTTGTTGAGGTCAACTTTGATTTTCAGATAGATGCATTAGGCTTTCGCACCCAAATAAGCTATAGTAACGGAGATTATTAGCCACTGTAACTCAGGGTAAAAAAACATTTTTTAATATATATTGGATAATTTATGTTTAGCTTAATTTAAAAAAAAACAAAGTTGTAAATTATTTAAGAATTTTATTTTACAAATGCAAGATACGACCAATTCTAAGATATTAATCTATGATACTTAAGTGAAATTGGTGTCATTTTAAGTTTAGCCAGTTGATTTTAATTAATTAAACTTATGATTGTTAATATAAAAATAATAAGCAGTTAATTGAATTAATAAGTGACTAATTAAAACGATAAATAAATAAATTTGATGGGATTTATCTGAACTTGAATTTCATTCATTAAAAGCTAATGAGGTTTTCGCTGGTGGTATTTTAGATTGCAAAGGCAGGTTAGAATGTTAAAATTAGATTTATAATATAATTATCACTTTTTTTTTAATGTATTACTACATTTTTAATCACATAGAAATTAAATTTAAATATTTTTTTATCCATTCAAATTATTTTTTTAAATAAATTGTATTCATCTTTCTTTAAATTTATAAAAAATTATACTTATTTTCTTTAATTTTAAAATTTACATTTGCATCCTTTTAAATTTTAAAAAAAGTACATAAACTTCTTTTATTTTAAATTTTCATAATCAGTAATTTAATTTTTCTAATAATTTGTACTGTAGTGATGAATTTTAATATATATAAAGTATAAATTGTATTAAAAAATTTATGAATAAAGTTTTTTTCATAATTTAAAATTAAAGAGGATGTAATTATAATTTTTATAAATTTTATTAGTAATGAATGGAATTTATTTATTTTTTATAAATGCTATATAAAAATATTTAATTTTTTCAATCACTCGGTTCTACATTTCGCCGTCGCGTGTTGCCCCCAAAGCATCTGATGATGTATGAGACGGTTACTAACTGAAGTTACTGTTCATTTGTTCCCCAAAAAAAAAAAACGATAAGAAAAAGCTAATAAACAAATATCGAAGAATGAAATGAAGAGACTTTGACGATTCAACCATTTATTTCATCGCGTATAAGGCGCTTTTAACAGAGTAGTTCCGGAGACAGAGCAAGAATTTCTGATTCGTAGCTGAATCCTAAGAGCTACAGATTCGAATCAGAGGTGAGCATGAATTTTGAATGGTACCCCGTCTAGATTTTTCATTTCTAATCCTGAAATTAAAGTGCTTTTGTTGGCTGAAACTTTTTGATGAGCTGCGGTGGTGGGGAATTGAGTTTCATTTTGCCCCCAATTTTTTCTGGCTTTAAATGCTCAAAATTGGGCTAAATTTCACTTCTTTTTTCAATATAATTCCTATCTTCATTTTCTTTGTGACAGAACAGCATCTCAAGAGCCTCTTGTGGTAGTTGAGTTTTCCTGCTGGATAATTCAATTATGGGATAAATGTTGAAACTGAATACATGTCTCTGCAGTACTTAAATTGTTCATATCAACTAAAGAAGAATGAAAATGAAATGGTTTTACGTTTCTATGCAATGTTACAGAACTATGAATTGTTTGTACTGTTCAAATCACGAGCTTATTAGTAGCAAAACGACATGTTTTTTGCGTAATATGGCTATGGGCGACATCTGTGTGAATCTTACCTTGTGTGGCTAACTTCTTTATGTTGTGAAAGGTATTCTCAATTTGCATTTGACTACTAGAATAGATGGTCGTTTTTCGTTTACACAACCCAAAACGATTAGGTAATCTAATTAGCTTTTGTTCCACCTTTTGGGCAACATGCGTGGTCTCTACAATTTTTTTTTTTGTGCGTTTGTGATTCTGGTGCAGGGGTCTAAAACATGATGCTGTTTGCAGGAGATAGACAGTAAGAAGCAAAGACTAAATTATGAGTGGGTTTGAAAAAGATACAGGTACCTGTAATGAAGGTGATGCTAGTAATGAATCTTTTGCAAGCGGATCAGGGGGAGAAGAAACAAGTTATCTTGACCATGAAGTTGCACAACTCACTAAACTTAGGTCAGGTCCCCATAAGCTTTTGGGGCGTGTTGTGCCTGGTAGGATGAGGTTACCGGTATCAACTGTAAGAATGTTATTAGGTAGAGAAGGTAATTATTCTGGACGTGGGAGATTCTCCTCAGCAGATGGCTGTCATATTTTAAGCCGTTATTTGCCTATTAATGGTCCTTGGATGGTGGACCGGATGAAAAGCCGTGCCTATGTTTCGCAATTTTCAGCTGATGGTTCTCTGTTTATTGCCGGATTTCAGGTTTTGACTGTTGTTGATGTGAATTTTTAATTATATTGGTTAAACAACTTACCAAGAAGTGTCTGTAAAACTTCACTTATGGTTTTTTATGCTCTATTATGAAACAGGGAAGCCACATCAGAGTCTATGACGTTGACAGGGGCTGGAAAGTTCTGAAGGACATCTCTGCCAGAAACTTGAGGTGGACAATTACTGATACATCTCTTTCACCAGATCAACGGTATCTTGTAAGTTGAAGTTGATTGACAAATAAGGTGGAATTTATGGAAATTACTAGGATGGAGGTTCTCCTGTTATTAGTATAAATGACCAATACTGACTATGATTTAGCAAATCATATATAAGTTTCGTCTGTTTATTATTATTACTAGTATTATTTTTTATCCCAACCCACAATTAATAAATTCAATTTAATGTAAATATTGCAGGTTTATGCTAGTATGTCGCCCTTTATCCATATTGTCAATGTTGGATCTGCTACACCACTGTCAATAGCAAATGTTACAGTACGTGCTGGAAGTACTGCTATTTCTGACTTTTATTTGTGATAGCAGCCAGTTATTTCTGGTTTTCTAGCCTTTTTTTATACGTAGAGGCATATGAAGATGTTAATAAATTCTGAAATTTGCCAATGAAATCTACTAGTGCAAGAAGTAAATTGATTGGATTGATAGCCATAGCTCTTTCTTTCTTTTTCTTTTTTTTAGCATTGCAAACAAAATTAAATTATATGCTTCTTGCCTTTGAAATGCTTCAGTTTAACATGTGGATGCTTTGTTATGGGCATGCTCCTACTCTTCGTAACTTTATGTAATCAGATGAGGTCTGTCTAACCACATATGTAAATAGGGAACATTAATAGAGTTTTTTTTTTCACATAAATTTAGCAAATCTTTTTTAATTTCTAATTGAAGAAACATACACATCTTCGGGTGCTTTAGGTGTCTAATTTCTTAAATTCATGTGTATATATGTATGAGAATTGTGCCAAGTGCTGTGCATTTTGCTGATTAAATAGTTATTTGCTTAGCATTCAGAAGGCCATCTTTTCTTGCAGGAAATTCATTATGGATTAAATTTCTCTTCTTATGACGATGATGATGAATTTGGGATTTTCTCTATCAAATTTTCTATGGATGGCCGAGAACTTGTAGCTGGAACTAGTGGTTGTTCAATATGTGTTTATGATCTTGAAGCAGATAAGATTAGCCTAACAATTCCTGCCCACGAGGTATTATATTATTTATTGCTGCAATTAGTTGCTTGTAAGTAATGAATAATTCCAAATGTAAAAGTTCAACTTTATAAATGTTAACTGATATTTGACTGACTGCATATAATCAAAATGGTAATTCAAACTCATTTTAGGATTATTGCTCAGAGTTAACTAATTTGTTTCCTTATGGGAAAAGGAACATTCATGTAGTGTATGTCTTTGAAATGTCTGAAGTCCTAAAGTAGGAAAAAAATAAAAATAAAATCAGATAAAAGTTTCCAAGAGAAAGATTAAGATTTCATCGCTTTCTTTTATGATTTCATGATAACACGAATGTTCTTGTATGATGATAATAGTACCGTCCCTTAAGCAAATGTTATTGTGGATATTTGGAGTATAGCACTCACTTTCTTACAGTCTAACTTGACTATACATCTCTCACTTTACGAAGTATATTGCCAGGATATTTTTTTAACCTGAATGAATCTGGTCATAACCTTGAATCTTGTGGGGAAACATGGACCTTAAAGCAGCCAAAGCCTGCGAATCTTTTCAATCAGTATATGTAGAAATGATTTGTATGTAGATTGTTAATCACTTTGTTTATCACATAAAAGTGGCACACAACAACTGATTTTTTTTTTTAAAAAAAAATTAAGATGCATTTTTACGTTGCAGTCTGATGTTAACAGTGTCTGCTTTGCTGATGAATCTGGCCACCTCATATATTCTGCAAGTGATGATCGTTTCTGCAAGGTAAACGTTATATTCTAGTCATAAGAATTTGGTGATAGCCGCAGTTGTGTTTTCATTTGAGGCATATCGTTATTCCCTTATTGCTGAGTGAAGTATGTATACCTGATGGGCTTAGAGCCAGTTTTCTGGTATGCTGAGAGGGGTAGACTGGTAGTAGCCTAGTACGTGCAGTTGATCTTTCTGTAATTGGTAGTGCGCTGCAGTTAACTTATGAGAAAGATCAGCAGCTTCCTGTAGGGCTAAGGTTAAAATTTTCTTTTTCTTTTTCCTCCCTTATTTTAACCAAGTATAGTTTTTTTTATTTGCAAAGGATTACATGTGGATGTGCAGCACCTTGTTATGAAGGAAGGCAAATATCATATAAATGCAGCAAAAATTTATACTGCATTATTAATTTAAATTATATATCTGATGAAATCCAGAATTGCTTTGGAATTATATTGTTTTTGATGATTTTGCTTTCCTCAAAATGTAAATGGAAATCAGCATGTTGATATTCTTTTAGATTTTGTTTCTTAGCCCTATTAAACCTTAAGCTTCCTGAGCCTCTAACATGGTTTCTGGTCCCTTTGGGATTTTAGAGATCATTCTTCAAAGTTTAGTGTGAGAATTTTATGCATTCATGCTTGTGCTTGGAAGCAAATTAGTAGCCATATTAACTCCCGCAATTAGTCTGCACGATTCATCATAAATAAGTCATTGAAATGCTAACCAATATTTCTTACTTTTGTAAAAGTATTTATTAAATGCCTGGGTGTTGTATAGACAATTTTGTGACAAAATCTTAGGCTTTCTATATCTTGCTTCATTGCTTGTGAAATAAATGGAGATGAGGCCATTGCTTCAGTTATTATTGAGTTAACCATATTCATTTAACTGGTGAAAAATGAACAAGGTTCCTATAAATGAATGTTAACTGAAATTGATGTGGTAACTGTTCAATGTTGGAAGCAAAGGATATGCTTCTTAGCTTAAGAAAGCAGGAAGTTTGATTGTGATTTAACCACCACCAAGAAATGCTTATGTTTATGCTTCTGCAGCCATGAAATGATTGCTGAAATCTTGTAATTTAATGGAGTATTCCTAAGGAAACCTGTTCATGAATATAGTTACACTAAACCTAGCAAATTTGCAAGCTCAAAGGACAAAGTACAGTGAAACTTGGGCGGGGTAAATGAATTTTAAGGTTATAATTAGCTCTTAAGTAGCTGCACATCTACATGTTTAATATTTTTCAAGCCTTATATAGACAATACATGTCTTTGGGTTTTCTGCTTGCTATTATCCAGTGAAGGAACTATTGGCTTTCATGACTTAGTGCAGGTGTGGGATAGGCGTTGCTTAGTCTCAAAAGAACAACCAGCTGGAGTCTTAATGGGCCATTTAGAAGGCATTACATTCATTGATAGCCGTGGAGATGGTCGTTATTTGATTTCTAATGGAAAAGATCAGACTACCAAACTATGGGACATAAGGAAGATGTCTTCTAATGCCATAAAGTAAGTCTATTCATCATTTCTCCTTTCTTTATATCTATAAATTTTTTCCCATCCAACCTTTTGGTTATTTCTATATTTGTTGATTAAGATTTTATCGTGCGCACAAATAAAGTTGGGTAATTTTCCTATTCAATACCCTATGTGTAATTCTATTATTGTGGGAGAATCAGAATTTGAGAAAGAAATAAGTGGAGGAAAGAGAGCGGTGAAACATAAAAATAATAATAATAATAATGAGTTTGTTTGATTTTGTTTTTGTTTTTTTTATTTTAAAAAACAGTTTTTAAAAATTGTGTTTAAAAATTATTTTGTAAAACAAAAATAAAAAAAATTTATTTGATAAACTATTTCAAAAACATGTTTTTTATTTTTTTTATGTTTTGAAAATAAATAAAAATTTTCTCTTGTTTTTTATTTTTTATTTTAAAAATAACTTATTTTTAAAATAATAATAAAAAATAATTATCAAACGGATTTTTTTATTCGAAAAACGAAAACATACAGAGCCAATGTTTCTGACTAACCTTACTTAAATTCAATGTGATCTTAAACTAAATCTTAATTACAATAAGGCCTTTTCGTCGGCAATCTCAAGGTAATTCTAATGGTAATTTGAAAAAGAACTGCCATATATTAAGGTTTCGATCAAGGTCTCTTCGAGTTTGTAATTTTCGTGTTTCAGATGAGTGTAAATCTTTCTTAGTAAGATTGGTGGAACCTTTTTACGTTTTTATTATTTGAGGTAGATCCTTCTTTCTCAATAAGAAAAAAGTCCTCTTTAGAAGTAATAAAAAGTTGATCTCGTTTTCCACATCCTTAGTTTCAGATGTCTCAGGACTTCAGTTTCAAATGTCGATATTTTATCTTTATTCCTGCAATAAAGGTGGACCACTTTCTGGGAAAAGCGTGGAAGTAACAAATAGATGGTATATTTAAAAACTGCAGGCCCTCTTTAAAATATAAGATTTTGGATTGATTTTAACCCCTAGTAAGTGTATATTTTGACTGCCAACAGTGGGTAATTGAACTGAGCTATTGTGTTATGTTGGTGGACTGTAGTTTACTGATGCAATGCACATGCGGAACTTTATCTTTTTTGAGCTTCAATTTATTGTCTCGTTCTTTCATCGTGGCTTTTAATAATTTTAGAGGATAAATCTTGTTCCGCAAATGAATTTTGTTTCCCTTTGTGCATCTTGTCATTCTGATTTTTTTAGCTGGGCAGGGCATTTTATGTTGGATTTGTAGTCAAACAAAGGGAAGTGACAATAATGGCCAAAAATAAAAAGTAAAACTGGAGTGACACCATCTCGTTTGTCTTTCCTAATCTGTGATGTATATATTTCATGCTGATGTTCGTTACTTAAACCAACAGTCCAGGGCTTAGAGATGAAGATTGGGACTATAGGTGGATGGAATACCCTAAATATGCAAGAAAATGGAGACATCCTCATGACCAGTCATTGGCAACATATACAGGCCACTCAGTGTTGCGTACTTTAATTCGCTGTTACTTCTCACCATCATATAGGTAACTTTGGTTTCCCGACTCTGGTATATCACTGTTCACTTGCATGAAATAAATTTCTATCTTATCCAAAATAGTTTCGGTTTTTAATTACTTATGATTTTTCATATTTTCCGAAGATAGCTGGCTGTATATTTTATACAGACAGAACCAATTTCGTAGCTGTTGGTTCATGGTGACTCAAATATGTTTTCTTAAATTGCTAGGATGTGGGGTATATTTAATTGTCATCCTCATCCATGGATACATCTTGATGTATCACCAGATTATAAAAGTCAGATGAGAATGATGACTAAGTTCAAACAACATTGATGCCGAAAGCACATTTCTTTTGTGGACAAATCAAAATTAAGTTTCGAAGTTGTGGTATTTTGGAAGTTTGGTCAAACCCCTGGATGCTGTTAGAAATCTGGATGAAAATATCCTTCTGACTTGTTTCCTCTTGCAGTAAATGTTGTAGGGTCTCAGGTTTATTATGCTTCTAGTTGTAGTTTGCATTTTTTGCTCTGCCTCCTCAACAAATTTAGGCCATTGGTTTCATTGTGAAGATGTTGCATCTTCTATTTTCATCTGATAGTATGCAGCATATGAATAACATCTCGTGTATTTCTTGTTGCAGCACTGGTCAAAAGTACATTTACACCGGCTCCAGTGATTTCTGTGTTTATATATATGACCTGGTAAAATCAAATCCTTTTTCTCTTATAAGATATTTTACTAGCAGTTATGTTTGGATTCCGGAAAACTTGATGTACCAAAAATGTACTAGTGTCCTGTCCGGTTAGCAGTGATATGGCCTCCATATTTATCTAACGGTTAATACCAGTGCCAACTAAGCCTAGTTACCAATACATTTTTGTCAATAAAGTATTGTCCATTTCTTGATAAATACGGATACAACACACAATACAATACTGATATTGCGTACGATAAAATATATATTGTAAACTCTTGTACCATGTTTGACACATATCATATACAATACATGTCCATTAAGTATCAATGCTTCTGATGTAAAAAATTTCCCTGCACCATCTGGGTGTCTGATGAAAACATGATTATAATTGGGATGATTATTTGCAGGTGAGTGGAGCTCAAGTTGCAAAACTTGACCATCATGTAGGACCTGTACGAGATTGTAGTTGGCACCCTGTGTACCCTATGCTGATCACTTCCTCCTGGGATGGCGACATAGTTAGGTGGGAATTTCCTGGTGGTGATGAAGCCCCTGCCTTACCGAATAAAAGAGCAGGTCAAGGTCAAACTGGGAGGAGATTTATTCATTATATATAGCTCATAGTCTCTTCTCAGACCCTATATTTTGGTACCTACACATATGGAATTCTGTTGTGTTTTTCACAGCCATAGAAAGAGGTGCAAACGGAGTTACATTCCATACCATGTTTGTTGTAAATCTAATAAGCCTATCCTACATGTACCAACAAAAAAAAAAAAGCCTATCCTACATGTATATAAAGCCTTGGCAGATGTAAATCATGTCCCTTAATGCACCTTATAGAGAACTTGATATGCTTTTCAATCTCTCCAATGGCAATTTACATTTTTGCTAGTACCTTGTCTACTCCACTTTTTAATATTTATTTAAGCCGAGTGTATTAGGTCGTGTATGAATTTTTAAAGTTAATAATAAAATTTTTATTTTAATATGGCAGAGCATTTCTAGTCATTTGTGATAATAAGTTTATTTTGACTAAGTTTATATAATAATGATTCATATATATATATATATATATATATATATATATATATATATATAATTTGAAACTTAATATGTCATAATAAATATAAGAATATTTCATACTTCTTTAAATTTTTAAAAATTAAAATGTACTTATAAAAACTAAACACAGCTAATGGCACAAAGTCTGTAATGTCTTGCCGCAGAATGCTTCCCAGGCCCGAAGTAGGGACATCGAAAATGAGCATATATCCAAGGGGAAGGAATCCCTTCTTTCAACGAAGACTTGCAAAGGGATTAAATTTTGGGGAATAATTAAAAAATTCTTAGCAGCTGGCGTTTAGATGATAGTATTTGAAAAGTAAGAGGAAATGACATTAATTACATGTTCATACTGCCTTCTATTATTAGATTAACCAATTGCAGTCGAAGTCAAGTAAATATACTTTTTTCTATCTTAGTTGACTTTGAAATAATTATTCGTACCTGAAAATTAATTTTAAAAATGTGTTAATAGCTGTCATATTTGTTTTTAATTATACTTAAGATGTTCACAAGAGGATGAGAAGCAGAAAGTTTCAAAGTGTGGTTCAGTGTTTCTTCTTCGTCTTCCATCGCAGAAGAAAACTGAAGGAACCCCATGGATTTTGTGGCATCAAGGTTTCTTGGGCATATTTTGGTGTGGGCACTTGTGTTTATGGTCTTATTCGGGGGTCGCCCTTTGTATTGGAAATTTTCCGCCGCCATCCACGATATGCTCTTTAACGCACAAGGTACGTACCATTACCATCCATCTTCTCATTTCAGCTTCACTAAATTTATCGTTCATTTTCTTGTTTCCAGGTCTCTCCCAGATCGTCCCGAACCGGAAGCTGCTTCCTCGTCGGCTAAGATGATAAGTTGCTGGGAAATCCAAAGTGGGTTTCTTTTTCAACGTTGCTTCAGCGATTTCCTTATTAAGTTTCTTTCTGAGCTGAGGTTCAAGAATCCCAATGACTATGGTTTGATAGATTTTGTACTTTCTGAGCATATCAATCTGGGTTTTGATGTAGCAAAACAACATTAGATGATACTATACTATGTCATAAATTGCAAAGATCTTCAGCAAAAGCTGGAATTTTTTGGGGTCAAATTCAAATATTTAGACTTATTTCGAAGTAATGCTATACACACCAATACACCACATGGTTTCTTTCCATTTTCTGTGTAGATAATCTACTTTTGACATAATCAAAGAACTAAATGCAGTGAGATGTGCACAAGTTGACCCGAATATGATCCTTGGCAAAAGAAAATTTTAATTTTTTTAAACACTTAAAAAAATACATTTTTTAAATGTTTGGATATAATAAATATAAAAATTTTAAAATTTATGTGTTATATGTTATTTAAATAATAGAGAAAAATTGATTGTTTTATTCATCTCATGCTCAAATATTTTTTGTATATGAAAAATTAATATACGCATATATTAAATGTCACTTAATATAAAACAATATTAATACCAAATATGGACATAAGTGACAAATAATAATGGGTATTTTAGACTTGACCTCATGAGTTTTCTCATCCCAAGAGGTTTCATTACGGGCTTGTAACTTGTAGCTCCTCTCGTTGAACTGGGCCTTGGCCCAAATTCTTGTAGCTGAATTTATACTTGTATTCATTTTTACTCTTTTCTTTTTTTCCTTTTTACATACCATGTAGCCCTTGCCTTCCCAATCCCCGGATCTGTTCCTGCAGAGGGGAAAAGAAAACCAAGAGAAATGAGTTTTGTGGTGTAAATTAAGATCATTGGCTTCTTTGCTAGACTATTTATCATACTATACTTACTAGAGTTTAAAAGTTCAATTCAATAAAAAAAAATTAGTTAAGATATACCTTTTTAAAAAAATATCAAATTAGATTATAACTTATCAAATAGATTGTTTAATCTGTTCATTGAAAAAACTTAAACATTAAAAATTAAAATAGATTAGTGCAAACGATAACATGTCAACTCATAAAATTTGAAAAAAAAAAATGAAAAATAAGCTATGTAACAATTTTTTTTTCTTATTATTATACAATATATAATTTACATATATGTCATTAATCAAAACGTACGTACAACGTATCAAACACATAAAAATTTATATCTTATTTATTCTGGTTGACCAATTCTGGAGATACAGGTGCGGGTGGTTGCACCTTCACTGGGATTTAAGCCAACTCGACCACAAACATTTTATTTGCTTCTGGGATCTGCCTAACATAAAGTACTCGATCCAACGTGCACTAAAAGCCAGAGTCATAAAAAAATCTGTATAACTAATTTTCTGAACATGATATAAAAATATAGTGAGAATTAAATCCCAATAAATTCAACAATAAATCATCATCAATATAGCTCATCACGTCATGTTCAGCTGTATAAATTATAGCAAATATCTTTGGTCACATGAATGCACTATATCTATGCACATAAGAATCGTATAATAATGACATATATGACATGATTAACTATTTATAGAATATCATATGATGACTATTAATTTATTCTCATATCAAACTATCTCGGTCAGGGTGAGTATTTTCTACTCTCCGGTACGGGTTTTTCTCGCTCCGTCCGACATGGCCCACTTTCTCTTTCTTTTCTCATTAACATGATCATAACCGTTGGTAGGGCGTCCCCTACTGGTGCACCACACGGATTGCCATGTGACCGTGCTCATTTCTTTTCTTTTCACAATGATAGCCAAAAATATGATTTCCATAACAAGTATGTTCATCAAAATATAACTATTACCAAAAATTATTGGTAATCATGCCATGAACATAACCATTTCAAATATCACTTTATAAAATATTTCCATGTTAAAATTTCACATTTAAGATGGTAAGAAGTTCATACAATGGCAATGGCTATGGCATATATTAGTCATTTATTATTTTTATTTATAAGATTTTTCTTCTTTTTTAAATATTAATTTTATTTCTTTATTTTCTTGATGCAGGTTTTCATCTCATCTAACATTCTCTTACTAATCAGAGCATAACTCCCTCAATTTAACTCCGATGTTGGTGATCTGGGAGTCAATTTCAAAATAAAACAATTATATAAAACTATTATGTTGAACAGTTTAACGAAATATTAATAAATCAAGGTAATATTACTCCCTCAATGTACATGTTATTTCTTCTCGGATAGGTTCTGACCTCTGCCTACTAATCGGTCCATATCTCCCTCATAAAAATTTCAAATTAAGTGATTCTAATGGCTACAAATCCGTGACATATATATATATATATATATATATATATATATATATATATATATATATATATATATATATATATATATATATATATATAATTCATATGTTAACTATGTATTTTAATTCCCTACAGAATGTTTTCAGAAATTAAAACACAGAAACCATCCTAACATATTATTCTCTGATTAACCATTTTCTGACCACGGCTTACTAAGCAGACCATATCTACCTCATATGGACTCTAAATGGAGTGATTCCAGTGGCTAAAAATCTGTGACACACATATATATATAATTCTTATGTTAACCATGTATTTTAATTTCCTACAGAAAGTTACCATAAATTAAAACACAGAAACTATCTTAAAATATTCTTCCCTGATTAACCAATTTCTGACCACTGCATACTAATCGAACCATATCTACTTCATATAGACTCCAAATTGAGTGATTCCAGTAGCTAAAAATCCGTAAGACAAAAATATATATTTTTATGTTAACAATTTCTTTAAATTTCTTACTGATTCTTCCCAAAAATTTTAAAATAGAAGCTAAAAATTTTGCCATCTATAGTCATACCTATGCAAAACTATCTACACCAGTTTAAGTATTCAAACATACATAATATGTAACATGATATAGCAACATCCATGATCAATCATAAAAATTCTAAGATCAAAATCTCATATAAATATTATAAGTTTCAAAAATTTTCTTCAAAAATAAATATTGTTAAACTTACCTTGAACACTTAGTCCTTTAGATTTCTTCCTTCCCCTTTCTTCATTTCTTCATCTCCTTTCCTCACTTTACCTTACTTCTATTTTTTCTCTCCCTCACTTGGACGAAATTTCAATGTTATAAGAGTGGGTTTTGCTTATATAGACTAACAAATAATTTACCTTTCATAATCATGGGTCTACCTTATCACAATTAGGATGTACTTGGTTGAATTTTTGGAAAACAAACAATTTATGTTCTTGTCTTCCTCTTCCTTAGTCAAGATATGCATAGGAAAAGGAGATTTGTATTTTGAAAATTATGATGATATGTTCTTAAGATAAGGAATAAGGTCCCTTTGATTTAGGGATACATTTCCTTTTCTTTTGTCTTAATCAAGTATGATAGATTTGCCTTTTTGGGTGGCAAATTTCTAACCCTTGAATCTTCCTTACTTAGCTAAAATTATTTGTGTAGGATAAAGATGTTTTGTCATAATTCTATGTATTATTATCCACTTGCTAAAATTATGAGTGCAGAATATATATGTTTTGTCCTAATGCCATGTATTATCATACCACTTGCTAAAATTATGAATGTAGGATATCACACCACTTGCTAAATTTTTGTCTTAATGCCATATCACCTAATCTTGATTACACCATTATTCCATCACTTTATTTTTATTTTTATTTTTATTTTTATTTTTATTTTTATTTTTATTTTTATTTTTATTTTTTCCTCTTGGGTTTGGGCTCATTCTTGCCCATTTTTTTTATTTTGGTTAAAATTCTACCTTTCATAATGGGTTTGTCACATTTTCATAATTTTTGGACTACCGGTCCAATTTCTATATCTTAATCCAAGTCTATGTTTTATTTTTTCCTTAAACTATCCTATTAGCTTGCTAAAAATTTATGCGAAGTGGAAAAACTCTATATGAAGTGTCCATAGGTAAAAGCTCAATTTATGGGTGGAGATATTAAACTTAGTAACTTTAACTCTTAAATTAGAAAAAATTATCCTAATCCAATCTTCTTGAAATTTTAATACATTTACTGACTTCACAAAAATTTATCTTTCTTACTTAAGAATTTCACATTTCTTTAATATATTTATTTTTAATATTTTCTCGTAAATTTTCTCTTTTTACCTATTCTATTAATGTTAGAATATTTCTATACATATACGTAAGGTAAAGAATTTATAAGGATTATATTTCTTTAAATATTTAAAATTTGTCTAATAAATTTTATTTTTTTACGAAATAATACAAGCTAAACATGTCATAGATGGTCAACCCCTTTAACTAAACAAGGTGTTGTTTTTTACACTTTCTCACATAATTTATTAATCTACGTGTACATTCTTGTATTTGTATTTGTTTTGATGGAATTTACATTAATTTTGTCTAAAATTTACTTTTTTGAAATAAAAATAGATAATAAATGAGTTGCTTTGTTTAACCCACAAACATTTATATGTATGGACATTATTTTTCAACTTCGTTTTATAAACGGCCCGACTCAATCCACTTATAAAACTCCTTTTGACAATACTAGTACTTTTGTAAGCATTCATCATTTTGGGTTTGAATGTGAAGATCTCTTTCTCCACTTATTTAATTTTATTTTTTTAGGGTATAATACAGATAGATAAAAAAATCAAACGAAAGATTACATGAATCTTACTTTTAAATACATCAATTTTTTTTTTTAAAATACTATAACCAAATAAATTAAAGACAACACATTTCTTAAATATTAGTTCATTAAATTATAATTTAAATATCACAAAAATTTAATTTATACAATAAAAAAATAAAATTACTTTCTAAAAGAGATAACACTTTTTAATTTTTTCTTAATATTGACTGTCTTTAATTTTTTTCTACTCAATGGGAACAAAGTTATAAATTTGATTTTCTTTTTCTTATATCCAAACAAAGAATTGTAAATTTAAAATCAAAATAACAAATCTAAATATATAAAATGTAAAAATCATGAAACTTCAAAACTTGTAGAAAAAAAAACTCTTTCCTAGTAAAAATAAAGAATTGTTCTAAAGAGAAGAAATAGCTTTTTTAAAAGAAGAAATCATAAATAATGCAATAAATAAATAAAAAAACAACCAAAAAAAATAGTGAAGGGGGCGACCATGCAGCCCCTCCTCAAAAGCTCTCACTTTCCTTTATCTTTCTCTCTTCTTCCCCCACTTCTCTGTCCTCTCATAAATTTGTGCAATATTGGATTCATTCAACATTTCAACCCAACATTCTTGTATTTGTTCTGATGAATTTTACATTAATTTTGTCTAAAAATAGTTTTTTAATTTACCTTTTTTAAATAAAAATAGATAATAAATGAGTTGATTTGTTTAACCCACAACTATTTCTATATATGGATATCATTTTTTAACTTCGCTTTTTAAATGGCCCAACTCGATCCACTTATAAAACTCATTTTGACAATACTAGTACTTTTGTAAGCATTCATCATTTTGGGTTTGAATGTGAAGATCTTTTTTCCCACTTCTCTATTTTTTTTTTTAGGGTAAAGTACGGATAAACAAAGAGATCACATAAATTATAATATAGATATATAAAAAGATTAAACGAAAAATTACATGGATCTTACTCTCAAGTACATCAATTTAAAAAAAAAATATTATGACCAGATAAATCAAAGATAACATATTTCTTAGATATTAGTCTATTAAATTATAATTTAAATGTCACAAAAATTTAATTTATATAATAATAAAAAATAGAAGCACTTCTTAAAAGAGGCAACACAGTTTTTAAGTTTTTTTTTTGAAGATTAACTGTCTTTAAATTTTTTTTTATTCAAGGAGAACAGAGTTATAAATTTAATTTTTTTTAAAAACCCAAACAAAGAATTGTAAATCTAAACTTGAAATTGTAAATCTAGATATATAAAATGTAAAATTATGAAACTTCTAAACTTCTAAAAAAAAACTCTTTCCTAGTAAAAATAAAGAATTATTCGAAGAAATAATTTTTTTTAAAAAAAGAAATCACAAATAACACAAAAAAAATAAAATAAAAAACAACTAAAAAAAATAGTGAAGGGGGCGACCATGCAGCCCCTCCTCAAAAAGCTCTCACTTTCCTTTATCTCTCTCTCTCTCTCTCTCTCTCCTTCCCCCACTTCTCTGTCCTCTCATAAATTTGTGCAATATTGGATACATTTCAACCCAACAATCAACCTGTCTCCTTACATAAACTCCAACCAGTTGACCTTAATTAACAATACCAGCAGCTGTATTCCACCTTTTTTAATTACCTTCAACAATTCAAATTTTGACAGATTGGATTTAACAAAATAATTAAAATAAATTAATTATAAATAGATATATAAATATATTAAAAATAAATTTTAATAAAATATTTATCTATAGTTAATTTAATTTAATTATTGAATTATTTAAATTATATTTGACAAAAATAACTTATAAATTAATTAAAAAATTTTAAAATTTTAATTGATTTGTTAAATATACTCTTAAACAAATTTTAAATTTTTTATTATAATAATCACAAGCACACCTTTGCTTTTTGTACCAAGTTTGATTATGAGTAAATTTTTTTTAATTTTAAATTATGGGATGCCAATGGGGATATAGTCAGCCATCTATGTTTGCATCTTAAAGTGGATCATTCACAAGTATATTTTAAAAAAAGGAAAAAATTAATATTTTCGAATTCTAAAATGCTCGTGTGCCCCGAAGGATTAATGATTGCCAGCAAAAATGCCAGAATGCTCTTTCATGACGGTTTGTGACTTTTCTACCCAAAAACGCATTGAAAGTGCATATTATAGAATATTGATTGGCCAAGGTTTTCTCTCATCTCATCATTCTCTATTTTGACTGCCTCCCTTTAGCCTTTTATTTTGAAGCTCTCTCGTTAGGGTCAACTTTAACCCCCCCTATTTGTGGTGCAATAGCTCTCGGTTTGTGATGGACTTTGGGTCAATCTGCGTCGTGCCCATTCATAAAAAAAAAAAAAAAAAAAGGAAAAGAAATGCTCCCATTTCTTGAAGTTTCTTGCAACAATGATTACGCCTATGAAATAAGGAGGATGGCTCATCATCATAATCACCTGGAAAATCATGCGCCTTTCTCATCACGAAAAGGTTTGATCCCTTAGGGTCTCCAGAAGTAGGTGATACATAGACGAGAGAAAAAAGATTCACTTTTGGGTGGTCAATGAATGAATCCCTTCAAGAGTTTGTAATCTTAATCGCTCGCTAAAAGTTTTGAAGAAATAACAAACAAACACAAAATGTAGGCGGGGTCCAAGAAAATAAACTCAATTTTAATTCAGGCCTCAATAAAAAATCTAAAATGTATATATTTAAATTCAAACTCAATTAAATTAAATAAATTACTTATTTATATTCATAGCTAATTTTTTAAAGAGAATTTGTTCGATAAATAAATTTCGATGAAATTTATTTTGACAGTAATATATACATAATTATCATATGAATTTTGTATATATTAATGTTTAAAATAGGTTTAATTAAATTACACTCTTTCAAAAATAACACCCGCCTCTTGAATTTTAAAATTATATTATAAATACTTTTTTTGAATATATTTTTTTAAAAATTTAAAAAGATCATTTTGTTCATACTGTCTTTAAAGTTAAGTTTTTTTTTCTTCTATTTATTTAAAAGTCATCAGCGACGAACCAATATGGCAAATTTGTACATAATTAAACCTCTATTTAATTAGATGACCTAATTAGCGTAATTTATTTTATGTTTATTTTGTAGGGTGACGTGTCGGAAGTGCATGCCCAGTTAATAAAGGAGAAAAGGGAGGTTTGACTAATGTATAAAAAGAAAGAATTATGCCTTTTGCTTGCTGCACAAAGTAGGCTTCTTTTTCAACTGTTGAATTTGGCTTTGCCATTAAAATATAAGCAAGCAAGCAAGCATCCCCTTTATCCAATAATATTTATGTCTAAGCATTCACTTTCCATCCTCCACCATTGACAAAAGGAGGCTCTATTTGTGGGGATCGGATCTTCTTTTGTCCCAACTCCGAATCCTACACCCGATTCTCATTCTACATCTATGAATAGTAGCGATCGAATAGCCCCACTCTTTCCACATTATATATTCAACCGCAAAATTACCCAAAATAACTAGAATTTATAGTCCCCCGTTAAAAATTACAACAAAAATGAATTCTATTTTTTATTTATTTAAAATGGGATCTTTTTAAAAGCGTCCGTTGAGTCACCCATACAAAATGGTTCTTTGACGTGGGTGCATCGCATTGGTGAGTGGTGGCAACACAAGGGATCCCATTGGAACATTTGTAATAGTGAAGATGGTATTTTGTGTTTTGATGCATCAACATTTACTTTAACTCCTCCTGCTTGTTCTTGTTTCCACCCTAATTTATTCTTGTCCTTTGGTACTTGACAACTATGAGAATCTTTTGTTTAATTCGTACACCCATAAAGCTTCTTATTTCAAATTAATTATAATAAAATTACAATTAAGTTTTCATTTATCCTACCAAGCTAGCTTATCCTACTTTAGAGTGACAAACTAAGGAGAATTGAGAAAGCAATAAAAATTTGTAATTGTAATTTTTAAATTGGTCTATGGATATTCATGTACGAATTTAAGAATTCAATATGCAGCTGCATTCTGAAGTTCCTCGGAGGTCATTGCCAAAAAGAGTTAAAACCAACCTCCTAATTAATACTTTACATCAATTCAATCTCTAAAATCTAAGTGAGAGTGAGCAAAAATCTTGTCAATTAAATCCACTTTTTGTATACACAAAATGCCATCAAATCCACGACGAATCTGCCACTTGTCGTTTCTTGTCAATATTCATAAAGTCGTTTTTGATCCTTAATTATCTTTCACTATAGTAAAAATGCTGTAATGTCAACCGACAATTCAATTACTTTATACATCTTTCATTTCTTTTTCTTTTTCTTTTTTTTTTGTTTGAAGGAAAAAAGTGAAAATAACATAAATTAAAGAATCAACCATCCACAAGAAAATATTTCCTATTTTCTTACTCAATTAATCTTTCGATACCACATTCATTTCACATTCGCTAATAGAATAATATTCATAATTCATTCTCATTTGTTCTTAATGATTAATTAAAAATAGTCCTATTTCCATTCCCATGCATGCATATTAATTTGTTAGGTAGCCAAATGGGAAACTAAAATAATTGAGATTAAAAAAGTCATGTGATTGAAACTTGAACACAAAGTCTATTCAATTTAAATTCATTAAGTCGAATTAACCCACGTGATGATTAATTGTTCAATTTGGACCCCCAGTATTTTAATTTTAACTTTTTTTTTTAGAATTTAAATTTTATTAGTTTGATTAAAGTGAAACGTACATGGAAAATATCTAAATATATTAATTCTAAAGTTTAACAAAGGGAGTTTAGAAAATAATAGCACAACGGTTAAAGCTTGCAGCCGCCGAAACTCAAAAGAGGAAACTATGTGCGGGATTTGGAATCCGATTATTATTATTTATTTATTGAGTTGATATTTAATATATTAATATTAAATAATTTTTTATTTATTAATAATATTTAAATTTTAATATATAATAAAAATAAATCACGTATTATAATTTAAATATTATTAATAAATAAAAATTATTTATTATCGATGAATTAAATATTTTTTTATATTTATTTTTTAAATAAAATGTAGAAAAAGAGGGGGGTGTCCCAAAATCCACGTGGACGAGATGCGTGGGAACGCACGAAAGGAATCTGATTGGGGCAAAGGCATCTCTTTCTAATAACCTTTTGTTTTTTTGTTTTTTTTTTTAAAGACACGCAAATGGGCCCCACAAGATGTTCTCTGACGAATCAAAATCATCTGCGCTCCCACGTCCACCCCCGGCCCCCTCCTCCCTCTTTTTCATCGATTGATTCAATTTTGGCGGGAACGTCTATGACATTCTTTCCAAGTCTACGACGAGAAGAGAGCTTTACAATTTATGGCCCAAATTCCCTGCTTCCAACATCTTGCAGAAGCTGGTTTCGTCCTTGATGGCCTTCCACGGCTGAGGTAGAACGAAGTGAGGCGAGGCCAAGTGGCGGAGTAACAACAAAACGGTGACGTGGCTTGATTTCAATGGTTAATAGTATTGGACGGTTGAGATAGAGGGTGATGGAAATTTAGAGGATGCCGATCCTTGACGGAAGAAAAATGACCAAAAAATTATGGTTAACTTAGGCATGCGATCGTATGTATACGAAAGCAACACTAATTTATTTCGGTAGATAATAAATAAAATAATAATAAACAGAGGAATTAATCGGTGAATCAGAGTTGAAATGGAACGCGCTAGATAAATTTAAGAGGGAAGAATATGCTTTTTGGTAGGCAGTGAGGAAGTGCATCTAAAATTATGTTCACTTTTTTGACAAAAATCGTAGAGACTTGATTAACTAAGGACCACTGGCAAGGAAGGCATCCTCTCTTACAACACACAAATAGAATTATAAAATAAATAAATGAGTAAATAGAATCATTTCACACTTTCTCTACCACCTTTAAGGCTTAGTCTAGTTTAAATCAAAGATGTACTTTTTTTTCAAAAAAGAAAAACAAAACAATTTAATTAACAGATAAGAAAAAAAAGAAAAAGAACTTGGAGTCACTCTTATCAACCATTACTAATCCTTTAGCTACACTGTTGGCGAGTTATGTAGCTAGTGGCAATACCACTAGTGATTTTTAAAAAGTTTAATTGTTATAAGTTCTATAAACCCCACCAATATTTTCAAAAGCTTTTTGCTTCTTATACTACTTTCAATCTTACTCACTCTACCACCTTGTACCATGTCCAAGTTTGTTTATCAGAAATCTTAATATCATCATCTTATAAAAATAAGACATAAATACTTAATTATATAAAGAAATAACTCTGCATACCTATTTTTTTCTCTCCAATTCACAAGCTACCAATGAATTGTCCTTGCATATATTTGTTTGACAGATGGAGATTTTAATGTTTTAAATTTTTAAAAGTTTATTTATAAAAAAATATTTAATTATAAAAATTATGAATAACTCAAAATCTCTCGCCATGATACTCTTTTCTTAATAAAAAAAAATGCAGTAACAATATTAGCATTATTTATCGCCGGTTTTGATATTATTAATTTCAATTTCTTCGGCAATGGAAGGGGGACGGACGTAAGCTTTCCCTGGGCTTTTGGAACACCAAACACGAACAGAGACATTTGCCACGCTATTCAACCATGGAATAAAATAGCACTGACCTTTAAAGGCGACCGCGAGTCAGATCATGACTCACCTCCCAATCCTACTACTACTACTGCGATGCTCTTCCATTTTACATTCATTTTCCATTCTTTTTTCTTCTTCTTCTTCTTCTTCTCTCTCTTTTTCTCTCCCTCTCCATCATCCAATTCGTACAATATAGCTAGCACACGGCCAATGAACACGTAAATTGCTTATTGCTTCTCTATTTTAAGTTAACGCCTCCTCCACGTCCCATTCACTTCCTCCCTTTCCTCATCCTTGCATGCTCTTCGTCTTCTTTATTTTATCTATGCCTTTTGATTCTTCTTTGTCTTTTCCGGAGTGAGACTGATATAATAGTCCTACTTCTACTTGATCGAGCTCGTCACTCTCAACACGTTTTTTAAAGTTTGGAGAGAAGTGATTTCTGGGTTCCTTTTGAACTACGGAGAATGTTAATGTTCAAGAGGTTCTGGGTAGCTGTACTATTGATTATAGCACCTCTTGGAGCTACTCTGTGCACTGTGGAAGGTAGGCCTCGTCGGGTTATTTTGGACACAGATGTTGATACCGATGATTTCTTTGCTCTGCTCTACCTTTTGAAGCTGAACAGATCAGAATTTCAATTGGAGGTGAGCAAAAGAAGCAGTTAATTTTCCTTTTTCTTCTTTACCCTCTTCTTTTTCAATCTTTTCATTGCCAATCAACATTTAGACTGAGCTGGGTATTTGAATATTGAAATCCTGTGTTTCTCAATCAAAATAGTTGTTTTCAAACCAAATCTAACTTATTAGGATTCACTGTCTCTTTTGGGTTAATCAAGGAACTTACACAGTGAAAAGGAGGTACTTTTTCTTTCTTTCTTTTTTTATAATAATAAAAGGCATAATTTAAAAGTTGTCAACAGTACTCTCTCCGTCTCTGCGCTGTAGAAACCAAAAAATGTTTCCTCCAAGTTCATATTTTTTTTTTTCGGATTGTTGCTGTATCTGCAGGCAGTCACCATAAATGCAAATGCTTGGACTAATGCCGGGCACGCTGTGAATCAAGTATATGACATACTTTACATGATGGACCGTGATGATATTGCTGTTGGAGTGGGAGGTGAGGGTGGGATACTAGAAACTGGTACCATACAGCCAAATGTTGGCGGGTATCTTCCAATCATAGAACAGGTATGCACAACTGGTTTCAAAATGACATTTAAGAATAGATAGCTTGTTCTACCTCCATAACATAGTGTATTCTAACTGGTGAATGCTTACTATAAGAAATCATCAATAATAATTGAACCCAGAATCTTTTGGGTCGATATAGTTTAAATTGAGTCAACTCTCTGGGTTTGACTCGTTTAAAGTGCACATTTTAGTATAAAAAGTGAACTGGAGGTGGCTAAGCATTGATGAAAAAGTTAAAAAAAAAAAAAAAAGCTGATTTTTGTACATCTATAAATAGTTATCATAGTTACTTCAGTTTTATCACAATATTACCCACTAACACTTTGCCAGATGGCAGAGTATTATGGAGAGTGTGCCTTATCATTTTTACATTCCTCTGAGTCACTGTAACCCACATGGAGCATTGTAGAAATTATAGTTAACTCAATAATCTGCCTTAAGATGCCATTTATTTTCTCAGTAATGTGCCACTTATATAATTGAATCAGGGGATGACAACGGCAGGAGGTTGCCGATACAGGCAGGCAATTCCTATAGGTCATGGAGGGCGCTTGGACATCGATGCAAACTATGGCATTCGAAAAGCTTTCCTTCCGCAGGTATAATACACCTTACCAATATGACTTCGTGGAACCAGTTGATCTGTTTTCAAAATGTATACCATTTACAAGTTCCCTCTATTGCTTGATGAGGCATCCTTTTTCAAGTAACTTGCCTCCATTTGGGAGCAAGTAAACTCTGTTTTCGTCTGGGTCCCATGCATTAGTAATCCAGAATAGGCAGCTTCTTTGATTGCTTTTACCCTTATGGTTTATATAGTTTACATTACTTTTTCTGCTGATAATCAAAATTGAACTCTCCAGTATCCTTCACCGATGATCTAAAAGGCACGTATATTGACACAGATATAGCACACTGTATGACAACGATACTGAAACATGACAAAATATTAATATATGACATTTAAATGCAATTTGAAATGTTGTTCGGTGTCTAATAGAATTGTGGGATATACATTAAACACAATTTGCCTTTGTTTTTAAGTATTGGAGCTTTATAGAGCCTTGTCAAGTTTGATGGTGTTTCTAACTACTCAATTATTCATCTAAGACTTGAAACTGTTCACAATTGCTTCGCAAACTACATATTAAAAAAAAAAAAAAATTATAGCTCTGCTAGTTCAGATGCTTTCAGTTGTTTATAGTCTAATAAGCTAATACCTATTTGGCTTACTGATTCTGGGATGAATTAGGGCAGAAGGAGATATACTCCTCTACGGCAACCAAGTGCTCAGCAAGTGTTGATTGATAAAATATCTGAAGGTCCCATAACTGTAGTAATTATTGGAGTACAAACAAATTTTGCCATCTTTCTTATGAAGAATCCACACCTAAAGAAAAATGTGGAGCATATTTACATAATGGGTGGTGGTGTAAGATCAGGAAATCCAACAGGTTGTTGCCCCAAAAATGCTGCATCTTCCTGTGTGCCTAGGCAATGTGGTGACCGTGGCAACTTGTTCACTGATTTTAATTCTGATCCTTATGCAGAGTTCAATATATTTGGCGACCCTTTTGCAGCATACCAGGTCAGTCCTTTGGATATGCATAAAACCAATGCATGCACGTTGCACAAATAATACTAGCACTGCACTGGATTCTTTTTCTTTTTTAAATGGTACTCTCTAAAATTATATTCTAGATATTTATCTGCAATTATTTTTCATAATTCATTAAATTTTAAGGATAATAGGTAATGTATTGCGAATGATAGATATTACTGTTAAATTTTTATTTATTACTGTTAAACCAGAAACAATAATTAATATATATTGAATATAAATAATTAATATTTATTAAGAATTATTTCAATTCAAGTTTAAACTATTAAATAAAGACTCATGAATAATTTTATTATAATCTTTATAACAATCCTTCGCAAAGAAGTTCTTTAGGCTTGAAATGTGGACAAAGCATGGACCCATCATTTTTTATACTAAAACTCATTTAATTAAAAGAATGGAGACCGACAAAAATTGAACTTCAGATCATTTGATAATAAAGATTCTACTACCATATTAAAAATTATTTCAATTCAAACAAATAATTTTATTATATAATCTTTAATGATACTCATTATTATTTACTTGTCACTTGATGTCACAGTGTAGTAATTTATCTCATTTTCAGGTGATTCATTCTGGTATTCTTGTCACCCTTGTTCCTCTTGATGCAACAAACACAATCCCCATCACCGAAGAATTCTTTAAGGCTTTGGAAAAGAGTCAAGACACATACGAGGCACAGTACTGTTTCAAGTCCTTGAAAATGGTTCGTGATACTTGGTCTGACAACCATTTCTACACGGTAATTACTCAATGAATTTGTGCATGCCTACACTTTTTCTTATCAGCATCAGCTTTGATGGATAAGAACCAATTAATATTGACAATGACTCACTATATGCAGAGTTATTTTATGTGGGATTCTTTCACATCTGGTGTAGCAGTCTCAATCATGCGAAACTCACATAACCACAATGGAGAAAATGAATTTGCTGAAATGGAGTACATGAACATAACTGTGATTACCTCAAACAAACCCTATGGGATATCCGATGGTTCCAATCCATTCTTTGATGGCCACAAAGTTCCTAAGTTCCATCTAGAGAAAGGTGGAGTGCATAGTGGTCATGTTCAACGAGGACTTCGAGATCCATTTTGCTTTGGGAAGAAAGGGAAAGGGAGATGTAAGGTAATTGCTTTATTTATTTATTTGGTTCCAACATCAATTTTTTCCAAAAACATAGTAATGCATGGAACTAAATTTCATCTTCCAATGTTAATGCGTTATTTATTTCAACATGATCCATAGGATGGTTATACAGCAGAGGTGAATAGTTCTGACTCAGTGCGAGTTCTTGTTGCCACAAAAGCAAAGCCTAACCAGGATGTTGGGAGCCCCCTTGACAGAGAATTTTTCAAAAGCATCTTGAAAGTGAGTAAAAAATAAATGCATTTATATATTATGTATAGGTGTCTATGTAGCCAGGGATTTTGTTTTTAATTCAAATCTACCACATCATTTTAGGGTTTCACTCACAAATGAAGGGCAGTTAACAATAAACATTTATAATATTTTATGTGGTGAAGCTCTGGAATTTTGAGTAGCTAACATTTATTAGTGAGACTATAATAATTGACCCTATACAAAAAATGTCTCGCTAGCTAGTCATACTAAGATTTTTAGAAGGAATCTCATCACGGAATTATATGTGCTCTGATATGATTGTGATTGGACTCTTATAAATGCTGTATATATTTGACTGACTGTCCTTTTTTGGTGGATCACAGGTTTTAACGCAGCCACAACAAGCCGGGAGGTTCAACTTCACTACGCAGTTTCCTTACTACAAAAATCTAATTTACAAGCCAGATTTTCAAAATAAAAGACTAGGAAAGCCTGTTGTGTTTGACATAGACATTAGTGCAGGAGACTTTCTAGCTCTGTTTTACCTCCTAAAAGTACCTGTAGAAGAGATCAACCTGAAGGTACTCCCTCGCAAATTTTCATTATTAACTTTCCATTTATTGACATCAAAATATGAAAAGATAATTACTGTAATTCTAAAATTTAAATTGTTAAAGGAAAAAATTCATGAATAATTTTATTATAACTTCTGGTACAAAAACTCTTAAAAGTATTGAGCAAAAGTTTGTGAATAATTTTATAGTAATCTCTTGAAACCAGTATGAAAAGCTTTTTATGGTGGCTTAGTTCAATCTATTTTTTACTTCCAGTTTGAGCACTTTTTACATGTTACTTGGTACCTGCTATAGGTGAAATAGTACATCTGATGTGGATTCTTTGTACCTTTTTGTTTAGGCAATTATTGTGAGCCCAACTGGATGGGCAAATGCTGCAACAATTGATGTAGTCTATGACTTACTGCACATGATGGGTCGTGACGATATCCCAGTTGGTCTAGGAGACGTATTTGCTATGAACCAGTCAGATCCAATATTTCCACCTGTTGGAGACTGCAAGTATGTTAAAGCAATCCCCCACGGGAGTGGTGGGCTTTTGGACTCTGACACTCTTTATGGTCTTGCTCGTGATCTACCACGTAGCCCCAGAAGGTGCTTTTCACTTGCTTTCATGTTCCAGAAGTCCTCATCAGCATTATTATAGATCAGAAAAGAATTGAAATCATAGCGGTTATGTGGGGAAGGGAAGTTGTCGTTGCTTCTATTGGAATAATTGAAAACATAATGTAAAATTAAAAGAGAAAAAGAAATTTGGCAAAAAAAATTGAAATAAACCAGGATTCTGATATGTATAACGTTAGAGTTACGAGTTAATTAATTGATCCAGAAAAGCATGATTGTTATAAGGTTTTATACTAGGTTGGCATTTTTCTTGTCAATTTCCAATGTTGTTACCAGCAATGGACTAACACTTTTGAGACGTGTCTCAGGTATACGGCAGAAAACTCTCTGAAGTTTGGAGCTCCACGGAATACAGATCAGCCTGAACTCAGACAACCACTGGCCATGGAAGTTTGGGAGTCTGTATTGCAAACAGTTAAAGCAGGGCCTAAGATTACGGTATTAACCAATGGACCCTTAACTAATTTGGCCAAGGTTGTATCAACGAAAAACATGAGCTCTCAAATTCAGGTTAGTTCATATATACATTTGTTTCCCACCATAAGAAGCATAGACATAAATAAACTTACAATATGATATGATAAAATATAAAGTATTGGGTTGAATTTAATGCGACACTGTCATGGCTTCCTTTTTTAAGTGTTCGTGTTTCTTATTTTTTACCTTTAAAAAATAATGATTTTCAAGTAATTCAGCATGTCCAAGATTACCAACAATCAGCTGCCAAGAAAGAGAACCTGAGAGTTATCCTAGAAAAATATTCTGGTCATTTCGACGAAAGTAAATGTTTTTAGCAAAAGATTATTATAATGCCAAAGCAAAAATATCATTGAGATTATTACAATTAGCATAATGCTGACATGACAGAACAATTCCAAAATTTTCCAGGAAATTTATGTAGTCGGGGGACACATGAGCAGGAATGGCAGTGACAAAGGAAACATCTTTTCGATTCCTTCCAACCAATATGCAGAATTCAACATGTTTCTGGATCCTTTAGCAGCCAAGACAGTATTTGAGTCTGAATGTAACATCACACTCATTCCACTGGGTGTCCAGCGCAGTGTCAGTTCGTTTTCAACTATTTTACGACAGTTTCATAGAACAGAAAAAACACCTGAGGCTGTTTTTGCTAAGCGTTTGTTGTCAAGGCTTCACCGGTTGAAGCGAAGCGACCACAGATATCAACATATGGTAAAAGTTCATATCCACACGCAATTTCTAGCCTGCCTTCTTATTAAAACTTGCATAGTAACAATAACATGGATCTAAAGACTTTTTTTTTCCTCCCTTTTTTGGGAGGGACTAAATATTTCTGTTTATTTTTATGGAATTCATGCTGCGTTTTTCCCATTTTCTGGTCTCATCATTATTGTTCAGAATACATTTTTTCTATGTTCCAAATGATTTTCATTTAAAATTCTAAACTTTTGAGTTAAGAGTAATTCTCCAATTCAATTCTAATTGTCCCCAGTTTTTGGTTTAAATTTAGGAGTTGATGTAGTAGTGTCTTTCTGAATTCTCATATGGCAAAATATCAAGTTTTCTTTCTACATTGATTCTAGTAGTTAAGGTACAAATGTTTGTGTTATTCTGTTGCAGGACACATTCTTGGGGGAAATTCTAGGTGCTGTCGTCTTTGCTGATAGCAAATCAAGTCTGAATCCTAAATTTGAGGTGAAACCCATTAAAGTTTTAGCCAAAGGCATTGAATCCAGAGATGGGGAAATAGTGGTGGATGAACAACATGGAAAATTAGTGAAAATATTAGAACATGTGGATGCCAAGACTTATCATCATCTGTATAGACACAGGCTTGGTGAACAGAAACAGTCAGCCAAGGTAGGAAGCTTTGCTGAACAGAGGAAAAAATGGAGTCATCCTGACCCTAATACAGTGTGAGTAGAAGAAAATCATGTTCTTTGTATTAATTTTATGTTAGTCTTCTTCTGTAAATTGGGAATTAAGGTTCATAATTGCTGATATTTTTCAAGATAGACTTTCGAGTTTCAGAGAGAAAAAGAGGACAATGCCTTCTCTTAAAATATATAAGTGTATACTAAATATATTTTTTGAATGAGACTTATTTTTTAATATGTTAATAGAATTTTCCTACAAATTTCACTTAAAATAAATCACACTTAGAACCACTTAAAATCTTAATATTGTTGAAGCCTTTGTTTTGTTTTCACTTCAACGTTGTCCTTTTGTCTGTCTCTCTGTGCATGTAGGGTTGGCATGTCATATTCCAGCAATAATTTCAATGTCATATTAGAGACAGACCATGAGACCCTGTCTTCCTTCGTTTCCTTTGTGATTTGCTCCATTAAGTATCAGACAAAAGGACAGTGCCTCCAGAACCTCGTATCTCTGCAGATTTCCATTTTTTTTAATACCATTTATTATAAGCCGAGTTTGGCCCAAGCTACTAAACTTTTATTATAATCTCATGATTTATCATTCAACTCTATATTTTTATCATTTTCTTTGAAAAAACAAAACTCAAAATTTAGCATAATTTATACCTATAAATCTCGTCTCATAGTACACAAGTCAAACTCTGCTGTCTTTTAATCTTTTGTTGAATACTTTTCTTTTTTCTCTTTTAATTTTTTTTATTGCAATTCGTGCATAATGATATTTGGTTAAATAAAAAAAATTATTTTCTCACTAACTCTCTTTTAACACTCACATTTTAAATATTAATAATTATTTACTAATATTTAAAAAATCGAATTGATAAAATATATAACATTTTTTTTATTTTTATAATATATATAACCTTAAATATATAAAATCAATTAAATAAATCATTTAAGGTAGAAATAATTAAATAATATATATTAATATATTTAAAATTTTATTAATAACTGTATTATATATGAAAAAAGTATGGCACTTAATAGTTAATAATAATAATTACAATACAATTTTTAATCATAAAAAAATTAAAATACATGTTAATTATCATTTTTATAAAAATTAATTAAAATGATATTATTTTGAATTAATTTTTTTAAAAAAGATGGTCAAAAAAGTATGATTTTAATAATCGAAAAATGATAAACAGTTCAAACCACTCTAATTTAGTAATTTTTGACGGACTTAATTGGTTTTTTTTTTACTAATTTATCAATTATTTAACCTATTTTTTTAAGCAATCTTGAGAGTTAATTAAATCGAATTATCCATCCTACTATTTCACCTATTTTTTTATCAGATTCTCACAACACTGCTTTTCTCTCATCCCTTCGTTAATTTCTAGAGAAACGTTGATAACTTTTAAATTATAACTTTTGTAATTTCAATTATTTTTAAAATTATATTAATTTGAGATAAAATTGTGTAGCTTTTAGATTTTGAAATTTCAAACGAAAACTTTTCTTATAGCATTTAGATTTTGTTATTTTAGAGATTTAAATTAAATTCAAAGAAAAGTGATTAACTTCCAAATTATAAATTTCTATAGGAATGTTATTTTAGGATTGATGATATTGAGAGAAAAGCAGGTGGATTTTAATTTTAAATTTTTTTTAATTTTAATTATTTTGGACTTTTATATGATATTCGAAGAAATGTTGATAGCTTCTAGATTTTAAATTTTTATAATTATGATTATTTTGAAAATTTGTATTAGATTTAAATAGAGGTGATGAGTATCTTTCAAAATTGTGAATTTGTATGTAATAAATAATTGATATTATTTATATTTTAATTATTTAAAAATTTTACATTATATTTGGAGAGAAGTGGTATCACTCAAATGTTGAAAAAAAAAGATTTTTTTTTAATTTGAAAGTTTCACAAATTTTTTTATTTTTACATTTATATTATATTTGAATAAGTATCGGTAGATTTGAAGGTTTTTTTTTTAATATTGATTATTTAGAAAAATTATATTAAATTCAGATAAAATTGGATAGCTTTCGAAATTTAAATTTTTGTAGGACAAATATTTGATACTAACTGAATTTTTATTACATGCAGAGAAAAGTGAACCAACTTTTTTTTTTGAATTTCTATATAAAAATATGTTACCCAATGTTAAAAAATTGAATTAGGTGGAGAGAAAAGTGAGTAACTTTTAATTTCTATATATTGTAGTTATTTGATAGTATTCCATATTATATTAAAAGAAAGATAATAAATTCTAAAAGAAAGTTCGCAACATAATATTTTTAGTGTGAGCTTTCTATTTTTTATATTACTATATTTTAATTATTATATAAAAGGATAATGAAAAAAAAAAATCCCTTATTATTCTTATTGCCTAAGGATGAAGCTAACATGTGATCTAGATGTTAACGAGTAAGTGGTTTTTTAAGGGCTTGTGTCACGCAAATAAATAAAATTTGTAATATCAACCTCCATTAAAGCATGCAAAGATGAGTTCACAAATAAAACTCTGCTTTTCGTTCTGAAAAAGGTTGCGGTGGATGGAAACCTCTCCCTGCATAAAATTTATACAAACACCTTACAGAGAATGTTAAACCAAAGGAGAATAGGATCACAAAACCCTATTACAAGCTTCTCCCACAAATCCACCCCTTAGAAACTCAGTTCCATTAAAGGGATTGACCCACCAGCTGCCACAATTTGTTGCTCAAGCTGCACCATGCATACAGAACAAAACAATTAATTATAATAAACAAATCCAGAAGTACCAGAATGTTTTTCTGCTGAAAGTTTTTCTATAATTACCCTCAACAGAGTTTCCAACTTGTTCTTCACAAGGCAGTACTCTTGCTTCACTTGTTGCAGACATCTCAGGCACCTGCCAAAAATAAAATTTAAAGTGATTGTATGACTTTGTTCATATTTCACCCTTCCAGGATACAAATGTTAGTGGCAAATTGACGGCAACACCATCTTTTGGAGGTCCAAAATAGAGAATTAGTTTACTTACGAGTCTGGGTTCTGTTCCTCACAAAAGTTGCGGAAAGGAATGCATGCATTTTTTATCCTTTGAGCGCCGATGCTGTGAACCAGAAATGCAAATTTGACTCAGAAAGCCAAAATAGATAGCCAATAGCCACGTTATGAAAAGGAAATAACTTTTTGAATCTTCTTTCATTCTTTTGAATTTTCCTAATTAAATCCGACTTACTTAACTCCAATTCTTTAGGAACTAATGAGAACACAAGCATCAGACTAATCAGATCTATTGCTGCGAAAGGTTTCTTCTTTTTTATTCAGATTCTGTGAGTTTTTACATTTTTGGCTGCTGAAGGAATAATAAAAACACTAAGCCCAAGTTAAATATAAACCTTGAGCTGCTGCCCTTTAACTGGTGAACATGAGCATCAACTTTTTTGAAGTCAATAATTTTCTGATCTCTGCAAAAGAAATGAGGGGCACAAAATGCAAAGTCAACAGGATTTGAACTGATGAAAGAGAGGAGGAAGAAGAGAATACTCACAGAGCAATGGTGACATCATTGAGAAGCCTTTCAGAATCTTCAAAGAAGAGAGACACCACTTCAACCACAAAATCTGGGTTGTTCTCATCTTGCAGTTGCTGAAGTTGTAAGAACTGACCATCCAGGTACCCCTTCTCTCACAATAAACAAGACCCACAAATCAACATGAACAGAACAAAAGAAAACAGCCACAACAGATCTGACTGTACAAACAAAAACGAATCGACCCAGAATTGTTAATTTATTGTACCTCCATGAACAAGGATTTGGTGTAGTCCACCCACTGTCTCTGCATCTGACCCACCTCCATCATTTGCCCCCTCAGTTCTCACTTGTTCTACGAGCAGCGAGTGCCCAATGCAGATTGGCCTTCAATGTCTGATCTTGAGGAATTGTTGATCAAAGGGATATATAAATGCAAGGAAGGCTTGGGAAGAGATTGATGGGAGGAGCAAAATGGAACAAGCTGGCAGGGATAGTGGACAGAGTCTAATACTCATTATTCCTCTAATCCTCTCTGGATTTGCGGCATGCTTTGGGTTTTGTCGCAGAATGAAGGACCCCACCACCTTTTGCTCTTCTATTATTGATGTGATGCGATGTGATAACTGAGAATTTATCCCCACGCCTCGCTTTAACACCTCCTCGATTCTCTTTTTGGGAAGGCGTTTCACGTAAAAATGTTTTCACAAAGAACGGTGATTGAAGTTCCATAATGATTTTGAGTATGAATTACTCGTATAAATTACTACGGCGTTCAGATGCCAAAGAGGTTTTTGTACGGAAATATATTAATTGTTTTCGTACAAAATTTTTCAAAATTAAGAATCTTTTACGTATATTAATTTACTGTTTATCTAAAAAAATTTATAAGTTATTATTATATTTTTTTCAATAAAAAAAATTTACTGAGCAAGGGCGAA
Organism: Gleditsia sinensis; assembly: GCA_037074535.1. NCBI lineage: Eukaryota > Viridiplantae > Streptophyta > Magnoliopsida > Fabales > Fabaceae > Gleditsia > Gleditsia sinensis. The sequence goes on from CM073463.1 coordinate 84,254,790, forward strand.
AGCCTTGACCCTGTGTGTAGGGCTTTAGTCCTTAATCTAGGATGAAAGTAAAAATAAATAAATAATAATAAAAATTTAAATGAATAGTAAACCAATGTATATAAAAAAAGTTGATTTTTAAAGATTTTGTACGGAATAATTAATAAATTTTCGTACAAAGAAGGCAGTGCGATAACATATAATATGGTTTTACTTTCCAAACCAATACAATATTAAGAATAAATATATGGCCCAAATACATTGAATCCGAACCACCCCCACCCACAAAAACAGCTTTGAAGGCATATGAAACTAAAGAAAGGAGTTAAGAGTCGCATAATTTTTATCTTATAATGTTCCATTACAGAATAACATGAATATTTCTTTAAGAAACCGAGTAATGTCAGAATAACATGAGCTTATGTTTTCATCTGTAATAATAATTATCAAATTTATGACAATTTTTAACCGTACAACTGGTTTTTTTTTAACGTATTTTAAGTTTTGAACAACACTCGCTTCTGTGTTAGGAATTGCAGGTTCATACATTTTATGCAATCTTGAAAATTTTAAATCGCAAATCTTACATGAGTTAAGAGTTTGAAACAGAGGCTCTTACAATCCGTAAGTGGTGAGATTTTACAATTTTGGATCCCATCTTAACGAGTCAATCTTCCTAATAACCTTGATTCTATCATCTGTACAAAACCAACTACTCTCACTAATATAATCTGACATGATAATTATGATTGTGATTTATAATGTTATCTGTCGGATGAGCATCTATCCCAAAGGGAAAAAACCAGAGGCAAAAAAGTTATCCTTGGCAGTAGTTATCTCCACTTTGGACCGGCATGAATCTTTTGATGCATCAGCAGCATCTTATTGAGAAACAAGGACCACAAATATGGCCTTTTTTTTTTATCTTTCCTCTGATTTGATGGGAATCGTCGTCATTCTTTGCTCCCCCTTTCTAACTACAATATTCATTATTCCAAGAGAAAACCACGAACTCCCATCAACTCTATTATTATAAATGTTTAAACTTGAATTTTTTTATAAATTGAAAGTTCTAAAATTTTACTCTTAAGATTCTCCAAGATGGATCAAATCTGATCGACAAATATTTCCCCTCCTAACTACGTAATATACAAAATTTGATTTGTGTTTTTCTTTTTTTCTCTAACATCTTTTTAACTCACGATGTCATATTGAAAATGAAATAAATTAACAAGTACAGAGGAATTTATTACTCTCCATATGCAGCTATAAAATATTTTTAACACACTAAAAACAGTTTTTTTTATTGCCATTGACTAGCTGAATATTTTGGACAAGAGTTCTTCAATATGTTGTTCCTACGATCTGTAAATAAACTATGATTATGTGTTTCCAACTATAGAGCAGTAGAACATCATATATGCTTTTTCATAAATCAATAAATTGTCACGAAGGATTCTGCATCACGTATTTTTCCTCCAAAAACAACGCTAATCAAGAGGTTAATAAAGACATTTAAAAGACAATCAATAAAACACTTTGAGGTATAAGAGACATAATTGTTTGGTCCATGAAGTCTAAAATAGTGTGATGATGATTCGGAGGCATTAAAGTCCCTGTTATAATTGGTAAAGAATATATTCGAGCTCAACAAATCACATTCATATATAAACTCATTTCAAAAGAAATTGCAGTGATAGTTCATAAAATAAGCATGATGATTGCTGGCAATCCAAATTGTTACTTACAAATATCACCAAAAAAATTGGTAAATCGGGCACGACCAGCCATTTCAGCTTCACTACTCAAAGTCCAACTACAGTGTAGCCATTACTATAGAACACGCTGACCGTACTAAAACTATTATAATGAAACTTAGAATTACAATCCACAGAGAAAGGATAATATCAATCAAGAAACACTTGAAAAGAAAAGATAAACCAAGTGGAAAGCATTCAGTTGCATTTCTAACATGCCTTACAACTCCTCCTACAGTAGCCAGGAAGGTCTGTAGACCCAATCATATACTCAGGATTATTTGTGCATTCTCCAAGGGCAGCCCATCTCTCACAGCTTTCATGCTGATCAGTACAGTCCCCTCCAGCTCCTACTATCTTATCGAATGAGTCCACGTGAATCCACTTTGTTGCTGACCATTTTTCCCCTTCAAGTACTGGGCATCCTGCATGGAGACTGCTAGTGTCTGGGATAGCATTTGGGCGGAGACTGAAGAATAGAAGTGCATCCCCTCTACGTGGTTTCACTATCCATTGCGAGGACGTGGAAGGAAAGACAAAAAATGATTTTTTAGCATAAATTGACAGTCATCGAATGTGACGATATAATAGAGAAGAGAATACATACATACATACATATATATATAAGCAATACTCGTTCAGTTGCTCACCTGCTATTCCTTTTTTGGCACACTCGGAGAGATCATCAATCTTTTCAGAGCCTCTGTGACGTGGAGATTCCTGTAAGCAGAATGGAAGTTTAGAAGATATCAAGATTAGCTACAAAGAATAAATCGTAGAAAAATTTCTCTAGAAAACTAGGACAGTCCAGACCTTCTGCTACGGAGCTGAAACTCAACCTCCCCCCCCCCCCCTTTTTCTCTTTGGCAGGGAAGAAATAGTGAGTGAGAGAGAATTTTTAAAACTCATTTCCTAGGAAAGGTTACATTTTTTCCTCCAAAAACAAACCAATAAAAGTGTGCTTTACATGTATCTTCCATATTTACATTCAAAATATATACAGCCTGTCCGGATAATCCAGAAAAGAGGTCCAACTGAAACACAATTTTAACTCCTCAAAAGTTTTTGCTCAGTCCCTACAGCTTTAAGTCTTAACATTTATTGACAGAATCATTTATCATCAGCGAAACAAAAGATTAGGAAAAGTGCAACTGAAACCAAGCTTTTTTAGCTTTGACTCAATGGTAGCTTCAGTCCCCACCAAAGGTGAGAGAGACAGTTTAGCCTCTTTCCTCACCCAGCTAGCAATGTCTAGCTCCCTATGACCAAAACAGAAAAGAAAAAAAAATACTAAATAGAAAGTTAGAAACCCAGCTACCCCAATTCCATCGGGAGAAACCAAGAAATATAGATATTGAAGAATTGCAATTGCAAAAGTTTACCAGCAATACATTTTAATCTTAAAGAAATAAGTGCATCAACACTAATGACAAGACAGACCTCTGCAGAAGGGAACACTGTTTCACCGCCTTTGGTCACATCAGTGAGATACATGAGAACAGTTGCAATTCGATGTCCACCACGAGCAATATTAACTTTATCAGTAAAGTAATCATAATGTGGGTCATATTTCTGCCCGTGCTCATATCGTAATACTTGTATGTCTTCCCCATTCTCTGAAATTTAATAACCAAATATTATTAGGAAACTGAGAAGTTCTTGTTAGAGTATGCTTCTTCTTTCTTTTGGGAGAGGGGAGTAAATAGAATCAGGAAATGAATTTTCATCATTTAACTGATCACACAGAAATTCTGCATTTCATTCCCTCATGGAGTTCTAATTTTGCAAATGGCACAAGTATAATTTTTTATAGAGATAATTTGCAAAACTTCACTACTGATTTAAAATTGAAAATAATAACTTTCCAAGAGTAAATTAGATTAAACAATTCCTCAAGTCAATTCAACTCCAGAGACAAACTTTTGCTTGCAAATATATGAAGTAAAAGCTTCTAAAGGAGTCATCTGGAGACATTCCTAATATAGATATAATTTCACAACCACAAGGTCAGCATAGTCATAGTTTGCATAAATCATGTAAGTAGATAATGGAAAGTTCTTCTCATCTGGTACTTTCATGCTAACTCAGGATAGACAACCTTCAAAATTTTAACAAGTGACTCCAAAAATTTCTAGCATAAATATTCTGCTAAATGCCCAAGAATTGCTTTTAACCATCTAAGCCACATACTCTTCAGGGTGCATCAGTGAGGAATTTAAACAATTTTCTTCTGACTGGTTCAGTACTTATTTCCGTGAAGGGGTGTGCTGCCTTAGAGCCTTATAAGAATTAATAATGGGTCACATTCTAAGATATTTTTCTCTATTTGTTGGTTAAACTTAAACAGTAACATTTAGTTAATATGTTTATGTATGAACCTTTGCTAGTGTATATGTAATAATTTGAAGGATATTTTACATTATATATAAAATCTGTACTTTTACATTTTACTTCTTAAGGTCCCTTACTGATTTTAATTTTAAAGTAAAATCTAGCTTTTGACAATTTTGACAAGGATACCATACAGATTTTCAAGATGAACTAATTATGAGAAAAATTACTTTACAAACGGCATACCTTTTGGGAGAAAGGTCCATGATGAAATCTTGTCCTCAATACCAGCAACAATAGGATCCTACAATATAGCTTAAAGAGTCAAAATTTTGTATTCGATCTACAAAGCATAGATTTTTCTATTTTTTGGGAAGAGACAATATCCATTCCATCGAAAAACAGAACAAGCAAGAAAAACCTGCATGTTTTGTAACAGCCTATCTAAACTCAAACAACCAATGATGATACAACTCCAACCAGTACTTTGTCCCATACTCCCCCCATCTTCTATAGATACCCTTTTCTAAAACATTTCTTTCAAAAGAAGAAGACTAAAGCCCATGTTTAACTCACTACTAGTTATAGACATATTTTAACCTTCCAATACAGAAGGATTTCTCGGGCCACATAATGTACGTGCTTGCAAAACGTAAAAGCAATATAAAAGGTTTTCAAACGAAAAGGCGCCAAAAGAAGCCCGATCATACGGATTTTTTATAGAAAGTCCCAGAGACATGAAAAACATATTCAGTGTACTAATAACCTTGTAGGAGCCAAGTAACAGCCGAAACACATACTAAGCCGAAACTTGTATATTCAACCCACCTACATATTTTCAGGTTTTTGTCCACCATTGTTCTTACTATTCAGGACAGGATATTGATTGTGGCTCATGCATTGATTTTAGAGAATATAATAATAATAAAAAGTAATCCATCAATACGTCTGCGAAAGTTGATAATCATAAAGTCCACAGTTAAGGCATAAACATACAAGCAAACAAATAAGGAAAGACATCAAGGAGCAACAGAGAAACCAACCTTGTTCTTGGAAATAAACATCCCAGAGCTCGTTCGAACTTCACTTAGCTTGCTTTTTCCAGACTCATTATCTGCCACTGCAGATCTCTTCAACTCTGATTTAGCCTAGCACAATGTAATTAAAAGACGTCGTTTAGTTAATTACAAATTTTGAATAAAACAGCATCACATCGGCAAAGTTGGGATTTCTACGGATACTCACTATAGAGATCAAGTGGTCGCATTCCAAGTCTGTGAGGAAACCCTCATAAACGAAAGCTCTGCACATACGGAATTCATTCATAAAGTTAATGGGAAAATTTGGAAAGTTACGATGGGACATCCACATGAAATTCAGAGGCACGGGATTGAGACCTTGGCTTCCATGAAATCTGTTTGACTTTAGAAGGGTTGATGATGGAACTAGCGGAACCAGCGTAGGAACTAGAGACTTCACGAGGGATCAAGAAGATCGAGATCAACAATAGGAATTGCAAAAACCCAACCCTAGTCATTGGCTCTAGCTTTGATTCGCAGGGAAACTGATGATTTTCTTTGTTTCTAACTCACCGAGCGGGAGGGGTCGTTTTAGTTATTGCCCCGAGGGGTCTACCAGAGAAAGCCACCTGTTAATCCTAGATCTGACCCGAATCCGTTTGAGGAAACATGCTCTTTTGGGAAAGGATTTGGATTAAATTTAAAAAAATATTAATTTAAATTTAATTTTTGTTATCACTGTCTTAACTTTTAGATAACTTTCTCTCGCATTAATTTTTTTTATATATAAAAAAAATGAAATTTAATATTGAGATAATTTCTATTTAAAATTTCTCATGCATGTTACCTCAATCTCAAAAAATTAAATTTTGTGCGCGTACAAAAATATTTTAGTCCCTATTGTATTCAGAAATAAAAATAAAATAATAAAAATCTTAATTTGGTGCTTTATTGTAACGAATAAAATGAATTATTTGATAGTAAGTAGATATCATTCAAATGAGATTGAAAGCGAATGGAGAAGATTCAAAGGAGGAACCTCCAATGAAAGAATAATAATGGGACTTACATAACTCTTTATAGTTATATTGCACTTAAATTACAGAAATAACTTCGTCTGGTGAGGGGAAAATTAGAGCAAAGCTAACATGAACTCTTGTTCGGTACATGAAAAGAGGGAACAACAAATTCCATCTATCCTGTACGCTAGCTCGTTCATAAAGGTATTCTTTCGGCTAATCTGCCTCCCCATCTTTATGGAACATTGCAGGGGAAGACATGCTGTATCATTTTAAGATGATCCAAACATTTAGAAAACAAAAACAACAGAAATTGAAATTTTCAGAATGATCAAACAACCTGGACATGAAACAAAAGGAACGGCCATTTCATGATAGCCATTGAAGTTGGGTGGACGCCATGAACAATGGTAATCTAATCCTCATTTGAAACAGCCTTCTTCGACTGAAAACCCGGGCTCAAAAGTTACATAACCTTACTTGTTGCAACCCTTTCGTTGTGGAGAAAACCTGTGCAATTTTTAAGTGTTTGCTATCTGATATTTCAATAGAATTATGGTATGTGAAGGAACTTTTATTAGAGAATCTAATAGCAAACACTTTTAACTAAACCTTGTCCTTCTGTTAACCCCATTTTGATTAAATACAATATTGACAAACATGTACATGGTGTTCTGTTCTGCCTCGTTGTCTTCCTTTCGGGCAAGTTCTGGGTCCACCAGTGGATTCACCTCATGTTCTACAAATAAATAGCTGCCCCGGAATTCCCAGTCAAAAACTATCTGAATCACAGGCCTCATTATACTTCTCAAAGTGTATCTTCTATACTGGAGTTGCCTTTAAGAGTCTCCATATGTCGATCTATATCATTCAAAAACTTGGTTGAGTTGTACTCTTCTGCATCTAAGAGTTCTTCAGAGTACGTCCTCTGAAGTTTGGAATTCTGGCGTGCTTTTATGAGCTCCAAGCCGTCTTCATCACCTCTTAGAATCCGTAATACCTGCATCAATCAGAAAGCATCTCATGTTCTGTATCAGTTCACTATCATCGTCGGCAGTGTAATTGAGCGAGTCAGATTCCTCAAAGGGTTTAAAGAGTAGGCAAACTAATTTGCAGCCGTGACTTCTTCACATTGTCTGAGTCATTTTTTTGAGTGGAATAACGAGATGACTGGATTCTGCTACTGTAATCAAATGATTATTTTTAGTTTATATGAGACATAACCTGTTGCTAGCACTAGATAGAAAACGAAGAGAATGGTTGCCTATCTTTCATGTGGTTTTGACTATTTTTTCTCAGTTAAATTTATGCAAGCACCAGACACTGACCCTGCTGTTTCCCAATAATCCGAGAATACAGAGCAAACTAAATTGAGAAGGGATCCCAGTTCCCCATTGGAACAGCAGATCACAGATTATGAATTTGGTAATGTATTGCCTATATGAAGAAAGAGAAGAAAAGAAAAACATAATTTTATAGCAAAACGTGGCCTAGAAGTAGTTTGACAAAGATTATGATGTGAAAATTTTATTAAGATAATTCATCCACCGCACACCAGGACCAGAATAACAGGATCCCTCAATGAGGTTAGTGTTTGGCATTTTGTAGTTCCAAAATGCAGGTAGAACAGATCGTGCTAGTGTGATGCTTATACATGCCAACACGTTCTACTTTTCGATATCTAGCTAAAACACCTACTGAATAGAGCTTCTCCATATATTTCATATATAAAATACCTACCTCGCTCATTTGTGGTCGAAGAATTGAAGATTGATCTATACACAATGAAGCTGTAAAAACTACATGATTCATCTGTTCTTCATCATAAGCATTTAACAGACATGGATCAACTAGCTCTTTGATGTTATTTGTAGATAGCAAAGGTTTTGCCTGCAAAAAATTTATCTAAGCAGACTAGAATGAAATTAATATTCATAATGTTGATGTGAAAAATAGTAGACATACCCACATCACCAAACTTTTTTGTGAGCTATCCAAAGCTTGTCGTCCAGTAATGAGCTCCAATAATAGCACTCCATAAGCATAGACATCAGTCTTTTCATCTACTAACCCATGCATGAAGAATTCAGGAGGTAGGTAGCTGTTGTGACAGGCAAGGTGATTGAAAGAGAAAAAGAAAATAAAAGGGTCAAAGAATAGGTGGGAAAAAAAGGCTTATAATTACTAAACACACAGAAAACTTGTGAAACTGTTAGATATACAAACCCGAACGTGCCTTCAATTTTGGAGATAGTATGATGAGTCCATTGGTCAGGTAACCATTTTGCAAGTCCAAAATCAGATATCTGGCATAAGATTGAAGTTACACACTGTACAAAGAAAACTAGAAGAAACATTTAAGAGCAAAAATATGTTCATGACTCCAAATAAAATCCAGATTGCTGTATTAGGCATAGAATGATACCTGAGGTTGAAAATCCTCTGAGAGCAAAATATTAGAAGCCTTGATATCTCTGTGAATTATCCTTCTTTGACATTCCTCATGCAGATAGCGAAGGCCCTCAGCAGCCCCAAAAGCAATCTTATATCTGATGCTCCAATCCAGTTTCTGTCGAGGTCCTGAAATCACACAAGAGAATGAACCAATAAATTGTAATATTCTCCAGAAATTTTGGGTGGTTTTGCTATTCAAAATTTTCAAAATGATGAACAAACCATAAAGTATGGATGATAGGCTGCCATGTGGAGACAACTGAAGAACAAGATACATTCCCCCTTCAACACCATATCCAATCAATCTAGCAATGTTGGGATGGTCCACATGCACTATAATTCCAAGCTCCGACAAGAAATCTGCGGTCATTTCTTCTTGGCTTCCTCTTGTCAGCCGTTTAATAGCAACAAACTGCCCATCTTCCAATTTACCTTTGTAAACCTCAGCATAACCTCCCTCACCAATCAAATTCTCTTCAAAAGGAAGAAACAGAAGCATCTTATCAGCCTAGCAACCAATTTAATCATTGTGAAAGGTTTCTTTTAAGTAACTTGGGTTAGCTAAAAAAGTAAAGCAATAGACATTTAACCCAAATGTAATAGGAATTCTCAAGAGAATGAGCTCATACCGTGGCTGAAGTTGTTGGTTGCAGCCAGGATCTCTGAAAGACTGAAATTTTTCCAGGAAGATTTGAAGCAGTAAAGCTCAGTGTCAAAAGCTGACTTCAGAGGTGAAGAATGGAATTGGGGTGAATTTAGTTGTGGAGAATTTATGGTTGGGATCTGGTCCTCCCTGAATCTCTTACTTTTCCTTCTGGTGAGTTTTGGAACATTTTTAAATTGTTGAAAGGGTTGGAAGCGCATTCGGGGCCCCTTCTTCAGTAAACGAATGAAACCATGCCATTGGGTATTGCCTCTTAAATCTGGTTGACTCTCTGAATCAGAAGTGCTGGCCTTGGAATAAGGGGATTTAGGTTCTAAACTTGTTGAGCACTCCTCAAGTTCACCTCTCGGAGAACACTCAGGTACGCATTGCTCCACAATATCTAAAGATTTCAAGTCTAATATGGTATGCATTTTAGCATTAGTACAATAATCATTGACCTTAAAAGAGTATTGTGTATGATGTTTAGAGGAAAGACTCCGCACACCGAAAGTGTAGGAAAGAATAATGATAATTTACCATCATTATCTGAAAAGGGATCAGAAAACCCAGCCCTTGGTCTTCTGCCCCTTGAAGGAGGAGTCTGCCTTTCTTCTATATTGTCGTTTTCTAAGTTGTGGAAACCGTTGCTGCCAATATAATCTTACTTTTAAGCAAAGAACAGAGAATGTGACAAAAATGCACTGGAGCTAAGGGGCTAAAAACTAATTTGAATAAACCATTATCGAAAGGCACCAACTGCCATTAATGAGGAGAAATATGGGAATTAGTCCAAAAGACAAAAGTGTCCCAGATGTATGTCAAGGCAATACCAATATATGGTTAGAAGGAAAGAAAAAGGACAAATGTAACACGATTTCTTGGAAAATGAGGAAGTCGCAAGGACAGGAAAATTTATCCAAGTATCCAAAAAACCTAGTGTGTTACCTTGAAATAGAATACGAAGGAAGCAGAAGTTCAGGACATTCAAAACCCACAATACAAAACTTGCATTTAAAGCGTTTTAAGAAGAAGTATTGATCAAACTAGAATGTGCATGACATGAAATTTAGCAATTGCATCCAAACAACAAGAACAATGGCATGAATGATAAATGCAAAGGAAGCCAAATGCAGGGAGTGAAATAGAAAGGAATTACCATGAGGGAGGTTGGGGTTGTCGTTCATGGTTCATGGCCTTGTTAAAGGGTGGCCAATCCAGAAGGGTCTCAGAGGAATCAAAAGGGGTTGGCCACGGCAACAATGCGAGCTCACAGAATCACAAGGGAAAACAACAAAGAGACACAGAAAGAGAGACGTGAAATTAGCGGCTGGCATGAATTTTCTGTACGCCGCCTTAATGCTATAATATCAATATGTTGTGTCATTAAATTCACCGAATTTTTATCCTCAAAAAACGGGTTTATTTTGTCGTTGTTCCTTCTTAATCTAATATCTGCTGACTGCTCCCTTAAACATTATATATAAATAAAAAATAAAAATAAAATAGAAAGAGGAAGAAGAAGATGAAATTAGCAGGGCATAGTTGTTTTTGGAAGGCTCGCGAGCAAGCACGTTAATAAATGTTGGTTATTATTCATTGTTATTAAAGGGAAATTCTACCGCCAAAAGCCTTGCTTTCAGATGTTAAATGTCAGCCTTTTACAGGAAAATCTCCTGCGTCCTGCTCATTGCTCCCAAGCAAGTTATATTTGAAAATACAAGGAAATTCCATAGAGTTAACACTCGACAATCCCAGCTTATGCCCCCTTATCTTTTTCCTTTATTGGACCATGCATATAAGTTTGACTTTCACTTGTTTAATGTTTGAATTTTATTCAGAGTTATTTATCAAATAAATAAGTTTGAATAATATATTAAACATGTTTAATTAAATAAAACCCAACATAAAAATTTAATATACATACTGAGTTTGTTAAGTTTACAAAATGCTATACTATTAATAAATTAGTATAATTATAATTATATATTATAATATTTTGTACTATTAAAAATTATAATATGTATTTTTTATGAATATTTTAGTATATTTAGAATAATATTTGTAAACAATATAAACTTAGTTTGTGGGTTCAGTCTTTATATTAATCCGGTGTATTTAAATATATATATTCTTATTGATTTCAGAATTTGAATTTAAGTATTTAAAATAGAGAATGCAGAATTAACCATAAGAATAATTCTTTGGAGTTAACTTTATTTTTTTAAAACTAATTATATTTTTAAAAATTCTAATTTAAATTCAAATTCAATTTATTTAAAATAAAAGAACTTAATTTAATATTCAAATTTTTAAAATTTCATCCAGTCAGAGTACATAATTTGTATTCTTGTTTTATCTAAATTAATTTCTCTAACTATAATGTCGTCATGCACAAAAGTAACTATAGATAAGAGGGATTATAAAACTCTAATTAAAGGACTAAATTTCATTTTAAAATATCATTTTGATGATCTTAAAAACAAAAATATTTTGAAACGTTTTAAATAATTTTAAATTATATTTATTTTTTAATTTAAAATTTTTTTAATATAATATTAATGATATAAATATATATAAAATTATGTTAAAATTAATTCAAATTAATATCTATAATGAAATAATAAATAAACATGTTATTACAGTAAAAATTTTAATTTTAATTTAAACAGTATTTAACAATAACTTTTTTCTTGTATTCATGTCTTCGTCTTCTTAATTATTTTATAATCTCTATTGAAATCTCTTTCTATTGACTATAATTTTATTTCTATCTTTAAATATATCTTTCAAGTGTTTTATTCTTGTTGTCTCTTAAATTTTTTTATTATTATTTTTGTAGTTTTATTTAAAAATGAAGACAATGAAAAAAAAATATTACGAGAATGAAGAAAAAAAATAAAAAATTAACAAAAATATTATAATTTATAAAAAAGTTAACTTATTGTTAAATATAATATAATATTATTTTCATATATTTTTATATTATTAATTTTTTTATTTTTTTAATTAATTTATTAATTTTTTATTGAAATAATTAAAAATAAAAATATTTTTATTAAAATATTTTATAATATAATAATTTTAATTAAAATAATATAATTTTTTAACAAATATTTTATTTCATTTATTTTCAAGAGATAAATAGGTTGCCTGTTTTTTCCACTGAATTATAACCATAATTGAGAGCTTCGATTAGGGCGGTGGAAGGGTCCCAAAGGTCAGATGGTACAAGTGATTTATTTAGCCACAATCATGCACACAAAAAAAAAAAAAAAATTATTTGGGAATAATGTGTGAGTGTTGATGAATTAACATTTGTGTGGTCTGTATCAGCCAGCGGTTATTGATGGCAAAGTCATGGCTGGCCCATCAGCTTCCCTATGGGGCCATAACTTTTGGGCATTTATTTAGCATCGCACAGTTCCATTTTTCATTTTATTATTTTATATTATCTTTTTTTTCAATATATAATATCAAAAGTATTTTTAAATATTTGTGAATTATCATAAAATTTATTAGTGTTAAAAAATTAATGAAGAGACTAATTTAGTTTAATGGTTCAAAAAAAATCAATAAATTAAAATAATTGGAACGGAACCAAAATATTGTGGCGGTGGTTGCAATGGCGCCGCCACACAAATTAGGCTGTATTTGAATTGGCGGTTGACAAAATAAATTTTGTGTGAAAGTGATTTTTATAATTGATTTTGGTTAAAAGTAGGTTTATATAAACGTGATTTATATTTGAAAACTTTAGCTGAAAAGTGATTATGAAGGAATTGATTTTGTTTGATATCAGAATCACTTTTAAACGTGAAATTACTAGAAAGGGTAATGTTATGTAACTTTGTTCGATTTTGACCCTTAGTATTTTATTTTAATTATTCTTAAATATAAATTCAACAAATAATAATTTCTAAAAATATTCATGTAATTTTAGGTTTACAAATGAAGTGCATGACATTAAAAAAATAACAATTTAAATCAACTAATTATTTTGCCTATACTCTACGATTTGACCCCGAATAGCGTCTCGAACACGATCCATTTTAGATGAAGAAACAATGTTTAAACTTGGTAATGGATCCAAAACAACTTGGTCATCATAGTCTTCAAGTATATTTTCATCTTCGTAATGACTAAATTCAGAATCTGTTTTACTATGACTTCTAATAAAATTATGTATGGTCATTGTTGCACAAACTATTTGAACTTGTGTTTTAAATTTGAACTTAGGCATGCGGCGTAAAATTGCAAACCTATTCTTCCATACTCCAAAAGTTCTTTCTATAGTACTCCTCAAATTTGAGTGATAATAATTGAATACCTCATTATCATTTGTGAATCTGGATGATCGCCTAAAATCAGGAAGGTGGTAACGCTCACATTTATATGGACCAATGTATCCAACTGGTGTTGGATAGCCAGCATCCACCAAATAAAATTTACCTAATAAACAAAAAGATATTAATATTTACAGCATAAGAGAATAAGTATAATCTATTTCAACTATAAGAAAGAAAAAAAATCTGGAGGTGGATGTGGGAAGTTCATGTCAGGAGTTGTGAGAGCATGAGAAAATACACGGGCATCATGGGCAGTACCTTCCCATCCGGGCAATGCAAAAATAAAATACATGTCCCAATCATATACAACCATTACATTTTGTGTTGAATACCCTTTTCTTCCAATAAATTTTGGTTGTTCACTGAGGCTAACCACACACGGGACATGGGTTCCATCAATTGCTCCTATAGTATTCTTGAAAAATGGCCAATATCGTTGGTCATTTCGAATCTTCGAAGGGATTGACTAAAATGTAGGATCTTGTGGCTTAATATATTTAAAAGCCAATTTCAAGCAAGCAATTAATACTTTATGGAAATGTCTACTTATAGTCTCCCCTGAATGTTGAAATCTTTCTTGTAACATCCTATGGCCAACCATGTTTAAGAATATTGCAACCATCTCATTAATTCCCATGCGTTTAGTGGCCTTCAACCCACATTCAACCAATTCAATGTAAAATTATTTGAATGCATGTTTTTTCATTCGAAACATCTCATAGCAACGAATGGGATGCCCTTGCAATATTTCTTTAACCCATGCATGTCCAGTTTGTTCACTCGTTCTACACGGTTGTTTACATAAATATGTTACTGCGTACTTACCAAAAAGTAAGCTCAAAACAAATTTTTTTTCCCATTCATCATCTTTGGTTTCAAAGCTATTGGTTTCTATTTCTCCATCCCACATTTCCATTTTGTCCATTCACACCTATACACAATTGAATTGTTAATAACCATTAGAAAGTATTTATAATACTAATGCATAATCCAAATACATGTTCATGACCATAATCCAAATACAAGCATGACCATAATACAAAACCATAACAATGATCCAACTACATAAGCATGACCATAATTCAAATATATAAGCATGACCATAACTACATATTCATGAACAGCAACGGGTTATTTGCTGCATGCTTAAGCCAATTCAACCTTTTATCCTCCACACTGTGTAAGGCTACAAACATCTCCCTTGCTGGTTTAAGCATCATCAATTGACAACATTTTGCATGCAATTCTAGATCATTTATAATTTCATCGATCAGGTTCAACTCAGTTATCACTTCACCTATAGATAGGGTATTGGGGGCACTAGCATTGCGTGAGCGACATGTCTCCGCAATAACACTTACAGCCTCAGCTATCTTTTCGGAGGCAGGAACCTTGGCCTTACTTACCCTTTCACTAAGATTGGCCCTCTTCCTTTTTCCACCACTCATTGGGCCACTAGTCCCTTGGGATATGCATAGATTGATATTAGCAAACTCTTCACTGGCTCCAACACTGACATCTTCGCTATCCCTAAATCCTTCCTCCATATCTAAGCAAATATTATCCAAGTTTGGGCAATACCCAATGTCACTTTCATCGAGGCCATTGGATAATATACCTGATGATGGTGCCCATGCAAATTGTCCGGTAGCAACTACATCCTTAAAAAGTATGGTTAATTCGTGGGCAAATGGAAGTCCCTTATGCCTAAATTTCTCATACTGTGTGTTCTCCTACATATGAGGGACATTTAATCACTTTCACAAATATCAATTTATAAATAAATATGAACACTTATAATAACTAGATCATAATACATCACATACCAATTGCTTCTTCTCCCACCACTCATCAGATGCATCTACAATCATCTTCATACTATCCCAACCTAATCCAGTTTCATTGGCAAACAACTTATGCCATGCTGACCATTCCTTTTTCAGGCTATCCCATTTGTTCTTCATCTAGACTTTGTCATATTTTCGTCCAATCAAACTATTAAATTGGGAAATAACAGTCTTCCACCCTTTCTTTGTGAGGGTGGTTCCATTTCGTTCTCCTTGCTGGACTTGTTCTAAGCACGCCTTGATAAAATGCTTAGTTGTTTTAGGGTCCCACACGGCTTTTATTTTCTAGACTTCATTATCATTTGAATGGGAATCCGCAGTAACCTTTTTTCTTTGAGAACTCATATTTCTATGTAAAACAAAATAACATAAAATATATAATTATATAATAAAATGAGATGATGCATATTAAGATATATTATTATATAACATATATTATTATCTACACAAATACATGTGTATATAAATAATAAAAAGATAACATAAAATATATAATTAAATAAATAAAGTAGAATACAATAAATAAAATTTATTAAAAATCAAACCAATACCATGAAATCGGGAGCAAGCTACTATATATGTTTATATATATATATATATATATATATATATATATATATATAAACTATTGTTTATGTTTTTTGTCTACAGGTGCATTTTTTTTATAGGTGCAAGGGGTGTGTTATACCAATAAGTCTTCTTTTTTTTGCTTCCATCAGAGTTTGGTTTATGTAGCTTTCTTATTCTTGCTCTACTTTTATTTGTTGGGTTTCCTTTATCTGATTCGTTGGCCTAGTCCTAGACATGGACATTTTTCCTTAATGAGTCTATCTTTTTTCTTCTTCTTAATCTTGATGTTTGTTTGTTTTTTATTTTTATTTTTTATATTATTTCTCTTTCTGAGTTTTTGTTGTTGTCTTTCTGGGTTTTCTTATGTCTTTCTTTTTTTGTTTTTTATTTTATCTAAGTTGTGTCTAGGCTTTTTTATTTTCTCGAGGGTAAGATTCTGATGGTACTTTCTTGATTTGAAGGGCATGAGAGTCATAGAGTTCATATATGTCCCAAATGTGGATTGTCCTTCCCAAATCCGCATCCAAGTGCCAAACAGAGGCGTGCTCACAAAAAGATTTGTGGAACCATTGAAGGTTACAAACTGTTGGATACAGAGGGACAAAAAATATTTGTGTTTTTTCTACGGGTGCAGACCAACCTATAAGAAGTAGTAAAACAGCAAAACTACATGAGATGTTTTTTATGCATATATGGCTCCTTTCAAGCATGCAATCAAGTCAAGCAAGTGAGTGACGAACTTGGAAAAGACTATGGTTGTGTCTGCTTTTGCGATGAAGCTTGTCGTGTGTTCGCCTTGCCGTGATGAAGCAACGAGGTGCGGATGAAGTAGAGGTGCGATATCATCTTCACACTTCCAACCTATGTTTTTATACCACTAAAATATGGGTCTTTAATGTTGCCAAATGGGTCCTCTTGAATTATCTGCTCTCTGCTCTCTACTCTTTTGAATCATCTGCTCTCTGTTCTCTACACTTTCAGCTTGGTTGATTGGTGACAGTTGGAATATTAATGCAAAAGTGAGAAAAATACAAGAAGAAAAATGGGAGAGGATAAAAGAGAAGGTAGTGAGGGATAAAAGTGAAAAAGCATATTGATAGATTATTTTTAACCTTCAACGCACTTCTTAACAATGAAGAAGCAAAGCTTAGGTCACGGTTGTCAAACGGGTGTTTGGAATGATAATTGTGGTTTGCAAAAATGGGAGAACGCCAAAACAAACATGCTGTTTTTTTACAAACTCTTGTTTCTTTATTGTAAATGGGTTTTTAAACCTCGTAAACGCAAAATCAAACATGCACTTAGGAGTTGATAAAGATTCACATATTTATAGGGCAAGAGAACTGTGTAGCGGCAATAATAATCTCCCCAGTGTAAATTATTTCAGATATTTTTGAAAACAAGAATGTAGGTAATTAGCTTATGAAGTGGTAGAATTTTTTCAAAGGCACCGTTTTCCGCTGAAATTGTTTTTTTTGGAAAAAAAAGTATTGGTTTTGTTTAAAAGTTTCTAACAATTTAAGTTTTTCTTTAATTTTTTTTTATTTAATTTGAGCTAGAAAAAAAATTGTTATAAAATCAAAGTGTTGCAATCAAATGTTATCAATAAAAAAATTATCAAATTAGATTTCACTGAAAGGACTTAATCTACCATTTATAAAATCAAAATGTTACAAATCAAATGTAATTTTTTTTACTAATAATGTAAAATAAATAGAAGATATCAAATTAAGCATCGTAATGCTAAATTTAAAGGGTATTATATAGATATTTTCATATTTTTAATTTTTTTTAATATTGTAATTAGAAAAAAAAAAGTAACTCTGGTCGGTTCAAAGAAATGGGAATTTTTTTAAAATAAAAATAATTAAATTAAAACATAAACTAGGGTATGTGTCCCTGTTTAAGGAGCACGAGACTGCTTTACTAATTCAAAGAAAAGTAAGATATCTGCTTATTAGTTGTTACACAGACACCCATACAAAAAGGCTGTGGAGAAATGTCCATTTCAACACTTTAACTTTTTTTTAAAAAATAAAAATAAAAATAAAAATTGCAGGGCCATCTTCATTGATTTGTCTCTTTAAAAAGTAAGATTACCTTTGATTTTATAGGATATTACAAATAATTAGCTAATAAAAAAAGCACCGTATGATCATAACTTATAGAAACAAATGGTTGCCGAGGAAGTTGCCACGTTAAGACGACGCCACTGCTATTATTATTATTATCATTATTATAACTAGAGAAGGGAATTAAAGAAGTGTGAGGAATAAGGATTAAATTTAAGAAATCAAAATTATTTAAATTTAAAAGATTAAAAACTGATATTATACGAAGACTAATCCGCTCGTATTAAAATATTGATACAGTCATAATAAATAGCAAAAACAAGGTCATATGAAGTGCAAGATTGTTGCTTCCATCATATATGGCATCCATTCATGGTGACTTTTTTGTGTGTTATATAAATAAGAATAATATGGTATTGTTTTAAATTATATGCATTATTTGGCAATTATGCTATAACTAAATTATTAGGCTCTGTTTTATAACTGCTTTTTAATTATTATTTATTTTACATCTAACATGGGCATTCTTATTTTTTTTAAGTATAAAAATATTAATTTTTTATAAATTTAAACATTAATATTATAAAAATTCTTAAATTTTATTATTTAGGTTACAAACTTTATATACGAGAATTGTTTATAAGATTGCAAGAAAGAGAGTATAAACACGCGGCATTCAAATAGAGCCTGCGGATAGCAGTCAATATTGTATGAATAAGAAAGAGATAAATGAAATGAGCTGTCCCTTCAAAAGAATCAACAAAGGGCGGTCCACCGTGTGAGAACATATATTTTTGTAATATATGCTCTAAATGTCCCCTCAAACATGGCACCCCTTTAAAATAATCAGCACGCCAAGTTTGACAAACTACTTCTAAGAATATATTGCATTTTTATTTTTCAAATTCAAATGAAATCACTTCCCTGAATTCACCTAAATTCAAACTCAGATTCAAAACATATAAATTATATCAATTATAGCTAGATTTGTTTAAGATTGTTTTAATGTTTTTAAAAGAATTTTACAAATAAAATTAAATAAAAAATACGGCAGTAATTTTATATCTAAATTAATGAATTCTATTTATCAGTTTTACTTGTTTATTAATTATTAATTTTATTAAATTATATTGTTTTTATAAATAAAAATTTCAAGGAATCCAAATATCTAATAAATACTTTATTTTATGCTTCTTTCTTTAGAATAACATTAGGGACTTTTTCCACTAGTACTCGATTACATGATTAAGGACTTGACAGATGCGATTATACAGCTATACGGGCAATTTAAATAATTGTTTCAAAGACAATAAAAGGCGAAAAAGCCGAAAGATAAAACGAGCTAGTTTATCAATAAAGCTGAAAGTCTAATTAAAAATTATGTATAAGAAATAAATTAAAATAGTTAACTCAGTATGAAAATTTCAATTGAAAAAAGTATATTTTTATAAATCAATAGAACAATTTCTAATTAAAGTAGTTTGTTTTATTAAAACTGTATCTTAATATCTGTACACATCTTTCCCCTTTTAACTGACACTGCTCCAAGGAATTTTATTTATTTATTTTACTTAAAAAAAAAACGAATCCAAAGTTCCATTTTTACTAAATTGGTGATAAGAAAATAACTGAAATTATTCTCCTTTGGCAACCTCAACTGGACCCCAAACAAAATAATTTCGAAGGGTGTTTTGTCGAAAACGACAACTAACCCTAGCCATATGACGCCGTTTTCTTAGATTTTGCTACCTGACACATCATCAGTGGCCACAACCGAATGCTCCCACTTGCCGTTATAACAGAGTAACAGAGTCCACATCCCCGAAACTATTATCGTAGACTCGGTCAGGTCAGCCACGAGCCACCTGTCCCTCGTCCTTCACTCTAAACGAGGTGCCTTTTCTCCCTCTTCCTTTGCTGCAATCACTACTTTTTTTTTCACGCGTCAAGCAGCGAAGGTGGGTGGAAACGCGCCCCGGCCTTCCCCCCACTTTCGTCTTGTTCCTCTGCTTCTATATATCTGTCCCTCAACATGGCCATTTCTAAACACACGGGTTCACGTGAACCAACCCGGCAAGGAAAATCAAAGTCGTCGAATACAACCTCCTCCTTCCTTCCACTGTGAGGAGGAAGAATAAGAGGTGGAGGAAAAAAAAAGAGAGAAAAAGAAAGTGAAAGGAAATTTACTTTTTCAAGGTGAAGATCTGCGCGATCTGTTCACGCCCAGTTTTCGGTTTGTGGGTTTCACTCTCTCTGTTTCTGTTCGTTTTCTCTAGGATTTTGTTCAAAATTTGAGAATTACACACCATGGGGACAGAGGTTTTGCGGCCTCAGGATTGTTTGATTGAACGCATCAGAGTCCCTCCGGCTGCGTTTTACCGGCGGAGTTATGGGAGTTACTGTAATAATAACAACAATTATGCTCCAAACTCGAGATGTAGCCGGAAACCGGCGCCCCGACCCGAGCGGCCTGGTCAGAAGAGACGGGTGGTTGTTCCGATCCAGTCAGTACCGCAGCCGTCGGTCTTGAAGAGATCGAACTCCGATGATCTGACGATGGCGAAGAGCGGCAGCAAGGTGATCGAGAAGGTCACGATTCTCAGGAGAGGGGAGTCGCTCGATTCGAAATTTAAGAGCGAGGCCTTGAAGATGGGAGGTGACAATTTTGTGGTTTGCCCAGAAATGGTGCCGATGCAGATCCGGTTCATGGATCTGAACAGTGACATGTACGCCGGATCGGCTTTCGCAATGTCTCCATCGCCGAGCGCTCTTCCTCTGCCATCTTTTTCGAAGAAGAAGCAGGCCTCCGCCATCGTTGACGACTCTGCTACGCGAGATCTAAGGCGTCTGCTTGGTCTTGAATGACGTGAAGGCGGGTTGGAGATCCGGTTTGTGTCAGAAAGATATCCGCTTCTCACTCCTCTATATATTTTTCTTCATCTAGAGTCCTCTCCTTCGTTACTGGACTTTCGTCTCCGTAACGTCCCTCCGGGTTTCCAGTTCTGACTCCGACCGTGATTTTTTAAACGGAAGGAAAGATCTGAAATTGGGGGGAAAAGAAAAATAGGGGCGAAAGTGTTAAAGAAGTTTATAGTAAGCTGTGATGTTGGGTTGTTAAGGGTAAATTAGATTGTAATGTAAGGTTAGAAGGGTAAAAAAGAAAAGAAGGAAGGAAATGGGGGGTTGATTTATGAAATTAGGGAAGTGTTTGGGTTGGATTATGTGAGCATGAAGTTGTGAATGGGGAAGCGCTTCTACCCATTTGTGCTGTAAAGTAAAAGATTAAGTTTAGAGAAATTTGGGCAGATTTCCTAAATATGGTTAGTTATTATTGGGTTTTACGATTAAATTTGTCAAAAGTCTCTGCAGTTTTCAAATTTGTCAATTTATGGAGAGAAACAATTAATTGCTTTTTGTGAATCCTCTTCACATATCTAAAAAATTGCAAGATCGCACGTCAAAGAAAGTAAAAAGCATGTATCCGAATTGAACCGTTCAGATAAGAAGATTTGAGAACATCTTAAAAGCTAAAATATGAGGGGAGAAATTTGGAAAAGAAAAAAAGAAATGAAGAAGAAGAAGAAGAAGAAAGGGTCCTACAATAAAAGGATAACGGCTTTACAAGAACAGAAGGACGAGAAACAATACAGGGTGTGAATGATGTAAGGTGTTGGGTGAAGTGAGGCTAAAACATGAGTGGAAACTGGGGAAGAGATTCATCTGGGAAGTTGGAATAGATTATTTAGTGAAAACATAAAAGTTTAATGAAAAATTGTGGAAGGGAGTGGAAGACTCTTTTCGGAATTACCATATGTAACATTTGGATGCGATCTTGTCTTCCAAGTCAAAACAATCAAATGAGGGATCCCGACTTTATTTGTCTAACCAAGTAAGGAAATGTTTGAAATAGATGGAGGCGAGTTCAAAGATCTAAGGAAATAGTCGCACAGTTAGAGATATTGGTTGGAGTTCACCAAATAGCATTTGGATGATGTTCAATGCCGATAGATCGATGAGTAAAATTAGTCATGCAATTTGTGGAGGCGTCTTGACAAATGCTGTAGATAGATGAATTTAAGGATTCACAAGGAACTTAGGCTTCTGCAGCATAGCAAATGTTGAATTGTGGACAATTCTCACAATGCTAATCCTAGCCTTGGACTTGGGCATAAGGGATTTAGAGATTGAGTCAAACTTTGCTTCTGCAGTAGAACTCTGCAAGAACGCCTGCACCAGTATCCATCTCTGTGTAGGGGCAAGGCAGCAGACTGAATGGGCCGGAAGGCACATAGGCATCATCCTGGCTTGCAGATCTTCGAGGCTCCCCCGAACAGATTTAAGCCCATTGTTTTTAGACGACCTAAAGGGTAGGACTATACCCATGATGTGTCTTATGTAGTCCATCAGACTCCTTTTATTGTACCAAAAAAACAAATGACTGGGTTCCAAAAAGTTTTGATGGATTATGAAGAAGAAAAATAAGGCCCGGATGCATGGTATAGCATGTTGGTGTGCGTTTTTAATTAGCTGATACTTGCACTCCCTGAACCAATTCAAAATTGGCAGAATCTGAAGTGCCGATTGTTGGTGTATTTGTTTGGATTATGAATGCAATGGCGCGCTTAAGAAGTAAAATAGACTTTTCAACTAGCCCTTAAGAATTGGTTCAAGTACGAGTTTACGTGTCAAAAGCACTCGTTATTCAACCATACCATAATTACATGATGTAGATTGGTTCTTTGAATAAGCATATCCCAACAATATTGTAAGTATAATAGTTTTAAAATCGGTTTTTAACACGAGGACCCAAAGTCCTCTTATACTCTTCCCCAAAGTTTTAATCTATACATACCTGTTGCCCAAATCATTTTGAGATATCTTTATACGTCTCACATTTAAAGGACAATTATAATATACTTTTATATATAAATAGTTATTTTGGTAGTTTATAATTAATTATTTCGTGTTTATTTTTCTTTTCATATTTAAATCTTATTTTTTATTTTTTAATTAAAGACATAACATCACCCAACATTAATCTAGTAAGTAATAAAAATCTAGTAAGTAATGATTAAGTGTAGTATATAACAAGATAAAGCTCATCAGGACGACACATTTTCAAAATCAGTAAATCTTTCTTGGAGGAAGTCATTACGATTGTGACTGCATAATAATGTAAGGTTTTCCAGAAATGTGAAAAGCTTGTATTAGAATTGAAGCTCGTCATTTCCAAAATCAAAAGCATGACTAACACTCATCGCCACCCCATTCCTCCTCCTCCCATTTTGCGTAGAAGCAACTTATAAGTTATAACTCTCTCACTCTCTCTCTCTCTGCTTCTTAAAATTAACAAACACTGCCCACAAAACACACGTACAGAACCAAAACACCAACAACTATGGGTATGACAGGCACAACATTCTCGGGAGTAGGAAACCTCATCAAGCTCCTCCCAACCGGAACTGTCTTCTTGTTCCAATATCTCAACCCCCTCTTCACCAACGAAGGCCACTGCACCGCCATCAACAAGTACCTAACCACCATTCTCCTCGTAATCTGCGCCTTCAGCTGCTTCTTCTCTACCTTCACCGACTGTTACATCGGCACCGATGGCCTCAGGCACTATGGCGTCGTAACCGCCAAGGGTCTCTGGCCCTCTCCGGCATCGGACTCCGTGGACTTGTCCGCCTACAAACTTCGATTCGGAGACTTCGTGCATGCTGGGCTTTCGTTGCTGGTTTTTGCGGTGTTGGGACTTCTGGACACCTACACGGTCAAGTGTTTCTATCCCGACTTTGAGTCCGCCGGGAAGATCTTGATGCAGATTCTGCCTCCAGCCATTGGAATATTTTCGGGGGCGTTGTTCGTCATGTACCCTAATAAACGCCATGGAATTGGATACCCTACGACTTCTGATTCTTCTAATGAGTGCTCCCACAAGTTCTAGTTTATATATAGGGCACTTATAATATATCATGTATATGTGATGCTTGGTCTTAGCCAAAAGGCCCAGTAACGTATTGGCGCTTGCCATCCTATTTCCTTTGCTTTCTTGTACATGTTGATGTGTATTTAACACTATGCTTAATTAATTAAGAACTAAGTTTGGTGACTTTTGGTCTTTTTCGAACGAAGTTTGGCGACTTTTAGGTGTGTTTGGTTTGATGGAATGGAATGGAAGAGGGAGTTGGAATTTATCTTTCTATGGTTTGGTTTGATAGAATATGCATTCTATAGAAGGCAAGATTCCATTATTTAATGGAAAACACATTCCTCTGTGAATGCGATGGAATATGGCGTTCCCTCGGGCAAAAGACAATCAGACCCTCCGTGAATACCCCTACGTGTGTGGGTTCCTTTCTTTTCTTTCTCTTTTCCCATTTTCTTCTTTTTTTGGTCCTTCTTCGTGCTCCTTACTCAGTTCGGTCCATTTCTTTTTCTAGTCTTTCTTCGTGCTCCGTTCGTGGGTTCTAATATCAGCTCAGCTCAGTTTGTTCGTGGTCCTTCTTCGGGGGTTCTATCTTAGCTCATCCCAGTTTGTTCGTGGTCCTTCTTCGTGGGTTCCATTTCAGATCAGCTCGGTTTCTTCGTGCTCCTTCTTCGTGGGTTCCATCTCAGCATCTTGTTCTTTTTTTTGGTCCTTGTTCGTGTTCCTTGTTCGTGGGTTCCATCTGTCGTGGTCATTCTCTTGTTCTGCTCGTGGAGGAGAAAGCATCCGCAAAAATCTGTTCCAAGAATCGTCCTGAAGGTAAAATTCATCATTCTTTTATATTCTTGGTTTTACAGATCTAATCTGTCACTTGGATAACTTGATTTACAGTGCTTCGTCGTTCCAAGAATCTATTCTTCATTACCTGATTTACAATGCTTTAAACTGTTGAATTAATTTATGTGGATTAGCATTAATTAATAAATTAATCCAAATACAGAATTAAATTAAGTAATCAGTCTTGACCCAACACTAAATTTATAATAGATTAGGACCTGATTAAATGTAAATAATCTGTGATAGGTCAGATTAATTACTTACATGCCCATTGGGTAGAGGCCCCAACTTGCAGTCCATTATGTAGTCAGTGAGTTTTCTATCACAATACTGACTGAAGAGAGACAAGATTAAATAATATTTTAATCCATATGAAATCCTAATTTTTTTCTATATAAAGGAGTGTAATCCTCCTCTCTAAAAACATACACATTTTCATACTCTCTCTTTTTTGGGGTTTGGGCATTGCAAGTTGTAGTCCTTTCCCTTTCTCTTCAACAGTCGATTTCAGCTCTTCATCAGGTTAGTATTATCTCCCACATCATGTTAGCAATTGGTATCAGAGACTAGGTTAGGATTTGATGATTTGATGAATGATATGCTAGAAAATCATAAATTTGTGTTGGCTGTGATTTTAGCATATATATTGAACAAATTGGTTTCGGATTTTAGTTTGTCTGATGTTAGATTAATGATCCGTATCATCAATTGCTGAAGAAATCAAGGAAAATTGCATGAAATTGAACCTATTTTCGCGGATTTAAACTCAATTTGGGATTTTTTATTTTGTCCGATAAAATCCAAAATTGATAGAGTGGTTATGATCTACATAATGTCATAAACATAATATGTGAAAATCGTAGTTCGAATCTGCTCAAAATCGAGCGAATAAGCTGATCTATATGGCGCGTTTTTCTTCAAATTTTCGAGGCCTAATCTGCGATTTATACTCCATGAAACTCGAAATTTGTTTGGGATTATTATTTCCCATAATCATACACCCAACATACTTGAAAATCAGGTGGAATCGTTGAGTAAAAATCGAGATATACAATCGGGTTCTTCGCGGGTTGAAATCGGGTCGTTCGACCCGGTTTCAGACCTGACTGGAGGAGGGAGACGCTGAACAGCGTCTCCCGGTCAAGCCCACGTGTAGGGGAAGCGCGTGTTGGCGCAAGACAGTCATGCGCAACCTTTTGGTTTCCCAAACTTTTGGCAGTTCTACTCCACGCGCCGAGTTAGAATTTTTAGTGATTTGTTGAAAATTTTTTGGCTCCTGGAAATATATTTTATGAATTTTCATAAACTTATATAGTGTAAAAATATACTGTACTCTCGGCTTTTGTACCCGAAAAATTTTGTATATGTTATTTTGCATTTTTGTGACATATATATGTTGGATACTCTCTCTGGTAACATGTTTTGGTCATAGAGTAAATTTTAAAACTTAATCTTGAGATAAAACAATATATTGTGCATTAAATTGTTATAATTTTGTAGAATATGCAATATTATATTGTTAAATACCAGAAGTTATGTTGTTATTTTGTGTAATTATGAGCTTGCCTATCGTGAGTATAATTATACAAAATCTTGTGGATTAAATATATCTTATATTAAATTGATGTGTTTTATAAATCATGCAATAATGGATTATTATATGGCTACAAATATAATGTTGTTTTATATAATTATGGACTTGCCTATCGTAAGTATAACTATGCAAAACTTTATGGGATCAAATAATTTGAATTCTTTTAGAATTTAAATGTATATATAATTTTGATAATGGACATGCTCTATCGATGTGACATTGTTAAAATATATTTTGTGTTGATCTAATTTATCATGAGCTTGTTAGCAGAAAATATATTTAATGTTTGAATATCTGTTGTATCCTATCGGTATGGAGATATTGAGTACATTCTTGTGTTATTTTTTCTATGAGCCAAATAATTATGGTGTGTAGTAAGTTTTATATGTTCATTATAATCTGAGACCCTTAGGCGGGATTATGATGAATAATTTTGTGAATATAGTTGCATAAACTGATTTTTGGAGGAAACCTTGTCTTATAATTATGTTTCACACACATAATTAATGTTTCCTAATTATATTCCCTCAGCTTTTGTACCCATGTAACTATCAATAGTGAAAACTCTTAATGGGACTAATTATGACGACTGAAAAGAGTCTCTGGACATGTATTTGACTTTGGCCAAAGAGGATTTGGCTCTTAGGAAGGCAAGATCGATAGATCTTGCTATAAATTCTACTGCTGGTGAGAAAACTTACCATATAAAATGGTATGACTCCAACAAATTATGTCTGATAGTGATGAAGTACACTATGGATAAGACCATCAAACAGAGCATTCAAGATAATGATATAGCTATTGATTTCTTGAAAGCTATTGGAGAGAAATTTAATAAATTTGATAAGACCCAAAGTGCCTATTACTTGTCTTTGTTGGACACTACTCGTTATGATGGAGTGTCAGGTGTTCGTGAACACATTATGAAGCTTGTGAATTGTTTCAACAAGCTGAAGTCTTATAATATTAACTTGGGAGAGAATTATTTAGTGTGGCGTATTCTGAAATCTCTCCCATCTCAATACAGAGTCCTGAGGACTGCTTGCAATTCTTAAGAAGGAAAGTGTCATTCGAGGGGAGGGGTTGTTATGTTGCCATCCCATGGATTCGAACAAGGAATGGGAGTACCGTTCAAGGAGAGGGAATATTGTGGAGGCCCGAATGTGATCCTTTGTTCGAGGGGAGGATTGTTAGGAATGCAAACAAAGTCTCACATTACTAGATATTGAGAAATCTAAATCATTGGAAGCCTTTAAAACTTTCAAAAGGACTGCTGAGTTAAAAACTGGTCGGACTATCAAACGTGTCAGATCAGATAGGGGAGGTGAGTATTATGGAAGGTACACTGAGACAGGCCAAAATCTTGGGCTATTCGCTCTATTCCTGCAAGAGCATGGTATAGAGACTCAGTATACAATGCCTGGCATCCCTCAGCAAAATAGAGTTGCAAAAAGGCGTAACCGGACTTTGATGAATATGGTCAGGAGTATGATTAGTCACTCTTCCTTACCAGAATTTCTGTGGGGTGATGTCTTGAAGATTGCGGCATACATTCTCAATCAAGTTCCAAGTAAGGCTGTACCAAAAACACCTTATGAACTATTCTCTGGTAAGAAGCCCAGTTTAAGTCACTTTCATGTATGGGGCTGTAAAGCGGAAGTGAGACCATATAATCCTCAACTCAAGAAACTTGATTCAAGAACCATTAGTGGATTCTTTATTGGGTACTGTACAGGATCAAGAGGTTGTAGATTCTATTGCCCTACTCACACTACCAGAGTCATCGAATCTGATCGAGCATTTTATTTTGGGGATGACTTGGATAGTGGGAGTCAAGTACCTAGGACTATTGATCTGCACGAGAAAAATACAATTTTTCCCATGCCTATTTTGTCACCTCTATCAGTAGTTGATCAATCTGATAGAAATGAAGTTATTCAGAACCCAGTTGATAGTAATGAGGAATTACCTATAGAAAATTTTGAGGAATCAGTCATTCAGTTGAGATGGTCTCAGAGAATGTGTAGACCAACAATTCCCGATGATTACATTGTTTATTTGCAGGAGTACGAATCAGATGTTGTTGATGACACAGATCCTGTTTCTTTTAAGGAAGCAATGTCAAGCACTTATTCGTCTAATTGGTTGAAGGTCATGACTGATGAGATAGCCTCCATCTATCACAATAATGTTTGGGAACTTGCTGAATTACCAGAAGAGTGTAAACCAGTTGGTTGTAAATGGGTCTTTAAGACCAAACGAGGAGCAACTGGTGAAACTGAAAGATATAAGGCCAGACTTGTAGCCAAGGGCTACAATAAGAGAGATGGTATTGATTACACAGAAACCTTCTCACCAGTATCTACAAAAGATGCCTTTAGAGTCGTTATGGCCCTTGTTGCTCAATTTGATCTCGAACTTGGCCAGATGAATGTCAAAACTGTGTTTCTGAATGAAAGCTTATCTGAAAAAGTTTATATGATTCAGCCTGATGGCTTTGTTGAATCAAGGAAAGAACACTTAGTGTGTAAATTGAATCGATCCATCTATGGGCTGAAACAAGCTTCTAGGCAGTGGTATCTGAAGTTTGATGAGGTTGTCACCTCACTCGGGTTCATTGAAAATGCTTCAGATCAATACATTTATCAGAAATTTGATGGAAGCAATTTTTATCATTCTTGTGCTCTATGTTGATGACATCCTTTTAGTTAGCAATTCTGTGAGTTTTGTGAATGAGACAAAAAACATATGCTCTCATGCCACTTTGATATGAAAGACCTTGGAGAGGCCTCCTTCGTTCTTAGAATTCAAATCCATCGTGATAGGTCTCGTGGCATTCTTGGTTTGTCTCAGGCAACCTATATTGATCGAGTACTGAAAAGATTTAATATGCATTCTTGTACTCCTTGTGTTGCACCTATTTAGAAAGGTGAAAGGTTGTCCAAATCACAGTGTCCTCAAAATGATATTGAGAGAATTGAGATGAGCAATGTTTCATATGCTTCTGTTGTTGGCAGCTTAATGTATACTCAAATATGCACTCGTCCGAACATAGCGTTTGCTATCAGTGTGCTTGGTAGATACTTGAGTGATCCTGACAAGGATCATTGGAGAGCTGCAAAGAAGGTCATGAGATACCTGCAAGGTACAAAATATCATATGTTGACCTTTAGAAAGTCTGATCTATTTGAAATTATGGGGTACACGGATTCAAACTATACATCTTGTGTGGATGATCGTAAATCCACTTCTGGATACATCTTTATGATGTCTGGAGGAGTTGTTTCGTGAAAGAATGTCGAACATACGCTCACAGCTACCTCAACTACGGAAGCAGATAACGTCGCTTGTTGTGAGGCCAATTGTCAGGCCATATGGTTGAGGAAACTAAATTTATGGTATGCATTTTGTTGATTCTATAGCACGACCTCTAACCATTTTGCTGTGATAGTTTGTCTGCCATATATTTCTCTCAAAATCACAGAAATTTTGGTCGTACTAAACATTTTGATGTTAAGCTCCTGTTTATTGGAGAGAAGATTGTTGAATTTCAGACTCGTGTGGTTCACATTCTTGGTGAACATATGCTAGCGAATCCGTTAACCAAAGGCTTACCCATAAGAGTATTTCAAAATTATGTAACTCATATGGGTCTTGTTAATTTATTTTTGATGTAGCCTTGGTTTAGTGGGAGTCTGAATTTTATGTTGGTTCTGAGACCATTTATGTAACTTTGTTCAGTTCAGACATTGAAACATTATATCATTTGTTTCCCTATCGGATTCAATGATCTTGTGTGGTTTCTTTTCTGAGCTATGGTTAAAGGACCAAATTTTGTATTTTATTTGGTTTTGAGACTTTGTGTATTTAATGTCACTTGTTTCCCTATCGGATTTAGTGATTTTATATCATTTCATTTTTGAATTTCAGACTCATTTGGTTCACACCTCTAGTGAATAAATGCTAGCAAATTTGTTGACTAAAAGGCCTACTCGTAAGAGTATTTCAAAATCCTGTAACTCATATGGGTTTTGTTAAAACTTTTGATGATGCTTTGGTCTAGTGGGAGTCTGAGTTGTGTCTTTAAGAGACACTTTTGATGTAATATTGACATCTTTGAATGGTTAAAGTCCATTTATCTATTCCATTATGTTCAAATGATAAAACATTATTTATGGTTAAATATATCATTTGTTTCCCTATCGGATTCAATGATCATGTATTTATCATTTGTTTCCCTATCGGATTCAATGATCTTGTGTTAATGTTTCACATATGAGTTTTGTTGATATTTAGTGTATATTGATTACTTAATATTTTCTAAAATTTTGTTATTCTGTTATTTGTCTTAATAATTGATTAATACTATACAAGTGTGAGATTGTTGAATTAATTTATGTGGATTAGCATTAATTAATAAATTAGTCCAAATATAGAATTAAATTAAGTAATCAATCTTGACCCAGCACTAAATTTATAATGGATTAGGACCTGATTAAATGTAAATAATCTGTGATAGGTCAGATTAATTACTTACACGCCCGTTGGGTAGAGGCCTCAACTTGCAGCCCGTTATGTAGTCAGTGAGTTTCCTATCACAATACTGACTGAAGAGAGACTTGATTAAATAATATTTTAATCCATATAAAACCCTAATTTTTTTTCTATATAAAGGAGTGTAATCCTCTTCTCTAAAAACATACACATTTTCATACTCTCTCTTTTTTGGGTTTTGGGCATTGCAAGTTGTAGTCCTCTCCCTTTCTCTTCAGCAGTGGATTTCAGCTCTTCATCAGGTTAGTATTATCTCCTACATCATGTTAGCATAAACCCCATATACTCGAAGGTCATTTAAAAACGTCATATATGTCCTGAAAAAAGCAAAATAATGCCAAATTGAAGAATAAAAGAATGCCACAATGTCTATATATATATATATATATATATATATAAATAGAAGACCCTAATCCCTGCATGTTTTCCTTATAAGGCTTCATTTTGGTTATTGATATTGAAAAATTAAGAGAAGAAAATCATATCCCGATATCTCCTAATTCCTCATATACACAAATTCTATGATAAAAGAGATTAAACCATACCTCATGCCATCCTGTTCATACAGAAGCCACTAGGAAGCCACACATCCCAAAACAAATTGGTTGTTCTAGCTTCGGCGTCTATCAATCTATCATTAATTTATTTTCTTCCCCTTCCAAGCAAAATTATAATTTTGTTTTACAAAATATAGTTTCATGTTATGAACATATATAATTTTTAATTGTCCATTTTGATTGGAAAATAAAACTGTTATTGCCTAATTTATTATAAGGTCCTTTAGTTGCATATGAACAATGCATAGCTTGGTGATAGTATCAAGTTGATTATATATAATTATATATAAGACATTGAAAATGATTAGATTTAGAAAATTAGTCTATGAATGATGGTACATAATCATTTATAATTTGGCTATTTTTAACACAATTATCTAGCTTAGGTATATATGTTCATAAAATGAAACTATATTTTGCAATTGAACAAAATGCCAACCACTCAACCTCATCATAATCTCATTGATTCACTTTGTTTACCATAAACAAACATATTTGATCAAACAGAGAGATGTAATTCAGTTGATGCAATTGAACACAATTATCTGAAACATTGAATACTAACTAAAACAAAAGTATAAAGATGGAGAAAAAGGCTGCTTCTGCTTTATTTTCTATCTCATAAGTTAATCCATATAACATCATCATCATCCATTCATACCGCAACACTCATAACCTATGCCACCTGATCACATAACCAAATTAGATCAAACCAGAGGCCTCTATCACAAGTTAGAAAAATTGATCCTTGTAAACTTAACTCATCAAACTAGATGATAAAAAAAATACAAAACCAGCTAGGTTTAAGCCTTGTCTTGTCATTGTGTCCTGCCTGCAAACTAATGGATTCTTTAGACCACAATATACCACAAACTTGGGATCAAACATTGCCCACCAATTCAACCATTAAATAGCTCATACACACTTTTCACCCCACCCAAACCTTCATTCCTTACGGTCAAGGGTTCGAGCTAGGTTTAAGCCTTGTCCTGTCATTCTTTTGTTTCATTGACTAGAAAAAATACTTTTTTGTTTTGTTTTTATATATATAGAAAAAGCATGATAAGAGCCCAAAACAAAGGACTTCAGGAAACAAGGCACTTTCTCATATTATTAGTGTTTGGTTCTGTCCATTTTGTATATATGAAACAAATACAAATGTTGCTTCCCACATGCATGCTGATTCTGATTATTTAGAACAGAAAACAAAAGAAAAGCTGCTCAATGGTCACATAAATAATATGTAGTGGGGTGTTTTAAAAACTAAAAAGGCAATCAATAATGCTACCCCCGGGTGGATCTTTCATTGAATTGTTGTGGTGCATTATTCAGTTTTTGTTTCCTACTCCCTAATTTACATAGACTTAGGTTGCAAAATAGAGAATTAAAAATTGATGCTGTTCATCACCTTCTCAACTTGTAAGTATAGTGCCTTTATTTAAAAATCATATAGTGCCAATCATCTTATGTGTCAAATAATAAACATATTCCAGAAACTCACAATTTGTCAATTTTTGTGAACAATGTATTGTTCAGTGACTCTTTAAATTGGTTGTTCTTTTGTCTTTCTTTGTTTATTTCCCACCGTACATTGTGATCATCTATCTTATGTTTTTAAAGGTATATTTTCTCTTTTTTGGAATAGGGCAAACAACTGTGCAAGTCTTGCATGCTGTATTATACTGGTGGTTGCAAATGGCTAACACATTGCGTAAAATGCGCATTATGATTTGTGTGCTTATGGCCCTTCATCGTTGTAGGTTAATGCGTAGACCCACTAGCAGATACAATATAAATTTTCACCAAAAGAGGGTGCACCTTAGAAATATGGTTCACTCTACTGACAATATGTGTTATAACCAAATTAAGATGTATAGGTCAACATTTGATCAGCTCTGTTCCATGCTTAATAATATTGGGGGATTAAAACCTTCAAAAAACATGTTGATTGATGAGCAAGTAGCGATGTTTCTTCACATTCTCGCTCATGATGTTAAGAATAGAGTCATACAGTATGAGTTTGGGAGGTCTGAGGAGACAATTAATAGGTATTTTCACTTAGTTCTAAAAGCTATGATATAGTTGCATGGAGAACTGTTTAAAATCGCATAGCTAGTAGGTGAGAATTCAACAGATAATAGATGAAAATTGTTCAAGATTAGTATAAAATCTAATGTTAATTTGACTAAATTTCTTAAAAGGTTCTTCTTCGATATTTACACTATTATTTCTTACGTGAATAGTTCTATGGATGTTAGAATTGTCTCGGTGCCCTTGATGGAACTCACATACCGATTAAAGTGCCAATAGAATAGAAAGTAAAATATCGTAATAGAAAATGAGTGATATCCACGAATGTACTGGGAGTTTTCTCATCAAATGGCTATACTTAGGCATCTATCGTTCTATCTTGTGAGAACACATAATCGTATCTTCATGGCATGTTGTATGTTACATAATTTGTGTAAGATATACAATGGAAATGATCCCGTACATGATATGGAAGCTGAGTATGAGAATGAGAATCAATTTGAGAAGGACAACCAGATATTAACTATGGAAACATCTGACGCTTGGAGCAACTGGCGTGATCATCTAACTAATGAAATGTTTAATGATTTTAGAAGAGTTTAGGACGTTTGTCATCTGTATTAGTGTTGTTATAATATATGTCATTTGAGATTATTTTTTTTTTATGTAATCTGACATTTGTGGAATATTTGAGTTTGTACTTTGATATTATGTTATTTGCAAAGTTGTACTTTGAAGCAATCTATGTCACTGCTATTTGTAATGTTTATCCTCTATTTTATTGCTGCCTTATATTTATATTATTTCATTGGTGTAATGTTTGTTTGTTGTAGTGCTTTAATGGATGACGTGAGTAATAGTCAAGGAAGCAAGCACGTCTGGACTGCCGAGCAAGATAATATACTTGTACAGTGTCTTATACAGGTGAAGACCGATGGAAAATATATGGTGGACAATGGATTTTGGCCAGGCTACTTGATCTACATTGAAGGATACATAAATGAGAAAGCTATTGGATATGGGATAAAATGAATTTCCCATATACAATCGAGGCTGAAAACACTGAAGGCAATTTGGCAAGTTGTCTATGACATGATTCATGGGCCAAATACTAGTGGATTTGGTTGGAATCCTGATACAAACACTGTAACAGCTCCGAATGCAGTGTGAGATGAGTACCTAAAGGTTTGGGTTATAATGATTCATCATATAATAATAATTATTTTTTTCTTTAATATATTTTATATTCTTATTAATCTTCATTTATTTTGTGCAGTCGCACAAGAAAGTAGCTCCTTTCAGATTTAAGTCATTTTCTTATTTCGAAAATCTATGTATTGTCTGGGTGAAGGACATGGCTTCTGGGAAGGATGCTGAGACCATAACTAATATTTTAAATACTGATGCGAGTGCAAATGCTGATGAAGGGATTGATGGCGTTGGGGACATGAATATGAATCAAGATGATGAGCATAATGGTGTATTTTCTGACCAACCATCAACTCCAGGTATTGAAGTGACCTCAAGCTCGCGCAAAAGATGTCAGAACGACAATGATGTCATTGCGGATTCTCTGTCCGCTAGATTTGACTTGATGGAGAAGGGATTCAAGGAATCCACAGTAAAAATTGCAACCCAACTTCGTCGTATTGCATATAGGAAAAACTTAGCTAAGAAGCGAGAAAAATTGTGGGAAGAGTTGACAAAAGTCTCAGGTTTCACTAGAGAGGAGATGGCGATGGTAGCTGTAAAGATAAGAAAGGATGAGGCGATGTTGACTATGTTCCCTACCCTTCCACCGGATGTTAAGGCAATGATGATACGTGATTACATTAATTAGTTTAGCCTTTTGGTATGAAATATCTGTTAAATTGTATTAGTTTTTGGATTAAGCCCTTGTTTTGCCTATGTGTTTATGCCCTTCTTTTGGAATATTTGTTTAGAAGACAATATGTAATCAGTCAATTGTATGCACTTTTGAATTTAGGCTATTGTTTTGGCCCATGTGTTTAATTGTTTTAGCATTTAGATGTAATCACTTGTTTTAATCTTTGTGTTCAGAGTAAAAAATGTAAGGCAACTATATTAACTATTAGATTAGTTCCTTATTTTAATTTATGTGTTTAAATGATGATATATAAGTCAATTGTATTAAGCTATGTATTTATAGGATAATATACATATATTTACAGTTTATAATGTTCAGTAGATGGTGGTATGTTCATAACAATTACATTGATAACAATTAAAAAAAATATTTTACATATAGTCAGACAAATGTTTATAAGATACATTGATAACAATTAAGAAAAATATATTACACATAGCTAGACAATTTTTTTTAAAGATACATTGATGGATTTTTGCATCACTACACTCCAAATTTTAATTTTCCTTTCATCTAAAATTCAACTACAACACCCAACAAAACACACCACGACGCAAGATAAATGAATTTCCATAAGCTCTTTGCATTCCCACCATTTCGATTTATCCTTTCTTGACTTGGTCTAGGTAAATTTCATAGTTGCCTGAGTTTGGTCAGTACACGTCTTCCATACTCACACATAGGAAGATCTACCCATCTGAAGAAGTCACATCGCCCAATTGACCGATAATTCGTACACGTTTAAAATCTCCTTCCGAAGTTGTCATTTGTGAAGGAGGGAAGTTGACAAGCAGGCTGTCCACAATTACACATGACGATGATTTTCTGAATTGAACTAGAACTCTGGTCACCTGAATATTGTGACATAATTCAGCACTTCGATTTTGCAAAAGAAAATTAAACAAAATAAAATTTCATAAGACAAAACTGCAATTACATAATTCATATAAATCACTCTTGAATTGAAGAAATAGTTACATGTCTTATCAAATATTATCAATAGACAAGTTGGGGAGAGAATAAAATCCAAACACTCAAAGTCAAGGTGTACCTAATAGATTAAATCAGTAAAGGTATATTAAATCAGTTTGACATGGGCCTTGGCTCATCATATGGTTTAGTTGTTATATCTAATTCTGATTCAAAATTGACAGAATCTGAAGTACTGGTTGTTGTTGTATTTGTTTGGATTATGAATGCAATGGCGCGCTTAAGAAGTAAAATAGACTTTTCAACTAGCCCTTAAGAATTGGTTCAAGTACGAGTTTACGTGTCAAAATCACTCGTTATTCTTTTTTTTTTTTTTGGACAAGAAAATCACTCGTTATTCAACCATACCATAATTACATGATGTAGAGTGGTTCTTTGAATAAGCATATCCCAACAATATTGTGAGTATAATAATTTTAAAACCGGTTTTTCACACGAGGACCCAAAGTCCTCTAATTGCCCAAATCATTTTGAGATATCTTACACGTCTCGCATTAAAAGGACAATTATAATATACTTTTATATATAAATAGTTATTTTGGTAATTTATAATTAATTATTTCGTGTTTATTTTTCTTTTCATATTTAAATCTTACTTTTATTTTTTAATTAAAGACATAACATCACCCAACATTAATCTGGTAAGTAATAAAAATCAGTAAGTAATGATTGATTAAGTGTAGTATATATATAACAAGATAAAGCTCATCAGGACGACACATTTTGAAAATTAGTAAATCCTTCTTGGAGGAAGTCATTACGATTGTGACTGCATAATAATGTAAGGTTTTCCAGAAATGTGAAAAGCTTGTATTAGAATTGAAGCTCCTCATTTCCAAAATCAAAAGCTTGACTAACACTCATCGCCACCCCATTCCTCCTCCTCCCATTTTGCGTAGAAGCAACTTATAAGTTATAACTCTCTCACTCTCTCTCTCTCTCTCTGCTTCTATAAAATTAACAAACACTGCCCACAAAACACACGTACAGAACCAAAACACCAACAACTATGGGTATGACAGGCACAACATTCTCGGGAGTAGGAAACCTCATCAAGCTCCTCCCAACCGGCACTGTCTTCTTGTTCCAATATCTCAACCCCCTCTTCACCAACGAAGGACACTGCACCGCCATCAACAAGTACCTAACGACCATTCTCCTTGTAATCTGCGCCTTCAGCTGCTTCTTCTCTACCTTCACCGACAGTTACATCGGCACCGACGGCCTCAGGCACTATGGCGTCGTAACCGCCAAGGGTATCTGGCCCTCTCCAGCATCGGACTCCGTGGACTTGTCCGCCTACAAGCTTCGATTCGGAGACTTCGTGCATGCTGGGCTTTCGTTGCTGGTTTTTGCGGTGTTGGGACTTCTGGACACCTACACGGTCAAGTGTTTCTATCCCGACTTTGAGTCAGCCGGGAAGATCTTGATGCAGATTCTGCCTCCAGCCATTGGAATATTTTCGGGGGCGTTGTTCGTCATGTACCCTAATAAACGCCATGGAATTGGATACCCTACGACTTCTGATTCTTCTAAATGATCAGTGCTCCCACAAGTTCTAGTATATGTGATGCTTGGTCTTAGCCAAAAGGCCCAGTAACGTATTGGCGCTGCTATCCTATTTCCTTTGCTTTCATTTCCATGTTGATGTGTATTTAACACTATGCTTAAGAACTAACTTGGTGACTTTTTGGTCTTTTTTCCTGCAGCAATTTGTGTATTTTGATTAAAAAACAATTATTATTTGACATACCATTAAAATTTGTATTAATACTTCATCAAATACCGTGAACGCCGCCCCCAACCAAAATAAAAATCCAGAAACAAAGATAGCTCCAAATCAAAGATCTCAAGATATTATGTACATATATTATACCATACGTACGTACCTCTCTTTCCCTTAAATTATTAGGAATTTTTCTTTCAAAAGAGGCTTAACATAGTTGCTGTCCACCTGACCTTAGCATTTTGAGTTTTTCTCTTAACTTGCTGCAAACAATCTTCCTATAAAAGAGGTATGTTTCTTTGTACTCGAATTCATCGTGAGAATTTTACGTTGACATTATATGTCTTTCGCGCATCTTCACTTGAATTAAACGATTTTTCATTTAAATATTTAGCTTTTTTTTGTCATTACTTTAATTTTTTTTAATTTGTTCACATTTAAAATAAGTTTTTCTCTTTATATTTTTTAGATCATAATTACCTCAAATGAAAAAAATAAGCTATTCAATGGATTAGAAAGCTTTTCTATATTTATCTTTAATTAATAGTTATTCACCAATCATAAATAATTATTTTTTAATTTTATATTAAATTATTACATCTGTATTGAGTTAAAGTCTATCAAATTAATTATTTAATAATAAATGTTTATTTTATATTATTGAACTAATATTTAATTTATTTTATTAAACTAAAACGCTATATTTAATAAAACCCAATAATTCTAATAATTGGAAGAGATGTTGCAGCAATTTACAAGTTGCCTTTAGGCACAGACGTTCAATCCAATGAAAACTTCAGTTTTATCCTTCAAAAAGTTGGCATTCTTATGCCGAAGTAGGCATAGATTTAGTTTATTTAACTTTATTTATCAATATTCATATCCCAGATAATTTAAGAAATTACACTATATTAAAATTGTAGTTTTTTATTGTTCATTCAGTGTCATAAAAATGCCAGAAAGAATTAACATGTCGGTCATCTAATATTTTATGTTCTTCATTTCTTTTGTGAACTACGAATCACAAAGATTTTGAAAGAGTTTTATTTATGTTTAGCACATATTAAATATTTATATTAAATACAATATAATATTTTAAATTTCGTGTAGGTATAAATATTTTGATGAATCGATATAAATAATTAGTAATTTAATTTTTTTTTTGGGTCGGATTAGTAATTTAGTTCAATGAGTGCTAAAAAGCATGTAATATAAGAGAAGATTATAGCCGGATAAGAGCTTCGAGCCTCAGGGAGAGTTGCAAGTTAAATGCTCGAAATATATCCACGTAACTCAATACTGATTTTGAATGCTTGAAAGCATAGGGAGCAGCAATAGTAAAGTGATTCTCTTCTGAATTTGAAGACAATCTTATGCTTCTAAGTTCTAACTTATCGCAGGCCTTTTCTTTTTTGTCAAATGTTCTTAAAGCCCATTGGACTTGGACAAAAGGGTGAAAATAATCTATTTATGAGATTATGTAATTTTGGAAAATCTTGAAATTTTTTTTTAAAGAATAATAAACCATGGACAACAAATTTTTTTTTCAAAATCCTCGTAACTTCCATAAGCACTTATATCATATCTAAATTTAAGGCCCGTTTGAATAGCAGAACTTATAATTTATTAGAATTTATCTATCAATATAAGTACTTTTATGTTAAAAAAACAGTGTTTAGATAAATTTAAATAAGTAACTTATCAATATTCAATAAACTAATTTTTTTAAAACTTATTGAAAAAAACCTCTATAAAAATTCAAATTCACGTGATTAGAAAGTTATTTTACACTTTTATAAGTTAAAATTTCATCAAAATTATACCATTCATCTCTCTCCTTCCATCAAAATTATATCTAAATGTTTTAAAAAAAATTTATAAATTTGAAAAACACTTTTTCAAATATGTATTCAAATGTTAAATAATTTAATTTAAAAGTCTTTCTTCTATAAACGCTTTTTATATAAGACCTTATTCTATAAATACTTAAATAAGCTGTATACCCAAACTGGATCTTAATTGATTATAACTAAACTTCTATCAAGTAAGGTCAGTTAAATTCATATGCAATCAATTATGAAAGTTGTTAGGTAAAAGAATTATATTACTCCTTGAAATAGAGAATTCTTTTTCACTTTTTTTTAAGCATGAGAAAAGAAAGCAATAGAATATTGGCTTCACACATTTTACTTAAAAAAGTTGCAACTTGCAGATTTCCTTCTGTAACTATTGCTTTTTGCAAAACAATCGAAATCGAGTGATAAATGGGGGTGATATACAGTTTAATCCATGAAGTCAATTAAGACAAAAATGAGGGATGGACCATGAGGTTGGGTTGGGTCACGTGCTCTTCCGCGTGCGAAGGTGTACGTTGCTCAAAGAGATTGATCACAAGTGGGCAAGTGACCCAACGAGGCTTTTCTTAGAATCTAAATCTAATCAATACAAAGCTAATTTAAAAACATTAAATTTACTAGAGCAAAGTAAATTTATTTATTTATTATTATTACGGTCAAGTATCCTTCACTTTTCCCAAAACTAAATTTCCTCTGGCAAACTATTGTATATTCAAGCATTAATCTCTTCTCCCGCATGTTCATGTCCCTGCAATTGTTCCAATCCATATTTAACTTCAAAAACGGAATTAATCAGGTTTAAACCTCTCTGCAGGAAGGACATTCTTATAGTGGAGGAAGAGGGTTTGTTGAGGAACTGAGGATTTTATTTACAAACAGGCTAGGGAAGATGAGTGCACCTTCATCAGTACCAATCTTGTGAAGCATAGGATGATAGTAGCCACAGTTGCTATTAAAGTTGTATAGAAATTTGCCAGTGATTTTATGAACTCATTCACCAAATCATTTCAGTTATTGAGCGAAAAATTGTTGTAAGAATTGCAGGATTGCAGCTACAATGACAGCAACCATGTACATATATCATTTTTAGCCTGAAATTTATAGAGCTGGTTCTTGTATACTATAAATAAGAGAGAAGAATTTTAAACAACTTCAAAACAGCAGAAGAAAAAGAAAGCAAAAATCATCTTGGCATTAAAAGCAACTTAATGTATCTGAACTCTTTGATATGCATGATAAGAATGCATTATTCATCGCAAGGAGTCCCAAGACATTATTTAGAACACTCAACTCACTCAAGTAACTATATTAGGTATGAGCATAACGTACAGAAATACGCCGCTGAATTGGGCTCCTGCAAGAAGGACAATCTTTCATACCCTGTTTCTCATGGAGCTCATTGCAAGTTGAGCAAACAACCTGATGCGCACATGGGAGGAAAACAACAGACATCTCCTCCGATAGGCACATCACACATTCCCGTTCCCGTTTCACACCCCCTGTCACAGAGTATTCATTTAAATTAGTGACCAGTTCTGAGATAAAGGATGTCTGGGGTTTCTCCGGAGCACTTTCATTTTTCATTTCCACACATCTGCTGGCATAGCTTCCATTAATGCCCCTCCTCAGTGCAGCAATCTTCGAAGAATCAGTCTTCAGTCTCAGTTGTGCAATTTCTTTTTCTAGTTTCTGGATATCATCTCTATACCGCTGCAGATTCTTTTCTGCTTTCAACTTGATCATATCCTCCTCAGAATTTGCTGACACCTCAATTTGCTCTCTTTCTTTTCTTAAAGAACTGGCATGTAGAAGGAGTTCTTCTTTTCCCTTTGCTTCCAGTTGCCATCTAGCCTGTGATATTTTTCCTTTACAATGAGAACAGACGCGGTAACAAAACTCATTTAGCACCTATAGATAGAAGAATGCTTGAATATGCGGAATCTCTCAAATGATGCATGTGTACTGGAACTGCAACTCATGGTTCACTTCAGAATATCGATAGTCATATTTTCGTGCTTCTGATGGGTAGAACCTTCAAAGACAAAAAGAACAAGGGGAAGGGGACAGCAAAAACTTTAAAAGGAGTTATTGTACAGTCTCTCTATCTGTTGCTCTGCTAGCTTAGATGATTATAAGAAGATTAATACTTTGAGACTAGTTAATCCTATGAACACCAATATGCAGCATTGTTAGTAAGAACTGAAGAAACACATCAGATTTACTATTTGAAATGGGCTCGTAATATAAATTTTATATTAGTTAAAACCACAAGCTCTAGTTGTGCAGAAAATATTCTTTCAAACTGGATAATTAGTGACCCTAGAAAGACTTGAGTTAGAGACTTGTCACCAATCCTCCACTAAGCTTCCCCAACCCCCCCCCCCTTTAATTTTTGAAGAGAGGTGCGGGACTTGAATATTGTTAAGGTAAAATGCGGATGTTATATCTATGGTTATTACTGTGGCAATGAGAAATCAGTTGACAACTTGACATCCATATCATTTATTATTTAATATAAAGTCACTAAGCACAGATTCACCCTGAAAACAAAGTTAGTGGTCAAGCCATGCACAGAAATGAAGAACGGGTATACCAAGTGGGTATTTATAAGCAAGTAAGAAAACTTGGAATTGGAATAAAGCTTAATATAAGGACAAAAAAGAGCTTATAATAACTTACCTCAACTTGCTCCTGTTGCACTCTAGCTCGTTCCAATTCCCGCACCAGGTGTGACAATTTGCGCTTTTCAGTCATTAGCTCTTCCTGAAACAATGATTTCTGCTTCTCCCATGACTGAAATTTCATTTGGGTTTTCTTTTCTCTCCTTGAGACCTCTTGACAGCTTGCAGCTGACTCTGCAGCACGTAACTTAGCAGCCTCCATTTCTCTCCTCAGTGCAGTATTCTCCACCTCAAGCCTCCGGACAGCAGCATTAGCTCGCTCCACCTGCCCACTAGCTTTACACAAAGCATTTTCCATCTCAGAAAGCTTCTTCATGGTGTTTTCCTCTAGAGATTGCTTCTCTTTCTTAAGACGTTCAACTTCCTCTTTTTCTTGCTTTAGTGTCTTAAGCTCAGCCTTGTCCTTACTCAGACGACGAGCAGCCTGCATAACCTTCTGATTGGCCCACTCTGTCCATTCTTGGAGCTGATTTTGCAGCTCTTGAACCCTGGGAAGCAACTTAGAAATCATCTCATCCTTTCTATCCCGCGGTGCCCACTGCCCTGGGGACTTGTCATATGGTATCCCTCCATAACTATTGTTAGATGACTCAGTATTGCAGCAGACAGGCACTATAGAAT
Source organism: Gleditsia sinensis (assembly GCA_037074535.1). Taxonomy (NCBI): domain Eukaryota; kingdom Viridiplantae; phylum Streptophyta; class Magnoliopsida; order Fabales; family Fabaceae; genus Gleditsia; species Gleditsia sinensis. The sequence goes on from CM073463.1 coordinate 84,298,094, forward strand.
TGCTTTTTGAAGACAATGAAAGAGATAGATCAGTATCTGTGGCTGATAGTGCAGTTGGGTTACTGACAGCAGGTAAAGGGTTGCCTGCATGTAGTGAAGATGAAGTATTGGTCTTAGGTGATCCAGAAGTGGTATCAGCAGAATCCAGACTAAACGCAGTGGGGGTAGATAAGCCAGCATTAGGCAAGAAATTAGTATTAAGATTGTCTGGAGTCACGTCAACTCCCATTGCCTTACTTATCTTTAGAGATGCATTCTTTAAGTTTATGGTAGTAGATTCTGACACAGATTTAAGTTTTTTATCCAGGATTAAACCACTCAGCCTCCCTCCTCTTGACGACCCTTTAGATCCATATGTCCGATAACTTTTTTCCACATGGAATGATTTCTGGCGGAGAAGGTGGTCCTTCTTAGTATTACCAGAATGGACCTTTCTAACACTTCCAAACTTTTCTTCCACTGTGAGAGATTGAGATGTTCCAGCAGTACTAAATGCTTTATTACCAGAATTTGAAGCAACCTCTTTCTCTGAGAGTCCACCAAGAATTTGAGAATTCTTTAACTTGTTCACACCATGAATTCCAGCCATAAAGGGTGTCTCAGATTGAAAATTATAGGAACCTGAAGGACTTGATTTACAAGGGCTTGGAAGACTCAATTCAGGACCTTCTGTTTCTGTTTTTGACCGTGATTCGGTTTGGACAGACAAGCAGCCATCAGCAGTGCCATCACTAACTAAACTACTTAAAGAGTCACCATCGATTGCACAAGCATGTGATACATTCATATCACAAATTAATAAACACCACATTGCATCTCCAGTACTGAAGAATGGCCTAACCTCTCGAAGAACACAAACCAGTTCAGCCAAGATATACTTCTCCAGCTGCTGTAAATCTTCAAAATAGCGCCCTTGTGGATCAATCTCTTGGCCGTTTCTAAGAAATGCCAGAGTGTTATCAACTATATTAGAGACAGTATCTTTACATCCATAACAGATGCCAGACCTTAGCATGGCCCTTGTAGCAACTTCTTCAGCATAGCCACATGCAACAATTTTTTTTAGTGCACTCTTGAAAATGGTGTCCAAATTGCTCAGGACAAGTTCTTCCAATTGGGCTTCTGTGGGATCACTCCAATCAGCATCATGGAATTCATCTGCCTCTAGTTCCTCCTTAGGTTGGCTAGACCCAACCTCAGATGAACCTACAGGACTAGATAGTCCAAGATCAAGTCTCAATCCATCAGAATGATCTTGGTTAATACTGCACAGGTCACAAGCAGCAGCTTGCCCATGACCTGGGGCTATTTCAAATTTCTCAACAGAAAATTCGTAACTGAGGCATTCATTTTGAGGTGAAGGAATAATCTTATTTGGTTCCCCTAAAGGTGGATCAGCCCTGAATTTTCTCTTATTCCTGCTTCCTTTTTCTTGGACAGAGGCTGAAGGAGACATTTGACTGCTGCCACAGGCAACCAATGATGCCATTTTAGCTGAACAAAACAAGTAAATAAAGATAAACCTATGAATACATTCATGAAGTTTTATATACCCTCAATTTACAAGCACATACGATTATTTCACACCAAAAAACAAGTTCCATGAATTTAAAAAAATCACCAAAATATGAAAATTAACGCTGATGATGAAAGCTCAGAAGAGAGCTAACAACATTATCCACTAAAAATTAATAAAAGAAGTAATGATTAACACTCGATTATAAGACATTGATTGCATTAAGAACCGAAATTCCTTTTACCTGAATTTCAGTATTGTAATCTCCGATTCCCAACTTCCTGAAGGGTTCAGATAAAGGAGGAAAAATAATCAATGAATCAACCAAATAAAATCCCACTAGCCAGAAACATGAATCCAGTAATCTAAGCGTTAAGAGCAAACCCAGTTGACAAAACTTGAAAACTGAAAGCATCAAAAGGATTTCAAATAAATATCAATTCTCCAAACACACCCACAGATCAGATAAAGTGATTAAAGCAAATTGTGTTCGGAAGGCTATAGCATACGCAGCCACTAATACGGAGAAGATCCGAAATACAAGAGGCAGAAGACAAAAGTTATAATCAATATTAGACGATCGAGGAGTACCCGATTGGAGTAATTGTCGAGCAATCAAAGGTACGATCGATCTTTAGAACATCGGAGAATCACAAAGAAAATATGCAGCTCTTTTTCCCGTTTTGTTTTTCTCCTTTATATTTTTTTCTTTTTTGCTGAGGCCAAGAGCCTTGGAGGCTTTCAGCACTGAACGTCTCTCTCTCTCTCTCATAAATTCATAAATAATAAATTAATAAAAATAATAATAATTTTGGGCTGATCGTATTTTTATTTTTTATTTTTTTATTTTTTATGTGCGCCTATGTAAAAACGGATTTCTATAATAATAATAATAATTATTATTATTATTATTATTGCTGATCAGTTTATTTAACCAGCAAAAATAAAATCAACCTTACTTTAAAATTACAACGCCAACTAAATATGAATTTTTCTCTTACAAAATGACTAATAGCAAAAACTAAATATAAACTTTATAAGTGAAGAATTTATCCTTCGCTGCTTCATATAGATTCAGCGTTAAATTAGAGAGGTAAGGTAGAGATGGATTGATGAGAATTAAAAAAAAAACTATTAAATTATTTTCAGCATTAAATCATGTTTTATATAATTCCACGGTGATTGATAAATTCACAATCTCGGGGTTGGCTATAAATCCTCAACCCCTAATTAGTGTTGTTGTAGAACCTGCATCCACAGTGTGATATTGGCATACAATTTATTTAAGTATTTATAAAAATTTTTTTATATAAAAAATATTTATAAAATAAAATTTTTTAAATTAAATTATTTAAAATTTAGATATATATATATTTAAATTTATAATTTTTTTTAAATATTTAAATATAATTTTAATAAAAAAAATAATATAATTTTGATAAAATTTTAACTTATAAAATAATTTTTTAATAATATAAATTTGAATTTTTATAAATTTTTTTTAATAAATTTAAAAAATTAATTTATGAAATAAATTAAAATTAATTTATTAAAAATTAATAAATTATTTATTTAAATTGATTTAAACACTATTTTTTTAATATAAAAATATTTATATTAATATATAAATTTTAATAAATTATAAATTTTACTATTAAAATGGTGAAAAAAGTGGCTAATTTAGAAAGATGTTCTGGATTCAAGCGTTCATTATTTTAAATTTATGTTTGATATTACAAAGAAAAAAAATAGTCCGTTAACTTAACTCAAAACTCAAAAGACTTGAGAATCCATTTTGATCGCAGCACAAATAAAATTTTACATTTTAATTTTAATGTATATAAATCAAAATATTTTTATACCTTTCATCGAAAGTATATTAATTTTTAAAATTATATCATTTACAAACTATTAATATATTCATCAGACAAATAAATAACTGCTACTGTTTTTAAGAATTTTATTTTTCCATATATACGCTCCGGGTTGGGATGCCGGGGGCTCGCAAATTGCCAGAGAACGCTTCATTTTCTGTGGTTTCCTTATTGGCTGTGAATTTGTGATTCAGACCCACCGTCAGAACGAGGAAGTAAGAGCTCAACACTACACAACAGCGGGAGTGGTCTCAGAAGGAGCTTCCCTGCCTGAACAGTGGCACAAAGAGAAGCCTCTCTTTCATAGGAATAAATGCGATAGAAGAAGAAGAGGCGAAGAAGGAGGAGAATGTCGTATCCTGGATTTGGGAAGGATTCAGGCCCCACAGCCCCCCCAAAATCACAACCAGTTTTCGGCCCGACTAACCCTTTTCCTCGTCCACCTTCTTCTTCTATAGCAACTCCACCTGCTCCCTATGCTGCTCCTCCGCCACCTCCCGGACCCAGGTACTCCCTCCCTTCCCTTTCATCTCTCCCGCGTGCGTGAAATCTTCAAGATCGTTTCTTGGGGCTTGGTTTATGTTCCGTCAATTTGTTTGGGAAACCCATTAAAATGTAGAAGAATTTTCGAATTATTGAAAGACTTTAGAAAAATAAAATTGAGATTTTGGCCGTTGTATAGAACAGGAATATCAAAGTTGAAGACATAAGCATTTAAAGTATACTATTTATGTCTTCCATTGTGCGATTTCGCCTTTGGATAGTAAGATTTTGGCAACTATAAGAACTACCCTAATTTCATTGTACTGCGAAATATTTTATTCTGAAGATGAATGCGGGTTGTCATTGAAGGGAGAGCAAACATGATCTGTAATAGGCTTCTTTTGTATTTGAAAGCGATAACAAGTTTTTAGATGTTGTATACTCACGTTAATGTCTATACATCAACTTGTGTGAGCAAGTGAGTAATTTTCTTTTAGCTATTGCTTTATTTCTTGATAGAACTGTTTGTTCCTTTCTTGTTTGAACGTAATATTCTTATCGCGGATTTAAAATGCCACTAAATATTTCCTTGTTGATAGTTCGTATTTTCTTTCAGATCTGTTGTGTCTTCTGGTTGGAGTGATGGGCAGAAACTATTTTACGGAGATTTGGATGCTCTTGCTCTTGAAGGCCCCCCAGCTACTACTACACTTGTTGCTTCACGGGATTCGACGACTGGTATTACAGCCAGAGTTTCTAGAGTTCCGAATCCAGAAATAAACAGATCTCCTTCTTTACCGTATGTAGGCGATGATGCTTTAAAGTACACCACTCAAACTGACCTCACAAAGTAAGAGAATTTATCTTTAATAACAGCATATTTCTCTATATTTATTGTGTATCAGGTTTTTTTATTTATTAATTATCTTTAATTTAGATGTGAATTCTGATTGAGTTCACTCATTTGTACAAAGTAAAAATATACCATTCAATTCTTTTTTCTTTTTGTAAATATTAAATCCTCTGATATATTGGCTGGATTTTAAATAACTATATCATCGTCTAATCTTTTCAAACTTCATGGTACATGGGGTGGATTGCCTAGTTGGTAGTCCTGATGTTGGGGGAAAATTTACAATAAATAATTTCTTCATATGTAAGTTTAGAGGCCTAATAGTGGATGTATAAATTCATCCTACGTGCTAAAAGAAAAGTATGAAGTTCCATCTCTAGTGTTGTATGTTTTCTGTTTTGTTGTCTTTTTGCCTATTTTTCTATATATTGTGGCATAGTTTTAGGGGGTTGATAGATAATAGATTCATTTTAAATGTAATTTCCCAGGAAAGTCATTTTGGTTGTACATTCTTCTGCTCACTTCCTTTAAGCTACAAGTTCTTGTATGTACCTCAAATTGTCACGGGTAATGGCTTTATACTTTTTACCTTACTAATATATTTGAGGTCTCAGTTTGTGCTTCGCTTCTGATTGCAGTAGCCACTCGAATTTGCTTATTGATGACCGTAGTCAGTTACGTATGCTAAAATCACAATCACCTCCTTTGGTACCTGTGAATTATCAGTCTGTTCAGAATTTAAAAGGACCTTCTGTTGCTGTTCAGCAGTAAGTTTTAGATTCTTCTCTCTCTACCTCCTATCTTTCGTTGTATCTCTGGGTGTCTCTGCATATGTATGTAAACAAGTAAGAAAGTCAAAATTGATATCTTGTCTTGTGATTTGTTATTCTTAATATACAGTAAGCTGTCAAAAGACGCACCTGGTCCTGTAAAATTTTGCTAGTGCTTCATGGGCCTTTATTCTCCATGATATGCCATGTTCTCAGTTTCAATAGTTTACTGAATCCTTTTTTTATTACTGTTACTCTTATTGGAATATGACAATGCTTCATGCTTTGGTCAATTATATATTTGCACGATCTAGGAACGGTAAGGAACCTATTTTATTTGAGAACTATGCATTACTGTCTCACATGAAGCATGGAATGATGGACTCAATGAATAACAGTTTGTTTGAAGACAGGGAGTTATCTTAAGGAAGATTAAAATCAGTTTCTTGTGACCTATTTTATGGCCTAGGCTACAGCTCATTTATCAACGACTCCTTTTTATTGTTCCAGTTTAGTTATTAGGTTTTGATGTGCTTTGCGAGTCATCTTACTGAATCATACGAGAGAAAAGGGGGAGCCCATGTTTGTGCTGGTGTTGTTTTATAGGATTAGATTACACAAGTCGTTGGGAAGGAGGGTTATGTCAAATTGTTCTAAAGCTTATCCTTCTTATTGATGACTTAGGTTGTGGCAAGTCTTGCTAATGCAAGTCAACTTTTTTTCCTTATATTAACTTATTTATTTAGGGTTACCTGCCATTTGAGCTTTGCTTGCATGGATTAAATTTCATATTTTTTTTAAGTCCTCTGCCATCTTAAAATATGATATGGTTTTTTCCTTAAGATATTCTTGTTATGCAGGCCAGCTTTAGCTTCCAGTGTATTGGATAACCAAGCCAGTCTGTCAGGCTATTTTCCTGACTTATCGGAACATCAAGTCCAACCCTCAGTCTCACCACATTTTGGTTCTCAAAATCCTTCTTGGAGTTTTACAAACAAACTTGACAATGATCGACTCTCAAAAAGAACTAGGTCCCCTCCTCTGCCATCAGCCAATGAAGATTTACAGGATGATTCTAATGTCACTTGTAAAGACTTAATAAGGTAATTACATGGATTTTTGTGATCCTATCCTTGTTACTGTTTCTGTAATTTACTTTTCTTGCAAAATTTGTCAGAACTTGTTTCTTAGTTTATGCGGAATCATGTCAGCAGTACATTTGATCTTCATTCTAGTTCTTGTTATTGCAGTATGAAATCCTAAAGAGGACTCACCTACCTGTAGATTTCTAGGAAGTACATAGTTAGCTATGGACATCCAAAGATGTTAACTGTAAAACTGAAATGATTTTAAGGTGCTTTGGTAAGGTGTTGGTTACAGGGTGGAGTACTTTCAGTTTGTATAGGACTTTAACTTAAATGCACTTTTTGCTAAAATGGTCATTTGTGCTAGAAGAGGAAGCAGGAAGAAATTTTGAGTAAAAGTGATATGGTTATTAAATGTGACCAATATATTTAACTTGAGTGGTTTTCAATAAACTCTTAATTGACTTCATTAAAAGTTACAAATGTATCCATTAAGCTCTGAAACACCATGTATTGTAGAGAGTATGGGAGAGAGAACTTTTTTATAGACAAGAAAATTGTTGTGGATGAATTAATAGGTTATCTTAACTTTTAATCAGGTGTCATGGAAATTTAGAATCAGATTCACCTTTACACATGAAAGATATAGTTTATGTTTGCAGACAATATAGATATAACCTAGTGGGTTGCTATTGTAACCTGTTAGCGTTATGTAACTTGGTGGAATAAGTGTTTGAAAAGAAAATGATGAACTGAGATTGCTTATTTGAGCTGAAATGCATACTTGAATGCTAGCATTTATATCTCACTTATGAAGTATAAAACAGTATATACATATAAGTAAGCCTGTTGTGTGGTGTCTTTTACAGGCCTTCTTTATCTCCTCCTAAGTTGGGAAGTATGTCAAATGTTTCAAGGAGTAGCCCTCATTCTCAAATTTATAAAAAAGCTTTGCCATCTACTGTTTCTGAAGCCACTTTAAACAAGTCCATCAGTTCCACTGCTCCTAAAAGAACAAGGTCACCTCCTCTATTATCTTCAGCTGGTGAAACCCTTGAAGGAAACTCCATTTCTTCAAATGACAATTCTGAGCGGTAAGTTATTAGGTGCAATTGTGCCATTTTCCATTAATTATGCATATTCTATATGTCTTAAGATTATGATTTTGATGCTCTTCATTTTTAATGTGTTTTAGTGAAATATTAGCCAAGGCAAAGCGTTTAGCTCGGTTCAAGGTAGAACTAAGCAAGTCTCAGCAGAATAATTCTGATATTGCAGACCAGAAGGCTTCTGCAAATAGAAATGAACAGTCTTTGTTGGAGCAGAAATATGTTGTGGGCTATTCTACAGAATCAACTGGCAACTTTACTAATAGTCTTACATCCTCTGATTATGAAGGCTTGGAATCATCCAATATTATTATTGGCCTATGTCCAGACATGTGCCCTGGTATATTTCTTACTTTTTAAATCTAAATGAAAAGTTGTTACAACTGTTATGTTATGTATTTGTTCTATCTCATATTCTGAGTGTGCAGTGAAACAAATCTTAAGCGGTTGGAGTTTATTTATTTATTTATTACATGTTGAGGGAAAACTCCTATAGAGAGAAGTTCATTTTTATTTTGTAGAATTTTGAAGCAAGCAATTCTACCAGTTTCTGGGGAGAAAAAATAAATAATTTTATTTTCTTTTTGATTTGTTTGTGTTTTAGATCCAGAGAGGGGAGAACGGGAAAGGAAAGGTGATCTTGATCAGTATGAACGCTTGGATGGTGATAGAAATGTAACCAGCAGATTTCTTGCAGTTAAGAAGGTAATTGTCATGTTACTGTTGTTTCCTACGAAACACATTTTTGCTCCTTTTTAGAAATTATTATGAAATATTCATTAATATGGTGAAGCATTACAGTATAACAGGACAGCAGAGAGGGAAGCAAGCTTGATCCGGCCCATGCCCATTCTTCAGAAGACAATAGAATACCTACTTAATTTGCTAGATCAGCCTTATGATGAAAAATTTCTTGGCATGTATAACTTTTTGTGGGACCGGATGAGGGCAATTCGGATGGATCTGAGGATGCAGCACATTTTCAATCAAGGGGCTATTACTATGTTGGAACAAATGGTGCTTTCTTGTTTTAATAATATTAGTGTTGGTTTGTTGCATATAGGTCCATGGTTTTTTGGTTCTAGTGGAAATTTATGCACTTTTTGTGAATTAGGATGCAGTGTAAAGATCATGGGTTCAATATCCATTGGGTTTACTGCTAAGTACTAATGGAAAGATGTTGCTCTTATTCACATCTTATTAAACTACAAATTAGATTTTAACGGCGTGAATTAATCATTCAAGGAATGAAATTGGATTTGGGGGGAGAGGGTGGTGGAACCTGAAATTACTCATTTCTTGCCAATTTAAATTATTCTGTGTAAACTACTGTTAAATATGTATGATTTGGCTTCAGTTTTGGTGTCTGATCTGGAGTTTCTGAATTTCTTGATTTAGCTAGTTTGTCTTGGGCTAGTGAGACTTCCATCTCAGCTCTTTTCAGCTTTTTATGTTTTTGGGGTTTCATATATTGTTCCTGAATCTTAATTTGTTGCACAACTCTGGACCTTGTATTATTATCTTTGAACTTGTTGCAAACTTTGGTCATTTTCTGAAATTTAATGAAGTTTTTTCTTTTGATTTATGCCTGGGGTAGTTGGTTTGTGAGCACTTATTGTGGCATTTCTTCATATTTGGCTTTCAATAGCATCGTCAAGATGTTGTCTGCCACAAAAAGCATTCACTTAATGGAAGGAGTCACTTTATCCAACTTTTTAGCAAATATTATGCCCAGATAATTAATTAGTCCATAAAAGTGATAACATTGAGGTTTTTTGATAGCTATTTGAAAACTACAGTGTGTCAAAATGTCAATATCAAATACTTATTTTTAGCTTTTTATATGCATCATCATCATCATCATCATCATCATCATCATATATATATATATATATATATATATATATATATATATATATATATATATATATATATATATATATATAGATATATATGCATCCATAAATTTGTCAGTAGAATGCTATTCTGGATGCTCTGTTAGCTTTATCAAGAACATGCATCTGCTAGGTGATTTATGCAAAGCAGTATTTTTGATTGCAAAGACTGATGATGCTGGTGATTGCTCTGGTTTCAGATAAGGTTACACATAATTGCAATGCATGAATTATGTGAATACACAAAAGGGGAGGGCTTTTCTGAGGGCTTTGATGCTCACCTCAACATTGAGCAAATGAACAAAACTTCAGTAGAATTGTTCCAGATGTATGATGATCACAGAAAGAAAGGAATCAATGTGCCAACAGAGAAAGAGTTTCGAGGCTATTATGCTCTTCTCAAATTGGACAAGCACCCTGGTTATAAAGTAAGTAACTTGTTTAGTAATGTGATCTTTAAGGTTTTATTCGAGATAATAAATCAGTTAATTCAAGCTAGTTCTGCTAGGTTGAGCCTGCAGAGCTCTCTCTTGACCTTGCTAAGATGACTTCTGAGATAAGGCAGACTCCAGAAGTTCTATTTGCCCGCAACGTAGCAAGGTTGTAATTCCCCTAAAAGTTAGTTTCTTTAAGCTGTCATGGTTGCAGTCTGATCATTCTTTTTTCTTTGCTTTTGCAGAGCTTGCAGAACGGGTAATTTTATTGCTTTCTTTCGGCTTGCAAGAAAAGCAAGTTATCTTCAAGCATGTCTAATGCATGCACACTTTGCAAAGGTATGGGGTTCTTTTTTGAAAATTTCTTTTTATTTGTGTTTAATGAACTGCAGAACTTTTTTTTGGGATAAAACAAACTACAGAAAGTTTTTATCCATCCTTATAAAGCCTAAGGCTGCAATGTGTTTTTGTGCAGCCATTTACTTAAATTTTAGTGGACAATGTAATGTATGCATGTGCTTCTAGGAAATTGCTACATTAATTAAAAGCAAACTACCCAAGTTTCTTTTCTAGAATGAAAATGTTGTATCTGCTGTACACAATCAATTACTTGATATATGACAAAACATCCATGCTTAAAAGCATGAATTTTTCTTCTGTTTATTATATTTTCATGCTTAATTTTCAGAGGGATGTGCATCCAGTAAAATTTGTTGATCTTATATGACCTTGAATCTGCTGTGCATCAGCAGGGGGAAGTTTACGGAATTCACTTTATGCATGGTTTAAATTATTGTGACTCAACTGCATGAAATCAAACTAATCTTTCCAATGTGCTCTGTCATCTTCACCAGTTGCGTACCCAGGCACTTGCTTCTTTACATGCTGGTGTGCAAAATAACCAAGGTCTCCCAGTTTCTCATGTTGCTAACTGGCTTGCTATGGAGGTATTTTTCTTGGTTTGATGTGGATAAGTGCTTTCTCCCTTTCTTTCTTTTCTCTTGTGAGGATTTCTTAACTTCCTCTTACTTACATGTTGCTTTATCATCAAACTTAGGATGAGGACATTGAAAGCCTGTTGGAATATCACGGGTTCTTGGTAAAAGCATTTGAAGAACCATACATGGTAAAGGAGGGTCCATTTCTCAATATTGGTAATGATTATCCTACCAAGTGTTCCAAGCTTGTTCACAAGAAAAGGTCAGGAATGATAATAGAAGATGTTTCACCCTCAAATCAAGTTGTATCACTGCCTGTTGAGACTACAAAAGAGATTCAGCTAAGGAAGAAATATAAGCATGAACAACAAATGGTTTCATCTGTCCAAAAGAATAGTTCTGTTGAGAATGTTGATGAGGAAATGCTTGACAATGAAGCTATTTTGTCCCCAAAGGATGGTAAATCAGGATGGGAATTTAAGGAAATGCCAATCAGTGTTCAACATAGTAAAAAAGATAATCGTATTGCTGCTATGCCTCTTTCATCACCATTTAGCTTCTCATTTGCTGATAATATACCTGAACCACAACCGACCAAATCCCGTATTTCTAAGAGTACTACTTCTGATGCTATATTAGCAAGCTCTTTTAAAAGAAATTTGCACTCTGATGTGGATGGAAGGCTCTTGGAGGTTATGCCAAAACCAGCTCCACCAGAAAGTTCAATAGGATATAGTTTTAGTTTTTCTGTGCCAGATCCTATGCCCCCAAGTGCATCTAAAGATGAATTTCTTCTTATTAATCAAGGAAATGAAGATGAAATTGACCAAGCTGGAGAAAATTATCAAGATAAAGAAATTGCTGCAGCAAAGCTAAAGCTGTTCTTGAGGTGTTCTAGCCTTGTCTCATTACCTCTTTTTAATTATTTAGCATTCTTGCATATTGCCCTGCTTATGACTTGTTTTAAGTCAATATATTTTTTACCATAGTCGATATTCTCTTATGTCTGCCCTGTCCAGGTTATGGAGGAGACGGGCATCAAAGTTGAGGATGTTACGCGAACAGAGGCAATTAGCAGCAAATGCTGCACTGAACTCATTGTCACTGGGGCCACCTATTCGACAATACATAGATGTAAGTTTGCTAGGTTTTTGTAAATTTTAATATTCAATTGTTCTTTGCAGTTTTCTTTCTCTTGAGCTGAGCTGAATTAATGAGAAAATTTTATGTTTTCTTTTATCTTTTTTTGGTGGGTTGGGAGGGGGGGTTGTGTGGAGTGAAACTATGATGATGATCTAGCAACATCTCCTTCTAATGGTTACTTCTTCCGCCTTTAATGTTTTCACAATTTGCATGTGTGCATATGTGTGTGTATTATTTATAAATATCCACCTACTTTACAAAGAACTTTTTGGTAAATATCAAACCTTGACTTAATTTAGTTTATATATTGACTTCCAGTATCTTCTTTTTTCCCTGTGTAGCAACCAGGAAACTTTGACAAGTTTGACATTGATAAAGCTACAAGAGAGAGATACGAAAAACAGGAAAAATCGTGGGCAAGACTTAATGTTTCAGAAATGGTTGGTGGCATACTAAGCAGAAGAAACTCAGGTGCTAAATGTTTGTGCTGGAAAATTATTCTCTGTTCTCAGATGAACAGTGGATATAAAATGGGCGCAGCAGGATTGTGGTTGATCTCGAAGCTCATGCCTTCCAGTGATGATGACATAGTTATTTCATCTCCTGGCCTGGCAATGTGGAAGAAATGGGTTCCTTGTCAATCTGGTGCTGATCCTACCTGCTGCTTCTCTGTAATTAGGGATACAACATTTGGTAGTGTAGATGAAACCGTCTCTGGTGCAAGTGCAGTTTTATTCCTTGTATCTGAAAGCATCTCATGGAAACTTCAAAGGGTTCATCTCCATAACCTTCTCATGTCAATTCCCCCTGGTGCTTGCTTGCCCCTTCTGATCTTGTGTGGCTCATATGATAAAGGATTTTCTCCTGTTATAATTAATGAACTTGGGCTTCATGATATTGATAAATTCCGAGTTAGTGGCTTTCTGCTTGTCTTCCTCAGTGAGAATCAGCAGATGGAACACTTGGGTGGGTTTTTCAGTGACGGACGATTAAGAGAGGGGTTGGAGTGGCTTGCTGGAGAATCACCCTTGCAGCCCACCCAGCAATGTGTGAAAGTACGAGAACTTGTTCATACCCACCTTAATTCCTTGTTGAGGGTTCATGATAGCATCAATAACTCAAAGTTGGGTCCTAATGACTGTATCTCAGTATTCAATGAAGCTTTGGATTGCTCAGTACAGGAAATTGTTGCTGCTGCCAATGCAAACCCTGCTGGTTGGCCATGTCCTGAGATTGGTGTACTTGATCAGTCTAGTGATGAGGATAGAGTGCTGAAAAGGTATTTGCCGCCATCGGGTTGGAGCTCAAATGCAAAAGTAGAACAAATTATTTATGCTTTGGAAGATTGCAAGCTCCTCCACTTTCCTGATGATTTATCCTGGTTGGCCAGAGGTTCCAAATTTGGACATGAGATTGAGAACCACAGGTTAAAGCTTGAAAGTAGCTTAATCCAGTACCTGACTCATACTAGTAGGATGATGGGAGTTTCATTGGCAACAAAAGAGGCACACGTCATGCTGCAAGCATGTGCTAGACTCGAGCTTCATGGCTCAAACTACCATATAGTTCCACAGTGGGCCATGATTTTCCGTCGAATCTTCAACTGGCGATTAATGAGTTTATCCAGTGGGGAAGTCTCCTCAGCTTACATCTCAGAATGTCATCATGTTGCTCTTGCAAGTTCAGATCTGGATGTGGGCCTTGAAGCTAGTTTACCTTCATATCATCTGAATGCATTTTTAGATGAAATAATTGAAGTTGGCTGTAATGCTCCTATCCTTGTCAAGGATCAGCCCAAGCCACTTCAACATCTTCCACAGAGGGACTCAAATGATGTAATTCATGAGACTGTTAGCCCATATGATTTGAGGGATGCTGAAAGCAACTTTGCACCGGATAAACTGCCTAGCATTAATACAGTTTGCACATATGGATTAGAGAATGCTAGCAGTGAAGCCCCAACGAATCGAATAGCAACCAGAGAAGCTGAAAAGTTAAGCAAGCTGCTGGACCAATGCAATTTGTTGCAGAATGTCATAGATGAGAGGCTGTTTTTATACTTCTGATCTGCTCATGTTTTTGTTGTGCTTGTATTTTATATGTATTCTCAACAAAGAAAGATGAAGTAAAAAAAGAAAAAGAAAAAAGGCTAACCCAAAGTTTACTTGTAGGCAATTTTGTATAACAAATAAGAATATCTTGTGTTATTTATCTACCTGCTTGTCTCCAAGTAGCAATTAAACTTATTTTAGAAAATTGTGACAGCCGCATGAAATAAGAATGTGTCTCTTAAGAATAAAACAAAGGATATAAAAGAGAATAGAAATAAAATACATTTGGAATATATTGAGGATGAATAGAATTATGCAGACGAAGAGAAGTGAAAGAAGAGTAAAGTAGGGAAACATCTAACAAGAGGCGACGCTCGTTTAATGTCTCCCGGCCTCAGTGCTCAGCTGAGATTTAATTATTTCTTATATATCGTTTATTTAACCTACTTTAACCTCACGTTTCAGGGTTGTGGTCGTTCTGAATAGTTGAGCTAAAAAAAAGTTTTAAATCTGTTAATCCATTAAGATAAAGTTATAATTTTAAGTAATTGACTTGAATATTAAATTGAGAACTGCTTTATTTGCAGCTGAACAGAGAAACTTGGTTTTCAATTAATAAACCGAAGCATTATAAACAATTTGTTTTATCCTTTTTGTTAGAATTTTTTTTTTTCACATAATTTTTGTGAGGTGGGGTGAAAAAGAATCAATAGCCACTGAGTGGCAAATGGTACCCAATAAATAATGGTTATTACAATTTCCACACACTTAAGATAGCCATCTCATGGACTTCTCTTTTTGGTAAACGACTGGAGAGTCATTTGTTGAGTTATTTCCTGTCTATTTTTTTTAATTGCTAAATAAAAATGTTTAAACATTATTTCAAGAAGTGTTTTATTACCATTTAACGAAATTAGTCTTGAACATGAAGCCATCAATTAGATTGTTCAAGAGATTATTGGGGTTAAGAACACGGATTACTTTTGAAATGCAATTCAAAATCCAGATATGTTTCTCATGGACGATCCAGCATCTGCATAATAGAACGAGGATCATGGATAAAATTCTTCTTAGACCAACGACCACCTTATGAGTTTCTTCAACAATTCATTTCAAACGGTAGTCACCACCCAATGTCCCTTCACAATTTCCTTTTATCTCAACTCCCTTAGATTCCCTTCCAATGTTTAAATCTGAAGGTGCAGTGCCATCCCAGGAAGACAAGCTTTGTTTTCTCCTGATGAGGTTCTATATGGTTGAAGATTGTGACAAGAAAAATCACCACTGACCAGTTATGTTTTCTACATTTCAGAAAGGGTCCTTCAGCTGCCAAGATAATGCACCTCAAACTGGGAACCTTGAGCAGCCTAACAAAAAGGAGTCAGAATAACGACTCAATGACTAAAGTAGTGGCCACAGAAGTTCTGCAAAAGACTAAAATAGAATGAAGAAACCTACCACTTAGGAGAAATTACAAGGAGAATTGGTG
The DNA here is from genome assembly GCA_037074535.1 of Gleditsia sinensis. Taxonomy (NCBI): domain Eukaryota; kingdom Viridiplantae; phylum Streptophyta; class Magnoliopsida; order Fabales; family Fabaceae; genus Gleditsia; species Gleditsia sinensis. Next base: position 84,313,734 of record CM073463.1, read on the forward strand.
AAGCTTCCATAAAGCCTCTCTTCAATCACTGTAAAATGAAAAGGAAGAAGAAAAACTTATAATACTGGTCATTATCAAAAGATTAACAAATATAGAAATTGGCACCAACCGATCCAATTGATCTTTGACATGCTGGAGAGGGAACCACTATAGCTGGGCTTCTGACTGAGACTACTTGCTCAGAGAAATCACTCCTCACAGAAGAATAAATATCTGACCCAGTGGTAGCAGATATTTCAGAAGTTCCTCTCTTGGCCCTCGTTACAGTAGCAACGTTGATATTATCTGATCCAACTCCAGAAGTACCTGCCTACATGATTTAAACAAATATCAGATAAACAAGTCAACAAATGATGGGATGAAATCAAATCATTAAACCACCTGTAGCAAGTTGTTGATGCATATTTCATTTATAAAAGGGAGAAGTGTCTTACATGCAGAAGGGCAAAATATAACACTGCATATAAAATTTTGCATGTTATTTCTAGTTTCTTGCAGCAGGTAAACACAGATCCCTACAAGGTAATCACAAGCTACCAAAGCTGACCAAACCTCATCATTCAAGCGCATACCCATCATCCAGATAAACATTCAAATCTTTGTATGAATAGGATTGGCTTATAATAACTCCCAACGGGCATGTTCACAATAAAGATCATTTTCTTGTCACCTACATTTTTTTGGCGGATAAAAAGAACTAATGGACATGAAAGATTTAATATCTTTAAAACAACCTATGTAGAAAAAAAATTAAGTTAAATGAGGCCCAAGAAATGTTCAAGTAATCCATACATTAGATAGGCCTTTGATCTGAACAATGATAATTGTTATGTCATCTGTTCGGTTCTCATGTTCCAACCATAGTTTATATGACTCTCCAGCAATGGCAGCACATGCATCCCAGGGATCTGTATAGCTAGCTGCCTACATCATAAAAGATATCATAAAATTATTATCAAAATAAAATATGAAGGGCGTAGTGTCATAGTTAGGATTTCAACTAAGAACTTTACATTGGGACCAAAATAAGGCAGGTTCCACCCATCAGAGACAGGTCCAATTTGGATTAAGGACAAAACTTAGATGCAATTTCTTAATTATTTGCTACAAGATTCTTCGATAAAATTATGGCATGTGGACTTTTTTTTTCCAACTCAGCAGCATATTGTCCTTGGAAAGAAACTCTTTAACATGTCATAATTTAATAGAATAACCTCATAACAAACACCTAAGAATGTCATCTAAGTTTTGTCCTTGGATAAACAGCATAAATCAAGAAGAGTTTATCAAATAAGCTCTAATGGCATAGGCCTGGTTTAAAGTAAGATAACGTCAAGTGTTTGGCCAGACACTAAAAAGTGCTTATGCAGATGAGAATAACTTTGTTAAAAATTAGAATTAAACAGCTTCTGCGCGGGTTGTTGAGTTTTTGCAGGCATTTAATATCTTAAGCTTCAATTTCATGCTTATGAAAATAAGCTAAAATCGGCTTATAGATGCACCATCAGCGCCTATGATAACCTAATCAAAACACATTAATAAGTGCTTAGGAGAGTAGATAAGCTCCACTAATCTGCTAATAAGCCCATCCAAATGGGGACTTAGCAGCAGTAAGCAGTAAAAAATGCAAGTTTCTGATACTGAACAGCTAACCGACATTATAAAGAATGTGTGAACATTAATTAAGCATGTAAAATAACTATCAGCAACTAGCATCCTGTCTCTTGAACTATTTAGAAATCCTCCTAAGAGGTTTACAAAATTATGGCAGGCAGTTAATACACATGATAAGCAGCTAGGTCTTATAGAAGAATCACCCAGAAATCATCTAAAATAAGGGATTTAATTTAAGCATAAGGTGACATGATTGATTCACATTAACTGATAGACCTTCTTTCATGAATATAATTAGCTACAGAAACGTATAAATAAACAAGAAATGTTACCATAAAATCCAATAATGGGAACAAGCCAATGACATGCAGTCAACATAACAAAGCACTGGTTTATACTTTATAGGTAATATAATCAATTATGGTTTGACAGGATATGGCAAATAGAGAGCACATTATTCCAAGCAATAAATATCACATGCTCCATAAACTCAGTCTATTAACCTATTCTTATTTCAACAATGAGTATATTAAGTCAGATCCTCACTGTAGTTTAGGGCAACTTTTACCTACAAGAAGGCAGAAAAAATAAAAAGCACATACTGTATAAAAATATTTTCCATAGCTTAGATCTCTACTGAAGAAGAAAACCAAATTGGAGACATTCTAATTCTGTACGCATCCTCATAAACAGATGAGAAGTGGAAAAGCATAAGCTATATACCAAACATATCGGTATCTTCATCACTTATGGATAAGTATTTAACTTCAGCAGCTATGTATTTTAATTAAATTTCCAGATAAATGTAATATGCACCACAAATGATGCTGAACAAGAAACATAAGGTTGTTGAATACATCTAAAATGAGGCCATATCCAATAGAATCTGATACTGTAATGGTATTTGCATTTCTCCTGGTGTAGGCAGTTCTTCCTATAGCCAGGCATTTAATAATATTTCTTTGGACCACACAGCCATAAACGAAACTACATTCAGAATAATAGAATATGCATCAAGGTTTTCAAGTTTGAGCCTTAAATTGCAAGCCATTAACAGATATCAAAGATTCCATTAAAAGTAGATGATACAATTATTACAGTAAGTGTAAGCCAAATTCAACCAGTGAAAAAACAAAACTAATTACCTAGTAAACTTTAAGTCATAGAAAGGGCCAGTAAAAGAACTAAAGCAGAAAACAGGTAGCATGCCATACCATATCAACAACAGTTTGGCTTGATAGGAACTCGAATACGCCATCACTTGCCACAATAAAGAAAAGATGATTAGGTGTAAGCTGAACCATTGACACCTCTGGAGTAGCAGTGACACCTATAGTCTCTGCCAAACTATCCCCTAAACTCCTCGTAAATGCAGTTCCAGGATACATCCCATTTGGAACCCACAACCTTGGAGGATCGCTACCCTGACTCTCTTCATCGCCCCAAGTCTGGATATCTGGATCCTTAAGCCCTTCCACCTGATCAACACTCAACACCCTTGCGCCACAAAGTTTCACTCTCTCATATTCATCTCTCCGAAATGGTGTCTGATCAAAAGATAAGTCCTCAGCAACAATGCAATTCCCGTCCTTAACCGCTAGCACTGCTCTCGAATCACCAACATTAGCAACATAAAGGGTGTCTCCGATAACAAGCACTGTGATTGCGGTAGTGCCGCTCATAGAATCGTCGATCTCACTCTGATGTAATTGGTAATTTGTTGTGAAGAATGCTGAAGTATAAGCCTGAACAGGTTCCTCCAACAAGGCGGGGTCATTTGATAATGTTTCTATCAACCTGTTTTTAACAAAGTTCGAGCACTGGCTACCCAATTGACCATGCCCATCATAGACACCAAAAAAATGGATATTTGGGTTACCTTGAACTTGTGTCTTAATACAGAAACTATCTTGGTTTTCTTTATCCAGTGAGTCGGGGTAGTATCCCCGCTGTGTGAGAACAGAGTATTCCAACATGAAGTTGTGAGAAGGAACGGAAACAGACTCCAATGATCTCTGATTACGTTTATGCTTCCATTGGGCACGGTAGGGACCGAGTTCTCGGTAGTCCCGGGGACCCCCAGAATCTGATCGCGGAGGGTAGCCGCGACAACACTTGCAATGGACACAACCCATGTTTCAAAGGGAGCTGTGCTGCTGGAAAGAAAACCTGGAAGCACCAACTAAAGCTTAAGAGCAACCATGATGCTCAAAATAACATTGGCGGCGCAAGTATGCAGGTGAGCAATTCTGGGTGGGAAGAAGAGGGTAGGTGCTTCTGAAACTCGGCATTTTGGCTCCTAACGTGATGCTTTGACTCTTTATGAAACAGAATTTGAGAAACATGAACAAACCCTAGAGACAAAATCAACCAGGAATCAGAAGAGAATTACAATTATGAGGAGGAAATTGTCGTCAGAGTTTTACATAAACAAAAGGGATCTTTTAATTGTGGATAGATGAACATCCTAAGAAGAGAATGATCTGAGGAAACCCAGAACTCATGCGGATACGAAAACCCTAAAGTAAGCCCACCGAGAAGCAAAAGGTAGAGACATTTTGGTATATGACCCCAAATAAAATAAAAAAATTAAGCCTTTCGCGTTCAGAACGTGTAATGGGGTTCACGAAAAGGAAAAGAATTGTACTTTTCCTTGTACACAGAGATCAGGACGCAAGAACAGAAAGCATCGAAGGAAACCCCGGTAGGAAGATGGGTCCAAAAAGAAGGTTACAAGAATGGGTTTGCTCCAAAAGAATGAGAAGGACAGAGGGTGAGGGAGAAGGGGAGGATTTGAAATTGTGGGGTGCATAGGGGGTCTGTCTCTGAAAAAAACCCGCATTCCAAGAAAAACACCCACCCCCAACATATAATGCAACGCGACGCTGAGCGAAAGGGGTCAAATAAATTTGCTCCCCTTTCTCGAAGAGAGTCCAGAAAAGGACAGGGACAATTTTCCAACATAAACAGACAAATTAACAGTAATAAACTAATAATAGTAATAAGTTTGTTTGAAGCATTTTAATTAAATTACGAGCTAAATTGTTGGGTTTTAATTAAAGGCGTTGCAATATTCACATGTGCACGTCTCGAGCTCACATCTAGAAATATAAACCTTCACTGGTTTCTGGATTTTTTGTTGGGAGATTACATGTTAGTTTAATTTGTTATTTAACACATGAAACTGGACCCATTAAAATTTTTAGTGTGTGTTTAAAATATTTCAAAATTTAGAATTAAATTAATGATTTAACTCCCCTAATATTAATAATTAATTCTTGTTTAATCAAACGAAGGGAGCATTGCATTGTGATTAAACCCTGTATTGGATAACAGAATCACCCATTTGTTGTAGTCCAGGAACGAGAACTCTTTTAGTTTCAAGAATGAGACATTATGGGACTTGAAAGAAGCCCGCATAGGGTCCAATTCATGGAAATGGGCCATCGTGAGGACTAGTGGAGCCTCCCTTAGCTCAATATTTTCATCCAAAAAGAGAATAAAAGAAGCCACGCCAGTCCCAAAAAAGAAAAAAAGAAAAAGAAAAGAAGCCACTGTCCGTAATTCAAACTGCTTTAGTGCTTTGCTTGTATCCATGTGTTTGGTGGTGTAATAACTCGGTATTATATCAAACAGGTATAGTTATTATGAACCTTTTTGGCAAGATCTCCCTTGTTTATGTAAAAAGGCAACTACGAATATGGGACAAATTATTATTGCTTCTCTACTTGTCTCCTACTTTTGTCATCTATTTGCGTTCTACATGGCGTGTTACCCATATTCAATTACGGCCACGTGCACGTTAAGTTTCATAACCCCCAGAGAAATGCCACCACCCCCAGCCTTTATATATTAAAGGGGAGCTAGAGCAGTTTGAACTTAAAATAAGAAATATTTTCCAATAATTCAGGTAGGGTGGTGGGTGGAGTAATATAGACACCAAATTAAGAGATTCGTAAGAATTATTATCATTTTTTTAAATACGGTTCGTTACACACTTGTTTGTACTATTAAGCTAATCCTTGGAGTTAGTTTTGAGATTTTATTTGTAACTTGATTGATCTGTTGAGAATTTATTTTTCTTTTGGATTTATATAACAATCTTAAACACTAAAGTCTAAAGGGGTATTCTGGTTGAGTGACAATGACGAACTCATGCAAAATAAAATATGATAGGACTCGTCAAAACTCCATGTCATACAACTCTGGACTGGTAATGCTTTATGCACCTACATATATATACCCTTTTTGATTGCTGAGCTCCCAAAACTTGGTGTAACAACCGACGAGTAACGAGAAATAATTGATAAATATATACTAAAAGTGTGATTTTGTTCTTTAATAATCTAGAAACAAAGCATAAAAGACAAGAGAAGTAGATAGAGGAGAAGGGAAATCAATGAAAGAAGAAAAGAAAAGAAAAACTAAACTAAGAGAAACAAGAGAAAGCGAGAGAGAGAGAGAGAGAGAGAATTCAATATGACCTCAAACAAGAGCACTTTTAAACCCACTACACAAGCTCAAAAATCTTAGGCGTGACAAGCCTAAGTGGGGTGCATTATCATGATCTTCCAGTAACCCAACCTCCCCCACCCTACCTTACCTTCTCCCTTTTCATACTATTCCACAATCAATCCCCTCCTCCATGTCTAACCTCTTCATTTTCATCAACCACTTCTTTTTTATCTTTCTAAACAAGTCAGCCCCAGCATTCATCATCCATAATAATCACATTTAGCCATGTCATCATCCCCCATTACCCGTTGCCCATTACCCTCACCCTAACATTTTCAACTAAGTCTAACTCCCTAACTACTATGTTTTCCCCCTGCCTCCGGCCACCACCACCGCTGCCGCCACCCCACCACCCATGCTCATCTCTGCTGTCACTACCCCCTTCTTTATTTTCTCAGGCTTTAAGTGCTTTTCCGACGAGGTGTAAACGTTTGAAACACAACGCTACCTGCTGCTGGAAACTGGTCCATTGCACAACTCCGGCATTTCAACCCCAGAGGCTCCACTGCACTTGCCACCCGTGTCCACATCTCATTGCTGTAGTCACTGCACGTCGTGGAGACTGACATAGTTGCCGGCCGGAAAATCTGAACCACCTTCCTCAACACATGCACTACATCATCGTTGATGGAACCCACGCATTCAAAGCTTGCATAACTGTAACCATCCTCTGGAGTAACGTGAATGGTGGAGTACCAATCCCCGTCTATTCCATTCATTGAATACCCACAAGGATCGAAAGCAAAGTCACAAATAAGTGCTTCTGGGTTGATTTCATCGATGCCCGTAAGCTCTGTCATTTCCTTCCCAGCTGAGTCGCCGGTTTTTCCATCATCGGGCCGCCGGAAGAACTTGCGAGCAAGAATAGGATCAAGCTCGGTCATACAGATCTCCATGGTGTATAATTCACTGTCATGGTCATAAGGTATATGAGACTCATCACTAGCAGTGAAAACGTGCCAAGAATGAGAAGAAGATTTAGAAGGCATGATTGAAGCTTTTCTGTAGCAGAGATTGGTGGGTATGGTCTCTTCCAAATAAATCACTTCATCTTTGAAGCTAGTGTAAGGGAAAGGCTGTGACTTGGGAAAGATGAAGCTACCTCTCGTGTAGCGGCAAGAGCAGAGGGTGAGGCCCAAGTGATGGTGAGCATAGTAGATCAAGGGACGGATAGATTTGAGAAGTTGGGTGGTCCCACAAGTCTTGATAATGATCTTGGTTGGGTAGACAAAGAGGCTAGACTCTGATAACACATAGGCATCAAAGTAAGAGTTGCCAACTGCTGAAACCACTGTGCATTGGACAGCTTGTAGGACTTGTTGCAGTGATTCAAATTCAAGTTTCCTAAGACCCAGTTGGAGAAAGGCTGGATCATCACCAAAGAAATGGAGCTCCAAGCGTTTCTCAAACCCTTCAAAACCAGAGACAGCCATTGGGTTAAGTGTGTATGGTTGTGAGAAGGGGATGTAACAGAACAAAAGAGTATTTGTTTTTTTCTTCTTTTTTTTTTAGAAGGTGACGAAGGGACAAAGCTAGCAGAAGAAGCTGAGAGAGAAAGGGTTGATTGGATTGTAGATGAAGAGGTGAGAGAAAGGATTGGGGTCAATGGGATTTATAGGTGTGTGAGTGTGAGTGCGAGTGTGTGTAGGAAGCAGGGAGGGAGGGTTTAGAAGAGAGCATGCGGGTGACGGAACCAAGAATCATGATTGTAGGCATAATGAAGTGAATAGGATGATGATATGCAACAATTTTTTTTGTGTGAAAATCTTCTCTTCCATGAGAGACAGCAATAGGAAACCAAATTTATGCCCACACTCATCAATTCCTTGTTCCTTTGTCTCTGCCTATTCTATATATCTATCCTGTAGTGATAATATTTGATCCTGACATATGAATTCACAACACCAACATTTAATCTAAATCGACTACATACTAATTTTTTGTTATTGAAATTTATTGGCAGTGTTTAGGCAAGCACAATAAGTTTAGACTTTATTTCCAACACTCATGAATACTATCAATCGACTAAGTTTTTGGACAAAATAAAGTTTAATATTTAGAGGTTATTTCTGCACTTTATGTTTCTTGTTTTTAGGAATTTAATCTTGGAAAAATTTAATTTACGTTGAACATGGAAGGACAAGGGTACCTATTTTGACCAAAAGATCTGGTTGAACTGATGCAGGGAAATGACAGACATAATTGCATTGAAACCATATCATAAACTTCTTTTCACAATCACATAGCAAATTAAAAACACGTAAGTGTCCAAGACATCAGTTATTCAAAGGAATTGGTTTACAGAGTCAAAATTCAACATTCAACAGAACTACTTGAATGATAGTTCTAGGAAAAGCAGAAACATAATAATAAACCGGAGCTAGATGCTGTTCTGCAAGACAACAATTATAAACCAGAGCTAAATGTTGTTCTGCAAGACAATTATTAGCTTTGTATAGGTAATAAACCTGTTCAATTAAAGCTACATTACTAGCAATAGAGGTTATGAACAGAGTATAACAGAGTACAGTTCAGTGATTTTGTAACAAAAAGTTAAAATTAGAAGTAAAAGGCCCAATCACTTGGGACTGCGTGTGATATGAGCACAACCTAATATTGATAATTGCTAGTGCATAATGGAAAGGAGAAAACAACTCAGTTGATGGAGACAGCATTGTCTATTCCCAGGAGAGCAAGTGTTAAATTGACGTGCCTAAAATGCCATCCATATTTTGGGTTAGAATAATTTGTTATTATGCAGAAGAAAAATTATGGACAAAAAAATACAAAAGGAATCAGGCGTGGCAGGTAAATAATGAGAATATCCTTGACTTGGGGGGGAGGCCTGTACGTGAAATGAAAAGCACTTGCATCATTTTTATTCTTCATGCAATTTCATGTAGCTAGGTGGCATTATCATTATAATTATTTTATTTTATTAACTTGTTTTCTGTATTTACCAGGCATGCATGCACACTTGTTAACCATGTCAGAATTCAAATTAAAAAACGGATTCTCTTTATCTTCCAAGTGATTAGTCTTAATGGCTTACGGGGATAGAAAACAATCAAATAACTTTTATCATTATGTTACCCCGAAAGTTTTTAACTTTTTTAGTTTGACAAGATCTTATGTATTGAGAGTTTATGTTATAATACGAATACATACTGCTAAACATGGCATATTGCATTTTTTGTTTCTGACCCAAACACAACTCAAATATAATAGCTTTCTTGTAATTTGGTCGGAGACATCAAGTTGATTTGGATCATAATGTTTAAGTAGCTAGTTTGATATGGAAGGAACAGTAATTTTGAAGTAAAAGGGAGTAATTAGTGCTTCATGGTCTTTTAGAGGAAGTTTAGGCAGCTGGTCTCTGCGTACAACAGCTAAAACGACCTTCATCATAAGTGTAATCTCCTTGACTTTCAATTTAAGAGTATTTTCAAGATTATATCAATAATTCAGCACAATCAACATTGGAGAAGCTTCCCCTTAATTAGTATAGATATGTATTTTAAAAAGAAAAAGAAATACAAAAGCTAACTACCCACACTAACTAAATGGTAGAAGGGGGACTGAATAAACTAAATTTGTGGTAGAGAAGATGGGAAGGCAATGATGAAAAATTGTGAGTTCAGAATCAAAATTTGCAGTTTTAAGAGGTAGAAATGATGTAGAATGTATGGCGTCATGAATAAATCTGATGGGTGTGGCTGGCAGCCTCCATTATGACCACAAACCCACCTCTTTGTGATGCACGCGCACTACCAAACTCAAACACTATCTCCTAAACCACACTTTAGCTATCTCACTCTCACACGCAAGCGAAACCCAGCAGCATACCAACACAGACAGACACAAACATTCGCACACTTTGCACACATTCACTCTCTCCTTCCATACTCATCACAAAAAAAAAAAATGGTCAACCACTTTGCTGAATCAAATCTCACTTAAAAAGTTTCAAACGAATAACATATCCCAGTCCCACCTTTTCACATCAAAACTTTCAAGCAAAATCTTGCTTGCTCTCTTATCTTAGAATTAATTGTTGGTTTGAGGAGTTTGGTAATTTGAAGAGACAAAGAAAAGGATTTGCAAGAGTTAAAAAAGTTCAAAGTTGAAACCCACCTTAATCCTTAATTTTGGTCCCACAAAAAGTAGTCACCTTTCTAAACCCAACAAGCCAGAAAGCCACGTCCTCCCCTTCCTTTACCCTCCTCATTCCTTAGCCCAAATCACAATAATGCAACCACAAAACAAACCCATGATTGGTCCCACTGATGGAGCCGTATGCGCCCCCCGACAACACCGTGGACGACCCCACGGGGCTACACATCATCTAGCATGTGTCCCAACTTCATGGCACACTAGGCCCCATCCTTGTTTGAAACCTTAATTAGAGTTGAGGGACAAGTTGTCCCCACCCAGTCCTTAGCTGCGAGACAATGGCAATAGTTGGTAAGGGGCAAGCGGGCTTTAGCCGCCATACTTGCTTCCACGCGCATATTTTTGGCACACATGTGGCAAATTGGCACAATGGATCAGTATGGAAATTTTAAGTAAGCACTAATGAGCACCGCAGGAGTAGTGCTACTGTACCATGCGCACAAATTTTTTGGCAAAATGCTTGGATTGGAGCCCCACCAGGCTCCAATTCAATTTTTGGAAAGGATTCCTTATCATGTTTTTAATATGAGTTAGTGCTGCAGAAGCCATGAAAATTTTGGTTTCATTTGATCTGTCCTTCTCAATTTCTCAAGGAGTCAAGGTCTTTCGCTAATGGCTTGGTTAAATGGTGTGGGTCTGATATGTCCTAGTCTTTTGCTTTTGCTTTTTCTCCTCCTCTATAAAAGATGATGAGCAGTGCAAGATAAACTGGACTTTAATCCCGTGCATTTAGTGATAGTAGCTATTGGAGGAAAATGAACAAACAGGTGATGGGCATAATATTCCTCATAATGTATCTTCTCCATATTTAATTCTTTTAAAGGTTTCAGGTGTTAGTTGACTGTAACACTTGGATTTAGCAAGTCCAATCTAAGTAGAATCTTGATGATTATATCAACATGCTTGATTACGGAAATCTTAGAAAGGGATCAACCATGCAAATAGAATAACGAGCTTGTATTTTGAATTGGTTAAATTGAGATTTTTTTTTTATCAAAATATGAACTTCACAGCAAACTATAATACCCCTTTTAGGATTGAAAAGGAATAGTAGTTTTTGAAAAGAAGGGTATTAGTGATCTAGAACTAAAAATAAATGCTCCCATAAGAATCATTCCTCGTAGTTGCGCTTAGATTTTTTGAAGCAAACAAGACATGTTCTGAACTTTTGAAGTGGCCAATCTTTTAGAAAGTCCCCACAATCACAAAAAACAAATACGGGGAGAAAGAGAGAGAGAGCGCCTTACCTCAAGGTGATAAAATAATTTGGGTTTCCTAGTAATGTTTAATGGGACACGTCGAGCCTCTGTCCATGCCACAGCTAAATCTATCTCGAAAGATGGAGATACTGAATTGGACATACCCCGAGAGAGAGAGAGAGGCACATTTGTATGATAATATCCCAAGCATCATTTCTCTCGTGCTTTAGCCAAACCTTCTCCCACACTTCGAATATTGTCTCTATTTTTTTCTTGCAAAATTGGAATCTCTCTTGATTGCTCCTCCCAAGCATCATTCTGCTGCGTGACATTGTTACCCTTACTCACTGCTTTCCCCTTCTCTCTCTCTCTTCTTCCCTTTCCCCTGTCTGTCTGCAGTCTTATTCGTTTACTTTCCCGTACAAGAATGCTTCGCAGAAATATCCACCCCAAATCATGCCTACTCTCGCCTCACCACTCACGCTAACTAGCTTCACTCTCTTTAAACTGATGTACATAATTTTTCTCAATATTCATCATTAAAAATCACTCTTTTTAAAAATGGGTTCGAACTGAAAAAATTGAGAATCCATCAGATTAATTTACCACTTCAAATTAATCCTTAAAACCGTTAAAATGAACTTAAAGCTCTAAAAGTCAAACAAACATTTGAGAAAACGTTCACTTTTTAAAATCCCATATTGAGTTAAAATTGATTCATCAAATGATGGTAAAGTGTTATTAATACAAGTAAGACTATGATAATGTGCAAAATTAGAAGTAGTGGAGAATCTGAGAAAAGAAAGCTACTAGAGGCAATAGAAGTTGCAACAAGCTTCAAGTTCTGCGAACCTTTGCATTTCAAGAGATGTAAAAAGACAGTTTCCTCCTTGACTTGATGGGTATTGTTGTGACATCCGAGAACTGACTGAGTCCCTTGATTTTGTGACAACCCTGTGCCCACCAATTTAGCCTAGAATTGTTCAAGACGCATTTACGTGCAGCTCCTACTCGTGAACAAACAAGGTCTCATCTTAGAATTTGATAGATTTAAGCTATCCTTATTCATGGAGTGCAAAACGAATGAATTGATTCAGGAATCGTCTCCGGAGTGAAGGTCCCGTGTTTGAATATTCGGCAGAGCCTTTTTTTTTTTAAAAAAAAAAAGAAAGAAGTAATGAAGTGCAAATTGAAGAAAGAGAAGCATAGACACCTTTGATAAGCTTGTGGAAATATAATTTCAATAGAAGCATGGCATATGCTTCTTGACCATGAAACAACTTTTAATTTCTACAGAAATCCATGCATCATGGGAAAAATAAGAAGCATCAAACTAAAGAATGTAGCAACAGCAACATGAATCCATGATAAACCCTAGTAACATGAGGTGAACTCTTCAATATTGGAAATGAAATTTGCAGTTGCATCATCCTGGAGGTGTCGAGGTGGGCATGCATGGAGGGTTTCCCATTAATATGAATATAAATAGAGAAGACCAAAGATAAGAGCAGAGATCAACAAGGAGGTAGTTCTCAGTATCCAAGACTTTACTAATAACATAGTGTTTGATATTAGATTTTGCTGAAAGTGGGGAAGCTAAATGATGGTGCCAGCATTATATATGCTTTTGTAATCTTAATGGTTTCAATAACCTTGTGACCAAACTCTTTTTAGGTTCTTCCCCATAACATCTCGAAATTAGCTTGAATCAAACCTCAAGAAATTTACTGAGAGAATGATATCCCTCATGATTAATTGAGTTTGATTTTTCTGAAGAGTAGTGTTTTAGAAATAAAATCTAATTATTATTTTTAAAGTAAAATATTTAATTTTGATATTTTATAAACTGATTCATATATTTAAAAAAATTTAAAGGTTAAAATTAAATGAATTTATGAATTCAATAATTTATTCTTTAATTTTTTATTTTTTTAAGATCATATAGAGCGAGCTATAAGTTGTTGTGTGGGAATATGTGACAAGTTTTTAGGACACTGCTAACTGTAACCTAGGGATAAGATGGTCTTGCGATGTTGCCTCGTGACTGAACTTGTTCGTATAAACAAGTTGGATGATGTTATATATGGTAAATATTTGCAGCGCAACATAAATTATTCAGAATCATAGAGTAAGGAATTTGAAATTTGGATGAAGCCAAAAATATTTACACATTATATATATACGTACGTCAATTTATAATCATTCAACAAGTTTTCCTTCCATCATCACAATCCCACCAAAAACAACTTGTATTGGAATCTCTAGTAGTTGCGTTCTTTTGTGAAGATCTTGGCTCTTAATAACTCACTCGTGAACCCTAATTACCTTTAGCCTAGCTAATTATTGACCATTTAACCAGCTTAATTATGATTATAAAGCCCAAGTCAACTAGTGGGTTGCTGAGTGGGTGCTGACCTAAACATGTTGTCATTTTCATACTATTAATAAAATTTGCCCTCATAATCATTCTACAAAATTTGCCACGTCGTTTTGCCGGACACTTCATAGTTTAGCTAGAGAGAGAAAGTATATATATATATATATATATATATATATATATATATATATATATATATATATATATGGAATTAATACTCCGTTAAAGTATATAATAAACATTCATTAATATTATTTTAATCTCAGTCTCTTGTCGTAATTTAGCTAGCTTTGCAAACTTCTGTAAGTAGACTATGGATTCAATTTTAGAATTTCATTATTATTAATCCTTAATACTTTTGTTTGATCGATTTCTTAAGACGTTGTTAGGCGTCAAAGCTGGAAACTTCTCTGCATTTTTTTTTTTTTTCATACACATTTTCCTAAGAATCAAATTCAAGACAAAATGTTCAAGGAGTTCGAGCCCTTCCTCTCAAACCAACACTCTTTGTTCTTAATACCTTTGTTATTATTGTATGTTTTTCTTTCCTTTTCAAACGGAATTTATAGAGGACAATATTATTCTAGTATATATATGCCTCGGTGATATTTAATTAGGAGAAGGATTGGACCCTATTTCAGATCTTATGTAATGATTATAATATTGATTTGGTATGAGTATATAGCATGTGCATAAGGTGAAGTGAATAATGCTTGTTCCTTAGAGAAAGGACACAGATTATGGATTAATTAGTTACTAGTTAATTAGTATTAATTAAAAATTCTAATAATCACCTACGAGCATTGGTTCAAGTGGAAAGAATTTCAATTTTTTAAACATTTTATTCTATATTCAACCTTTGAATAATATGTATAAAAAAACTATAGTTGGAAGAAATATTTGTCTTTAACGTCTAACAGACTCTAAATAATATTCTTCGCATGTGTCGGCAGAGTTGAAGTCTATCCTTCTTCCATATCCTGGTCTTGTGCCCTTCTTCTTGCTCGGTGGTTGTCGTTGGTATATCCATGATTACAGTAAAGCAACTTATGTGATATCTCAGAAAATTTGTTCCTTCGTTTATACTGAACGCAAATAAGCACTTTCGTTAATTACTTATATAATATTAATTGATTATCAAGAGGGTGATAGTTTAATTCTCGCCCACCACCTTTTGTCTTTTCCCTCCCATTGTGTGTCAATCTCAAGGCTTCGCCAAATTACACTTCACCCACTCCTATACTTTACTACAAAATTAATTCAATCCTTATTTTTATGATATTTTTTTATCTAAATTTTAATAAAAATAATCATTTCAATATTAAAATAACGAATACTCTCATTATTAAAAGTCTATTTTTATAGTTATTATTACTAAAATTAAGCTAACAAAATTAATTTTTATATATTATTTTAATTTCAATAATAATTTCAAGAATTATGAAATTGTTAGAAGTATATATAAGTGCAGCATATTTTCAATAATAAAACTATTTCTTATTTATTATTTTATTAAAATTTAGATTAAAAATATGATAAGGTGACTAAATAATTATATAACAAATCTCAAATCATAAGAAAGTTAAATAACATATTTTAATTACAAAGATAAATTAATTTTGAGGCAAACTGTAAGAAGGTATATGGTAATTTCACCCTATTATTTTATTAAAACTTACCCAAAACTTTATGCTTCAACAAGAAAGATTAAATAATCTTTTATAAAACTTTTTTCTTTTAGGTGGTGGAAGGGTATAACAATCTCGTGAAGCACTCTCCAAATCTTCCTACTAGAGGACTACACCTGGTGAGTGAGCAGCTCCTCTTGGTAATCATCTTACAACCAATACTATATAATGAAGTTTTAAAACTCAACTTGACATAATAATCAAAATTTAAAAAAAAAAACTTAGTTAAGAAAATGAGAAGTATTTTCAAAATAAAAAAGATTTAGGTTATTAATAACAATAAAGGGTATCTAAAGAGTTTTATCAAAATCAAATTTCAAGATGTGGTATTTGATTTAGAGTCGTAAATAATTTTTTGTTTATAAATTATATTTAAAATATAATATATAATAAAAATAATTTTAAAAAATATTATTTTTATTATATATTACGATTTGATACTGTTGATAAATAAAAAAATTATTTACAGATAATAAGTTAAATTATTTTTTTAAGTATAAATGTAGTTTGTTTTTAAAAAAATTATACAATAAAAACATTATACAAATAATTTTGAATAATTCTATTGGTCTTCGTTATGGGTCCACCATTGGTGCTAACCTCCTCTTATTTTACAATTCTACCATTCTCTGGTCTTTCAGCCACCATGTAGGGAGGATTTTATTGCTCGAAGCACCGGGGATTGGTCGTGTTATATTTCTTACAAAGGTCGTTACAGTTCTTTTTTAATCAAAAAATGCATGGGCTCTGGCTAATTAGGAGACTGTTGAGAAGGTTCACGGCAAACCACAGATATCGCCTAACGAGAATCCCGACGTCCAATTTCTGGTACATTGACTACTGATTTGACTTGCATAGTGTCACGTTTGGCTACAATTAGCGCAGACTTAATTAAACAAGGACAGCACCAATTATAACAGAAAATCAAGATTATACAACTAGAATCCAAACTTTTTATATTTTATAAAAAAAATAAAATTACTCAAATAAATAAATGAGTCAAAAAATGATCTAGTTTGTTTGACTTTTTTTTTTTACCCTGTTAGTCGCTTTAACCGAGTTCCTAAATTAGTCCATTCTTAGTCCAAGCATATTCCTACATTTTATCTCCCCCTCACAACCTCAGGATCTCCCCCTTGAGACAACCTCTTCATCAACAGCTTTTGGTCTTTTATCTCCATCTCTCACTCTAAATGGTATATATTCTTTCACATTTCGAAAACCTAACCTGAGGACAACGACGACAGCAACAAAAATAAAAAATAAAAAACAAGAACCCCACCCCCACCCCCCCTCTCTCTTAGACAGGATGGCCCTTTGGAGATCAGTTTCTCTCCCTCAACTCCTTGGCCTCCTGTCCCTCATCCTACTCCACCCTATCACCACCGCCACCGCTATCCGCCTTGGTGTCCTTCACCGCCCCGGCCCCGCCCTCCCTCTCTTCCGGGAAGCCCCCGCCTTCCGCAACGGTGACGAATGTGGGTCCAAAGAGGCTGACCGTATTCATGTAACCATGACCCTCGATGCAAATTACCTTCGAGGCACCATGGCTGCCGTGCTATCCATGCTACAACATGCCACGTGCCCTGAAAATCTCTCCTTCTACTTCCTCTCGGCACATGATGCGCCCGAGCTATATTCAAGCATCAAATCCACTTTCCCTTATCTAAACTTCAACATTTATAGGTTCGATTCTAGCAGAGTTCGTGGCAAGATATCCAAGTCCATTAGACAAGCCCTGGATCAGCCTTTGAATTATGCAAGAATATACCTAGCAGATGCCATACCGGGCAATGTGGGACGTGTTATATATTTAGATTCAGACCTTGTTGTGGTGGATGATATAGCAAAGCTTTGGGGAGTGGATATGGAGGGCAAAGTGGTGGCAGCACCAGAATATTGCCATGCAAATTTCACGGTGTATTTTGCCGATACCTTTTGGTCAGACCCCAATTTATCAAAGACTTTCCATGGAAGAAACCCATGTTATTTCAACACAGGAGTGATGGTAATGGACGTGGATAAGTGGAGAAAAGAAGAGTACACGCAGAAGGTTGAGGAATGGATGCTTGTGCAGAAGAAGAGGAGGATATATCATTTGGGTTCTCTTCCGCCATTTTTGTTGGTTTTGGCAGGTAATATAAAAGCGGTTGATCATAGATGGAACCAACATGGGTTAGGTGGTGACAACTTTGAAGGGAAATGCAGAAGCCTATTCCCTGGTCCAATTAGTTTGTTGCATTGGAGTGGGAAGGGTAAGCCATGGTTGAGATTAGATTCCAGGAGGCCATGCACCGTCGACCATCTATGGGCCCCTTATGATCTATATAGGTCGTCCAGACACTTTCTCGAAGAATGAAACATAGACAGAGAAAGAGAAAAGAGACGGACAGTTTCACGAGCATTCGAATGAAATTGTTGGATAGAGGAGAAAAGGATTAGTGGGGCTTTCGTCGAGAGCCTGAGAGGGGGCAGCGTTGGGATTTTATGGTATTTTTTCTTTTTTTATTTTCTGGTCTCGTAACTGGATGGGGCTGAAGAAAAGGGACACTACAAGTACAACCTTCCTATACAGGAATATGTAATTTGTAGGCAAAGGAGAGCATCTGTAAATCCTTTTTTCTTTCCTTTCATTATAAACTGGTAGGTTTGGGAGTAATTATTTCGAATTTGTAAATAATGACATGCACAAAGAACAAGGTTTTTCCGTTAATTAACGTTGCTTTTTAGAAACACGAACACACACATACCGAATAATTCCACACACTCAAGAAATTATAGACAGGGCTACAGCTCTGAGCTTCAGTTTTCTGTAACGTATATACCTCAATTTTTTTTTTATTAATTCACTGTAAATAAATATATTATTGTCAAGGATCACTTAAATCTTAAAACAAAGTTTTTAAATTTTTTTAACAAATAATTTAATAGTTAATAACTTATTTATTGATCACATTCATAATAGATTACTGTGACGCCGTTTGATTTATGTAGCTGATCTTATCTAATGAAAAAAATTTAGTTATTGTTATTGTTGATGATAATAATATTTTTTTTATAACTGTATATATCTCTAGATCAAGCTACTATATATTTACAACACACTTTTTATCGTCTCTACACCTTTGATACTCTTATTAGAAAGGCAGCAATTTGTGCAAGATATATAAAGAACTTTAAGGAGCCAAAAAGCTGCTCTCTTTTTTTCTTCCCCTTTCTGTTAAACATATACAGCCTTGCGCCCATTTCACTTAAATTCTGCCATTTTAGTGTGAGAGATGGATGTGATAAAAAGAAGAAATGAAAAATAGAGAAGTAATAGAACTTCAAAAGGCACGTCAGGGAATAGTTGGTGACAAGTTGACTAGTTCATAGACTGGCGTAAATGAGTCTCGTATGCATGAAATATTTGAGCTCCCCTATATAGATGTTACATAAGCATGATGGTCGACTTCGTACTCTTTTCCTTTTATCTTAATAAGTTTTAAAAAAACAACAAAAGGAAAGAAAGCATGAAGACTAACCATTGATAGTCATAAGTATTAATTTACAACTAAATTTCCAAAATCGAGATGCCATTAACCAACGCATTAGATTGTATTATTGCAAACTCAAGTAATCGTCAATAGGTCATCAAACTGCAGATAGCGAGACTTAATGAAGTTACACCCTCTTTCCAAAACTCCCAAAACAAGCCATTTGGATATTTGAGTGGGTGTTTGTACATTTGTGTGCTAAAGTTTTGGTTTTAAAAAATTAAACGTCAAATAGTAGCAGTGTTAGAGAAGATTTTAAGTTTTATTTTGTTTATAAAAGTGAAAAATCGGATCGATGTAACAAGAAGTGGAAGGTTTATTTTCATCATTTTAAGGACATATTTAAATTAAACAACAAAAATTAAAGATAATTAAATAGTAAAATATCAAAATTGAAAACTTGTATCATTGTAAATCTTTCAAAAGCACTATACACAACATTTTTATCTACAAAATAGAGAGTTGAAAATGATCCAATCATATAAAAAAATATAATATAACAATTTTTAAAACATCAAAATATTGTAATAATTTAAAAAACTTTCACAAAAACAAAAAACCTAATAATAAATAATACCGAAAAGAACGAACACCGAAGAAAAAGGGAAGGGGGCTATTGTTGCAGTATATAGTCCCCTCGTAATCAGGAAAGCAGTGGCTATAGGTAGAGAAAATCAAAGCTTAGAATGAAACAAAATTAAAATTTACAAGTTCATTGAATTAAAGTAGTAATATTTAATAAAATAAATAAGACTATATTAAGAATTTTTTAATTTATTGATTCAAATAAGAAATTACTGCTCATTTAATGACCTTTCTTATCTTTCGAAAACTACCAAAAGAAGCCTTTGGATATTTGAGTGGTTGTTTGTACATTTGTGTACTTAATTTTTTTTTTTATTACAAAATTAAACATCAAATAGTAGTGTTGGAGAAGATTTGGTTCATCTTAAAATTTAAATTTCATTAAAATAAAGTAGTAAGTTTTAATAAAATAAATAAGATTGTATTAAGAAAAAGATTGCTACTCAGTGAATCCCATCTTGATTGATTTCAAAGCTTTTAATCCCTTAGTACAATGATTATAAAAGGATAAATTATATTTGCCTCTCTTATAATTTTTGTAAATTATATTTATATTTTTTAAGTATAATTTTTTAAGAATATATTTTGAAATTTATAAAAATTTATACTTTTTATTTAAAGTTTCATAAATATTAATTTAATTTTTTTAATAATTTCTGCTACATGATATAATATTATTACGAGTCGAAAAAAAAGGTATATGTAATTTTTAAACATTTCAAAGATAAAAATATGACTAAATATGAAATTACAATTTTTTTTTATAAGTAATTTTAGGAAATACAAAATTACAGCATGTATGCCATGAATTTTTAGGCACCGTTATAAGATGCTGCGACTCATGAGCTAAATTACGAAATCATAATTTGGAGTCAAAAAATTAGAATATTCGAAAATAAACCCTCCAATTCGAAGCTTGCAATAATTCATAATGCCGATGAGAAATTGATAACAAGAAAAGGAAAATTTGAACGAAGAGTCACTACACAGGCTGCATGTTTCATCCCGACATCAACAGGCGAGAAGCGAAGGGAAAGGAAAAAGAGAACGGCATAGAGAGAGAGAGAGAGAGAGGGAGGGAGTTCATTGCGGAACCGATCATCATGTCGTTCTCGTTCTTCAAGGTTTTGAGGCCTAAAACGCCACAGGAGGTGGCTAAGTCTATCAAGGATAGTCTCATGGCCCTCGATACCAAGACTGTTTCTGAAGTTAAAGCACTCGAGAGGGTCTGCTTCTCTCCTCTTCTCTGCTCTTAGTTTCTTCACCTACCACTTGGCTGTTTATACCTTAACTCTCCTCCGTCGTTTAATTTTACTCATGTTCACATGAGATCGACTCACTTAATTGCCACCCTTTGGATCCGTATGCTTAATGCTCTATTTGGGTGTTCATTTTTCAGCTAAATGTGTGGTCTTGAATTGTTGGCAATAATAAATTTCTCACCTGGGACATACTAATTGTTGGGTTAGAGAATAATTTTAGACACCCATTTTGCGATGTCCCATGAATATTCTGTTGTACACGCAAACGTAATTCTTTTCTATTTTAATGAAAGAATAATTAGTGCAATTGTCTGGTATGAATTGTTTACTTATTTATTTCTTGTGATTATATGAATTGTTTTATTTGAGTAACATTCTTAACGGAGTAATACTTTACAGAAAGGATTCCAAGCGATCAGATTTCCGAAGTACACTACATGTTTTCCAAACGGAGGACGCTCTGATTTTAGTTCATGAAAGCTTCCTAATGGAAGTTGGCTGGTGTTCTCCTTTGTATTGTTGATATATATATTTCTCTTAATAAGTCCTTTCTATATCCAAATTGGGTATGAAATTTGTTGATAAGCAGATTATATAGCAAAGGAAAAAGGTCAGAATCAAGTAAAAGTAGTCTTTAGAAGGATTTTTTTTTTCTTGAAACAAAAGAAGAGTCCAAGTCTTTTTGTCTTTGAATTCTATGTATGGGTTTTAAGGAGCACAATAAGACATTTTTGTGTTGAGATACTATTTGATTAGATGAAACTAATATAATTGAAACCTGATTAGAAATAAAAGAAGAGACAAAGGATTATACTTGAGAATTGAAAGATCTATTGCTTCATTTTGTTTAGGTTTTGGGATAGATGTGGTAATACTACCTATGGCGGTTGTCGCCATATGTGAACTTTGCAAACTCAACACTCTTAAGTAATAGAGAACAGATAAAAGAAACAACTAGATCAGTCTGAAAAGGAAAAACAGGCTCTCTTATTATAGTTTGGGAGGTAGACAACTGGTTCATGTCAGGTTGAGTGTCTCAAAGTTTTATGTCAGAGAGGTAACCGTTTAGCTTCTCTCTCTATAATGCTTCTAATTACTACCATCTTGTTCTAGAGATGATAAACCTTCCATTGATTGTAGTTTCTTAAATATTAGACTATTTATATTTTTTGTGCTTTATCATAGGCTTTAGAGGAAGTTGAGAAGAATTTTGTGACAATGAGAGGCATGCTTTCTGGAGATGGGGAGTCAGAACCAAATATGGATCAGGTTTCCCAGCTAGTGGAGGAAATATGCAAGGAGGATGTTCTTGATCTTCTAATTCACAAGCTGCCTATACTGGGATGGGAAGTAAGATTTAGATTGATAGTTTGATACCAAGCACTACAATGGGCAGTTGACTTAACTTGTTTCTAATCATTAGCCTGTGAATTCTGATACAGGCAAGAAAGGATTTAGTCTACTGTTGGTCCATATTGTTGAAACAAAAGGTTGATTCCAAATATTGCAGCGTAGAGTACATCGAACAGCACTTTGAGTTACTGGACTTTCTTGTGGTGTGGTAAGATTTTTGGTGCTTCACATCTTTTTTTCCTCTCTCCCTCTCTCTCTCTCTGAACAATGGATTTTTATCACAGAATTCGAAACACATTTAGTTTCATTGTCTACTTAAGTGAACGATCCCTAGTTAATCAATGGTCTTCATTGTCCTTTAGTATGATAAGTTTAAATAGTTGCTCATTTGTCTGTATCATCTTCCAAGCAGCCATGACAACAAAGAAATTGCCTTGAATTGTGGAATAATGTTGCGGGAATGCATCAAATTTCCAACACTTGCAAGGTAGGATATTTCTGCATTTTCATCTTTTTTGGCCCTCCCTTTTTTCTCCTTTCTGATATCTTCATGTACATTGTAGGCTCAGTATCTTGCTGAAAATTTATGTGCATTTCTGTAAAACAGACTGCTTTACTACACTTGCATTACTGGGCCTGATAAAACTGCACTAGATAACAGAGTCTTTAAGATTTGTAGGAAGAAAAATAAAGAGCGCTTTCCTGAATTATAACAATGACTTTTGTGCATGCTTGTGTGTTAGCATATTGGCAATGCTCAAGTTGAATGAGCTTCCACATATTCATTTTCCCTTGTCATCATTGTCCCATCATCAGCATTATGATGGCTTTCATTTTTTTTCCCCATTTTCATGCATCATTTGTATTCACTATCAATATGCATTTTGAGACTGTTCCTTGTCATGCATTCTATCTAGAAGGCAAGTCAGCTAACCAATTTCACACTTTCAAATTTTGCATTTTTCAGATACATCTTGGAGTCTGCAAGCTTCGTGTTGTTCTTTAAATTTGTAGAGTTGCCCAACTTCGATGTTGCTTCTGATGCTTTTTCTACCTTTAAGGTGAGATATGTATTCTGTCATTTTTCCCTTTTAAACATATTTGCCCCCTGTTACATTTCTTGGTGATTTTAGACTTCCACCTACCACCCTTCATAGATATCTAAAGATCTGTTTTGTAGGATCTGCTTACCAAACATGAAGAAGTGGTCTCTGAATTTTTGAAAGGTCATTATGATGAGGTTTGCTTTTTCCTTGTTTAATTTATCTGATTTTAACATACTAAGGCAGCACAAAATGCTGCTGTAGCAAAATTCGTGCATGTTGATTGAGTATCTACACCCAGGAGATCAAGCCTTTTGAGAATATTTTAACCATCTGAGTAACTGTTCTTTTGGAGATAGTCACCTATCCTCATCTTTGAACATGTGCATGGTGTAGACTCATTTACTGGGGCGTTTTTATCTCCCATATTATATGTCAGCTTTTCTAATAGGACTTCTTGTTCCAGTTCTTTGATCTATATGAGAAACTCTTGACATCTCTTAATTATGTCACAAGGAGGCAGTCTTTAAAGGTTAGTTCTCTAACGAATTTCCATATTTTTGCATTCTGATAATCTTTTCATCTACGGGATTTTAACAATTAAATGTATGTGGATTTTAGCTTCTCTCGGAATTTCTTTTGGAGGCTCCAAATTCCCATATAATGAAACGCTACATCTTAGAAGTTCGTTACCTGAAAGTCATGATGACATTGTTGAGGGTATGGTTCATCTTCATCTTGTGCCATTGTGTGGTATTCTATTTTTCCCATGACTTAAGAACGAGTCACATGGTGCTCAATCAATTTGTTGACTCATTATAAGACTATGATGCCCACTAAATGCAACCTCTCCTTGCAACAGCTTGTATTCTTAGTTTATCCTGGTAGTGTATAGCTTGGTATCTCTCCCGGATCCAATCTGCATACATAGTGAAGAGAAGTTCATTTTATCTCCTGGCTCTGTTTTACTGTTGTTTTGGTATTCTTTCACTACAAAGACAGGCAATTACCTGCTTTTTCTCCTATTTGCAATTTATAATGGCATGTTTTCTCATCATGGATATGTCAAGAAGAGAATCATCGTTTGAACACATTTTTTATTGGTAGTTCATGGCCTTCTAAATTATTTTAGAGCTGATCAATAACATTTCGCCAGCTTGGTTATATGTGATGTTATTTCTGTGAAACTTTGGGTACTTCACAACCGCTAGAGACCACAAATATTGTTGCTTAGTTTTTGTTTGTCCCTTGACATGACTAGCATGTGAAACTGGGCTGATACTCTTCAATTTAATAATGAGCATCCAAAGCTATAATAGACTTGATATTAAATGCTTCATGCAAAGCTGCAAGGTGTGGTCTAATGGAGAGGGATTTGGGTAGCTTGCAAGAGGTCTTAGGTTAAATCCTCCATGCCGTCATTTACCAATAAAAAAGTTTCGTGCATGCTAAAAGCATTGGTTTTGTTTTACCTTTTCTTTTGATCTTCCATGAACTTTATTTTATTATGTTCATAATTTTTATTGTTTTGGAGTTTGGGTTGAGCAGGATTCAAGTAAAAACATTCAATTATCAGCTTTCCACATTTTCAAGGTGAATTTTACCCTGCATGTTCAACTTTATTTGATGAGCTAATTCTTCTATGGTTTGTTTAAAATTAGATTATGTCTGATAATCAAATACAAACCAGAGCATGCAATTCCATTCTCTTGTTAAGTTTGGCACCCTTGGAGAATTTTACAAGTTGTGCTTTTATGATGTCATGGAAATCAGTTAAAAGTTTGGTTAATAATGAGTTAGATTATGAATTGTTTTAAGCTATTTACTCTTGATGACAAAAGAAACTCGTATGTTTGTCTGGAGGGATATCTGTTTTATAGTTTAACTTATGTTACATGTTTGTGTTTTAAATAATTCATTGACTAAGTTTTCGGGAAATGCATGTTTCACTGAGATGGTCATGTTTAACTGACATATGATGTATGAATATTATAGTAAAGGCAAGGCAAGGCAAGGCAAGGCCAATAAGGTACATCTTGGGAAGCCATGTTGGGAACATGATGAGCACATGGGAATCGTTGGATGAGTGTGGAAAGGGTGTAAGTCTGATAAATTTCATGCCATTGAAGTTAGCTCGGGTTTTTAAGACTATCTAGAAGCACAATCTGTCAGCTCCCTAATGGCAGCCTTATTAGGAATAACTCATTTATGTTATAATAGAATAAATTGTGTCCTTTTGGGTACATGATTAAAGTCTCTATAGGCTACTTTTCCACGGGGACTGTGACCTTTAAAATAATTATTACTGGACATTCTCCATTTGATTGCAAGTTTTTTTTTTGGGTTGAAAATCTGTAGTAAAGTTTTTCTGTGGAGATGATAATCTGTGATATATTTTCTTACATGCTTATGCAGGTTTTTGTTGCTAATCCTAATAAGCCACGAGAAGTAAAACTTATCCTGGCGAAGAACCAGGAAAAGCTGCTGGAATTGCTTCGTAATCTGTCTCCTGCAAAAGGTTTTTGTAGTTTTAGCAGTGAATTGCCTTGAAAGTTCTATTTACTCTATATATAAATTGTTCTAAATTGCCCAAGTTCCTGAATAATTCTACAAGAGACCTGAGTGTCTGAGTCGCTGCTTTTGGCTCTTGCGTCATTTTCAGGTTCAGAAGATGAGCAATTTGATGAGGAAAAGGAGCTTATCATTAAGGAAATTGAAAGAGTATAAGGCTAAGTTATTTATGCTGCTAGCTGCATTTGATTGTTTGATGAGTTTTTGTAGTGTAGATTCCAAGTTAATTTTGATTTTTTTTTTTTTTTTTTTTGGACAGCAACCAAGTTAATTTTGATGGAATGACTTTATGTTGCTCTTTGCGAGCAACTAATATATTGTAGAGGTCCAAAAGTTTTTCAGTGGACAAGGCATAAAAAATATGTCTGTGCAATGTAAAAACGAATTCAAAGTATTAACTGAAAAAAGTAATTGGGTGGTCAACAGTTGACTTGTATTTTCAGTTCCGTTTCAAAAATCTCTTGCACGCTTGAGATGGTGGTTCATAGGATATGTTTTGTGGGTTGTCCAGTCCGTGTGGTAGACAATTTATCATAGTCCCTGTGAAAGTTCCTAAACTCTTTAACAGGTCAAAATGCTTAGCATTGTGTAGCTGAATAGCTTTAGCCAAGTATATATATATTTTTTAAGTATACTTTAACTATTTTTTTAAGATGATACATTTAAACTTTTTTTTTAAGATGATACATTTAATGATTTAAGTATTTTTTTTAATGTTTATAATTATTACTTTGCTCTTTTATCGTAAGTGCTTTAAAGTTGAATTTTAAAACTTAATTATATTTTTTCAAAACACTTAGTCTTGTCAACTGTGACCCTGCTCACCACCCATTCCACCTCCAGGGCCCTTCATAAATCTATTGAAAATGCCGAAGCCCGCGGTCATCACTTATAAGTTTTCAAGGGATTGAAACTGCTCCGGCAACCAATGGAGTTTTTCATGGAGCAAAACCCATCTGATTGTATCATTTCTGACATGTTTCCACCAGCGGACCGCCCGCTTTGCCACCTAGGCTGTATTTTGATGCCTCCGACATCTTTCGTTCTTGTTTAATGGAGTCCCTTAAAAGACCCGGCTCCCGCACCATAAACTCCTTCTGAATCCGAACCTCTTCTCATTCCGGGTCTTCCCCATGCAATCACCACGACTTTGTCTCAGCTTCCGACGGAGAAGATGAAAGAAGTAAATGAGTTGGACCGAATCGATGAAGAGTCCAAAGAGGCCGAGTTGAAGAGTTATGGACGTATAGTCAACAGCTTCGCTGAGCTTGAGCAGAGATACACTCAGCACTACAAGAAAACCATTATTCCTTCTTTACAAAAACAGTGAAGAGAAGGCAGAGAGGAGCATGAAGACTGTGGTTAGTGAGCAGGAATGCCTGAGTTGGCTCAACTCGAACCCACCAAACTCGGTGCTTGACTTTGGTTCATTATATAAACAAAAGTAAACATAATAACAATGAGCCCACGTGAAGCACGCTGTCAGATTTACATGTATTATCAGTGTATCTTTTCTTTTTTTCCCTCTTCCTTGGATGATAAAAACTCTCTCATTTGGTGCATTTTATATATAGTTATCACTGTATAATGTTATAATATACATTCAGAAAAAAAAAGGTGACTTGATAAATAATTTTATCTAAATTTTTAATAATAATTATATATATATATATATATATATATGTTAATGGAAAAAGATTTGGTACATCGTCGGTGGACATTTTTTTGTCCACCAGCAGTGTCCAGATCTTGCCATGTGTCTAAGACAATACTTTTTAAAATTGTTTTGGACACATGGTAAGATCTGGACACTGCTGGTGGATAAAAAAAAGTCCACCGTCGGTGTATCAAATCTTTACTTTATGTTAATTTAATACATTCTATCTTATCTACTTTCACTATCCCTAGTGCTTCCATATTTGTTAGTCTTATAATTGTATTATCATCACTATCAATAATTACTATCATTATATATCGCCCAACATTACAAGCTCTGCTAATATTGTGATTACCATATTATGAGACTAATATCATGTTATTTATATTTATAAGATATTATTTTTATCCAACAAATAAATATATAATAATATCACCTCATATCATTCTATTTGTTATATTTTGAACATACATATCATAATATAAATTTTTTTTATAACAAATAGATTATATAATACTATCCAATATTACTAATTTTATTGCTTGTATTAGTTATTACATTGATATTATACATTTTTTTTATTATATTAAATAGTTAGGTATAAGATAGTGTCATTTAAGATACATAATAATGTTTGATAATATATATATATACACACACACGCAGTGCGTGTTTAGTGAGATGATGATTCAGCAAAATTAAGAGTAAAAAAATGGAACGCATGTAACGCGAGAAACTCCAGCAAAATCTCACACTGAAAACTCCGTACAAATTGCCTTTAAAAAGGTTACTAAGAGACAAGTCATTGAGTATTCCAATTTCCTAGCCTCTTCCATCTCTTCCCAATCTCCATGGATGCCCATTCCGTTCCTTTGAAAATTTGCTTCGTTCCCTTTTGTTTTCCTAGTCATCTAGCTACCCTCTTTGAACTATCTCGTCTCTTTGCTGCACGTGGTCTGCATGTGACCTTCCTCACCACCCATTCCACCTCCCAATTCCTCCATAATTCAATTGAAAAGGCCAAAGCTGGTGGCCATCACGTCCACATTCAGAACTTCAAGTTCCCTTACAAAGAGGTTGGCCTCCCTGATGGTGTAGAAAATCTCATCTCCTCCAAGCACATTAGTGACATGGACAACGTTCCCAAAATTTTTAAGGGAATGAAACTACTTCAGCATCCAATGAAGCTTTTCATGGAGCAAAACCCACCGGATTGTATCGTTTCCGACACGTTCCACTCATGGACCACCCAATTTGCCAACAACTTGGGAATCCCCAGGCTACATTTTGATGCCACTGGCGTCTTTTATTCTTGTTTGACGGAGTCCCTTATGGGACCCGACTCCCCGCATCGTAAGTTGACCTCTAAATCCGAACCGTTTGTCATTCCGGGTCTTCCCCATCCAATCACCATGACCTTGTCTCAGCTTCCGGATAATCTCCAAATAACAGACGAGTTCAGAGGAGCCGTGGAAGAGTGCAGAGAGGCTGAGTTGAAGAGCTATGGACGCTTAGTTAACGGCTTCGCTGAGTTCGAGCAGGAATACATTATGCATTACCAGAAAACTCTGAGGATCAATGTCTGGCATGTGGGTCCAACTTCCCTTCTTTACAAAACCGCTCAAGAGAAGGTTGAGAGGAGCAAGAAGACGGTAGTGAGCGAGCATGAGTGCCTGAGTTGGCTCAACTCGAAGCCACCCAATTCGGTGCTTTACATTTGCTTTGGAAGTCTATGGTCTTTACCTGATAATCAGTTGTACGAGATAGCAAGTGCGATTGAGTCATCCGGGCATCCCTTCATTTGGGTGGTTCATGGGAAAGACGATGCGGAGGAGAGTGAGGAAGAGAGAGAGAAATGGTTGCCAAAAGGGTTTGAGGAAAGAATAAAGCGAGAAAACAAGGGAATGCTGGTGAGGGGATGGGCCCCTCAAACTTTGATATTGGACCACCAGGCGATCGGAGGGTTCGTGAATCATTGTGGTTGGAACTCACTGATGGATGCGATTTGTGCTGGTGTTCCCTTGATCACTTGGCCGTTATCGGCTGACCAGTTTTTCAATGAGAAGCTGATCACGCAAGTGCATGGGGTTGGGGTGGAGGTGGGATCAGAGGAGTGGAGCATTACGACTAGCCGAGTGGTGAGTCGGGATCGTATAGAGAGGGCTGTGAGGAAGTTGATGGAGCACGGAGAGGAGAGTAAGGAGATGAGGAGGCGTATTGGAGAGTTGCAACAGAAGGCCTTGGCGGCAGTGGAAGAAGGTGGGTCCTCACAAAGGAATTTAAATGCACTGATTGAAGATCTTAAGAGGTTGAGATCTATCAAAAGCAATGCCCAAGATTCGTAATAAATTACACAGGAGCTGCTCTGTTGATGGCGGTTGATATTAATAATTTGATAATTTTTGTATGTTTTAAGTTAAATGTTTGGTTGTGCCTCTAAATGTTAGAGCTTATATATCTAAATTAATGTCATTTCAATAAGGAATTGAGCATTGTTCTCACCTGCTTTACGTGTACTATTTCTACTGGAACAGACAGTAATCTAATAAAAAATTTACAGATTAAATTATGTAATATTATAAATTCTTTGCATGTCTACTCTTAAAATTTTGTGATCATCAAAATTGAAAGTATGAAACCTTGAGGCTAACAATTGACTGTATGGATAATTTCTATTGGCGCCTGAAGCAAGGCTTGGTAAGAGAGACTTTGTTTGGACAAGAAGATGATGCTGAGCATTGTGGATCATTAATTGATGCAGTTCTCTAGTTAAAGTATATACTTAGGATATGCACATAACATCAATTCTAAAGCTTTCTTTCACCGGACGATGCTCGTGAGTAAAATTTCGGTGTCATCGTTTGTGATTGCAGCAAGGTAACACCCTGAATCTTTAACCACCCATTCGGGCAGCGGCAGAGTTAGACAATCTGTTAGATGAGACTGTTTTACGTCGAGCACCATGACAAGCAAAACAACGGAAACACCTGCCCCTTCCATGGAGGAAGAAGATCTGCTGAATAGAAGCAACAAAAAGATTAAAGGAAATTTTGTGATAGAAGAACCCATAGATGACATTATGGGCGAAATTACCATACAAGATGGATTGGAGACCCAACAATACACTGAGAGATTAGCCATTGGGGAGGATTGCGCTCAGGAGGGAACTAAGAGACATTCAACCAGAGACACGAACAGGTCAGCTCCACCGCTAGACACCAGTAAACCTGGACCTTCCGAGGAGAAGTCCAACAGCTTCGGGAAAGGTTCATACAAAGACAAACTCCTCAGTTTCAAAGGAGTAGCAAACAACACAAAGATTGAAATAGACTTAGACTTGGAATGGTCGGAAGATGACTCGGAGGATGAGGAATCAAGCGAGGAAGACACCCAGGACGATGGCGCATGCCCAAATGTAGAGGTAACGATGGAGGAAAGAAAAAGCTACTACAAACCATGGAGAAAATCCCTCTTTATCAAACTTATGGGTAAGAAAATCGCCTTCTGTCACTTAAAGGATAGGCTGGCAAAGCTGTGGCACCCCAGGGGATTCTTCAACCTAATCGAAGTAGGAAACAACTTTTACCTAGCCAACTTTACCAACACTGAAGATTATCAGTTTGCATTGCATGAAGGATCTTGGATGATCGTTGATCATTACCTAATTGTACAAAGATGGAGACCAAAATTTCGTCCTCAGGAAGATCATTTCAAGAAAGTGGCAATATGGATCAGAGTACCATGGCTTCCCATAGAATACTACAACAACCACTTTCTATGGAGGCTAGGCAACAGAGTGGGAAGGACATTAAAAATAGACACACCCTATGCAAAATGAACTCGGATACAGGGGAGGAGTATGGGGTAGAACAAGACAATTTGCACGGATTTGTGTTGAAATTGACCTCAGGAGGAAACTAGCGTCCAAATTCAAGCTGAGGAGGAAGATTTTCTCTGTAGAATATGAGGGCTTACACCTGATATGCTTCAAATGCGAGAAATTTGGCCACTGAAAGGAAGAATGCGCTGAACACACAAAAGATAGGAAGATTGAGTAGAGGGATGAAAACAACTCAACATCGATAGACATAAACAATAAGACCCCGCAAAAAGATATTGAAGTGGAAAACCTGGGCAATATAGAAGATTTTGGCCCTTGAATGATCGTGAAGAGACCAGAAAGAAGATAGAAACAAAGGCTGAAGACGATGGAGGAAAACCAGAACACACCAACTGGCAAAGGGGATAGCAGATTGGTGATTGCAGTGACGGGCTTCCCAAGGTACAAACAGAGCAGCAGATTCGACGTCCTGGAAAACGTACCAGAGGAGTAGGAGGGCACAGACGGCCTTGAGCTAATCACTGTAAAAACGAGCTTTGCCGTGTTCGGCGCTTCTGACATATTTGGGGCTTACACAGGAAAGGAACAAGATGGGAGAAAGTCGGATGCTTTCAGGAAAAGGGAAAATGAAATCCCCTCCAAAGGGAAAGACAACTTATTGTTATACGCTCAGAAGGGCAAGGGGACAAAACAAAGAGCCAGCACTACGGGCCAGGGCTTGGCTACCCAGGAAAAAAACTCAAATGGAGTTAGACTAGGCATACGTAAGAACCCAATTAAACCTGGAGCAAGACATATAAACGTGAAAGGCCCAACTCTCAACAGACAGGCCTTAGTAGAAATTCCAAGAGACCCTAACCAAAGCAACACACCTCAGCCCAAAACCACAGATGGCATACCGAAAACAATGCATAAGACCAGTAGCAGCACCACAATGGTCACCGACATACCGCGGGGGGACAGAGAAGAAGAGCAGGAGTATCTACAATCGTAGGAGTTGATAGAGGTCGAGAAACCGCTACACCTTAATCTGTAATAGATTGAGATAACGGAAAGGAGTCGAAGTCCCAACAGAGATGACTTGGCAGGATGCGAAGGAACAGACAATACCATATTACATAGTAATTTGCTGTAATTTCAGGTTCCTTACCCCTAAATTATTCCTTTATTTAATGAATACAAACCTTTTGTCTTGGATTTGTAGACATGCGAGAGCTAAGTCTTTTCCTTATCTGATAAGATATGATCAGACTGCATCGTTTGAGTTTGGTGTCCCTCATGGAAATGAAAATCAATGGTAAAAGAGCTGATAACATCATAAAAAAGATTGGATGGAAGAGTCATTACCGAGTGGAAGCTAATGGTTTGGTAGGTGAAATTTGGGTATTATGGGACCAAGGAACTCTCGATCTCAAGGTCTTACAAGAGCACCAACAATACATTCACACTGAAGTCAAACTCAAGGAGGAAAAGGTCTCGTGGCTTCTGACGTTAGTTTACGACAGTCCACAACAAGTCAAGAAAAAGGAGTTCTGGGAAGAATTAAAATCCTTAAGCAACCACCAAAACAAACCGTGGCTCGTAGTGGGAGATTTTAATGCTTATAAAAATTTAGATGAGAAGCAGGGGAGTAACTATCACAACTGGGGCTCAATGAGGGACTTCAGGAGCTTCACGAACTACTACTCCATGATAGATTTGAACTTTAAAGGCCCTAAATTCACATGGGAAAGAGGAGATGTGAAAGAAAAGAGTGACCTGGGACTTGGAAATCTGAAATGGCACATAGATTTTCTAGACTCAATTATCCTGCACCTACCAGCCTTAAAATCTAATCATAGACCCTTGTGTCTCAAGCTGAAAATAAATGAACAGCTAGATAAAAAAGAAGAAAGCATTCAAGTTTTAGGCTGCATAGCTTCTTGACAACTCCTTTAAAGAGTTGGTCAATGAAGCTTGAGGAAATGATAGACAGTGGGAGGAAGCCTCGATGAAATTCAGAAGAGAGGTCATGGTCTACAATCAAAGGGTCTTTGAAAATGTCTTTCAGCAGAAAAATGAAATCATAAAAAGGTTGTCAAGGATTGATAAAGCACTCAGCACCCGAGTAAATCCATTATTTTATAATCTGAAAAAACAATTATGGAAGGAGTATGAAACAATTTTAATAAAAGAAGAGGAAATTTGGGTTCAAAAGGCACGATGAAACTGGCTAAAAATGGGAGATAGAAACACAATATTTTTTCACTTAGCCATAATGGTAAGAAGAAGAAGAAATAAAATCATAGCTCTAAAGAAAAGTGAAGGTGAATGGATTCAGGACAATGATACTCTGAGAGAGATGACAAGTTCCTACTTCCAGAAGCTTTTCAGTCAAGACAGCTCCCCACCCTGTGACTTTCCTCTCAAAGGAGGATTTCCAAAGGTAGATAAGGAGGAACTAATTAACAGATGATGAAGTCAAGGAAGTTGTCTTCAATACGGGAGCTCTTAAAGCACCGGGATTTAATGGGCTACACGTCTTATTCTTTCAAAGCCAATGGGAGTCACTTGGTAGGTCAGTGTGTAAGACCATCCAGGAAATCTTTAACAACCTAGACAAGGTTAAGGCAATTGGCCAAACACTCTTGGTGCTAATTCCCAAGGTAGAAAACCTTGAAAATCTCAAAGAATTTAGACCCAAAACCTTATGCAATGTGATCTTCAAAATTCTGACTAAAGCAATTGCGAATAGGTTTAAACCTCTGATGGAGAAATGGGTGGGACCATGTCAAAGCAGCTTTATACCCAAAAAGAATATCAACGATCATGTAATCATCGCCCAGGAAATTATCCACACAATAAGGGGTAGAAAAGGCAAAAAAGAAATGATGGCAATCAAAATTGACTTGAAAAAAGCCTATGATAGGCTTAAATGGGACTTCCTTGAAGACACTTTGAAGGAGATTGGGTTGAGCAACTAATTTATGCAGCTCATTTTGAAGTGTGTTTCCTCTACCTCTATTAACATACTATGGAATAAAGAGATTACTAAACCCTTCAACATATCTAGAGGGGTTAGGCAAGGAGACCTACTACCTCCTTACCTCTTTGTGCTGTGCATGGAAAGGCTCTCCCATTGTATAGAATGGGTAGTGGAAAAGAAGATGTAGAAACCCATACGTATAGGAAGAACTGACCCTCATATATTCCACCTCTTCTTTGTAGACAATCTAGTCCTTTTGGCAGAAGCGGAGCTACAGCAATCCAACTTAATCAACAAATGCCTACAAATCTTCTGTGACAACTCAGGGCAGTTTGTGAATGATTCTAAATCAAGATGTTTTTTCTCCAAGAATGTTAACCATACAATAATAGAGCAATATAGCTTGGATTTAGGTTTCCTATATACTAATGACCTGGGCACATATTTGAGAATGCTACTCTTGCACACAAGAGTTAGCAAGAAGACATATAAACATGTTTTAAAAAGAGTTAGAAAGAGATTAAATAGCTGGAAAACCAAAACCCTCTCCCTCGCTGGAAGAGTCACACTCACAAGCAGTGTTTTGAATAACCTCCCTTACTATTCAATGCAAACTGCACTCCTCCCCTATGATGATCTAGAGAAGATAAGCAAAAATTTCATATAGGGGAATGGAGATGAACAAAGAAAGATACACTTAGTTAAGTAGGACAAGATTTGTGAGCCCAAAGGAGAAGGAGGTTTGGAAATTGTTAAAGTTAATGGTTAAAAGACAAAGGCCACCCATGTGACTAGTGGACCAATATGTTTGGCTAGTGGAGCAATCACTTTGGCAATAATTTCTTCATTATTGCCAAATTATTGATCACTATATGTGGCTGAAATCTTGTTGAAATCTGCAACATGTTGGAGCACTAATGACCACATATTGGCCATGGATTACAACTATAAATAGCCATGAGACTCACCTTAGTTCTCAAGCTCTCAAGGAGTTCTTTCTTCTTCCTCTTGTTCTCATAGTGAGAGAAAGACTTGTGAGTTTAAGAGAGGTTTGAGCAAGAGTGTTCTTGAGTGTGTTTGTGAGGTGTGAGTGGTGGGCTATTAAAGCCAAGGTTTGACTCTAAGAGAGTGGTGTAGCTTGGGCAATTGGGTGAATGAGAAAAGTCATTGTATTCTTTTTATCATAGTGAAAGATACTTGCTGCTCTCCGGTCGTGGACGTAGGCATATTGCCGAACCACGTTAAATTCTCGTGTCCTACTATTGTCTAGTTATTTTTCTTGCACATTTAATTTCTCTATATCGAGGGCCATCCACAACAAACTGGTATCAGAGCCATGGCTAAGACAAAATTTGACGTGGAGAAATTTAATGGAGAAAATGATTTCAGTCTATGGCAGGTCAAGATGCGAGCTTTGCTAGTTCATCAAGGATTAGCCAAAGCCCTGCAAGGAAGAGAGAAACTGCCTGAGATATTGACAGAGCAGGAGAATGATGACATTATGGATAAAGCACACAGTGCCATCCTACTGTGCTTGGGTGATGAGGTATTGCGAGAAGTTTCTGAGGAAGAAACAGCTGCTAAGCTATGGTTGAAGTTGGAAAGCTTGTACATGACGAAGTCACTCACCAACCGACTGTACATGAAGAAGAAATTATACACGATTCAAATGTAGAAGGGTAAGCCCATCAAAGAACACCTTGATGAATTTAACAAAATTATTATTGATTTAAAGAATATAGATGTTAAAATTGATGATGAGGATCAGGCTATTATCTTGTTATGCTCTCTACCAAATTCTTATGAGCACTTCATTGATACAATGTTATACGGTCGAGATTCTCTTACCATGGAGGAGGCCAAGGCAGCCTTAAACTCACGAGAATGGAAGAGAAAGGTAGCAGAAAGCAAAAATGAAGGTTCAGGAGAGAGTTTGATGGTAAGAGGAAGAACTGAAGGAAAAGGTCATGGTGGTGGTAAAGGCAGATCTAGATCAAAATCAAAATCTAGAAAATTAAAATGTTTTCACTGTCACAAAGAAGGACACTTCAAGAAAAACTGTCCAGAACGCAAAGGCAAGGAGAAGGAAAAGGCTTCTGGTTCTGGAGATGCTGCTATAGTAGATTGCTACGATGATGCAAATGTTCTCTCTGTGTCTGTCACTAACTCAGGAAATGAGTGGATCCTTGATTCTGGGTGCTCATATCATATGACTCCTATTAAGGATTGGTTTACAACTTACCAGTCCGTAGATGGGGGTAAAGTTCTTATGGGTAATAATAATGCTTGTAAGGTGGTCGGTATCGGCACGGTAAGGATCAAGATGTATGACGGAGTTGAAAGAACGTTGACTGATGTCAGGTATGTTCCAGAACTGAAGAAGAACCTGATTTCCCTGGGTACTCTCGACTCTAGCGGGTGTAGCTTCAAGGCTGAAGGTGGAGTTATACGAGTCTCAAGGAGAGCCCTAGTTGTGATGAAAGGAAGAAGAGTCAATGGCCTTTACATATTGCAGGGAAGCATAGTTACAGGTGCGGCTGTAATATCATCAATGTCTGAAGCAGACGTCACCAAGTTATGGCATATGCGATTGGGGCATATTAGTGAGAAGGGTTTAATCGAGCTCAGCAAGCAAGGGCTTCTCTGTGGTCACAAGGCAGGGAAGTTAGATTTCTGTGAACACTGCGTATTTGGAAAACAATGTTGAGTAAAGTTCAACACTGCTATTCACCATACAAGAGACACTGTTGATTACATCCACTCTGACTTGTGGGGTCCCTCTCGAGTTCCTTCTCATGGTGGCGGTAGATATATGTTGACCTTTATTGATGACTATTCAAGAAAGGTGTGGATCTTTATTCTAAAGAGTAAAGATGAAGTCTTTGTCAAATTCAAGCAGTGGAAAACCTTGATTGAGAAACAGACCGGGAAGCAGATCAAGCGACTGAGAACTGACAACGGCTTGGAGTTTTGTGGAGGAGAATTTAACAAGTTTTGTAAAGATCGCGGTATTGTTAGACACCGTACTGTGAAAGAGACTCCACAACAAAATGGACTTGCAGAACGGATGAACAGAACTCTTTTGGAAAGAGCAAGGTGTATGCTCTCGAATGCCGGTCTACCAAAACAGTTCTGAGCTGAAGCTGTTAACACAGCTTGCTACTTGGTTAACAGATGTCCATCTTCAGCTATTGGTTTCAAGACTCCGATGGAGGTTTGGTCAGGTATGCCAGCCAAATATGATAATTTAAAAATATTTGGTTGTCCTGCTTATGCTCACATGAATGAAGGTAAACTTGAGCCTAGGGCAAGGAAATGCATTTTCCTTGGATATCCTGAAGGAGTAAAAGGCTACAAATTATGGTGTCCCAAGATTTCAAAATGCATCATTAGCAGGGATGTGACCTTCAATGAAGCAGAAATGTTGAATTCCCAAAATGAATCATCAGGTGGAGTAGAAGACAATAGTGTTACGAAGAAGGTGGAGTTTGAGGTGGAGCCTGAGACGAAACATCCTCAAGATAACCAAGAAGATACAAAGGAAGAGCAACATCCAGTCAAGAAAACGAGTACACAATTGCAGCATTATCAACTGGCAAGAGACAGGCAGAGAAGGGAAGTTAGACCTCCTCAAAAGTATGGATATGAAGATGTAGTCGCTTATGCTTTAAATGTAGCTGATAATGATGAACCACAATCATACCATGAAGCTATGTCAAGTGATGAGTCTACCCAGTGGCTTGCTGCAATGACTGAAGAGATTAAATCTCTTCATAAGAATCATACTTGGAAACTTGTTGAAAGACTAGACAATCAGAGGATAATAGGGTGCAAATGGGTCTTCAAGAAGAAAGAAGGAATCCTCGGAGTTGAAGATGCAAGGTACAAAGCACGACTTGTGCAAAGGGCTTTACACAGAGAGAAGGTATTGACTTTAATGAAATCTTCTCTCCAGTGGTTAAACATAGCTCTATACGAGTCCTACTTGCCATAGTTGCTCATTTTAATTTGGAGCTTGAGCAATTGGATGTCAAGACAACATTCTTGCATGGTGAACTTGAAGAGCAAATTTACAAGAGTCAACCTGAAGGGTTCGAAGTACAAGGTAAGCAAGAACATGTTTGCCTATTAAGGAAATTTTTGTATGGTCTTAAACAATCTCCTAGACAGTGGTACAAACGCTTTGACAAGTTCATGCTTGGAAGTGGTTATTCTAGGAGTAAGTATGATAGCTGTGTGTATTACAAAAGGCTCAAGGATAGATCATATTGTTATCTACTTTTGTATGTTGAGGACATGTTGATAGCCTGTAAGAACATGTCAGAAATATATTGTCTCAAGGATCAATTGAGACAGGAGTTTGAGATGAAGGATCTTGGAGCTGCACAGAAAATTCTGGGTATGGAGATCTACAGGGATAGGAAAGCAGGTGTCTTATTCTTGTCACAGAAAAAGTATACAGAAAAAGTGTTAGACCGTTTTGGCATGAAGAATACAAAGTTTGTTAGTACTCCATTAGCAGCTCACTTCAAACTCTCAGTAGCTTTGGCGCCCCAGACCAAAGAAGAGGAAGAGTATATGACACATGTCCCTTATGCCAACACAGTTGGCAATATCATGTACCTCATGGTATGTACAAGGCCAGACATTTCACAAGCGGTCAGTGTTGTTAGCAGGTACATGGCGAATCCTGGGAAGGCTCATTGGCAGGCGGTGAAATGGATTTTACGTTATTTGAGAGGTACAACTAATGTTGGTTTGATCTATGGTAGAAGCAAAGACATTGCAAAAGATATCGTTGGATATGTCGACTCAGATTATGCCGGAGATCTTGACAAAAGGAGATCTCTTATTGGATATATATTTATGCTATGTGGATGTACTATTAGTTGGAAAGCAACTCTACAATCAATTGTTGCTTTGTCAACCACTGAGGCATAGTACATAGCGGCAACATAAGCAGTAAAAGAATCCATTTGGCTTCAGGGACTAATTGATGAGTTAGGTATACAACTGGAAGAAGCTATCGTCTACAGTGATAGTCAAAGTGCGATACATCTGACTAAGAATCCCATGTATCATGAAAGAACAAAGCACATTGATGTGAGGATGCATTTCATTAGAGATGTGATTGCAGAAGAGATTATTACAGTGAAGAAGATAGGTACTACAGACAATCCAGCTGATATGTTAACCAAACCAGTTCCGGTAAACAAGTTCAAGCATTGCTTGGACTTGATTGGGATACGAAGCAGGTGAAAGGGGCATGGAGAAGAGTAGCAGAAGAAAAACTATGGGAGTCTTTTAACCAAGGTGGAGATTTGTTAAAGTTAATGGTTAAAAGACAAAGGCCACCCATGTGACTAGTGGACCAATATGTTTGGCTAGTGGAGCAATCACTTTGGCAATAATTTCTTCATTATTGCCAAATTATTGATCACTATATGTGGCTGAAATCTGCAACATGTTGGAGCACTAATGACCACATATTGGTCATGGATTACAACTATAAATAGCCATGAGACTCACCTTAGTTCTCAAGCTCTCAAGGAGTTCTTTCTTCTTCCTCTTGTTCTCATAGTGAGAGAAAGACTTGTGAGTTTAAGAGAGTTTTGAGTAAGAGTGTTCTTGAGTGTGTTTGTGAGGTGTGAGTGGTGGGCTATTAAAGTCAAGGTTTGACTCTAAGAGAGTGGTGTAGCTTGGGCAATTGGGTGAGTAAGGAAAGTCATTGTATTCCTTTTATCATAGTGAAAGATACTTGCTGCTCTCCGGTCGTGGACGTAGGCATATTGTCGAACCACGTTAAATTCCTGTGTCCTACTATTGTCTAGTTATTTTTCTTGCACATTTAATTTCTCTATATCGAGGGCCATCCACAACAGAAATCAAAAAATTAAGAGGAATGAATGAGGCATTCATGATGACGATTGGATGGAGCATCATAACGAGACCAAAAGCTCTATGGGTGAAGACGTTGAAAGCCAAGTACAAAGTATCAGATCACAGAATCCCTTTACTAGCCAATACATAAAAAACTCCTCAAATATATGGAAGAGAGTCCAAAAAGTGTGGAGAGGAGTGGAGAAGGGGATAACGAATAGCATAGGGGATGGCAAGTCTATCCTCTTTTGGCTAGATGATTGGGTGCTAGAGTACGGGAAACTAATTTTCTTTACTAATGAACCAATCCTAAATGAACTCTTGTATTACAAAGTCGTAGATATCGTAAGCTCTGAAAGGTGTTGGAACTGGCCCGTTATCAAGCAATACCTTCTTGATGAGGTCTGGAACTCCATAGCACAGGTTATGGCTCCACATGATGAGTTGGGGGCAGATGCATTGGCGTGGAAATAGAGCAAGAATGGGGAATTCTCTGTAAAAACAACCTACGAAAACAAGGTAAAGAGACAACAGAATAACTAAGCTTTTTGGAAAAAAATTTGGTAGTGGCTGGGTCCCCAAAAAATCCAGACTTTCATGTGGTTGACTGGGAAAAATAGTTTACTAACTAACATGATGCGATTGAACCGCCATCTGGATTCCACAGGAATGTGTCAAGTTTGCCGTGAACTTCCCGAAACAATTCTCCATTGTCTGTGAGACTGTGAGCATGCAAGGAATCTCTGGATGGGAATTGTACATGTGAAGCATTAGAGGAAATTCTTCATGGCTGATGGGAAAGAATGACTGCTTCTCAATCTCTCGCGAGAACTAGGAAGAGATTATCTGAACGGCACAACGTGGAAGACCCTATTCGGGATCACCAGTTGGAACATTTAGGTGTGGAGAAGCGAGATCCTTTTCCAACCATATGATCACCCCACACAAGATTTATTCTTTGCTTGCCTAAATGGAGCAAGAAATTACCTCCAAGTTTTGATGAGCAAGCTCAAGTTCAGGGGAGAAGGATGAGCATTAGGGAGGTAAAGTGGAACTTGCCAGATAACAACATAGTTAAATTCAACGTTGACGGATCGGTCATAAACAGCAATCAGGCTAGTTGTGGAGGAGCTCTCAGAAACACTACAGGAAATTGGCTAATCAGCTTTTCAAAGAATCTGGGGAGATGCAGCATTACTAAAGCGGAATTATGGGGTATTGTTACAGCCCTACAAATTGCTTGGGAGGAGAACTTCAAGAAGGTTGAAGTGGAATCGGATTCGGAAATTACTCTAAAGCTAAGTAGAGATGGATGCAAAAGGAAACATCCTTGCTCGAACCTCATCGCTCAGATCAAGAACTTCATGGGAAGAGATTGGGAAGTGAAATTGAAGCATATTATGAGAGAAGGGAATAAAGTGATAGATTGGTTAGCCCAAAAGAGCTACAGTATGGAGACAGGC
Source organism: Gleditsia sinensis (assembly GCA_037074535.1). Classification (NCBI taxonomy): domain Eukaryota; kingdom Viridiplantae; phylum Streptophyta; class Magnoliopsida; order Fabales; family Fabaceae; genus Gleditsia; species Gleditsia sinensis. The sequence continues at coordinate 84,355,456 of CM073463.1, forward strand.
CTGCACTGTTTCACGAGAACACTTGAGGGACTGGGCCTAACACTAGTTGAGGATACAAGGGGAATAACTTCCTCACGTATCTGTTTCTTTTAGTTTTTGACTCTTTAGTTGTACTAAAAGAAAAAGCTTTCTTTCGCTTTATTGAACAGAAAAAGTTAGAGAGAATTACATATATATATATATATACCACTCTTGTATCAGGAGTTAAAAAGAAAGTAAACGACATGTGCGCATTACAATATATTAGCTCTGTGAAACACTGCTTTATGCACTATATATATATATACTCCCGAAGAGCATAAAGGTATGATGGTTGTATAACTCCACCGTTGCATATGTGGGCCATTCCTCTATCCCGCATCTTCACATAAGCTGAAGACAGACCTTGCTGAAGTGTATATAATTTTTAACGTTCCCTGGATACCTCCTAACCAAACGCCTACTTTGGTTCCAGATTGATTAGTCAATGTGTTCAAGATGTACGTAGTTGAAAAAAGACAACTCCTCTGCGACGTGATAATTTGATGCAATGGCAGCAGAGAATTGCTTCGCAATTTGTCGGATCGACATTCACACCAGACCTCCTAAGACCACATTCTGTCGTTTACATTATTTATTAACCGATTTCTTATTATTAAAAATATCATTTTTACCATTTATCGTGATCTTACAAATTGCCCTGTGAAGATTTAAACTTAATTAGTATTATGCGTTGGAGATTATTATATTTGACAAAATAATTTAAAATTATAATATATATAATTAATAATTTAGAAAAAAAAATAAAAAAAAGTTAAATATTAAAAGAAGTAAAATATAATAATTAACGATAAGGAAAATATATAGTATGTAGCGTGTTATATTTCTAGACATTTGAATATAAATGTACAGCGAAACGTGTTTGGCGAGGAGTCCATAGATTCAGCAATAATAATAATAATAATAAATAAAAGGGATGCGTGAATTGCGAGTAGCTATTATTCTGAAACGAAGCCTATAAATTGCCATCAAAGATGAAAGGGACAATGTGCCACTGTGTTCCTCCTACTCAACTCCCCTTCCTTCCTTCCATCCTTCTGTGTTCTAACTTCTTCCGTCATGGATTCCCATGCCCAACCTCTCAAAATTTACTTCATCCCCTTTTTGGCCCATGGTCATCTTGTTTCCCTATTTGAACTCTCTCGTCTCTTTGCTGCACGTGGGCAGCACGTGACCTTCCTCACCACCCATGCCACCTCCCAGTTGCTTCATAAATCAATTGAGAAAGCCAAAGCCTGTAATCAACATATCCACGTTCACAACTTCAAGTTCCCTTCCAAAGAGGTAGGCCTCTCTGAGGGCATCGAAAATCTCATCTCCATCAACATTAGAGACATGGAAACCGTCTCCAAAGTTTACATGGGAATGAAACTACTCCAGCAACCAATGGAGCTTTTCATGGAGCAAAATCCACCCGATTGTATCATTTCGGACATGTTCCACTCGTGGACCACCCACTTTGCCAACAGCTTGGGAATCCCCAGGTTGCATTTTGATCCCTCTAGCATCTTCCAATCTTGTTTACTGGAGTCCTTTAGAGGACCCGACTCCCCGCACCGTAAACTCACTTCTGAATCCGAGCCGTTTCTCATTCCAGGTCTTCCCCATCCAATCACAATCACCTTGTCTCAGCTTCCGGACTACGTCAAAGCGACAAGCGAGTTGGGGCTAATCGTGGAAGAGACCAGAGAGGCCGAGTTGAATTGCTACGGACGCTTAGTTAATGGCTTTGCTGAGGTTGAGCAGGAATACGCACTGCATTACCAGAAAATCATGAGGCTCAATGTTTGGCATCTGGGTCCAACTTCCCTTCTTAACAGAACGGTGGAAGAGAAGGCCGAGAGGAGCATGAAGACGATGGTGAGTGAGCATGAGTGCTTGAGTTGGCTCAACTCGAAGCCACCCAACTCTGTAATTTACATTTGCTTTGGAAGTGCCTGGATTTTCCCAGACAATCAACTATACGAGATAGCAAGTGGGATTGAGTCATCCGGGCATCCCTTCATTTGGGTGATTCATGGAAAAGACGATTCGGAGAAGGAGAGTGAGGAAGAGAAACAGAAATGGTTGCCAAAAGGGTTTGAAGAAAGAATGAAGCGAGAAAACAAGGGAATGATTGTTAGGGGATGGGCCCCACAAACTTTGATATTGGATCACCAGGCCATCGGAGTTTACGTGTGTCATTGTGGTTGGAACGCAGTGATGGAGGGGATCTGTGCTGGTGTTCCCATGATCACTTGGCCGTTATCGGCGGAGCAATTTTACAACGAGAAGCTGATAACGCAGGTGCATAGGATTGGTGTGGAGGTGGGATCAGACGAGTGGACCCTTACGCCTAGCCAACCAAGGAAGAAGCTAGTGACTCGGGATCGTATAGAGGAGGCCGTGAGGAAGTTGATGGAGGAGGGTATCGAGATGAGGAGGCGTGTTCGAGAGTTGCAAGAGAAGGCTAAGGCAGCAATGGAAGAAGGTGGGTCCTCACAAAGGAACTTAACTGCTCTGATTGAAGATCTTAAGAGGCTGAGATCTATCAAAAGTAATGGTCAAGATTCAATGATAATGGTCGAAACATAGTTACTCTGGAGGAGCTGCTGGCCGTGTTGATGATATCGAATTAATAATTTAATATCTTTCTTCATGTTTAAGTCAAACTTTTTGTTGTTTTTCTAAATTTATTTGTAAAACCATTAGTATAATTGGCAATTAGTAATATGAGTTATCTGTTGTGCTTATATATAATTGTACTTTTGTGTCTAAAATTAAATCAACTCAAATAAGTGTATGTTGGATGTTGCTTTTAATTTTTGTTTAATTTGAATGTTCTTTTTGATAGATTTTCTTAAAGAAAGATTTTAAAATAAAAAATTAAAAAGGGTTTAGATTTAATTTTGGAAAAAAAAGTGAAGCGTCTTTTTTTTTGGACATTCATTCATGAATTTATTATAAAAAAGATTACATCATGCATAAATTCTGCAACATTAGGAGACAAAAGGCATGTGAACAAGTAAGATTCATCTATCAAAAATACTTAAGAACATCATATCAAAAGTTACAATTTAATATCATAGAAACTCAATTAATATAACAAAATATAAAAAAAAAATAGAAAGACATTTATGGAGAGACAATACATCTTTATCTTTTTTTAGTCTTCTTATATTAAGATATATACACACAAAAATTGTAAATCTACATATAAGTTATGCATAAATTTAAAATTCCAAAACTCAAGAAAGAGAAGAAATTTTTTTTTAAAGGAAGAAAAAGAACTGTCACGTTAAAAGAAGACAAATCCTATCTATCCTGCATAGGAGAGATGCAATACTATAGTATATTCTTGACTGATACGTTCACTTTCTCCTTCGATAGTCAAGAGCATTATGTGGATTGATAATACTGTGGATGTGGGAAATTATCTTCATGATCATATTTCACAAAGAGATTTGATTAAGATTTATGATTTGCAAGATGAGATATATGCTTACAAGCAAAATTCTCTTTCAGTTACAAAATACTTTACGCAATTAAAAATACTATGGGATGAGTTTTTAAGTCTAACACCAGTACCTACATGCACTTACCAACCTCAGTATCACTGTAATGCACGCAAGAAAATTAAGAAAGATCAAAAAAATGATTACTCTGTTAAATTTTTAAAGGGATTAAATGATAATTTTTCAACTATTCGGTCACAAATTCTGATAGTGGATCCTCTTCTAGGCATAAATAGAATTTTTTTCTCTTGTTTTACAACATGAGAGGCTATTTATTGGTTTGATTGACAAGGTAGAAGATGCAGCAATTTTCCTTAGTCAAGGGAAAAATAACAGCTATATGAAAAGACGAAATAATGTGCAACCACATCATAAACAATATTCCAGCACTACAGTATCTAGTATATCACCAAGTTTTAATTCCAGTTTTGCTCAAAGGAGGCTTAGTTTTGGAAATAGACCTTTATGTACTTTCTATTATATATTGGGACATACGATTGATACTTGCAATAAGAAGCACAGATATCCCATTGGATACAGAAGTTGAACTTGCTTTAACACATGCAAATCAAGTAGGCTATAGTAGTCATTCTGAAGAAAGTACTTAAACTCACTTGGATCCTTTTGAATTAGTAACAGGTCAACAATCCTCAGCTGATAAACACAAGATGGTTTCCTCCAATGATTCCATCAGAGATCTTGGTGAGCATGATAAGAGTAAATCTCCAATTACACAAAGGCAATATGCTTAGCTAATGACTATGCTACAACAAGCTAACATGACTACTAGTGGTGCCAAAACGCAAGTGAATCATCTTACATCAGATTTTGTTCCTATAGCTGAAACATTAGGTAGTATTTCTCTTTCTTGCTTTGATAGAAATGAGCCTCAAAATATGTCTTGGATTTTGGATACCGGAGCCACTGACCATATTACTTGTTCACTTTCTATTTTTTCAACATACAAGCTCATATAGAATACTTTTGTTATTCTCTCTAACAATCACAAAATTCCAGTCACACATGTTAGCACAGTAACTTTTTCATCTAATTTTGTGTTGTTTAATGTCTTGTATGTGCCTCAATTCTCCTTTAATTTCATTTTAGCCACCAAACTTACGTCCTTTTACTCCTACTGCTTAATATTTCATAAGGATCTTTGTTTTATTCAGGATATTCACTCTTGGAAGATGATTGGGTTAGCTAAGAAGGTTCATGACCTTTATCAGCTTTCTTTTCTTCATTCTACAGCTCTGGTATCTTCAGTTTCTTCTACTATTTCTAGTTTTAATGATTTTGAAATTTGGCATTTTGGGCCATTTATCTACCCCTCAGTTGAAGCTTCTTAAGTTGCTAGACAATTCAATTACTGTACCATCATCAAACCATTGTCAGATTTTTCATTTTACTAAACAAAGAAGAATTTCTTTTCCTGTTAGCAATTCAGGCTATGCTTCCTGTTTTGATTTAGTCCATATATATATTTGGGGTCCCTCTAGTATTGTTTCTATCTTGGGACATGCATATTTTTTTACTATTGTTGATGATAAGAGTCGGTACACCTGAATTTTTCTTATGCATTCAAAGTCAGAAGCAAGACAACTTATTCAAAATTTTTGTTCTTTTTCTGACACTTAGTTTGGTGCCAAAATCAAATGTATTAGAACTGATAATGGTAAAGAATTCAACATGCCTGATTTTTATGCCTCTCGCAGTATTGTACATCAAACTATATGTGTCCATGCACCTCAGAAAAACTCCATTGTTGAGAGGAAACACCAACATATTCTTAATGTGGCTAGATCATTGAAATTTCAAGCTAATCTTCCTACTAAGTTTTGGTCTGAATGTGTTTCTCATGCATCATATCTCATTAATAGAACTCCATCCCCTATAATTTCTAACTCCACTCCTTTTCAAATTCTGTTTAGTACTCCTCCCTCATATTCTAATATCAGATTTTTCGGCTATTTTTGCTATGCATATACAAATTTCACTCATCAAACCAAGTTTGCTATTAGGGTTGTTAGATGTGTCTTTCTCGGTTTTCCTATTGCTGCTAAAGGCTTTCGAGTATATAATCTTGAAACATCCTCTATTTTTGTGTCCAAGGATGTGTATTTTTATGAGCAAATTTTTCCTTTTCAATCACAATCTAAAATTCCTTCCAACACATTTTCTGATTTTGTTTTTCCTTCATCCTTTCCAGTTTCTTTAACTGATCATTCTCCTTGTTTACCTTCTTCTCAAACTTCTCTTTTCTCTGGTCATGATCTTTCTTCTGACATTTTTCCTACCGTTTCAGAGTTGCCTCCACCTCTTCGTAGAACTACCAGACAACACCATGTTCCTACTTATTTGCAAGATTATCAGTATTCCTTACCTTCTGCTAACACAAATTCTATTCGTTCTCTTTCCCATCCTCATCCTATCTCACATCATATTTCCTACCATCGAATCAATGCTACTCATAAAACCTTTGTCGCCCACATTTCCCAACACAAAGACCCCAAGACATATAATGAGGCCATCAAACATCAATGCTGGAAAGATGCCATGCAATAAGAAATTGTAGCTTTAGAGCAGAATAATACATGGGTCTTGACAGACTCACCTCCTGGCAAAGTTTCCATTAGATGCAAGTGGGTATTCAAAACTAAGTGTCATGCTTATGGAAGTATTGAAAGGCACAAAGCTAGGTTAGTAGCTAAAGGATATACTCAGCAAAATAGAGTTGACTACCTTCATACTTTCTCCCCTGTAGCTAAAATAACCACCATCAGACTCCTATTAGCCTTGGCTTCTATTCATAATTGGCATTTACATCAACTTGACATAAATAATACTTTTTACATGGAGATTTGTATGAGGAATTTTATATGACTCTTCCACCTGGGTTTCATGATTCTTCTACTTCTAAAGTTTGCAAACTTTTCAAATCTCTCTATGGTTTAAAGAAAGCAAGTAGGCAATGGAATGCAAAGTTGACAAAGGCACTACTTCTTCATGGTTTCTGATGAGTGAGTTTCAAACCATGAATTAGATACTTTCATCTTAACTTTTCGTTATATTTAAGCACTTATTTTTCATACTTGTCTTTAGTTCTGTACATCTTTTACAGATGGAGATAAGAATAGAAAATGAACTCAATTGGATGAATTAAAGTTAAATAGTGGTTTTTTAGAAATGATGTCTATGAATCAAGTAGATAAAATAAATTTATTGAGAATGGCTGAGTAAGGAACGTTATCTTTTTGACTCTTGAGACGCATCTTAATGGATATATGCATTAATTCAATCTTGATTTATGACCATAATTTTAAAAGAACTTAGACATAAATATTTAAAGAATATCCAATGTTAAAAATTTGTTTGCTATCTACTTTTTAGCCCGACCTTACTCTAATATTTTAGTTATAAATCATAAATTAAATATTCAATATGTATGAAATTTTACAGGTGAATAGTTGACACAATTTTCTACAATTTTCTTGTCAACGTGATCAGTAAATTCAGACACTAAAAGGGCAAAAATTGGGTTAGAATAAAAATTGTTTGTTGTTGCAGTACAACCCAACCTTGTTGCAGTATTTGAGCCGTATCTCATAAACTACGTAATCAATATGCACGAAATTTGGCAAGTGGATAGCTGACATAATTTGATACAACGTTTCTTTTTACATGGGTAGCGAATTCGGTGGTTATCAAAGAAGAATATCATGATTACTTTCGGTGCACATAATGTAATACAACTTATCAACTTTAGTATAACTTGCTTTGTGACATGCTCCCTAATTGTATCTATAAATAGAGAGATCTTGTAAGCTAAAGGGGAGGCTAGAGAAAGGCTTGAAAGAGATAAATTTTGAGAGCATATTTTTGGGTTCTTAGTGGTTGTAATGTTCTTCTTTTTTTAAATACTTTGTTATCCTTTTGTAATATCATTATGTTTATTCATCTTAAATTTTGTTTTCTTATTTTGAATATGAAGAACTAATTTTCTTATACTAAGGTAGAGGGTAAAACTCATAGTATGAGAATAATAATTTATCTAACTCTTAATTTTAATATTTATATTTAATGTTGTATTTATCATCTTTTTTTATGTTACTTCTTAATGGTAGGTTTTGCCTCTTATCACTTGTTATTTTCTTTCTTAGAGGAGGGCTTTGCCGCCTTTTTCTTTTATTATTTTCTTTTTTAGGGGGCAGTTTTGCCGCTTTTCTTTTTTGTTATTTTCTTTCTTAGGAGATGGTTTTGCCATCTATTTTATGTTATTATTATGGTTGGTTTTGCCATCTATTTTCTTTTCTTTTCTTTTATTACTTTAATTAGTTTTCTACCTTTCTCATTGTTTTTGCATACTTTAATCTTGTAAAATGTGAATTTTGATATATTGTAGACAATTTTTTGCACAATAAATATTTGAACCAATCTTGATTTATTGTAGATAATGTCATGATTGACACAATGTATGTTTGAATTCATTTTTACAAGAATGTATTAATTGTGTAAAAATGAGGTAAATATAATTCTTGTATAAAAAAAATGAGATTAAATTAATACATTTTTCGATTGGAACCTTATTCATGTGAGGATTCCAATTAAGTAATAAAAGAATTAAATTTATTTTTATTCATACAAGGAGTGGATCTCCTAACCTTAACATTCATTTTACCTTGAATACATTTAATTTGAGTACATCAATTTCTTACATACTTAGTTTAATATTCTTCTCACAAAATAGATATTTCGACAATTAAGTTAGAGTTATTTATTTTAAATCCAAATTAGAGTTTTCTTTTAATTGTCAATTTTCGTAAAATCAACCTTGTATACCATTAAATCTGTACTTCAATATATTCGTGCGCTTACGAGTTTCAATTAAAACAACAAGTTTTTGGTGTCGTTGTCAAGAATTGCAATGGAAAAGCTAATCAGATCCAGGTAAGTATAACTTTTTCACTAGTTATAATTAAGAATTTTTTTTTCTTGTATAAAATTTTTTCTTTCCAAAAAAAATATTATTTATTAAAAATTGTTGTGGTAATTTGAGTGTGTAAAATTAATTAATTCTAACAAGAAGACTAAAAATGCCTAAGGAGTATGGATTTTAAGTAAGATTGTTGTGACTCCTCCACACTTTTATGAAAATATACTAATTGAATTCTATCCATTATTACTAATATCCAAAACAAAAAGATTTAATAAAAAATTCACTATAAAATTGTGTGATTTTTTTTATTGTATTCTCATTTTGTTTGTAATTATATTGTGTGCCATCATAAACACTTGTTTATAATTTTTGTTTAATTTATGCGTACTTTGAAACTTGATAAGGATAAGCGTTTGGTGAAAAAAAGTTTAAGGGCACTCATTGATTTAACAATTGCGACATTAAATTTTGTTGAATTACTATTAAAAATAGAAGAACAAGTTATACATGCGAAAACTCTTATGGAGTACTTCTCACCTATTGTATCCAATACTCCATCTTGCATAGTATTACCACAAATTACTATAGCCCATTTCAAACTCAAACTAACCATACTTTAATTTTTACCATCATATTATATGGTTTGGAAGAGAATATCATACTTAAGATAAGATTAAAAAAATCCTTACTAAATTTTTTTAATAACAACAAAGTTGTCATGAAATGACAAAATTTAAAATGTTATTACTTAAATCTATTTTTATTTTATTTTATTTTTTATTTTTTAACCGTGAACAGGATTAGTGACAATATTTGAAATGTTAATACCTAAGTTTTTTTTTTATTTTCTGTACTATTTTTTAATTGTTAGGATGATTCAGTGATAATATTTAAAATATTGTCACTATTTTTTTCCTTTATGTTTATTTAATTTTTAAGAGCATTAAATAACATTTAAATGTCCTCATATAACTAGTTTTATTATTTATTTTATATTTTTTAATTGTTCAAAGGATTCGATAAAGATATTTTAAATTCCATCATCAAATTCTATTTTTTTAATTGTTAGAAGTATACGATAATGATTTTTAAATGTCATCACTAAATTTATTTTTTATTTTGTTTTAAATTTTTACGTAGACAGAAGGTTTTATTTTTTTATCACTCTTCTCTATCTTTTTTTACTTCGAATTTATTTTCGTTTGAATTTCTGCTAGAAGAAGCTTAATTTTGGTCTGGAATGAACAAAATTGATGGGTTCCCTTCATTTTGCCTGCTTTGTACCATTTTAAATACGTGAGTTTATTTTTAAATAATAGAAGACATGCTGAAATAGTTAATTTTCTCTTGTATTGTTCCTTTCAGACGGAGATTATTTGAATACCATGCTGAATTTTATGGAAATGATTCATAAAATGTCAGAATGTGAGCAACGAATCAAACGAGGCAATTCCTGGCGAAGATATAACAGTGCTTTCTCCTATTTTTTGTTTTCCATTGTGGTTAAAAATGAATAGTATTACTGGAGGTTGCAATTTCGTATTATTATTAAATGAACAGGAGCATTCCCAAATATGATCATTTAGAGCAATCCTCCTTCTAGAAATCTAATTTGCTTGAGTTGATACACCTATACATGTGTTATCTGATGAAGGTAAAGTCATACAGTGGTGTACTTTACTTTGTTAATTTTATTAATGATCATTCAAGGAAATTTTGGTTTTATGCCTTGATCTTGAAGATGAAAGACTAGGTGTTTAATGCTTTTAAAGAATTTCAAGTAGCTGTTGAGAGAGAAGCAGGAAAGAAATTGAAATACATTCATACTAATATTAATGGTGGTGAATATTGTGGACCATTTAATGTGTACTATAGACAACACTGCACTGATAGAAGACACCCCCAAAGACTACTCAGTTGAATGGTCTTTCAAAAAAGATGAACATAACTTTGATAGAAAGAGTCAAATATTTACTTTAAAAAGCAAAATTACTGGATTCTTTTTTAAGTGAGGCTTTATATATTATTGCACGTGTTATTAACTTATCTCCTGTTGTTGAATTATAGGATGATGTTCTTGGCATATTTTAGCACACCAAGCATGTTTCCCATGGTCACTTGTGTGTGTTTGGCTATAGTGATTTTGTATATGTGCTTGAAGATGAAAGATCCAAGTTAGATGTCAAGACAAGAGAATGTGATTTCATTGGCTATGGTCAAGATGAATTGACTAATGTTTTGGTATCTAATTTAAAAACAAAACTTGTTATGAGTCATAATGTGTGTTCATGAAAGGCTAAACCATTGAAGGTATTAGCAAGGTTGAGAAATTAGAGTCTCCCAGTAATAAGGATTTGATTGATCTAGATCCAACTCTTGTGTCACATACTCCTAATGTATAGCTGTTAGTGGCAATAATACTAATTTGCAAAATGATATACAAGATGATCAATCTAAAGGTGACCACGAAGTTGCAAATGTGATGGATTCTCCTATAGATGGAGATATTGGTGGTCAACATAAAATTCCCATTGAGGAAGTTGTAACTCTTCCCAAGAGGTGTAGTGGAGATTGAAGGCCCTCTACTCAACACTCGCCTAATGAGGTTGTGCACCTAACTAATGGGAAAAAACTTGAATGCTACGAAGATGTTATGGAAAGTGAATAGAATGATGAATGGGTTTCAGATAAAATGAAATCTTTGCTTAATAACCATACTTTTGAGCTAATCAAGTTGTATAAGGACAAGAAATCTTTGAAAATTCGGTGGATTTACAAGATGAAGCATTAAGGGGGCGTTTGATATACGGTAAAAAATTTTATTCTTGAAAATCATGTTTCCTGAGAAACATGATTGATAAGAATAATAATTTCTGAAAATATATAAAATGTATTTAGTTGACTTTTAAAATTATTGGGAATCTTTAAATAATATTTTTTAAAATTTTTTATCTATGTATATAGTTTCTAAAAATACTCTTATTTATTTATTTTTTAAAATTTTTTTGTTTGTTTATTTTTTTAACAAAAAATATAATAAATTATTGTTAATAATTTATTGAGTTTATATTAATTTTAAAATTATTAAAAAAACATATTAACAATTAAATTTATTTTTATAAAAAAAATTAAATAAAATATTGAAAGATAAAATTATATTTTATTTTTTATAAAGATTCCCACATTCATGACAATCACCAATTTCCACCCCCCTCCATGGTAATCTTTTCATGAGAATCCTTACTTAAAAAATATTTTCAGAAATTGAAATTTTCTGATAATCAGAGTTTTCATTTTGAAATCAAACAAAAAAATTTTCAATTCCCATATTAAGATTTTTAGGAATTCAAAAAATTTTCTTCTACTAAACACCCCTTAAGAGAATACTTTACAGCCATGCTACAAAGCCATATTAGTTGTCAAGGGCTATAGTAAAAAAAAAAGGAGTTGACTTTGAGAATTATCACCAATTGTGAAAATACAATTAATCTAATTTGTTTTGTGTTTCGCACCTTGTCTTGATTTAGAAATTGAGCAAATAGATGTCAAAATTAATTTTTTTCATCATGATTTAGAGGGGGAGATTTATATGGAGTAGCCCAAGGAGTTTTAGATGTAAGGGAAAGAGAAATATGTTTGCAAGTTAAATAAGAGTTTTTATGACTTGAAACAAGCTCTTAAGAAGTAGTACAAAAAATTTGAGTTGTTAAGTTGCAACAAAGTTACAGGAAAACTACTTCTAATCATTATATTTTTATGCAAAAATTCTCTAACAATAACTATATTATTTTATTATTTTATGCTGATGACATTTTTTTTGTAAGTCAATTCTTCCAAGATTGATAAGTTAAAAAAATAACTGAGTCTTTTGCAACAAAAGTCTTAAGACTTGCGAAACAAATTATTGGTAAAAAAATCTCCTATGATAAAAAAAACAAAGAAATTGTTTTTGTCTTAAGAGAAGTATATTGAGAAGGTATTTTAACTTTTTCATTTGAACAAAGCTAAAGTGGTTAGCACAACTCTTGCTACACACTTTAGATTAAGTGCTAATTAAGCAAAGTCTTTCCAGTGAAGAAGAGAAAGAGGGCATGAAAAGTGTTCTTAATGCTTCAACAGTAGATAATTTGATGTATGCTATGGTTTGTATTGGGTCAAATTTAAGTCATGCTGTTGACATAGTCAATTTTTATTCAATCCAATTAAAAGGCATTGGGATGCAATTAAATGGATTATGAGATATATCTCTCTGGTATTTTAGGTTTGAAACTTTGTTTTGGTACTGGAAAGCATATTCTTGCTAGTTATACAAATTCAAACATTACTAGGTAAATTGATTCAAGAAAGTCTACTACAAAATTTAAGTTCATTACTACCATTGAAGCTTGTAAAGAGTTACCTTTGATAAAGAAGTTTATGCAAGAACTTGGATTTACACAAAAGGGGTATGTTTTATTTAGTGTACTATTTATCTTGGCAAGAATTTAATTTTCCTTAATAGGTCGAAATATATTGATGTTAAGTATCACTAAATTAGAGATATTCTGGATTCTAAGTTGCTTCAGTTTTAAAAAATTCATGCTGATAATGACTCAAATATGATGACAAAATCTTTATCGAATAAGGTATATTGATCTACTTTTGGTTTGGCAAATTTCTCCACTTAAGTCATGAGGAGAAGATTTGTTGTGGGTCTCTCTTTAACTGGAGTTACTAATAGTCATTTATTTTCATATAGTTTTTAAAATTATAAAGAAAAATATTTGATTGGGTAAACTTGATTAGGGGCTTTAACTGTGGCTTTTTTATGAAGCTTTGCACATCAAGATGAGAAAAGTGCTTTTGTTGGTGACTATTGGCATATCCAACATGAAGAGAGAAAACGGGAGTTTTTCTTTAACATTTTATACAGGATTTTTTTTATTTTTTATTTTTTGCATATGAGAAGCATTTTTCAGCATCTTTGATTGGCAGATTAGACAGCGATGAGTTATCTGATTCAGATGATATTTTGCCTTCTCTATTTGATTGGGCTGATTTATTCATTTTGAATGGGTTTATAAATGTTTTTTTTTTGTGATTTGATGATTCTATTAATGGTGATTAGTGAGTGCGGTAAGTTCTAGTGTGGCTAAAAAGTTATCCATGTACTCATTAATCTTTTCATCGTAGATTATTTTTAGACTTGGTTTCATAATTTTTTGTCCCTTCACCTTGAAGAGTTTTCCATCTTAAAAATTTGTGTTCTTTAGCACTATTTATTTTTTACATTATTAGACAGATTTATACCTGAAATATTATATGCTTAATTGGTATATAATTTTTTGCATTTGAATTTAGGCGTGACACTGCTTATCCGTCGTCTTTTATTTTCATATTCCAAATGTCTTTTTCTTTGGTACAATATTACATGCTCTAAGTAGCGAGTGTGTCTTCTTTCAAGTAATTTATTCTTTTTTTATTTCATCGTACCATGACTCGTGGAACGCGAGAATTTCGTTTACTTTTGACTTCCATGGCAGCATTAATTAGTGACTGACATTTGAATTTTTTTTTTCTAGGTGTTTCAAGTTTTTCAATAAAAAAAACATAACATATTTACTTTTTACAAATCTGGTAACAATTTTTAAAAAAAAATTATATCTGGTATTTTTTTAGAACAAATATTGCTCTTGCTCAACCTTGTATATTTTAATACAAATAAACATGTACATTGTAAGAATTTTGAGTTTTTTATACTGATGAATTATGTAAGAAATTAGTGCATTATCCTTTATTTGGAGAGCTTCATTATATATAGCTAGATGGGTCTACAAAAGTAAATATAATAATAATGAGACCACATAAATGGATACCAAATCAACATCTTTTATTATCGTTTCTGTGGAGAAAATTTTAGATATATTTTTACCAAAAAATGTTAAAATCGAATTAATGTATTTGACATTACCTACATTGTAAAAAAAGGAAAAAAAAATCTTCGTTTTTACACAAAAAAATTGTAAACAATTTATTCTTTTTTTATTTCTTCGTACTATGATTTGTGGAACGTAAGAATTTCGTTAACCTTTGATCTTAATGGCAGCATTAATCCGTGATTGAGATTTGAATTTTTAGGTGTTTCAAGTTTTTCAATAAAAAATAGCATCTATCAACTTTTACCTATATTGTCAATTGCAATGTATTCAATCTAATAATCGTTACAATATTCCTTTAATCTCTGAATTTATTATAAATAATAATCAAAATAGTATAAATATATCACTTTTTGTTAATAAAATTGGTCAAATTACTCTTTACTCTCTTAATTTATTTTTCATTTTCATTTTACTCCTTTGATTAAAAATAATTTTTATAAAATCTTATAACTTAAAAAAAATTATCATTTATATATTAAACCATAGTTTAAATAAAAAAAATGAAATAAAATAAAAACAAATGGTTTTAAATCTTAAACCCAAAAAAATTATAAATCTAAAAGTTTAAAATCTTAAAATGCTAAACCTCAAATTTTAAAATTTTAACCATAAAATCTAAAATCTCAAATGTCAAAATCTCAAAACTCAAACACTAAAATTACAATAACTCTTAATAAAAAATTTTAAATCCCAATACTCTAATATCTAAAGTTTAAAATCTTAAATCTCAGAACTCTAAATTTTAAATTTCAAATTCTAAAATTTCAAATTCCAATACCCAATAATCCAAACCCAAATCTCAAATTCTAAACTCCAAAAATCAAAATCCTCAAAACTCACAAACCCAAAATCTCAAAATTTTAAACATAAAACCTCATATCCAAAAATCTCAACCACTAAACTTTAAACTATAAACTGTAAATTACAAACTTTTAACTAACCACAAATTCCAAACATTTAAACTTGGAATTGCAAATCTAAAATCCCAAAATCTCAAATTTTATACATGTTAAGGTTTAGAATTTTATTGTTAGGGTTAAGAATTTTGGGTTTAATATTTATAGTTTGAGATTTATGGTTTAATATTTATGATTGAGGACTTTGGAGTTTAGAGTTTAGAACTTTCAGATTTATGGTTTAGAGTGTGATTTTAAGGTTTGGAGCTTGTAGTTTGAGGTTAGAGATTTGATGTTTTAAGTTTAGGGTCTTAGGTTTTAGGGTCTTGATGAATAGGTTTAGAGTTAGGGTTTTGAGTTTTTAATTAGTTTGTGATTTATGTTTTATATTTTAGAGTTTGAAATTTTTGAATTTAAGATTTAGAGTTTGAGATTTTAGGGTTTGAAATTTTAATTTTTTTTAGAGATTTAGAATTTTAGTTTTTAGTGTTTAAGGTTTGGAGTGTTAAGGTCTTGATGTTTAGGGATTTGGAGATATTGGATTTTAGATTTCGAATTTAAGATTTAGAGTTTAAAATTTTAGGGTTTTGAAATTGTAATTTGTAGTTTAAAATTTAGAAATTTTCAGTTTAGGGTTTAGAGTTTGGAGTTTAAAATTTTAATTTTTGATATTTGAGATTTAGAGTTGAAATTTAAAATTTATAGTTTAAAATTTTGGGTTTGAGATTTAAAATTTGAGATTTTCTGATTTGTAGTTTAGGGTTTGTGCTTTTAGGGTTTATGATTTTAGTTTTTGGAGTTTATAATTATTGTTTAAGATTTGGAGTTTGAATATTTAAAATTTTGAATTTGGGGTTTAAAGTTTGTAGTTTTTAGTTTGAGGTTTAGAGTTTATAATTTAAAATTTAAAATTTAGAATTTGGTGTTTAAAATTTTAGCTTTTGAGATATGAGGTTTGGAATTTAAAAATTTGGAGTTTGAGATTTTATGATTTAGATTTTAGAATTTATGATTTAATTAGAGTTTTAGATTTTAATTTTAAATTTTATAATTTAGCGTTTAAGGTTTAATGTTTTAAATTTTATATTTTTAAATTTAGAGTTTAAAATTTTATGATTTTAAATTTTTGAATTTTTGATTTATAGTTCTAAGATTTTGAGATTTATGAGTATTTTTTCTTTTCTTTTTTATTTGAATTATAGTTTAGGATATAAATCATAATTTTTAAAATTAAGGGATTTTAGGAAATTTATTTTTAATTAAAGGATCCAAATAAAATTAAGTGAGTAAAGAGCAATTTAACCAAAATAGTTAATTGAAAAAATAGCATTTTGCCATTCTTATCTTTAGGTGCAATTGCAACTTCCCACTTAATTTTTAAATTCTTGCAATGTCACAGCTGATCTTTGCTTGGATTGTAATTTTTTCCTTGTCATCCAATTTTAACGTTAATTACAATTGTTGAGATTGTAAAATTACCAAATTATCTTTAATTAAAAAAATTATAAAATTAATTCGTTTAAGCCTATTTTTTTATCATTGATCTTCTTCTTCATGTCTTTGCTTTATTTGCATCATCTTCAGCATCGAAGCTAAATGAGAGACATAATGGGAGAATTTAATTTTGAAAGAAAACTTAATTTGTAGCACACATTTTTAATTATTTGGAAAGTGACCATCCAATAAGCAGAATTAAAATTCTTCTTGGTTCTTAATGACCACAATATCTGCTTTTTTTCAATCCATTTCTTTCATCGAATTGTTTGGAATATCCCACAATGAAAATGCTTAATGACCACAAACTGAACCGAATCAAATTATTTTTAATATATTTAATTTATATTATTAAATTTATTTTTTATTATATTTTAAAAATATTTTACATAATTTTTTTTAAATTTTTTAAAATAGGTCCAAAAAATTTGAAATAAACTCAAAAATTTTAAAAAAAATAAGCTTAAAAAAATTTAAATAGGTCAAAAATTAAAAAAAAATTGACAAATTTTTTTTTTTTTTTTAAATCAAACCAAACCCAATCGCCTTTTGGTGGTTCAATTTGATTCAATTTTATGAATCTCAACCGAATTGATTAAGTCTAAATTTTTTTTTTATGATCAGTTCAATTTAATTGAGGTCCAAAATCAAATCGAATTGAACTTATCTACACCCCCGATCCCGATAATGAGACCACGAGGAGCAAGCTCTCAGAATTTTATATTCCTTTTCAAATTGGATCTGAAATTAAGACCTTTTATTATGTTTTCAAACATATATATATATATATATATATATATATGAGGTCACTCAGGCATGCAGGCTGTAATGCTTCTAGATTTGGCTCTTCGCTTTTCAAAGTTTTCATCCTAAGAATGTCGAGAGTTATATCTGGTTAGATTTAATTTGCTAGATACTTTTGTTTGATTTGGTTTAGTTTTAGATTTGGATTTGAATTTAAATTATATTTTATCTTTATATTATAAATACTTCTTTTTTGGGTACAATATTATAAGTAACTCCAAGCAGCGAGTGTATTGCAAATAATTGAAGTGTATCGTCTTGTAAATAATTTACTCTTTTTTTATTTCTGCGTCCCGTCACTCGTGGAACGCGAGAATTTCGTTAACTTTTGACCTTCGCGCCAGCATTAATTGCTGATTGACATTTGATTTGATTTTTTAAGTGTTCAAGATTTTTAATAATAAAAAAAATATTTATTTTCATTTATATTATCCCATAATTTAATAATTATTCTAATATCTTCTTAAATCTATAATTTTTTTACTAATAATTTTAACAAAATTATTATTTATTCTCTTAATTTATTTTTAATTTCATTTTGAAATTTTAATTAACAATAATTTTTTTAAAAATTTTTAATTTTCAAAAATTATTATTTATATCATGATATAAATAATAATTTAAATAAAAAAGAAATACTCAATTATGTCTTCTTTATTTACCCGGGCTGATTTATCGATTTTATTTACATTTATGTTTTTCGTGATTTGATGATTCTATTAGAGGCCATTAGTGAGTGAAGTAATGTGACTAAAAGCCTATTGATGTACTCATCATTCTTGTCACAGTGGATTATTTCTAGTTTTGCAATTTTATTTTTCTTTTATATTAAAAACTTATATATTCTCTAACACTATTTACTTTTAGTTTTATTGAACAGATTTATACTTATAACATTATATATTTATTGATATATTATTTATTTTTTACATATTCACTGGAGAAATTTTTAGACATACATGTTACCTATAAAGTTAAAATGGAATTAATGTATTTGACATTTAAGTCGGTCAATCCCCTGCTATTTTCAATTTTTTGGTTAAATAAAAAATATCTAACTGGAGCCGAATCCCAGCAAGATTACGAATATCAAACTAAAATCAACGGTTTTAAATAGAAAGAAAGCAAATTAAAACATGAACTATAAAGAGACGAAAATGGATATATTCACATTGCACGATGAGAAATGTGGGCATGAGATTAAACGTATAATTTTAGTTATTCAAATTATTACAAAAAATTGCTTAATTTAGTTATAATATCAGTCTGTCTTTTTTTTTTAATAATAAAAAATATCCAAATAAATTATAATTATATGGTCATCGTTATCACTATATCCATAATTGTATTGTCATCTTTGTTATCAGTCACTATCAATCATCAATGTTGTCAGTCACCATAATATAAGTGAATATAATATATATAAATTTTTTAAGATGATTGATTTAAGAATTTAAGTATTTTTTAATATTTATAATTTTTATTTTATTTTTTTATTAAAATAATTTTTATCATAAATATTTTAAAATTAAAATTTTAAATTTCTTATATTTTTTTAATTAATGATAAAAAATAAAATAAAATTTAAAATAAAATAAAATATAAAAAAAATCATGTTTAATATAAAAAATAAAATATATCAAACATAAATTTTTTTTTTTATGTTTGATATATTTTAAATAATATAAAAATAAAATAAAAAATTAATAAAAAAATAAAAAAAAATCTTTAAACTATAAAATTAATAAAATAATATTATTTTAATTTAAAAATAATATATAAAAAAAATAATTAATAATATAAAAATTTATTAAAAATATTAATGATTTTATAAAATAAAATAAATAAATACATCAACCCAAATTCTACGTATTTCACATTTCGAAGTAAAGAACCAGAAGCAATAAATATTGTTCAGGGTTAATGTTGTCTTTTCAAACTCTATTCTATCACGTCCACGTGAATTCCTTCAGTTTTTTAGAGATAATGAATTCTTCCACTCACAAAATAATCTAAATTTTTTAAAATAATTAATTATATCAATTAAACATAAAATCTGATGGAATGAATGCAGATTCCCGTTCCATTAAGTCAAGCTACAAAACGTAACGTCAATTCATACTCTCGCGTGTTTGACGTGTCTTATAGCACCAAACGAAGAGTCATAAATGTTTTTAAAATGGGACGCATGAAATGCGAGAAGCCCAAGCAATTCTGTAATAAAAAACTCCCAACAAATTGCCTTTAAAAAGAATCATTTAAGAGACAAGCGATTGAGGACTCCAGTTTCCAAGCCTCTTTGCTATCTCTTTGTACCCAATCTCTCCATGGATGTCCATTCCCTTCCATTGAGAATTTACTTCATCCCTTTTGTTCTTCCTAGTCATCTGGTTACCCTCTTTGAACTCTCTCGTCTCTTTGCCTCACGCGGTCAGCATGTGACCGTCCTCACCACCCATTCCACCTCTCGGGCCCTTCATAAATCCATTGAAAATGCCAAAGCCTGCGGTCATCACGTACATGTTCAGAACTTCAAATTCCCTTGCGAAGAGGTAGGCCTCCCTGAAGGCGTTGAAAATTTCCTCTCGTACAAGGACATCAAAGAGTTTGATTATGTCTTAAAAGTTTTCAAGGGATTGAAACTACTCCAGCAACCCATGGAGCTTTTCATGGAGCAAAACCCACCTGATTGTATCATTTCTGACATGTTCCACCCGTGGACCACCCACTTTGCCAGTAGACTGGGAATACCCAGGCTTTATTTTGATGCCTCCGGCATCTTTCATACTTGTTTAATGGAGTCCCTTAAAAGACCCGACTCCCCGCACCATAAACTCAGCTATGAATCCGAACCGTTTGTCATTCCGGGTCTTCCCCATCCAATCACCATGACCTTGTCTCAGCTTCCGACGGAGAAGATCAAAGAAGTAAAAGAGTTGGACCAAATCGATGGAGAGTCCAAAGAGGCCGAGATGAAGAGCTATGGACGTATAGTTAACAGCTTCGCTGAGCTTGAGCAGGGATACACTCAGCATTACGAGAGAACCATGGGGCTCAATGTCTGGCATGTGGGTCCAACTTTCCTTCTTTACAAAACCAGTCAGGAGAAGGCGGAGAGGAGCATGAAGACTGTGGTGAGTGAGCATGAGTGCCTGAGTTGGCTAAACTCGAAGCCGCCCAACTCGGTGCTTTACATTTGCTTTGGAAGTTGCTGGTCTTTATCTGATAATCAGCTGTACGAAATAGCAAGTGGAATTGAGTCGTCCGGGCATCCCTTTATTTGGGTGATTCATGGAAAAGACGATGCGGAGAAGGATAATGAGGAAGAGACAGAGAAATGGTTGCCAAAAGGGTTTGAAGAAAGAATGAAACGAGACAACAATGGAATGATAATTAGGGGATGGGCCCCGCAAACGTTGATATTGGAGCACCAGGCAATCGGAGGCTTCATTAGTCATAGTGGTTGGAACTCATTGTTGGAGGGGATCTGCGCTGGTGTTCCCATGATCACTTTGCCGTTATCGGCGGACCATTTTTACAATGAGAAGCTGGTAACGCAGGTGCATGGGATTGGTGTGGAGGTGGGATCAGAGGAGTGGACCCTTGACCCTAGCCAAAGGAAGGACCTGGTTACACGGGATCGTATAGAGAAAGCTGTGAGGAAGTTGATGAAGGAGGATGAGGAGGGCATGGGGATGAGGAGGCGTGTTCGGGAGTTGCAAGAGAAGGCCAAGGCAGCAGTGGAAGAAGGTGGGTCCTCCCAAAGGAATCTAACTGCTCTGATAGAAGATCTCAAGAGGCTGAGATCTATCAGAAGCAGTGCTTAAGATTCGTAACGAGAATGGCAGAGTCACGGTTACTCTACTGGAGCTGCTTTGCCGTATGGACAAATTGGAAGTAATAAACTAATAATTTAATATCTTTTTATGTTTAAGTTAAATTTTGTGTTGTGTTTCTAAAATCTAAAAGCATAAGAGTGATTGGCGATATGTAGTGGTTTTACTTGTGTTTTTAAATGAAATACAGCTCAATAAGCGTATGTTTGATGGCGCTTTTAATTTTTGTTTGTTTTGAAATTTTTTTTTTAATAGCATTTGTTAAAAAGTACCGTATAAGAAAAGTAGTTCGAGAGCGTTTGGATTGTGTCTTTTGAAAAAAAAAGGAAAAAGAAAAAAAAGTGAAGCACCTAAAAAAGATGAATTCGAGCTCCTTTAATTAGAAGCAACACTCTTGCTGTAAATCTAGGCATCGATGAAGCTAGCTATTTTTTATAGTAACTGTTGCATGCATAAGTCCCATGAAGCCAAAATAAATTCTCCTTGTAATCCAAGATTTCGAAGTGATTAAACCACAAGGAGTTGATTAGCAGTTTAAGTGGACTCTAACATAGGCAAACCATAAGATGGTGGTGTTCAATCACACTCCGTTTTGTTGAGTTTAATAACAGTTTGATTTGGTCTGTGTTGTGTTGATAATACTATGTAGATACTGGATGCAGACTCCAGTACTCTGAGATAGCCAATTATTATCTCATCACCACAAGCATTCTTGGAATGCTTCTAGATTTTGGCTATTTGCTTTCCAAAAGTGTTCATCATAAGAATGTTCATAGTTATATCTGGCTAGATTCAATTTGCTAAGGATCAGATCCTTTGGTTTTATATTTGGATTTGGGAGTGAGACTACTTATCCATCGTCTTTTATATTTGTATTAGTAACTGACTAACTGTAAGCATTACATGGTAAATGCATAGTTGCAAATTTTAGGAGTTATAGATTTTTATTTTTTTTAAGTTATTTGAATTGATATTTAATCTATTATCAATGAATAATTTTTTATTTATTAAAATTATTTAAATTATAATAAATAATAAAAATAATATTTTTAAAAATTATTTTTGTTACATATCCAAATTTAAACATTGTCTATAAAAAAAAATTATTTATCGATATTAATCTAAATCATTTTTCACATTGCTTTCCATGCATACTAGATTTCTATATTTGCGGTATCCTGTGTGAGTTGTTAAGGAGCTTGACCTCGTCATTTTGATAGTTAAAGGTACGTTTGGTTTGTCTTGTAAATAAAAACTGAAAATAGATATAAAAACGTATTTATTTATTATTTATTATTTTTATTTTTAAAAAATTTTTCTAAATTTTTGAAAATTCTAAAAACACTAAAAAAATATTTTTAAAATTTTTAATTTTGTAGTGCATTACAATAATAAAATTTTCACAATATTTTATTATTTATATAATTATAAAATAATAAAAATAAAAATACAAAAATATAATTAAAAAATAGTAAAAATAAAAATATAAACTAAACGTATTTTTAAAAATATGAAAATTAAAAAATAAAAATTATTTTTAAAAAATAAAAATAAAAAATATTTTCGCAAATCACACCCAACTTAATTCTTCGCCTTTTGCCCAAGATTTATAATCACTTATCCTCAGTCTGCCGTTAGCTAAGGTGCTGGGTTCAGACTTTGAGGCGGTATTTTCTCAGCAAATTACACTAAACTTTAAGAATGGTCCTATATATTTCATATTTATCTCGTCACAAAATGGTCCCAGTTACATTTATCACCTCACTTTAAAAATTGTACTTTTTTATGGGTTTTGTAATTATTTGACAACCTAAAATAATAAGTAATGCAACGTAAATTAACTTTACTAATATGAAGCTTAGATTCAATTTGCTAAGGATCAAATTGTAAAGTCTGTTTGGCTGACTTTTTATTTTTTATTTCTTTTTAAACTTTTTTTCCTAAATAAAGTGATCAAATCAAGTTATACGTATTTTTATCAATATTATTAATGTTTAATTACTTAAAAAAAAACAGATGTTTAGAAATAATTTTGTAAGTAATATTAATTGTACCCAATTTTTTTATAATATATTTTTATTTTTATTTACCCAAACATTTATTAACAAAAAAGAGAAATATTATAATTTTAAAAATAAAAAAATGGATTTTTGTTTTTTTATTGTACAAATAGTCTTTTTATTTATTTTATTAAAAAAATAAATTTCAAAAAAAATTATATTCTACAGTGACATAAATAATAATAATAATAATGAAAAAAGTTTGTGTTTGTAATATTTTATTTTAAGAGAGGTTATTTTTGTTTATAATAAAATTAATTTTTTTTATTTTTATTTTTACTTTAATAGAGAAATTTTAAGTTTTATTTTTCTATTTTAGTAGAAAAATTAATTCTGTTGATTTTTAAAAGTGTTTCTTTTATTAAACAGAATGTTTATGAAAAAAAAAATACTTACTTAAAAATATATAAATTTTTTCTTAAAAACTAGCACCGCCGCTATTAGTTTGGTTTGGTTTTAAATTCGGGTTTTGAGACTGACACTACTGATCCAGTGTCCTTTATATTGGTATCTGTAACCAAGTATTGCACGCTAAATGCGAGTATGTCGAGCAGCAACTAATTTATTCTTTGTACCGTGCCTCGTGGAATGCAACAATTTCGTTTCGCAGTTATTTCGCAGAGATGTACAAAATTTAACAAAATTTAATAACACTCGCCGAATCAAATTGAATTATTTAAAATTTAAAAAATTTTAATTTTAAATAATTTAAATAAAATTTTAAAATAAAAAATTAAATAATTTAATTTAATTTTTAATTGAAAAAAAAATTTAATTAATTCAAATTGAACTGACTATCATATTATATAAAGTATTATAATTTTAATATTATATTATTTTTAATAATATATTTTAATTTTTTTCTATAACTTCTCACGCTGCACGCAACTCCTGAACTCCCGTCTTTTCTGTCTGTCCGGCTTTCGCCTTGCAGTCACTCCAGCATCAGGCAGTGAAGCTCCTTACGTCGTATCTTCTCCTCGCAGGCTTCTCTGGAACAGACGCTTGAGTACTGCTCCAGACTCATCGCGTTCCCTCAGTCCCGCTGAGACTCCCAGGTCCGAGACCACCACTTTAAGCTCCCTCCAATTTGCAACGAAGCTGACCAGAAGCCCATCTCCCTGTAGTGAGTCATCGCCTCGGCACCCATAACAGAGGCGTCATTAACAGTGAAGGACAAAACAAAATTTATCAAATTATATTCAAAATCCTAAAATTGTAATTTTTTTTTTGGTAATTTATATAAAATGTCAGTCATGTTGCACAAAGACAAATTGTGTTATGCGGATATTGTAATTAAGATTATGAAGTGTAAGCAGCGAGAGCAAGCACTTGACATAAAATAAAAAATCAAAAAATAGAATTAAATTGAATTGATTACTTGCAGATTCAATTTGATTTAATTAAACAGATCAAAATTAAACTGACAAAATTCATTTTTTTTAAAAAAAATATATATTATCAATTCAATTTAATTGAATTGTACGAAATTGTGTACACTTTTGGTGAACGTGGATCTTGAATTGAAAAAAATAAATTTGAAATTTTCAATGAAAAAAAACATAATGATAATGAGACCACGCGAAGCACGCTGTCAGATTTTTATATTCGTTTTTAATTGGATACGAAGGCAAGAACTTTTCTTATCGTTTCTTTCCGGTACGGATAAATTTTTAGATATAGTTGTTACCTAAGAAGTTAAAATGGAATTAATGTATTTCACGGTACTTAATTCTCACTCTTATTTATGTCTAGTCTCTTGTTCTTTTCGATCTTTTGGTTAAATAAAAAATATCTAACTGGAGCAGAGTCCGACTAGGATTACGAATATCAAACTAAAATCAACGGTTTTATTCGCCGCTACCACGACTAAGGTTGCCACCATTGTCGTTATAGCCATTATCAATGATATATTAAACAAGACCTTATATACACACACACACACACACACACACACTCCCTACAAACTGCCTTAGAAGAGGATAATTCACAGACAAGTGATTGAGCATTCCAATTTCCAAGTCTCTTTGTACCCAGTCTCCATGGATGCCCATTTCCTTCCTTTGAGAATTTACTTCCTCCCCTTCTGTGCTCCTAGTCATCAACTCTCCTTCTTTGAACTCTCTTGTCTCTTTGCTGCACGTGGTCATCACGTGACCATCCTCACCACCCCCTCCGACGCCCAGTTCCTTCAAAAAGCCATGCGCAAGGCTCAAGCCTGTGGCCATCTCGTCCACATTCAAGAATTTAATTTCCCTTCCAAAGAGGTGGGCCTCCCTGATGGCGTCGAAAATGTCGTCTCCGTTGACGACATGGACACAGGCATCAAATTTCACCAGGGATTTCAACTCGTCCTGCAACAAATGGCGCTTGTCATGGAGCATAATCCACCCGATTGCATTGTTTCCGACGGTTTTCACCCTTGGACTCCTGACTTTGCCAATCGCTTCGGGATCCTTGTTGAGAAAATAGACTGGATTGAAGATGAAGTTATGCTCAGAAACGTGTGTAATCACACTGTCCTTAAGGTGATATTTGTCCTCACTACGTTTGCTACAGGGTATATGACAAATCACCCGTAGGAGTAATTCTAAACACCCAGAGATTGACAGACAGCAACTTCTGAAATCTCTCCTGTAGAACAATTTGAAATTTCAAAAAAGATAATAAAAGAAAAGAATTGATGTTCTCATTATAAATTTTCAATCTTCATACTCTTATTTATAATAAAAATTTGATCAGACATAACTCTTCAATAAAGTTGTGACTTTTCTTGAAAAATTGTAACTTTTATGAAAAGTTGTGACTTTTCTAAAAAGTTATATCTGAACAATTTTAATTTTCAAACTACTTTTTTTCAACAATCCCCCACTTAGTTTGAAAATTGACTATCTTCTCTAACACATAAGACTTATGCATAGAGATAGGTGCTTTCGACTTGAACCTACCCTTAGTGTAAATACCTCAAAGTATTAACAAATTGATGGTTGCATAAAGCATTGAACCACAATTCTTAAGTTAATACTAGAAATATCACACACATAGTCTTATATAACTTCAAAGAAGTTCCCACAAAATATTTTTAAGCACTCATATGGCCATGTGCTTCACCCTAGGCTTTTCATGAACATGTCCAAGAATCAACCCCAAATTCTTGCTAGGAGCGGCACCACTCCTTATGTATACATAGGTGAATTTTCCTTAAATCTTAATCTCATAGACTTTCCTAAATCTATTAAGAGTTTTACTCACCCTAATTCTTTAATATATAAACACTAAACCGGGAATGATTAAATTTTCTATAGTGTCACAGCCACTTATCAGTAACTTGTTTTTACCCATTGAACCTTTAAACTAGATTTGGTCCAGTCATAGGTTGGGTTCCTATTACTAGTGACTCTATTTACGGG
Organism: Gleditsia sinensis; assembly: GCA_037074535.1. NCBI lineage: Eukaryota > Viridiplantae > Streptophyta > Magnoliopsida > Fabales > Fabaceae > Gleditsia > Gleditsia sinensis. The sequence goes on from CM073463.1 coordinate 84,382,343, forward strand.
ATTTTAATCTCATTCCATTTAAATCTTCTCACTATATCTTTAGTGAGTTTTTCTTAGTATTTTACTAAGAATTACCAACGATTTATATACCAAATCAATATGTCTAGACATTTGTTATATGTTTCACTATTTGTTATAGCTTTCTCACAATTTTCTTTGTGATATTCCTCACAATTTCATTTGTGACTGCTCTTTGCCCTCGCAATTTCATTTGTGAGTCCTCTTATAAATATATCTACCAAGTTATTTACTTGTTTTTAAATATTGAATAATTATGATTATAAAATCACATATCAATGATTATTTTTCAAGCTTTATATGATTGCATTTATTTATGGTCAACAATATACTAGACATATTTAGCTTTATAATCATAGTGCAAAGAAATGATTGGCTTTGGTTGTGTCCACAACACTTCACCTTATGAATTCTTCAATCATTTTTCCTCTTTGTCCACTATTTTACAATAACCCAACTCATATTCCATAATGGAATGAGTTACTTTATTTTCACTAGTTATTCAACTAGTATAAATTTTATCATCCCAGTACCTTATAAAAGAATTTAAATTTCAATCTTAAATTCATATTTTTTTTTCAATATATTCTAGGATTAATCAATTTTTTTCAATAACCAGCACTTGACTATTTCACATATATAATAACTTGTAAATTATAAAATATAATTTACTCTAGTACAATTTTAATCATGTACACACTACAAGGTTTCCTATGGTACCAATACAACTAATCAAACAATTGATGAACCATAGTTTAATTCCTTGTGTGAAATTTCTTGAGAAAACTTTATCTCTTTTAAACCAAGTGTTTAAACTTAACAACTTATTGATAGATTCAAGGATAAACCCCCACTAATTTTTTCTTTAATTTCATATTTAAGATAATATCTACTTCATAAAATCTTCACACTAATCAAATTTGTTAACAAACTATTCATCTCACATATAAGCATAGAAACATCACCCTATTCATTATCATTCTTATGCTTATCTAATGAGATAAATAAATCAATAACTTTTTCATCTAGCTAGTTAACTATTCAAAATAGTTTTCATTAGATTTCATCATGTTTGAAACAAATTTGCAATCTTAAATTCACAAAAAATATATATTGTACTTTTAACAATATGAAATTTAATAAAAAAATCTTTTACTAATATTTCATGCCTTCATGTAATTTACAATTTGTGCCACTAACACATAGTCTTGTAAGAAATATATTCAATAGTTCCTAACATATTATGACACTAATAATTTTCATGTCATATATCTTTACAAACTAATTAAGTTTGGTGACAATTTGAAACATCACAAGCTTACTTGATGACCAACAATACACATTTACCATAAATTTCATCATTACACATGTGCATTGATACAAGCCTCACACGACCTATGAATACCTTTATAAATTTTTTTCTATAATATTTCATATGCAAACCATTACACTATATATTCTGAAATATTATAAAATCATACTATGTGCATATTTAGTTTCTTACTCATCTTCTCAAATAAATTCGTTTGAGAAATAAATTTAATTGCAAAATTATGCACATAAATTTTGAAAAATTATACATCCATATTTATGAACACATTTTTTTTATATATTTAAATATCAATATAAATATGTCATCAAAGTTATTGACTTAAACTTTCTGTCAATATTTAATTCTTTAAAAATATTAAATATATGCATATAAATTAAATATGCATATAGTCCTAAATAAATATGAAGAATTAATCAAATTACAAAATCAACTATACATTTTAAATGTAGTTTAATATTCTATTGCCAGCACCTGTTGATGGTTCACAAGATGAAAAGGTGCCATCCAATTGTGATGGGACGCAGGTGCATGCAAACCCCCAAGAGACATTACGGTTTTTCTTGATTTTAAATCAATTTCAAAATAAACTACCAAAACGCGCCCCAATGACATGGAAAACTGTTATTCGTGTATTTAAAACCGCCAATTTTTTTTTTATGTCCAAAAACCAAATTTAATATCCCGTAATTCAAAGCAATAGAAATTACAGAACACAGATGGAATCTGTAAGTTTTTCTTTCTAAAACTTCTAACTCATGTATTTAACAAAGGCAAATAAAGATAAGAAATTGCAAACTTTTGTTAAATAAACATTACTGCAATAACACAGGCTAGAATAATTTAAAACAAAGAATTATTCTCCATATATATATATATATATATATATATATATATATATATATATATATATATATATATATATATATATATATATATATGCATAAAGGCCAATTAAAGTGGCAATCTCATTCTAATCCTTCAGTTCAATATTGGATGTCGCAGACCTCAACACTTAATCCATCAATAAGTTAATTTGTTTTTTCGTATTTTATGTCAAAATTTGGAACGGCAAAAATTTAATTCACATAAAACAAAGAGAAATGATTTGGTACACTGCCGGTGGACAAATTTTTATCCACCCACAGTGTCCAGATCGTGCCATGTGTCAAAAAATACTGTTCATGACACATGACACGATCTGGACACTGCTGGTGGACAAAAACTTATCCACCGACGATGTACTATATATTTTCCTTAAAACAAAACATTCAGTTTTTCAAAATTGCTCTTCACCGATTTCTCACGTAACTCTTTACCATTTGTTAGAAAAGTTAACATGTCATGAACAATTTATCCATATATCACCACATCAAAATATCCAATTAAATTATCAACATACATGATAGAAAATATGTACCTGAATCAGATTGGATGAGGGATAACCTTATATAAACTTAAATCACCATAAATACTAATTTTTGGATAGTCTTCATCTTCGACAATATCACCTTAAGATTGTTAAAAAAATAGACTGAATTAAAAATGAAGTTGTGCTCGGAAATGTGTGTAATCACACTGTCCTTAAGGTGATATTTGACTCCACTATGTTTGTTGTAGGGTATATGACAAATCACCTTTAAGAGTAATCTCAAATACTCAGAGATTGACAGACAGCAACTTCTGAAATTTTTTTTATAGAACAACTTAAAATTTCAGAAAAAATAATAAACCAAAAGAATTGATGCATCCGGGCATCCTTCACTTGGGTGATTCGTGAAAAAGGCGATTCAGAGAAGGAGAGTGAGGAAGAGAGAGAGAAATGGTTGCCGAAAGGGTTTGAAGAAAGAATGAAGCGAGAAAACAAGGGAATGATAGTGAGGGAATGGGCCCCGCAAATGTTGATATTGGAGCACGAGGCTATCGGAGGGTTCCTCACTCATTGTGGTTGGAGTTCATTGATGGAGGCGCTTTGCGCTGGTGTTCCCATGATCACTTGGCCGCTAACCTCGGATCAGTTTTTCAATGAGAAGCCGATAACGCAGGTGCATAGGATTGGAGTGGAGGTGGGATCAGAAGAGTGGGCCCTTATGCCTAGCCAAGCTAGCAAGAAGCTGGTGGCCCGGGTTCGCATAGAGGAGGCTGTGAGGAAGTTGATGGAGGAGGGAGAGGAGGGCATGGGGATGAGGAGGCGCGTTCGGGAGTTGCAAGAGAAGGCTAAGGCAGCAGTGAAAGAAGGTGGTTCCTCCCAAAGGAATCTAACTGCTCTGATAGAAGATCTCAAGTGTTTGAGATCTATCAGAAGCAATGCTTAAGATTCGTAATGAGAATGGCAGAGGCACGGTTACTCTACAAGAGCTGCTTTGCCGTGTTGACAAATTGGAAGTAATAATTTAATATTTTTGTATGTTTAAGTAATAATTTATCATTTATTAAAGTTAAAAAAATAAATATTTTATTTTATTATATATCGTATCAAATATAATTTTAATAATAATATTTTATTTTATTTATTTTTTATTTTTTATTTTTTATTTTTATTCTTAAACAAGATCTTAATGTGATTGATGATATATTGAATAGTTTAATAAATTAAATATTATGTAGTTTTAAATTAATTTTTTATATATATTAGTTTTTCATAGAATTAATATTATAAACTAAAAAATATTTATAAAATATTAAAAATATATTTAAAAATATTTTAAAAACTAAATTAAAATTCACCGTAAATTCAAAAGATTAAAATAGAATTTTTGCAATCATTTCGTTTTCATCTTCTCCAAATGTGAAAAATCTTCAAACACGATAGCCTCAAGTCTGGTATAATGCACCATATAAGACTAAGTAAAATAATATAATTTAATTTTATATAATATTTAATACACTAAAATTATATAACGTGCTCTAAAATTTAATTGTATAAACTTATATAATATAATTTATCTTTATTAGGTACCCCTATATTGTATTAAGTTCATCCAGTCTATGCCATTATTACAGTGATCATCATATACTTTAATCTGACCACCTTTGTCTTAATTATCCAGTAATATATATATATATATATATATATATATATATATATATATATATATATATATATATATATATATATTAAAATGAATTTTAATCAAGAATTACTACAAAAAAATAGACTTTTAACAGCAACAAAATTTCAAAGTCGACAATAAAGATTTTTAGTGACGACTTTTTGTCGTCATTACGTTGCCGCTGATACTTACATTACTAAATGTTTTTTGTTACAACTTTTAGAGTCGCAATTAAAAGTAAAATTTAATGACGACTAAAGTTGTCGCTAAAGATTATAACAATCGCCACTCTTTAAAAGTTATTGCAAAAAATCTACTTTTAGTGGTGACTTTACTTGATCTCCACTAAATCTACTTTCAGTGATGACTTTTTATTGTCGCCACTAAAAGTAGACTTTTAACAGTGAGTTTAGTCGCCACGAAAGTTTTATTCTATATTATTTGGCATATTCAGTAGTAATTAAAGTCGTCACTGAAAATTTAATATGCAAATTTTTATATTATTAAAATTTATAAATATTAATTACTACATAAAAAAAAGTAATTGACATTATTTTTCTTGCTAAAATCATATAAAAAAATTATAGATATTTTTATTTAAATTTACATTCAACTACAATTAGTTTAAATACAAATATTTTAAGTAATGTAACTAGTTACATTTCAAGAAAGAAAAAATAACTATTTACAAATGAAATTAATCTTAACAGAATGAAAGTCCACCATAACTAATTCTATCATTAGCTATAAAAATTTATCAAAAGAATTAAGTTTGTAATTTTGATTAAGACTAATGTATATTTAAATTTTCTTTGTCGTATTCTTGGGCCATACTCAGTAATAGATATCAAGCAATCAGCATCCTCATCAGTCATGTACAATATGATTGGCATCCTGCAAAAAAGACCTATTAATCCAACGTCAAAAAAAAAAATTGTAGGAAAAATAAAGCATATTGAAAATTTCACATCACGAGGGACATAAAGCTTGCTTTAGGCATGGTTTATGAAAATTAACCTCAAGAAATGTCAACTTTGAATTACTAATTGTAGGAAAAATAATCATCATTTCTTGTATAGAAGAATCAAGAAATAAAACTGAAAACAAGTGCAGAAATTCTAAAAGTGATACTAAAAATAATTTTTAAAAGTGACCAGTCATTATCAATCACAAATGTGACAGCATATCCATCTATAGTAGCTCTTGTAGTACGACCCACTCGATGAACAGAGCTACAGTATGAAATAAGATACTGAAGTCACCAGAATGCTCAGAAAGAATAAAAATATTTAAGGTAAAACCAACATGTTTCCATATATTAAAAATAGCAAGCTAAGTGGCAATACAAGGAAATGAAACACTACCATATGCAGAGGACATAATATTAGACATTGGGAGTGGTGTTATCACCAACATGGTAACAAGTCAGAGTCTACATGGTAAGATCACATGGACAAGCAAAGTAGATAACTGTTTGAACAAACCAAAGTGCAAACTATAGAAGAAAGAGTAATAAGCTAATATAAGTATATTATAACAAGTTCTTTACAATCATTTCTTAACAGAATATTTGATCAAATTAGACATTAATCACTTACGAAACTGTTGACAAATTTATCAATCTCTCAATGTGATGTAGCCTGTTTATATTATAGGAACTCACTTTGCATCTATCATGATAATTAAGTTAAAAGTCACATTCAGGTTACTTTGACAAAACTAACTAGCCTGAAACATCACTTCCACAGCTTTTATGCTTTAATAAACGATGATGAGACATTTTAACGCTTCTTTTGCATAAAGCACCGTCATCTTCTTAACTTTCTTATAGAACCAAAAGAAACCAGTGAAATCGAAAGAAGATATTTAGTTTTTTTGTCATAAAAACAGCACTGCCAAAACAACTCTATCTCATCAGCAGGGGAAAACAGAGAAGAAGAAAACATGGGCAGCCACAAAAACACACAAAAATCCAATCCTATGAAAAACTCAACCTCACATCAGAGCCTATTTGAGCAAGAAAAGGTTGCTTCATTTTCTAACAATGGCATCACATCTTCTTCTACATACGGAAATTAAGAATTCTCTTTCTTATCTCTAACTGATCCTTCACAATATTTAATTCTTAATCTCTTCTTTCTATTTCTTAGAAAATTATTTCAAGAAAGATGGATGGATGGATGGAATAACAAAATAGTTATGCATAAAGAAAGGGGTTATAGCATGACAAGAAAGATTAATTTATTTTTTTAAAATTTAAATATACATCTAAAAGATGTAGATTAAAGTTTATAATCTCTAAAACTTGAAATCAGAGGGTCATAACGACATCACCATATATTCTAGCAAGCCACACTAAACATTATGCAGATGAGTGAGGGATAAAGATTATATGTGTTTCTAAATTAGGTCTTATACAATGTGATTTCCAAATCCAACACCTAAGGCAGGCAGGGGCGGAGCGTAGTGGTCTTTTGAGGGGGCTTTAGCCCCCCCAAAATTTTTTAAATTTTGTTAATAATAATAAATTTTTTTCAAAATTATTTAAAAACTCTTAATGATGAAATAAAAAACTCTTATTTAGCCCCCCCAAAAATATTTAACTAATATATTACTTTTAATTTTTTTTTTCAGCCCCCCTCATAAAACCTGTCTAGCTCCGCCCCTGAAGGCAGGGGATATAACTATATTAAACAAACACAAATTCAATGCTTGTAAATTCCCCTTAAATCAAAGAATTTTCACTGGCCTTTTCATATCCCAGGATAAGGAGTGAAATATGAGGCATTCGAGAGCTTAAAAGAGTTGTTTTAAAAGCAAAAATGCAAAACTAACGTACAAAATAGGGAAAAAAATCAAGAACAGGTTCTTACTCGAGCAACCACATCAGTTGCAACCAAAAAATCAACCTACTGCTTCCTGAATTGCAAGACAAGACGAAGAATTAACCTCTTTCGAAGCCTTAGCACTCAAACCCTTAATGTGCCCAAACTCCTTAGGCAACTTCTTCCCCAAATATGCCTCCACCGGTGCTTCCTTATTGAAGATATTTCCCAGTTTATCCACCACACAAGGTTCCCTCAATGGCTTGTTCGATAACTACAATTCAACCACTTGGACAACATTTGCTCATTTGGGTCTACCTTATCGGGTTTCTTGTCAGTGCACATATTGAGATAGGAATCGTGGGACTCTGCACCAGTTGCACCACCATCGCCGTCATCGCTACGAAATTTGAATCGCAGAAGTCAGGGTGGAAAAGCGAGTAATTTGGGAATTCGAAATAGGGGTATAATTGTTGAGAGGTTTACCATCGAGGGTGAAATAGAATGATGATAGGAGTTGGGAAGACATCAATTTTGGGAAGAAAGAGCATTAGACGTGGAAAATGGTTTGATTGGTGGAGAAAGAAAAGGTTATAGAATGGGGAGGAATTTGTTAGGATTTGGAGGTTTCGTAGAATTTTTCAAAAATATATACTGTAATAATCTTAAAATTTAACAAAAATTTTAATTTATATTTTAATACGTAATTATTTAAAAATAATTATATTTTATTAAAAGTAAGTAAATTTTTAAGTAATTAATTATTATTTTACTTAAAATAATTATATTAATCTCTAATAAATTTTTGTTGTATTTTTAAAAATATTCTTTCTTTTAATATATAAAAAGATATTTATGTTGAGATTTGTTTATTATGATTTTTATCAAGAAAAATCATGATTTAAGAGTTTAACTAAAAATTTACGAGAATGAAAATTTTTAGAAATTTTTGAAATATTTTAAGATGAAAAACGAAATTTATATGAATATATATAAAATAAAATCTTATTATTCAATTATTAAATAATAATAATTATTATTCAAAAATAAAAAAAAAATAAAAGGGAAAAGGGGAGACGGCAGATTTCTAAGAAAAACAGATGAATAGTGAGTAAATAGTAAATAAATAGTAACATTCAACTTTTTCTCTAGATTTGGAATGTCTATTGCCTTCTGATCTCAAAACTGAAGGTGTTACTGGATTCAGGATGAAGACTACTATGGTTTTGACCAATCAATTTTTCAAATTAGCCGTTGAATCGCTGTAGATCTGAAGTAAAAATTTTCAGAAAAAGGTAAATTCTGAAACTCTTACTTAGAGACCTCTAATTGAAATTTTGACATCGTAGATGAATTCAGAAGTTAGATAAACCTTAAAATATGTATATTTTCGGCCATCTAATAGCTTTTTGTTCGTCATAAATAGTGATTTCCGGTTGTTGAATAGTATTTTCTGGCGAGTGAATAGTATTTCAGCGGTAAATAGTGATCAAGTTCTCGGAGACGTTTCTTTGATATTTGGACCCTCCGAACACGTTTTTTAGGTCTAATTGATCAAATGTAGATTGAAAAAGTATATTTTAGGGCTGTCTAACTTGAAGCCCTTAGCAAGTGAGTAGATAATACTTACTATAACATAATTTTTAACTATTAATTTAATATATCCATATGAGACATTACTATTGATGTGAAATTTATTTTTATTTATGAACATGTATTTCAAAACATGGCTCATAGTATAAACCTTAGAAATGCAGGACAAGCATTATTTATATTTTAGTTCTTTATTAATATTAAACTATTCTAATTAAGAATACTCAAAAATTATGTTGGTTTATGGTGTTGGTATTTTATATGAATTAATAAATGATTTTATGAGGCACATGTGTGCATCTTTGGATGATGTTGTTGTGATTATTGTTGATCAGTGAGTATATTATTTTCTGGAAGGGCCATGACATTTTTGTTTATGGTGCATTTCTTATTATTTTTTTATTGTATCTATACGAAGGAATCTAAATTGAAAGCATTGCAATCTAGTAGCTATGAATGCGAATCTTAGTGCATTTTGAATTCTATGAAATAGACTTTTGCCTGATTGATTGTGTGCGGACTTTTGCCTGATGGATTATACGAACTTTTACTTGATGGATTATACATGCTTTTGCCTGATGGATGATTGTGCGGATTTTTGCCTGATGAATTATACTGGCTTTTGCTTGATGGAGTGTGCGGGCTTTTGCCTGATGTATGAATTATGCGGGCTTTTGCCTGATGGATGCGGGTTTTTTCCTTATGGATGATTGTACGGGCTTTTGCCTGATGGATTCCTGATTGATGGTGAACATTTCTTTTGCTGCATACTTGAGATATAGCTACAGTTCTAATATAGAGAGAGTTATTCAATTTATGAGAAGTTTTAAACTTACTTGTCTTTATTTATATAATATTGCAACATTGATATTTATGTCTCTTAATACTGAAACTTTCTTGTTATTGATCTTTCAAACATATGACACATACTACATTCATCTTTTCCTTACATTAAATATTTACTTGTGAAAGAAAAACTCATACCCTGCTTGTCCTGTTTCCGTTATGGTAAGAATTATCTACTCACTGAGTTGTCAAACTCACTAAACGATATTTCTATATTTTTCAAATAAGAATACAAATTTTGGTCAGTCTCCTTCAGATAGATGATCAGTTCGGCAACACATTTTATGGGTGAACCTACTTTATTTTCAAGGCTCTCAACTTTTGGCTTATGTTGTATTTTATACTTTAGAGTTGCTCCATATATCACAGGCAGGATCTCAGATTTTATATTTCATGGTATTTGTGTATATTTTAAGATAATTAAAATTATATAGTATAGAAGTTAAGTTCTCAAATTAATATGTAATTATGAGTTTGGTTACAATTTATCTTAATTGTGATAAGTTCATTTATATGTATCATTTTAGAGGCTTACGGGATGAGATGATTCTCAAAACCCGTGCCGGTTACGTACTCCTAACTTGGGGTCGTGACATATACATTTTTAATTTAATTTTTAAAATTTTACTATATCAATTGAGTATTTAATTAAAAATTAACTTATGTTAAAAAAATGTAACTTATTTTATTAGTAAATATTTAACACATTTTCTTATTTAAATGTGTCAAAATGTGAGAAAGATGAAAACAAAAGGGAAAATTGAATTTTTTACTTTCAATGGCCACTTAAAGTCGCCACTAAAAATCTTGCTGAAAAATATTTTCACTTTTAATGACGACCTCCTCTGGGTTGCCACTGAAAAGTTAAGTTTCAGCGGCGACTTGGATGAGTCGCCCCTGAAAGGTTAAGTTTTAGTGGTGACTTTAATGAGTTTCCATTGAAAATAAACTTTTAGTGGCGACTCATTAAAGTCACTACTAAAGTAGCCACTACAAGTGATTTTCAGTGCCAATTTTTCTTGTCGCCATTGAAACCTCTATTTCTTGTAGTGAATATCCCTTCCCATTCATATTCATATTTTTCTCTTCATGCCCCTCATCGCCTCCTTAGCCCAGTTCTCTGTGTCCATTGTCACTCAATTGTTTCGTCGGCATCTTCGTCCTTCTTCATTACTTAGTTCCCCAATTCCATGGAATTGGTGACGTCTACGGAAAATTGTTACACTTGAATAAGAAAATAAGAAATGTTCTGTTTTGTTAACAAGTTGACGACATAAAAGCAATTAATTTGGTTATGTTAGTTAATAGAGATTTGAAGTTGTTTAAGAAGTTAAGAAGTGTGAGTATAAAATGAGAGGGAAAACAAGATTTCATCATCTGAGTATTTTTCATTCATATTGTAATAGTTTTCTTAATAATAAGAGACATTCGTTGTTGATGATCTTTGAGTTTGCTTTGTTTTAACAATAAATGAAATCTATCATTGATTCTCTTAATTTACTTACTTTTTCTGCATCACAAAAACTCTTATTATAGTGGTATCAGAGCAAGTTATTAGTTGGAGAAATGGGTGAGAAGGTGATGGACAAAGATGCTCAGCAAACAACCATAAAGTTAGAGAGAAGGATTAACAGTGTCGAAGGAAAGATGGATGGTATGAGAAATGATATTTGAGAGCTAAAGAAAGATGTGCAGAAGATCTTGATGTTAATAGAAGAGTTCTTGTACAAGAGAAAACCCAAAATTGAGAAAGAGAACAAATTAGGAAAGCAGGATTTGGTTTTCGGTCAGGAGAACAAGTTAATGGGGGAAATCTTGAATCAACCAAATTCCAAAAAGTAGGAGAATCTGAGAAAAGAAAATGAAAAAGACAGAAGCCTAGAATTTGCTGAGGAGGCTGTGGACTGAGTTTTTAAGAAAAGCTCGTGTTGGTCTTAGCTCATGTTTATGGGGATGATGCAAGGGGATTCGTTAATGGAATTCCAAAAGAAAAGCTTCTATAATGCAAAGTGTGATGGCTATGTTGATTCAATGGGTGTTTTGACCTCACAATTGCATGATAGAATTGCTACCCCAACCTTGCGCATTCCTATTCCTATAGGTATAGAAGTATAACGCATACAAGGAACATTACTGGTTGGTATAGCATAGTCAGGTGATGACATCCTTATTGTTGGGGGTAAACAAGGAAGAACTAGCTTGTTAAAAATGCCACAACATAAAAAGAAAAAGATTATAGTCCAGTTTTTAGTCTGGAAGGCGAAAAACAATTTAGAATCATTATTAATTTCTATGATAGAAAATGGGATATATGTAAGGGAACAAAACAAAAGAGATGAAGGGAATGATAGAAAGTGTAAAAAAGTCGAAAGAGAAAGAAAAAGAACGAAGTGTAAGTTAGCATAAGAGAAAATCTTGAAGGTAATCAGTGCAAAAAAGGTGGTGGTTGACACACACTACCATATGTTGGGTCCTTTGATGTCGATAATGGCTAAGGAGCTTCTTAACTGTCAAAAGATAGTCGTGATGAAGTATGAGGAGGTTTGCATCTTTGAAGGTTTGGTAAGGCAGAAAATGAAGTACATGAGGTTCCTTCGCAAACACATGAAGACCAAACTTTCCCTTGGCCCCCATTCATTTCCATGCCCTTAAAAAGATTTTTTGGCACACTGCTCATGGAATGATACCTTATAAGACAATAATAGTGACAACAACAAAATCCCTCATTTTCAGAAACTTTAAATTCCTTGAGGACAAGGAAAATCGCTTGAGGGGGAGCTTTATTACACTTGAATAAGGAAACAAGAAATGCTCTACTCTGTTAACAAGTTGGCGACAGAAAAGCAGTTAGGTTAGTTATGTGTTACGTGTGTTTTACTAAATACCGCAAGTGCACGGCGTAACTATAGCTAGTCCGGCAAGTACGGGTCGTATCCCACAGAGAACAATGCTAATTACCATAATCTCACAAAAAGTGCTATCTAAATCGATATAATTTGATGGGCAAATATCGCAATTAAACAAGTCGAAGTAACCAATTAAGCTAATCCTAGGGTGAGGGTTCACCACGCTTGTGATACTCAACAACTATTATTTACTCCTAATTGCAATTGTCTAGATTATTGGGGATGGTTTAACCTAAAATAATTAGCAATCTCTTTCAAGCATTACCAATCGTACCTAGGTTAATCAAATTACCTACTTTCATGGTGCTTAGTTTAACCTAAGTCCATTAAGCTTTATGCCAACCATAGAATGCAACTAATCGGTTTCTCGTTCCCATTAATTGATTCAGGCCTAGAGTATCTTAAACTACTTTCGTGATTAAGACAACCCTAATTAACTATTGGATTACGGTTTTAATCTTCACCTTTCAGTTCATCGATTAAATACCTAATACGTGATAGATTGGTGATCAGGCATTCCATCAACTAATTTAAGCATACAATAATCAATCCAAATCAATCTAGTCTCAATTACAATTAGGGTTCCATAATTCAAATCATAGGCATAGTATCATTGTATCACAATTGGGTTTACCGAAACCTTAGATAGAATCTACTCACACATAATAAAAACAGGAATCAAATTCACATTCATTGAGTAATTCATTGGTAGTTCAATACAAATCAGAAGTAAGAAGGAGTAGAAGTAGAAGTAGAGAGATAGAAGTAGAAGTAGAAGGACAGAATCTGGTGTGTAGATGAATGCAGATAAATTACAACTTCAAAGCAGTAAAATCTACTCTAGAACATCAAAATCCTCAAAGAACTAAGTAAAAACCTAATCCAAATATGTTTCCTAAGGCTAGAAAATGTTTCTCTAGTGTCTCTTACGGTTTTTCTCTCCTCAGCTGTGCATCCCCAAGCATGTATATCCGTTTCGGCGGCCAAAACCCTAAATTTAACGCTCTTTACGTTACCCGAAGCACGGTCGTGTTCCAGGACACGGCCTGGCCGTGCTTCGGGCGGGAAAAAGGAGAAGTGCAGCATCATCTACACAGAACACGGCCTGGCCGTGTTGCATGCTGCGGTGCTCCTTTCTTCATGATTTTTGACGTGCAGCCTCCTTGCTTCCTCCTCAGCATGTCCCAGGTCTTTTAGGGTCTTTCCATGACTGCTTTTCCTTACTTCTTGACTTCTTTTGCTCTCCTGCTATCACAAAATGAACTACAGCAGTACCTAGAACAAAGTATAGCCTAAAGCATAAAAATACCCACAAGTTACTATGAATTAGGGGACAAAATATGACCTATAAACAATCAAAATTCCCCTTTATCATTATGTTAGTTAATAGAGATTAGCTGAAGTTGGTTAAGAAGAAGTGTTAGTATAAAATGAGAGGGAAAGGAAGATTTCATCATTTGAGTGTTTTTCATTCATATTGTAATAGTTTTCTTAGTAATAATAGACATCCATTGTTCATTATCTCTTAGTTTGCTTTCTTTTTCTGCATCACAAAAACTCTTGTTTCAAAAATTCTTCTAGAGGAAAGGACCAAAAGCTTTGTAATTTCTTTGATTCCCGAAAGATTCATCAAAAGGTTGTGAAGTGCCTCTTCTATCACCCAGCAAGCTAAATTCACAAAATTGATTTGTACCCATTCTTGGTTTTCTTCAAGTTTTAGCAATTCATTAAAGGATATTTAATAATGGGATTGGCTGATTAAATGAAGCCATAACAACTTATTATAAACGATATTAATAGAGAGATTATTAATTACTAAATCCTTTTTAATAGTTTCATTTATTATTTTCATTAGCCTTCTCTATCTCTAGCTATCGGCTATTTTCTGTTCGATTTACTCTTTGTAGTAGGACTTGTACAAGGGCTTTTCTGTGATATTAAGTTTATTTTCATGTTGTCTTTTAACTGTCCAACATTTACTATCATACAATGTTTGTAGTCTAATAGGTGCAACGTCCGCTTTTTTTTCTTTTAATTTAATTATTATTATTATTATAACAACTTTGTAAGATCTGATTTACTTTAATTTTTTTTTTCAAATTACACATTTTAAATACGTCATATGTATAAAAACAATATATATGTATACATATTTATTACAGACTTCATACATATTATAATTATACAATACAACATTTCAAAACACAATATATATGTTTACATATATATTACAAACCTCACACATGTTATATTTATACAATACAATATTTCAGTCCATAAATACGAGTCCCTATACAGCACTTCACCCTTGAAATACAAAGGGTGAGGAGATGGTGTTGACATTGAGATCTCCATCAGTAATGTCATTACATGTCATTTCTCATTTCTTTTTATCTGAATATAATACCATAATAATAGTGAGAACAGAGATTCTCAGTAGACTTAACATAAATAAAATATGATGAGAAAATAGGAGTTATGTTCAGCTGTATAAACTATAGAAAAATATCAAGATTTTGAGATAAAATCATAACTTTTGTTTATGCATAATTATCATACTATATATGCACTTTGTAAATCCATTTTTGATTTTATAATGCTTAGTCATATCATGGATTTTAATTTACTCATTTTCTATACGCATAGTGATCGATCGACTACAGTCACAATAAGTGATCAGGGAATGTGAGTACATCACCCTCCTGCCCCCTCACATTACCACTGTCACTCGGTTGGAACGACCCTCCCTTAGTTCACTCAGGCTAATTGGGTGTCCCCTACTCGGCACTGTCTCAAGTCATACAACCCGTCGATATTCATCCATACATATAAATGTATATATATACATATAAATTCATATTTATCAAATAAAAGATATAATTATCAAGCAACTCGCCATTAGTTTTATGCTTGCCATTTAATCTCTTTCATAATATGATGCATTATTTTTATACCAAATGATTAACAATCATTCATCACATACTAATATTCAATATGATTCATTTTAAATCAAATAAAAAAAAGACTAATTTGTGATATGAAAATCATCATTTTAAAAGTATTTTTCTTGGATATATGTTCCCTAAAAGATTTCATCAAACAAGATTATTTTTAGGCAGAAAACAGTAAAAAAAAATATATGATAATCCAGACCCCAACATGGCCTGGCCATGTTCAAGACACTGCCATACTTGAAAAATACTTCAAACATGTTTAAAAACAGCTCCGAACACGGCCTGCCCATGCTAAAACAACCCAGAACACGGTTTGGTCGTATCCTGTGACATTTTCTCACTTATTTAACCATATCTCTCTCATACGAACTCCAATTGAGGTGATTTCAAATCCTATAAAAAGCTATATAACTATATAAAATTTTCATGTTTATCATGTCTTCATATTCCTTACTAATTATTTCAAAAAAAATTAAAACAAAAATACTTATTTTACTAATCTGAATTCTAGACTAATTTTGACCGCAGCTTAATTAATCAATCATATCTCCCTCATATGGATTCCAATTGAGGTGATGTCAAAGTATACAAAAAATTAAGACAATTATCTACAACTTTTATGTTTATTATTTCTTTAAATTCCTTACGGATTATTTTCAAAAAATTAAAGATAAAAATAATTATTTTTACTATCCTGAATTTTGACCTCTCACTCATATGAACTCCAAATTAAGTAATTTCAGAACCTATAGATCCAGGAGACATATACCTACAATTCATATGTTGACCATTTCTTTGAACACCTTGCCAAATTTTCGAAAAAACAAGGGAGAAGTTAGAAAAATAAGGGCCCAAAATTTCAAAAACAGATGCTTCCCAGATTATTCCGAAATTCAGCTTAATCTAACTTCTCCCTTGTTTTTCTTTTATATAATCCCATTCACCCATATACATGTCCATACAACCAAAATATAATTCCATATAAATATCCAGACTATATGTTATTCAAAATCACATTTAAACAAATCTAAAAGCATATATATAATTTTGTACAAAATTTATTAGATGTTAAACTTACCTCAAATAAATCCTTAGGCTTGTGCTTGATTTCTACCACCCAGAAATCCTTGATTTCCTTTTCCTCTTCCTTCTCCTTCTTCTTTCTCTTCTTCTTCTTCCTCTTTCTTTTCTTCCTCTTCCTCTTTCTCTTCTTTTTTTCTTCTCCTTTCTTTTTCTCCCCTTCCTTTTCTTCTTTTTTTTTCTTTTCTCTTTCTACCGACACTCCTTTCTCTCCCTCATAATTATCACATTTTTCCCCACCTACCTCTAATTATTAAAATATTTTCTACCTACCACCTCTTAATCACAAAAATACCCATGACATCATCCATTAATTACAAAAATACCATCCTCCATAAATTACATAAATGTCATTTCAATGAAATTACATAAATACCATTTTAATGACATTACATAAATGTCATTTTAATCATTCCTACAATCTTGTTTGACTTGAGTAAAATAATTTAATCCTTCAATAAGATCTAAAATCCTTTCTTATCTCTGAAAGAAATAAATTTCAATTAGTAACATAAGGAAAGATCGGGGATGTTATAGTTCTCCCCCCTAAAAAGAATTTTGTCTTCAAAATTTAAGGTTTACCTGTCTTCAAACAGTTGTGGATATTTCTGTCTCATGTCATCTTCCCTTTCCCATGTCGCTTCTTCAATTGTTAAACTCTCCCAACCTACCTTCACCAATGGAATAGTTTTAGTTCTCAACTGTTTCACGTCTTTATCCAAAATTAGTATCGGCCTCGGTCGGTACGTTAGATTCTCGTCTACAGCTATTATTTCTTCTTGAATTATGTGCGACGGATCTGGTAGATACTTTCGAAGTTGAGAAACATGGAACACATCATGCAGATTTGACAAATGCCGAGGAAGTGCAATCTGATACACTGATGATCCTATCCTTTTCAGAATTTGATAAGGTCCTAAATATCTCGGACTGAATTTCTTAATTTTCGTTGCTCGGCCAATTCCGGTAGTAGGAGAAATATTCAAGAACATATGCTCCACTTTTTGGAATTGTATTGGTCTCCTTCTCCTATCGAAATAGCTCTTTTGACAACTCTGAGCTGTTTTCATTTTATACCGAATTATCTGTATTTGCTCAGATGTATGTTGCACTAACTCGGGCCCCAATAACCCTTTTTCCATCACTTCATTCGAACATAATGGCGATTTACATCCCCTACCAAACAAAGCTTCATAAGGTGCCATTCCAATACTAGAATGATAACTGTTATTATATGCAAACTCAGTTAATGACAGATATCCATCCCATCCTTTTCCTTGCTCTAGCACGCATGCTCTTAGCATATCCTCTAAAGTCTGTATAATTCTCTCTGTTTGACCGTCTGTTTGAGGATGATATGCAGTACTAAAACACAAACAAGTACCAAAAGCTTCTTATAGCGCTCTCCAAAATTTGGAAGTAAATCGACGATCTCGATCTGAAATGATACTATTAGAAATTCCATGCAACCGTACAATTTTCTTCATACACAACTGGCCTAACTTATTCAACAAGTAGTTTTTCTTAATGGTTAGAAAGTGCGCAGATTTCGTCAGTCTATCAACTATTACCCATATCGCATCATGACCTGTCTGAGTCTTAGGTAATCTGACAATAAAATCTATATGTATATTATCCCACTTCCACTCAGTGATTTCTAAAAGTTGTAACATCCCAAAAGTTTTTTGATGTTCTATCTTCACCTTTTGACAAACTAGACACTTAGACACGTATTCAGCAATGTCTCTCTTCATTCCTGGCCACCAGTATGATCTTTTCAAATCTTGATACAATTTTGTAGATCCTGGATGGATTGTATACTTACTTTGATGAGTTTCTTCCAGAATCTTAGCCTTCAAATTCTCTCCTTGTGGTATACATGTTCTGCCCTGATACATAATAATTCTATCCTCTGACATTGTAAAGTCAGGCTGATCTTTTAGATCTTGTAAAAATTGATCATGTGTCTGTGCTTCCTTAATCTGAGTTTTCAAGTCACTTTCAATTCTTAATTCACTAATAATCAGACTTCCAGAGATAGTCATAATTGATAATTTCAAATTTTTGAATTCCTCAATTAGCTCCATTTCTTTTATCAGTATTTGACTTAAATGCAACGATTTCCGGCTCAACGCATCAGCTACTACATTTGCCTTCCCTAGGTGATATTTTAATTCAAATTTGTAATCATTAATAAATTCCATCCACCTTCTTTGCCTCATATTCAATTCTTTTTGTTCAAAGAGATACTTTAAACTCTTGTGGTCACTATATATTTCAAAGACAGCTCCATACAAGTAGTGTCTCCACATCTTCAAGGCAAAAACTATTGCAGCCAACTTTAAATCATGAGTAGGATAGTTCTCCTCATGTGGTCTCAATTGTCGAGACACATAAGTAACTACTCTACTTTCTTGCATCAAAACACAACCTTAACCTTTATTGGAAGCATCAGTATAGACTATAAAGCATCCAGCAGGATTAGGAACAACTAGAACAGGTGGAGAAGTCAATTTGACTTTAAGCTCTTAGAAAATATTCTCGTATTCTTCAGTCCAATTACAAAGACTTTCTTTTCTAGTCAATCGAGTTAAAGGCAAAGCTATTTGACAGAATCCCTGTATAAACCTTCTGTAATAACCTGCTAAACTAAAAAAAACTTCTAATTTCAATCACAGTTTTTGGTCTCTCCCATTTCAGCACTGCTTCAGTTTTACTGGGATCCACCGACACACCATCTTTAGAAATTATGTGACCCAAAAACTTCACTTCTTCTAGCCAAAATTCACATTTTTCCAACTTAGCGAAAATTTTCTTTTCCTTCAAGACCTGAAGTACTAATCGGAGATGCTGGTTGGGTTCTTCCTCATTCTTAGAGTAGATTAAAATATCATCTATGAACACTACTACAAATTGATCCAAATAGGGTCTAAAAATGCGATTTATATAGTCCATAAAGACTGCAGGTGCATTTGTGACCCTAAAAGGCATGACTAAAAATTCGTAGTGTCCATACCGAGTTCTGAAATCTATTTTTGGAATGTCTTCTTCTTTAACTCTGATCTGATGATATCCTGACCTCAAATCTATATTAAAGAAAATAATAGTTCTTTTTAATTGATCTAATAGATCGTCTATTCTAGGCAACATATACTTATTCTTAATAGTCGCCTTATTCAATTGCCTGTAATCAATACACAATCTCAAACTGTCATCTTTCTTCTTTACAAACAATACAGGCGCTCATACGCTAGGTCTGATAAAGTTCTTTTCTAACAGCTCTTCGATATGCTTCTTCAACTCTTGTAGTTCCACATGAGACATTCTATAGGGAGTGATAGAAATAGGCCTCGCCTCTGGTGCTAGATCGATGGAAAATTCCACTTCTCTCTTCGGTGGAGGTTCAGAAATCTCAGGGGGAAAAACCTCTGAAAATTCACAAACTACTGGAATCTCAAGTAGTTCTCGTTTCATACTCAGGTTGATGGTATAGAGGCAAACACATCTCAGATCTATATCCTTCATCTCCTTATAGAGTCGGTGAGCACTAATAATGCTATACTTTTGGTCTTCCGGTGGGTCCGAGAGAAATTAAAAAGTCTTATTGCAACAATCCAGTAGGACTCAGTTTTGACTTAACCTAACTTCTCCCTTATTTTTCTTTTATGTAGTCCCATGCACCCATATATATGTCCATACAACCAAAATATAATTCCATATAAATATCCAGACCACATGTTATTCAAAATCATATCTAAACAAATCTAAAAGCATATATATAATTTTGTACAAAATTTATTAGAAGATGTTAAATCTACCTCAAACAAATCCTTAAACTTGTGTTTGATTTATACCATCCAGAAATCCTTGATTTCCTTTTCCACTTCCTTCTCCTTCTTCTTTCTCTTCTTCTTCTTCCTCTTTCTCTTCTTTTTTTCTTCCCCTTTCTTTTTCTCCTCTTCCTTTTCTTCTCTCTTTTTTTCCTTTCCCTTTCTACCGACACTCCTTTCTCTCCCTCATAATTATCACATTTTTCCCCACCTACCTCTAATTATTAAAATATTTCCTACCTATCACCACTTAATCACAAAAATGCCCACGCCATCATCCATTAATTACAAAAATGTCATCCTCCATAAATTACATAAATTTCATTTCAATGAAATTACATAAATGACATTTTAATGAAATTATATAAATGCCATTTTAACCATTCCTACAATCTTGTTTGAATTGAGTAAAATAATTTAATCCTCCCATGAAATCCAAAATCATTTCTTCTCTCTAAAAGAAATAAATTTCAAATAGTAACATAAAGAAAAATCGGGAATGTTACAATAGGTATATGGTAGAATTTTTTTTAACTTTGAACAGCACTTTTCTATCACAAATGATACCCGAAATCTTCCTCTATTTCATTTATCTCGCTTATATTTTATGGTTTGCATCCTCTTTTACTTATTCGACATTTTATATAATGGATTTAAGATATTTAAAGTTTGTGAATTGTTTTATAAGATTATCTTCAAGTTTTTTTTTCTAAATTCATATTTGTTCGTCTTTTATTAAAATTATATTTCATATATTTTGTTTTATTTCTACTTATACGAAAGTTATGTGTTTTCAAAATTTGTCTCTATGACTCTAATTTTATATTTATTTTCTCTTTTGATTTACCAACCAATACTATATCATCTGCAAAAATCATACATTGAGACCCCAATTCTTAGATATATTCAGTAACTGCATTCAAAATCAAGTTAAAAATATATTGACTTAGATGAACGTTGATGTAATCCTATAGTTGTGAGAAAATTTTTTGTATTCCCATTATGTGTTTTCACATGTGTCGTGATCATATCGTATATATTTTTGATTACTCGAATATAAGCAATACACACTATTTTCTTCTCTAAAACATTCTATCAAATTTCTTTTAGCACTCTATCATACGTTTTTTTTTTCAAATCAATAAAAATTATATGTAAATTTTTTTTTTTTTGAAATCTCTCCAATAAGTAAAGTGCTTCTATCGTTGAATTTTCTAGCATGAAATCAAATTGTAGGGGTGTACATAGGTTCGGTTCGATTCGGTCTTAGCATTGAACTAAACTGAACTGATCATGCATTTTTTGAGAAAAAATTGACCTATTCGATTTTATTGAGGTTTATGGAACAAACCATACCAAACCATAAAAAATTGGTTGATTTGGTTTGGTTCATTAGTTTTATTTTTCTTATTCTTCTACTTGAGTGTTCTAGGAGCCAGTTGAAAGAAATATAAAACATGGTAACAAATCTCACAGGTTATACTCGCAAAAGAATCGAAACCTGTTTATAGTGCTCAACGGTGATGTCTTCCATTTGCTTTTGCATGGATCTCGTGCAGTGACCAGAGCTAAATGTGGACGTCTTGTAATGTTGCTTGTTGATAATCCAGTGGGCTTGTCTGCCTACAAAGTGAATTTAGTCTTTTACTAAAAGAGATGGAGAAAAAACACAATAATGTCAAACCCCGAGGTTTGAGGAGTCATGATTTTGCATTCTAAAATTTAGATGTGACCATTGTTTTCTTGGAATATGACACTACTAGAAAAATTCGATTTAGAGACGGAATTTTTTCGTCTCTAAACAAGAAAAATTCTGCCTCTAAAAATGTGGTCGCTAAATTTTAGAGACAGAATATTTTCGTCTTTAAAATTAATACATCCGGCTCTGATATTGGTTAGGAATTCCGTCTCTGAAGTTAGAGACGGATTATTCCGTCTCTGAAGTCATAGATGGATTTCAAAGACGGATTTTTCGTCTTTGACTTCAGAGACAGATTTTTCCAGAGATGGAATATTTCATTTTTAAAACCAAAAATATAATTGCATCAAAAATTGAGTATTTTTGCATCAAAAATATATTAATTATATTAATATATATCACAAAATCATATACAAACTATAATCTTAATATTATCTGTCAGCGGCAATCTTTTATAGAGCAATATTGTAAATCTTCTTGTATCCTAATGCACCCAGCAATCTATCAGCCACGAACTCAATTTATTAGCTCATCAGTTCATCGTTTATCGCACGGAAGGGCATCGCACACAAACTCCCTCTGGATGTCCACTGCGTCATGAACGATTCCCTGGACTTGCTCCTCACTTAGCTTCTTCTTCAAAAGCGAATACAGCAGACACGCAAAATTACAGAGCAGACCTTCATCCCGCAAGATTAACCCGTTCGAGAAAGTAAGCCTAGGCAACAGCCCGCGCTTCTTCAGCCAAAATATCGAGCAGAAACTGCCAGAGAAGAAAATCCCCTCTACACAAGAGAAGGCTATCAACTGCTCTGTAAACGATTAGGACCCATCAATCCATTGTAATGCCCACTCAGCCTTCTTCGGAGTCGAAAATCATCTCGTTGGAATCCTTAATGTAGAACCGATCTGGGTTCGAAGCCAGCAATGGCTCTTCGGGAATCGCAGGTATTTTTGAGAAAAATCTGCATATGGGCTTGTGTTAAGGAGTAGAAGTAGAATCTGAACAAAACTCAAATAGGAAGAAAAAGAGATATTGCAGCTAGGATTGGGATAGGAAGAGAATGAAACTAAAACAAGGAGATGAAGAGGATGAAGACTTGATGGCGTGATTGAGATTGAGATTGAGATATAGGTTGCAATGACTGGTGAAGTGTGAGGGTAATTTTTATAAAGAGAGGAAGGAAGAGAGGGATTTCAAATATTTTGCAGAGTAAAAATAGAAGGAGCAGGAGATTTCAAATTTTAGAACTAAAACTGAACAGATATTAGGTTTAAAATTTTTAATCACGAATTTACCCCCAAATTTTTGCAAGATTGCAGAAGTACGTGGAGTCAATAGTCAGTACATTGAGTTTATTTTTAAAAGAAAATTTCAAATTTTCAAAAAATTTATATTTTTAAAATTTTATTTTCTTTTTAATTTTTAAAGACAATATAATTTTTAAAATAATTTTTTGAAAATATTAAAATTTAAAAATATATTACAATAAATTTTAAAAAACAAGAATCCAAATTTTCAAAAAAAATTATTGTATTTCTAAATATATTTTTTCTATAAAAATTGGATTGAAGAAAATTCTGCCGTAAGCCCTTTTTTCTTTAGGTAAAAATATCTTCTCTTAAGGTCATTAGAGATCAAATAGTATTTTTTTAAAACTAGGTATAAACTTAGAGATAAAAAATTTAGATACACAATTTTTACATTTTATTATTTTGAAAAGTAGAGTTGAATTTTTTTAAAATTAATTTTTTGTCTCTAATTCTGTCTCTAAATATACTATTTTCATAATTAGAGACGAAATTAAAGATGAAAATTAAGTGTACATATATTTATTAGGAAAACATGTATTTATTCCTCATAAATGTTTATTTCTTTTCAAAATTATTAAATTATTTCTCATAATATTAATAAAATATATCTAATCATCATTTATTTTTTTTAACCTCTTTTTTTATTTCATTTAATTTTTTCTTTTTTTATAAGTTTTTCAAGATAAATCATCTCCTATATAGAAGAGAATCTATATATCGTGGGAATAAAAATTATAGTCAATTATATCAATCAAATACAATAAATTAATGTAAGGGAATCTTAATTTCCATTCCATTATACTTATTTTTACAAATTAAACGGGACTTAAATTTTTTCTTTAATGATGATTTTATATATATATATATATATATATATATATATATATATATATATATATATATATATATATATATATATATATATATATATATATATATATATATATATAGACACACACACACACATACATACATACAAACATATTATATACTACAAAATTATTGTGACCAAAATTATATTATATTCAAAATTAAGCATACATATATTTATTAAGAAGGTATGTTTTTATTCTTCATAAATGTTTATTTCTTTTTAAAATTATTAAATTATTTCTTATAATATTAATAAAATATATCTATTCATCAATTTTGAATAGATATATACAATAGGTCAAGATGGTCGTTTCATATTGCAATCTATTTTATTTCACGCCACTTGGGTAAGCGCAAGGCTTCTTGTACAGAGCAATTTTAGGTGTGGCATCATGTAAATCAACCAAAGTAGAAACTCCACATTTTAAGTGATTTGATTTTTTAAATTTTATTTTGACATTATATGAATAAATTTCGTATTAACAATCTCAAAGTGAAAAAAAATTCTTTTTTAAAATTTCTTAAATAAATAAGTTTCACTTTGAGTATTTTAAAATCTTAAATTTATTATATTTTTAAATATAAATTTAAAGATAAATTACTATCTGATATATCTGGTTACATACTAAGTTCTTTTCACTTATTTATTTTAAATTTTATTTTTAATAAATTTTTTAAATTTATTTTTATAAAATAAATTTTTTAAATGACCATTTATATATTTAAAAGACAATTTCAGATTTTTAACAAATCTTTATTATTCTTAAGTTTATTTTCTTTTTAATTTTTAAAGACAATATAATTTTTTAAATAACTTGTTCAAAATATTAAAATTTAAAAATATATTACAATAAATTCAAAAAGAAAATAATCCAAAATTTCAAAAAAAATTGTTTATTTATAAATTTATTTTCTATTTAAAAATAATACTAAAAGAAATTTTGGCATAAGTTTTTTTTTCGTGGATAAAAATTTCTTCTCCTATGGTAATTACAGATAAAATAATATTTCTGTAATTTCTTAATAGTAATTTATGACATAAAATATAAAAATATATGATTTAAAATACACTTATATTTCATAGAAAATTTTATTTACCTCTTTTAACCTCATATTTTTTATTTTCGAATAATAAACACCTATACACACACACACAAACAAATATATATATATATATATATATATATATATATATATATATATATATATATATATATATATATATATATATATATATATATATATATATATATATATTGATCAAAATTATATTACATCCAAAATTAAGCGTACATATATTTATTAGAAAGACATGTCTTTATTTTTCATAAATACTTATTTCTTTTTGAAATTATTAAATTATTTTTCATAATATTAATAAAATATATCTATTCATCAATTTTGAAAACTGTTAAATGGAAGTAATATATATATATATATATATTGATCAAAATTATATTACATCTAAAATTAAGCGTACATATATTTATTGGGAAGACATGTCTTTATTTTTCATAAATACTTATTTTTTTTTGAAATTATTAAATTATTTTTCATAATATTAATAAAATATATCTATTCATCAATTTTGAAAACTGTTAAATGAAAGTAATTATGAAAAATTCCTACAATAAAATATATCTACTCATCATTTATCTCTTTTAAATTTTTATTTTATTTTATTTCACTTTTTTCTTTTTTATAAGTTTTTCAAGATAAAATCATCTCCTATATAGAAAATAATCTGTATATCGTGGGAATAAAAATTATAGTTAATTATATCAACCAAACACAATAAATTAATATAAGGGAATATTGATTTTCATTACATCGACTTATTTTTATAAATTAAGCGGGACTTAAATTTCTCCCATAACGATTATTTTATATATATAATCATCGTTAGAGGAAAATTTTATATTTCGCTTAATTTGTAATAATACTTATGTAGTATATAGTTTGTTCGTATATCTATATATCTGTGTGTGTGTATATATATATATATATATATATATATATATATATAGACACACACACACACATCACACACACACACACATACGAACATAATATATACTACATAATCATTGTAACCAAAATTATATTATATTCAAAATTAAGCGTACATATATTTATTAGGAAGACATGTCTTTATTCTTCATGAATATTTTTTTTTAATTATTAAATCATTTCTCATAATATTAATAAAATATATCTTCTTATCAATTCTAAAAAATGTAAAATAAAAGTAAATATGAAAATTTTGTAAAATAAAATATATTAATAAAATATATCTATTCATCATTTATATATTTTAACCTCTTTTTCTATTTCATTTTACTTGTTCTTTTTTTAGAAGTTTTTCAAGATAAAATCATTTTTATATAGAAAAGAATCTGTATATCGTGGAAATAAAAATTATAGTCAATTATATTAAACAAACACAATAAATTAATGTAAGAGAATCTTAATTTCCATTCTATCAACTTATTTCTACAAATTAACCAGAACTTAAATTTTTTTCAAAAATTATCTAAATTCTAACTAATTTTACTAATAATTTAAATATTATTTAAAAAATTTGATATAAAATGAGAGATAAAAAATTTATATACACAAATATATTAGAGACAGAATTGGAGACGGAAAATATTCTGTCTCTGAAATTCTATCTCTAAAACTGTTCACGAACTTAGAGACGAAATTAGAGATGGAATATTCCGTCTCTGTCCCTCTCTAGAGTCAGAGACGAAATATTCCGTCTTTGATACAGAGACGGAATATTTTTCGTCTCTAAGTCCGTCTCGAAACTCATTTAGAGACAGAATTAGAGACGGAATATTTCGTCTCTGTCCCTCTCTGGAGTCAGAGACAGAATATTCTGTCTCTAAGACAGAGACTAAATATGTTTTGTCTCTAAGTCCGTCTCTAAACTCATTTAGAGACAAATTTAGAGACGAATTTTTAAAGACGAAATATTTTCGTCTTTAAATTACAAACATTTTCATCCGTTTCTAATTTTCCAAATTTGTCTCTATTGCAGTCTTTGTTAGAGACGGAATTCATTCTATTAATTTTCGTCTCTAAATCTCATTTTTCTAGAAGTGTGACAAGACAAATGGTCTTAATTTTTTTATTAAATTTTTTAAAAGAAATAATAAATCATTAAATTGAAGAAAAGTGTCTTAATATGAAAACTACAACCTACAGCTTGCTCTCTCAAATTATAATTTTTTTAAAATAAAAATTCACAAATCATTAAATTGAGTGGCTAACGATTTTTATTTTAAAGTCTCAATTTTGTCAAAAATTAAAAGGAGCAAGATAGAGAATAGTGCATTGACGTGCAAAATGATTGGGACAATAGGAGGTGCTTTCATTTTTGAATGAGAAAATAAATAAATAAATAAATATATATATATATATATATATATATATATATATATATATATATATATATATATATATATATATATATATATATCATTTTGAAGTCAACCAGTACAAAAATTTTCAACTCCTAACATCTTCGGAAAAAAAAAAGTCAACTGGACATGCTAGTAATTCACGGCTCGAAAAATTGTGATACGACTGGCAACACAATGAAACAGGCGTTGTATACGGAACAGTGAAACTAAGATGTGAAATAGACGCAAGTCCTGCACAGAGCTTTACTGTTGAGACGTGCGAAATGACTCGAGAATAAAAATGGTCCAACTTTTGAGTAATATTAATTGTACCCAATTTGTTTAGAAATGATTTTGTAAGTAATATTAATTATATCCAATTTTTTTATAATATATTATTATTTTTATTTATCCAAATATTTTTTAACAAAAAATAGGAATATTATAATTTTAAAAATAAAAAATATATTTGTTTATTGTATAAATAGTGTTTCTATTTATTTTATTAAAAAATATATTTCAAAAATAAAATAAACAAAATTATATTCTACAGTGATATAAGTAATAATAGTGGTGAGAAGAGGTCATGTTTGTAATATTTTATTTTGAGATTATTTTTGTTTATAATAAAATGAATTTTTTTATTTTTATTTTAGTAGAGAAATTTTTAAGTTTTTATTTTAGTAGAAAAAATAATTCTGTTGATTTTTAAAAGTGTTTCTTTTACAAAACAGAATGTTTATGAAAAAAAAAAATACTTCCTTAAAAATATATAAATTTTTTCTTAAAAACTAGCACCGCCGCTATTATTTTGGTTTGGTTTTAAATTCGGGTTTTGAGACTGACACTACTGATCCAGTGTCCTTTATATTGGTATCTGTAACCAAGTATTGCACGCTAAATGCGAGTACGTCGAGCAGCAACTAATTTATTCTTTGTACCGTGCCTCGTGGAATGCAACAATTTCGTTTCGCAGGTGTTTTGTAGTAGTGTACAAAATTGAATACAATTAAATAAAATTGATTGAATTAAATTAAATTATTTTAAAAAAAAATTTGACTTTGGGTGATTTAGATTCAGTTTAATTTGGTTTAAAAAAATTTCAATCGATCAAAATCGAATTATCTATCATACTATATGAAATATTATATTTTTAATATTATATTTTAATTTTATCAAATTATATTCAAAATCCTAAAATGATAATATTTTTTTTTTGGTAATTTTATATAAAATCTTAGTCATATTGCACAAAAGACAAATTGTGTTATGAGGATATTGTAATTAAGATTACGAAATGTAAACAGTCAGAGCAAGCACTTGACACAAAAAAATAATAATTTAAAATCAAACTAAATTAAATTAATTATTTGTAGATTCAATTCGATTCTATTAAATAGACTAAAATCAAATTGATAATTTTTTTTTAAAAAAATGTTATTTATTAAATTTGATTAAATCTTTAAAATTCAATTGTACGAAATTGTATATATTTTTATTATTTTATTTGATAAAATCAAATTGATTCTATTAAATAGACTAAAATAAAATTGATAAATTTTATTTTTTTTTAAAAAATGTTATTTATTAAATTTGATTAAACCTTTAAAATTTAATTGTACGAAGTTATATATATTTTTATTATTTTATTTGATAAATATAAATTTTAAATTGAAGAGTATGTTTAATAAATTAAATTAATTAATTTATAAATATTAAATAAATAAATTTATTTAAATAATTTAAATTAATTAAAAATTTATAAATTATATACTATTTAAAATAATATATATTTTATAAATTTTTAATTAATTTATAAATTATTTTTATTAAATATAATTTAAAAAAATTTAGTTGTTTCAAGTTTTTCAATAAAAAAAAAAAACATAATGATAATGAGACCACGCGTAGCACGCTGTCAGATTTTTATATTAATTTTTAATTGGATACAAAAGCAAGAGCTTTTCTTGTCGTTTCTTTCCGGTACGGAGAAATTTTTAGATATAGTTGTTACCTATAAAGTTAAAATGGGATTAATGTATTTCACGTTACTTAATGCTCACTCTTATTTATGTCCAGTCTCTTGTTCTTTTCGATGTTTCGGTTAAATACAAAATTATCTAACTGGAGCCGAATCCCACCAAGATTACGAATATCAAACTAAAATCAACGGTTTTAAATTGAAAGAAAACAAATTAAAACATGAACTATAAAGTGACGAAAATGGATATATTCACGTTGCACAACGAGAAATGTGGGCATGAGATTAAACGTATACTTTTGAATAATAAAATATTGAAATGGAGAATTCAAATTATGCCAGTGAGGGTGCGACGACTGTGTGAGACCCGGTACCTTAAATTATGAAAACTCGAGATGAAATATTATGAAATAGCTCATCTTAGAGTAGTACAATTTATTTTTAATTTTTTTTTAACAAAGATAGATTTGTTTATTCCAAAAATAAAAATAAAAAAACAAAAAACTCTCGAAACAAACTGATAAAGAGGATAATAATATCACTCAAAGAATTTAAAATTTAAAATTTAAACAAATTTTGTGATCCTCAAAATAAGGAAATCTTTTAGAGTCTTTTTAAGGGTTTAGGATTTAGCAAATTTTGTAATATGGTATTGATCTTGAAGATGTGAAGAAAGATAAACACTTTTTTAAAACTCGTGAATGATTATGAGGTGATTTTTATAATTATTTGTATTTTATTATAATCTTACAATTAATAATTAATTTATATTATATATTTTTAACAAGTTCTGTAGAGTGACTGCGCATACTGGTATATATATAAATATGGCAAACATTTAAATGAAAATTTTTAAGCTGAATATTTGTGATTTGTTATTACTGGGTTTAGGACACATTTAAAACACAATTTAATTGTATTAAATAACTATCCAATGATAACGTTATTCAGAATAATATTTAACACTTTAGAAATATATGCATTTGTTCTTTTGAATTATATTAATATTTTTTATATATTTTATTTTTAGTTTTATTTTGTATGAAATATTTCGTGTAAATGAATCAAGAAAGAAATTTATTTTAAAAAATATTCATTTAAAAAGATCTGAGTTCAGAGAATCAAGAATTTAATGAAAACGAAGACGTGTGTTAAAAGTTCAAGTCCTGATCATACTATCGGGATGTTCGGTTTGCAAATTGGAAATAGAATTTTCGGCAACAACATGGGAATTTTTTTTTTTTTTTATGAAGTTAAAAAATATTTTAATTTGCTTTTTTACTCTCATATTTTTATAATTAATTATAAATTTTAAACCACAAAACACCAATTTTATAATCTCAAATTTTAAATTAAAAAAACCCAAACCTCACACTGAAAATATCAAATCCTTAAATTTTAAATTTCAAACCCCCAAAAATTTATACTCTATAATTTAAAAACTTCAAACTACAAAATTTAAATCTTGAATCTTCAAATTTCAAACTTCAACTCTCAAAATTTAAAATTTTAAAATTTCAAACTCCAAATTTTAAAATTCAAAATTATAAATTATAAATTATAAAATTCAAAATTTTAAACTCTTAACTTCAAATACTAAATTATAATTCTTAAATACTAAATCATAATATATATTTTATCTTCTTTTTTAATATTTTATTTAATTACACATATATTATATCTTTTTTATATGTTAAAATTTAACAGGGATACTGTGAGAAATTATTAAATATTTTTAAGAATATTAATGTGAACTAAAAGCAAAAATATTAGACTTGTAAGAATGTAGTAAAATATATTTTTTTTAAAAAAATTATAATCAACTAAATATAAAAACATTATATTTAAAAAAAATGTGATTATCACATTTCTAGAAATTTTTATTTTCGTGAACCAACCGAACTTATCGTCTAGTATCTTAGTCATTGCCATTTCTATAAACAATAGTGAAGAAAAATGAGAACAAAGAAGGGAGGCTTTATTCGGTTCGGTTGTATTTCTCGTACTGCCATTTCTTGTTCATTGACCCAAAAAGCTGACCCCTTCCACCCTTTAATTTCTTTCCCATCCATTCTTTTTCTCTTGGGTCTTTGGGGTATGGGGCGATTGATTATTGCACGTGCCTAACACAGCGGAGAATAGCATAAAGTAGTTTAGAATTGATTATAGCTCATTCTAACATGTATATTTTAAAATAGATACTGTAGGTTGGTTTCATTTCAAACATATTTTGTTGGTACCTAAAAAAAAGAAAAAAAAATTGAGCGTCAAAACTGCACGTTTTTCATAAATCATAATGGACATCAATGCCGATGTAGATTCAGCAATTAGAATATAATAATAATAAAAAGACGACTCGTTAAATGCGAGTGACAATACCTAGGACAACCTTAAACCTATAAATTGCCGACAAATAGAAAGGACCGACCTGCCACTGTATTCCCTCGACACTGCTGTTCATCCTTTTTCAGTGTTCAAACTTCTTCCGCCATGGATGCCCAAACCCAACCTCTCAAAATTTACTTCATCCCCTATTTGGTGCCTAGTCATCTAGTTTCTTTATATGAACTCTCGCGTCTCTTCGCTGCACGTGGTCAGTATGTGACCATCCTCACCACCCATTCCACCTCCCAGTTCCTTCAGAAGTCAATTGAAAAAGACAAAGCATGTGGTCGTCACGTCCAAGTTCACAACGTTAACTTCCCTTCCAAGGAGGTGGGTCTCCCGGATGGCATTGAAAATTTAATCTCCACTGGGGAAACTGACATGGACACTGCCCTCAAAGTTTACGAGGGAATGAAACTGCTCCAGACACAAATGGAGCAGTTCATGGAGCAAAACCCACCCGATTGTATTGTTTCCGACATGTACCACCCTTGGACCGCCCACTTCGCCGACCGCTTAAAAATCCCCAGGCTGCATTTTGATGCCTCCGGCATCATTCGATGTTGTTTAATGGAGCCCCTTACAGGACCCGACTCCCCACACCTTAAAGTCACTTCTGAATCCGAACCGTTTCTCATTCCGGGCCTTCCCCATCCAATCACCATGACCTTGTCTCGGCTTCCGGACTTTTTTAGATCACCAAACAGCTTCGGTCAAATGGTGGAAGAGTCCAGAGAGGCCGAGTTGAAGAGTTATGGACACTTAGTTAATGGTTTTGCTGAGCTTGAGCAGGAATACATTAAGCATTACCCAACCATGATGCCCAATGTCTGGTATGTGGGTCCAACTTCCCTTACTAACAAAACAACTCAAGAGAAGGCTGAGAGGAGCAAGAAGACGGTGGTAACTGAGCAGGAGTGCCTGAGTTGGCTTAACTCGAAGCCAACCAGCTCGGTACTTTACATTTGCTTTGGAAGTAACTCACTTTTCCCTGATAATCAAATGTACGAGATAGCGAGTGGAATTGAGTCATCTGGGCATCCCTTCATTTGGGTGATTCATGGAAAAAACGATGTGGAGAAGATGTGTGAAGAAGAGAGAGAGAAATGGTTGCCGAAAGGGTTTGAAGAAAGAATGAAGCGAGAAAACAAGGGAATGATGCTGAGGGGATGGGCCCCGCAAACGTTGATATTAGACCACCCGGCGATCGGAGGGTTCATCACTCATTGTGGTTGGAACTCAGTGTTGGAGGGGATCTGTGCTGGAGTTCCCATGATCACTTGGCCGTTATCGGCAGAGCACTTTTGCATTGAGAAGCTGATAACGCAGGTGCATAGGATTGGTGTGGAGGTGGGATCAGAGGAGTGGACCCTTTTTCCTAGCCAGAAGAAGAAGCTGGTTACTCGGGATCGTATAGAGAAGGCTGTGAGGAAGTTGATGGAGGAGGAAGAGGAGGGCATGGGGATGAGGAGGCGTGTTCGGGAGTTGCAAGAGAAGGCTAAGGCAGCAATGGAAGAAGGTGGGTCCTCCCAAAGGAATCTAACTGCTCTGATTGAAGATCTTAGGAGGCTGAGATCTACCAGACACAATGCTGGAGATTTCTAATGATAGTGGTAGTCCCATGGTGACTCTGAAGGAGTTGCTCGCGGCGTTGATGATCGATTTGGAATTAACAATTTAATATCTTTCTACGTGCTTAAGTTAAATTTTGTGTTGTGTTTGTAAAATGTAAACACATCAGTGTGATCTGCTGTGTATGTGTGTGTAATTCAACTCAAACAAGTGTATGTTTGATGGTGTAGTTTCCTAAAAATACTGTGAAGAAAAAAAAGTAATTATAGCGTGTTTAGATTTGTCTTTTGGGAAGGAAATGGTGAAGCATCTAAACAAGATAAATTTGAGCTTTTTCTTAGAAGCCACACTTTTGGACTTCAGAATTAAGCCAATACAAATTAAGGCCGTAATTCGTAAAATGGGAAGCCAATAAAAATTAATTCTGAAGAAAAATAATTTTTATAAATTATGTAATTTCAATGCCTCCCCATTCATCTCTTCTTCTGATCCTTTTTCTTTTTTCTTCTTCAGAGTGCTTAAGGAAGAACATGGCATAATTGATTAAACCAGAAGGAGTTGATTACCAGTTTAAGTGGACTCCAATATAGGCAAACTGTACTGCCAACAAATTTGGGAGGATAGCTTCAAAAACCCAGACACAATTATCACACCATAGAATCATCCTTCTTTAACCTCCTATATAGTACCTTTAATTTCACACCAATTGTACATTTGAGAAATTCTCATACATAGATGGATCTACAAATTAAACAACACGGATCCTCTGTTCGGCACAGCAAAGATTGCTGTGCCCCCAAAATGCAGTTATTTGCCTAGGATTTGCTTTTTTAAAAAAAAATTAATTTTTTTTAATAAATTATTTTAAAAATTATTTTTCTTTAAAATATTAAATAAATTTTTTTAAAAAATATATAATAACGGTTTATTTTTTTCAATATATTTTTAAATTTAAATTTTTTCAATTTCTTATTTAGAAAATTATTTTAAAAAAATTAAAAAGAAAATAAAATTTAAAAAATAATAATTTGTTGAAACTAATTTTTTGTTGAAGAATATAAAAAATTTGATGAAAAATCAAATATATGAATAAGAAGGTGTTATGTTATGCTTCTTACATTTTTTTTATTTTTAAATTTTTTTAATATATTTTTAATGTTTAATTTTTTCAATTAATTATTTAAAAAAAATATTTTCCCTTTAAAAATATTCTTATATTTATTTTTTAACAAATTATTATATTTAAATTAGCTAACAATGTAGTTAAAGTCATATCAATGACATAAAGAGAATAAAAAATTTAAGCTAGATTTATTTGAAAAGAAAAGAAATTCAAAATTTCAATAAATTTTTATATTTTCAAAGTTTTTTTTTAATTTTTAAAGAGAAAATAATTTTTCAAATAATTTGTTGAAAAAATTGAACTTTTAAAATATATTAAAATAAATTTAAAAATAAAATATAAAATTTTAAAAAATTATATTTTTTAATTATATTTTCCTTTAATTTTTTAAATAATTTAATAAAAAATTAAAATTTAAAAATATGTTAAAAATAAATTAAATTTTTTTTTAAAAAAAGCAAAACGCAGCCTAATGGCTGCGTTTTAGGGGTAAAGGGGATCCGTGTCCCAAATTAAACATATGATAATAATTAGGAGACCACGTGAAGCATGTCGTCATATTTTTTTTATATTTGTATCTAAAAAGTTAAAATGGAATTAATGTATTTGACAGTACCTAATTCTCGCTCTTATTTAGGTATATTCTCTTTTGCTATTTTCAACGTTTCGGTTAAATAGAAAATATCTAACTGGAGCCGAGTCTGACCAGGATTACGAATTTCAAACTAAAACCAACGGTTTTAAATTGAAAGAAAGCAAATTAAAACATGAACTATAAAAAGGACTAAAATCAACGCTTCGGTAATCGAATGAGGTTTGTTGCTCCATTGCGGGTTTGAAAATTTTCTCCACTTAAAATTGTGACTGGGAGATTTATCGTGGGTCTCCTTAAAGGGAGTTGCCACTCACTTTGACCAGTATCGTTTGGCTTCATTTAGTTATTTAAAATATAAAGGAAAAATATTTGATTCATTAAACTTGTTTGCAAGCTTTAGCTTTTGGCTTCTTTGGGAAGCTTTGCACTTTAAGACGAGAAAAGTGCTTTTGTTAGTAACTTTTGGCATATCCAACGGGAATAGAGAAAAAGAGAGTTTTTCTCTAACATTTTACGCAAGCCTTTTTTGCATAGGAGAAGCATTTTTCAGCATCTTTCATGGACAGATCGGACGATGTCTTGTGCTATGATTCAGATTATATATTTTGTCTTCTTTATTTTACTAGGCTGATTTATCTATTTTGTATGGGTTTATATTTTTTATGTTTTGATGATTTTATTATTATTTCGTTTATCCATGTTCATGTCATTTGTGATAAAAAAGTACTGCTCAAAGTTAAAGAAAAATTTTATCGTACGATTATACAATTTGCTATATTGTATGGTACTGAATGTTGGGCGGTCAAAAGACAACATGAAGATAAACTCAACGTTGCATAGATGAGAATGTTGCGCTGGATGTGTGAACACACCAAAAGAAATATGATTAGAAATGAGTGCATTAGAGAGAAGATTAGGGTATAACCTATTGTGGAGAAGATGATTGAATCTCGCTTAATATGGTTTGATCATGTGTGAAGAAGACCTGCAGAAACTCTAGTGAAAAGAGTAGATTAGATGGAGAATAATTCAATTATTAGAAGTAGATGGAGATCAAAGAAAACAATAAGTGAAACTATTAAGAAGGATTTAATAGTTAATAACTTATTTATTGATTTCATTCATGATAGACCACTGTAGCGTTGTTTAATCTATGTAGTCGACCCCACTTAGTGAGAAAAGACTTAATTATTGTTATTGTTGTTGTTGATGATTTTATTAATGATGATTAGTGAGTGTGATAAACTCTAGTGGGCTAAAAGGCTAATACTCATTAATCGTTTTATAGTAGATTATTTCTGGACTTGATTATGTGATTTTTTGTCTTTTCACCTTGAAGAGTTTTTCATATTAAAAATTTATGAGTTCCATTATTGGACAAATATATACTTGAAATATTATATATTTATTTGATATATTACTTGCTTCTCAGTGATTCACTCGTACAAGAATGACAATATTTCTATTTCAGATTCACTTACGTGTGGAGAAAATTTCAGATATATTTGTTACCTAAAATGTTAAAACGGAGTTAATGTGTTTGACGTTACCTAGTTCTCACTCTTATTCAAGTGAGTCTAGTCTCTTGCTATTTTCAGAGTTCTAGTTAAATAGAAAATATCTAATTGATGGGGAGTATCATTAAGAATTTTGATTTTTTATTGTCTTTGTGAAATGAAATTTTAAAAAGTATAGTATATATACTAAATAGGATTCCAATTAAAACAATTTAGAAAATGTCATTTGAATTATAAAAATACTAAAAACTTAGTTTAAGACATGTACATGTTTGAATATGCTTAACTGAAGTTAGAATCTATGATACACATGAAACAAAATTATACTTAAGAACAATCAGTAGTTATTTCATTGGATGTGCAAAAAAGTCTAAGGGGTATAAATTTTATTGTCCATATTATATAACGAGAATTATGAAATATAAAAATACATGGTTCATTGAGAATGATAAAATTAGTAAAAATAGACATCATCGAAACTTATTACAAGAAAAAAAGTTTTCAGTGGCAACTAAAGTCGCCGTTCAAAATATAAAAATCACCACTAAAAATTTTTAACGACAACTTTTGATCGTCACCATGTCGTTGTTGATAATTATGTCGTTAAATGTTTTTTATGGCGACTAAAATCGTTACTAAAAAATATAAAAGTTGCCACCAAAATTTTGAAAGTCGCTATTGAATATGTATATGTACATTCAGTGGTAACTTTACTCAGTTGCCACTAAAAATCCACATTCCGCAGCGAATAAAGTTACCACTGAATCTACTTTTAGTACCGACTTTAATTGCCACTAAAAGTCAAATATACACATTTTTTATTATCTAAATTTATAGATATTAATTACTACAAATAAAATAATCAAAAAACAAAAAAAATGTAATTGAAAAATTAGTTATGTTGCTAAAATCATAATAAAAAGTATAAAATAATTTATTTAAATTTAGTTCAAATACAAATATTCAAAGTAATGTAATTAATTACATTTTACGAAAAAAAAATAACTATTTACAAATAAAATTAGTTAATCCTAACTCAATGAAAATCTACTATAAGTGTTTTTGTTGCTAACTAAAAGAATTTATCAGAAAAATTAAGTTTGCAACTTTGGTTAAAACTAATGTATATTTAAGTTTTTCTCGTCGTATTATTAGCCATACTCAATAATAGATATCAAGCCATCAACATCTCCATTATACATATACACTATGATTGACATCCTGTAGAAAAGGCCTCCTATTAATTCAACATAAAAAAATGTATATCAATGCAAAATCACTTACTCATAATATACATAGAGACACTTACTACAAATGAACCCCTCTAATTATAAAAATATATTGGTCTATCTCACAAGATCATCTCCCCCCCCCCCCAAAAAACAAAACAAAAAACCTACCCTGCTTCTTTTATTTGGTTTAGGCTGAACTAAGAAGACTGTTTGTAATAACATATCAAATTTTAAGTAACCATGATGGAAACAACAAGTTTTACATATTTAAATGAATAAGTACATCAAAAGGATGCGACAAAATCTTACCTTCGTTGGTTTTGCAGCCGGCTTCCTCTCCTCTGTCATAAACCAAACCAGGTTCTTTTGGGGTGAGCATAGATCTCTTCCTTGTGTTCAATCATGTTTTCTGCCTGCCCACTTCATAGATGTCCATAACTTACTAGAAGGCATATATTCAGAATGAAAACATGCTAAGCACAACCACCGGCCTTCATTTCCGTCTTTTATATTATGTTTATTTAGTAAATACAAACCAGTTATTTTAAACAATTTCCTGTGCAGGAATAAAGATTACAACACAAACCTCATCAAGCGTACAAACATGCTGAAGTAGATAAAAAGATGCATTTGGAAGAATCCTGATTTAAAACTAAAAATTCATTATTTGAAATTTCCTTCTTTTTAAATAGAAAAATCCTTTTAATGATTTTCTATGGTATAAAAGCTGATTTAATGAGACAAATATGATAGTTAAATAACTCAACCAGCCTACGATCAATGCTAGAGCATGATTTTAGGCAATCTTAAATAGCCAACAAAACTAAATAAATGAAAGCAAAACAGTCGTATACAGATGAAAAATTAACCAACAACTAGAATTTTAAGTCCCATTAATATAGAATTTTAACCAAAAACAAAATAACTGAAAGCTCCTAACTAAAATTTTACTATGGCATTCAAGTGATCTCAGATGAATTTCCACATAAAGTCAATTAGTGCTCTAAAAAACTCATTTTAATTTCCATTAATTTAGACCAGAGTATGATTTTATAATAATTAATAACAATTTTCACATGAAGTTAAAGAGTGCTCTAAAAATAAGTCATTTTTTTCAAAAATATCTCTCAATAATTACATGCAGACAAAAGAAAAAACATAAATACACATACATAAGTGAAATGATGATAGCATATGTGAATTCTTATAAGCTTTATGTACTAACAAATGGAATTTATTCTTAGACATCAAAAGAAAGTCTACCTGCCATTAAAATGGAATATAAAATTATGTGAATTCTGATTAAATTTTATGGAAAACAAGGATGGCATTCTTGATAGATTCATTACGGTACTATCTTCATCCTCCCCCTTAGGTGACTAGCTTCTATAAGTTACATGATTGCGGGGTAATTTGCATCTTGCCCAAATGACAAAAATTCATAAAGCTTTCAAATTGAATGAAGCAATGAGGAATGTCTTTGTGTCTGTGTGTGTATATATACTGGATGGCTATTTCCTGTTATTTTATTTTTGGTATGTTGAACGTTATCAAGAAGATTATTTCCTTAGTTTTTGGCACCCTAATGTACAATGCCATTGGCAAAAGCATGGGAGCGTCTTTAAAAATAGAACATAATTGAAATTCAGGAGCAACCGTAGTAATGATTTTCCAAAACCCAGTAGCAAGCGAATAAGGCTCAATTAGAGCTGGACTTAACCCATATCTATTGTAATCCTTCATGTACACAATCATAACCACCATATAGTCATTTCTTTCAGAATTAAAGCCAAATGCAATATAAGCGTCATATAAACAAAGGTAATCGCTGGGTTTAGGAAGGTTCACATATCTTCAAATACAAAGGTTGCAGATAATCAAATTATTATCACCGTCATTAATGCAGACCAACTCATTGCAAATGCCCACCACAAAAAAATCACGTTCAAAGACTCTAGGTAAATCCAGTGTTGACAATTCACTAAGCCCATCATCATTGTATCACAAGGAGTAGCGCAGAGGTGCACAAGCCCATCTTCAAATCATCGTTCTTCTAAGTTGATTCA
Source organism: Gleditsia sinensis (assembly GCA_037074535.1). Taxonomy (NCBI): domain Eukaryota; kingdom Viridiplantae; phylum Streptophyta; class Magnoliopsida; order Fabales; family Fabaceae; genus Gleditsia; species Gleditsia sinensis. Next base: position 84,422,542 of record CM073463.1, read on the forward strand.
TGATTTTTTGTGCCGATTACTCATTTCGCATTTCATGGCTGCTATCAAACGAACCCTAAATCACCAAATTCATACACAAGCCTTAATTTGTTACTAGGACTGGGAGGTAGAGAATGAAAGCTCACCATCAAAACTCTCTTGTTCAGTAAATCTTGCGATGTGTAATATCCCGTAATTTTATTTTTAAATGATAATGTTTTGTTATGAACAAATATATTTTTATTTGTTTAAAAATGATTATGTTTTGCTAAAAACAAATATATTTTTAATTAAATGATTTATGTTTTAGTTATAATAATTATATTGGCCTCTAATGAATTTTTGTTGTATTTTTAAAAATATTCTTTCTTTTAATATGTATAAAGATATTTATCTTGAGAATTTTTTTATTATGATTTTTATCAAGAAAAATTATGATTTAAGAGATCAACTAAAGATTTATGAGAATGTAAATTTTTAGAAATTTTTAGAATATTTTAGGATGAAAAACGTAATTTATATGAATTTATATAAAATAAAATTCTATTATTAATTATTAAATAATTATTATTATTAAAAAAAACGAAAGGAAAAACCGTTTGGGGGGGTGTCGTCACAAATTGAAAGAAAAACGGAGAAAGTTTCAAGAGTGAATAGTAAGAGTGAATAGTAACTTCTATTTTTCTCTCTAGATTTGGAGTGTTTACAGGCCTCCAATCTCAAAACTGAGGGTACCACTGGATTCAGGATGAAAAATACTTCTGTTTTAACTGATCAATTTTTCAAATCAGCCATTGAATCGCCGTAGATCTGAAGTAGAAAATCTCGGTAAAAGGTAAGTTCTGAAAATCTTACTTAGAGACTTCTAATTGAAAATCTGACACCGTAGATGGATTCAGAAGTTAGATAAACATTAGGATATGTATTCTTTTCGGTCATTTGGTAACTTTTTATGTGGCGGTGAATAGTAATTTTCGGTGATGAATAGTGATTCCGGTGGTGAATAGTGACCAATTCCCAAAATTGCTATCTTGATTGTTTGGACCCTCCGGATACGTTTTTGAGGTCAATTTGATCAAATAGAGACTGGAAAAATACATTTTAAGGCTGTCCAATCTAAAGTTTTTACCAGGTGAGTAGATAATACTTACTATAACATAATTTCTAATTATTAATTTAATATATATATATATGAGACATTACTATTGATGTGAAATTTATTTTTATTTATGAACATGTATTTTAAAACATGGCTCATAGTATAAATATTAAAAATGCAGGACAAGCATCATACATACTTTATTTTTATATTGATTGAACATACTCAAAAATTATGTTGGTTTGTGTTGAAGTTGCTATTTCATATAAATGGATAAATAATTTTATGAGGCACATGTGTGGGCCTTTGGATCTAAATGTATAAACGAAGTTGATGTTGTTGTGGCTAATGTTGGTTAGTGAGTATATGATTTTCTGGAAGGGATATGACATTTTTGTTTATCTTGCATTTGGACTTTTGCCTGATTGATTGTGTGCGGACTTTTTGCCTGCTGGATGACTGTACAGGCTTTTGCCTGATGGATGAATTGTGCGGGCTCTTGCCTGATGAATGCGGGCCTTGGCCTGATGGATGATTGTGCGGGCTTTTACCTGATGGATGATTGTGCGGACTTTTGCCTGATGGATGATAGTGCGGGCTTTTGCCTGATGGACTTTGCGGGCTTTTGCCTAATGGATTACAGGCTTTTGCCCGATGGACTATAGGCTTTTGGCTTGATTGATGGTGAATATCCTCTTTATTGTATATTTAAGAAATGACTATGGATCTGATTGTATTTATTTATAGAATATCGTAACATTGATATTATGTATTTTGATACTAAAACTTTTTCGTTATTGATCTTTCAAACATATGATGTATATGGCATTCATCTTTTTCTTGTTTTAAATATTTACTTGTGAAGGAAAAACTCGTGCCCTGCTTGTCCTGTTTCCATTATGGTAAGAATTACCTGCTCACTGAGTTATCAAACTCACTACACGATATTTCTATTTTTTTCAGATAAGAATACAGATTTTGGTCAGTCTCCTTTAGATAGCTGGTCAGTTAGGCAACACATTTTATGGGTGAACCTACTTTATTTTCAAGGTTCTCAACTTTTGGCTTATGTTGTATTTTATACTCTAGAGTTGCTCCATATATCACAGGCAGGATCTCAGCTTCCATATTACATAGTATTTGTGTATATTTTAAGATAATTGAAATTATAGTTCTCAAATGAATATGTAATTATGAGTTTGGTTACAATTTGTTTTAATTGGGATAAATTTATTTATATGTATCATTTTAGAGGCTTACGAGATGAGATGATTTTCAAAACCCGTGCCGGTTACATACTCCTAACTTGGGGTCGTGACACGATGGAACTAAATCAATTATGGCCGCGAGAAGGAGGGGTATCAGAGCACTGAGGATAGTGGTTTAGGTGCTTTTGATTTGGGTTTCAAGGGGGTAGACAGCTTTCGCTCTCCCGCTCCTATTTGGGCAAATTTGAGAGAAACGGGAAGTTTTCATTTTTTTTCCCGTATTTAGTTTTTTTTCATTCATGACATAATAGTAATTTTTATTTCATATAATCAAATCAAGCAAATATATAGGACCTCAATCCTTGGGACTCCTATTTTATTAATAAAATTATTGGATAAATAATATTAACTTTTTCTATAAAAAATGTATTAAAATTCATAAACTCATTTTTTCCTTTTTTTGGTAGTGTTAGGTCAAATCAATTTTGGTCAGATTGAATTGTATTGTAAACTTAACTTGATCGATTGAAAAATTAATATACATAACTTATCAAAATTTTAGATTACTCAAAAAATATGGGTTATGTCAACGATAGGTTTGGTAAAATTGAAAGGGTTTTTTTGGGGGGATGGATTATAATGGGTTGGAAACCCTTCTAACCCCAACCCACCTCACATTTAAATTTTCAAAACACTCCAAATTGGGAGGTTTGATATGTGTTGAATATTTTTTGTTCTTACTCTTTTATTCCCATTAAGAGATATGCTCAGGTGTTTTTGATAACATAATGGTGAATTTTGGATTTTTTTAAAATTTTTCTTTAATTTATTTTAATAACAATATTTTTTTTTATCATTTGCTAAAGTAAATAGTTGTTTTGATTTTCAAAGATATATACATCTTTAATTTAATTTTTAAAATTTTATCTTATCAATTTAGTATTTAATTAAAAATTAACTTATGTTAAAAAAAATTTCAAATTTATTTTATTAGTGAATATTTAACACATTATCTTATCTTATAACTAACATTTATATAGTTTAATCAAAATATAGTTAAGTTAAATGTGAGAAAGAGGGGAAAAATGAAAAAATTAATTTTTTTACTTTCAGTGGCGACCTTAGGTGGTCACTAAAAGTCTTGTTAAAAAAAAATTTCATTTTTAGTGGCGACTTCCTCTGTATAGCCACTTAATTATAGATTTTCAGTGGTGACTTTCTCTAGCCACCTTTGAACATAAACTTTTAGCGACGACTCATTAACGTCGCCACTAAAAGTGATTTTTAGTGACGACTTTTCTAGTTGCCACAAAAAAGTCGCCATTAAAATCTTTGTTTCTTGTATTAATATTTGAGAAACATTATGGAGTTGGATCTATTTCTACATCTTTGAATATATTTGTTCTTTTTCATGATAATTTTTAAAATTTAATTATTTAGGGACAACTAATGTTTGAAGAACCACTTTATCATGATGACACCTTTGTAGATCCAATAAATTAAGGTTCTCAAATTGAGAAATATGATATAACATTAAGAAAATATTCAAGAGTAAAAAAATCTACAATTTCTTCATATTATGTTGTGTACAATCTGACATGGACACTGTTGTTTAAGATTACTCTAACACATTTTCATAGGTTATGAGTATAAATAAATCCACATTGTTGTATGATGCCATGAAGGGAGATGAATTTAATGACTAACAATTAAATATGAGATTTTGTCAAATTGTCTAAAGAGGTTAAGGCTATTGGTTGTAAGTGGATTTGAAAAACCAAAATAGACTCTTTAGGCAGTATTAAAAGATATTAGGCAAGACTTATAGTCATATGATTCACTCAACAAAAATAAATTGATTATCATGATATATTCTCTTCTATTTATAATAAAGATTTATTTCAGATAATCATGAAATTAGTAATTTATTTTGATATAGAGTTACATCAAATGGATATAAAAATGATAGTCCTCAATGGAGATCAATAGAAAAAGTTTTACATGAAACAACTAAAATGCTTCATTTTAAAGGACAATGATTACGTAATTTGCAAGTTTAAGAAATCTATATATGGATTAAAACAAGTCTTCCCTCAATGGTGTTTAAAATTCTATAATATTATGGATTAATATATATACTATAAGGTCAGTAGGAGTAAAATAATTTTTTTGATCCTATATGTAGATGATATTTTACTTGCTTCAAGTGATTTTGGCTTATTTTATCAGGTTAAGTGATTTCTCTCACAATAATTTGACATGAAATATATAGACAAAGCCTTTTATTCCATAGACATAAATATTGAGAGAGAATGATCTCGAGAAATATTAAAATTTCTCAAGAGGCCTATATCAATAAAATTTTAGAAAGATTTCGCATTAATGATTATTTATCAAGTGTTGCACATGTTATCAAATGTGACAAATTCAGTTTGAAATAAAGCTCAAAAAATGTTTTAGAGAGGAAACAAATCCTTATGTTTCTATAGTTGGAAGTTTAATGTATGTTTAGATTTGTACCAAACTTGACATTGCTACTTAGTTGAATATTGAGAAGATATTAAAGTAATTCTGATTTGGACCATTGGAGAGCTACAAAACTTGACATTGCGACACCTTCTAGGTTACAAGATTATATTTAGACGATCTGCAACACCTTCTAGCTGCCTCGACTTAAGAAAGTCAACATCAACATATATTTTTTATTAGCTAGAGGGGTCATTTCTTAAAGAAGTGCAAAACAATATCTGATTATTACTTTTATTATTGAAGTAGAGTTTGTACCATGTTGTGAAGCATTATTACAAGCTATATGGTTGAGAAGTTTTATTTCTAAACTTATAATTATTGATACAATTGTCAAGCTATTAAGAATTTACTATAATAATTTCCAAGTATTTGCAAAGAATTATAAGAGCAAAAATCATAATAAGTATATTGACATTAAGTATCTAACTATTAGAAAACATGTTAAAACAAATAAGGTAGTTATATAACATATCTGGTGTGTACTATTGCAGGTACACCTAAATTGATACATTACCTCTCAACTAACTTGTAATAGTGGAAGTAATGGTCAATCCCACAGAGACTGGTATTACCTTATGTGATTGAGAAAAGGAGGGGTTGATAAGTACAAATAAAATAAAGTAAACACAAATGAAAGTAATTAAGAAAGTAATTAATGATAAAAGCATTGGTTTTAGTTGATATCCACCGTCAAGGGATTGCATTGATCATTGACAACATAACCAATCTGTAATTGAATATCTATCATTGGGCTTCTAACCCTGTTCCTCCTTAAGTCTAGTAAATTGATAATAATCGTACCAATTAAACTCTAATTAACAAGCAATCCTTTAGCACATTGGTAAAACATAACTCATTAATCGCATGAAGAACTTGAGAAACTGACAGAGTTAAACAAATATAAACACATCGGCTATATCTAATTTAGTTAATTATTCATCATAGGGTTAATGATTTATAATCCAAAATTCTTAATCCTATTTGCTTCATGAATAAAGTAATAAAAACTTTGTTTAAAACTTAATTCAGTAGTAGATTAAGACATACAATATACTAGTAGGCCTCCCTAGCAATCATATGAAAAATTAATAAGAAAAGAAGAGCAAATAAATAATCAATACTTAATTAAGATTAAAATAATAAAATCAAATCCAAATCTCACAATGGATCATAATCCCTTGAGGTTTCAATCTTCCTCTACCAACTAAAAATAAATCAGCTGCACAGGGCCATAAAAAAATCTAAACAAGAATTAAAGAAAATAATTAAGAACTTTGATGATCGATTGAATGAATTCTCTATTTGCTTTCCTCCCATTTTATAGATTGACTCCTCCTAATCGAAGTATGAGTGTTTCTAAGTTAAATTCTAGTCTATCGGGTTTCAATTGGAGTCAAGAAGAGTTAAAAATCGTAAATTTGACAAATTGATGCGGCGGTGAGCACTGCGGCGCGCTACACGAGCACCGCGGCACTACAAAAAGTGGCCATCGGGACACCGTGGCGCTCCTGATACGTCCTCATGCGGTACTGCGACGCTCTCTTGTGAGCGCCACGGCTCCCAAAATCTTCTGGATTTTGCTAAAGTGCCGAACATAAAAATTATATCTCTATGTCTCTTCTTTCCATAGCCGCTAGAATCAGTTCAATCAGAGTCTAAATGAGTGAGATATGCCTCAATTAGTGATGAAGGGTCAGAAATAAGTATTTTTCCATAATTTTCTCTCTATTTTCCTATTCTTTTCTTCTTTATTATTCCTAAAACATAAAACACAAAACTCAATTAATTCATATCTATTTTCTACTTAAATTAAATGAAAATTAACTAAAATTATGCTAACAACATGCTTAAATTACAACATGTTAATATCAGTACTAAATTGATGATTGCATATCCCTTAACAAAAAGTTTACCACCTATTGTTTATAAGGAACATGTTGAGCATATTAGACTCAGTTTTATTATGTAATCCTATATAATTAATGTACTTTTATGTTTTTGTCATCGTATTTGTTGATTTGAAAAACTCTATTAATTTATATTTGTCTTATTTTATTTAATTAGTTGTATATACATAAAATTCAATAGAATGACAACATATGTTTTGGTAACCCTGAATAATTATTTTGAAGTTCATTCATAAAAATATATGCCACATATAGTTTTCATTGAATAAAATTTAGTTACATTGTGATACATGGAAGGTAATACTTGTTCTAAAAGAACTTACTACTATAATTCATACAATTAAAATTTTTTGTTTAAGTATAAAGATATTGCATTTATGGGAGATTTTAAGGATGTATCAATATTGAATTGATACATATTAAGTGTTCAACGAGTCAAGTGGAAAAATATTAATTATATTAAAAAATATGTGGCCCATTTTTATACAGTGGTTATCTCCTATGTGAAAATGTGACTTTATATAAAAAAGTATTCCTATATAAAAAGATACAATGTAATTATGGTAATCATTCATCAATAATAAATACTTATTCTTTAATGGAAATAAAGATATAGTGAAACACTTAAAAAATATTTTTATGATATAAGAGTATATAGTTTATAAGAAATTTTGTGATTATCTATCAAGTACATGGATCAAGATCTTGAATAAATTAGATAAAAATATTTTATTCTAATTTATATCTAGTGATTGTATTTCTCAAGAATTTGATTACTATAGTTGAAAGTATATTTTTTAAACTTTCACTTTTAGTTTATTACAGTATGTAAATTTATGGCTTACATGTGGGGTGTGCTGATGTGATAAACAATCTCTTTGATGATGTCCCAATGATTTAATTATTTTTATGTATTGTAACACCCCTACGATTTAATAATTTAAATTTATATATGGATTAATAAAAGAAATAAAGGATTAAGGATGTAATTGAAAGGTTTTAATGATGAAAATAAAATTTATTAATATTTTTGTGGTCAAATTTGTCACGGCCCCAAATGATGGAACACATGACCGGCACGGCATAAGGGTTTCCCCCTAGCCGCAAGCCTAACACATAGCATGCACAAACATCCAGCACACAATCCAGAGTACATAATAAATATAACTGGCCACATATGCCACATCCAATATCAGAAAATACTGTATATATGTATATATATATATATATCTCATGATATCTCATGAATCCAACATTCTGAGTCAACTTGGCCCATGGCCTCATAATATTCATGTGATTCAACTTGGCCCAAGGCCTCATAATACCAACATTATTGTAAAATATAAAACCATTTTTTCAAACAACACATCAAAATACGCAAGAAGCGAGGATCCTGCCTGTATGTTCATGGAGATACTCTAGACATAACTAAACTAAACAAACAGTACAAAAGAGCCTTGCCCAAACTGGGGCTCACCAACACTATCTTCAGCCTCCTACGAAGCTGTAGCTGGATCAAAGTCTCTTTGACTATCTGTGGGGAGGAAACAAAAGAGGGGTGAGATTACCACATCTCAGTGAATGAGTAAATCATATTATAACTGAAACTGGGCAAACCAAGCACGAGTGTTTCGCAATGGGTTTAATAATTGAAATCCAAATGTAAAGATAACAATAGAAACATTAAGCATTTAACCATAATTTATTGAAAGAATGCTAAACAGTTCAAATGTGTGTTCAAAAGATAAAACATTATTAAATCAATAACCGTAAGCAAATCAATTATGCATGGTAAGTAATACATGAAGATATTTATGCAATAACAATGATGAATGAGCTTGTTTAGAAATATTTAATCTTTAAAAAAAATGCATCAGTTTATTGGAGGTCTTTCCTGACAGATCTATCATCTCCCCCAAGCACACAGCAAGGGTAGGGTAATCACTGTAGGCGTAGACATAAGTCCACCCTAAATTTCCCCAAGCACATAGCAATGGGTATGGCAATCACTGTAGGCGAAGACATAAGTCAACCCTAAATCCCTGTGTCTTAGGCAGTCATATGCCCGTCACAGTATCCTAGGCCGAAGCCTTAACATGATCATGGTGCACCAGGGCTAGCACTACCTGCGGTTAGCTAACAGTGATCTAAAAGGGTCCCTCCAATAGAAAACATTTGAAATATGCTATTCAAAGAGTTTAAAGTAAAACATTTTAATAACATTACAATAAAGCTATAATTCTCCATCTAGCTCTTTTCATGCATAAAATTCCGTTCAAAAATGTTTCATCCATGTATTCCCATGGAGACCTTTATCATCATAAACTTTCCCTTTAAACATAGATCGTCCGTAGACGTCGTATAGATGCTCATCATGCATCAAATCATTTTAAACATAGATCGTCCGTAGACGTCGCATAAATGCTCATCATGCATCAAATCATTTCATGGCCAACTTAGTTCATTTCTATGACTAAGTTCGCATTTCTATAAATCTAGCTCAAATGGAGAATTATCAGTCTAGATGTTTGCCCTGCATACCTAGGGTTCAACTAGGATTGAAATTTATAATTTCTAACATGGTTGGAACATATTGGTTTTCAAAGCAGTAAAACAATTTAGCATACATTCCAACTAGTTAAAATCATACGAGAGAGAGAGTTATAAACCAAATTCATAAGACATGCGCTATAGTATGAAAAACCCACTCACAAGTAAGGGCTCCAGATTGGACAGCCCTAAAATCCTAGTTCCTGGTCTGAATTCGGTAAAACAGACCCCAAAATCGAGTCCGGAAGGTCCAAAAATCTTAAATGAGCTTGGTTACTGTTCACCGCCGGAAAATACTATTCACGCCGGAAAACACTATTCACTGTCACAAAAATTTTACCGAATCAACAAAATAATTTCATATCCTAATATTTATCTAGTTTCTGAATCCATCTACGGAGTCAGATTTCTAATTAGAAGTCCCTAAGTAAGGTTTTTCAGAACTTACCTTTTACCGAGATTTTCTACTTCAGATCTACGGCGATTCAACGGTTGATTTGAAAAACTGATCGGTCAAAACTGAAGTACTCTTCGTCCTGAATCCAATAACATCTTCAGTTTTGATATCGGAAGCCCTTAAGCACTCCAAATCGAAAGATAAAATTGGATATCACTATTCACTCACTATTCACTACTATGCATCTTTCTGTTTTTTTTTTTCTGAATCTATTTTCTCCGCCCCCGGTTTCATTTATCATTCTGCAGGTTTGTTTGTTTGTTTTTTTTTTTAAATAATAATAATTATTAAATAATTAATAATATAATTTTCTTTTATAAAATTCATATAAATTCCGTTTTACATCTAAAAATATCCCAAAAATTTCTAAAAATTTACATTCTCAATTACCTTTAGTTAAACTCTTAAATCATAATTTTTCTTAATAAAAATCATAATAAAACAAATTTTAAAACAAATATCTTAATTCATATTAAAAGAAAGAATATTTCTAAAAATACCATAAAAATTCAATAGAGGCCGGTATAATTATTTTAAACAACACAATACTTCTTTTACTTAAAAATCCACTTACTTTTAACAAATCATAATCATTTCTACATAAATAAAAATATATTTGCTTATAGCGCGCCAAAAACATAAATTCTCATATTTCTTTTATAATTCTTTAATCCATGTAATAAATATACATATTTTCTATGGTTCTTATCTCTATTGTCAAAATTCTCTCTTTTATTCTAAATTTCCTTTAATTGAAATTTTCGTTAAATTTTACGGTTATTACATTCTTCCCCCCTTAAAGAAATTCGGTCCCCGAATTTCATCACCACAGTTGCAGATAAACACTAATCTCATTGTTCAAATAAATGCAAATATCTAGCGCGTATATCCTCCTCTCTTTCCCAAGTAGTTTTCTCAGATGAATAATTTTTTTCCATATCACCTTTACTATAGGTATTTCTTTTAACCATAACTTCTTTACTTGTCAGTCCACTATTGCTACTGGTTGTTCCTCTTAGGTTAAATCTTTCTGTAACTGAATCTATGGACACTGTATAACATGTGTAGAATCCGATAAATATTTCCGTCGTATAGACACATGAAAAAAACTGGATAAACATTATCCAATGCAAGTGGTAGACCGATCCTATCAAGAATTTCAAATGGTTCTATATACCGAGAGTGTAACTTTCCTTTCTTTCCAAATCTCATTACCTCTTTCATTGGTGAGTCCTTCAAGAATATGTGATCACCAATTGATAATTCCTAGTGCTCAACATTCATAGTCCTTATAAACTTTTGACTTGTATTGAGTTACTTGTATTTCTTTTTCTAATCAATTTTCACTTTTTTTCAATAACATCTTATAATAAATCTAACTCCACTGAGTCATTTAACAAAACATTTGTAACACCTCTTACATAAGGCTTAAATCTTTTAATATCATTTTATTATAGACAGATTCTGCTAAGGAATCTCTCACCAATCTAAAAAACAAACATATGCTTGAAGCATGCTCTCCAAGCTAGCATCATCAATTTAGATAAGTCATATTCTATCTATTGCATGTTATTCCAAACTAGATTTTCAAAGTTTAACTTTTCTCAATTCACTCACATATTAAGAAACCTATGATGTTCATGTAAAACTTTAAATGATGCCATTGTATATTGGCATGATAATTACTGCTATGTTTAAGTTTAACTAAGGACAATTAATTTCTTCCAACTTTTACCACAATAATATAAAGATACTTAAAGCATAACTTCTAATGTATAAACACATCATTTAAATTTAGTATTAGTTATATTATAATCTAATAAAGATCCTTAGACTTCCTGAATAACTCTCTTGAGATAATATATTCAATTCGTATTTGCCAACATATCGGCCAATGAAAAATTTAACTTGTATCTTCTTTTTACTATTATACTAGTACCATTTTTATCTCAGTATATCCTTATTATCTCAGTTTATCCATATTTACAATTTATGGCTTCTTCTGAAATCTCTTTTCTTAACAATTATTTATACGTAAATTTTCAAATCTCAACATGATTTACATTCTAGATACTAGTCTCAATTTAGCAAAGTATAAATTCTTAACACAAATATCTTAATTACTTACATTATTCTCAGAGATGATTCTCAAAATATTCTTCATATGTCCAAATTAAAAATTTCTAGATTAATTTAAATCTTACTTTCCATATTTTATTCCTCAGAAACTTCAACACCGTTAATTCCTTTAATGAGTCACTATTGAGGTGATCAAGCCCAACAGCGGATTAAAACCTTACAGTAGCAATCACACCACCAAAACATATAGTTAGGAAACACTAGTAATTTCCTAATCATAAATTCATGCGACCCTACAAAAACACCACACACCTATTCGGGTCCTCCATAAGTCGGTCCTAGGCGACTATGTGGCAGGAATAGCTCTTTCAAAAGAGGAGGATTCCCTCGCATGCCCCATTCAAGGGACTATATGCCACAACTGAATAGTCTGAGTCTATTCGTCAAAGCACCATTAGATCATCATCCATCTATTCTTTTCAAAATTCCTATTACTTTAATCTACTAATCAGTTGAACACCATATTAACTGAGTTCCAAAGATTAGAAATTATTTTTCCTTGCAATGAGGGAAAACAACCTTGCATTTAATGCCAACCGTTAATGAGGGAGAATGCAGTGAAACAGACAAAAAGCACAATAGAGAATGGTGCCAAAATAGAAAGTCAAAAAATTTGGACAAACATTGAAAAGCATTAAAATCGGTGGCCGTAATTCTTGAAAATCTGTAAACAAAATCTAGCTGCTATTTCGGCGAAAATCGGTGGCCGCAATCGGTGGCCGCAAATTTTGAATATATGTACCAAAATTTAATTCAAAGATATTGTTATTCGGCAGAAGCATATCATATGGAAAAGAAATATTTCTGAGCCTATAAAGTCTGTGGATAACAAGAGCACATCGTTAACTGGTAGGATGCAGTTGGTTGTTTCAAAATATATATAATCAATCAACTGTAAATAATCAGTTCAAATTAAAATTTCTCAAAATAACTAGTCGACTTATAAACCAATAGTCGACTGGTAAAAACATTGAGAAAACAAAATAAACCATTTGATTGTTCCTTTTCAACAATTAATTGGTTTGCATTTTCATTCATTTTTTTTTTTTACAATGACGGCTATCACCTACAACCTTTCAAGACATCCATACTTATCAAAGACAACAAGAAAAAGACAGATTTCTGGTGATATCTTATCTTATGCTCTTTATGTGCTTAATATGGGTCACAGTCATAACTACTGTACATATACCTGCTTGCCGTCATTTTTTGAAAATTTCATCTTCAATTTAGCTGATATCTATAAATCACTCACATAGTTGTTCTAATAATACCCGGCCTATTCGCATAACTATTATAAATATATCGTTCTCTGAGTTCTACATTAGTATCTTTATTCTCATACTCAGAGTTAAGGTAAGAACAATTATGGAGGGAACATCATTCCGTCAGTTTCGAAATATCTGTGTCTTTTGTGGTTTCAGTCCTGGAGAGGACGGAGAATATGTGAAAGCAGCACAAAACCTGGGTATGGTGCTGGCCAGGAGAAAAATTCATCTAGTCTATGGTGGAGGTAACCGTGGGTTAATGGGGTGTGTGGCTACAGCTACACATGCAGGAGGATGCTAAGTTCTAGGTATTATTCCTACAGCTCTAGCTGCATCCAGCAACATAGGGAAAACAATTGGGGAAGAATATAGAGTAGCTTCCATGCATGAACGCATGCCTAGAATGATGAGTAATGCTGACGCCTTCATTGCCTTACCAGGTGGTTTTGGTACTTTAGAGGAGATTTTCCAAATAGTCTCTTGGACACAACTGAATCTGCATCACAAACCAATAGGTTTGTTAAATGTTAATAACTTCTTTGATGGTTTATTATCTTTCCTTGATCATGCTGTGGAACAAAGGTTTATTCCACACTCAGCACGACGAATTCTCATCTTAGCTTTAGATGCTGAGGAGTTGATTGATGCTTTACAAGCATATGTTCATGTACCTGATCCAACTATTGCTCAAATAGAATGGACGGCAGACAACCGCAGGAAGCGCAAATTGGATTTGGATCTGCATCTGTAACTGTAGCAAGATGTGGGCATTGCTATACCGCTTTTACTTTCTTAGGGTTATCTTGGATACCATCTTGCTAGCCACATACCTTAAGAAAGTACTATGACTAAGTCAAAATTCATATTTTTAGAACTTAGCATATAGCTGATACTCCCTTGGAGTTTGTAATACTAGCTTTAAATATTGCTTATAATCCTCTGAACTCTTGATATATTCCAGCATATTATCAATAATTATAACAACAACTTGATTTAGAGATGGATTAATTACTTATTCATTAACTCTATAAATGTAGCTGAGGCATTTGTCAATCCAAATGACATAACTATAAACTCATAGTATCCATGTCGAATCCTGAAAGCAAATTTTTTTTTTTGTTTTTTTTTAATATCCTCTTCTTTTATCCTTAATTGATGATATCTAAATATCAAATCAAGTTAAATTTTTTTTTAAAAAAAAAAATGTTGAGCACTTTCTAACTGATCAAATAGATTATCTATACGAGGTAATGGGTATTTATTCCACATTCTCACTTTATTCAACTGTTTATAATCTATGTATAGTCATAGTAATCCATATACTGGAGCACTCCAAATAAAACTACTAGGGCTTTTAAATCCCTTGTCTAACATGTCTTGTAACTATCTTTTTTTTCAGTTCGTTAAGTTCAGTGGGTGCCATTCTATATGGAAATATAGGCGCTGGCCAGGAAATAAATCAATACCAAATTCTATTTATTATTTCGGGGTAATCCTGGCAATTCCTCAGGAATTATATCAGAAAATTCTCTAATCACTGGAATTTGATTTACAGTTGTATACTTTATATCAGCATCTCTCATCACTGCCAACTATCCTTGGCACCTTTTTGTAATCACTTATGGACTGCTAAAGCAGAGATTAGGTTACTGGGTATCTCACTAAAATTTCTTTGTATCAAGAGAAAAATATTCTCCAAGAATATTGAATTTAATCACCTTCTAGTGACATTTCAAAATGACATGACATAATGCCAACTAATTCATTCTCAATATCACATCACACTCTACCATATCTAGACAACTGAGTACAACAGATGTCACATTCAGAAACCATCATACCAGAGTTTGACCTCTTCCGTACCTTGGTGGTATAGGATTTGCCTAAACTCAGCATTCCGCTGAGGTTTGCCCTACTACCATTCAAGAGGACACGCGAAGAGACTCTGTATGGATCTTTTCCCAAACACATAGCAAGGGAAAACAAATAACATCTCATATAACTAGTATCTCGCTATAAAACAGATATACCCCAACCGTCATTTAACCATGCCAACATAGCATACTATAAACTGACTTACTTAAACAAAATGACAACATCCTATCGAACCCCTTTAGCAGCACCGTGAGTATAAGCATGTCCGGATTCATACCCATACTCAAAGTCCTACCTAAAGGTTCGTTACTCCATGAACACAGGGAAACCTAATGCTCTGATACCAAACTGTCACGGCCCCAAATGATGGAACACATGACCGGCACGGCATAAGGGTTTCCCCCTAGCCGCAAGCCTAACACATAGCATGCACAAACATCCAGCACACAATCCAGAGTACATAATAAATATAACTGGCCACATATGCCACATCCAATATCAGAAAATACTGTATATATATATATATATATATATATATATATATATATATATATATATATATATCTCATGATATCTCATGAATCCAACATTCTGAGTCAACTTGGCCCATGGCCTCATAATATTCATGTGATTCAACTTGGCCCAAGGCCTCATAATACCAACATTATTGTAAAATATAAAACCATTTTTTCAAACAACACATCAAAATACGCAAGAAGCGAGGATCCTGCCTGTATGTTCATGGAGATACTCTAGACATAACTAAACTAAACAAACAGTACAAAAGAGCCTTGCCCAAACTGGGGCTCACCAACACTATCTTCAGCCTCCTACGAAGCTGTAGCTGGATCAAAGTCTCTTTGACTATCTGTGGGGAGGAAACAAAAGAGGGGTGAGATTACCACATCTCAGTGAATGAGTAAATCATACTATAACTGAAACTGGGCAAACCAAGCACGAGTGTTTCGCAATGGGTTTAATAATTGAAATCCAAATGTAAAGATAACAATAGAAACATTAAGCATTTAACCATAATTTATTGAAAGAATGCTAAACAGTTCAAATGTGTGTTCAAAAGATAAAACATTATTAAATCAATAACCGTAAGCAAATCAATTATGCATGGTAAGTAATACATGAAGATATTTATGCAATAACAATGATGAATGAGCTTGTTTAGAAATATTTAATCTTTAAAAAAAAAATGCATCAGTTTATTAGAGGTCTTTCCTGACAGATCTATCATCTCCCCCAAGCACACAGCAAGGGTAGGGTAATCACTGTAGGCGTAGACATAAGTCCACCCTAAATTTCCCCAAGCACATAGCAATGGGTATGGCAATCACTGTAGGCGAAGACATAAGTCAACCCTAAATCCTTGTGTCTTAGGCAGTCATATGCCCGTCACAGTATCCTAGGCCGAAGCCTTAACATGATCATGGTGCACCAGGGCTAGCACTACCTGCGGTTAGCTAACAGTGATCTAAAAGGGTCCCTCCAATAGAAAACATTTGAAATATGCTATTCAAAGAGTTTAAAGTAAAACATTTTAATAACATTACAATAAAGCTATAATTCTCCATCTAGCTCTTTTCATGCATAAAATTCCGTTCAAAAATGTTTCATCCATGTATTCCCATGGAGACCTTTATCATCATAAACTTTCCCTTTAAACATAGATCGTCCGTAGACGTCGTATAGATGCTCATCATGCATCAAATCATTTTAAACATAGATCGTCCGTAGACGTCGCATAAATGCTCATCATGCATCAAATCATTTCATGGCCAACTTAGTTCATTTCTATGACTAAGTTCGCATTTCTATAAATCTAGCTCAAATGGAGAATTATCAGTCTAGATGTTTGCCCTGCATACCTAGGGTTCAACTAGGATTGAAATTTATAATTTCTAACATGGTTGGAACATATTGGTTTTCAAAGCAGTAAAACAATTTAGCATACATTCCAACTAGTTAAAATCATACGAGAGAGAGAGTTATAAACCAAATTCATAAGACATGCGCTATAGTATGAAAAACCCACTCACAAGTAAGGGCTCCAGATTGGACAGCCCTAAAATCCTAGTTCCTAGTCTGAATTCGGTAAAACAGACCCCAAAATCGAGTCCGGAAGGTCCAAAAATCTTAAATGAGCTTGGTTACTGTTCACCGCCGGAAAATACTATTCACGCCGAAAAACACTATTCACCACCACTATTCACCGCCGGAAAACACTATTCACTGTCACAAAAATTTTACCGAATCAACAAAATAATTTCATATCTTAATATTTATCTAGTTTCTGAATCCATCTACGGAGTCAGATTTCTAATTAGAAGTCCCTAAGTAAGGTTTTTCAGAACTTACCTTTTACCGAGATTTTCTACTTCAGATCTACGGCGATTCAACGGTTGATTTGAAAAACTGATCGGTCAAAACTGAAGTACTCTTCGTCCTGAATCCAATAACATCTTCAGTTTTGATATCGGAAGCCCTTAAGCACTCCAAATCGAAAGATAAAATTGGATATCACTATTCACTCACTATTCACTACTATACATCTTTCTGTTTTTTTTTTTTCTGAATCTATTTTCTCCGCCTCCGGTTTCATTTATCATTCTGCAGGTTTGTTTGTTTGTTTTTTTTTTAAATAATAATAATTATTAAATAATTAATAATATAATTTTCTTTTATAAAATTCATATAAATTCCGTTTTACATCTAAAAATATCCCAAAAATTTCTAAAAATTTACATTCTCAATTACCTTTAGTTAAACTCTTAAATCATAATTTTTCTTAATAAAAATCATAATAAAACAAATTTTAAAACAAATATCTTAATTCATATTAAAAGAAAGAATATTTCTAAAAATACCATAAAAATTCAATAGAGGCCGGTATAATTATTTTAAACAACACAATACTTCTTTTACTTAAAAATCCACTTACTTTTAACAAATCATAATCATTTCTACATAAATAAAAATATATTTGCTTATAGCGCGCCAAAAACATAAATTCTCATATTTCTTTTATAATTCTTTAATCCATGTAATAAATATACATATTTTCTATGGTTCTTATCTCTATTGTCAAAATTCTCTCTTTTATTCTAAATTTCCTTTAATTGAAATTTTCGTTAAATTTTACGGTTATTACATAATTGTAATTTTTTAAAAGTTTAGGGGTCAAAATGCAAATAATAAAATTTATAAGGACATCCTCCAACAATTGAAATTTTTTCAAATGGTCCCTCCATCAATATAAAAAAAAAAAAAAAGAAATTCCCGTAATCAATGAAATGAATGACTAGTAATTTTCTCTCTCTTTATTTTATCTCTCTAGATCTGAAGTACATTTGAACTTCCGATTTTAAAACTAAGGGTACTATTGAATTTATGATGGAGAGTACTATGACTTTGTCTGAACAATTTTTCAAATTGACGGTAGAATCGCTACAAATCGGAAGTAGAAAATATTAGAAAAATGTAAGTTCTGAGACTCCTATTTAGAGTCCTCAAATTAAAAATCTGATACTATACATAGATTCAAAAGATAAATAAACTATAGGCTATGAACTTTCTTAGTCATTTGACAATTTTTGGTGTCATTAACAGTAATTCTGCCCCGCATAAATAGTGATTCTGATGTGTAAACAGTAACTCCGACAGACATAAATAGTGATTCTAGCCAAATGTGAAACAGTATCCATTAGTTAACCAAGTTCTCGGAGGACAAATTTTACGATTCTAGGGTTATTTCGTAGGTTTTTGAACCTTTCAGACTCAATTTTGAGGTTTATTTAATCAAATTTAGATTGGAAGAATACATTTTAGGCCTATTCAACCTGGAGCCTTGCCTTGTGAGTAGATAATTATTTATATGACTTACTGTATACTTTTTTTGAACTTTAAATATATAATTGGTTCTATTTGTAAGTTATTTATACTATCATAAGTCTCTAAAATATGTTAAAATATCTGCTTTGCTTACTAACTAGCATATAGTTCAAGAAGAGTATGGTTTTATAAATAGATTTTGAAACTCATTGAATATATGGTTCTAAATCTATTTCTCATCACTTAGTAAAGTGAATATTTTGTGCATGTATCATTGATCTACATAACTTTAAGGTTGCCTTGAAAAAAATGCATGGATATGTGTTAAATCCTGACTAAAAAATTTTTGACAGAGGAATTGTACTGAGATTGTGATTTCTGTATTATACTATAAACTTTGTTTTGAACGATATGACATACATGCAAATAATAATTTCTGAAAAAAAAAATTCTATTGAAAATAATGTTTACTAATAGTAGGTGATGTAGCCTTGTTATACCTTGACACCTCAACTAATAAGGGTGTTGCTAGTCTTATGTGACGGCCAACACACAGGTTATGATATGTGAAGGAGAGCGATATATCAATTTTTTGATATGTGATTTGCCCTCCCCTACTATGTACTCGAGAAATACTCATATTAGAGTCCCTTCACGTATCCTCTTGAACGGTGGTAGGACAAACCTCACCTGAGATACTGAATTTAGACAAATATTATATTAACAAAGTACAAAAGGGCTTGAACTCTTATATAATGGTTTTGATATGAGATCCTCCAAATGTTTTCATGTGAAATATTTTGATGCATAATAATTTTTTTTAATGATCATACCTTACTGTATATGGTTTTGGATATTTAAATATATTTTGATTTGAGAAGATTTGAAATGTGGATCCTATATGGATGTACTTCTGAACTGTATTTTCCATATGATAAGTTTTAAAGTATGAGTACATTCATATATTGACCTAAAAGGTCATAGAAGGTATTTTCTGTTCACTGAGTTGTTAAACCCACTACACGATATTTTCACATTTTTTAGATAAAAATACAAAATTTGGTCCTTCCCCTTCTTATAAGTGATCAGATAGGCAACATTTTCTTTAATGAGTTTATTTTATTTTCAGGGCTCATAGATTTTAATTTATATTATATTTGTATTTTAGAATATGTTTTGAATGTCACAAGTAGGATCTCTACTTCTGCGGTTACTTTGATATTTATAAATTTAGACTGTATATTATGTATACATAGGAGAACTTATATGTATCTACTTTTATGATAAATGAATGTATTATACATGTTATGATAAAGATCTGTTCGTGAAGTATATGTTTCACGTACCCTTAAACTAGAGACATGACATGTATATATATATATATTATACATTTTTATCAAATTACTTTTTTGTCAAAATAATCATTTTTTTAATCTTATATAATTTTAGACAATTGGATACGAACATAAGATTGTATAATGTTATATAATCTTATGTGTTATACAATGATGCCCTAAATATTTTATTATATAAAAATTTTATATAATTCAGTGTTATGCTATAAAGTCCTATTCTATTCCTGCTTTATCATATACAATGTGCAAAATGTGGCCTTATATAGTTATCATCATATAATACTACTAAAAGAAAGATAGATAAGATTTGATAAATAATTTTATAAAAGAAATTTAATAATATACGTTATATGCTTATATTTGAATATCATATTTGCTGCCACCACGACTAGGGTTGTGACTATAGCCATTATCAATGTTGTGTTACTACCACTACAAGAAAAACAGAATTTAGTGACAGTGTTTTAGTGGCTTTAACGACGGTTACAAAAACTGTCGTAAAATTGATGATTTAACGATGGTTTTGAAAACCGTGGGTAATTCAATTTTTTTTTGCCAATGTTTTAGCTGCGGTTTTTTAGCGACGATTCAAAACCGTCGCTAAACCTATCTGTTGCTTGAGTGACGGTTTAAAAATCGTCGCTAAACACTTCTATTTTTTTAGAACGAAATCAAATAGTCAATCCTTTAACCATAGACAAAGATTAGATTATACCTTCTGCCTTTCGCTTATAGATTGTCAGTTTATTTTTATTTTAATATTTTTTAAGATTCTTATAATTATATCTCCAATAATAATAATAATATCTATAAAAAAAATTCAACAATAAAAAATTGACTGAACTTTAGAATTAAAATTGATATTTAAATAGAGAGAAGATGAGGGAAAAGTATTTTTCACAAATACTTGCATTATTGTTGCTTCCTCGTAGAAAAAATAGAGATAAAAGAAAGAGAGAAGCATTCTTTACAACAAATCCAATAGCACAATTGAAAGGAAAAACCTTCTCTAGATGGAAAATAATGGAGGGAAGATGAGGGTGAAAAATGGAGAAAAGATGTGTGAGATTTATAAAAAAATTGGAGTATTTAACGACGATTTTTTAAAAATCGTCGTTAAAAACGCGCCAAAATTAACATTCAAATAACAATTTTTAACGATAGTTCTCTAAAAACCGTTATTATTTAGCAACGGTTTTCTACAAATCATCGTTAAAAACGTGCTAGAATTAACATTTTTAGTGACAGTTTTAAAAAATCTTCGCTAAAAACTGACAGATTTAAAATATGAGCAGAAATAACAATTTTTAGTGATGATTTTCAGAAAACCGTAGCTAAAAGTTGACAATTTTAAAAAATAATAAAAATTAACAATACTTAACGACGGTTGTTTAAAAAATTATTGCTAAATAGAGATAACTTTTGAAAAATTGTTGTTAAATTTATTTAACGACATTTTTAAAAAAAAATCGTCGTTAAATAACTACAATTTTAAAAACCGTCGTTATTTTATATTTTAAGAACATTATTTTTAATCATCATTAAAATTTCGTCGCTAAAATCATTTTTTATTGTAATGTACTATCATTGTAATGATATTGTCATTACTGTAATAATTAATATTGTCACCACCATCGTTATTATAGTAGTGGTCAGGTTATGAGATAAATATAATATTATTTAATTATATAAAATGTATTTTTTATTTTGATGAAAGATTTTTTTGACAGAAAAATACATAATAATGTTATAATATTTCAACTTATTTACTTTTATATATGGTTATTAATAAAAAAATGATAATATATAAACTGTTATAAGAAATAATTTATATAACTATATATTATGTGTTATTTATACTATTTATATGATATATTAAACAAGACTTTATATATATATATGCATGCATTGCGTGTTTGGCGAGGTGATGATTCAGCAAATTTAAAAGAAAAAATGGGACCCGTGGAATGCGAGAAGCTCGAGAAATTCTCTAATGAAAGACTCCCTACAAATTGCCTCAAAAGAGGATAATTAACAGACAAGTGATTGAGCATTCCAATTTCCAAAGTCTCTTTTTTATTTCTTTGTACCCAATCTCCATGGATGCCCATAACCTTCCTCTGAGAATTTACTTCCTCCCCTTCTGTGCTCCTAGTCATCAACTCTCCTTCTTTGAACTCTCTCGTCTCTTTGCTGCACGTGGTCATCACGTGACCATCCTCACTACCCCCTCCAACGCCCAGTTCCTTCAAAAATCCGTGAGCAGGGCTCGAGCCTGTGGCCATCACGTCCACATTCGAGAATTTATTTTCCCTTCCAAAGAGGTGGGCCTCCCTGATGGCGTCGAAAACGTCGTCTCCGTTGACGACATGGACACAGGCATCAAATTTCAACAAGGATTTGAACTCGTCCAGCAACAAATGGCGCTTTTCATGGAGCATAACCCACCCGATTGTATTGTTTCCGACGGTTTTCACCCTTGGACTTCTGACTTTGCCAATCGCTTCGGGATCCCTAGGTTGCATTTTGATACCTTTGGCATCTTTCAATCTTGTTTAACGGAATCTCTTAGAGGACCCGACTCCCCGCACTGTAAACTCACTTCTAAGTTTGAACCGTTTCTCATTCCGGGTCTTCCTCATCCAATCACCATGACCATATCTCAGCTTCAGGATCACCTTAAAACACCAAACAAGTTGGTCCCATACATGGAAGAGCTCAGAGAGGCCGAGTTGAAGAGTTATGGACGCTTAGTTAACGGCTTCGTTGAGATTGAGCAGGAATACACTCTGCACTACCAAAAAACCATGAAGCTCAATGTCTGGCATGTGGGTCCAACTATCCTTTTAAATCAAACTATTGAAGAGAAGGCAGAGAGGAGCAAGAAGACGGTGGTGAGTGAGCATGAGTGCTTGAGTTGGCTCAACTCGAAGCCACCTAGATCGGTACTTTACATTTGCTTTGGAAGTTGCTGGTCTTTCTCTGATAATCAACTGTACGAGATAGCAAGTGGGATTGAGGCATCCGGGCATCCCTTCATTTGGGTGATTCGTGAAAAAGGCGATGCAGAGAAGGAGAGTGAGGAAGAGAGAGATAAATGGTTGCCGAAAGGGTTTGAAGAAAGAATGAAGCGAGAAAACAAGGGAATGGTAATGAGGGGATGGGCCCCGCAAATGTTGATATTGGAGCACCAGGCTATCGGAGGGTTCGTCACTCATTGTGGTTGGAATTCATTGATGGAGGCGCTTTGTGCTGGTGTTCCCATGATCACTTGGCCGCTAACCTCGGATCAGTTTTTCAATGAGAAGCTGATAACGCAGGTGCATAGGATTGGGGTGGAGGTGGGATCAGAGGAGTGGGCCCTTATGCCTAGCCTAGCTAGCAAGAAGCTGGTGACCCGGGTTCGCATAGAGAAGGCTGTGAGGAAGTTGATGGAGGAGGATGAGGAGGGCACGGGGATGAGGAGGCGTGTTCGGGAGTTGCAAGAGAAGGCTAAGGCAGCAGTGGAAGAAGGTGGGTCCTCCCAAAGGAATCTAACTGCTCTGATAGAAGATCTCAAGAGGCTGAGATCTATGAGAAATGATTCGTAATGATGATGGTAAAGGCACGGTTAATCTACAGGAGCTGCTTTGCCTGATTGATGAATTGGAAGTAATAATTTAATATCTTTTTATGTTCCAAGTTAAATTTTGTGTAGGGTTTCTAAAATCTAAAAGCATTACAGCATTTAACCCTTCAAATGATTTTTAAATAAATTTTATGTTGTTATATTATTATTTTTTATTTTAAATAATTTTATATTATTTTAAATAACTCTACATTCCAATAATAAATTTTTTAAAGTTCTTAAATAGATCTCATAAGTTATATTATATTTTTATATTTTATTTATTTTTATTTTTATTTTAATTTAAAATATAATTAATTTATATTTTAATTTTAAAATAATAAACACATAAAAAAATTCAAATATTATTTTAATATAAAATTTTAAATAAAATAATTTTTTTAATATCAATTTTAAAATAATAAATACATAAATAAAATTTTTAAAATAATATAAATTTATTTTTAATAATATTAATTAAAAATAATAAAAATATATAATAAAAAATAATTTTTTATTTTAAGCACTGTTGCTTATACAAACAACAATTCTTCACTTTGATTAAAGTTATTGTTGCTTTCTCCTGTCACTAGATCTCACTTAAAAACTCAAAATAAGGGTTTGATATGGCCTTAGTGTGAATGGCGATAATTAGAATAGTTTAATAAATTAAATATTACGTAGCTTTAAATTAATATTTTTTATATATAATTTTTTCACAGAATTAATATTATAAACTACAAAATATTTTAAAAACTAAATTAAAATTCACTCTAAATTTAAAAGATTAAAATAGAATTTTTGCAATTATTTCATTTTCGTCTTCTCCAAATGTGAAAAATCTCCGAAGACAATAGCCTCAAGTCTGGTATTATGCACCATATAAGACTAAGAAAAATAATATAATATAATCTAATTTAATTTAATTTTATATAATATTGGATACACTGAAATTATATAACGTGCTCTAAGATTTAATTGTATAAACTTATATAATATAATTTATCTTTATTAGGTACCCCTATATTGTATTAAGTTCATCCAATTTATGCCTTTATTACAGTGATCATCCTATACTTTAATCTGACCACCTTTATCATAATTCTGTCTTGTAAGATAATTCATGTGATCTAAACATATTTCTAAACTCAAAGTAACATGAATAAATCAAACAAATACGGAATAAAATAGGATTACACCAACCTCCCGCCATTGCTTTTCTTCAAGTTTTCCAAAAATTTTGGTGGTTTCAAGTCTGATCTCCCTCTCTCTAGATGGTGTAAATTCGTAAGAATATAAAAAGAAACAGACTCAGGGACCAAAACTCTCCCATTTAAAAGTTCTACCATTAAGAACATAGAGGGTCACCACTTAACCCAAATAATGGCAGTTGAAAGCCATTAAACATGGAAATTATGGGACTCTTGAATGGAAAATGTTTGGACCATCTTAATGTGAGTTAATGAAAATTATTTAAATGTATTAATAATAAATAGCTATTACATTCTTCCACTTGGTCCATACATTTAACCTAATAACTTAAATGAGTCACCAAACAACTTTCTTAAGAAATAAATACATGAATCATAGTGATAGGTCCTCTAAAAGCGAGTAATATCAACCATGTATTACAATGCATTTAGTTTCTCAAGTGTTATACTTAATGTGGTAACAAAAACTTAATGAATAAACCATACGTTTATTCTTGGTCTAAAAACAAAATATGTTTTTCTCAAATGAATTAAAGTGCACATTAATATGAGAAAACATCACAATATATAAGAATTTCATTAATTACCTGTATGTATACAGTCATAAAGTGGAACCAAGTCTCATTTTCTCTACATGATCCTTGAATTTTAGTGGTGGCATGCTCTTAGTCAAAGGATCAGCGATCATCAATTCAGTGCTAATGTGCTCAATGACCACTTTCTTTTTTTTTTTACATGTTCTCTAATGGCTAAGTACTTAAAGTCGATGTGTTTATTTTGACTTCCACTTTTATTATTCTTAACCATAAAGACAGCAGTTGAATTATCGCAGAAAATTTTCAATAGCCTAGAAATTGAATGCATAACTCTAAGTCCTGAAATGAAGTTCTTAAGCCATACACTGTGAGAAGTGGCCTCAAAACAGGACACGAACTCGACTTCCATAGTAGAAGTAGCAGTCAAGGTCTGCTTAACACTTCTCTAAGAAACAGCTCTACCGACTAGCATGAAAATGTATCCTGATGTTGACTTACGAAAATCAACACAGTCAGCAAAGTCTGAATCTGAATAGCCGATCACATTCAAATTGTCCGTCTGTCTATACATAAACATTTAGTCTTTGGTTTCTTGTAGGTACCTCATGACTTTCTTTGCAGCTCTCCAGTGGTCCATTCCTGGGTTACTCTGATGTCACCCGAGCATTCCCACAACAAATGTAATGTCAAATTTGGTACAAACTTGAACATACATAAGGCTTCCGACAGCATAAGCATATGAGATGTTCTTTATAGATTCCCTCTCAAGATTGTTCTTCAGGCATTGATTCAAATTGAACCTATCATCCTTCACAATGGGAGCAACACTTGGTGAACAATCCTGCATCCGAAATCTCTTTAAAACTTTATTGATATAGGTTTCTTGCGACAGACCTAAAACACCTCGAGGTATATCCCTATGGATCTTAATGCCAATAACATAAGATGCCTCACCCATATCCTTCATGTCAAAATTTTTAGAGAGAAATTGTTTCACCTCATGCAGCAAACCCTTATCGTTGGTTGTAAGTAAAATATCATCCACGTATAAAACAAAAAAACAGATTTTACTCCCACTGACCTTCTGGTATATACATTGATCCATGGGATTTTCAACAAATCCAAATGAAGAAATTACTCCATGGAATTTAAAATACCATTGACGAGAGGCTTATTTTAAACCATATATGGATTTTTTAAACTTACAAATCAAGTGCTCACCATCACTAGAGGAGAAACCTTTAGGTTGTTTCATATAAACCTCCTCCTCTAGATTACCATTAAGAAATGCCGTTTTCACATCCATTTGTTGCAACTCAAGGTCAAAATGAGCAACTAATGCCAAAATAATGCAAAGAGAATCTTTCTTATATACAGGAGAAAAAGTCTCTGTGTAATCGATTTCTTATTTTTGAGTAAATCTCTTAACGAGTCTTGCCTTGTATCTCTCAATGTTGCCTAATGAATCCTTCTTGATCTTAAAGACTCATTTACAGCCAATGGCCTTCGCTCCATTAGACAACTATACAAGTTCCCAGACTTCATTACTCTTCATAGAATTTATCTCATCTTTCATGGCATCATACCACAAATTTAACTCTTTGCAACTCATGGCTTGCGAAAATATTTCAGGATCATTTTCAGCTCCTATATTATAGTCAGACTCTTGTAGATACACTATAAAATCACTAGGAATAGCTGATTTTTTCTCTATAGTATATCTTCTTAATGTTGTAGCCTCGCCCTCTTGAAGAGTTTGTGATTCAACTTGGTTAGGAACTAATTGTAAATTCTGAACATTTTGATCAAATTGATCAGCTTGTGGAAACTTAATGACTGGTTGTTCAGCACTCGTTTGTACTTAAGGGGTGCTATGAACAATAACCAATCTGTCACTTGAAGTGGAAAGTTGAGTTTGTATATGATCATGTGCAGAAACTGAGTTCCTAAACTGATCACTCCCACTGATCAAGTCATTCTCAAGAAATTTAGCATTTCTTGATTCCACTATCCTAGTTGTGTGAGATGGACAATAAAACTTGTAACCTTTGGACCTTTTGGCATATCCAATGAAATATCCACTAAGGGTCCTCAGATCCAGTTTCTTTTCTTGTGGGTTATATATCCTCATCTTAGACGGACATCCCCAAACGCGTATATGTCGCAAACTCGATTTCTAACCTTCCCATAATTCGAAAAGGTGTCTTTTGAACAGCCTTAGTTGGAACTCGGTTTAATATATACACAGCCTTCTTTAGTGCTTTAGTCCACAAGGATTTAGGAAGATTGGAGTTGTTAAGCATACTCTGCATCATGTCCAATAATGTTCGGTTTCTTCTTTTCGCAATACCATTCTGGTCTGGAGAACCAGGCATAGTATATTGGGCAACAATCCCATGCTCTTGAAGAAACTTAGCAAAGGGACCAGGTGCTTGTCCATTCTCCATGTATCTCCCATAATATTCTCCATCTCTATCTAATCTCACTATCTTTATTTGCTTTCCACATTGGTTCTCAACTTCAGCCTTAAAGACTTTGAAGGTATCCAATGCTTCGTTTTTATTATGAAGCAAATAGATATACATATATTGTGAGTAATCATCTATAAAGGTGATGAAATATTTCTAACCATGCGCATCCATGTCTGGACAGCATATATAAGTATAAATGATCTTTAATATGTTCGAACTCCTATTAGCACATTTCTTAAACATGTTGGTATGCTATCCCTTAATGCAGTCCACACAAGTTTCAAAGTTATTAAAATTGAGAGTATTAAGTACCTCATCTTTTACTAACCTCTTAATTCTCTCTATGGAGATGCATCCTAATCTCTGGTGCCATAACATAGAGAAATCCTCGTTAATATTACACCGTTTAATACCAATTTGAACTTACATTGAACAATAAGTAGTATCGCTTTGTAAATTAAGACGATAAAGACCATCAGATAAAATATTATTCCCAACACAATCTGAATTATATAATAAACTGAATGATGTGTTTTTAAAATTAAAGGAATATCCAAAAGGTACAAGTCTAGAAACAGAAATCAAGTTTTGTGAGAAACTTGGTACATAAAAGGTCATTTCTAACTTTAAAACATAGCCACTACTTAAACTTAAAATGCAAGTTCCAATTACTTCTACATGTAAGCCCATCTTGTTGCCTGATAAGATGCTATGCTCACTTTCTACTGGTTTTCTTAGGTTTTGCATACCCTACAAGAAGTTTGCAATATGGATTGTTGATCCAAAGTCCATCCACCATGTGTTAATATTAATAACCATATTAGATTCATAACAGACAAACGAGATTGATTTACCTTTCTTCTCAAGCCATTTTTGGAATTTGGTGCATCCCTTCTTCATGTGTCCCTTCTTTTTACAGAAGAAACACCTCGCTTCTTTCTTTATATCAGTTTGAGGTGGTATTTTACCTTTCCCTTTCTAATTAGCTTGAAACTTATCAAGTTTATTCTTCCCACGAGTTGTTGTCAGCAATGCACTCTCACCCACCTTCATCAATAGCCTTTCTTCTTCTTACACACATATGGTCATTAATTCATTAATTCATTAATTGACCATTTGTCTTTATGCGTGTTATAAGAAATTTTGAAAGGCCCGTATTCGTGTGGAAGGGTATTCAGAATGTAGTGCACTAGGAAAGACTCCGACATATCAACCTTGAGTTTCCTAAGTTGAGCTGAAATATCACGCATTTGCATTATGTGCTCGTGCACACCTTTGACACTGGTGAGTTGGAGAGAAGAAAACATCATGATCAAGGTACTTGCTAAAGCCTTTTTAGAAGTGACGAATTGTTCATCAATGACTTTCAGCAAACCTCGGATCTTCTCATGCTGATCAACAGAACCACGTATACCGGCGGTGATTTTAGTCTTAATGAACATCACGCTGAGCCGATTGGATCACTCTCATCGCTCATATAGTGAAATTTCAGCCGACGTGCTTTCATAAGTGATTGTAGGTGGTTCGTCTTTCCTAATAGCATAATCTATGTCCATCCACCCTAAATGGAGGAGCATTCTCTCATTCCATACCTTATAGTTATCTCCTTTAATTTTGGGAATATCATAGCGGATATCAAAGAAACTAGCAGATTGAGAAACTGTATAAAATTCAAAAGTTTATATCAAAATTTTGAGGTTTATTAATCTATATTTCATGTATTACCAATGTAAACATGCATATATATGAATCTAGTGACATAAAAATTGTCAGTGGGCTAAATTTTTAATTCAATTAGATTCATATGTATTTTATGATAGAATTACCAAATTATGTACTTAATTTCATATCTTATAGATACATTATGTAAATAATTTGATTTTCTATTCAAATATCTTTATGATAAAACTATCAAATTACATACCAATTCATAACTTCTGTGGGTAAATTATAAAAATAATCTGACATTTTATCCTAATTAATTATATAAATATAATAAAAATTTCTGTTAGATAAAATTTATTATATTAAATATAATTAATCCCAATACTATGTCTAATTCCTTATGTGATCCTAAACAAAACTTAATATATAATTTTAATTAATTAAAGATGATGTGGCTAATATCTAATTAATTAAGATTATAAGGATCACTAGACATATTATTAAGTTTTATGAGAATAATCTTAAATTACATACATTCTAATAATATCAAGACTTAATGACATATTAGAGCATATAAAAAAACATCTCATAAATAAAACATAATTGCATAATTAAACTAAAATATTATGCACAAAAAATACTTATTCTTAATAGCATGAAAATAAAACATAAAAAATATTCATGCATCATAAGAGTATTTAATCCAAAATTGCATGTATATAAAATAACAGAATAACATATATACATATACATAAAATAATTCAAAGAATTATAAATATGGCAACCAAATATTAAGGGAAAATTTATTCTGTATTTAAAATCCCTTAACAATATTTTCTTACCAATCTTAAAACATAAGACACCCACAGCCCACAGGCAGAACGTCATGTTCCCTCATCAGAAGGTCATGGGTTCAATTATGTGCAGATTTTTTTATATGCATGTTAATATGAAGCTTTAAATATTAAAATAGCACATCCATAACTAAAGGCGTATCTCAGACCAGCGGTTGGAACAAATGTATTGTAACCCGAGGGTCGCGGGTTCAATTCCTGCGTAAGCATTTTCATATATATATTTTCGTTCAAGCCTTTAAAAAATAAAAAAGCACATACAATACTAAATATGCATCACAGACTAGTAGCTGGAATGTATGCATTCAAACGGAGGTGATGTGGGTTCAAGGCATGCAGCTGCTGGAAAAAGAATTTTTTTTTTTTTTTGTATAAAACACAATACACTGTTCATCTTCAACCTTCAGACGGGTCAGAAAACTCAATTGCGACCCGGTTCAAACCCATGAAAAACCCAAATTTTTCTCCCAAATTTGACCACAAAAAATGATGCATAATATACCGAAATGATAAAAAAAAACAATATCCTAATGATTCATGATCTCATTTTGCATCAAAAAGGCCAAAAAAATTTCTAGAAAAAACATGAACATTATCACCACTTATGTATAGTAAAACAGAGGTTATTTCATTCTCTGATACCAAATGTAAGATAATCCATGTGATCTAAACATATTTCTAAACTCAAAGTAACATGAATAAATCAAACAAATGCAGAATAAAATAGGATTACACCAACCTCCCGCCATTGCTTTTCTTCAAGTTTTCCAAAAGTTTTGGTGGTTTCAAGTCTGATCTCCCTCTCTCTAGATGGTGTAAATTCGTAAGAATGTCAAAGGGAACAGACTCATGGACCAAAACTCTCCCATTTAAAAGTTCTACCATTAAGAACATGGAGGGTCACCACTTAACCCAAATAATGACCATTGAAAGCCATTAAACATGGAAATTATGGGACTCTTGAATGGAAAATGTTTGGACCATCTTAATGTGAGTTAATGAAAATTATTTAAATGTATTAATAATAAAAAAATATTACATGCCTTACTATATATATATATTGGCTTTAACCAAGAATACCCCTTCCCATTCATATTCATATTCTTCTTTTCATTGCCCTCATCGCCTCCTTAGCCCATATCTCTGTGTCCATGTCCTTTAAGGAATGGATTCTCTATCATACCACGTGGCATAACACGTAGTGGGATGCTAAAAAACTCATCATTTTAAGATTAGTGAAATGATACATTTTCAGCCATGTCCCACATGACATCACCATTGAATAAGTCAACTGGTAAAAAATATCAATCGACTGATAATGTCTAGAGATTAGACCAAACATTTGGTTTAGCCCCTACAAATGACCACACCTTTCGACATTTTTAGAGGCTAACAAACACTTGGTCCAGAACTTGAAAATGTCCAGGGGCAATGGGGCACTGGACCAAGCATCTGGTCTAACCCTTATTTACCCTTAAAAATGTCCAAGAACAACTAGGCACCTGGTCCAACACTTAGATTTTACCATGCAAAGATACCAGGCAACTAGTACTTTAACCAGTTGCTTGGTTCACCTCTTTACCCAAAGACTAGGCGACTATTGAATATGACAGTCGCTTGGTCACTTCCTTTAAACCCAATTTGTTGGCACAATTAATTTGAAAAAAGGTTGATCATTTTTTCATTACCAAATAATCTCCTTAACACTATCTAAACTAAAAACACATATGCTAAAAAAATTTACAATTTGAGATTATTTTGTTAACATTCTATATATATTTTTTTTTTTTCAAAACACATTGTTTCGTTGTTTTGATAAAAGTAACGTATCATAAAAGTCATAAAGAATAGAAGAGCAAGAAAATTCAAGAGAGTTGGTGAACTAGAGAGTAAGAGACGAGGGGAAAGCCTTAGTGAAGTAAGGAGGATTGGAGTTGCATGAAGAAATAGAGTAACAGGAAATAGAGCTGTGGAATGAAGCAAATGTAAATGAGATGGAAGTGCTCTCTTCTCTGAAGTCTATCTTGGGTATAGAATTTGATACTTTAGAAGAAATGTAGAAATTTTGGGTTGATTCTGGTGGAAAAGTAGGATTTAGAGTCTAAAAACACTATTTAAATCAACATAAAAAAGATAGAACTACAAGGTCTTACAAGTCTATTTGTTGCAAAAGAAGATGTCAAAAGGTTGATAAGAGGGATATAATGATGACAAATGCTCGATTGGAGATTAGAACTAATTGTAAAGTAAAGATGGGAATCTCACTAAAGAATGGAATATATACGGTAAATGATTTTGTTGAGTAACATAATCACTATATGCATCTTCTTGAAACAATTCATATGTTGGTCTCTCAATGTAAATTGTTTGAAGTCGAAGCTTCTGATATTGATTTAGCTGAAGATTCTAGTCTCCAATAGAGAGCATCTTTTGACTTCATGAGTAGGAAAGCCGGAGGAAGAGGTAATATCGGTTTTACTCAGTTAGATGCCAAAACTTATATTCGTTTGAAAAGGAAAAGAAGCATGGAATATGGGAGGTTGGTTGTCTGCTACAATATTTATAATGTCAGTTGTTAGAAAATCTATTATTTTTTCATGCTTATCAAATAGATACCGAAGAACAAATAACTAATGTATTATGGGCTGATGCTAAGATGGTGATGGATTATAGCTATTTCAATGACATTGTATCTTTAGACACAACTTAACAGTACTAATAAAGCAAACCGACCACTTGCTTTATTTTGTAGATTTAACTATTTTAGAGGAGCGTTGATTTTTGAGGTAGCCTTGATGTATGACGAGACAACTAAGTCTTTTAAATGGCTATTTGAAACTTTTTTGAAGGTATATAGAAAAAAAATGCATTCTTACAATCTTTACAGACCAAGATTAAGCAATGGCAAAGGCTTTACGTAAGGTGATGCTAGAAATTTCACATGGATTATGTATGTGACATTTGATCCAAAATGGCATAAAGCATTTAGGCAACCTAATGAAAGATGACTCTCATTTTTTGACGGACTTTAAGAAGTACATGTACGGATAAAAAAAGGAACCACAATTTGAGGTGGCATGAAATAACTTGTTGTCAAAATATAACGTACATGGGAATGCATGGCTCTATTCTTTGTATAAGATGAAAGATAAATAGGTGGCTTGTCACATGAAGAAAGTTTTCACAACTAGCATGCGAAGTACACAACTTAGTGAAAGTTTAGATTCTGAATTTAAGAATTGCATGAAGCCAGAGCTAGACATCCTTCAATTATTCAAGTAATTTGATAGGGCTATAGGAGATAAGCGATACGATGAGTTGAAGTGCGAATTCAAGTCACTTCATAGAGTACCCAGATTAAAAATAGAGAATTCACTTATGTTTCAACAACTTACTTAGATTTATGCTTTCACTATATTTGATTTGTTTCAAAAAGAGTTTTACTTGTACGTGGATGCATGCATAAAATATAAAAGTGATAGTTAGTCAACTTTTGAATATGTTATCGGTATGATTAACTAAGAGAGAGAATACCAAATTTTGTTTGATCCCATCAATAAGTCCATTTCCTGTGGCTATAGGAAGTTTAACAATTTTGGAATATTGTGTTGTCATGCGTTGAAGATATTCGACATGATGGATGTTAAAACACTCCCTAATCAATACATAGTAAAGAGATCGATAAAAGAAACTAAGAGCAGTGTGATCTATGATATAATTAGGGAATGAAATTGAGGAAGATCTCAAGCTTAGAAGTACCCTACTATCCCAAATTAATAAGATTGGAAATTAAAGTGTTTGACTTACCAGAATTATATTTTATGGTAAATAAGGCTATTGATAAGTTGACATAAAAAGTCATATAGCTTCGTTTAAAACATAAAGGTCCAAACGATGCGAGCAGTGCAACTGCATTACTAGCCAGTGAATGCGATGTACAAGTCAAGGGCTTAAAGAGAAAAATTGGGATAAAGAGTAAGAGATGATTAAAGAGTTAGGATGAAGTTCAATCTAAGAGAAAAGAAAGCTCTGAAAAGCAACGATTTGCAAGTATGTCGAACTATACTTATATTTTTTAAGGCTTTTAGTTTTACTTATATTTTTGCATTGGTTGAATTTGGCTTCATTTGGCCTAATTTTTGCAAGACTGTAAGCCGTAATTTGAAAATCAATTAAGGATATCTTCTCAACCACATTTTGTATACACCCAATCATATAGTGAAAGTAATCTTAGTTATAGTAAAATTTTGATGGTGAGAGTATTTGTTATGCATTAAAAAGATATTTGTTTTCATAATTTTATTTACAAGTAATGTTAATGATTCTTGTTCTTCTATAATATAAGCACCACTTGATCAGTCTATGTAGTCGATTGATGTATTAGAGTTTTTTTGGAGCCATTTCTGATGCATACAAACTTGTTGGTTGAATTACTACATAATCCTAGTATATAATGTGTATGTGTTCAATGAAAGATATTGCTTAGTGAAATGTTTCTTTATTACTTTCAATAATTATTGTGATCTAAATAAAGTTTTTGTTTGTTATCATTATTTAGCAGCAATGAAACTTTTACACGTGCATGCTTGGTGCATTTAGTAGGGTACCATCAGCAAAAAACCAATATGACACAATAATCCAATATCAACAGCAATAAATCGATAAAATGATATGATACAATAATTAAATATAATAGAAATAAATTTTGATTCAGTAGAAAATTGTTTTTTACCATGTTTTGGGTTAACATAAATTTAAACTACAAATACAATAAACTAGCTAAGTATATGCAGATTCAACCTCTCCCTGCTGACTCTTATACTGTTCTCCCTCTTGAGGTTGATGGTTAGCTAGCTCTTCATTTGGCCTATCTCTCAATTATGCCATCTCAATTCTGCGTAGCATCATAGAAAACTCAGTTATGTTACATTCAAAATCCTGTACTCGGGTGGTCAAACCAACCAAAGATTGTTCAATGTTTATCAACCTATTGTTGATAGTCTCAAACATACCTATTATGTGCTGTAGCATAAGCAAACTTGATGAAATTTAGTACTCTATTGAATGCTCCAAATTTCCAAGAGGTTCTGCTTGGATATTAGGATTATCTTCATGGTATTTTTCTTGCACCATTGACCATTTCTATTGACATACCCAATTGGTTGAGGTTATAGTCATTAAAAACTTTAGGTAAAATTATTTGGCCATCAATATGTTTAATGCTAGAGAATTTAATTAGTTTGCTGATTGTAGAGGCATAAAGCAGACCTTGGGTTGAGCAGAGTAAAGCCTCCAGATACCCTAGCCTCTTGAATGAAGTCTTCGCTGCCATTACAATTAGAATGCGATGGAATTTTAAACTTTGTATTTTTGGCATTGAGGAACCCTAACAAAAAATTCTCAAATTTCTCTAGTCTAATGGAGAGGAAATTCGGGTTTGGATAGAGGGTTTTGATTCGATTGGTATTTAGACACGAATAATTGGTCTAATTTTGATTAAATTTGCAAACAATGGCAAATGAGTGAGAGAATTTAGGGATTCTGGATTTAAGGTTTCCGAAGAATAGCAAAGAATTTCGGGAATTTTGAGTTTAAGGGAAGTGACTAGGCGATTGCCTAGTCTTCGGGCAAAGAAGAGAACCAGGTGATTGGTTAAAGTACTAGTCGTTTGGTAAAGTCCAGGTGCTGGACCAGGCGACTGGTCTAACACCTGTTAGCCCCTAGATTTTACCAACTAAGAATTAGACGCCTGATTCAACGCCTCATTGCCCTTGTGCATTTCCAAGCGTTGGACCATGCCTCTAGTCCATCGCCTGTTAGCCCTTGAAAATGCCCAGATACTTGATCATTTGCAGGCATTGGATATTATCAGTCGATTGGCATTTATTTCCAGTCGACTAATTCAATGGTGGCATCTCACATAGGACGTACGTGGTTGGAAATGCACCATTTCACTAACTCTGAAATGGTGCATTTCTTGCACCGCACTACATGCTATGCCATGGGGCATAGCAGGGGATTCGTTCCCTATCCTTTAATGCTGCCTAATTGTTTTGCTGGCACCTTCGTCCTCCTTACTACTTAGTTCTCCAATTCCATGGAATCAGTGAAGTCTACAGGAAATTCTTCCAAAGGGAGGGTCAAGAACCTCTATAATTTCTTTTATTCCTGAAAGATTCATCAAAAGGTTGTGAAGCACCTCTTCTATCACCCAGTAAGCTAAAACCCACAAAATCGATTTGTACCGATTTTGGGCTTTCTTCAAGTTTTAGCAATTCTTTAGAGGATCTTTTCAAATGTTGTTAGGGGATTCATAGGCTTGGGTATCGCTCAATGTTT
Source organism: Gleditsia sinensis (assembly GCA_037074535.1). Classification (NCBI taxonomy): domain Eukaryota; kingdom Viridiplantae; phylum Streptophyta; class Magnoliopsida; order Fabales; family Fabaceae; genus Gleditsia; species Gleditsia sinensis. The sequence goes on from CM073463.1 coordinate 84,459,431, forward strand.
TCTGACCTATTTTGGATGATCATGTTGGTTGAACAAGAAATTGTTCTCTATGATTGGAAGTGATAAAAGGAATTATATTTTTAGGCTGGGTAAATGGAATTCCCGATAGAAGAGGAAAGGCCTAGACTTTATGGAAGCAAACATTAATTCTCCTGGATCCTTACCTTTCATTGTTGATGTTGACAGATTCTACTGCTAACTATGTGTTGGTTTTTCTTCATTTCTTTATGCGAAAAGGGGGGGGGGGGGAGATCTTAGTTATAGAACATATCTCTGAGGTTAAAAAGAGTGAATTATGAACCAAATATTTTCTTTTAATGTTTTCATTTCTTCCAATTGATTTCCTCTTTACGTAATAACTTCTTGATAATTACCAAATAAGAAGATAATAATCATAATCATCAATAGAATGTGATGAAAAGTTTTAAAATTTGAAGTTATGTACACAGATGTATTCTGTTATATCTTTGTTTCAAGGTATACTACTATGTCGTTTTTTATTCTATTACTGGAAGTGACAAACAGAAGTGATAAAAATTATTGGCTTTCCATTTTCCTGATCATCTCCATACCAATTCTTGTTCTAGGCATTGAGGAACCGAAGATTGCAACTGTTGATTCCAATTGGTTTTAAGAGACATAAACAACTCACATATTTGAGAATATTTTTCTTGAGTAAGTTTGTAAATTGTGTATTTTTATTCTTTTTCATTGGTTGATATATTGGATAAATAATTAACTCTTTTCTTGTAGTACTGACATGAAAGTGAATGAAAATATGTTTTGATAATCGGACGGCAAACTGATTATGGACTGAATGGTGAAGTTGCTTTTTGTTAAAAAAAATAAAACAAAATAAAATTCGATAATTTAATCTTGTGGGTTTGTTGTTGTGAAAGCTTTAAATATATAAGGTAATATAATTTTTTACGTTCATATATACTTTTGGCATTTATTTTAATTGTTTTTAGTGATAGGCAATTGTTCCTTACCACTTTTTGATGGATATCAATGGTGAAGAATTTTCTCTTTCAAGAAGGAACTCTGATAGTAGGTAAAATATCTTGGTTGCCTATCGTATCTTATTTGCTTTTGTTTTATGGACCTTTTATTAATTCCAAAAAAACATTTCATAAGAAGAAGTTTCTCCTTTTTCAGTTTATATGTTCTAAGCTTCTTATTGTTTGTTCTTCTTGCTATTTTTCTTTTTTCAGTTTTCTAATGTTAACATATATACTTTACCTTTTTAATTAATTGTGGAAAATGGATCTTGAGGATTTATTATCTGCAGCAAATACTTCCATCAGTTGGTCTTTATTTGTAATACCTCGGTTGGGAGCCTTTTTGATGGTTGAGAATTGAAAAAAGATATGTAGAGCACTTTTGTGTCGAATAGCTAATTCCATTTGATAATTTTAATAAGCAATGTTGAAGGTTTTATATTTGTTGGTGGCTAATTTCAGTTTCTTATAGGCGTAACCATTATCATATAGCTTCTCAAACCTTTTTGGTCCTTAAATATACTGTAGATTGAGAGGAGAATTTCACTTCGAGCAAACAAGTATCTTTCTTTCTTAAGACTATTCAAAATAGTTTCCAGTTAAATCTACAAGATGGATGTTCCTTTTCGGTCAATATTGACTTCCTCAATCGTAATGATCTATTTTCTATACTGCCAAGTGCCATCTATATTACCATGGATTTTTTCCAAAAAAAATACAAACCATATTACCATTGAATTTCTTTTCGATCACATTTGATTTGAAGCTAATAGTATATTTAAGGTATATATATATATATATATATATATATATATATATATATATATATATATATATATTGTAAATTTTACTTGTGCTTGCTCTGTGCAACATAGAATATGATGTACTAATGATACTTTGTTCTAGCTTTTCAAAAATAAAAGTAGAAACTCTATCAGATAGAGATAATGTTGTCTGTTTTATATACTTTCTGAGTCAATCTTGTTTAGTGTTCATGAGGAATCCATATGCATTGCCATTATTATTGATCCTATGATATTTTAATAAAGTCGGGAGATTTAAATTGTTACAACTGAATGCAGTGTTAGAAATTGCTTGCATATGATATTCTAATTTTAAGAAATAGCCATGCTGATTTGTTTTGTTTCTCTCATCTAATTTTTTTTATCCCTTTGCTTCAAGCATGTATTTGATAATTGTGCCGCTAGCACTACAGCAAGATGGAGCAAATGCAGAGAATCACAGGGATGATCATAACGAAAGTGGCACAAATTTAGGCACTGACTTGTCATAGGACGTGTATAGTAGTGTAGTTTATTGGTATCTCATGAAAGTTTTATTTGTATTAGTTTGATATTTGGGTAGTATAATGAATTAAATATAATTTTTAAAATGCTGTGTAGATTTGTTGCGGATGGATTATTTTTTTTCAACACTTTGCTGGGGATTAAATATTTATTACTTGGTTTATACTATCATTTGCTATGAATTTGATACGGATTTGCTATAGAACTTAGAATTTACGCGTAATGAGTTTGCCGATCAACTAGGATCAGTTAGGGAATAGTTATTAATTTTATCCAAATTAGCTACAGATTAATTTCAAAAATGTTTCCAAGCTATTTAGTAAGGGAATAGTTTAACATTAATTTGAAAAAGTAGCTACAAATTAGTTAGGAATTAGATGTGGATTAAGAAATGTTAACAACAGATTAATATTATGGATTATATCTGTAGCAAATTTGTGGCTTGGATTAGGTTACAGACACATTTGTAGTTAATCCAATTAGTTAGGAACTGTAGCTAATCCGAAATTTTTTTGTAACATACGATCCCATTCTTCTTTTCAACCCTTGCAATCCTTAACTGCATGTTGGCAATTCTCCTCCTCAGCCTTGAAAAAAAAAAAACCAACATGCTTTCAGATTGAGTTGGGGGTCAAACCGTACAAAAAATTTGCATCTGTCACCATCTTCTAAAACCGACATTTGCCAAATGTCATTATACAACAAATTTTAATTTCAACATAGCTGGGAAATGGAAGATCATTGTACTCGGTAGTTCCAACAATCCCAAAAACGATTGCCAGAGTTATCAGTGGTTCTTTGCGTCATTAGAATCACCGTTTCCCCCACAATGCAGTGCGGTGACTGTATTGACTCTTGAGAAGCCATTAAATCCCCCTAAGATCAAACCTCCAAGGGATGGCGTGATTGCAACACAAAATTCTCCAGGAGTGATTCAAGCACCAATTTCTCCTATTTTTGCCTTTTCACCAAAAGCTCTAGTGATCTTCTTCTGGGAATTTCAATGGCGGAATGGCGGGCTTCTAACCAACAGATTAGGTGGCTTGTTTGTAGGGAGCATGTATTTAATGTCAGTGACCCTCGACAGCTTTAGGCAGTATTCCTCTATTCGAAATTTCAGTTAATTACATGTTTTTAATGTCAAGAGTCGAAATAGATTTGACTAAAAGGAAATTGATATAGATTTTATTTAATTGCTACTATTTTTTCAAGTTCTAAGGTTTATTTTTTTATTTTATACCTGCTATTGAACGTTGAGTTACCAGGAAATGGTTTGCGACTAATCCCAGCAAACTATCTGATTTAGCCTTGAGGTTATGTTTACTATAGAAAATGTGGAGGTGTCTCAGCCCAAGTTCCTTTGTGATGGGAGGAACCTTACAGAATATTGATGCCAATGCCTGTGTCTCTTACTGTAATTGGGGGAGCTTCCATTTATGCTTATATAGGTGTTTTCCTTGATGAGAACCATGCTTGTTGGTGGTCTTTGTTTCAGCTTCTACAGGGTGTGCTTATCCATATTTTTGGTTAAGAGGAGTTAATAATAGTCTTGATTCCTGTGAGCCGAGTAACTTCTTGTCATGAATATATGAACATTGAACAGCTTATAAGGGTGATCATGGTTAGATTTAGTTTACTTATAAGTTTATCAGACTATATATTGCAAAAAATTATTTCTATGGTTGTGTAACGTTCTTTTTTATCTGTGTGGGATGCAGTCCCCCCCCCCCTAAAATATGTAGTATTATCATGCTTTTTGTTGCTTAATCAGAAATCTATGGGCTATGGCCTTCAAGTGAGCCAATCTTTGTGCTATGTGCTATCTTATTGTCATAGAATCATTATTAAGAACAGCTTACTGTTTCATATTTCAGTCTATGTAAATCTATGTTACCCCCTTCCTCTCTCACTTTTTCCTTTTCCTCATTAAAGCTCTTGATAAATTAAATTAGTTTCAAATTTTATGGGTAATACTTCGTAAACTCTAAGCAATTTGGGGAATATGCATACTCCTGCGAACACATTTGGAAAATCTAGAAGCATGTGTGTAATAGAGTGGTTTGTGGGCTTTGATTTCTAAGAAAGATAGGTGGTTTTGATTCCATGCTGAAAAGCATGGACCATTGAGAATTTGCTTGCGCAACACTTCATCTTAAGTAGAGGTCACCAAGGGGGGCTCCTACAGTGGATCCAGCTTGCCGTGTACAACATTGATCAAATTTCATTAAGGTTTTACGCGTATTCTTGGTTGGCTGGCTGACTTCATCTGATCTCTTTAGGTCCAAAATGTTTGTCTTCTATTCAACCTTCTTTGCTCAGTCTTTCTGCAGGAGGTTTTTTCCTGGACTTGGGTATCTTCAATTTAAATATTTGAACCTTCTTACAATGGCCCATACCCCTTTGACAATGATAAGTTAAAGATAGTGGTACTTGGCAGGATTAAAGAAAGTAGTAGAAAAGCAAATAGGTCTGCTACATTAAAATAGTTGTATTAATTGCACAATGTGAGCGAAGATGCCATCATGGAAAGTTTAAATTACATTGTACACAGCTAGAGAATAACGGATCCAAACTTGAGTTGGTCTCAGTAGGAATATGAGATACTCTTAATTATGGAAGTGCATCCTATACATGGGTCGATTTATTATTGCCTTATCTGCTGTATCTTTAGAATAAGATATCATTGTTTGTCACACTTCAACTATAACTTTATTTGCATCCTGCAAGTTGTACTTGTAACTATTTATATTTTTCTATTGTTTTTTCCTTGTAGATTTTATGGCAGCAGTTGAATTGAGAATGCCAGTAAAATTCTTGTTTGTAAATTCGGTAAGATATTTAAAATGATTTAAATATATTTTCAAACTCAAAATAATATATATAAATTAATAAAAATTAAATTAAATTTTTAATAATTTTGATTATTCTAAATCTGATATTTCTCACTCAAGATAGTATAAAGTTCATAAATTTTTTAAGAAAATAAATTCAGAGATTAAAATTATCAATTTATATGTTCTATTGTCAAAAATATAAAAAGTTACCATTTAACCATTAAATAACGGTCATTGAAGATAATTAAATTTTAAAATTTTAAAATTAAAAAAAAACATTTGAACTATTTTAATGTGTGATAATGAATGAAAAAATGTTATATTAACACATTTTCAATGACAAGAACTTTGTTTCTTTTGGTGGTTTCCTATTATTCATGTCACGTGGGCAGATATCATGGCTGGTAACGCATTTGGTAATTGTTCCCACAAGTACAAGTTTTAATTGCTATGCATACTACTCTCATTCTTTCAATTTTATTCGTTGATCTGTTTTAGTACATTTATGCAAAACAGCTACTTAACTGTACCGAACGAAAATAGAACCTTGGAGGCAAGGGATTTGTAATCCTTAAAGGCTTGAACTGATGCGAAAAAGACGGTAGCTCTAACCTACTTGTAATAGGTTTTCTATCCATATGGTTTGTCCCTCCTCCCCTTCTTTCCCTTGTCTCTGTGTCAACTGTCAAACAAGAAGATTTAGGCATGCAATAGTAAGAAAGGTGGAAAATAGGGATGGAAAAAATTTAATTTATATATGTTAATATTTAGTAGAGAATGTGAAAAATAAGATCATTGCAAATTATTTTCATCTCTCTTACATGGTATGAGTGCAGGATACCAACAAGGTCCGACATAATTGATAGATGACTAGGTCTTTTAAACATACTATTTTAGATTCGATTCGAGCCGTGTGTATAAAAAAAATTTTATTGATAGAGATAAAATCTATTTTAGTGATTTCTACACTTTAAGAGAATTAATCATTGGCCATCAACTAAGAGACGCCTACTTAGTACCTATACAAAAAAAAAAGTGTTTATAAAGGATAAACATACAAATATTTATCACTCTAATTTGTAGTTATGGTATCTAAGCATGCAATAATATCCGGTCTTCATTTTTAGCCAGTAAGATTTCGGTGCTGTAAATGTTGTTTATATCAAGCATATTACTAGTCTCACTGCATGCTCATTGGGCATTTATCTTAATCTTAACCCACGACTATAATTAAGCTCACAGTTTTTTGAGGTATTTTAATTAAACACTAAAAGATGACTTGTTTAATGCTTGCAAACTAGGAAAATTAAAAAGCAGAGTATGAATAATAAATAAATACTGGGTAATTTTATTTCTACAAATTACAAATGCAATTATTCTGAAATTCTAGTTGTTTTATTTAATTTGTTTTCTATCAAATTCATGTAGCTAATAGTTAATCCTATATTAGAACAATTTGTGTGCATTTCTTTCTTAAAGCTGCAATTAGAATTGCTTCAATTGTTTAACCTTCTAGCATACTCTAGTAAGGTAAAGGTGTTCAGTTTTCCGTGTACGCTTGAAATAGAACCAAATATCCCACAAGCAAATACATATGGCAAGCACTCGCCGAAAGTACCCTAAAAGAATGTATGGTCCTCATTTTTTCTTCCTGCTTTCTTCTCTGATCCTTCTCTACGTTTGCTTCATCCTTTCTTTTTCTTTTTCTCTTTTTCCTACGCGTCCCGTCTGGGACCTGCACTGTCTAAATAGAAAAGAAGACGACTTGAGAGTCAATTCATTGATAGATAACTCCCTCCCAAAGTAGACCATAACCTCATTTTATATAAAATCATCAATTCGTGTTTGTCAAATATAATTTAGATAATTTTATTATATTAAAATAATAATATTTCATTGTTTATTCTTATTTATTTACGAGTTAGATGGAGTGAATCCAGACATAAAATATCTATCGAAGATCGAACTACTTCTATCTCTCGATTTCCTTCAAAGCACAAAACATTATTGTTAAAAATGAATAATTCTTGTCCCTAATTATTGGACCATATAGGCCAGTTGGTGTGACCAGAAAGAAGGCATGTGACCCAGTTCCAAGCGTTGCTTAGAATAGGCAGCTAAATAATGTAGTTTATACATGCTTGTATAAATATATCGATGCTTAAGGCTCGACGTTACAAGTTAGAACCAATGAATGATCTCAATGAATATTTCCCTTTTCAGCGCATAAGATGGGAAGCACGCATGTACAGCGTAATTGGCCAGAAGCCACCACCTTCAAATCAGCTCTTTTGATTAAGTTTCGAATCAGATCAGAAATGATAAATATATCCGTGCACTCCAAGTGATATGTAGCACGGTGAATCGGGGGAACTGGGACCCATTACAACCTTTAACTTCAAAGAATAAGACATAAACCACTAAGGTAATTTCATTTGATAATGCATATGCCAGATTTCTTCAAAGTAAGAGACAGATAGACCCTACTATTGAAGAAGGTTCAAAAGCTAATTTAAGGCTATTAGAATTGAACTACTGGGTACTAAAATGTTTGTTCGTTAATAAATCATATCATAATCAAAAGTTTGTGACAGAGTCACGGACTGAGCAGCAATAAGCTTTCACGTCCTGTTCAATTAAGATTATTAGCTGGCAGACCAAACCAACTTGTTGTTACCTAAAAATTATGTTCAACCAAGTCAATGCTTTTAAATTGAGAACTAAATGGTTGTATTTTTAATACGTGCGGAAATGAATGAGGAACAGTTCCCTTTTACAATCTCCTTGCTGCACAAGTTTTGATCAGAACAGTATAAAGAACTAGCTGGTGTGTAGACGGGCTTTCTGTGTCTTTGAAGGCTCAAGTGGATATATCCCAAGTCTTGGCAGGACCCCAGCTAGGAAGCTTCTTACGGTTCTAAATTGGTATTGGATTTTTTAGGAGCAACTATGTCAACTCAATCATAATTTGGGAGTGGACAAGGACTTGAGACAAACTATAACCTACTCTTAGCGTGATTCTAACAGAAGACTTCCTAGAAAGAGAAAGCAACCTTTACAAGAGATATATACTATAGAAAGGTGTTAATCCTTAAGCATAACCAACTTCTTCGAAAATTGACTGAGAGAACTTGACGTTACTCTTTCCCCTACATGCCACACAATAAACTTGCTCCCTAAGGACCATTCTCAATTCTTGTATAAAACCCACCTCATCATTGGTTAGTCTCTTCAACACTTACCCTTTGTCATCAACAGATACAAATATTTGCTTTGAAGAAGCTGTGGCTAAAAGGCTCAGTAACCATGGCTCATAGGATTTCAGTGGAAGGAGAGGAGGAGGGGAGCATTCATCTACAAGTTGGCGAACTCCCAAGGCTCAGCGAAACCTGCAGCACAGGCACCACAATGTTCGAACCTCGTGGCCTAAGCAGTATTGAGAAAAGAGAGAGTAGCACCTCTGCTAATTCTGTCTCTCCGACAAGCTTAGCAGATCGAGCACCAGAAAAGAAGCTGACCCTCTTTGCTCTGCGGCTTGCAGTGCTTGAAAAAGCAGCAACTGGGTTGGGAACTCTTGGATTTATTTGGGCAACTGTTGTCCTTCTTGGTGGTTTTTCTATTACCCTAGACAAAACTGACTTCTGGTTCATCACCATCATACTATTAATTGAGGGGACCAGAATTTTCAGCAGGAGCCACGAGCTTGAATGGCAGCACCAAGTCACATGGTCCATGACTGATGCTGGCATTAATAGGTTCCAGGCGTTGAGGTCCAGTTCAAACTTCCTCCTTAAAAGGATAAAGAGGAGCCTTTTTATGCCAATTGATGCAGTCAAGAAGCATAGCCAACACAGGAGAGAAATAAGAGAGACTAGTGCAGTAAGATCCCGCTCCTGGGACAACCCAAGTACACCAACTCGGACGTGGATAAGTTCAGATGTTCCACTTCTACCATATGTTAAATGGGTTTTCCTTTCAAGGCATATCAGTAAGCTTCTCTATTGGCTTCAGCTTCTTTCTGCAATAGCTTGTGTGGTTCTCTCCTCCATAAAGCTTATCAAGCATAACTATGGAGAGGTAGCAAAGGGAGACACTGACAAGAGGAATCGCCAATCTGCTCTTAATATCTTTTATGCATTGGCTCTGGCAGAAGCTTTGTTGTTTCTAATGGAAAAATCTTACTGGGAATGGAAAGTCAGCTACTGTAAAATGTTGGAAGAGGTTAACGACGAGTGTGAATTCGGGCCATCAGGAATGGTGTCAATCAAAAGGTTCTTTTATGATGCTTACTCGAGATGTGTTGATGGAAGCATATTCGATGGCTTGAAAATGGACATGGTCAGTTTTGCTATGGATCTCATGGTTTCAAATTCCCCTGATGAGCAACTCATTGGCGCAAGTATTCTTCGCCAATTTGCCATCAGCGAGCGGTTTTCTGACGATACTCTTCAAAAGATTGGACTTGCTATTTCTGTGGTAGAGAGACTAGTTGAGATGGTGAATTGGACAGACCACAAAGAGGAAGAAATTAGGCGGTCAGCAGCAGAAATTTTATCAAAACTAGCTGGAAAGAAACAGAACTCTCTCCGCATAGCTGGGATTCCTGGAGCTATGGAATCAATATCATCTCTTCTCCAAACTAACCGGAACCGCATTCCTGCAGCAGATGAAATCGGGGAAAAGAAAATCGTGTTTGATCATCCAAATTATGGGTTTTGGACATTTAACCATCTAGGACTTCTCATTTTGAAAAAACTTGCCCATAACCATGATAACTGTGGGAAAATTGGAAATACAAAAGGCCTCCTCCCGAAGATCATAGATTTTACACATGCTGAAGAAAGGTTGTTGAAGAATGAAAATGCTACTCCATGCCAAATTCTGACGGTGAAGAGATCTCTGCGACTGGTGAAAATGCTTGCTAGCACAACAGGCACCACCGGAAAACATCTCCGAAGAGAGATTTCTGAGATAGTTTTCACCATCAGCAATATTAGAGGCATATTAAAGCATGGAGAGAAACATCCCCTGCTACAAAAACTGAGCATAGAAATTTTAACCAACCTGGCATTGGAAGAGGATGCAACCGAAAGAATTGGGAGTACAGGTGGTCTAATTAAAGAGTTGTTCAACATATTCTTCAAAGAGCGCAAACCAGAAAATCAGAAACATGTAACTACCGCTGCTGGGGAGGCTCTAGCGATGCTGGCATTAGAAAGCAAGAATAATTGTCATCGTATTTTGAAGTTGAAAGTACTGGAAAGGCTTGTACAAGCATTGAAAGTCCCATTGCTTGGCATCAATGCTGCTAGAATTCTAAGAAATTTATGCACGTACTGTGGATCAGAATGCTTCAGCCAGCTAAAGTGGGTAACAGCCGCAGCACCCATAGTAAGTGTTATTTTCACTATTTGAGCTTTATATTGTGTTTCTACATATCTAGCAAAGTTAGACAGACGAGAAAAAGCATAATGAGATTTTTGATCATAGTCTAACCCTTTCTCAACCCTGCAGATACTTCAGGCAATCATATCAGAAGAAAATAAACTACAGGAAGTGATGGTCGGAGTAGCAGCAAATGTTTTTAAATTCATGACTTCTCATGAATCAAGCACTATATTTCAAGAAGCTGGAATTACTGAGGCTCAAATGGCAAGTAAATTAATCCAGATTCTCAAAAAACACAAATATCCATCAACTAAGGTCCCAAGAATAAGGAGGTTCGTTATAGAGTTGGCGATTTGGATGATGAATGAAAAAGAAGCAAACATACGTACCTTCAAGGATCTGGGAATGGAGGAGGTGCTGGAGGGTGTCTTAGAGACCACATCGGAGCTGGAAAGCTTTAATGTTTTCTCTGGTACCTTTGGAATGAACCGGCACAATATGACAATTCACTCAATGGTTGAGACAGCATTGAAGTTGCTGGAAGATAGGTAAAACAAACACAGATCCATTTTATAAATCAGACACTGACTAGGAGCAATCGCTGTAATATTGTACATATGTGTGGATAAAATGTGTTAGATTCTCCAAGAATGCAGGCATGTTTGCTTGGGCTGAAAAGCTGGCCTTACTAAAAAATTTATTCATTATTAATTCAAGTTTAAAGTTATACTTGAATTAATTATTTGATATTTCTATATATTGTGAATCACATGGTTTTCTGTTTAAAATTTCAAAAATTTTAAAAAATTATTTGTAATAGTAATTTGACTTCTACAGTCTCAAATTCATATTCATATATAAAAATTAAGATTTTTATTCATAGAGACAGACTAATTTAAGAATAATTTATTGGTAACCGCTTCTGTTTTTATTTAAAAACTCTGCATTTATTACTTAACGAAGATTCATAATTACATAAGTACCATATGTTTTAATGCTACATTCGCAGCAACAAATGAAATTATTCAAACATTAAAACACTAGAGAAAGTTAAACAGAGATCTCAAAATAAATTGCATAATCAATTTATCTGCACCATTTAAAATCCCTTTCCATCAAGTCTTTGAAAAAAATATATTAATTCACTATTATAACCTATCCCAAATAAAAAAAAAAAGAACATTGAAATAGAATTAAGAAATCAAATGTCAACAATAATCATATCATAAAAGCCTCCAAGAAGGGCTGCTCTAAGTCTCTGTATACAACTTCACATATTATAGGACATGAGAATTTGTAGACTTTGAACCCTTATCCTAGCCAATGACTTTGGAGAGCACTCCTGCATCAACTGTTATGCCTCCCTCTCTCAAAGCAACTCTTTGTTCTGCTTATGAACAAATCAATTACTGTCAAATAATATATGGTTTCAGTGAAGTCAAAGTATAGTTACATCTATGAAAATGAAATCAATAAAATATTAACAAATATGCTGAACGGTCCCATCAGACAATTACGGCCCTTGATCTCTATCAATCTTGTCAGAAGTTGCTTCTTCAATCTACAAAGATTTCAGAACAATGGATAGAAATGACTGGCCAAAAGTACATTCTAAAGTAGTTAATGCATTCTTGTTGAAGTTGAATTCTTTTAACCTTTTGAAATCAATAGAGGAGCATCAATATCAATGCTAACAGGGAGTTTTCTTACTGCAATTGTATCCTTGTTTAAGCTTACAGCAAGCAAACAAAAAATTCATGTGACTAGGATACGATTTAGCTCTAATTGTATATTTTATCATTAGACTAAGAGATAAAAGGCTATGATTTCAAAACTACCATGAAGTGTCTTTGTGAGTGAAGAGATCTTCATATTTTGCATACATTAAATACATTCCCAAAGGAGCTGTAGGTTTAATGTGACATCAATCTGCATTCTATTTGATTAACACATTTGTGATGACATATCAAGAAATATAATGACCAATTAATGGATCATAATAGCAAGTAAAGGACAGTAGGACATGATGCCAATAATACATAACTATGTCAAGCAAAGCCTATGTTCAATATTGTAGCTTGGATTATACTGTAATTATCATCGCAGTGGTCATTGGTCCATGAGTTTAGTTAGTACTAAGTAATTAATTTAATAAATTTAGATATGATTGAAAAAATAATATATACTGCTACATTATCTTTCATTTCGCATTGAGGCTTCAATGTACTTGCTTCAAGGGGAACAGGTGATATCAGTTCAAAAGTTGCAGTAACATCATCACCAGGTACAACCCTCACCACATTCTCTGGTAATTCAACTTTTCCAATAATAGCTGCAGTTCTCATGTAAAACTGAGGCATATAATTGGAGAAAAAAGCAGTATGACGGCCACCCTCATCTTTTGTGAGGACGTAAATCTCTGCTTCAAACTTCTTGGAAGTCTCCACTGCACCGGGCTTGGAGACTACCTATAATGTCCACCAGAATAATGATTTAAAACAAATATCAAAGCGTATTTTCATTGACTTTTTATATAATTTATGTCCCATGCGACCTAAACGAAATGGTGAAAAAGCAGTTATTTATTTATTCCTTCTTCTCCTTTTCCTGTTTTCTTTTACGTGTGTTTGTACTAGTATAATGTGTTCAAATTCTCCCGCCCCCCCCCCCCTTTTTTATACTCCCCGCATTTCTTATTTGCAATGCTAAAATATTATTAACTAAAGATTTAATAAGACTTTACCTTTTCAAAACAGGACTGAAGTGATTACTAAATTTCCACTTCCATAAAATGTTTCAGTGTTAAACATGAGTTACATTAAATATTTTACACTATGAATCATTTTCACTCACAATTCCCTGTTGTACACCATCACACTTCAGGCCACGTAGAAGAAGACCCATATTATCACCAGCCTAGAAATGAACAAGTTTAGATATGCATCAATCCAGATCCCAGATAACAGGAGTTGGGAGAGTGGGAGCTTAAAAGTTTACTCACTTCCCCACGATGCAAAATGTTCTTGAACATTTCTACCATAGTTACAGTTGTCTTCAAAAAATAAAAAGAAACAGAGTATACCAAAAAAACTCATGAACATGGTGATACGTATATAACTTCCATGCTAACCTGTGTCAGCCCCAATACTTCAACCTCTTCACCAACTTTGATGATCCCTTGTTCAACATGCATGACCAGTTACAACAGTTCCACGTCCCTTCACATAAACCAAAAATGGAGGAAGGCTCATATAATATGAAGATGAGAGAAGATGTTGAGTGAAATATTAAAGGCCTACCTGAATTGAAAACACATCGTCTATTGGCATTAAAAAAGGAGTATATGTTCCTTTGGTTGAGGCGTTGGCCCATCTGGAGCAGAAACCACAAGAATTCCACCATCCTTTTGAGCAGCTCCAGTTATCATGATCTGCAGTTTGGCCCAATGCCTCAAGTGAAGTTAATCCATACAGATATTAATCATATAAAAGATCATGCTTTTTTTTTAAACAAGGCAACGTCAATTTGTCCAGTATACAAAAAAGGAAAACTCGCACACACACCCACTAGAGTCATAATTTAGCCCCAGAAAATGGATCAGGTAATGAATCTTAATCTGTCTGATCATATGTTGCTAATTTAACATAGTCAGACACTAGCTATCGCTCGTCTTGAAGATTACCTTAACATAGTCTGCATGTCCTGGGCAACCAACAGGGGCATAGTGCCTCCTAGCTGTCTCACTCCACGTGGGCCTACAAGGTTAAGATAAGACCTATGATAAACCCAAGAGATGTGTACAAAAGTAGAATACTACAAAATTTAGTTCTAAATCATTCACTAGATGAATAATTTATGTATGGAATACAAAATTGAGGGAAGCTATAAAACCATAGTTTTGTTTCTCCCTGTAGCAATTATAATTCCTCTTTTCCTCTCTCTCATCAAAGGCAGTAGCATTGGCTTTACTTTCTTCAGCTAGCACCTGATCCACAAACTTGACCGACTTGTTTAAATGGTGTCCAGTACTACTCCTGAATCATACAAAAATAAAACCACATATGGAATTGAATAACTAAAATTTCTCTCCTCTATTGAAGTGTCAGAATATGGAAAGTACCCCAAAACCTTCGTAATTGCGGCAGTTAATGCGGTTTTCCCATGATCGACATGCCCAAAGTCTCCACATTTACATGGGGCTTTCTGTAAAGAACAACAGTGAAAAAAGAAACACATTTTAAACAAACCAAAAAAGATATAATGCAAACATCATTCTTCAATGGATACACTATAGGCATCTCTATCTTCTAGTCACATAGAGGAAGAACATAGGAGTTATAAATAACAAAATTGTCAGCCCAACAAGAATTTAACAAAAACGCCTAATATGATCTATTAAAAGTCTTCTGTAGGTATTGCATTATTAAAAGGCAATTCTTCAAGAGTACTGGTAGTTCAGCCGTTTCGTTAGTTGCTTAAGGGGAGAAGAGGCTTTTAGAGGAGTAGATCATTGGCACTTAAGTAGCTATTACTGTGCTGGTTAGTTCCCAATGAACAAAACTAAATCATATCTGTATTTCCATAATCCAAACGCCTCGCAAAAGAATGCACCTTTCTTGGTGTTCATGTACATAAGTTGGATTATCACATGCAATGATAGAGATATAATTAACTAAACAAGACAAAATGAAACAAAAACACACTGGCCCCACAACCAGGAAAACTTCAATATAATATTAAAAAAAAAAAAAAAAGACACACTCGCACCCACAAAAAGACGAAGCCTACGCCTCAAAAACCTCAAAAACGATGGCCTTACATTCTAGTGAAAGTGGCCATGGATCTCCACTGCGAAAACAGACCCAACCCAGGGACATGGCTGCAGAGCCTATCGAAGGCAGAGAAATGGGATATCAAATTCAATGAAAGAAGGCGCTTTCTACAAGGAGTTCTGATAGCAAAGGAAGCCATGGGATTAGCCACAGAGATGAAAGGAAGCACTGAGATAAAAAGAGACGGAGGATGAGGAAGAAGGGATCATGGAGGGGTTTTGAATTAGTGTGAACTGAACAGTCATAGGTAGTTACTGTCCTACACGCTTGCTTCAGTTCTAGTTGGCGCCGTAATCAAAATTTTAGGGGCCAAGCAGTTGTAGAAGCTTTATCAAGATATATAGAGAAAACTTTTTTAAATATAGAACCCAAAAACTCATCTTACCCTCCAGTATAAGATGTCTCACTTTCATGCGAGAGAAAAGAAATCTAGAACTAACAAACGAATTTGCATTCAATGAGATTAAGTTGTCTTTATTGTTTCATACTTGAGCTGGCCTCGTGTGATAAAGTGAAGCAATATGTGTGTGCGAGCATGTTTCCAAGTCTGAGCAGCCTGTGAAGTAGTTAGAGTTGTCATGCATTCGCATTACCCAGTAATGGGGGTGAAATGAGAACGTCCAGAATCTTCAAATGAAGAGACTAAAACAATAGAAGATTGTTTCCCATAAAAAAAATTTGAAAAACAAGAAATATGACAATTTTTCTGTTACAGTCAAAGAATATATGTGATTTGTTAGACGCAAGTCTAAGTATATAAGACTTTACACACGAGAAAACCATTCCTTTGGTCAAGCATTTTACAAACTACAACTTTTGATAGTTACAAAAACAATGTATGACCAAACTGTGTATAAAAGAGAATCCTCATTTTATCGACCATGACTGTTTCGGAAAAAATTGAAATCCCAACGACGCATTAAACCATCCATAATATGGCTTGCCGGATTCTTAACAACAGTTACTGTGGCTTTTGTATTATGAGAAACGTCAGTGTCTGATGAACGTTGTACACTAGCAGAACTATCACTACGAGCAGAAGCACTTGGGTGGCCAGAATCTGCGACTAATGAAGTGTCCAGTGGTGTTCCCCTTGAGGATAGACTAGGTTCTTGGCATGGCTCAGAAGCCAAATTTTGGGAATTAGAATTTGAATCAGCTTTCAAGGGTCCACAGACCTCAGTTGTAGCGGAAATGGTTTCATCTTTTGAATGCATGTTTTTTACTACAGAGGAAGAGGGTTCTGTCTCCAAGGCCTTAGAAAACTCCTCTGAAGAAGTTTCTTTTTCTGATGGTTCTGCAGACACAGTACTAACACTGGGTGGTAGTTGTTCTTCCTGTTGACGTCTTATTTCCAAGTCTTTTAGTGACTCGATCACTGCTTCCATTAACATCTGAATAATAATATGGACAAAATCGAACATGAATAAAATAAAAACCAATACATCATGATGTACTTGGATTATGTGAAAGCCAATAAATTGACTCACTCTTTTTTCCTCCTCTGCACTAGATGGAAAACCTGTCAGGTCATCGAGTGCATATTCCACATATTGATCATCATCCAATGTGGCTGGAACTTGGGGACCATACGGATAGCCATTTGACAGTTCAAAGCTAATCATGTTGGATGACGATGAGGAAAGATCATTCAATTTCTCATCCTGCAGTGCAAGAATATCATGCAAAATTAGTGACACTCTAGTTCCTCTTATTGTTTAGTCTCCTCTTCCCTTCATCTTATGCTCCTTAGTCTCTTTCTTGTTTAGTTTATTTTTCAACATTTTCCCTTACTTCATCTGAAGCCAAACGTTTGAATCATTCTAATAATATTGCTGGGAGTGTTCCAATATATAATAGGAACATATGTCGTGCATGCATACGATAACGGCTGGCATATGTGTCTCGCATAATAATACCATTGAACAGTTTAAAAATTGGTATTTTGAACATAGCTTAAAATTATCTCCATTTTCACCAAAAATAAATTATTTAGATGATTAAAAAAATCAACATATAGTAACTATCTTATGTCCAAACTTTTCTAACCCACTATCTCCAATTTTGTGGGGTTATAGCCGTTGTTACAAACCACCCCAATCTCATGTAAACAGAGAGAAAATAGAATTGATATTAAAAAAAATAAAAAATAAAAAGCCTCCCTCCCAGCACCTCACCTGCATGAGGGCATAAGGAATGTGTGTGGGCGTGTACATATTAATTTGAAGTTAGCACCCACCAATGTTCCAATCAATTCAGATATCGTTGAGAAACTTTGCCCTACAAATATTCCATAGTCATCATGCCATTATGCACAGCATAAATTTACTAGAATTCGAAGGGTAAGAACAAAAGATATGCAGAACACAGAAAAAAATTCAAGGTAAAGAAGAAAGGAGATACCTCATGTTCACGATGTTCATCTTTTGAAGAAATATCCGAAGGAACCTGAGAGAAGTCGTATAATATTTCTTATAAAACAAAAACTAGAAAAATAAAATTCTTGCCACTAATGAAATTTAAACAAATTCAAGTAATGGCAGCTCAAACAGCCACATCTTAAGGGGCCATGTGATAAGATTTTCAGGGGATCAATAACGTATGTTTGAAACTTTGCATGTTATTCTACAATTAAGTATATATAAATAATACAAACCTCCATCCTACTCATAGGTCTTTTTGAACGGACTTGCTTAATGGCATCTGCTGTACTACTTGATGGTTCTGCAACCAACGAAGAAACAATATATTTAGATAAAGAGGTTACCAAATGTAGATCTAGACAGAAACCAGTGCAGTGAGAATAGTTAAGAAACACTAGGTACTTGAGTCATGCCTTTGTATTCAGATGGTGATTCTTCATCATAACCTACTTTATGCACAAATCTCCAACCATCCTGAATGTAGAATTAGTCAACTTTGCAAAAAACTACAAGAATAAAACTTAGCAATTTGACCAACACAGAACCCAATGAGATGCATTGCAGAAGAATTTACCTTACCAATGTAATCATTCACGGTGTCAAAAAATGATCCCACAACCTCATCCTCTGGAGGTTGCAAAACATTGTGAAAAAATATGTTTATGGAATCAAAGTAAAACTGAGGACGGGGAGAGTTGTGGTCTCCGTCAAATTTAATAATGTTTTTGTCTCCCTGCAAAACATAGACAGACATATTATATTTAAGATCCAAAAGGCAGGGCAAAAAGAAACTGTGAGAAGATAAAACAAAGGGCACATGAAGTGAAATATAAAAATGAAAATATGAAAATCGGAGAACCAAAACATATCCTGACTAAGCAACTTTGAATATATAGAAGACAAATTTTATTGACCTGGCAGCATCAAGAATGCTCTAAATTAACTGCAAGGCTTCCTATGACATGAGGACTAAGAGTCTAGGACTAACCCAACAGAGCATGGAGAAATTCAGTTATGCAAATCAGTTTGTAATGAAAAAAATTATGAATTGAAATTCTTATAGACAAACTTACCATGTAAGCCTCAAATATACGATCTGAGTGATGAGGGCGTATAAAATCATCATCAATGGCATGCCCTAGTAGAGCAGGAACAAAACAACACTTGGCCACCTGCAATAGTAGCAAGTAACAGATAAAAATATTAAATGTAGAAAAATAAACACATACAAAGCAAAATGTATTTTTATTTTATAATTTTTCCAAAATAACTCCTCAAAAGTTTTGCATTGGGTCCAGAAAATCTATTTTCTGTACGATTTCTATGCTTATGAAGTCCCACATTGACATATATATATGCAACAGGTGAACATAATGATCGGCATGTTTTCTTCTTTGATAGTCTTTGCCTCTTTCCGTCTATGTTTCCAAAACAATTGGCACCCTAACCAACACATTGATCCCTCGTCGAAATGACATGCTCATACCCAGAGGCACCAAAATGTTAAAAGGAGATTACAAAACAATGGATCATCCTAGCATTTAATCAAGTGAAAGCAGTCTCCTAGGTCTGCTAAAAGTTATGTCCTCCCAGTTAATAAGAAAACTGTTGCCCAAGATACCTCAGAAACTTTACGTCCATCAACAAGATCCCAACCAGCTTTTACTTTTACATTTACATAGCCTCAGGGACACCAAAAAAATTAGTCTTTGGCAAATACTCAATCGGCTGAGTACGTCTTCCACCAGTATAGCATGCAAATATTTGACAATACACACGTTAAAGACAATTTTAATTACAATCTTTAAGATGCAGCAATAAGGCAAGCACCCCCACTGGCCCTACTCCACCTCAACCAACATTTTTTTAATTTCCTTGTACCCTTTTAACTAGTTGAGACTTTGTACCATTTGGATAAAACTAGCCCATCTAACTGATTTACTGGCCAGGAAAGCCACCCCAACCTACGAAAACTTAAATTTATCCAGTTGAATGGCTGAAGACATCTACTCAGTAAAATTTTAAGAAATTCTCCTATGAATTACTTACTAATAAATGTGTTTTAGCCACACACAAAAAAGGACAGGATGTAGTAATATCATTCCTTCAAGTCAAGCTAAGGAACAAAGCTCAAGTATGGATGGAGAATTTTAACTTGAAGGGGGGGGGGGAGGAATTATAATAGTTCACTAGTTTTGTCTGTCAAACTAGTCAAGCATACATACAATCAAACAAATGAAAGTAACTTCGTTGATAAGATAACCTTAATAGTGTTCAGGTCCGTTATATCAAATTTGGCCTTCTTCTGGATTGCTTTTCGCATGTATTGGATTGCAAACTTTACCTGTAAAAAGAAAAACAAAGTTTAAATAAACTAATGCCACAAATTTATCACCGGTAAAAGAAGTTTAAGCAATTATGATTCATCGCCCAAACATATATCAGATTTATCAATAAATAGAGAGTCCAAGGGCAATGACAATTTAATCTTCTGGAAAGAAAAAAACATGGGATACTTGCTATCGAAGAAGCATGGACAATGACAAGAATAAGGCAACACAACAAAATCTAAAGTGCCCAGGTGCTATATTAAGTGTCCCTCCTGTCTAGTATGATTGTCCAACACATGTGTTGGAAGTCCATGTCTCCCAATCAAACTTCTGCTTTTAATATCAAATCATATACCATAGACTGAAGGTAAATCATATGTGAAGAAACAGTAAAATATAAAATGAGGATTGCCTAAATGCTTTAGATAGTCAGACATCTATGACTATATATACTGATTTTTTTTTTTTAAATGAATATACCCACAGTGAACTTCGGCAGACGGACTTTGTATGTATCTACCAATTCCATCATCAAATTAACCAAATCGGAGAAGGGACTGTCTAAAACCATTGCAGCAATTGAAGGATCCTCAGCTCCATACATAAGGCTGCAAGAATACATTAGTCAAAATACTATATATGAAGTGCTACACAACCAGAGTGTAGTAATTGGGTTGGGGAAAAAAAACAACAAAAACACATGGGTATAGCACTTTTAACAAAGATTTGCTTTAATGGAAAAAATATGTAACATTCATCTCAGAAGGACATAAATCCATTACAATTATTTTAACAGGTCTCCACAAATTCAGAACTACAAACTACTTTTAAAATATAGTCCTCATTCTGAGGATTAGTGGTATGAGCATGAGATTGGCAGATACACCTCCCTTCACAAGCCATTTCAGCCACCATCTCACAGACTGTAATCCCTTCATTATTGTTTACCATGATCATTATCAAAATCTTAATAGAGGAAGTCCCTGCATAAATGTTTGGCTCAAAACATGCTAGCTCGCATTCTAAGAGGCCCACAAGTCACAACAATAAGGTCAACTATGTGGCTTCTTCAACAATCAGTCAACTTCTAGGCAGTAATTAACTACAATAATAGAGTAATTATGGACCGCGTCACAATCTCTGCCACAACCCCAAGTATGACTAGTGAACCTTTCTTTAACCTCATTCAAAGTGCAAGCTCAAAAGAAGGCAGAAAATGAATGAAGAATACCTAGTCACAGCACCCATTGAGCGGCCCCATAAGCCAATCAAAGAGACACTTCCATCTGCCCGCAGATAATCAACTATAGCCCTCAGATCATCCTTCTGAAAACAGTGAAGAATGTTAGACAGCAATTTCAAAGTGAAGAATGGCAGTGAAGCAACTGGTGACTATCCATATGCAAAATCCCAGCAGGGTGGTGCCAATATGCAAACATTTAGCAGAGGATAAACTTAATTTATCAATTAGCCCTTCCATATCATGTACTTCAGAAATTTACTGATGATTTTGATCAGATAAAGATAGGAAAAATTAATGTTACTTATTTCCCCTCCCTCCCTCTCACCCCCACACCCCCCGCCCCCAAAAAAAAAAGAGCAGACTAAACAAAAATAATACGACCACACATATAATATTTCTTCAATGGTCATGGAGCAAGCACGTACTTCATTCCAACCTAGAGTGACATGCTCCCCTCCAGAAAGTCCAGATCCCGAGAAATCCAGAGTAAAAACAGTAATATTTGAAGGAAGCAAAATTATAGCAGCTTCACTTGAATCAGCCCTGCATCCACTGTCATATACATTGTACCAATGTACCCAGTAAGCATAACCTTATTAAATTGAAATTATGCAATACCAAACAATAACCAACCAAAATATTATAAGATTTTCTTAATATAAGATGGAAATGTAAATTTTTGGTTCAGCAGCTACTGTTTAAACTAAAGGAAGTCGTATAGGACATTGAGTGCCAAGATTCTTCCATATACTTTACGTGTCTTGTTTATCACTTCTTTTCTTATATGCCAAATCATCTATTATAACTGTTCTTCAGCACAAAAAAACATCTGAACTTTTTGTTAGTCAAAAAGCATTTTAAGAAAAGTTATCAAGTTAACTGGATTATGTTGAAAATGCAACATATTCCATGTGGTCACCCTGTAAAATGAACCACATTCATACATTTATAAAAGTAAGCTTCGAACAAAATTAAAAAAGAAAGAGCCTAAAAATATTATAATTGCAAGTTAACTTCAAGTTACATGCTTTATAGACGAGTGAATTACACTTACCTCCTGAGGTTTATGAAACCAACGTGAACACATCCTCTAGCTTCATATTATACAGAGACCTCACTCAGTGTTGATTTTTCCATGGGGTAAATATGTCTTGAAAAATTTACACAGGGAGGCATATGTGTTTGGAAAAAATTTTAATCAAAAAGCAACATAGGGGAGGTTAGTGTAGTTTACCCTTTTGGTACACTCAAAAGGGAAAAAAGAAGAAGAGTGATCAGCGAATCACAATATTCAAAGCACTAAGGCCAGAAATGTTTAATATGCAACTGTACTGTTTTAATGGAAACGCCAACTGCATGCTAAACTACTAAAAATATTAAGCCTGAGAGTCACCTGTTTCCATGGCAATATATCACGCATGGCAGAGGCTTTCCTTCAGGACTAACAATAGGCATGTAATGACTGCACTGAAGAACATCGTCCCGGCTGTTTTTGATCTGGAGCATATTAAATTTCAGATGAAAGGAGGATAACACAGTCCTTCAACTCAAATATAAAAAGATAATTTAACAAAAGAATGATTATGATGGAAACTAACATGACATAAACAAGAAAAGATGTTATCTATTGAATTGGTAAAAGTTCAGGATATCACACACATACATACATGTAATATTATAAATTTTCAATATTTTTCTTGTCCTACAGTTTACAGTTTCAAAATAAGATTTTACCAGCATAATGAATTTAATTTTCGAATCCTACCTCCACATCCTTCCGTTGATACCATTTCCCTTTCAGCATGAACTCTTGATCCAATAAATCACTTTTTGGGTCATATTCAGCTCTGCATCCCAATGATGAATACACTCATTATGTCATAATAATTAAAAGTATAAATATGAAATAAAAACATGGCAAAGTGATATATGAGACATGTTGACAATGCAGGTCAAGTCGTCTAGGGGCATAGCTGCAGAGAGATAACCGGAAATATGTAGCTATTCTATAACAAGCATAATGCATACATGAACATTGTATGCATAATTCTGCCCTATGACCTAAATTGTGATTGAGAATCTATCATGCCCTCAAAGGTAGAAGCTTGAGCCTCTTGTAGTATAAGACTTAAACAGATTCTTATTCTTACTTCAATGAAATAACTGCATTTCTTTGCTTTTTCTTTTCAGGGAAAAAACATATATATTCTTTTCCTTGAATTTTGAAATAAGAAACAGGCAAATAGCAGATTCAATATGCTACTCAAACACTCAATGATAGACCTAGAATCACCCAAAAGAATAATGTATAGTAAGAAATCTGGATTCTGGTGTAACAAAGACCCAGGAGATATTTTCTATTCTTGCCAAAAACTATTTGATCGTAAGATCTCACTTTTAGACCACAAAAAGCAATAAGAACTAGTATGTTTAGTATAAAATCCACTGCTTTTCAATTAATATATAGTGTTTGTAGTACCATGTGAGGTAAAAGACACATCACATAAGCATCATACTTTCAAGGAATACCCTAAAGAAAAAAAAAATCCAACAAAGATAAAAGTGCTTGCACAATTTTTTTTTTGCCCCCCCCCCCCCCCCTCTCTCTCCCGGAGGAAGGGAGCAGCTCTAAGGAGCAAAATTGAGGATGTCAAATGGTCAACATGAACGCCAAAAACCAGAATATCAGCAACTAAGGATTTCCTTAAGGTAACTTAAAAATAGATCTTGAATTTCGAACACATGAATGATAAGCTAAAATGATGCGATAGCACACCAATCAAAATATAAAGATAATTCTCTGTTTACTTCTGTCTATCCAAGTTCTTCACGTCCAAAAAAAAAATGGAGTTGGGTGATTCACAACTAAAGTTAACCGATTCTAAACAGTCCAATTACTCTTAGTTAAGTTGGGGCTTTGCAAATACTAAAAAACAAAACTTTGAATTCCATCACAATCCAAATGAACAAAACCAAGAATACCAAGTATAAGCAAATGCCCATATAGGATTTTAGTAAGAATTAGAAGAAGAAAGAAAAAGTCAGCATTAGAGAGAGAAGGAGAGGATAGGAATAAAAAGATTTGATACCTTGGCGGTCGAATAATGAAGTTTACAAGCTGTTCCATAGATTCAAATAATGAAGATGAAATCTTTCAACCCTTTCAGCAAATAAGCCTCCAACATATATCAATTTATATATTTGAAAGGAAAAGAAGTAACCAGGAGAAAAAGTGAGAAAGGGAAGGCTCTTGATGGGTGATGACAGTTTTTTGAGACAGGGAAGAAGTAAAGAAGAGGAACAGAAAGAGAATGACCGGCTTTTGTTTTGTTGGTGTTGTTTTCCAGTTGTTCATTTTTCTTGAAATCAACAAAAAAAGAAAAAAAAGAAAAAGAAATGTCTTGTTGCCAATTGCCACTTATGCCTGATGTTTGTCCCTCGCTGCCTCCCTGCCCTGGCCCTTCATACATGCGAAACTTCGAGGTAGTTGGGTATGGCCGTATGGTCATCTCATATTCATATGGGTTGGGTGCTTCCTTGAGGTGGAGTCCTCAATTTCACTCGTGTGCTTACTTCGCACGTGAGAATGATGGCTCCTGTGTTTTGGTGTAATTTTTTAAGTATTTATTATTAAGCCTTTTAATAAAATTATGATACATAAGTAAAAAAAAAAAATTAATGAGTTATGGGTGTAATGTCGAGTTTTAAAAAAGATTAAATTTTATTTTTATCCCTGATTAAATGAGTCATTCTCAAATTGATACTAAAAAAAATTGTAAATTAATAATTCAAACAAGATAATTTCACTAATTTAATCCCCCCCTCAATGTTGGTTACAAAAATTGAGGGAATGAGCAACCTATACTGTTAACAATGATGGCCTTTTAAGTAAATGTCTGAATACAAAATAATTTTAAACCAACACTTAATTATTACACTTCATTGTTAATAGTTTAATTTAAAATAATTCATCTCTATTTAGTATTGAGTTGATATTTGATACACTATCGGTGGATAATTTTTTGTCCACCAGCGATATTTAAATTATACAATGTATCAAAAATAATTTTAAACATGTTATAATTTGAATATCGTTGGTAAATAAAAAATTATCTAAATTTTTTTTTTTAGTATTTATTATAACAATTTGATTTTTTTTTTCAATTTTGACACTTAAACTTTCCAAAGCTACATATATTAGAAAAGATTATAGGAATATAACAATCTGAACAATAAAACACCAATAAATAAGAAAAAAAAATCAGTATTGTATGATTAAATCAACCTTAATAAAAAATAAGAGAGAATTAAATAAAATTGAGTAAATATTTAAGAAAAAAAATTGAAGTACTTTAGAGGCAAGCTATCCAATGATATAATAGTAATTTTAATTATTCAGCTAACTCAAAATTTGAATTATTTATTCCATTTGGACAATCATGCTAATGGAGTAATCCCACTTGTATTATGGAGGGTGGAAATATTTATGTGAGGATAATGACTGGACAACTTTCTACCACCCCTACATGATGATGCAGAAGTGTTACCCACCACACTAAATGGCTCCACTTTTGCATTATGTTATTATTTGTGTCAGCAGCGCATATTGATTATGAATATTGAATGTTAATAACGGCATCTCACTGTTTCAGAGCATTCTCGTTCCGTCAAATCATGCTAATTATTAATGTCCAAATTCTTCAGGGAATCAGTGAACAACCGGAACAACCATGTCCATGAATGAGGTTGCTCTCCACAATCATTATTATCAGCTACGTAGGATTTTTCGTTGCAAATGCCAAATATGCTAAATAATATGATTTTCTGACATCGCGTGAGTTAAGACACCTGTTGTTATTTCTTCTCATTTATTATCCCCAACTCCTGATTAACAAAAGGCAGAGAGACAGAGTACGGAGATTCCAAGTTTATCCTTTTTACGCTGCCCTGTATATTTCAAATTACTTGTACATGTGTGTATATTGGAATATTTTTTTTTATACAATATTCAATAGAGCCCTACGCAAATATTACAGAAAGCTGGAGATAAATTAATCTAAATAAAAACATTTAATTTGTTATAAATATATTCAATTATTTTAATAATATATTATTTAAAAGGACGATTCAATATACAAAATTTTTATTTAATAAAATTTTAAAAAATAAATATACATAATTTTATTTTTATAAATAGAGAGACTGTCTTTAAAATTTAAATTAGTGACTTTTAAATTATAAAATAATAATTTTATTGTACTAATATGTTATTTATATATTATAATATATTTTTCTATTTTGGACATAAATTATTTTTATTTTTATTGAGAAATAAAAGCTCTATTTAAAAAAAAAACAAAAGTATCAAATTTACTTAATAATTTTGATAAAAAAATTTATTACTGTAAACAATAATATATGCCTGTGCTAGTGTAATAAGATAATTGGCTAGCAGAAAAAAGAAAGGGGACAATATGATTCAAAAGAT
Organism: Gleditsia sinensis; assembly: GCA_037074535.1. Taxonomy (NCBI): domain Eukaryota; kingdom Viridiplantae; phylum Streptophyta; class Magnoliopsida; order Fabales; family Fabaceae; genus Gleditsia; species Gleditsia sinensis. The sequence continues at coordinate 84,486,277 of CM073463.1, forward strand.
ACTTTAATTATTATTAAATAATGAGAACTTTAATTTAAAGGTCTCAAATCTAAACTCATGCCACTCTATTCTAATTAAGACAGCCGTTTGAAACTTCATTGAACTCAAAGCAGATTTTGGACAAGCGTATATAGAAAACCTAACTTTGTTCTATTGCTAGGGTTATTTAGAAGTTTTTTTTTAATTAAAAATTGAAAATAATCATAAAGATGTGTTTATTGTTATTTTTAAGAAATATTTTTAAAAATATCAAAAAAATATTTTTAAAATTTTCAATATTTATAACGATATTTTTTTAAGGGTGATATAGAGGCTCTTGGATTTCTCAACATTCAGTTTTATTTTTGATTAAAAATTAAAAATAATTATGAAAATATATTTGTTTACTGTTTTTTATAAAAAAAAAATATTTAATTTTTTTTTGAAAACATCAAAAAAATATTTTTAAAATTTTCAATATTATAATATAACTTTTTTGTAATTATTTTAAATTAGTTATGTCTCTGTATCCTACGATTTGGTTGCTTCCTCTCTAGGTCACTTAATTAGTTGATCTGTATGAAGCATCGAAAAGCAATTGTTACGAATTAACCGTTGTGAAGTTGTTACCCATGCCATCATGTACCAAAAATAAAAAAAAGAAGTTGTTACCCATCCAACCGTTAATCCGAGGACAACACCCTTGACGCGTGCGAACATTACAGAATGGGCTCCACATAAAATCTGACACTGCTCTGTCCGTACTACTTACGACAAGTCACAACACGAAGAAAAAGAGAGGCAAAACCCTGGCGCCGTGAGATTTGAAGACCGGTGGTGTCTTTGGGAGCATTTTTCTCTTTTTAAATTTTGGTTATATATTTTATTCAATGGTATTTTTTATTTATTTTTTCTCTAATTTTATTTTCTTCTTATTTGGAGTATTTTTTCTTTTCTATAAAAAATGTTAGAGTTTTAAAATTTTATAGTTCTTATATTTAAATTATGATTTTTTATTTGTATTTTAATAAAAAAATAATTATTAAAAATAATTGAAAGATGCATTATTTCTTTACTAATCATTATCTATTTTTTTATTATATTAATTATATTTATGTAATATTAAATTATAAATTTTAATATAATATTTTTAAATTAACATTTAAAAATATATATTTTTTATATTAATTTTAATTTTTTATTTGTTTGACTCTGTATTTTAAATGTTGTTAGTCTTTATGGTTGACGTGATTTTTTTAATCATAATTTTATAAATGAATATCCAACCAAAAAAAAAAAGTTACAACCTCTTACGGTACATTAAAACATGATATTTTGAATAAGTTAAATAAAAATTTAATTTTTTGGTCGAAAATTTTTACTTGTTTTTTTTTAAATTATAGTCTGATATGTTTTTATATTTCCTTCAAAATCAATCTATCTTATAGAACAATTTTAAGAATATATTTTTCTATATAAATTTGTGTTTGATTATCCAAAAAAGTTCCATCATTCTTAGCTATTACGAAATTGCAATTTTTCGTGTACCTTAAATATACATCATGCTTGGTAACTTAAATTTCAAGAATAATTAGGTTCATGAGACCCAAGGCTAGCTCTATCAAAATTTTCTATCACCTAACTACCTTACCTAAAATTTAGGTGGCTCAAAGTTTTGAAGTAAGTTGTCATTTATGAATAATATATATAATCGTCAATTTTACGAAGATTCAAAGAGCTGAAACTCCTTATTATTAGATAGTATTTTGTGTAAATAATTGAATTTATTAGGTTCACAATTAATCTTAAGGTATATACATAAGAGAGCTATCTCAAGCTATATATTAAGAAAAAAAATAAAAAAAAACCGCCTTGGAGAAGGAGTGGCCATGAGAGAATATTTACAATATTGTACAAAACAAAACAAAACAGACTTATGAATTATGATTCCGCAACGTCTATTGCAAAGCTGTTTGAGGAAGTTCTTTTCAGCTCGTGCCTCATATCATAGGAAGACGAGCTTGACTCGTCTTTAATTTCTTTGCTTTTATCAGAATGGAAAGTTTTGAGCCACAGAAAAACTGAGTGGCATGGATAACAGAAAAAAAGTTGATGGTGGATTAGACTAATTAATTAAGAGACATCAATGGTGGGGACGACGATCGAGGTTATGGAAGGGAGTGCATGCAGGGTGAGATGAATTATGAACCATTTGGTTTAGGCTCGATCGAAAGGGTATTTCAAGCAGACGAGGGCCTCTCTCTGCGAAGCTCCTTATCCAGTGGTCCCCAGGAGTCCGAAGCTTGTCTTTATCGCCAACAACAACCATTTGTCAAGCATTGTTTGGCTACTGCAAAGAGAATTTTGGGAAAAACCTTTCGTTCTGGGAATATCTTCACACTCCTTTCACTTTAATCTCTGTTCATAATTAATTTAACCTACCATTTCTTTTAGAATCAGTCAGGAATTTCTCGATTTTAAATACTATAAATATACATCTTTTGGTTATGTTGACCATTTGTCTCAAAACATGAGAAAAAGTTCAATCAATCTCAGCGGAGTTAATGCTTAAAATTTTGACTACTATTTCTTGTTGACATTTATATATATATTTTTAATGATTTTTAAATAAAACCTAACTTGACTTTAAATCAGTACTAGTGTATGACTGGTCCCATGCATAAAAATTTGTTGTAGGACATGTTATTATATAATAATATATAATATTATAAGTTATATCATTTAATTTAATTTAATTTGCTATTTTTTGTGAAATTAAATCAACTATTTATTTTAAGGGAAAGGACATAATTTATAAATTTAGTAGGCTAACTTAACTAAAAAATAATAATTACATTGCAGTTAATGGAATTTTATTAAAAAAAATGAGAAAAATTGTTGCTAATGAGATGTTACATAGAATCAACATTTTGTTGAAAATAAACTCATTCAATTTTTAACAAAAATTCATAAAATATTGGTATTTATATAATTGTTGTGTGCATGATTAAAAAGTTATAAAATAGTTATAATCCAAATTTAAACCAATTTCTACATATGTATTGTGATAACTATTAAAACTATGTAAGTTTACTTTATCTTCGTCCCTTCAATTTCCTTTTTTTTAAAGAAGAGTAAAGACCAAGGCGATGAAAATTTGCTTAATTAAGTTTAACAAAATGTCACATCTCTAATCTTTGGCGAGACCAGAGAGGCAACTCTTCAAACAGAAGTTCCCTTTATTTCTTTCCTTATTATATAATCTTACTGACTTCAAACAATGTAATATCCGTTAAAAGGCCAAGTCAGAGCATTAATATAAGTAGAAGAACCGAAAGGCAAGCTATGATCATGGATTAAGCCACTAATTCTAAGGTCTTTGCAGAATGTTGGGAAAATAAACTTTTGAGAACCTTATCTATAATATTACTAGTCCATGCTTCACTTGGTGTCCCTTGAGGGACCATGAGCTATTTTCATCCACTCATAGCTCACCCCTATCTATTTTGGAATCGCCAGGAGAAGAGTGTTTGCCCATCGACCCCTATTTTACACGAGGCTATCAAACTATACTTCCCACTCTGTATTCTCACTGTCTCTGACACCCGGACACAACGCGCAATTCCGGTTGAACCAAGTTCGAGCCTTGCAGCTTTAGCCATTTTCCGACTGTGTTCTGGTGAGTTCTTTGTGCCAATTCATTCGAAACTTTTCTCCGGTGTGGATTGGAAATGTTGACGTAATCGGTCAAGAACATTTCTCTGTTGATTGCGAATTTACACAGACAAGGAATTTATGAATGTTAGCAGAAAGTCTGTTTTCTTTCCCATCACCATTTCAGCCATCGTGGTACTTTCTCTTAAAAGAGGAGTTAAAGAGAATGTATGATGGTTCACAAGTCAGCGTGTTGAGTGCTAAAGTGCGGAATATGATCTTCATTTATTTTAACAACCCCACAATTTCTTTTGTGTTGGTTAATGTTTTGCGTGTTATAAATGAAGAAAACGGTGTGGGTTATTTTGTGGTTATTTTTGTCATTTGTAAGAATAGCTACTATTTGACGTTGATGCCTTAGGAGACATGGTTCACGAGAGGCACGCTTCATGCCCGAAATATGTCATCAATGAACCACGATAGCCCAGAAGTTCATGATTACTAGCAAAAAAGTCAACCCTTTAAACCTTATACTTTTGTGTCAACTTTTTTAAGCATTGTAAAACACAACTCAATCTTTCATCATTATATGTTTTCTTATAATTAAAAGACACTACCACTATTTGGTCTGAACTCTGAAATTTGATATTATATAGAACCAAACCTGGTAAATTCTAGATTCTTTATCTTAATTAGATGCTAGTGCATAAAGTCGGATGATCGTAGCCTCTTTTGATGACTAATATAAAATCTACCCTGACGGGTAGTAGTGTGAAGGAGGAGGAATGGAAATTCTACAAGGGCAAGCTTAAGTATCAATGATTCCAGTGAGGCGGGTCACAATTGAGACAAGAAATGGTATCCGATCAAGGACAAAGTTTGATTGTACTATATTACCGGAAAGAAATTTGATTTGACTAGCCAAACATCCTTGCAAATTTTCTTAATGAATTATTTGTCTATTAGTTTTATGCATCTAAGCTGATGTTATGCTAGTGCATCTTATAGGGCCTAATGATGGCCCTGACCAGAATGACAAGTTAGGTTATTGTAGGATTTGCAGATGAATTTTAGGATGATCTTATTTGAGACATCATTAGTCAGCAGTCATCATTTAAATGTGGTATCGGGATATCAGAAGAACATTATGTTCTAGATCATAATACTGTATGTTTTTTTTTTTGCTTAATCTCAATTGTGGAATTGTAGATGTAGTCAAATACGAAGTCTTGATTTGAGAGTCGTAGCAGGACAGCAGATAAGCATAATGCTTTGGACCATAATGCTGTATAATTTTGTGCTTGATCTCAATTATAAAATTGTAATATGTAATCAAATTGATTCTTTTTTACTGGGGTGGGTGAATTCTCATGGTTGCATTATGTTCAGTAAGGAGCAGAACATGGCACAGATTTTGGCACCTTCTACACAATGGCAGATGAGGATCACAAAAAGTCCTGTCAATGCAAGCCCCATTTCTTCAAATATGTGGAGTTCTTTATTTTTGAGACAACATAAGAAAGGTGCATCTACCAACTCTGCTAAATTCAGAGTGCTGGCGATCAAGTCTGAAAATAGTACCGTCAACAGGATGGAGGATCTGCTTAATTTGGACATCACTCCATACTCTGAAAAAATTATTGCTGAGTACATTTGGTATCTCATATCACTCTGTCTTCCCCTGCCTCCCTCCCTCTCCCATATGTATATGTATGCATGCTTGTATGTATGTTTATATTCAACACTGAATCAAATCCTAAAGGTAGTTGTAATAATAAATAAAAAAACCTTTGCTATAGGATCCAATTATGAATAACCATTTCCAGTTCTCTGCTTCTGTTTGAGGAAACTGGTATTTAACAATGTATATTATTTTGAAACAGGATTGGGGGGTCAGGAATTGATATGCGCAGCAAATCGAGGGTATGTTATTTCTAAGTTGTGAACAGGCTAGGAAAAGGCAATATTTCATTCTTAGTTATGTTTGATTTATCACATGCTTTCTATGAACTTTCTTCTATAATATTTCAGACAATACCACGGCCTGTCAAACATCCGTCTGAGCTTCCTAAGTGGAATTATGATGGGTCTAGCACTGGACAAGCACCCGGTGAAGATAGTGAAGTAATCCTATAGTAAGAACCTTGGAATCTAAACTTCCTTTGATATTCCCTTACATTATGACAGGTTAATTTTAGTTTTCTTTTTTTTTTGGGCAGTCCTCAAGCAATTTTCAAAGATCCTTTCCGTGGCGGTAACAATATTTTGGTAAGGGCTGTGACATTGGAAAGGGGTCCAATGATATGTTTATTGAATTTGAGATATAAATATCATGAAGTTAATTTGTATTATATTGTTTTGCAAAGGTAATTTGTGATGCATACACTCCAGCAGGTGAGCCTATCCCCACAAACAAACGGCACAGAGCTGCTGACATCTTCAGTAACCCAAAGGTCATAGCTGAAGTTCCATGGTATATATTTTCCTTATTTTTGTTGTTTTAGGTGCACAAAAAAAGTACAAGTGCACTTTCATGATAATGAATTGTATGCTTTTTTGTGGCGTGTGTGTGTGTTATAGTAACCAACTATTATTTTAAAGTTAGAATACTGCTACTAGGTATCTAACTCTTATACATGCAAAACTGGAGCATATGTTATCTGGTGATGCCTAACCATATAGAGACATGACATTTTTCCTTCTTCACTTGATCGCTTTTATGAATCTTAGTTACTGAACCTTTGGTGTTGAATCATCACCGTATAACAGGAAACATGCTAATGTTGTTGATTGTTTTAAGGTATGGAATAGAGCAGGAGTACACCTTACTTCAAACAAACGTAAAATGGCCTTTAGGTTGGCCTGTTGGAGGCTATCCTGGTCCTCAGGTGATGCCATTCTTGTATTTGCCTATCAATTTTCATTCAGATGTCATGGGAATTTGATAAATTGTTGACATTGATATAATTGAAGTACTTTTCAATCTATTAGGGCCCCTATTATTGTGGTGCCGGGGCAGATAAATCATTTGGCCGTGATATATCAGATGCTCACTACAAGGCTTGCTTATATGCTGGAATAAACATCAGTGGTACCAATGGGGAGGTTATGCCTGGGCAGGTTTTTTTCACACCATTCCCTTTCTTATATGGTTTATGAATCTGTGAACTTATATTTTGTCTTGTCTTACTATTTCATTCGTAAATATTGCAGTGGGAGTATCAAGTTGGTCCTAGTGTAGGTATTGATGCTGGTGACCACATCTGGTGTTCAAGATATATCCTTGAGGTAATTCATTCTACCTACTTTTGGTTATACTACACCTTTGATCCATTTGAAAGGTTAAGCTTTTATAAGAATCAGTTATCCAGTATGGTTCGGGTTCATTAATATATCTTTTTCTAAGGCTCTGTGTTTTGTGTATTGGTTGCTCATGTGCAGGTGCAGATTAGAAAGTCTTAGTTTGTATTAAGCTCGATGTATTGTTATTTGTTTGATTGTTTGCTTGAGAATTTATATGCAATCATCATTTTCTTGAAGTAGTAGCTATTATATATGTGTAATTTTCAACACACCATGCTTGTCTGCGTCTCTTATCTCCAAGTCTTCCCTCCTGTTCCCCAGTTGGATAGTTCAATGATGATACACACTATATCACACACACACACATGAACAGGCATACATATATGCAAACACACAATTCATAAGCAATAAGCATATCTTAATTTTAAAAATCAATAAAAGTTATTTATTCAGCGTTCTTTAAAACAAGTGTGAGGAGCAGGTATAAGGTGGGCAATTGAAAATTATTGACCATCTGTTGTGAACAGAATTATGTCTCTTTGTTCTTGTCACTATTCATTTTGTATTGTCTGATAGGGTATGTTACTTTTTTTGTCTGTTCTGACAGAGAATCACTGAACAAGCTGGTGTTGTTCTCTCACTTGATCCAAAACCAATAGAGGTACTATAATGCTATGATTGACAGTGTTTCTTCATCATTGATAATTATTTAAGTTTTTGCATTCTGCATTGACAGGGTGACTGGAATGGTGCTGGATGTCATACCAATTACAGGTTCTTGGACTTTGCATCTATCATGAATCAAGATAGCATTTTTCTTACTTCCTAGACTACTAAAGTGCTGAACTATCATTTGTTTTTTAGTACAAAGAGTATGAGGGAAGAAGGAGGCTATGAGGCGATCAAGAAGGCAATTTTGAATCTATCACTTCGTCACAAGGAACACATTAGTGCATATGGAGAAGGAAATGAGAGAAGGTTGACAGGAAAGCACGAGACAGCCAACATTAACACATTTTCTTGGGTATGCTTTGAAATTGTTAAATACATATTCTGGTGAAGATAAATAGTGCAATTAAGGAAGAAGTTTATCTTGTTTGAAGCATTCTTTTAAATCTAACTTGCAGGGAGTGGCTAATCGTGGGGCCTCAATTCGTGTGGGCAGAGACACAGAGCAGAAAGGCAAAGGTAATATTACCAACAAGACTTTTGTGGCAACTTGTAGTTGGTCTTGTTAAAAAATGGAGCAGTAAAAACATTTAGACTCCTTATTCTGTCCACAATCATGGGACACTGACGAGTATTATCTCATGAGTATGGTGAACTTGACAAACAAAGTTTAAATTTTTATTAGCTTAAACGTTCTGGATGATTGCTAATTTAACAACTCACTGGAGGATAGTCCGTATGGAAGTGGTTCCTAATATTTTGAAGTTTTGCTACAGCTAAAAGCTAAAAGACCTGTTCAACTGGAGATAGACTTTTCCTCCATGTTTTTCAAAGAATAACCATAACAAAATACTGTAAGCTTAGTGGCTTTATTTTTAGTTAGTTCAACTTACTATAATTAGGACTTCTATATTGATACTTAACTGCCAGAACACTAAGGTCCCACCCTTTTTGTTTTTATTTCGGATATCCTTTCATGTGTTGCAAAATCACGTGCCTTGGTCTTTACTAAATAATTTGTTTTTAACAAAACGCAAGTTTAACATGACCCTATTCTGTTCTGACTGCTCTCATTCTGATTGTCATTAATATCTTTTTCTTTCACTTTAAACTTCTTTGAATGCCAGAAACTTTTAATACTGAGGCTGTTTAGTCGCTCAAATCTTCAAGTCTCACTAGATTCTTATTGTTTGCCTTGCCCATCCTCTTGATTGTAGGTTACTTGGAAGACCGGCGTCCAGCTTCAAACATGGACCCATATATTGTGACATCATTACTGGCTGAAAGTACAATATTGTGGGAACCTACACTAGAGGCCGAAGCACTTGCAGCTCAGAAGTTAGCTTTAAAGGTCTAAATCTATTGGCTGATGATATTCTGGATGGACTCAGAAATCATTTGGGATTAGTTTGTGGGGTGTTGGAAAGCTCTTTTACTTTTATTTTAAACCATATAGACTTTAAGAGATGATTTTGTCATGACAGAAGTTGATAATTGAGTAGTAGGCATCCCAGTTATGGGTTGTCAGATGAAATACCCATTGTAGATTGGAAATCTGGTTGATTATATATCTTTCCATTAATATTTGCATCTGCTTGGATTGAGTTCTAAGACCTCATTAATTCAGTTATATTAGTGTTTCATTAGTCTTTACTCTTTACGCTCTGATGCCAATATTAATAATGCGGTGCTTCTATTTTTCCATCCTGATCTATTTGAGAATCACGCTTAGCTTTAGTTTTTGTCATCCTATACAATAATGGTGAGTTCGAGCATGATAACATGTCATTGACAGATTAGAAACTTAAAACGTCCAACTTTAAACTTCATGATGTTCTCCCCACCCCATTTTTTTTCTTTTCATCTTCTGCTTATTAAATCGTTGGTACCTGATACAAGTAGCAGGCCAAAAAAAAAGGAAAAAAAGAGAAGCAATGCTCTGATGATTGACGATGTAAACATTAAAAAAAAAAGCTTCAAGCTTCGACCTCTTATGCTGCAAAACTGATTCTGGTCATGGTGATATTTAAAAGTAACATGAATAGAAGATTCTTTTCTCCTTCATGGGGCAAACCAGATAATGGCAGAAAGGAATACAGATCATTTCTTTGTAATGAAGGAATTTGTTTTAATGGTAACAGCAAGGAAGAACCATAACGCTGGACTACCTTAGTATTTCAACCTCCTAAGCTCAAGAAAGATAACCAAATTCAGGTTTTGTTTGGCTTTGAGCTTCAAAAGGCCATGGCTTCTGGAGGACATAAATCAGTAGCCTTCACCCTCTTGGTACTAAATCTTTTATTGTACTTCCTTGTGATTGTAATTGCTTCATGGGCAGTGAATCATGGGATTAAAAGGTCTCGTGAAACAGGTAATTTTAAGTGTTTAGTCAGCCGAGAAAATGTTAATCTCTCAATCTCAAATTTAACCTTTATGAACTTTTGGTTGATTATGTGCATATGCAGCATCTGTTTTGTCCCTTCCGGCCCGCATATTTCCAATATATTGCCCAATGGGAAATATGGCAACCGGTGTCTTTATTATTTTCGCTCTCATAGCCGGTGTTGTGGGATTCACCACCTCAGTCACTGGATTGCACAATATTTTCCAATGGAATGCCCCCAGCTTGCATACAGCGGCCACATCTTCATTGACAACTTGGGCACTCACTTTACTAGCCATGGGGTGAGTCTTATCCCTGTCTTCCTTTCATTTTCTTGTTGAATTAGGATTTTGCATCTGGCAAGGTTTGAATCCACCAGGTAATCTTGCTTGGTGGTAAACTTTCTTCAGGGGAATCCCATGGTATCTGAAGACTCATAAGCAGTCTTTTTAGGGAGATTCTTTGAAAGTAATCATTTAGTTCTGCCCAGCCGTTTGGAATCCTATGCATGCTACATGTGTCCTGACCCGTAGTTTTGGAGCAACCTGATCTATCTTACTACCATTTTTGTTTTTGTTAAAAGAAAAAAAAATCCCATGATTATCACATGATGAATGAATGTTATATGGCTACTGCTTCTTATCTGTTGCAGATTTGCATGTAAAGAGATTGAACTTGGTTGGACTGACTCAAACCTGGTAAGCTTCTGCTTTTATTCACTAATAAGAAATGACCAATATCTACAATAACCAATTCAACCGTTATTTTTTACCCAAAAATAAAAAATAAAACTCTCACAAGTACAGTTTCCATTTGATATTGTTTCGGCACTATGGTTTTTAACAAGCATACCGTACGCGAAGAAGGTTTCAACGCTGCATAATTGGTGCATTACAAAGATCTCCATTTTTTTTTTTCATTTTTGCAGCGCGCCTTAGAGACGACCACAATAATTGTAACTGCGACGCAATTGTTATACACTGGTGTTATCCACGTCGGAGTTTCAGAAGTTCTTCCACAGAGAAGTGGCAGAGTCTAAGCTACAGTTTGGCCTGGTGGCGTATGAATGCTCTCAGGAAATTGTTCTTCAATGACTCTAGATTTGTACTTTTTATTTCATCTTTGGGTGACAACATAGATTGCCCATTTGTTTATGTACATCTTCTTGACATTACTTCGATTATGGGTTGCGTGATATTATAGTAATTCATATGCTATCCAAATACTGCGCGAAAATGCCAAAAATAGAAAGGGGCATTCCGAGAATCGAACTCGGGACCTCTCGCACCCAAAGCGAGAATCATACCACTAGACCAAATGCCCAGATGCTTGTAATATCTCTTTTTAAATTAATTACCTAAATGTCACTCTCATCAAAACAAATTGACACTGCAACATAGAATTTATTTATAATCAGTTATAGTAAAGTTCAATGAAGAAGACGCAAATTTTTTTTAGTAAAAATTTAAAATATATAAATTAGAAACTGATTGAAAATAAAATTTTTAATAAAAAAATAATTTTAATTTTAATAAAATTAAATTAAAATATATATAATAATTTTTTTTTTACAAATTAAATAAATAAATAAATAATTCTTCTCCCCTCGTACTAAACCAAAATAAAAAATTTTATTTTCGGTTCCTCTCTCCGTTAACTCCCCTCCCCTGACCATACACTCCCTTGGTGTTCTTGTTCATGGGAACTATCACCCGCGTCCATGGGGTATAAGTAACAAGAAAGCATGAAATGAAAATATGCATAAAAAAGTTCTCGCTCTAGTTGAGAAAAAAATCAATTACACCACCAACCACAACCATAGAGATTGGAGTATAGCCCCTGTTGGCACACTCCATCTCCATTTCATTCCCCTGTCCTTCACAAGTTGACACTTACCCATGAACTGTAAGCATATTAACTTTCTTATGGTCGCTTTTCCATCGTCTCTACCTATTAGCTCTGGTCCCAAAACTGTAATTTACCCAAACCCTCGTGCATTCCTTCAGCCAAAGACGACCCTTTTGCCAGTGAAGAAGGCGAGACTTCAAATTAGAGCTTCGGCGGGTGATAATTATGAAACAGCAAATTGGTCCAAGTGGATACCCACCAGCGCTCTTGCTGCTGATAAAGTTCTCAGATTGATTGCGGGTGCCACAGCTAGCCCCATTGGTCAGTTCATATCGTCGCCCACCACGTTTCTTCATTCTGTAGACCCCCGAATCAAATTGGTGAGTGAGTTTAAATCAATTGATGGGTTTTGAGTATTGGACCCTGGATTCTCGACTTACGTCAACGAACTGAGACAAAATGGTCTAAGAAAGTGTTTTATTTTTTTAGTTTGCAATATTTTATTCATGTAAATAATAGAAAGTGTAAATTTAATAGCTTTATTTCATATAATATCCTCTTCTATACTTAGCAATCACTAGTAGAATTGTTAAGTTATGATGGTTCAGATGCCAGATCATCGTTTTAGTGGAGAAATTGAACTGGGTGTAGTAAAAACTGAGGAGTGTTATTCCACAGATCACTAGCATGGATTCTAAGTCTGTTCAGATTCTTCAGAAAAGTACAGTTGGTTAGCTGCTGATGATTGTAATTTGTGAAATCTGACAGATTTTGTCATAGTCCTTGATAAAGAGCAATATAATTACTAACTGTTATTTGAAATATATGAATGAAGCATAGGGTGGCCAAATTTCCGTCTGCTTCATAATCCTTAAATCACTCTATGACGCTTACTTTTTGATCAGTTGAGGAATTAAAAAATTTCCTTGAACATGGCAGTGGAGTTATTTTTTACTGTTTTATACATGTTGGATTGCTTTTGGTCTGTATATAAATGTCAAAGAGTTCTCGTCATCAATCATGATGGAATGATCAACCATATTGTGTTGCTAAAATTCTTGGATTATTTCATTTTTAGTTGATGTATGTCTGTTGCTAATCAAATCAGTCTAAGTTTACAGCTGTGGCTTTTGGCTTTGGTTGTTCTACCAGCAAGGTCACATGTGATTATGCGATTTGGACTAGTAATATACTTGACTCTGCTTTCAATTTGGACTCTACCAAAAGATGTTTGGATGGTAAGTAATTGTTAACCCGTGACTTATCTGACTCAGTAGAGTTATCAGTTATTAATTATCAAGTCTTTATGCTGTCTATAGAACTCTAGCAAATTCAACATCACCGTATATATATAAATAAATGTCATGGTTGTGCCAAATTGAGCTTTGCTAGCTGAGGTGGTTATACTTGAGCCATATGCATATACAGGTGGTTTGTTCACATTTTTTTCCATCTGTTATTCCCCTTTTTTTTTAATCACAGGCTGTATTTCTCCTGTGTTTTCATACTCAAGCACATGGTATTTTTGTACTTGATTGCTTATTTCTTGAAAAACAATTATCTATCCCATGTTGAATTGTTACCTCTAACTAATTCAATAACAAGGATGCTCTCTCCCACCCTCCCCTTTTTAAGTGAAAAGGTGAATGCCCTTGACATTTTCTTAGATTAGCATATTGTGAGTGAAGGACCTTTTTCAATAAGTTGGATTTTTTTTTTCTCTTTTTAGCATGACGTAGATACTTGTCAATATATTTACAGTTGTTTTCATCTTGAGATGATGTGCTAAGTTAGGGAATTTCTGACTTAAACAATTTTGCAGGATCAATTGGGAAGAGTGTATTTGCTCTCAGGATTGTTATTCATAATGTTAGGGCTTGGCTCAGATGGTGTGCCCCCACTTGTCCAGTTGAGAACCCCGCCACCTGCAATGATGGGGGTTCCTGCTCTTCCTGTATCTTTAAGAGGTTATTCCTATGTAATTATGAAGTTAGGTCCACTAACCTTTACAAGGAAAGGCTTATCAGTAGCAAGCACTGCTGCATGTTTAACTTTTACTGTAAGTGACTTTCAGCATTTCTGCCTTTGCTTTTGATTCAGTGTTGTATGTTTTTGGTATCAATCATTGCTGCATATTGAATTTTAGAAGGAAAAAGTGAAAGATCTCTAAAATGCAGTTGCTGCAAAACTTGGAAAGCTAGTATACATTTTTTTTTGGATTTTTTGGAGAAGTCATGACTCATGTATGCTTTCTAATTCAAAAAAGAATACTGATCATTCTGACTTCTGACAAGTTGCTCTTCATTTACTTGAAAGGTATTTCAAAGTGCCAGCCTCTGCCTTACAACTACAACCCCTGAACAACTAGCATTTGCATTGCGATGGTTCCTGCTCCCTCTGAGACACCTAGGTATCTCTGTGTCAGAAATTGTGCTTACCCTTTTGCTGTCATTGAGGTTTATCAGTCTAGTTTTTGATGAGGTAAGATAATAGTGCAGAATTTTGCATCAATATAATTTGATAACCTGAGTTTAGTCTCACACTCTCACTTTATGCTTCCATGTATATTTTTTATTATTCAATTAGTCCAAAGATATCCTTTTATGACCAATAAACTTTTCCACAGAAACAAAAATGTGAAATTAAACAGGTAAAAATAATTATCTGAAACTAAGATATTGGAGGACAAGTTAGTGCCAGGAACATGTGGAAAACAAGCTGAGTGCCCTAGCCTCCTTTTGTCTTTTCGTTTTTGTGGGCAGGGGTTCCTTTGTCATATGGCAGAACACCAGAGAAGCTTATTTTGGTCGAATTTAAATGATTTGGCACTCTCACCTTTTCATGTTATGTTTGACAATTATTGTTGAATATTTACTAGCATGAGGTACAATGTGCTAACAGTTATGATGTGGCAACTAGCAAGCTTTCTAAAATATCTGAATAATCAACAATAACTGAGTCATGTTGCAAGGAAAAGAAAGTAAAAAAACACAGCTGTAGCAACTTGAATAGTTATAACATAATTTGACTTAAACTATCAAGCTTTTTTTATTATTGTCTTCTACTGTTTCCATCAACCTTACTCGTTAAAAAGCCTTTTTTTTTGGTTGCAGGTACGGAATGTTGCTTTGGGGATTATATCTCGTAGGATAAATTGGAAACAGTTGACTGTTATGGAGACAATTGATAGTAAGTAAATATTAATAACACTTCCTCTTGGTTCCAGGTATTGTTAGAAAATGTTGTACTGTTTTCTAATCTTTTACTTCTTTTCACCTGACAGTAGATGTGTATCATCTAGAACAGTCATGTTACATTTGATTTGTATAGAATGTTTTAGGCATTAAAAATTGATATGTAAGTGCTTATCTTGTATGTCCATATTATATCTGTTCATGATAAGGCCAATGAAACTGGTATTTAACATCATATGTCAATAAATCATGCAGTACTTACATTATAGCAAAAGCACTTATATAAATATAGACATATCCATTTTTATATATTTTTATTGTATAACATCATACTTCTATTACATTTGTTCATTTATTTTGTTTTATTAATCATATTTAGTTTTTACATAAATATATTTCTTCGTCAATGTGATCTTTTTTTCCTTGTTGGTTCATGACTGCAGTTTATTTTAACTACTTCCGGCGTATATTCAAAAATATCTTCAGCCATGCAGAGCAAATTTCTCAGGTTTGTCTTAAATTTACATCAATATAACGTCATTTTTTCCCTCTTGGCGTTTACTAATATTATTGAAATTTCAAATTTCTTTATCTTTATCATATACTCAACTCATTTAAGAATTGTTAAATAACCTGATAATTTGTTTTGACATCGTTATCTAACTTTCCTTTTTTCAGATTTATAGCTTAAAACTGTAAGCTATGATAAGTTGCTTTCAGTTCTAAGCTAAAAAAAAAAACAGTTCTTAGAAATTTGCCCTTCTTCTTTTGACATATTTTGAAGTATATATTGATTTCAGCTAACTTTGATGAAGACTGTTAGAAAAACTTACATTGACAAGCTTTGACCTCCTGCATATCTGCTTTTGGCAAATTTGTCATAAAAAATTTATTTGTTATCTTCTGATAGTTTAACAAATAAAATACTGCAGGCTATGATAGTCAGAGGTTTTAAAGGGGACAGTGGCGCTCACAAAATTTACTTCTTGTCAGAATCATCTTTTGGGATGGCAGATTTTATATCATTGCTGTGCTTGACAGTCGTCATAGGAGCTGCCCTCCTGTCTGATTACTACCTTGTCTAATAATCTGTGCCACTCTTGCATTGGTAATCTTTTAAACTTAGTAAGAGCATTATGTATGTATATATGTTTCATTCATTTCAATTTCTCATCTCTTTGTTAGCAGGTGAAAAATGAGAATTGAGCCCCTGTATGATCTCGGGGTAGAGCTACTTTAATTAATTATATAGATGCCCTATGAAGATATGGAAAAGGGGAGATGTGATACAGAGGAAATAAGCTTAAAGATGATGAGAGAAAAATTCGGATGGCAGCTGATTTTGAAAGGTTTTTAGTAGGTGGATTTATTTATTTAGTTAGTTTTTATGTTAGTATTTATGTACATGTTCTTACTTTATGTTTTTATGAAATAACCTTTCATGTTTAAATAGCATAGGTGAAAGAATTGAATTCAACTGTCCAAGTAATTGTATTGAACTTTTGATCATCATACTATGGTATTTTTGTCTAGATTAAGCTTAATATAATATAATCTATAAATTAGATTGGTCAATGAAATGATCATGGAACGCTTCAGGGGAGCTTATACAGATAGGGAAATCTTGGTTTGGCTCTTTTTGCCCAGCATTGATATTGGGGATCAACGGGATCAAAGTTACAAAGGAGAGAGTCCATGTTACAAACATAAACTTTTGTAGCCTTTACTATTAACCCTCATTTTTGTAACATGGACTTTCCCTTATATAACATAACCCCCAGCATGGATGCTGAGGTAGCACAACATAATGACCTGCTAAGATGTAGTTGTGGTTTTGACAGCAAAGCATTATCATGGAAAATGCAGAGCTGGGAATGCTGGGTTGGCTCCGGTTGCTGCTGGTGTTGTGGCAGCAAAGAGAACAAATGGAAAACAATTATTCATACACAGACACTAAAAATAGTAAACAAAAGATAAAAGTAAAATAAATAAATTTTACAGTTTTTAAAAATAAAAGATATAAAAGAAAATAGTACTATGATTAAAAAATATTGAGATAATATAGTTTTAAAATTTTAGGCTACCAAATATACATATCAACAATAAAATATATAGTATTATAACATAAAAAAAAGATATATTATTAGAGACACAAAATATATTTTTTAATTTTTTTAAAAAATTAATTTTTTTAAAGTTGTTTTAGTCATTATAAAAATAGTGTTGTAGATATAATTTTTTTTATTCAAATTTGAGTTTAAGTATGTATATCTGATTTAAAATTATAAATTTAAATAAAATATTTAAATTTGAACCAGTCAATTCTCGTAGTCATATGGCCCTGCACAGAAACAGTGAATTCATCCCCCTTAAAATTGAATACAAATAAACCATGTACCTAATCTTCATTATATATATAAATATATAAAATAAAGGCATAGATATTGTAAACATAATCGTACGGTAGGCCCAGTCTTAAGAGTACAATTGAAGAAGGTTAATCTAAACAGTACAAGTTAGAATAATATATGAAGTACATTTATTTGTCTTTATCAATTCAGGGGGTGGACGGTAGAGTGAATGTAAATATACAAGTGAGAATATCAATAATCGCCCTCTTTATTGACACTTGAATGCATGCATTTATGATGATGCAAATAAGTAACGTTTTCTATAAGAAACTTTGAACGAAGAACGATAGCTTCCATGTTTTCCAACACGTGCGAGCATTAGCCCTCTTCTAGATAAATGGTCATTGACTACTACTTACTAGTTACTCCCATTGACCAATATTTTCTTAGCAAACAGATCATTGGACTCATTCCTGAGCGTTACCAAATGAACCACAATCATTCCCGCTCTGAGCCATAGCCTCTCCATCCCTCTATTCCGGAAGAGAAAGACCAAGCGCTTATGCAACAGCAACCAATGAAGATCCTTCCCGAAGAATGAATAGTGGAAATCCTGCTACGCTTGCCTGTCAAGTCTATACTGCGTCTCAAGTGTCTCTAAGTCATGGCTGTCTCTCATCTCCTATCCCCACTTGGCAAAATTACATTTTTAACGAGCTTTCCAACACACCCATCGAATTCTTCACACGGTAGCTTTGGATACTCGATTTCATGACGATTCTGCCTTTTGTAAGGTTTGATTTTCCTCGATTATGGGTTGTTGCAGAGGGTTTTTGCTTCTAGCGCTTTCACACAATAGCTTTGGATGTGCCGTTCATTGGTTGGCTTTGCGAAACACTTCGACTTTCACATGGAGCAATTATTGCACTTGATTCGACAGAAAAGAATGTACGAGAAGTACCTATGCCTGATGATTTCAACGATGAATAATGTGATTTGAAAGTACCTGGAGGATGCCTTGGTCTTACTGATATAAACCAAACTGATCTAATTGAGATATGGGTAACGAGAGAATATGGAGTGAAATCATCTTGGACTAACCATATGACCGTGTCTCTTGATGTGATTCCTAATCATTGGTTTTCACCACTACGCTTCACCAAAGATGGTCAAATTGTGGCAATAGATGATGGTGTAGGATTAGTAAAATGCAATGACAAAGGGGTACTACTAGAAGAGGATCTGCATGTCTATATACCGAAAGTCTACTTTCCCGCCTTAGTGATGTTGGGGAAAAGGTGGAAGACAGGCAATGGTGACGAACCAGACGGATCGGTTACCGAATCTTCTCCCATTGTTTTGACCTTTGGATAGTATTGTTGTGGCTGTTTTGGTATTTATCATATCAATGATTACAAAGAATATAAAAGCTTACAAAGATCAGACAATGATAAGAATGGAATAAGAATTAATATAGATTTTTCCATAGGTCTTGGAAACAATATGATAGATTATCATGGAAAATTAGGTATTTCTGGAACTTCTATATGAATCTTGGTTCAGCTGCATGGAGAATCATGTTTCTATGATTAAGGTTTATGAATACCCTTCACGACATTACTTTCAAATGTCACCTGAGATTAAAGTTTTCCCAAGATAGCCATTCAGTTGCCCAATAGCTTTGTATTTTCTTTGAAACATTTCACACCTACGCACAGTATTTTAGAACTTGCTCTTCAATGATTCAGAATGAAAAACAATTTTAGACGGAGCATTGTAGTGTTTCTTACGAGGGACATTTGGGTGATAGATCAAGATAACCCAAATTACATCCTTTCAGATACTGTTTATTTAACAGACTTATTTTACCCTTACCCTTCATACACGAACATCAATTGACAATTCAATTTCTCAGTACCTGAAAGTCTTCTAATGAATGTGCGAGGAGTGAAGGGAATATTATTGCAGCTACCCTGATGCATATTGATAGCAAATTTCTGATTCTATGCTAGTCAATGAAATTAAAAAGCACTTGAATATAAATTTTAATTTTATTAAAATTTAGAGTATGTTTGATAAATTAAATAAATTAATTTATAAATTTGTTTAATTAATTTATAAATATTTAATAAATAAATTTATTTAAATAATTTAAATAACTTAAACATTTATAAATTATATATATTTTAAATAGTATATAATTTATAAATTTTTAATTAATTTATAAATTATTTTTATCAAACTTAATCTTAATTATTGTCATATAAATATACAATTTTGTAATTCGTCACAAATTTTTTATTAATTTAAATTTTAGAGAATTTCTTTTTAAATTTTTTTTAAAAAATCATTTTTTATACTTATTCGTTGTGTCACGTTATGTAGTTAATAGTAATTGAGAAGTTACTATGACAAATTGCAAATGCTTCAATAAACCTTCCAACATTTGCCCCTAATTTAACCTCTATAAAAAATTTAAAAAATAAAAATAAAAAATTACAATCACATCAAATTTATTATGATATTTAAATTTTGTTATTTTATGCAAAAAAAATTATAATGTTATGTTAAGTTTTTTTTTAATTATTTATCATCATATCAATTTTTTTGTCATTAAGACGTAATATACATTATAATAAAATATATATTAATATAGTTATAATTTTATTTTTAGCATAACCAGTATAACATCTCAAGTAATTTATAAAAAAAAGAAATTTTTTTATATTTATATTCAATTGGTATTATTAATTTTTACACATTAAATCAACGCAGTTAAAAAATTGTATCAAATTTTTAAGAATAATTAAATTCGTTTTAATAATATATAGTACTTTAATGTTACAATAAATAAGAAAATTTTAAATAAAAAATAAAAAATAAAAAAAATATGAAAAAAGAAAAAAAGAAAATAAAAAATAAGAGTAGCTATCGCGGGGAACTTCAAGGCGAAAATGGGAAACGCAGACGCAACATCCTCGAACTCCGGAGTAATGGCGCGACGCAGCGACGAGAATTGCTGCCATCCAAACGATGCCGCTTTCATTCAGCGTGTGCCGGACGAAGAAACGGTTGACAAGAAGCAGCGACTCGAGGATTCGCGAGACGAAACCCTAACAGCACCTTCAAGTGGTCAAGAAGTTCAAGTGCCACCACAAGGCTCGCAGCCACTGCCGATCCTTTCCCAGGAACTCATTGAGGAAATCCTCTCAAGGCTCCCCGTTAAGTATCTTCTCCAATTCAGGTGCGTGTGCAAGTCATGGAATTCCTTAATCTCCGATCCCCAATTCGTGAAGAAGCACCTTCGCTTGTCAACCATGGACACCAAATTCACCGACCACAGCATCATTTTAAGCTTTATGAAGCCTAAGTTCACTCTTAGATCTTGCTCTGTGCACTCAATTTTCAATAGCCTGCCTACCATTGCTAGAAAGCTGAAGAACCCTTTGAAGAATCGAAACCGATATGATTTAATAGTAGGCTCTTGTAACGGCTTGCTCTGTTTTGCTCTTAATCAAAGTTTTGCCCTGTTATGGAACCCAGCTATCAGAATCTTTAAGAAATCTCCATATTTGGAAAATAAACGGCTGCGGGGAAGTTATACAGTATATGGGTTTGGTTATGATCATTTAAATGATAGTTATAAGGTGGTAGCAATTTTTTGCTACGATAGTGATGGTAGAGGTGCATATAAAACTGAAGTTAAGGTTTATACCCTTGGTACCAATTCTTGGAGAAAGATTCAGGAGCCCCCTTCTGGTGTCCCATTTGATGAACCGGCGACATTTGTGAATAGCACTCTTAATTGGGTTGCATCTACCCGTACTACACATTCTTCATGGGTTATCATTTCTCTTGATTTAAGGGAAGAGTCGTATCAAGAATTATTGCCGCCTGATTATGAAGGAACCCTTATCCAATTGGGGGCATTAAGGGACAACTTGTGCATTCTTTGTTATTATGACACCCATTCAGATGTTTGGCTCATGAAGGATTATGGCGTTAAAGAGTCTTGGACTAAATTTTTGAGCATTCCTTACTTGGAAGGTCCTAAGTTATTTCCGTGTTTAAAGGCACCTTACATTTCTGAGAATGATGAAATACTGTTGGATTTCCAGTGGAATTTAGTTCTTTATAACTTGAGAAATAACACCTTTAAGCATCCTGATATTCAAGACATCAATGGCTGGGTTGATGCAGAGGTTTATGTTGAGAGTCTGATCTCACCTTGCTATTAATATTAGGATTTAGATGCTATGCCATATCAGTGGTACGTGAGGTTCTTGAAGAATTTACTAAACGCGCCTTGTATGGTTTCTTTGATATTATGTATATTTAGTTTAGTTTCTTTTAAATCTTTCTCATTTCATGTATGAAATTGGCACGACTGCTTGCTATATAGAAAGTAATGAAGCTCATTATTGTTGAATTCACGGATATTATTGATTACTAGTTGATGGAATCTGTAGCTTGAGAAATTGTTATGTTGGGCATGATAATTATAAGATGGAGATATTCACTATTATTTGAGTAATAGAGCTGATTGCTTCTTCAGTTCTAAGTACTTATTATATAGTTCACAAGGATGTGTTTCATTATATGGTTTTCAGTGTTGTCTTCTAATATTGAAGTTAGGACTTGGATGTCACGCCAAGTCATTAGGATGTAAGCAAAACCGTTTACAAAGAAGAATATATGATATGTATGGGTACTTAATGAAGCATAATATTGTAGAGTTCCTGGATTTTTGTTAACTAATATTGGGGGGAATTGAGTGCTCAAGAACTTGTTTCTAGGTGTTTTGGATCATCAGCATATAAAGATACTTCAGACTATTGAGCATTACAGTTTGTTGCTCCCTTCAGTTTGGACCATCTCTGTCACGAGAATGTAGTTTATTAAATGTTTATTGGTACTGTCTTCTACATTTCTGACATTTAGGTCAGAATGTGCTGATTATATCACATCCTATTGGCTTTGTTCCATCTCAGGATTGGTTTGGTTCATTCTTCCTTTTCCTAGTTTTGTCTGTATATCACAGGAAGGTGGCGGCGTTCTTTAGTGCATTAATCGAATATATTTTACCCATAAACACCTCAACAAGACAAAGAATCGTGAATAATGTGGCCGAATTCAACTTTATAACGATCTTGTTTTTAAAAAGTGGAAGTAACCGTATGGGTAAATAGTTTTTGCCAGGACTTGGGCAAGATCTTCCAACTGGAGATTTATATATACAAGAAGCACCACATGGGACCAAAAATTTCAAGACATCGGACATTTTGCAGTAAAGAGCTTTAAAATCTGTTTCCATCATATTGCTGTATGTTTATGCTAGGTAACGTTAGCAGCTGCTATTTCATTTCAAGATGGTTTAAGCAGCAACAGTTTGATACTGGAACCAAAAATTGCAACACGTTAGGATTTGGCGGATGATAGTGGTTGCTTGTGTTCACAATTTCTGTCTTTTATGCTATCACCATGTACATCATTGTCATGTTTTCAGTTTGTTTGGTCAAGCTTTTCAGATGGGTCCCGGGATTAACTCCTAGCTGGTTGTAAGGTTTTCAGATGCTCCCTGTCACGGTCAAGAGGCGCGCAGGAAATGTTCTCAATTTCTTTTCCAATCTGTGTCTTCTAGTTCACACTTGAGAAAATAGAAGAACTTTAAAAAGATGGGAACATTGCCTTGCAAGGTTTGGGTTCAGATGGAAAGCTGGAAGGACTGTCAAGGTCATCTAATATGTTGGTCGGATTTCTGGGTGTGGTGTGGTGTAAACATGAACATAAACTTCCGTCTATGCTGCTAGTATTTCGTTTTTAAGCTTCTTCTGTGTTACAAATAATCAAATATGGCATTCAACCCCTTTAAATGGAACTACTGTTAACTCTACTTGTCATGATGTAACTGATTTGGCTTGAGTTCCCCTGTATATCATTCTTGTAATCAGTAACTTGGTTCGTGTTTCTGCAGTGATATGGATAGCGGCTAAAAAGTATCTTTTCCCTGCCAATTAATATAATATAAGTGGGTTTGTTTTACTGTTGGTATGATTAATTGCTTCATTTAAACAAGACCTTCAATAACCGAAAAAAAAAGAAAAAGCATTGCTTGGGTTCATCATCGCATGTAATGGGTCGGTCCTATGGGACGGTAGAGAAAAAGGTAATCATCCTTTGATCGTTTGTTAGCTACATTTTTTAGAGTTTCTATGATGGCATATTCCCTTTTTTCATGGAAAACTTAAAATCAAGTGATGGTTTTGGAAGCCATTAAAAAGAGTTCGCAGTGAAAAAACTCAGTTAAAGTTCGCATTTTGCTAGGGACTATTATCACCTAAATGTCTCATTATTTAAAGAAGTTAACTTAATTGATTGATCTATTTTCTAAATATTAATAAATAAATGGAAAGAAAAAAACAGAGCACCAAGAATCTTCCGCAAGATAATCATTAAATAGATCAACCAATAGTTTTAGAACAAGTAAACAAGCTACAGAAAAACAAATAATTCCTAAGTATGCAATTATTGGAATTCCTATGTACCGCAGGATTGAAAATGATGTACCTATTTGAGGATATATCTGCATCATCATTGAGTTTAGCGGGTTCAATTTCTTTTTCTTCTCTCTTTATTTGTCGTTTGCTGAGCAACTTTTGAGTGACTCACGCAGAAGTCCCAATTGCCGTCGTCTTATCCAGAATATGAAAAGATAAACAATGGAATTAAATAATAAGGAAGAAGAATGCAGTAATGGCACGACTGTGGGGCTCAATGATCATAATAAATACAAATCTTCATCGTCTAGATGAGGCTCAAACTCTGAGAGTGAGTGGCAGTGGTAGAAGAAGAGCAGAACTCGCACTTTTCCACCGATAATCGCAGATACAAACTACAGCAACGCAAGAAGCCGCGGCAATTCAGGCGTTGAAGTAAGACGCTGCAATTGATCAGGTTCGTATAATTGAAGTCATGGAAATTATTTTATTTTTTATTTCTTGTGTAGTCACAAAGCACCTTAACAAATGATGAAATATACTTTTTTTTTTTTTTAAAAAAAAGCAATATTTTAATTGAGATTCTTAAAATTTAGTCTATAAAAAATTAAATTTAAATTATTTATGAATAAATATATAAACATATTAAAAATAAATTCTTTAAAAATGTCTATTAGATAATAATTGCATATTTTTTTAGTAATTCATTTAATCTATTTATTTTTTTATAAATTGAATCTATCTAAACAAAATTATTCAAAAAAACCACTATTATTAGTTATTTGTATTATTGCCTTTGTTTCTCAAAAGCAATCTCTAGAATTTCATTAGACAAACAAGTTATTTTCAAAAGCTCTCTAAAATTTTTTTCATAAAAAAAAATGTATTTTGTTCCATCATTTCAAAATAATAGTAAATAATTTAAGTATATAGTTGATACAATAATATGAATCTTATATGAGTTGCAGTTCAATCACACAAAATTTCTTCTGATTTGTACCTTTTTCTCTTATGTTCATTCTATATACACGCATCTAAAATCTGCATACAGAACAGTTCTTCAAATTGTATACTTTTTCTTCATTTGTTTTTAGTTTTCAGGTTTTTTTTTTTTTCTCAACACATTTTAGTGTCTTTACGCAACTGCAACTTCATGTCGTATTATTATCCGAAGGAGGGAAAAAAGAAGAAGAAGAAAATATTGTTAATAGATAAATAATAATAATAATAAAGAAGAATGGTGTCGTGGCATGCTTGTGGCGCGCAATCGTAGTAATATATTAATCTTTGTGAGCCTCCAGATGAATCTATGATAGTGAGAGGTTGCAGAAGCAGAACAGAAGAAGAGGAACACTCCCTCACCCACAACCCAGAATCGCAAACACAACTCTTTCTCTATTCCAGAATCTTCCCCGTCATCGGTATGTCTTTGGAAGGCGGCGGAGACCGCGACCAGCGCAAAGGCCCTGCCTTTATTCAGCGAGGCCCGGATGCTATTCGGAAGAGAGAACGACTCATTAATCCCAAGGATCAGAGCTTAGAACAACCACCTTCTTCGATTCAGCAGCGAAATCATCGGGGTCAGTATCAAGCTCTGTCTGAGTTCGGGGTAGCACCGCGTAAGAACAACGCAGTAATTCTGGGTTCACTTCCATTACCCTTCCTTCCTGATGAACTCATCGAAGAAATTCTCTCGAGGCTTCCCGTGAGGTCTCTGCTGCAATTCAGGTGCGTATGCAAGCCATGGAAGTCATTGATTTCTGATCCTTATTTTGTGAGGAAGCACCTTCACTTGTCAAGTCAGAACACCAATTTCACCCACCATAGTTTCATATTAAGTGCCACAACCGCTGAGTTCAATCTTAAATCTTGCTGTGTGAGGTCTTTGTTCAATAAACCATCGACTAGTTGTGAGGACCTTAATTACCCAGTAAAGAATAAGTTTCGTCATGATGGTATCATAGGCTCTTGTCATGGGTTGCTCTGTTTTGCCATTAAAGGAGAGTGTGTTCTTCTTTGGAACCCATCGATTAGGGTATCCAAGAAATCGCCACCTTTGGGTAATAATTGGAGACCTGGGTGTTACACTGCTTTTGGGCTTGGCTATGATCATGAAACAGACGATTACAAGGTGGTGGCAGTGTTTTGCGACTCTAATGCATATTACAGTGAAACCAAAGTGAAGGTTTATAGCATGGCATCCAATTCTTGGAGAAAGATTCAGGATTTCCCTCATGGTGTCACACCCCATCAAAATTCTGGGAAATTCGTCAGTGGCACTCTCAATTGGGCTGCAAATTTCTCTGCTGGTTCAACTTCTTTATGGGTTATTGTTTCTTTGGATCTTCAGAAGGAAACATATAGAGAAGTTCTGCCTCCTCCTTATGAAAGGGAAGACTGTTCTACGCCTACTTTGGGTGTTTTGAGGGGCTGTCTATGCATGAATTATGACTACAAAAAAACCCATTTTGTTGTGTGGCTAATGAAGGACTATGGAGTTAGAGAGTCTTGGGTAAAATTGGTGACCATTCCTTATCTGCCTAATCCCGAAGATTTTTCATACTCTGTGCCATATTGCATTTCAGAGAATGGTGAAGTTTTGTTGATGTTTGAATTTGACTTGGTTCTGTATGACCCAAGGGACCAGTCATTTAAGTTTCCGAGGATTGAAGGTGGAAAGGGTTGGTTTGATGCAGAGGTCTACGTGGAGACTCTGGTTTCACCAATGAAGAGTTTAGTTTGAGCACCCGATGTACCAAGTCAAGGAACTTTTTTATGACTGAAGATAAAGGGTGTAAACTTTGAAATTGGTACTTGGCCTTTGTTTAATACTTCCATGTGGATTAGAGAGTCAGAGATCTATCTCTGTTACTGTATGTTGAGTTTTGACATTAAATGTGTAATATATGCCGAACTGAGAAGCAAAGCAGTGTACATATGTTGATAATATTTGATGAAGCTCATTCTAAGTGTGGTCGTTCTGTTATGTATCTATCAATGTTGGATGAAATCTACGGCTTCGACCCTGTGTTATTTTATGATTTGTCACTCTCGGAAGAAATGCTAAGCTTTCTTGTATTGAAGGAAGAAGCAAAGGGTTAGCGACTCATCTTTGATTCCTTTGATATTGTTAAAGAATCAGGATTTTCCTCAAAGTTAAAAGATGAGTCATGAACTGAGTTTGAAGAAAACACAATTCTGAGACTATCAGCAGAATCACACCCTATTATATTGCCTTTAAAGCAAAGTAAAATGCTATGCTTGACCTTATTAGCCAAAAAGCCGAGAATGGTATAAAGCAAAAAGCTCAGAATCTGGTTCTCTGGCACAAATCAGGAAGAAGAGCAAGCTCTGTTGCGTGCTAACCTATGCATTGTTCAATAATTTATACCAAACTTCCTTTCCATAGTGGAAGCTCGGGAAGAGACTCCTGATCCGAATGCAACATTAATGCAAGAGAATTTTTAACCTGTTTTTCTTTTTTCAGCCAAAAAATAATAATTAAAAAAAAAAAAAGACAACAACAAAGGACAAGTCATCAGATTCTCTCTCCTTGTCCCAGTTCTCCCCTTCCCTCTTAATAGGTTGCAACCTGCATATTCTCGCCGGTGGAAAATTAACTGAATTTTCAAATAATCCATATCTGATTGTTTTGCTTGAGGTTTGTAGTAACTCAACTAATATTTAGTCCAAAAAAAATAATACTCAACTAATATGAATTAATATTTCATTAAAAATAATATTTATATCATTTCATAGTAGAATATAAAAGTTGAAAATATAATTTTTGTGTATAAACAAATACTTAACACCCCTTTTTAAATAAAAATTCATCAGATATTGAATAATAAATCTATGTCTGATGTATGATTCTACTCATTTATCCACTGAAGAAAAACTACTGAGTTTGCTTTTCATCAGTGAGATAAGCATAGGTTTGACTAGAGTGACGCAGCCCCATTATCCTTTGGCATCAATGGCGAATACAAAACAGATGGCGGCAACTAGATAGACCACAGAAACAAATGGATTCTCCCTAGTTTTTCATTGTCCAATCTCCCGTTTTCCAGTCTCCATCAGTGTAGCTCTCAACTCTGAAAGTGACTCGCCGTCTTTTCTATCAACTTCCTTTTTTTTTTTTTTTTTAAAAAAAAATCTAAGATAAATTCTGTATATTCAAAATAATTATAAATTAATATATAACAGAAAATAAGTGAATATTATTAAAAGAATAAATTTCACATATTTATTGAAAATTAATTATTTTCTTTTTTAACCTTTAAATTAAATTCAGTCTTTTATTATCCACAAAAAAAAAACAGTTGACAATCAACGACAACAACATCAACTTTGTTATTGTTATTAATTTAAAAATATTAGATAATATAAATAACGTTATACTTCTAATGATGATTTTTGAGAATTAAAGTAAGGTACGAAATTAATGGATAAGCTGTAATCCTATCCTAAATAAATTAATTAATTACCCCATAAAAGTCACAATTACCCAACATTAATTTTCTTTTTATAAAGAGGAGGATATCATGGTCATCCGGAATCTTTTGAGCCCATCTTTCGTATCAGTCGTAATTAAGATGTAGATAGAGATTAAAAGAAGAACAAGATTGAATTTCAGAAGATCCAAAGAAGCAGTGCCCCACCGCTCGTCGGAAAAGATAAGATTATGCTCCAATAGAGCATGTGAGCGTGGAAAAATTAATGCAAACATATCCAAATAATTAAATATAATATTAATAAATCCAAAAAGCTTCTCATTCAAAGTTACATTCATACGACGTTAATGGAGCTTGGTCAATTTAATTTGGTGGAGCCCGGTTCTCTTCAAGGCGTTTAAAGATCTTCAATCAGGGCCGTCAAATTATTGTGTGAGAAACCACCTCCTCCCACAGCTTTCTCTCCGGTCTCTCTTCTCTGACTTCCCATTTCCTAGCTTTCTCTTCAAAGTTAAAAGTTAGGGGCTTGGGATTCACCCGTGCATGCACCTGAGTCATCAGCTTTTCACTGTAATTAGAACAGCTCGGCGAATACCGACAGCGTGATTCCAGATCAACACCTGTGGGGTCCATTTCTTTGGGATCTTCTCTCTATTTTCCTTCTACATTCTCTCCGCAAACTCTCCTGTCGTTCTCTTATCTTTTATATTGTCGTATCATAATAATATTATTCATTCAACTTCGCTACCGACTTCAGCTTTTAATTTTAAAATAATTCTTCGCGTAGTGCTATAAATTTTAAGTAAATATATAATTTAATTTTTAAATTTATTAAATTTTAATAATTTAATCACTAAATTTAATTAATTATATAATTTAATTTTTTAATTTATTAAATATTAAATAATTTAAAAATTATTCACATGTATTATAATTTTTATAATAAAGTGATCAAGAAAGAGTTGAATCTTCATCTCCTCTCGTCCTCTTGTGACCCTGTGCCAATAGAGGAAGTACATATTCAAAGGTCGGGAAATGAGACATCAATCGTTACGGTGAAAATGAAAAAAATGATTTGATAGATAATTTCTTTTATTTATAATATATAGTAAAAATAATAATTTTTAAAAATTATTTTTATTTTTGTTATATATTATAATTTAAATATTATTAGTAAAATAAAAAATTATTCAACAATAGATTAAATATTATTTATAAAATTAAATTAAATAATATTATTTAAAATAATTAAGATTATATAAAATAAGATTGAATTATATAAAATTTTTATATAATATAATGTTTGATGTATCACTTTATAACAAGTAAGATTATGCATGTCATGGCCGACCTCGCATGTCTAACAGTGGGACCCCAATTATATGTTTTCAGTACAATTAAGAATTAAACATCTATGCTTGACCTAAACATGATTAAGCAAAAAAGTGACAGTCACCGAATGTCAAAAAAAGACACACAAGCAATGGTGGTTAATTTGGTTTAAGAAGTAGAAGAATTGAAGAAAAAAAATTTATATTAACAAAAATACCCCAATTAAAGAAGAGTTCATTTGCTTTGCAATACTAAAATACCATCTTTTTTTTTAATAAATGGCAACTAATTTCGCATAATTAAATTATTATTTTTAAAAATTAAGAGACGTATTTAGTTTGTAAAAATACTTTTATTTTTTATTTTTTATTTTTAGTTTTTATATTTTTAAAAATATGTTTAATTTGTGTTTTTATTTTTATTTTTTTTAATTATATAATTATATTTTTATTTTTATTATTTTATAATTATATAAATACTATCGTTACAATATATTATAAAAATAAAAATTTTAAAAATATTTTTATATCTTTTTTTAATTTAAATAAAATTAAAAATTAAAAATAGATTATCCAAACATATCTTCTAAAACTAATCATCATCGATATCATTAAGATTTTAGCCACTCAAATCAATTCCCGTATTATAAGCAAATTTTTGGTGATAAGAAACAGCGTCAGAGAACTAAAACACACAAAATAATATTTTTTTTTTTTTAAAAAGAAACAACTCAATTGTACGGGTCATAAAGATCTAGCAGCATCTCCAAGCACCAAACCCCCACGCTCTGTGGGGGTTCTCCCAGAGAATAGAATCTTCGTCTTGACTGCAACCCCCACTAGCAAGGTGATGAGCACAGTTCCCTGAAATCAAATGAAAAAATTAAGGTCTGTTTGGTTTAAGAAAATATTTTTTATTTTTATTTTTAAAAATAATTTTTATTTTTAAATTTTTAAAATATAAAAAATATGTTTAGTTTACAAAGTGAAAATGTATTTTTAAAAATAAAAACAATAAAAACATATTTGGTTTGAATTTTCAAAAAACTGAAAATTATGAAAACATGTTTGATTATTTGTTTTCATTTGCTATATCAAACAATGCATTTTATATTGAATTCAATATTGTTTATCAATATGCTTCAAATATATTTAATTAAATTCAAAATAATAAGGATTAAAGTAAATTAAACATAACATAAGATCCAATTCTTTTTTATAAGTTACAACTAATAGACTCTGTTATAATTGTCCCATATTTGAGTAGCAATGGTTTATCTAATATCAGCCATCTGTGTTTGAGTCGTATCAAAGTTGAAACCTTGTTGATCCACTCCTAAACCTTACTCTTCTTGTACTATTATGTCTTTTCTAGAATAATCTTCAAAAAGTCTATTTCTAAATGTATTGTGCAACAAGCTATAGGAATTTGTTTTTGTCTTCTAACTGGATAATTTCGCATCAACTTCAAAATAGGAAATCTTGCTTTTAATACTCCAAAACACCTTTCAATGACATTTCTCAATGAAGAGTGTCTATAATTGAATAGCTCATGCTTGCCTCTTGGTCGTCCTTGGCCGCGATAATCTCGTAGATGCTATCTTTGACCACGATATGGAGCAAAATACCCAAACATATTGGGATAACCAGAGTCAACAAGATAAAAGTGATCTGTAATATTAAATAAAAAATAAAAATTTCAATAAGTAATTTAAACGGTAATAAAAAATAAAAAAATAAAATTTTATTATTGAATCTCAAAATATACCTCCTTGAGGAATTGAAAAGTTATTTTCTCTTTTTAATGCATCTAAAAATACTCGTGAATCATTTGCTGTTCCTTTTCATCTCGTATAAACAAATATGAACAACATATCAAAATCACATACTGCCATAACATTTTGCGTTATCAATACTTTTCTTCCTCAAAAAGCAGTTTGTTTCGCTGTAGGAGCCCAAGCAGCCAATTGTGTGCCATCAAGGGCACTGATGCAATTCTATGATAAAATAATATCACATTAAATATAAAAATTTCTATAATAATTAGACAAACTGAAAAAAAAAAGAATACAATTTTACTTGAAAATAGGAAAAATATTTTTGATTGTTCAAAATGTAGTCAGGAACATTCCCTTGGTGCCTAGGTCGAATGATTCGTGTGCCCAATACACATACAACTCTTAGTACTCTTTCAAACCATTTGCTAACTGTGTAAAGAGAATGTTGAAAGTGTTCAGCAATAATTCTACGTCGCACATTATGACAAACTATGATTAAGAACATTGCTACTCTTTCCTCTACAGAAACTCTTTTACCATCATTCAAATTTGCCATATCTTTTAAAGAACAACAAAATTGTAGAAAGACATCCTTTTTCATTCGAAAAATTTCATAGCATCTAGCTTCATGCCCTGCTAAGCACTCAAGTGTATACATTCGTCCCGTCAATATAGATGTCCTACATGGTATTTTATCAACAAACGATTTTTGATATTCCATTATGAGTTGAACAATTATTAAATCACCAAATTCTTCATCTAAATCACTTGATTTTGTACTACTCTTAGTGCTTGAATTATCTATGAATATATTCATTGACATATCGACCTGTTAAAAAATATAAAAACTATGAATGATATAACACACATATTTAAACATATATTAACAAATACTAAAAAAGCTAATAATTAAATGAAAGTAATATGTCATTGTTAAAACTTAACATATGTCCCAAGTAAATGTCTTAACATATTAAATTCGAATAAACAACTAATACACACTACTCAAAAGATGACAACCAATCCTTTCGTCTAAATGCTGGCATCTTAACAAACTTGCGCCTTCAGTCTTCATCCTTAAATTTTTTTAATGCACTGTTATACATTTTACTTGAAACATTTTCTATAGAATCTAACAGTTCCATACATGCATCTATAGAATAAGGGTCAGATAATGGACTAGTGGCTTAATTATATTGTAATTTATATTTTTCTGCCTTATCCTTGGATGCTTCAATCCTTGCTTTAGATGCTTCTATCCTTATACTCATTGTTTCACTCCATTGTTCTAAACAAGCTTCTAATTTATCTTGTCTTGACTTTTTCTTGTCTTTACAAGGACGTTCAATAGATTCAATTGTTTTATTTCTCTTATCACCTTTCTTTGAATTTTCACCTTCAAGATCAATAAACTGTGAACCAACATGCACACCCTTTGAAAGAAAATCCTCTTCTAATACCTGCTCCTCATCTGAGGTTGGTGGCTCTTGTGTGGAAGCATGACTTAATTTACTTGTAGCGGTGCTAGTATTGAATATTTCACCTAGGATGTTATAGTCATATTCAAATCCATACTTCTTAAATTGCTTATAGTATCTTCCCTTCTGCAACAAATTAATTAATAAATCCATTTAGCATAATGTATATATATGGCATGCTTTAAATAATAATATAAAGTATAACAATGGTAATCAAATTTATTTGCATAAGCATACCGTATACAAATCTTGCCACACATCTTCTGGTGTATTAGCTTTATTAGATGTTAAATCCCATGTAACTCCTGTGCGAGCTAATAATGTTGAAAACTCACGATATTAAGTACGTAGACGATTAAATTTTCCTTTTAATCTATCCACACCATAATTTTGTTCCACAATCATTGCAAATTCAGTATTTATCTCTTCCCAAATTGCTTGTTTAAAGGTTGATGTCTGTATCTGTTTCTTCTTCACTCAATCATAAATTATATCAATAAATAATTTTGTATTTTGGATTGACCATCCCATTTGAATGTCTCCTTTTTCACTTTTTCCTCCCATCTTATGCTAGTAACAACATACTCATGAATATATATATATATATATATATATATATATATATATATATATATATATATATAATGAAGAAAAGTCATACATACAGACTAATAATATTTTACATTAAAAAAAGACATGAGTTGAGACCCCATCAAAATATTGTGCCCCATTTTCTCACAATTTAAACATATCTAATCTTTTTTGGACTACCTATAGAAGTAACATCAAAGGAGAATCTTTTTGATTTTATGTCCACCTAATGGTTAATTCTACTTTTTGTTTTGATTTCATGGGGCCCCTTTTGCAATCCACTTTTATACTCACTTTTTTTTAATTTTAAATACCATACTAATAAGGTCCATTCATTTCCACCAAAGAAGATGAGGGTAAAATCCTCACAGAAGCTATAAACCAACTTGCTTCGCCTGAACCCTATTCAACAGTTTCAAGCTTTTTTTTTTAGTTTTTTCATTACTTTATTTTTTATTTTTATACTAACTACAGTTTTGCCTCAAGTCACTATTGTTTGAAAAGAAAAAAGTTGTATTTTCTCTTGTTTCCTACTCTACTCTACAGCTGATCTATAAAGCTGATTGTTTGTAGGTTTTTATAGTTGAGTTTTTAAAATAATAGTGAAAAAAAAGAGAGTTTATTACGTTTTGCTAAAGAAATTTAATTCATAAAATATTTATTGAAACATCAAATAAAATAGACAAAAATGAGAGTTCACTGCGTTTTGCACCTTATGAGAGTTCCCTGATTTTTTAGAATAATAGTGGAAAAAAAATATAATTCATAAAATATTTATTTGCCAAAGTTATAGACAAAAAACAACAAACAAAATGTAGAACACATTTGTTGAAACAAAATACAAACAAGATGCCCATAATGCAAAATACATTTGCTGAAAAAAAATGTAAAATATATTCAAAGATAGACAAGTAGAAATATTTTGCTAAAAAAAAATACTTGAAAAGAAGACAAAAGTACCTGCTGCTTTGTTAACTGAGATGAAAGAAAATGCTTTGCTGCTAAAGACAAAATACTTGAAAACAAGACAAGTAGAAATGCTTTGCTGCTGTTTTCGTTAATCGAGACGAAGGAAAATGAGGTGAGAACCAAACAAAGAAACTCAAAAGTATTCAGAAAGCCAAGTAAAAATACATAAGTCTGATTTTGTTAATATTACGAAAGTGCCACCACGTTTTCACCGAGCTTTTATCAAAATTTCAAAAATGCCACCGCGTTTTCACTTTACGTTTTCAAGTTCTTATATTATAAAAAGGAAAAGCTAAAAACGAAAAAAAGATGTTTTCAGTTCTTCAGATATTTTGAACTCTATTTTTACGAAATAATTTTCATAAATTCTAACCAAACAGATTTTCTACTCTATTTTCTGTTTTCATTGAAAATGAAAATAGAAAATAGAAAATTGAGTAACCAAACAGGCCCTTACATTTCCTGTAAAAGTGACCCACGAATGCACAGAAAAACCTGCCTTCTTATTATTTCATAAGTATATATATATATATACACACACACAAGGTGCATACAACAGATTAAGTATATTCTAGCCTAAAATATCTTGTGGGATAGGGTTAACATTGATAGTGTTTATCCTTTATCGTGATTTATGATATTTACATAATGAGATAAGCATGCATGCAATGGCACGTGATAGGATGAGTGAGTAGCCTCCGTAACTCACATCAATACCCCCCTCAAGTTGGTGCATGAACGTTTGAAATGTCCAACTTGCGAATAAACATGTCAAACACTGGTTTCCCTAAGGCTTTCGTAAATATGTTAACTAGCTAGGTATGCGTGGAGACATGAGAAGGACAAATGATTCCACGAAGTATTTCATCTCGGATATAATGACAGTCTACCTCAATGTGTTTCGTGCGTTTGTGAAACACAGGGTTATTGGAAATGTGAAGGGCAGCCTTGCTATCACAGTATAAAGACATTGGCTGTGAATGCGGGACCCCAAGATTAGATAAGAGGCCTTTTATCCATTTGAGTTCAGAAGTAGCAGTAGCCATTACACGATACTCAGCTTCGGCTGAAGAACGAGAAACAATGTGTTGCTTCTTCTTAGTTTTCCAGGAGATGGGAAAGGTTCTAAGAAGGACTAACCAGCCGGTGAGGGAACGCCGAGTGATGGGGCAGCCAGCCCAATCAGAATCACACCAGCCTTGGACTTTGAAATTGCTGGAACTACTCAGGAAAATGCCTTGGCCAGGGTTGCCTTTTAAATAACGAACAACTTGAAGTGCTGCATGCCAATAGTCTTGCTTGGGGGTGTGCATGAATTGAGAGAGAATGTGCACACAATAAGATAGGTAAGGGCGAGTGAAGCACAAATAGATGAGCCGGCCAATGAGGCGTCGATATTGGTCAGGGTTGGCGAAGAGAGGACCATCTGCCAAAGTCAGTTTGTGATTTTGATGAAGGGGAGTGCCTACAGGTTGAGCACCCAAAAGACCAATTTTTGAAATAATATCCAAAGCATATTTACGTTGACACAAAAATAATCCAGTGGAATTGCAGGCAACCTCAACGCCTAAGAAAAACCATAAAGGACCCAGGTCTTTCATGTGAAAACAAGTGCTGAGGTATTGCTTGAAGAGACGACTGGCATGAAGGTCATTGCCAGAGATAATGATATCATCGACGTAGACTAAAACAAGGAGGTGGATGTGCTGTTGGTGCAGAGTAAAGAGAGAGCAGTCATAGGGGGATTGAGAGAACCCATAAGTTTTTAATGCAGAGGAGAGTTTGGAAAACCAGCATCGAGGAGCCTGGCGAAGACCATAAAGAAATTTTCGCAATCAACAGACCAAATTGGGCTGTTGATCTCGAAAGTCAGGAGGAGGTTTCATATATACCTCGTCATGTAAGTCACCATGTAAGAAGGCGTTGTGGACGTCCATCTGGTGAAGCTCCCAGCCTTTAGCCACAACAACAGACAAGACAATGCGCACAGTGACTATCTTAGCAACAGGGGCGAAAGTTTCTGTATAATTGATCCCTTCAATTTGATGATTCCCAAGGACTACGAGGCATGCTTTGAATCATTCAATACTACCATCGGAACGATGTTTGATTTTATACACCAATTTGCATCCGAGTGCCTTTTTGCCAGGAGGAGGAGAGGTAAGTTCCTAGGTTTTGTTTGCTTCAAGTGCCTGGATTTCATCTCCCATGGCAGCGCGCCATCGTTCATCTTTGATGGCATCGCGAAAAAAAAGGGTTCTTAGGCTATGGTTATAGCTGCAAGGAAGTGTTTGTAACCAAGGAAAAATTTAGCAAATGATACATAGTGTGCTAAAGGATAGGGCGTACCTGAAAGATGGGATGAGGCAAGTGAGGGAGGCGATGGGTTAAGGGTCAGAGTAGTAATGTGTGTAACATAATCTTGCAAGTAGGATGATGGCTTCCTAACACGACCACCCCGGTCCGGAGGTGCAGATGAGGCAGGCACAGAAGATGGAGAAATAGTGGGAAGGGAGCTTATAGGGTCATCCCTCGAGGCACCCCATCTATTTGTGGGAACTATGTCATGTGGGGCAGTGGAGGTAGAGCAATGAAGAAGCTTAGCTACCTCAGATTCAAAAGAGCCATCCTGCGGAGGAAAAGTAGAAGTACTCGTTTTGGGCGAGGTAGAAGAGAAAAGGAACGTGTATTCATCAAAAATCACATCTTTAGAGACAAAGAAGACTTTGATATCCAAATCGTAGAGCAGTCATCCTTTTTGACCAAAAGGATAGCCTAAAAAGACACACCTCTGCCCACGACTGGCAAACTTGTCACCCTTGGTGCCAGCGTTATGGGCATAACATAAAGACCCAAAGATCCAAAGGTGGGTGTAGACAAGGGGTGTCCCATGAAGTACTTCATAAGGTGTGCGGCCACCTAAAATGTTGGAAGGAGTCCGATTAATTAAATAACCCGCAGTGAGCACACATTCTCCCCAAAATTCAATTGGCAAATGGCCTTGAAAATGTAGGGCCTGGGCAACCTCTAGGATATGACGTTATTTCCTTTCCACACACCCATTTTGTTGAGGTGTATACATGCAAGAGGTTTGGAAAATGATCCCATGATCCAAAAAGTATGGGCGCATACACACGAATTCAATCTCATTGTCACTTCGAAGAGTTTTAACATGTGTATGATATTGACGCTCAACCATGGAATTTTTTTTTTTTGCAGCGTACGAGCAACTTGCGTTTTATTGTTCAATAAAGAAATCTATACAGCTCGAGAATAATCGTCAACAATGGTTAAAAAATACACAGCTCTGCAAGATGAAGGAGTAAGATAAGGCCCCCATAAGTCATAATAAATTAAATCAAATTTTGCAACAGCTCTTTGTGAACTCAAAGAAAATTTTTTGCGAGTTTGTTTTGCTCGGTTCCATACATCACATGGCTTATTAAAAGAATCACTAGATGCAATAACATGAGGAAGTAATTTTACTTTTTGAACACTCAGATGACCAAGAAGCTTGTGCCACAGTTTGAGAGAATGCATACCATCCATCTTGCATACTACTGCTCTAGACACTTTTCAAAAATGGTACAACCTGTTCCTACGCTCACCCGCACCAATCACCATCTTCGAAATGGGGTTTTGTACAACACATAAGTGTCGAGTGAATTGCACAATACAATGTAGATCATCAATCAATTGAGACACAGAAAGTAAGTTGCAATTTAAACGGGGCACATAAGGAACATTATGAAGAGTCAAGTGGTCATCTAAGCGAACTCG
This sequence comes from Gleditsia sinensis, assembly GCA_037074535.1. Taxonomy (NCBI): domain Eukaryota; kingdom Viridiplantae; phylum Streptophyta; class Magnoliopsida; order Fabales; family Fabaceae; genus Gleditsia; species Gleditsia sinensis. The sequence goes on from CM073463.1 coordinate 84,524,536, forward strand.
TCCTTCTTTAGTGGCATAGACTTGTTGCCTGTCTGGTAAACCAACGGGGCAGCTAGTGATATCTTGTAGATGGCTCATGTGCTGGAGTTGGTTGTCATGTGGTTGGAAGCACCTGTATCGATGATCCATTTATTCATGGTACCTGTTAATTTTTCACTTGGGTTGGCCTTGGTGGTATTTAGCATATCCATAAGAGCCTTCAATTGGTCACTACTTAACCCAGTTAAACCAGAAGTGTCGTCAATAGATATGGGAGTGGTGTCAGCACCAGTACTATGGGTTATGTTGGCACGAGCTCCCCCCTGGCCTCGTCCCATACCACCCCACTGTTGGTTTGTACCTCGATTGCTATTCCGCCCATCACCACGTAGACGGTCACCCCACCACTCGGGATATTCTATACGCTGGAAACAAACATCTTCAGTATGGCCAACTCGATTACAGCATGAGAAAATTATGCTTTTGTCTTTCACATTACCAATCCCTTTACGTCGAGTAGCAGGTTGAATAGTAAGACCCACAATGTCACGTCGTTCCTCCTTGTTGTTAGAAATAATTTTCATGCGTTCATCTTGCACAAGAGTAGAATAGACACAGTTCAATGTTGGAAGAGGGTCAGTAGCAAGTAGATTTGAACGTACGCTCCCATACATATTGTCATCTAAACCCATAAGAAATTGATGCACCTGTTCTTTCTCCCTTCGTTTCTCAAGTTTTGAGGTAATATCACACTTGCAACCTCCACACTCACAGTTAGGAATTCGTTCATAATTACCCAACTCTTCCCACAAGTTGTTCAGTTTGCCATAATACGCAACAATGCTCATGTTCCCTTGCTTACATTCAGTGAGATCACACTTTAATTGTTGAACCTTAGGACCATTCACCATAGAAAATCGTTCTTTGATTTCTTCCCACAAGGAGTGTGCGTCCTCCATGTATGAAATGGTTGACCATAAGCTTAGTTCAACTGTATTCCAGATCCATGAAGCAAGCATGGACTGAACCGTCCACCAAACTTCTAATTCTACAGACCCATCAATAGGCCGCGTAATACTCCCATCGAGGAAGCCCTATTTTCGTCAAGCTCGCAGAGAAGTTTGCATAGCTCTCACCCATTCATCATAATTTTTACCACGCAACTGCACTTGAGTGATTACATGTCCGGAGTTATCATTCGAATGCAGGTCGTAAGATGAAAGATTTTGCTTAGGTTGTTCTGAAATTTCTGCCATATTCTGGGTAGGCTCTGATACCATGTAAAAATGACTCACGAATGCACACAAAAATCCGCCTTCTTATTATTTCATAAGTATATATATATATATATATATATATATATATATATATATATATATATATATATATATATACACACACACACACATACAAGTTGAGTACAACAAATTAAATATATTCTAACTTAAAATATCTCGTTGGATAGGATTAACATTGATAGTGTTTATTCTTTATCGTGATTTACGATATTTACGTAATGAAATAAGCATGCATACAATGGCACGTGCTAGAATGAGTGAGCAACCTCCGTAACTCACATCAATATTTCCAAATTTCAAGGTGAGGTTGTAAACCAAAATAAAAAATAAAAAAACTCAAAGATGAGGAACATCCAATCCATTGAAGTCATTGTCCCCAGAAATCGAAAGGGCATGAAATGAAAGGGGCATTAATTTGCTCAGGCCATCACTACCAAGCTGTAAAAGCTAAACGAATAAAATTCCACTTGATTATATACGTGCTTCAATCTTGGAGCACAAGAAGTTCAACCCCCGCTTCAGCTTCAACTTTCTTTCACTTTTCGCTCAAAAGTTTCTGTGAAAAGAAGGGATGGGGAGGCGAGGGAGGAAGAAATGGTTTGGTGATGGAGGGGAAGCAACTCTGAGGAAGAACAGTGTCGTGTGGGGGTGGATAACGTTGATATTCTATTTACTGATGTAATTAATTTATATATTAGTCACCGTGTTAGAAGGGTTGAACTGATAAGATTATATTATATAATATTTACGTACATCCAATTCTAATAAACATAAATTTTATTATATAACTCTATTAATTGCGATAATTATTATTTTAGGCATGAAATTATTAGATTACTACGATTGCGCGAGATTCAAATTAATCAAGATGCACCACCAATTTTCATCGATCTCTTTAATTTTTCTATTTCTTTCAAGTTTTTTTTTAGGAGAGATTTTCATAATTCTTAAGACTATAAAATTTTGGATGCTTGAAATAATTATAAGGATGATTTTATATGACCATGCAGACAAATATTTCTTTAAAAGACAGTATATATGTTTATTACACAGTTCTACGCATAAAAAGTTTTATTTTTCTTTACAGTCTGAGTCTTTGATTTCCTAGCTAACATGTACCATAATAAACTGTATAAAGATCATAAAATTATGCACCTTAAAAACTTCAAATTGCACACATTAATTTTCTTCGTAATGATTTTAATCTTGCAAATAGCATGTTATAGCCAAGTCATTAATTAATATTGCTCTAATGATCAATTTGGTCCAGCCACGAGCAAAATTTTTTTATTTGTTATTTCAAACAATTCAAATGCCATTGAAATGAAACCACACACATATATATAACATTAATTAGAAATGGATTTGCTTATGAAACACACACACACACACACACATATATATACATATATATAAAGTAAGTATAAGTTAAGTTATAGCATATGTTTTAATTTCGAAATAGATTTATGTATATTTTAAAAGTAAAAAAGAATATTATATAATAAAAATAATATATAAATTAAAGAAGAAAATTATATTTTATTCCAAAATTTAATATACAATATATTAATATTAAGAAATGAAATTGCAAAAAAAAAAGAAAAGAAATGAAATTCACTAATTAGGTCTCTAGACAATTATACTTGAATTAATAACACTAAATTGAATTAAATATATGTACTATCATATTTTTAATATAAAACCAAGTATTGAATTTAATGTCTATAAAAATATCAAAAACACAAACTTTCAAACACCTAAAAAATTTCAAATCGCTTTTATTTCAACCAAATGCGCGCGTTTTATGTTTTCTTCGCATGCTAATATAATACGGTAACAGAAATAAAACAAGAAAATATCTAATTTTTCAGCCAGACGGAGAAATATAAATTGCAAATACTTAATTAGTAGCAAAATCAGAAAGTTCCACCGTCTACGCCATTTTCAGAACCGGTTTTGCTCTTACGGTCCCTCAAACGTTTAAGATCCTCAATTAGGGCCGTTAGATTGTTGTGCGATGACCCGCCTTCTTTCACAGCTTCTTTAGCCTTCTTCCCCAGCTCCCCTGCACGTCTTCTCATCTCTGACACTTCTTCTCCACCGTCCATCAACCTCCTCACAGCCTTCTCTATACGATCTCTGCTCACCAACTTCTTCTTCCACTCATCAAACAGCCACTCGCACCACTCTTCTACTCCCAACTCCACCCCGATACCATGCACCTGATTTATCAGCATCTCGTTGTAAAATTGATCCCCATTCACCGGCCACGTGATCATCGGAACCCCAGCACATATGCTCTCCACTACCGAGTTCCACCCACAATGCGTCAAGAACCCTCCCACCGCCGGGTGGCCTAAGATCGACAGTTGTGGAGCCCATCCCCTTATGATCATCCCCTTATTCTCATCCTTCATTCTCTCTTCAAACCCTTCTGGCAACCATTTCTCCTTCTCTGTCTTGTCTTTGAAAACCACCCAAATGAAGTGATGCCCGGAGGATTCGATCGCACATGCTATCTCGTAGAGTTGGGTATCACTGAAAGTCAAAGTGCTCCCAAAGCAAATGTAGAGCACTGAGTTGAGTGGCTTCGAGTTTAGCCAACTCAGGCATTCATGCTCCCCCGTCGCGCCCTTATTGCTCCTGTCTGTCTTTTCTTCAGCTGTTGTGTGAATGAGTGCACCTGGGCCAAGATGCCAAGCCTTGTGCCCTGCTCTTTTCTCGTAATGCTCAACGTACTCTCCATCAAGCTCTGCGAAGTTGTTCAAGATGACTCCATGGGTCTTAGACATAGCCTCTAACCGGGATTCCATAATTTCAGTGAACGCCTTCGGCGGTCTGAGATTCATGGTTATCGGGTGAGGAAGACCAGGGACGACAATCGGATCGGTATCCGTACGGGAAGCCAGTAGGGAGGGTGCCTTGAGCATGACACATACAGTAAAGAGGCAGAAGGTGTTGAAGGCGATTGCGGGGATCCCCAAGCGCGTTGCCAAATCGGAGGCCCACGGGAACATGAAGTCGGCGACGATGCAGTCGGGTGGGTTTTGGAGAATGAAGTCCTGGAAGCGTTGTTCGAGTAGATTAGCGGCGGCACAGAAATTGGTGAAAGTGGGAATATCGGTGGCGCCGTCGACGAGATTCTCGACACCGTCGGGGAGGCCGACCTCTTTGGAAGGGAAGTCGAAGATTTGAAGGGAGATATGGTGACCGGAGGCAGTGTGGTTGGCGATGGAGTTGTGGAAGCGGTGGGCATTGGAGGGAGTGGTGAAGAAGGTGACATGGAGGCCACGTGCAGCGAAAAAACCAGCCAGGTCGAAGAGAGGGGCCATGTGGCTAGTTGAGGGATAAGAAAGGAAGTAGAGTCGGTATGGACAATGAAGCGAACTCATTGTGAATTTTGATGCTCCAATGGGTGTTGAGGTGTGTAAGTAAGTGATAGAGTGTCACACTCTCTTAAAACAAACCAGAATCAGGGACTGAACCCAAACACATTTTAACATTTTGGCTAATAAATATATATATAAATTTCTCCATACCGTAAATGGAAACGATAGTAAAAGTTGTTGCTTTTGTATCCAAATTTGAAAACGAATATAAAAAAATCTGAAGGCGCGCTTCACGTGGTCTCAGTCTCGTTATTATTATGTTTTACCATGGTAGTAGGTCCATCTATCTAGCTGTACATAATGAAGGTTTTCCTTCCATACAATTTACCTGTTTATTTGTATTATAAAAATTTATACACCAAGGTTTTTTCTTTGCTTTTTTACAACGTTGGTGTTGCGACACAAGGAATAACTTTGTTTGGTTGGGCAAGAGCAATGTTTGTACTATATATATATATATAGAACATAATTTTTTTAACATTTGTTATTAGATTTGTAAATAGTAAACATTTTTTTTTATTGAAAAACTTGAAACACCTAAAAAATAAAATCTCAATTTTTTTCCCAATTCAAGATCCATCTTCACCAAACAAAAAAGAAACTGCAAAACGAAATTGTTGCATTCCACGAGGCACGGTACAAAGAATAAATTAATTGCTGCTCGACATACTCGCATTTGGCGTGCAATACTTGGTTACAGATACCAATATAAAGGACAGTGGATAAGTAGTGTCAGTCTCAAAACCCAAATTTAAAACCAAACCAAACTATTAGCGGCGGTGCTAGTTTTTAAGAAAAAATTTATACATTTTTAAGAAAGTATTTTTTTTTCATAAACATTCTGTTTTGTAAAAGAAACACTTTTAATAGTCAACAGAATTAATTTTTCAACTAAAATAAAAAATTTCAATTTCTTTATTAAAATAGGAAAAAAATTAATTTTATTATAAACAAAAATAATCTCTCTTAAAATAAAATATTACAAATATAATCAAAATCATCTTTTTTTAAAAAAAAAATTCAATTGTCATCATTATTATTATTTGTGTTATTGTACAATATAATTTTATTTATTTTATTTTTAAAATAAATAGAACAACTATTTGTACAATAAAAAAAATAAAACTACATTTTTTATTTTTTAAATTATAATAGTCCTCTTTTTTATTTATTAAAAAGATGTTTGGGGTAAACAAAAATAATATTATAGTATAAAAATAAATTGGGCAAAATTAATATTACATACAAAATTATTTCTAAACATCTTTCGTAGTAATTTGACAGTAGAAAGTGCTTTTTTTTTTTAAAAAAAAAAACTAACTAAATACTAATGACATCGATAAGAATACAACATGATTTTGATCAAATATTATTTCATTTTTTATTACAGAGCTTTTTTTGAAACTTTATTTAAAAAAAAATTAAAAAATTAAAATTAAAAACTCGGCCAAAGGGAATTTAAAAGGTTTTATCCTTAGCAAATTGAATCTAAACTACATATTAGTAAAGTTAATCTACGTTGTATTACTTATTATTTTAAGGTGTCAAATAATTACAAAACACATAAAAAAAAGTACAATTTTTAGCGTGAGGTGATAAATGTAACTCGGGCAATTTTGTGACGAGATAAATATGAAATATATAGGACCATTCTTAAAAGTTTAGTGTAATTTGCTGAGAAAATACAACCTCAAAGTCTGAACCCAGCACGTTAACTAATTGCAGGCTGCAGCCCGAGGAGAAGTGATTATAAATCTTGAGCAAAAGGCGTAGACTGAGCTATCAGAATGATAAGGTCAAGCGCCTTAACAATTGACACAGGATACCGCACATGTAGAAATCTAGTATTCATGGGAAGCAACTTAAAAGAAATAAAAATCTATAGGTCAAATTTGTTTCTCATTTTACCTCCAAATCTAGTTCTTGATTCAAAATACAGTTTCAAGTTTCGGGACGGAAAGGATGATTATTTAGAGTACAAGCGGGTAGGTGAAAAAAATAATAATAAAATACAATATCAGTGTTATGGCCCAAATTAAGAGGGCAAAAGTAACTACTTCCGTTCTGGAATGAAGAGAACAGCACAGCTTTGTATGCAGCAACTGCTCTGCCTTCATCTCATAGCCTTTCATATCTTTCGTGTCCCATGCTGTTAATAAATCATCGAGCAACAAAATCATCAATCAGACCATGCGAACCCTTCCGAGCTTCGAATTGGCAATGCAAATTGCCAAGATGTTATTAAGCTTCAGCTAAAAGTTCTTAGACTTCATTGTCTCAAGCTTTCCGGAAGTTGATAGTAATGGTTATGTCACAATTAAATATCTAGATTACCAGACTGGGGTTACGCGTAAGACATAAACCCAGATATCAGAGTTGCATGGCTCAAAGGCAGTTGTTGGCCATATCTACGTATCCAAAATCAGTACCAATGACTACCGGGTCCACCTTGAGCAGCAGCAACTTTTCTAGGCATGTATTGAGGCTTTGGCTGCAGGCCATTAGAACCTTCAATCCCATCATCTTCAGCCCTCTCACTTTTACAGCTTGGGTTTCTTCTAGGATATGAACAGCTTGAAGCTGCATATTGGGCTGAAACAGGTGGATTTCTAACCATCCTCCGCTGTTCAAAAGCTTCCGCTGTTGCTGCTACCCCACAGTTGTTGTAACGCAATACTGAACCAACAACTTTTCCAGGCCTTGCAGAAACACCTTCAGCAAGTGAGCCACAACCAAAAGAAGCAAGTGAGCAACAACAAAGAGAAGCAAGCAATTTCTCAAATTGAAGAATGTACCAATGTGTTTTCCATTAGCAATCTTACTAAAATTCTTTTTTTTTTTTTTGTGTTTCGACATGTTAAATGTGCATTTAGCACAAAGAATATAATGACAAAAAGGAAGTGTCATAAAAAAGAAAAACTTCTTCTTTTGCTCTATTTGTTCCATAAAATTCCCATTACGTTCAGCCATTCACACAGAAAGGCTGTGCTTGGTAGGCATGAAAATTTGAAGGTGGAAAATCGAAGAGTGAAAATTGAAAGGTATTAGGACACGGCATGATATAAATCTAGATACATCCCTTATTTTGATTCCTCCATTTTTTATTTTTACCAACACCAAGTACACCTAAGTTCCCATCACATGCCAAAAGAAAGATGAACCAAACATGCAACCCTATCCAGAAACACACCTTATGATGGTTCAAAGAATAATTAATGAAAATGAAGCAAGCTCCAAAAAACTCCAACACTCTTGTTAGATAATGCCATGCACATAGGAGAGGCAGGGAGGAAGAAAGAGAGAGGAGGAAAGAAAAGGAGCAGAGTCAATACTCAAGTCAGTCATCAAACCTTGCATGTTTTGAGGAACTTGTAAAGGAAGCCGAGTTATAGGGATACCACCACTCCTATCTATTGGTGGCTTCTCAACTTCTTTGATGCAACACTTAGAGAGATCCTCAGTGACCTCAGCTGTACTCGGTATTGAGTTATCTGAATATAATACGCATGGCCTGCACATGCAACCTCAAATCAGCAGAGTTGGCAATTCTAGAGCAGATATATGGGCACGTTAATAGGAACAAAAAGCAATGCCCAAAAAAGAAAGCCACATAATAAAAAATCAATAACAAGAATTAAAAGTATACCTGGGTAATGATGCATGCTGCCTCTCTGGTGGAGCAACAGTTCCACCTTTACCATAATGCTCCTCAAGATAAGCAAATTGCTTCTTGAAGTGGTCCACAGCACTATTGAAAATAGGTGTTAGGAAAAAGAAGGGGGCAAATTAAAGGCTGACATACTAAAATGAATTTGGCAACAAACCAGATAAAACAGAGCTGCATCAAACCACACGGAGGTTAAGAATTGAAGTTTTCTTGAATGTGAAAGCACGGATTTGCAGTTACACTTAAATTTCATCAAACTAATAGTCCAGGTAAAATTTTCAAACCCCAAGTATTCAAAAGAAATGGATAATTTCAGATAGAGTCTGGAGCAGGGCTTCAGCATCAAGGTCACCACAGATGGGAATTAAGAATGCTAATTAATTGCCAGCAGATGCTGCATGGCTTATGGTTTCAAAATACTTTCTTTTCTTAAAAGAATAATTCATTATAAGGTCCAGAAAATACAGAAATAGAGGACAAGAAGTTATCCTAGGACAAGCCCAAAGCCAAAGAAGACAAATGGAGAACAGAGGAGATGATAGAAAATCAGCTTATAAGAGCTCCCTTATCCCTTTGCATATCTGACATTTAAGAATTATAATATTACAAGTGCATGTCTATGTCTGCAACATACACAAACATATATAGATACTTAAATATGCACATTCATATCTACAAGCTTAATATTAACTGTTAAGTACTAACGTCATGTGAAAGAAAGAAATCCCCAACTGCATTGGTTATAAATTTACAGAATGCAATAAGTGTTTAAACCAACAAAAAAGGGTAAAATATGAGGTTAAAACTAGAGGACAAGTTAAAACAAAAGTACCTTGGATACATAAAACTTGTTGGCTCTGCTCCTTCTAGTTGCTCCTTCAACATCTTTGGATGGTATTCAAGAATCTCTCGGTATATGAGCTCTCGTACATCCTCCTTTGTTATCCTACGCCTCTCAAATTCAAATTCCATCTTGGTAACTGGCTGTGCTGAAGGCTCTCTCTCAACCTTGGCCAAACCTTTAAAATATGGATCTGCTAAAGCCTAACAGTACTCAATAAAATATGCCCCGTTAGATCCAGATATTACAAAGAAAGTTAAATGCAGATGTGTGAAAATACAACCTCTTCAGCAGTAGGTCGATCCTTGGGCTCAAACGCAAGCATTCTTTCTAACAAACGAAGAGCAAGGGGATCTGCATGAGGAAACTTATGGGTTAAAGGAACTGGCTTCTTCTTGCGCATGCTGCTTAAATACCTCCGAGCTTTCTCATTTCGTACCTGTTGTTACAATATGAGGGTTGCAGTAGATTATTAAAATAAAAAAAGAAGTATTAAAAGGATGGGTGACTGAACAACAGACCCTAGCAATGGCTTCAGGAGATGGTGTTCCAAGGAGATCAGTCATGAGGTCCAACTGATGGACAACATTCTTCCCTGGGAAAAGAGGTTTTCCAGTTAAAAGTTCTGCAAAAATGCAGCCAATGCTCCATATATCTATAGCTGGTGTATACTGAAAAAAAGAGAGGAAAAATCATATTAAAAGAAAGAAAGAAATTATGATACCATCTCAATCATTTCACAAACACGACCACCCCATAATTTAATTTGACTACAAATTGAGAAGTTTTAATATGCATAAGCATGCAACCAAAACTTTGTCACAAAACGTATTAGCATAAGGTGCAAACTGTAATAGCCAATGTCGGAGGGATGAAAGAACTCATGGGCTAGACTAAGTTCCTTTTGTATGTTAAACATTATAAGTAATTAGAATAGGGCCTTAGACCAAGTACTATAGGACCAAAGTACCCTCAATATTTAAGAATATAACATTTATTTGATTGGAGTGTTATTATCCTGAAAGAGTATATTCTCCAAAATCAAGTGAGCATATAAATAATAGACCATTTAAGACCAACCCCATGTTATAGTTTTGAACTAAAAATCATGGTCACATATGTGACAAAGATAGCCAATAATTGAAGATGCAATGTCTACTTCTACTATACACAAGCAGATGCCTTCAGCACTTCAGATTTAAGAGAATAGATAGTTTTTGGACAACATATTTATCCTTGTGTACACTTAAAACTACTATTTGACCAATTCATCTTGAAAAGTAAAATTTCTTCATTAAGTAAGTCAAAAACCATAGGTAAAGTGTACAACTGATGTATGGAGTATAGAATTAATATTATGAATATAGTAACAACCCATTTTATTTTCTTTACAACTTTTTTTTCTATCAAATTCTGTCGCATAGGCAGAAAAATGACTTTGGAGATTTGGTAAACTTTGGCTAATCAACTAGAATTTTTTGAATTTCTACCTGATTTTGGCACATATCTATATTTGGTAAACTTTGGATGATAAGACCAATTGCTAGCATGCCATTGTCATGTAAGATAAGAAACTGGGCAACTAAGATAACAAAACCCAAAAGCTCAGCATAGCAATATATGGTATCTTCATAAACTATTGGTGCCAGTCAATGTCACAATCACCCAACTTCCGTACATCCAATTATACGAGTATAACAACAATTAGGCATACTTACAAGCAAAGCTTACATGCACGTACAAGTCCATATATGTTGAGATTTGACAATAGATACTTGGATATCATATCACAGTTAATGACAACCCCACTCAGCTTCTTATCATCATTCCAAAAGGAGAGTTCAAAAAATAATTTTAAAAAAATAAAATTTCTTTATTAAAGTTTTGTAGAAGTAAGATTTATAGAGTGATATCAATATTACCACAAAGCATAACAAAAATTTTATTAAATACAAAGCTCAGGAGGTTCCTGTCATGTGTATTTGAAGGAAATAGACAGGAAGGAAGAGGAATGGGAAAGGGATATGCCCATAATTTCAAAGTCCAAGCAAGAAGGGGTAATAATCAAATAAAAAGATCTAGGATGTTAATTAAAAATGGTAACAAATATTGCACCTTAGAGAAAAATGATCCGCACAGCTCAGGAGCCCTATACCACCTTGTTGCAACATAATCCTGTGAGCAAATATATGAAACTAAGCATGATGAACAGACAAGCAACTCTATATTCAAGGCAATAGTTTCAGGAAAAAAACGATTCTTACTGTCCAGAATATGGCAGTGGGTGTATCATTAAAAGCTACTCTGGCAAGACCAAAGTCACAGATCTTGAGTTTGCAATCAGCATTTGCTAAAATGTTTTTTGGCTTTAGATCTCGGTGAAAAACATTTGCTACAAGACCATTCAGAAGTTTAAAATCATCCCAAACTATCATAAAAATCAGCAACTAGTTTGTTAAGATAAAATTCTTAGATAAGCAATGAGAGAAGTAAAAATGCTAAATCATGGGGTCTATGAAAAAGCTTCTAACTAAATCAAAAGATTGTAACCTGTGTGTATGTACTTCAAGCCTCGAAGAAGCTGATATAGAAAAAACTGGTAATGCTCTGGAGTCAGATCATCGTTTGCTTTGATGACTTGATGTAAATCAGATTCCATGAGTTCAAAAACAACATATATATCTTTGAATTCTCTCCTAGAAGGAGGTAACAAGATGTGCTTGATCTCCACAATATCTGGATGACGCAAGAGTCTAAGAAGTTTAATCTCACGAAGAATGCGGGTAGCATCAGAAACATGTTCAAATATGTCATTGATTTTCTTTATTGCAACTTTTTCTCCCGTGTGTGTATCATAGGCAGAGCAAACAACACCATAGCTTCCTTTACCAATTACTTCCTCTATTCTGTATCTGCTCCCTTCACCATATTCTGTGAAGAAGTCTACATCCACAGAGGACTGCATAAACACGACAAACCAAACTATTTAGCGAATAAAGTAATCAAATTCAAAGCTATGCATGTGATTTAAATGAGTTGCTACAAATAAATAGTAATAATGGAAAATAGAGTGAAGTTCCACATTTTTTTAACCAGAAAATTGCAAGCCATGTGTCTAAATTTTGCACCAATTCATGAAAAATAAAGGTACAATTTCCTCCCAAATTTTAGAAGTGTATCGCTAACGTTAATTTACACATGTGGTTTACTTAATCAACACATTAGAGATAACTGTCTCTAACAATGATGATTTTTATTGTTTGGGGGCTACAAATACGACTGCAGAATTTACTTTAGTATAATCAAAGTGATAAAAGGAATTTGAAGCATACAATAAGATGGACAGTCAATAAATTGGAATATTGAAATGAACAGAAAAACCAAATAAAAAAATGCCTACACAAATCTGTTACAGTGGTCAGCAGTTACAATAGGAACTGCAAGAGCCGACAACTACGTCTTAAATGATGCAAAATTTTCTGCAGGACCTCTTACAAACCAGAACTAGAGATATCAGCATACAGCAGTAAAGCATAGAATTTTGCACGACAAGTTGTTTCATCCCAATCAGACATAGGTCACATATGCACGATACAACCAAAATAGAAAGGTAGAAAAAAGAAAAAACAGAGCCAGGGACCATGCAGGAAATATAGCACCTCCATACCAGATGGTGTGAAAGAACAGAATCCTGATCAAGTAATACAAACTCCATGCATATCACATAGATGCAGAAATTATAAACAAGGAGAATTATTTCTCTTCAATACGCTTCCAATTTGTCCCCAATATAAATTAACCTACATACACATACATCTACATATAAGAGAGCACGTATATCAGAAGAGAAAATTTACCTTTTTTCTTTGATCAGGCATCATCTAGGCAACTAAGCATAAAACTCGTCAACGGTTTAAGCCAATAGGTGCATCCGACAACCCCTTGCCTCAACTCAAATCCAGATCACCAAACTCCTACTTCCAGTTCAAAAACACAGAAAAGCGATAACTTCAAAAAAAAAGATAAACTGGCACTAAAAGACTTGGATCATAAGGGTGCGATCAAAATGCGACGGAAAAACCAAATACGAACCGAAAAGAAGATAGCTTCAATTTAAATATAAAAAAATTGAACAAAGCTCAAAAGAGGCCCGGTAAAGTTTGGCGGCCAGAATAGCAACTAGAATTAAAATTAAGGATCATAAACTGTAACACCACTATATTTAAATCAAAAAAGTGGGAAGAGGAAACAAACACAACATAACCAAGACAAATTGACGGAAGTAACAAAATGTAGCTGGAAACGTCCAGGCTACAGATCACGTTGGAATCTGTATTTTTGTAAGATATTGAGCTAAAATCAGCGGAAAAAACTAATCTTGGAAGATCCACTGAGGCGATAATCTCTAACGCGGCTAAAAGAAAAGATTATAATATACAAAAATAGAAAAGGGAAATGCTCTGGCTTTAAGAACAGTAAAAGATTCCTTCGTTGTGTGTGGAGAAAGTGGGAATTGGAGAAGCAGACTCTGGAAGATTGGAATGGAAATTCTGAGTGGAAAATGAAAATAAACTTTCGGATCTCAGAGATAGAATACCAGAGAGGCCGTACACTTCAAGTTGAAAGGCTGTGGTGTAGAGCTCAGCTGGAAACTTGAAAAGGACCGAATATAAAATGTCACTGAAATATAAATTCGAAAAATATGAAAAAGAAAAAAAAGAAGGAAGACTCAAATTTCCCATTCTTACATTTTTGTGAGATTTTCTTTCCTTTTTTATGTGTTTCATAACTTGTCTCAGATAAGAAAAAGAAAATTGCAGGAGTTTTCAACTAAATATCTTTGTCATCTATATTTTCACAATGCATGAAGGGCTATAAAAAAAAAATGTATAGGTTGGAAAAAGAAAATTAAACTGGGACATGTATTTAATAATAATTCAATGCAAGAAAATTTAATATATTTAAAAAGAGAGAGAGAAATGCAGTATGATTTTAACAAAAACTCAAGAAAATTAATGTAACTTACTCTTTTAATTATCACAGTTAAACTGGTTTTGAAATCTTTATACTATGAATCTCTCTTTTAATCGTTGGAAACACGATCCCGTTGAAGAAAATCTAACCATATGGGTTCACATGGATAAATTGTTGTTGGCATTTACCAATTCCACAGGAGCATGTGCGTCACATGGGTTGAAGAGTTCTCTAACCAAGAACCGCTGTTGTTAGTTATAAAATATCCACTCAGTCCTATCTAATTTTTTGTTTTCAAATTCAGATGTAATCATTTTTAATTCTAATTTCTTTCTCAAATTTTTTATGCTTTCCCTGAATTATGGGGAGTGAATTTAGTTCATCTAACCCTAAAAAAATCTATTTGAGGACGAGGGTTTAGGATTGATACCATTTTTGTTTTTCTTTGAAATTTAAAAGCTTGTCATAATTACTATTAATTTTGCAATCCTCATTATTTTTATTTTTATCATCATGGTTGTTGCTGTCATGATTATTTTCCTTATTTAAAAAAAAAGATATGAAAATCTAAAAAAAGAAGAAGAGGAATTATACTTTAAAATATCTTAATTAAAGGGGAATTAATTATTTAAAAATAACATATGAAACTGCTTATACCAAAGCATTATTGAAGTATATGAGCACAAAATTCAGATCAATAATGTAGCTGACCATGATGATAAAAGTGCCTCTCAAAGACAAAACTTGTCTCTCAAAAGTCAAATTCTCTTGCTTTAATTTCCTCTATTGATTATGACACCCACACTCCTGCCAAATTCTTTATGGCCCAACATTCATAATCCCCGTCTCTTCCACAATACTTTCCTCTACTTCCCAACTTGCAGGAGATATCATATCTCCCAATTTAGTTATAAAAAATAAAAAATAAAAATAGAAACAATTCAATCCTCAAATTTGTTCAATTGTTGGTTTTTCCCTCAAGAGCATAATTGAAAGCAAACTACACAAAACAAGCATCTTAAATGTTAGGATAGCACTTGGGAGATAGGAGGGACCCTTTCCAGCATTTTTTGAGCTGTGATTGAGCAGTGGGTGGTGACTAAAATACCATTAAACACCGGTCAATCCTTCTCATGTGACGCTTTTCCACTATTCCTTTATTTATATAACTTTTTCCTTTCAACAAGGACCTCTATTTTTCGTAGAAAAAGTATGTGGATATAAAATACCATGTAGCTGTCATAAATCTCTTGGGCAGAGGGAGCAAAGACTATATTTATTATTATTATTATTATGATCTATCCTTCAAAGATAAGTTCAAAAATGTCCCCATCGATGGATGCCACAGATACGTGAGTGAACTAAATAACATTTGACCAAAAGTTAATGTTTCTTAGTATTTTATTAAAAGCTTTAAAATCGTGTGTCAAATTTTGAAGAATAGTATATAAGTTAACTTCTTATTAAATAAATAACATTTTCTTATTAGCATAGCATATTTGTAGCTGATATGCAAAGTGTTTTGTATCACCGTTATTCAGTTGTGAAAATTTTGAGAACATCGCTTGGCTTGTGTCCCTCAGATTGGCATGATGTGTATTACTCAGTGATATCAAAATATATGATTTCATAGATTGTTTTTCAGAATTAGAATACAAGATCAAAATTCTTGAAAACTATATGATATCGAGTTATTAGATGTTTGCCCAAAAAAAAAAATTTGATTATGCAAGCGTCAACATCAAATTATTGCAAAACGTCATAAAATAAAATCTATAATATTATACACACGGAATATACTAAAACATTAAAATTATCCCTTTAAAACAAAATTGGAAATAAAACTATGAAATGCAGGAAGAGCAAATACAATAAATTCTGCCTGGAGGATACCAATTCCGGTATTCTGCAATCGCTAATGCTCCCACATTCTTATCAAATCCTTTCCAGTCAAAACAATTCTGCCTCCCAGGCAAGCTGGATGAAGAACGCGGCTATGCCAGCGTATTTTGGCACAACAAAAATTAATGATAAAGATATTAGGTTAATTATAACGACCAAATTGTATTTTGAATCAAAGTCAAACCAGAGCTCATCACAAAACAGCTGCTGCTATACCACAATGTCCATTACAACAGGTAGGAGCCTCAAACTGAAATCGCACTCCTCAGACAAAAACTAGCCTAGTAAAAGAAACCCAGCACTTTACCACCAACATTCTTTCTCCTAGCCTCTTCATGATCCATAATACCGGCGGAGGTAGTCAATACGATATAGCCAAACTGCATCATTTGTGTAATCAAAGATCATGGGAAACCAGAGAAACCATATGTATACAACAGAGTTGCAGACCATATATTAAGGTTAGTGGGTGATCTGATATTAGCAAGTTAAGCTCACAGCAGCATAAGAATAAGTTGACCCTTTTATATGAGCAACCACAAGTTTTAACCAATCCACTGATCCTGACCCAAAAATGGTGAAACATGCAAACGCCAGAAGAAGTTAATACTTAGGATCAACAATCACCCGTTTCTATAACTTTAATGGAAAACCTGTACAGAGCATTAATATTTATAAAGACCCATAAAGATCTCAAGTTGTCTGGAAGAGTTTGTAGAAACACACAATAGGACAATTCAGAGAACCATATATAATTACCTCGCTAGCAACACATGTTAGACATATTGAGATGATACTAAACGGTACCAACTCTTCCATAACTAAAGGAGTCAAAAGACCTGAAGGTCTCATATCGTAAGAAAAAGTTTAGGAGGCCATTATGCTAACCTGTCGTGAGGGAAGCAGCCTTGCAGTCCAACCTTCTATCTCTTTGACACCCACATCAAACCGGGGACTGATAACCCCACATTTGTTCAGTCTTCCATTCAATTCAACCACGATTTTGCCAGCCCTGTGATCATCAACGTACTCAAACTCTCCAATATATCCTAAAAAGCAGGAGAAAGTAATGAAATCAAGACAAAAACTAAATAATCAAGAATCCAAAAGCAAATTAATTGAGATGCATTTGAGTATGACAAAAAGGAGACATACCATGCTTCTGCATCACCAAAAGGAATTTAATGATCACTTTTGAGGAAGGCCGAATCATGACCTGACGTTTCCCCCGTTTCTCAGCATTGTACATGCTCTTGAGAGCATCATTCAGGACACTGACTTTCACCATTGTGCTACTATTACAAATGTTAACAAGAGTTAACTATAACTAACATAAAGAAACAGATAAATTGCAAGACTGTGTTAAGCAAGAAGTAAAAGAGAATTTATATTTAAAGATTTTAAATTGCTTCCCGCTATACAATCCAGAACCACTTCCACTCTCTTATTCCCCTTGATGAAGGAAACACATAAATTAATCAACATTGATGATTCGAAAGGAAGCTACAAGTCCATCTAAACTATTACTAAATACCCATTAGGCATAAGTGACAGTAGCCCTTGAACCAAATCAGCATCTAAACATCACAAATGACAGCCACAGGAAAACCTGTACAAACTCCGTGAAGCCCAAAATAAAAAAACTAAACCAAGCTTCGTTCAAATTTTGGCAGTACTTTTAATCATTAAATTAAGTCACTTGACACATAAATTATAATCGAATAGAACACACCCTTTTCGAGCAACACACGTAATACCAGGATGGTGGAAACGCAGGATATGAGTTGCCGTTTCCTACATTTCTATGAAACCAAACGAGAGGAATTAGACACTATAGAATCCAGATCTTACCAACGTGGAGCCTCAGAGAAACGGCGCGACTATGGCTGGCAGCTGCAGAAACTTGGGGGTCTAGACGGGAGCACAAGCTAACCAAAAACAATGTGGAGGAGACATGTATAAAACGCCCACATGTCTGTTTAGGGTTTGAAAATTGGGCTCTACAACTCAGTTTGTTTTTTGGACAGCAAATCACAAACAATAGCTTTTCTATGAAGTGACGGCAATGGGTCATTTGTCCGCTTGCCAAGCTCTCCTCTTATGGACTTAGGCCCTTTCTAAAACTAAACAAATTTTAGGAGAAAATACATTTTATCACTCTAATTTATAGGTGTAATTATAATTTTTTTTTTTAATTTTGACAATGTTTCCTTCATGCTTTATTTTTGTGGCAATCTCTCCCCTCCATCTATTTTTATTTTTAAATATAATATTTAAATATTTAAAATATCTTAATTATCCCTCAAATTTTTTTAAAAAATTATTTTTCGTATTTTAAAAAATATTTTATTTTTAAGAGTATGTTGAGAAAGGAATTTTTGTTAAAATAAAGTATTTTTTAAAATACGAAAAATAATTTTTTTAAAAAATTTGAAGGATAATTAAGACATTTCAAATATTTAAATATTATATTTAAGAATAAAAATATATGGAGGGGGGAAATTGCAACAAAAATAAAGGATGGGGGGGATATTGCTCAAATTAAAAGAAAGGGAGGAAACTGCAATTGCATCTATAGATCAGGGTGGTAAAATACATTTTACCCCAAATTTTACAGAGAATTTTCATTCTCATAATTCATTTAATTAAATTAAATTATAAAATATAAATATAAATATAAATATCTTGAGATCTATGTAACAATAAAAAAAATTAAAACTTTTAAAGTTAATTTTTTAATGAAACCATCCTAACTTTTTTTTTAAGTTAAAAAGTGACATTGTTATAAAATCAAAAATATATTTAAACAAAAGCTATATTTTTTTTATATCATGTAAATAGGAAAATAATATAAAATTATTCATAGACTTATACTTAACAAATTAAGATTATGTTTGGTTGAGTAAAATGGAAAGAAAATGAGTGATAGAATATGAGATTCTATAGTTTGATTAGATGAAATAGACATTTTATAGAATATTTTATTCCATTAAACAGTAGAAAAATCATTTTTTAAAAAAAATTTGAAATCTAAAATTTTATTATTGCACTTAATTTAAATTTTTAATTTTTTTTGTTATAAAAAATTTATATTATAATAATTTAATATAATTATTAGACTTTATATTTTAATATTTTAATCATATATGGTTTTTAAAATTAATTAATTAATATAAAAAATTATTATATTTTATTATAAAAATAGATGAAATGATAGATACAAATAAAAAATTTATTTTTTAAAAAATTAATTTAATTTATATTAAAATAAAAAAAAATTATAATTTAAAATTTAAAAATAATTTAATCTTTTTATTTATAGGGTCTTTTTATTTTTTTAACTTATTTTTGTATCAAATAATGAAATATTATATTATTTTAATTTTTTTTATCACATGCTAAATGAAATATTAATTTTTTTTTCACTTTTTTTTTATTTCTATTAAAACAGTCCTAAGCGAATTTTACTATTGCTAATGCTTCCACGCATTTTAATCAAGACCTTGTCCTTTTCAGCAACTCTGCCATCCCAGACTCGCCTGAATGAAGAAACAGGCACAAGGAGATGCCTATACTCACAAAATAGTTGTTGCAAACAAAATAATGCGCATTAATAAACAGCTCCTGCTGCTATACTTGATATGGTTCATTACAACCGATGGGAATCTCAACTTGAAAACAGTGCAATACTCAAACAAAAACTAGCCTAGTAAAAGAAACCCACCACTTAACCACCAACACTCCTTCTCCTAGCCTCTTCTTGATCCATAATACCCGCAGAGGTAGTCAAGACAATATACCCAAACTGCATCATTTGTGTAATCAAAGATCAGGGGAAACCAAGAAAAACCAAGTGCAACAGAGCAACACGAAGTTCATTGCATGAAGAAATAAATCAACCCTTTCACAGCCTAGGAAGAGCTAAAAGCTCAAGAGATAGGAGGAGTAAGGCTTCTCGGCTAACCTGTCTTGAGGGAAGCGGCCTTGCAGTCCAACCTTCTATCTCTTTTTGACACCCACCTCAAACCGGGGACTAATAACCCCCAAGGTATTAAATTTCGTTTCGAGGTACCGTTTCGGTGACTCTAAAAACGGAAACATTTCGAAACGTTTCGAAAATTTCGAGAAAACGGAAAATTTTTTAAGAAACGTTTCAAATAATTTCAAATAATATTTTTTTTAATTTTAAAATATTTTAACATAATATTAATGATATAGATATATAAAATTATATTAAAATTAATTTGAATTAATGTCTATAATTGAATAGGAAGTAAACATACTACTACAGTAGGGATTTCAACTCAAATCCTAATAGTATTCAACAACAATCTCTCTATTGCATCTATCTCTTCATCTTCTTCTTAACTCTTTCGTGACATTTATATTTAAGTCTCTTTCTCTGTCGACCATAATTCTATCTCTATCTTTAGGTCTATTTCTCTCTCTTTGCCTTTCAATATCTCTTTGTATCATTTTTGTAGTTTCCTCTTTAAAATAAAGATAATAAAGGAAAATAATGTCATAAGAATAAAGGGGAGAGTATGAAGTTAATAAAAGTGTTGTGACTTATGAGAGAAAGTAACTTAGTGTTAGATATGATATAATGCTATTTTCATCTACTTTTATATTGTCAATTTTTTTATTTTTCAAATTAGTTTAGTACTTTTTCATCGAAATAATTCAAAACAAGAGTATTTCCATCGAAATAACTCGAAACAAGAGTATTTCTATTGAAACAACTCGAAATAAGGGTATTTTCACCAAAATTTCCATTGAAACAAGAGTATTTCCATCGAAATAATTCGAAACAAGAGTATTTCCATCGAAATAACTCGAAATAAGAGTATTTCTATCGAAATAACTTGAAATAAGAGTATTTCTATTGAAACAACTCGAAATAAGAGTATTTTCACCAAAATTTCCATTGAAACAAGAGTATTTCTACTGAAACATTTTAAAACATAGCAATTTTAATTGAAATGGCATAATTCCTTAACAAACACTTCGTTTCGTTTCGATAACTCCGTTTCGCATCGGTGACTCAGGAAACGGAAACGTTTCGGTCGTTTCGATGGAAAAGAAAGAAAATTTAGTTCCTTGATAACCCCACATTTATTCAGTCTTCCATTCAATTCAACCACGATTTTGCCAGCCCTGTGATCATCAACGTACTCAAACTCTCCAATGTATCCTAGAAAGCAGAACAGAGTAACGAAATCACGACAAAAACTAAATAATCAGGAATACAAAAACAAATTAACTGAGATGCATTTGAGTGTGAAAAAATGGAGACATACCATGCTTTTGCGTCATAACTATACTTGCATTGAAATCATAACCATTTTCCCTTACGAAAAAAATAAAAAATTTGAGCTAAAAAAACTTACATTAAGCTCTGCTTCAGCCTTTAATAACAAAAATAATTTTTGTTATTGTTACTCGCCTTTCCCTTGTGCACGTGTGAATATTTTTTTTTACAAAATTATGTTATTATATTTATATCAACTTATATTAGAAAAAAATTAAATAAATTTTTTTAAATGTTGGTTATGAAATTTTCAAAAAAAAACGTAACATATGAAATAATTTTCTTTTTTAAAAAAATCAATTATATAATATTGAATTATAAAAAAATATTTATATATCATGTTTTTATTATGAAACCTAATAACATAAAAAATAAAAAAATTGTACTTAAATTGTGTTCTCTTATTATAGTGAGATAATATTCCTATCACACTATTATTACTCATTTTGCCCCTTGTTATCTTTTGAATTTGTGCTTTCAAATTATTAAATACTTCATAGTAATTATAAATTGTACAAATATCTTTATTAATAGTGAAATTTTATAAGTATAAAATAGTGTAGGCAAGGATTTTATGTCTACAAATTTGAAAACCAGATGCGCGAAGCCGTGATTGTAGATTTTATAAATCTCATCAAAGTATTAGCATAGTCAAATTAGAGAGCAAATAATATACTTTACACTAAACCTTGAGGTTATAATAGAACATGAACATTTTAATTTATTAAACACTTAAAAATATATTTATAATATATTCAACATAAGATATATCAAAAGTCTTTGCAAGTCCTAGCAGCTCTGGCTCAGTCTTATGCAGTAGCTACGTCCGGAGTTTAATGGTAAAAGACTTGGCAATTCATTTCCCCTCCAAGCCAATCCAAGCAGAGCTCTTTCCTCCAACAATTCTGAGCAATTATTAATATCTACTTCTGCGGGACCTGAAATTCACGTCCTCATTCATTATCCTTGCCTGCTGCTTCATGGCAGAAGCTTTCATAAGTAAATAAACAAACACAACTAATGATTTCAACTCCCATTAAAAGTGTTTCAATCAAGGGTGCTTGTCTTGGTGGTTGTTCCCATACAACCACTGTTTCAGGAATGGGCGATCCAGGCAAGATTGATAAAAGATTCTTACGTAGATCCCACCTAGATTTTTAAGAACTTGTGGTGAAACAAGCATTAACTTTTGCAACAAGCTAGAATCGAAGGAATTTAAAATTGTAAGCTAACCAGGTCAAAGGCGCTGAATGTGTCATGTCTCACATTAGATTATTATTGAGACCAAAATGGGACTTGCGCCTTGAAACTCTCACCTAATAGATTAGTCTTTTTAGTTGAATACTCACAAAATGTCATGTCAGGTGCACAAGGAGTAAGCCATGCTAAGTTGACAGGCTGAATCTAGAAAGAAAAAAAAAAAAATATATATATATATATATATATATAGCTGTAGTGTAGACAGCTCAAGAGGCAAGACGGAAAATCGGCTAAATCACTCAGCATAAACAATTTACATAAGTAACAACGTAATCATATTTTAACTAGAGGCAAAATATATGCAATCTTGAGATCTCGAATGACAATGACATACTGACTCAAGTAAAGAAACATTCCTACTTTGAGCCTAGCAATGGGATCCACGTCCAACAAACAACATCCCACCATTTATTTACTTGTCAATTACTACTATATTTCCACACAAGGCATGAGAGTTATCGCTAGAACAGATCAGCGGTAACATCAAAAGACAGCTACACATACTAAGTAGTATACATGCACGTAGAATGAGTCAATTTCATATCCTCTATTCTAGTACGTTGATCTAACACACAAGAACAAGATTTCTCACTTAAGATGCTTAGCAAACCAGGCCAACAAGTCCTGATGAGCCTCCTCTGCAGCCTTCACAGCCTCTGCATCTTCATTGTTGTACCTCACAGTCCAACCATGTGCCACTTTAGGAAATATTTTAACAAAACTATCAACCTACACAAAACAAAAATGTTCGTCAGCACCAAATACAGATAAAATGCAAGAAAGAGAAAAAGATAACCAAACTGATTTGACTATACACAGCAAACAATTGCGCCCTAAGAATGGTGATTAAATAAGGACAGGAGGATAATGGTAAAACACTTCCAAGCAGTTGATGCTTAGCTAGACTTCCAACCGATAGAGCCCAATATGGCTACACAGCAAAGACTAAATGCAGGCTGTCAAAATGAATGAGAAATCCTAAAAAATTAAATGAAGAGATCTTTATGAGGTGTTTGGTACAACCATGGACATCCTAATTTACCAAGAATTTGAAAGTATATTTATAAAAAAATTTGAGTATGAGATATACGAAAAAATATTCCTATGTAAAAAACGTAAATACTAATATGAATGCAGGATATATTACAACAAAATATTAAGTGTTTATATGTAATTTAAAATATTGTATCACATTCGATACAAGTGTCAGATATGTATCGAACATGATTTGCTTCAATCTTTGAAGTATTGGTTCATCATAGATTCTTATGTTATTTAAGAGACACACAACACAAATTTAAAATTTCTCAGATTTCTTCGTATGAATAGGTTTTCAAGTATTTGAGAAGAACTAAATATCGTCTAACTCTTCATTTAGTACTTCAACAGTCTGGGGAGAGAAGAAATTTTTTATGTAAATAATTCAATTTAAAAACACAACTTTCTCTATTTATCCCTAAATCAAGAATATACATGGAAACCTAAAATGGAAGACAGAAGCCTAACCAGAGAAAAAGGAGAACTTTCTCTAGATTCTCCTCTGACTGTTACAGGAAGCTATGTTTGTGTATATGTGAGGTACAACTTTTTTGTCCAACCGAAACCAAGGACATTGCTATACTTCAAGCAAAAGGTGAGGAAGTTATCATTCTCCTGTGTAAGTGTTTGTGTAATTACGCATCTTATGAAGTAGAAACAGAGAGATCAGAGATTGATAAGGATTTTGGATAACTGAAGAGATCATTTTCTTCCCAAAATATGAAAGTTATACCAACACAATAGCATGACTTTGTATTTGTGTGTGCTTGTATATGCACACATTCATGCGAGAGAGAGGAATCTGACTGACTGAATCAAACATGCTTGTTCTTCACAATTCCATAGCCATGACAGTATCAAATGCAAACTCCTAAAATTCAAAGCCAAATTTATTATTCTTGAACAAATTAGAATGATCAGCAACAGCCCAAGTGCGGAAGCTAAGAATAAAATGTAATTAACAATTACCCAAAGAATGGTGTGAAAAGGTCAAAAGGAAGATACTAAGCAGAACGGGATGCCATAAATGGAATATAATCAGAGCTAAGATTTTAGATATATGCAATAACTCCTACTTGTCCCCACCAACACAAAACAGAAAAGAAAGAACACAACATCTTGTAGTTGGGAGAAAAAGTATAATTACAATATATTTATTTATTTCAAAATGAAAATTGATGTTATCAGCAAACCATAAAGGTAAAATAAATATATTGTAGTTAACAACAATACAAAGAATATTGCATCTTACCCCAGGCTTAGCAGTTAGGATTTGTTCAAACTGTCTAACAAGTTCTGGAGGAGAAATTCTGTCAATCTCAGCTCCAAGAATAGAAATTGGAATATTCACACCTAAAAGCAAGATCAATTATTGAATGTTAGACCATAAAGATATCAGTCCCATTCTGCTTGCTTCCTTTGGTCATTCAGAAATAATAGGTAAATGAGTTGGTATGGAAAAAGTTCCTAACATAATAAAATCATTGCATAATCAATTATACCAAAAGAAATTAAACACACCATCGCAAAATAAGCAAAGGAAACAGGAGGAGATACAAAATCAATGTAAATTACACCCATTCAGCAAACAATTGCCCTTCCAAAACATAGATTGCATGAATAAATGCTCATGTAATTCCTTATGTATTTGAGACACAATGTAAAAGCTGCATCTTTTTTTCCCCTCCTTTTTGAAAATAATTTCAAATTCCCAATCTTTTGCACAAGTGTATGTGCACGGGCGTAACACCCAAATAAATATTACCAATCATGAGGTTGTCAAGTATAAATTTTTTTTTTCCAATAGAAAAAGAACTTTTATTAAGAAAGAAGAGAAATACAAGAAAAGAGAATAAGATATCTTCTGGCAGACCACTAAAAGTTAGGAATTGTCAAGTATAAATATTACTCTGACATTCCAAATACCCCACCACCATTGCAAGTATTTCTCATCTTTCAGACAAATGTTATCAGTGACTCAGACACTGCTAAATCAACCATAAACTGGGTCAAGACAGCCTAGGGAAGGTGATCCATTGTATAATTCAATATACTTACCATATCTTTTTCTACCTTACAAAGTAAAATAAATGTTGAATGTAATGAATCATGATAATTCATAGAAGTAGCTGCCAATAATTAAAAAAAACAACAAAGAGAAACAGAACAAGAAAGCTAACTAGTCATTTTATATATAATCACAGTAATTGAGAAATATAATTGTTAAAATCAGCAGTAAATTACATATGCTCCATGTTAGCATGTAAACAAATGTAATTATTTAGGAAGTCATAAAAAGTCTCTTATATGCAAACATGCTTAAATTGATCGTGTGATAAGAAGCTGCAACATAATTCTTATAGTTTCTCTCCCGTAGTATATGCTACAATTTTCCCTAAAGCAATAAGTATGCAGATTAACAAGAAAATCTAAACATAAAAAATTCATACCCTTGATGTCATCTACAGCGACTAATGATGGGTGTAATAGCACAGCTGCTTCAACAAGTCCAGATTTTGCAAGTTCAACCACAACTTTGGCTGATAGAGTGACCAAAAAAAAAAGTCAAGAAAGGAATAAATCAGTACATATCTGTGAGTTCAATTTTTACTTTATTTGTGATTAAATCCAATAAATAAGTACACCTAACAGGAGCCGAAATGCTATATTGACGCAACCAACTAGAAAAGCACTGATGTATTGATTCTCAGATAATGCTTTCAAGTAAAGATAAACCAGAATGCATATCAAGAGAATTCTGGTAATGAAACAAGTATAAGAACAGGAATTAAAACTGAGCAAATAGCAAGTATCACAGTAAAAGAAAGATAATAGAGAATGCAGAATACTCAAGCTTGGCACTAAGCAGCCAGTCGCTTACTTATCCATCCATTTCCATGCCTCTCCCTTCTCTTTGGTCTTTTCCTCTTAAGGTATACTTTTCCATAACTGAATTCTTTTCTCTCTCTTCCACCTCACTAGCATCTTCCCTCATGTAACTAACTTCACCCTCTCCACGTGCTTTCCTTCTCTTGCCATATAATAACAGGGATCTAAACTCTGTCATTTTGGGCTCAACCGAGGTTTCTTCTCCCCTTTCATCCATCTTGGGCCTTGGTCTTCTTGTGTACACTTTGGGGTAAGGAATTAATGTTTGGTTCCCATCAATACTCCCTCAGTAAGATCCACCTTGTCCTCAAGGTGAAAACTTAGAAATTGATGTTGTATAACTTCTACCTCTTCCTAAGTACTATCACAGTCAGGGAGATGTCTCCACTTGATCAAGACTTCCTTCTTACCACTAGTGAGGGTTCTGACTTGTTTTACTGATTTAAGCTCCACAATTAACTCCAATTCATCAGTTAGCATAGGTGGTAATGGCTAGACTTGTTCCACTGCTTGGACAAATTTTTTAAGTTGGAATATGTGAAAAATCGAGTATATCCTGGTTATTTCTAGGAGCTGCAACCTGTAAGATAACTGTCCCAATTTCTCCATGACTTGGTATGGTCCATAAAATCTTAGGACTAAATTTTCATTCATTCTCTTTGTTAAGGATTTCATTTTATAGGACCTGAGCCTCAAATAGACCCAGTCCCCAACCTGAAAAGATAGTTCCCTTCTCTTCTTATCCACAGCCAACTTCATATTTTCTTGAGCTTTCTCTAAATGCAGTTTGAGTTCATCCAGTATTTGATTTCTAGTTCTAATCTATTCATTCACTTCTTCTACCACAAAATTTTTATCAGTGAGTCAAAATAGGGTGGGGGATCTCGCCCATATAGCGCCTTAAAGGGAGTCATACCTGCTGATCTATTGTAGGCTGTGTTGTACCAATATTCTGCCCAGTTCACCCACTTAGGCCAGCTTTTAGGTTTATCTCCCACAAAGCAGCGAAAGTAAGTTTCTAAACTCTAGTTAACCACCTCTGTCTTTCCATTTATTTGGATGGTATTTTGAACTGAAACACAGCTGAGTACCAAAAATTTTAAACAATTCTTTTCAAAATAGGCTGACAAACACTCTGTCTCTGTCTGAAACGATTGATTTTGGCAGCCCATGCAATTTTAAAATTTCTCTGTTAAAAATTTCTGCTACATTCTTTGCTGTGAAGGAATGAGACAACAATAAGAAATGCCCATATTTGGTTAACCGGTCTACCACCACCAAAATAGTATCATATCCATGGGATCTTAGCAACCCCATAATGAAATCTATATTAATATTCTCCCATACTTGTTGTGGTATTGGTAGTGGTTGGAGTAACCCCGCAGGACTTCTAGCAAGGTATTTATTCTTGTTGCACACATCACATGCTGTTACATGCTTTCAAATATCATTCTTCATGCCTTCTCAATACACAATCTCTACTAACCTTTTAAAAGTCCTAAAATATCTCGCATGTTCCCCTAGGGGTGTGTTATGGAATTCTCGTATGAGTAATAGAATTTTGGCAAAGGATTTTGGAATAACCAGTCTTCCTTTGTAGAATAATAGTCCAGCTCGAACACCGTACTCCTTTGCAAGCTGCTGTCCAGCAATGTGTTGCTGAATGATTAGCATGATTTTTTTTGTCTTTTTGGGCTTCCTGGATTCAATTTTCTAGTTCCCTTGATTGCCATACAAAAAAAGCATTTAATTCTATATTGTCCCCTCTTTGTGATAGAGCATCGGCAGCTCTATCCTTATGTCTGGGTTTATAATGAATCTCATAATCAAACCCCATTAATTTTGCACCCACTTCTGTTGTTCTATGCTTATAAGCCTTTGCTCGAGAAAGTATTTCAAACTTTTCTAATCTGTTTTTATTATGAAACAATGCCCTATCAAATAGTGCCTCCATTTTTGCACAACGAAGACAATTGTCATCAACTCTCTTTCATACATTTATGTTTGTTGTGCTTCGACAAATAGAGATTGGTTGAAATAGGCTATGGGTCGCCCCTTTTGCATTAATATAGCTCCTACTCCCTGAAGCATGAGTCTAATTCAAATAATAATGAAAAATTAGAAAGGGCAAGCACTGGTACTAAAATTACTAAAATCATGGCTTCTTTCAATTGCTAGAAGGCTATCTAAGCCTCCTCCCCCCCAAGCAAAAGCATTTTTTTTCAAAATATTAGTAAGTGGAGTTGATATCTTGGCATAGCCTTTCACGAACATTTTATAATAGCTGGTGAGACCCAAAAATACTCTTAAAACTTTTAAATCTTTTGGAACGGGCCAATCCAACATACTTTTGATTTTTGAAGGATTTACTTGCACCCCCTCCGAACCTTGGCGCAACAGTAAGGTTGCTGCCTTGTGACCTGGAGGTCACGGGTTTAAGTCCTGGAAACAGCCTCTCCACTTGTAGGGGTAAGGCTGCGTACATCTTCCTCTCCCCAGACCCCACCAGGTGGGAGCCTCGTGGACTGGGCCGCCCTTTTTTTTTTTACTTGCACCCCCTCCGTGGATATTATATGGCCTAAATACTCCAATTGGGATTGGGCAAACAAACACTTTTTGCAGTTTACTACTAATTCATGTTGCTGCAGCAATTCAAATGCCTTTCTCAAGTGTGACAGATGTGTATCAAAATCAGCACTATATATTAGTATGTCATCAAAAAATACTAATATGAATTTTTTGAAATGCTCCTGAAATATCTCATTCATTAATGCTTGAAAGGTGGATGGAGCGTTAGTCAAATCGAAAGGCATTACCAAGAATTCGTAGTGTCCTTCTAGCTCCTTAAAATAAAAGACTATTGCTGGATCTGATTATCACTGCAGTGAGCATTTCTCTTACCAGTTGTTCTATTTTATTCTTCTGGGAGTGAGGGTAATGGTAAAGCCTAATGTTTTGGGGTGGGTTTTCTTCTTTCAATGGTATGGAATGGTCATGTGATCTCAAAGGAGGTAAGCCTATTGGTGAAGAAAAAATTTCCTCAAATTCCCGCAACATTATATTTACTGTCTCATGCTGTTCTGTTTCATCTTGAATGGATAGTTGTCCAAATTCAACCAGGTAACCCCGCTTTGTCCCTTTGAGAGATTTAATCATAGCCTTGAGGGAACTATGGTTTTTTATAATGAAGGATCTCTTTGAAGTTGCACTTTCTTCTATCCCCAATGAAATTTTATTATTAGTTTTTTCTAATCAACCCACACTTCTTCCAAGGACACCAACCAAGTCATTTCGAGGACCACATCTGAACTCCCAAGATCAAAGGGGAAGAAATTTTTCACTACTTGAATTCCTTGTATTTCCAATTTGACTCCTGGGCAGAATCCCTCTCCTTGCACTGTATAGCCATTTCCTATTGTGACTCCAAAATGCCTTGTTTTCTCCACATGTAGAGCTAGTTCTTGTATCACGTGTTTGTCCAGGAAATTATAGGATGCCCCACTATCTACTATGATCACTAACTCCAGCCCATTAATCTTCCCTTTTAGTTTTATGGTATGATCTGAAGTAATTTTCACTATCTCCATTTGTGGTTCCTCTGTACCTTTCTCCGTGCCTCTGTCCATTTTCGGTTCCTCTACTTCCTCGCTTTCTATTGGGTCATCTTCGTCTTCGGCAAGTATCAGCACTTGTAATTGTTTATTGCAACATCGGTGGCCTAAAAAATAGCGTTCATCACAATGATAGCATAGGCTTCTTCTCAACTTCAGCTTATGTTAATTTCCAAAATCGCCCATCATCTCTGAGATGTACACTTGTAGGCGACGAATTTGTTTTCGTGTCACTCACGTCCGATTTTGGTAAAGTTAGTGTCGTTACTGCTTTGGCTGGCTCTGTATAACTAGTGATTCTCGATACAGGTTGTGGACATCTTTGACCCAGTTAGACGTAGTCTTTTTGCCCATCGAGCTTCACGGGCTTTCTCCAGAACCTAATTCCTTTCTTCAATCTTAAGGTCCTTCAGCGTCTCCACCCAGTTCATTCTCACCTCTGCAAATATCTCCTCCTTCTGTCCATTTCGAAATGCTCCCATAAGCAAGGCATCCGTCGCGTCTTTAAGAGGAGCTGAGATTAACCCAAACTTCTCACAGTACTCCATCATTGTTGACTCCTGCTTCAGGGCCATAAGCAATTCATACCTATTATCACACTGGGACGAGTGGAATCTCTCCATCAACTCCTGCCTAAATTCCTCCCAGCTCGGGACTGATGCTCTCAAGTCAAGCCATTGGAACCAATTCAAAGCTTTACCATCGAGACACAATGGCACAGCTTCCATCTTCTCCCTCTCTCCTACTCAATTTATAGAAAAGTATCTTTCCACCCTGAATATCCATTCTATTGAGTCTTCTCCAGTGAATATCGGCAACTCCAGTCGACGGATATGGCTCCCCTCTCTCTCTTGTGCCACCCCACTACCCCTTCCGACTCCATCGGCCCATTGGGATTATTCTGCTCTTCAACTGATTTTCCTGGTGACATCCTCTTCTCCTCCTCTGCTCTTTAGGTCATCCATTCGATCATCATTTCTTTTATCTCTAGTACATAGTCCCTAAGAACTCCCATTTCCTTTTCTATCGATTCAATCCTCCCTTCCATCCTAGTATTTACCATTACCCAGATCGTAGGACGCTCTGATACCAAAATTGATGCAACTAACTAAAAAACACTGATGTATTTATTCTCAAATAATGCTTTCAAGTAAAGTAAGATAAAACAGAATGCATATTAAGAGAATTCTGGTGACGAAACAAATATAAGAACAGGAATTAATACTGAGCAAATAGCAAGTATCACAGTAAAAGAAAATAATAGACTCAAGCTTGGCATTAAGCAGCCAGTCGCTCACTTATCCGTCTATTTCCATGCCTTCCCCTCCTCCTTGGTCTTCCCCTCTTAAGGTATCCTTTTTCATAATTGAATTCTTTTTTCTCTCTTCCACCTCACTAGCATCTTCCCTCATGTAACTAACTTCACCCACTCCACGTGCTTTCCTTCTCCTGCCATATACTAACAGGGATTTGGGCTTTGTCATTTTGGGCTCAGCCGAGGTTTCTTCTCCCCTTTCATCCATCTTGGGCCTTGGTCTTCTTGTGTACACTTTGGAGTAAGGAATTAATGTTTGGTTCCCATCATATATACACAAAATGAGAAAGATATAAGCACACAAAGTTAATAGAATGATAGGCACTCACCACCCCAACAAAAACCTGCAGCTCCAACTGATGAAATACCTTGACCTTTTAAGGCTTGAATTACAGGTTTTGCAGCTTCAAAACCTTTGTCCTATTAATACAATATGGCAGCATCAGAGAATGATGTATTATATTTTACAAATAAAGCAGAGTCATTATAAATTTGACTTTGACAATTGTAATGATTGATCTGAAAATCGAAACCACGTCATAAAGGTGGGAGCTGGAGGGTACCATATAAACCATATAAATTTTTAGCAAACACTCAATTGCTATAATAATAACAGTACATAAACCAGATGTCTGAATCTACTCCCAAGTCTTTCAAAATCAGATTTTTAATTTCCAATAAGGATTCAAGATATTGGATTTCAATAAAATTCCAGGAAGTTAATTTGTTCAAATAAAACAAGCAATTCTAAGCAACCTTTGCTCAAATATCATAACATAAGAACTAACCGGTCCATGATCTTTTAACCAAACAGGTAAAGGCCTGTTAGTATTCTCAGGAGCATAGGGATCGCCATAGAAAAAATCAGGAACAACCACAAAATACCCTGCAGCAGCAACCTTGTCTGCAAGCTTCCTTCAAAACAGAAAACAAATTATATTAATTTCCATGGGAACACATCACATTTAGCACGTGACAGAGAGAAAGAGAGAAGTAGGAAATAGAGGACAGTGATATAGCGAGATTCTATTGGCCAAAAGCTTTACCAAAACCTTGAGAAAATTATAACAAAGACATAGAAATCCCAATAAACCAGATATTAGTATAAAAAATGCATCATCGAAGAAAATCAATAACCTAGTTATATACTAACATATTATGAACAGCCTACTGAGCTGAATTACTTTCATGACCGATGACTCTATAAATTATACCTTCAGTGTGTCTATTTGTATTTTGGTATTTTAAAACACATATAGCTACTTTATCATTTCCCTCCCAAAATCAATTTATATCAGTGCAACTGAAGAAGATGCTAAGGTAATGGTATAAAGAGGACAGGAACATTCAACTAGAGCACTATGCAGATTATCTTCCACACAAACTTCATGAATAATCATAAATCCATACAAGAAATGAATTGGATCCAAAAAAACATGGATTTGAATTTTGATCCTTAGAAATGCATGCAGCTGTTACCATTAGCAGGAACTGGGTATTAATCACCCAAAACTTAAAGAAGAGAAAGAATTGAATAACATAAAAGGCTGCTGCCTATTCATCCCTTCCAATTACAATAGGCAATTCTTTGAAAATAAAATTTCCAGGGGCAGAATATATGAATAAATTAATCCAGATATAACATAGCTTGATGCAAAAAGAAGCCAAAACAAATTACTATGAAGATAATTAATCATAAAAAATTACTAAATTAGACTGAGAAAGCACACAGAATAGCTATACCTCAAATTCGGTGCTTCATAACCTGTAGGACAAAATAAACAAGTGAAGTTAGAAGATGATAGTGGTTAAAGGCAATAACCGTTAAATCTGATATAGGTTATTATCAATTCCATGTACATATCACAGTCTCTTCAACATACAAACTTTAGTAATCTTCATCAGGGTAAAAATTTAAAAAAATGATATCATGCTAATATAATTTAACAGAAAGAAGCAAAGTCAAATAGTAAGACAGATACACGGTAATATTTCAGAGTAAACAAAGGCATAACTCCTGCAAGAAAATTGAAACCGCAGGGCTACAAAACATCCACATTTCAAATGCAGTATAGTACACTGTCAAAAAAAACTTCCCCGTTCCTCCCAATAAAAAAAGGGTCTTTATTCAATCTTTCTATCATGTCTAGAACTTTTCAGAGTAATAATAGATCATATATATTCAGAATACACACTTCAAAAGTAAGTAAAAGCTAATAACATAATATCATAATGATAAATGTAAACTCAAACATGATAACTGGAAATATGGAATATTGTTAGATATTTTGAATTCTGTAAAATCCAAATATGACCTAATATCTCAAGAACAAATTTAAAAAAGAAAAAAGAAAAAAAAAAGAGATAATAAGGAATTCATTTTGTATATTAACTGTCATAAAATCTAGGGAAATTACCCCATACTTCTTACTATTTACATATCTGTATAACATTCATTTTTCTTACATTGAAAATAGTAAATAACGATTGGCCTCAGATGTTAAAACAAGAAACTAGAACATTTTAAATGTTATGAAAAGGTTAAGAACATTAAAGATAACGACGAAGGGCTCAAAAAGAAAGTAACAGTGTCAGTATGAAAGATAAAATGACAGAAATACAAGTGCACATCAAAATTACGTGTTTCAAACAAACTTAAGCAGAAAATTTTGAATTCCTAGTTTTCATATATCATGAAAAAGAGGAAAAAAAAAATCCTCGCATCGATCTAGAGCTCGTAGTCAATTAATTATGAGACCAAATGTAAAGCAGTATAGCAAATTGAGCAAGGGGTCAACTGATAAGTGATAACTAAACCTAAAGGAGACCGAGGTAATCCTCAGCAAAATCAAAGCCAACCATTACAGACCATCTCCAACCACAAAGTCAAATACCCATTTAATAATAATAGAACTCCGCACACCGAACGCCTGAGAGTAATCATGGCATGAATGATAATTCAGACTACAGAGATGTATCATAATTATAAAAGCCTAAGATTAAGTTAAAGAAATGCTAAAAAAAAATTGATTTTGAGATACCAAAAACATCGGCGACCAGAAGAACGGCAATCTTGGAGTTAGCGGGGCCAGTGACATAGGAATCAAGACCACCTAGTTTTTCAAGGTGGCCAGCTCCTCCACTGGGGTTGAGGGTTGGTGGGTTCGAGCAACATTCTGGGCCTGACATTTCTGCTTCGTCTTCTTAGTCTAATAATCAGCGTGCAGTTCAATTTGCTATACTGCTTTACCGACTTATTCCATTATTTATAGCAGGATGATGGGACTGAAGATAGTTCTACTAACTGCTTTCGAATGGATTAAGGATCAGACCAGTAGATTCCATTACTAGGATTGCGTTAACCATGACGTCCACCACAAAATGCCAAGAAAAAAAAAAACTTTGTTTTGGTTGAAGGAAACGAATAATAAATAAGAGGAACGTATGGCGTCCCCACAACCAGCCTGGCTAGATGGTTACGAAGCGTGGTTATATATTAACAAAGATATTAAATTTCGTTTTGAAGTAATATTTTATTAATTTTAAAAATTTTTAAAAAATAAAAATATATTTAAAAATATTTTAAATAATATTTTTAAAATTTTAAAATTTTTTAACATAATATTAATTATATAAATATATAAAATTATATTAAAATTAATTTAAATTAATATCTATAATTAAATAACAAGTAAATATGTTATTATAATAAAGATTTTGACTTAAATTTTAATAGCATTTAATAATAATTTTTTTGTATTTATCTATTTATTTTTTTTTTAATTTTTTTGTTATATTTATATTTAAATTTCTTTCTTTGTCGACCATAATTTTATCTATATTTTTAAGTATCTTTCTCTCTTTTTTGTTTTTCAATCTCTCTTTTTATTATTTTTGTAGTTTTCTCTTTAAAATAAAGATAATGAAAGAAAACAATGTCATGAGAAAAAAAAAGAGTAAAAAATTAATAAAAAAAAATTTATAGTTTTCTCTTTAAAATAAAAATAATAAAATAAAATAATGTCATGAGAAACAAAAAAGTAGAAAGTTAATAAAAATATTGTGACTTGTAGAAAAAAATAACTTAGTGCTAAATGTGATATGATGTTACTTTCATTTACTTTTAGATTGTCAATTTTTTTATTTTTTAAATTAATTTAATACTTTTTCATCGAAACAACTCAAAATAAAAATATTTCTATCGAAATAATTTGAAATAAGAGCATTTCTATCAAAATAATTCGAAATAAGTATTTTTATCGAAAAAACAAAAATATTTTTATTAAAAATTTTACTAAAAATTTTATTGAAATAAAAATATTTCTACTAAAACATTTTGAAACATAATAATTTTAATTGAAATAGTTTAATTTTTTAATAAATATTTTATTTCGTATCGGTAACTTAAAAAATAAAAATATTTTGATCATTTTGATGAAAAAATAAGAATTTAATTCCTTGATATTACCACATGATATCAACTTGGCAGCAGAAATATTTGTGAAAAAATCAATCAGTCTTCGCACTCAAAACATGTAAAATTATTTGTATTAAACTTAAAAATTAATTAATTAATACTAATAGAGAACATCATAAATGTAAGTCATATATAATTTTTTTTTAATGGTTAGAATTATACTTGCATGTGTCAAATATATTCTCAACAAACTAACATAAATGACTTGACTAAGAAAAATTAAAACTATAAACATTCAATTTAATTTAATATTTTAATTAAAATGAAGTAAACAGTACAAAGAAGTTTGGAGAAATAACCAAACCCAGGCGGAAGTCCTTCCAAATGTAGTTGGAAAGATAGATTTCTGCATATGGGATTGGGATGAATAACTAAACCTGCAGACTCTAAAACTTCTACATATCTGGATAACATCGAACCACGAGGCATAGAGCTGATCGAGTTTTATGCTTCTTCGGTTTATCCTTTGGACGAGCAGCTTGTTAGGCATAATGATCTGCGTCTCCTTTGCTTGCAGAAGCAAAAGTCAGGTTGTAAAGAGCTCTTTTAGGACCATCTCCTTTGCTTGCAGAAGCAAAAGTCACTTCTCCGAGCTCCCGGAGGAGGTGATTGATTCTCTGCACTGCTTGCAGAGGCTGCCATTCTTCCTTTTCAGAAACCCTTCTATTTCAAACATACCAGAGAATATAGGTGAGGTCCCTAGTGTGGAAAAACAGTTTATACTTTTCCAGTAAGATTGTAATCCATTGCACAAATTTAAAGGGTGAATTTGATCAATTCTAATATGCAGTTGTGATCCGTACCAGACTACTCTTGCAAAATCACATGAGAAGAATATATGATCCATTGTTTCCAAATGTCTGTCCATTGCAAATGCGCAAGTTTCCTCTGTTGGTATACCTCGGTTTCTCAAAATAAGCCAAACAAGAAGTCCACCATGTAAAAATTTTGACTTTCGGGCTGATGGGAGATTTCCGTAAGGTTTCCCACCAGCGCTCTTCGGATTGAGAGAGGTTCCCAGGTAGGGCCAGATAGCCTTTCTTGACAGAGTTATCCCCAGCTGGAGTTCCCTTCCAATTGCTTCTATCTCAATCTAAAATTTTAATTATAACTCGGTAAAAGCTACAAGAAATAACTGATTTTTTAAGATTTGTATATCTCAAATAAATAATAATAATTTGCTAAAAGTATTTGAGAGAGAAAAAAAATCTAAAAATATATTTAATTAGTCAAAATGAAAATAAAAACTAAAGTATTATGAGAAAAAATGAACAAAGTATGGCGGATTACATTCATACGACGTTGAACCTAGCAATGGGATCCACGTCCAACAAGCAACATCAAGTATTTATTTATTTACTCGTCAACAACAACTATATTTCCACAGAAGGCACAAGACTTGCCAACGGTAACATCATAGGACAGCCACACATACTACAGATATAGTTTACATGCATGCACATAGAATGAGAAACTTCCATATATCCTTTATTGTATTACGGTTACGGTGATACAATTTTTTCTCAGAACAAGATTTCTCACTTAAGATGCTTCGCAAACCAGGCCAACAAGTCCTGATGAGCCTCCTCTGCAGCCTTCACAGCCTCTGCATCTTCATCGTCGTACCTCGTAGTCCAACCATGTGCCACTTTAGGAAATATTTTAACAAAACTATCAACCTACACAAAACAAAAATGTTCGTCAGCACCAAATACAGATAAGATGCAAGAAAGAGAAAAAGATAACCAAACTGATTTGACTATACACAGCAAACAATTGCGCCCTAAGAATGGTGATTAAATAAGGACAGGAGGATAATGGTAAAACACTTCTAAGCAGTTGATGCTTAGCTAGACTTCCAACCGATAGAGCCCAATATGGCTACACAGCAAAGACTAAATGCAGGCTGTCAAAATGAATGAGAAATCCTAAAAAAATTAAATGAAGAGATCTTTATGAGGTATTTGGTACAACCATGGACATCCTAATTTACCAAACCATGGACATCCTAATTTACCAAGAATTTGAAAGTCTATTTATAAAAAAATTTGATTATGACATATACGAAAAAATATTTCTATTTAAAAAGCATAGATACTAATATGAATAAGTGTCTATATATAATTTGAAATATTGTGTCACATTTGATATAAGTGTCAGATATGTATCGAACATGATCTGTCTCAATTTTTTAAGTATTGATTCATCATAAATTCTTATTTTATTTAAAAGACACAATACAAATTTAAAATTTTTCAAATTTTTTTGTATAAATAAGTTTTCAAGTACTTGAAAAATTAATTTT
The DNA here is from genome assembly GCA_037074535.1 of Gleditsia sinensis. NCBI lineage: Eukaryota > Viridiplantae > Streptophyta > Magnoliopsida > Fabales > Fabaceae > Gleditsia > Gleditsia sinensis. Next base: position 84,562,792 of record CM073463.1, read on the forward strand.
TTCTTGTATTAAATATCGTCTAACTCTTCGTTTAGTACTTTAACCATATGGGGAGAGAAGAAATTTTTTATGTAAACAATTCACATTAAAAACACAAAACTTTCTCTATTTATACCTAAATCAAGAATATACATGAAAACCTAAACTGGAAGACAGAAGCCTAACCAGAGAAAAAGGAGAACTTTTCTCTAGATTCTCCTCTGACTGTTACAGGAAGCTATGTTCGTGTATATGTGAGGTACAATTTTTTTGTCCAACCGAAAACGAGGACAATGCTATCCTTCAAGCAAAAGGTGAGGAAGTTAGCATTCTCCTGTGTAAGTGTTTGTGTAATTACGCATCTTATGAAGTAGAAACAGAGAGATCAGAGATTGATAAGGATTTTGGATAACTGAAGAGATCATTTTCTTCCCAAAATATGAAAGTTAAACCGACACAATAGCATGACTTTGTATTTGTGTGTGCTTGTATATGCACAAATTCATGCGAGAGAGATGAATCTGACTGACTGAATCAAACATGCTTGTTCTTCACAATTCCATAGCCATGACAGTATCAAATGCAAACTCCTAAAATTCAAAGCCAAATTTATTATTCTTGAACAAATTAGAATGATCAGCAACAGCCCGAGTACAGAAGCTAAGAATAAAATGTAATTAACAATTACCCAAAGAGTGGTGTGAAAATGCCAAAAGGAAGATACTAAGCAGAACGGGATGCCATAAATGGAATATAATCAGAGCTAAGATTTTAGATATATGCAATAACTCCTACTTGTCCCCACCAACACAAAACAGAAAAGAAAGAACACAACATCTTGTAGTTGGGAAAAAAAAGTATAATTACAATATATTTATTTATTTCAAAATGAAAATTGATTTATTAGCAAACCATAAAGGTAAAATAAATATATTGTAGTTAACAACAATACAAAGAATATTGCATCTTACCCCAGGCTTAGCAGTTAGGATTTGTTCAAACTGTTTAACAAGTTCTGGAGGAGAAATTCTGTCAATCTCAGCTCCAAGAATAGAAATTGGAATATTCACACCTAAAAGCAAGATCAATTATTGAATGTTAGACCATAAAGATATCAATCCCATTCTGCTTACTTCCTTTGATCATTCAGAAATAATAGGTAAATGAGTTGGTATGGAAAAAGTTCCTAACATAATAACATCATTGCATAATCAATTATACCAAAAGAAGTTAAACACACCATCGCAAAATAAGCAAAAGAAACAGGAGGAGATACAAAATCAATGTAAATTACACCCATTCTGCAAGCAATTGCCCTTTCAAAACATAGATTGCATGAATAAATGCTCATGTAATTTCCCTCCTTTTCGAAAATAATTTCAAATTCCCAATCTTTTGCACAAGTGTATGTGCACGGGCCTAACATCCAAATAAATATTACCAATCATGAGGTTGTCAAGTATAAATATATTTTTCCAATAGAAAAAGAACTTTTAGTAAGAAAGAAGAGAAATACAAGGAAAGAGAATAAGATATCTTCTGGCAGACCACTAAAAGTAAGGAATTGTCAAGTATAAATATTACTCTGACATTCCAAATACCTCACCACCATTGCAAGTATTTCTCATCTTTCAGACAAATATTGTCAATAACTCAGACACTGCTAAATCAACCATAAACTGGGTCAAGACAGCCTAGGGAAGGTGATCCATTGTATAATTCAATATGCTTACCATATCTTTTTCTATCTCACAAAGTAAAATAAATGTTGAATGTAATGAATCATGATAATTCATAAAAAGTAGCTGCCAATAATTAAAAAAAACAACAAAGAGAAACAGAACAAGAAAGCTAACTAGCCATTTTATATATAATCACAGTAATTGAGAAATATAGTTGTTAAAATCAGCAGTAAATTATATATGCTCCATGTTAGCATGTAAACAAATGTAATTATTTAGGAAGTCATAAAAAGTCTCTTATATGCAAACATGCTTAAATTGATCGTGTGATAAGAAGCTGCAACATAATTCTGATAGTTTCTCTCCCCTAGTACATGCTACAATTTTCCCTAAAGCAATAAGTATGCAGATTAACAAGAAAATCTAAATATAAAAAATTATACCCTTGATGTCATCTACAGTGACAAATCCTGGGTGTAATAGCACACCCGCTTCAACAAGTCCAGATTTTCCAAGTTCAACCACAACCTTGGCTGAGAGAAACAGCCAAAAAAAAAAACCAAAAGTCAAGTCAGGAATAAATCAGTACATATCTGCGAGTTCAATTTTCACTTTATTTGTGATTAAATCCAACCAATAAGTACACCTAACAGGAGCCGAAATGCTATATACACAAAATGAGAAAGATATAGGCACACAAAATTAATAGAATGATAGGCACTCACCACCCCAACAAAAACCTGCAGCTCCAACTGATGAAATACCTTGACCTTTTAAGGCTTGAATTACAGGTTTTGCAGCTTCAAAACCTTTGTCCTATTAATACAATATGGCAGCATCAGAGAATGATGTATTAAATTTTACAAATAAAGCACAGTCATTATAAATTTGACTTTGACAATTGTAATGATTGATCTGAAAATCCAAACCACGTCATAAAGGTGGGAGTTGGAGGATACCATATAAACCATATAAATATTTAGCAAACACCCAATTGCTATAATAATAACAGTACATAAACCAGATGTCTGAATCTACTCCCAAGTCTTTCAAAATCAGATTTTTAATTTCCAATAAGGATTCAAGATATTGGATTTCAATAAAATTCCAGGAAGTTAATTTGTTCAAATAAAACAAGCAATTCTAAGCAACCTTTGCTCAAATATCATAACATAATTAAGAACTAACCGGTCCATGATCTTTTAACCAAACAGGTAAAGGCCTGTTAGCATTCTCAGGAGCATAGGGATCGCCATAGAAAAAATCAGGAACAACCACAAAATACCCTGCAGCAGCAACCTTGTCTGCAAGCTTCCTTCAAAACAGAAAACAAATTATCTTAATTTCCATGGGAACACATCACATTTAGCACGTGACAGAGAGAAAGAGAGAAGTAGGAAATAGAGGAGAGTGATATAGCAAGATTCTACTGGTCAAAAGCTTTACCAAAACCTTGAGAAAATTATAACAAAGACATAGAAATCCCAATAAACCAGATATTAGTATAAAAAATGCATCATCGAAGAAAATCAATAACCTGGTTATATACTAACATATTATGAACAGCCTACTGAGCTGAATTACTTTCATGACTGATGACTCTCTAAATTATATCTTCAGCGTGTCTATTTGTTTTTTGGTATTTTAAAACACATATAGCTACTTTATCATTTCCCTACTAAATCAATTTATATCAGTGCAACTGAAGAAGAAGCTAAGGTAATGGTATAAAGAGGACAGAAACATTCAACTAGAGCACTATGCAGATTATCTTCCACACAAACTTCATGAATAATCATAAATCCATACAAGAAATGAATTGGATCCAAAAAAACATGGATTTGAATTTTGATCCTTAGAAATGCATGCAGCTGTTACCATTAGCAGGAACTGGGTATTAATCACCCAAAACTTAAAGAAGAGAAAGAATTGAATAACATAAAAGGCTGCTGCCTATTCATCCCTTTTCCAATTACAATAGGCAATTCTTTGAAACTAAAATTTCCAGGGGCAGAATATATGAATAAATTAATCCAGATATAACATAGCTTGATGCAAAAAGAAGCCAAAACAAATTACTATAAAGATAATTAATCATAAAAAATTACTAAATTAGACGGAGAAAGCACACAGAAGAATTAGCTATACCTCAAATTCGGTGCTTCATAACCTGTAGGACAAAATAAACAAGTGAAGTTCGAAGATGATAGTTGTTAAAGGCAATAACCGTTAAAGCTGATATAGGTTATTATCAATTCCATGTACATATCACAGTCTCTTCAACATACAAACTTTAGTAATCTTCATCAGGGTAAAAATTTAACAGAAATAAGCAAAGTCAAATAGTAAGACAGATAGACGGTAATATTTCAGAGTAAACAAAGGCATAACTCCTGCAAGAAAATTAGAACCGCAGAGCTACAAAACATCCACATTTCAAATGCAGTATAGTACACTGTCAAAAAAAACTTCCTCGTTCCTCCCAATAAAAAAAGGGTCTTTATTCAATCTTTCTATCATGTCTAGAACTTTTCAGAGTAATAATAGATCATATATATTCAGAATACACACTTCAAAAGTAAGTAAAAGCTAATAACATAATATCATAATGATAAATGTAAACTCAAACATGATAACTGGAAATATGGAATATTGTTAGATATTTTGAATTCTGTAAAATCCAAATATGACCTAATATCTCAAGAACAAATTTAAAAAAGAAAAAAGAAGAGATAATAAGGAATTCATTTTGTATATTAACTGTAATAAAATCTAGGGAAATTACCCCATACTTCTTACCATTTACATATCTGTATAACGTTCATTTTTCTTACATTGAAAATAGTAAATAACGATTGGCCTCAGATGTTAAAACAAGAAACTAGAACATTTTAAATGTTATGAAAACGTTAAGAACATTAAAGATAACGACGAAGGGCTCAAAAAAAAAATAACAGTGTCGGTATGAAAGATAAAATGACAGAAATACAAGTGCACACCAAACATTACGAGTTTCAAACAAACTTCAGCAGAAAATTTTGAATTCCTAGTTTTCATATATCATGAAAAAGAGGAAGAAAAAAAATCCTTGCATCGATCCAGAGCTCGTAGTCAATTAATTATGCGGCCAAATGTAAAGCAGTATAACAAATTGAGCAATGGGCCAACTGATAAGTGATAACTATGTTAGTGGTGGATCTCTCCAATATAAAAGGACCACACCACTGACAAATTTTAAAAGGGAGGCTGAAAAATGCAATAAAAAAGCGACAGAATTTGTTTGCTGCAGGAGCGAAAAATGGAACGGAAGTTAGGCAACGAACATTTCTTTTCAACAAAGACGGAAAGGAAGAAAGGTAGATGAAGAAAAATGTAACAGCCTCAATTTTTCTTCACATCCGTTGCCTATAATTAAGTATGAGAGGAAATGGAGAAAAAAACACCAACAAGCAAAGAAGTCAAGCAACTTAAAGAGAAGTTAGAGAAGTTCTCTGAGGAAAAAAAAGCAAGAGAGAGTTTGATATAATATTTAAGAAATAGTTCGTAAGTAGTGAGTGACAAAATAGTGAGGAAATACTTTTAAGATATTGTGAGAAACACTTTGTGAGCCACTATTTTGATTAAATCTCAGTTGTAATCTCTAAATTTATTTTAGAGAAAACTCTCTTTGTACCTGTTATTTTTATAGTGAAAGATTTATTCGAATTTGGTCCCGTGAACGTAACTTAAAATCAAAGATGAACTACATTAAATTTTTTAGTGTTATTTTTGTTAATTTTTTCGCATTTATTCTTGCTAGTAATATCCGCTGTGCCCAACAAGTGGTATCAGAGCCGTGGTAGTTATTCCTTTAAAAATTCTTAGTATACTCTATGGTTGCAGTATTGACTGATCTTCTACATCAAAAAAAATTTTATTGAAATTATTGTTGGCTGAAGGAAGCAGGCATTGTTCATACATACTGACACTATTCATATGTACGAGTACTATTCATACATACTGGTACTATTCATACGTACGTGTACTATTCATACTGCTCAAAATAGAGGCAAAAACTAGCAAGATAATCAACTTAAATGGCACAAACTACCATATCTGGAGAAACAAGATGAAAGATCTCCTATTTGTGACAAAACTACATCTACCGGTATTTACTACAACTAAACCCGAAGATAAATCGGATAAAGAATAGGACTTCGAGCATGAGCAGGTATGTGGATTCATCCGATAGTTTGTTGAAGATAATGTGTATAATCACATATGTAATGAAACTCATGCACGAATGTTGGCATAAGCTGGAAGAGCTGTATGCTTCAAAGACCGACAACAACAAATTATTCTATTTAACAAAATTGATGCACGTGAAATACCGAGAATGTACTTCTGTAGCAAATCATTTGAACGAGATGCAAGGGATCGTTGATCAGCTGTCGGGGATGGGCATAAAGTTTGACGATGAAGTACTTGCTCTCATGGTGCTCGCCTTTCTACCAGAGTTATGGGAGACTTTGAATATCTCAATTACCAACTTAGCGCCTAACGGTGTCGTGAGTATGGAATCTGTTAAAAGCGATATTCTGAATGAAGAGAGGAGAAAAATATCACAATATTCAACCTCTTCATCATAATCAGATGTTCTGGTTACAGAATCCAGAGGGAGGAGCCAATTTAGACATACAAAGTCTACAGTAAAAGTAGAGGAAAGTCAAACAAATATACTAACATTGAATGTCATTACTGTAAGAAAAAATAGCATATCAAAAGATTCTACCGAAAGTTCAAGCAAGATAAGAACAAAGGCAAAGAAGTGAAGAAAGACGACAGTAGTGATGATGAGCATACAAATGCCATAGATGATTTCAATATCGTTTATGATGATGATTTTGTCAATCTTACAACCCATGAGACTAGTTAGGTGATTGACATTGGAGCTACCATTCATGCCACACCTCATAGAGAATTCTTCTCATTTTACACAGAAGAAAATTTCGGTATTGTTGTCTGGAAAATGACAATTTACTAAAAGTTGTTGGCAGAGGAGATATCTGCTTGGAGACAATGAATGGTACCAGATTGTCAGGAATATTTCAGATATTCGCCTGAATCTGATTTCTACCGACAAACTTGATGATGCAGCCTTCTGCAGCATGTTCATGAATGGCCAATAAAAACTCACTAAAGGTGCTTTGGTGGTGGCCAGAGGTAAAAAAAGACTCAACGTTGTATGTTATGCATATAAAACTCTCCAACGACGTTGCGAATGTCGTGGAGAAAGAAAATGCAATTGAGTTGTGGCATAGGAAACTTAGCCACATGAGTGAGAAAAGTATGACACATTTGGCCAAGAAGAAAATGTTATCTGAAATGGATCAAGTACATTTGGAAAAATGTGATGATTACTTGGCGGGAAAGCAGAACAGAGTTGCTTTCAAGAGTTTCCTTCCTTCTAAAATGAAGAATGTGTTAGATTTGGTATATTCAAATCTGTATGGCCCAATGCCAAAGTCACTTAATGGTGCTCAATACTTTGTGACTTTCATTGATAATCATTTCAAGAAGACGTGGGCATACATTTTGAAGACAAAAGATTAGGTGATAGATGTCTTCAAACAGTTTCATACCTCAGTTGAGAGACAGACTGGGAAGAAGTTAAAATGCATCCGGAAAGACAATGGTGGAGAGTATACTAGACCATTTGATGCTTATTGTAAAGAGCATGGTATTCGGCATCAGATGACGCCTCCAAAAACACCGCAGTTAAATGGCTTAACTGAGAGGATGAATAAAACTTTGATGGAGAGAGTTAGATGTTTACTATCACATGCAAAGTTACCCAAAACTTTTTGGGGTGAAACCTTACTTACAGCTGTCCACGTGTTGAATTTATCACCATGTGTTCCTCTACAGTATAATATACCAGAGAAAGTGTGGTCAGGAAAAGATGTTTCCTATGATTATCTACGGGTGTTTGGCTGCAAAGCCTTCGTACATATCCCTAAGGATGAGAGAGCCAAGCTCGATACCAAGATATGACAGTGTATATTTATTAGCTATGGTCAAGATCAATTTGGCTATAGATTCTATAACCCGATCCAGAAAAAACTCATTATAAGCCGTGATGTTGTACTTGTTGAAGATTAGACCATTGAAAACGTAGACAAAATGGAGAAGAATGTTTCTAATTCTAATGGTGACTCAACAAATTTGATATTAGTTCCTCCAACAGCGGTGCCAAGGCAAGTTGGAGATGACGATCAGCCTGATAATGCTCCCATAAAGGCTGAATCAGAAGAAGTTGATGATGTTCACCATCAACTACCAACACCTATGACTTCTTTAGATCGATTGAGGAGAAGTAGTAGAATAAGATAACTTTCTTCTAGATATCCTGATGATGAGTATGTAACACTCATTAACGGGGGAGAACTTGATAGCTTTGAAGAAGCTATGGAAGATGAGGACAAGCAGAAGTGGAGAGAAGCCATGCAAGATAAAATGAAGTCTTTGCATGAGAACAAAACGTTTGAGCTGGTGAAGTTGCCGAAAGGCAAAAAGTTTTGAAAAATAAATAGGTGTTCAGGATCAAGTATGATGAACACAATCTCCATCCGAGATTCAAAGTTAGACTGGTTGTTAAAAGATTCAACTAAAGAAAATGTGTTGATTTTGACGAGATTTTTTCACCAGTTGTAAAAATGGCATCCATCCATACAGTGATAGGGTTAGCAACAAGCCTTGACTTGGAGGTTGAACAGATAGATGTGAAAACTGTCTTCCTTCGTGGTGATTTGGAGAAAGAGATATACACGGAGCAGTCAGAAGGTTTCAAGCAAAAAGAAAAAGAGGATTGTTTGCAGACTGAAAAAAAGTCTTTATGGCTTGAAACAAGCACCAAGGCAATGGTATAAGAAGTTTGAGTCTGTTATGGAGGAGTAAGATTACAGAAAGACTACTTCAAACCATTGTGTCTTTGTGCAGAATTTCTATAAGGATGATTTCATTATTCTTTTGCTCTATGTGGTGGATGATATGCTGATAGTTGGTCGAAATGTTTCCAGAATCAGTTGTTTGAAAACACAATTAAGCAAGTATTTTGCCATGAAAGATTTGGGACCAGCAAAGCAGATTCTTGGCATGAAGATTACCAAAAATAGAAGCGCCAAGAAAGTGTGGTTGTCACAAGAGAAGTATATTGAGAAAGTACTTCAAAGGTTTAAAATGGACAAAATTAAAGCGGTTAGTTATTCTCTTGTTAATCACTTTAGACTAAATTTTAAACAGAGTCTCTCTACAGATGAGGAGAAGAAAGAAATGGACAAGGTTCCATATGCTTCAACAATTGAAAGTTTGATGTATGCCATGGTATGTACATGGCCAAATATTGTTCACTCGGTTGGAGTAGTGAGCCGGTTCCTTTCTAATCCAGGTAAAAAATATTGGGCTGCAGTGAAATAGATTTTCAGGTATCTTCGTGGTACTTCCAAAATATGTTTATGTTTTGGAGATATCAAGTCTGTGTTAGTCGCCTACACAGATGCAGATATGGCTGATGATATAGACTCAAGAAAATCTACTTTATGTTATCTGATTACATTTGCAGGGGGAGCTGTGTCATGGCAATTAAAATTACAAAAGTGTGTTGCTTTTTCGACTACCGAAGTAGAATTTATTGCAGCAACAGAAGCGTGTAAGTAATTGCTATGGATGAAGAAGTTCTTAAGTGAACTTGTTTTTCAGCAAGACAGATATCAATTGTTTTGTGATAGTCAGAGTATTATTCACCTTGGGAAGAATTCTTCCTTTTATTCAAGATCCAAACATATTGATGTGAGATATCATTAGATTAGGTATGTATTGAAGAAAAAACTACAACAGCTTGAAAAGATCTATACTGATGAAAATAGATCAGACATGTTAACAAAGATTCTATTAAGAGAAAAATTTGAATTCTGTCGATTAGCTGTAAGAATGGTGAAACCCTCTATGTAGTCGGGAGCGAGAGATTTGTTAGTGGTGGATCCCTCCAATATAGAGGGACCACACCATTGACAAATTTTAAAAAGAAGGCTGAAAAATGCAATAGAAAAGCGGCAGAATTTGTTTACTGTGAGAGCGAAAAACGGAACAGAAGTTAGGTACCGAATATTTTTTTTCAACAAAGATGGAAAGAAAGAAAGGTAGGTGAAGAAAAATGCAACAACCTTAATTTTTCTTCACATCCTCTACCTATAAATAGGTAGGAGAGGAAATTAAAAAAAAAAACATGAACAAACAGAGAAGTCAGGCAGCAAAAAGCAGCTTAAAGAAAAGTCAGAGAAATTTTTTGAAGAAAGAAAAATATGAGAGAGTTTGGCGTAATATTTAAGAAATAGTTTTTAAATAATGAATGACAAAATAGTGAGAAAATATTTTTAAAGTATCGTAGAAAACACTTTATGAATCACTATTTTAATTAGGTATGAGTTGTAACCTCTAAATTTATTTCAGAGATGATTATTCTATATTTATTCATTTTTATTGGTAATTTTTACTGTACCCAAAATCAAAGCCAACCATTAACATCTCCAACCACAAAGTCAAATACTCATTTAATAATAATAGAACTCCACACACCGAACGCCTGAGAGTAATCATGGTATGAATGATAATTCAGACTACAGAGATGTATCATAATTATAAAAGCCTAAGATCAAGTTAAAGAAATGCTAAAACAAATTGATTTTGAGATACCAAAAACATCGGCGACCAGAAGAACGGCAATCTTGGAGTTAGCGGGGCCAGTGACATAGGAATCAAGACCACCTAGTTTTTCAAGGTGGCCAGCTCCTCCACTGGGGTTGAGGGTTGGTGGGTTCGAGCAACATTCTGGGCCTGACATTTCTGCTTCGTCTTCTTAGTCTAATAATCAGCGTGCAGTTCAATTTGCTATACTGCTTTACCGACTTATTCCATTATTTATAGCAGGATGATGGGACTGAAGATATTTCTACTAACTGCGTTTGAATGGATTAAGGATCGGACCAGTAGATTCCATTAATTACTAGATTGCGTTAACCATGACGTCCACACGATACCGACTTGGCGGCTTCTCTTATTTTTTTTTCTAAAATTTCTCGGTAATTTGTAAATAATTTAAAAGTTTAAAATTAGATTTTTATAATTTTAATTTTTTTTTTAAATTTAGTTCCTATTATTGGAGCATTAGCAGAAATATTTGTGAAAAAGCCATTCTTGATAACTAAACTTGCAGGCTGCAGACTCTAAAACTTCTACATATCTGGATAACATCGAACCACAAGGCATAGAGCTGATCGAGTTTTGTGCTTCTTCGGTTTATCCTTTGGACGAGCAGCTTGTTAGGCACAATGATCTGCACCTCCGAATTTCCTTGTTGCCTCAGCCGCAGAAGGATTCTCACAGTAGTTTCTAGGATTATTCTAACTTTTCCACCCTTTTTACCTGTTCTCACCAGTTGCAAATTTCCTTTTGATCTGTATATCTAAAATAAATAATAATAATTTGCTAAAAGTATTTGAGAGAGAAAAAAAATATAAAAAAATATTTAATTAGTCAAAATGAAAATAAAAACTAAAGTATTATGAGAAAAAATGAACAAAGTATGGCGGATTACATTCATACGACGTTGAACCTAGCAATGGGATCCACGTCCAACAAGCAACATCAAGTATTTATTTATTTATTTACTCGTCAACAACAACTATATTTCCACAGAAGGCACAAGACTTGCCAACGGTAACATCATAGGACAGCCACACATACTACAGATATAGTTTACATGCACATAGAATGAGAAACTTCCATATCCTTTATTGTATTACGGTGATACAATTTTTTTCTCAGAACAAGATTTCTCACTTAAGATGCTTCGCAAACCAGGCCAATAAGTCCTGATGAGCCTCCTCTGCAGCCTTTACAGTTTCTGCATCTTCATCGTCGTACCTCGTAGTCCAACCATGTGGGACTTTAGGAAATATTTTAACAAAACTATCAACCTGCACAAAACAAAAAAGTTCATCAGCGATTATCAAATAAAGATAACCAATCTGGTTTGACTATATACAGAAACAATTTCTCTAAGAATGGTGTTTAATTAATGGTTAGGAGGATAATGGTAACACACTTCCAAGCAGTTGATGCTTAGCAAGACTTCCAATCAATACAGTCCAATATGGCTACAGAGCAAAGACTTAAATGCAGGCTGTCAAAATGAAAATCCTAACAAAATTAAATGAAGAGATATTTATGTGGTGTCTGGTACAAACATGGATATTCCAATAATCTCAAGCATTTAAAAATCTATTTATAAAAAAATTGAATATGATATATATTAAAAAAATAAGTATTCTTCTCTTATTTCAGATACATACAAGTGATACAACACATAAATTTACAATTTTTCAATTTTCTTTGTATGAATAGGTTTTCAAGTATTTGAGCAATTAAATTTTTCATATACTAAACATCATTTTACTCTTCATTTAATACTCCGACAGTCAGGAGAGAGAAGCAAATTTTTGTACAAACAATTCACGTTAAAAATACGAAACTTCTTAATCTATTTATACCTAGATCAAGAATATACATGAAAACCCAAACTAGAAGGCAGCGGCCTAACCAGAGAAAAAGGAGAATTTTTCTCTAGATTCTCCTCTGGCTGTTACAGAAAGCTACGTTTGTGTTTGTGTAAAGTACAACTCTTTTGTCCAACCGAAAATGAGGACAGTGCTATCCTTCAAACAAAAGGTGAGGAAGTTCCAAAGTTAGCAGATGAGGTGAAGATAGAGAGATCAGAGACTGATAAGGGTTTCGGGTAATTGAAGAGAGATCATTTTCTTCCACAATTTGAAAGTTATAGACGCAATGACATAACTTCATATTTATGTGTGCTTCTATGCGCACACGATTTTGCGAGAGAGAGGAATCTGAATGACTGAATCGAACAAGCTTTTTCTTCACAATTCCATAGCCATGATATTATCAAGTGCAGACTGAGTTTGGGTGCATGTCTCAGTGGTGCAATTAATCTAAGCTAATTAGAAAGTAAACAAATCTTACCCCAGGTTTAGCAGTTAGGATTTGTTCAAACTGTTTAACAAGTTCTGGAGGACAAACTTCGTCCATTTCAGCTCCAAGAATAGAAATTGGAAAATCAACACCTGAAAGCAATATCAATTATCGACTGTTAGACAACTAATACATCAATGACCGCTAAAGGAACTCCCCTTCTGCTTGTTTCTTACCATTCATTCAGAATAATATATAAGTGAATGAGTTGGTACCAAAAAAGTTCATAACATAATAAATCATTGCATAATCAATTATACCAAAGAAGTTAAATACACCATTGCAAAAGCAAGGAAATAGAAAGAGATACACAATCAATGTAAATTACTCCTAGAAACCTATTCAGCAAGCAACTGCCCTCCCAAAACATAGATTGCATGCTCAAATGTCCATGTAATTCCTTATGTATTTAAGATATAAATTTGAAAGCTGCATCATATATTTCTAAGTAAATTACATTCACCTCACCTAAAATTTGTGAAAATTAGACTCATGACCCCTCAAGTTTTTAAAAAATATTATTTTAAGTTTTTATAAACATTAATTTGACATTTTAATAATTTATATTATGTTGAATTAGACTATTTATGAGTTTTTAGAAAGAAAAATGAATAAAATATAAACTTCATTAGCACTTTTGTGAATGAATATGAGGTTTTTGTATAAATTGAAATTTGAAACTAAAGGGGGCATGCATGTACATTTAAAAAACCTGAGAGAGGTGAATGTTATTTACTCTATATTTTTTTTCTCCTTTTCTCTAATGACATCAAATTCCTAATCTTTTGGACAAGTGCGTGAGTGAGTAATGTCTATATAAAGATTACCAATCATGACGTTATTAAGTATAAATATAATACTAGCATTTCAAATACCTCATCGCCAATTCAAGTTTTTCTCATTTTTCAAACAAATGTTATCAATGATCTAAACACTGCGAAGTCAACTATAAAGTGGGTTGTAACAACTTAAAAAAAGTGTTTCATTGTATAATTCAATGTGCTTATCATGTCTATGTCTATCCTACTAAGTGAAATAAATGTTGAATGTAATGCAGATTAACAAGAAGCTCCAACATAATTCTGATAAGTTTTCTTCCCTAAAAGACGCTATAAATTTTTCCCTAAAACAAAGAGTATGCAGATTAACAAGAAAATTCATACTCTTGAAGTCGTCCACAGTAAGAAATGCTGGGTGTAATAGCACACCCGCTTCAACAAGTCCAGATTTTCCAAGTTCAACCACAACCTTAGCTGAGAGAAACAGACAAAAAACAAAAAAAAAACAAAAGTCAAGTAGGAATAAATCAGTACATATCTGTGAGTTCAATTATTACTCTATTTGTGATTAAATCCAAGTGATAAGTACACCTAATAGGAGCCGCAATGCTATATACACAAAATGAGAAAAATATAAGCACACAAATGTAGAATGAGAGGCACTCACCACCCCAACAGAAACCTGCAGCTCCAATTGATGAAACATCTTTACCTTTTAAGGCTTCAATGACGGGTTTCGCATCTTCAAAACCTTTGTCCTATTAATACAACATGACATGACAGCATCAGAAAATGATACATTACAGTTTACCATTAAAGTGCAGTTATTATAAATTTGATTTCAACAATTGTAATGTTTGAACTGAAAGTCAAAACGGCATCATAAAAGTGGGAGTAGTACTGTCAAAACGAGCTATGGCCAGCAGGTCTAGACAGGCTTAGGTATTTAAAATTCGGCCCGTTTAAATTGTGGACCCAAACAGGTGGGTGAGGGCCGACTTGCAATAAAAAAGTGGAGGAAAAAAAGACTAAATGGGCCAGATTGGCACATTTAACTAAAAAAATAAGTTTTAGTTTCATATTTTTTGACATTATTTTGTTAATATATGTTATCCATTATTGTGTTTATAATTTTTTTAATGAAAAATTTACACTTGTTTGACTCAAAAATGTATTTCTTTTCATTTTTAAAGTTCTAAAAAAATATAAAAAAAGGGTCCATAAATTCTGTTAAATATAAAAATCAGCAAACAAGTTCATTTAGTCCTTATGAAAAAATATAAACTTTAAAATTTAAACCGTTTAATAATAGACCTAGGCCAGCCCTTGAACAGTATTAGGTGGGAGCTGGAGGCTACCATAAAAATATTTAAAAAACACCCAATTGCTAAAATGACACTAAATAAATCAGATGTCTGAATCCATTCACAAATCTTTTAAAATAAAATTTTTAATAAATGATTAAAGATTTTGAATTTCAATAAAATTCCAGAACGTTAATTTGTTGAAATAAAACAAGCCATTGTAAACAACCTATGCTCAAATATCATAACTTGAGAACTAACCGGTCCATGATCTTTCAACCAAACAGGTAAAGGCCTGTTAACATTCTCAGTGGCAAAGGGATCGCCAGTGAAGGGATCACCATAGAAGAAATCAGGAACAACCACATAATACCCTGCAGCAGCAACTTTGTCCGCAAGCTTCCTTCAAAACAGAAAAAAAATTGTATTAATTTCCAGGGGAACACGTTAAATATAGCACATCAGAGAGAGAGATGAAGAAAGAGAGAAGTGGGAAAAAGAGCAGAGTGATATAGCCAGATTTTATGGGCCAAAAACTTTACTAAAACCTTGAGAAAATTATAACAAAGAAATAGACATCCCAACAAAAAAGATAACAGTATGAAAATGCATCATCTAAGAAAATCAACAACCTATTCATATGCTAACATTTTATAGACGGCCTACTGAATTACTTTCATGAACTATGACTCTCTAAATTATACTCAGTGTGCCTATTTGTTTTTGGTATTGTGAAACACAGATAGTTGTTTTATTATTTCCCTACCAAAATCAAACTATATCAGTGCGCCTGAAGGAGAAGCTGAGCTAATGGTATAAAGAGGACAAGTAGGTTCAATTAAAATACTATGCAAATTATCCTCCATACAAACTTCATGAATAATAATTAATCCATACAAGTCTTAAGAACCAATTCAATTCAAAAGTTTAAACTAATGAGTGATGGTCTATCGATAATTTTAATAATCTTTAACATGCTTCTTTTCACTTTTAACCATTGTTGGAAAGTTTTTCATTTTTTTCTCTCTTTTTAACAATTTTTTTTAAAAAAAATGAAGGTTGATAGAATTAGAATTTTTAACCCTTTGAATACAAAGGTCATGATATCATGTTAAGAATCAATTCAACTCAAAAGTTAAAACTAATAAATAATCGTCTATCAATAATTTTTATAATATCTAACAACAAGAAATGAACTAGATTCCAGAAAATATAAATTTGAGTGTCAATCACCCAAAGAGAAAGAATTGAATAACATAAAAGACTACTGACTATTCATTCTTTTCAATTACACTAGTCATTACATTGAAACTAAAATTTCCAAGGGCAAAATATATGAATAAATTAATCCATCTATAATTCACATTACAGCTTGATACAAAAAGAAGCCAAAATAAGTTACTATGAATAAAATTAACCATAAAAATTACAAAATTAGACTCAGAAACAGACAAAAGAATTAGCCATACCTCAACTTTGGTGCTTCATAACCTGTAGGACAAAATGAACAAGTGAAGTTAAAAGATGATAGTAATTCAAGGCAATAACTCTCGAAGTTTATATGTTTTATTATTAATTTCATATACATTCCACAGCCTCTTCAACATATGAGCTTTATTTATCTTCAGCAGGGTAAAAAATGATATAGTGCTAATATAATTGAAGGGAAATAAGCAAACACAAATTGTAAGACAAATACACGGTGAGATTTCAGATATTAAACAAAAGAATAATTCTTGCAAGAAATTTGAAACCACAGAGCTAAAAATCATCCACATTTCAAGAGCAGTAGGGGTCTTTATTCAATGTTTCTATCATGCCTAGAACTTTTCAGAGTAATGATAGATCATATATATATATATAGAGTGGAGACTTCAGAAGTAAAAGCACATTACATGATATCACAAAGATAAATGAAAACTCAAACATGATAAATGGAAATTTGAAATATTATTAGATATTTTGAAGGGCCTAATATTTCAAGAACGAAAAAGGGATAATAAGGAATTCATTTTGTAAGTTAACTGTCATAAAATGTAGAAAAATTACCCATATTCCTACCAATTTACAGATCAGTATAACAGTCTTTTTTCTTACATTGAAAATAGTAAATACCGATTGGCCTCATATGTTAAAACAAGAAATGAGAACATTTGAAATATGATGAAAAAGTTAGAAACATTAAAGAGAATGAGAAAGAGTTGAAAAAGAAAATAACAGAGTGAGTATGAAAGATAAAATAACATAGATACAATTGCACATCAAACATTACATGTTCCAAACAAACTTCAGGAGAAAATTTTGAATTCCCACAGATTTCACATGATCATGAAAAAGAGAGAGAGAGAGAGAGAAATATGCGGCCAAATGTAAAGCAATATAGTAAATTGAGCAAGGGGAGAACTGATAAGTGACAAAAAAATCTAAAGGAGAGCGGGGTAATCTTCAGCAAAATCAAAGCTAATTAAATAATAATTAGAATAGCTAGCACCCAAGCACATACAGGACGCGGGAGAGTAATCATGGTATGAATGATAATTCTGACTACAGAACATAGATATATCATAAAAGCCCGAGATCAAGTGAACGAAATGCGAAAAATTGATTTTGACTTGAGATTCCAAAAACATCGGCGACCACCAGCAACCTGGCTTGATGGTGACGGCAAATACGTATACATCACACGATACCAGTTAGATTCATTCAATAAATTTTTATAATTTTAAAATTAAAATTGGGTTCTTATCATTTTAATTTTTTAAATTTAGACTATTTTCAAAAATCTGTTAAATGAGTCAAATTGAAAGAAAAGTAAAGTATTATGAGACAAATAGGACTTGATTAAATTTTTTTATTTTTGTTCTTTTATTCATTTAATTTTGTCTAACAAATGAAAAATATATATATGTACCCAATAAAATGAAAGGAAAATAAAGTAATTACAAAAAAGAAGAAGAAATATTTATGAAAAAAGATAAGTTTATTGTAAAGATATTTGTCAAAAACAAAAACAAATAAATTTTAAATTATTTTAATTAATTTTCAAAGTTGAATTTTGCTTTTCTATACTTCTTTTTCGGATGAGATTTCTTTTTAAAAGAAGCGGCGATGCCCAAGAACTACAAAGCACGCACCTGCTGCCTTGGAAAACAAGAATCCCTAAAATCATTAATTCCAGGGGCTGGGTTATTCTAATTTGATGACTCGTCACTTGCGTGCGAAATCTGAGGCATTGGCAGCTTAATCTTTGGTAAACTATCCAGTTGGAGGTAAAATAGACATAATTCAGCTGAAGACGAAAGGATTCGCAATGATTTTGAGAAATCCTTGATAAAAGCGGTGGTTGCAAATACATGCAGTTCAGTGGAGTCTGTGTTTCAAATTAAAGGATCCTCCAAGCCTAATTCTGTCGTGCCGATTACTCTTCTTTCAAATAAGATGTGATAAATGAAAGGAGACCAGAAACCCAAATACTCATTTAATCCAAAACAGAAAACCCCGAGAAAAAGCGCGAGGGTAACCATGGCGTGAATGATAATCATAAAAGCCTAAGAACAAGTGAAAGAAAAGCTAAAAAAATGACTTTTGAGATACCAAAAATATCGGCAATCAGAAGAACGGCAATCCGGGAGTCGGGGGGGCCAGTGACATAGGCGTCGAGACCACCTAGTTTTTCAACGCGGCCATCTCCGGCTCTGGGGTCGAGGCGTGGTGGGTTTGAGCAACATTGCAGTCCTGACATTTTTTCAACTCGATACTTTCGCTGTTGGGATTTGGGACTGGGAATTCAGTTATTTAACGGATTAAGCACGAGACACAGTAATTTCAGTATTTTTATATTTTTTTAATATAAGAGACTGTAACTGATTCTCTTTTCCAGCACAAATTGGGAGTAAATAAAAGGATACATATTATTGCGTTGCTCCTAGCAGCCGGGCCAGATGGTGACAGCCGGGGCAGTCTTTTCCAGAATTTCCTTCAGATTAATAGGCTTCTGTGCCAAAAATGGACGGTGCAGATCTGCTGTATTTTAAACAAAAAATTAATTTTTTTTATTTTTTTTTGAAAGAAGTAAAACGTTTTTAATTTTTGAGTCGTTAATATAAAATAAAATTATTAAAACAAAATAAAATATTTATTAAAAAATTATGTTATTTTAATAAAATATTATTATTTAAATAAAAATATTCTTATTTTAAATTATTTTAATAAAAAAATATTAAAATAATTTAAAAAAAAAATTAACAATTTAAAAATAAATGAAAATAGTATTATATCACATCTAACATTAAATTATTTTTTCTTACAAGTTACAATATTTTTATTAACTTTTTATTCTCTCTTTTTATTTTCATGCTATTATTTTCATTCATTATCTTCATTTTAAAGAGAAAACTATAAAAATGATAAAAAGAGATATTAAAAGACAAAGAGAGAGAAAGATATTTGAAAATAGAGACAGAATCATGGTTGAGAGAGAGAGAGACTTAAATATAGATACTACAAAAAAAGATAAAAAGATGAATACAAGAGAGAAATTGTTATTAAATACTGTTAAAATTTGAGTCAGAGTTTTTATTGTAGTAGTATGTTTACTTATTATTCAATTATAAATATTAATTTAAATTAATTTTAATATAATTTTATATATCTATATAATTAATATTATGTTAAAATCTTTAAAAATTGAAAGAAAATTATTAAAAATTATTTGAAATGTTTTTAAAAAAATCTTTCATTTTTTTAAAATTTTTGAAATATTTCGAAATATTTCTATTTTTAGAGTCACCAAAACAGTACCTCAAAATAAAATTTAATACCTTATTTCGATGAAAATGCTTTTATTTTCAGTTATTTTGATGAAAAAGTACTAAATTAATTTAAAAAATAAAAAAAATTGACAATCTAAAAATAAATGAAAGTAATATTATATCACATCTAACATCGAGTTATTTTATCTTACAAGTCACAACATTTTTATTAACTTTCAACTCTATCTCTTTATTCTCATAACATTGTTTTTCTTCATTATTTTCATTTTAAAGAGTAAACTATAAAAATGATAAAAAGAGATATTGAAAGACAAAGAGAGAGGAAGATACCTGAAGATAGAGACAGAATCATGGTTGACAAAGAGAGAGATTTAAATATAAATGTCATAAAAAAATTAAGAAAAAGATAGAGAGATAAATGTAAGAGAGAGATTGTTGTTGAATACTATTAAGATTTGAGTCAAAATCTTTATTATAGTAGTATGTTTACTTCCTATTCAATTATAGATATTAATTCGAATTAATTTTAATATAATTTTGTATATTTATATAATTAATATTATGTTAAAATCTTTTAAAATTAAAAAAATATTATTTTTAATTATTTGAAATATTTTTTAAAATTTTTTTATTTTTTTTAAATTTTCAAAACGTTTCAAAATATTTTTATTTTTAAAATTATCGAAACAATATTTAAAAATAAAATTTAGTACATTAATTTTAAGATAAATTAACTCAGTTGCGGATAAATTAGTAAAAATATATAAAATAAAATAAAATGCATTGAATTAAATTAAATTATTAAAAAATTAATTTTAAATACTTCAAATCAATTTTTTATTTAATAAATTAAATAATTTGGTTTAATTTTTTATTAAAAAATTTTTTAAATTAAATTAAATCTATCGTCACTTTAAAAATATAAATATTTTTTATTTTAAATTAAATTAACTTTTCTTACGTCTCTGTGGCTGCTTTTTGAACTATGTGGATGCCGCCTTAATTTAATAGTGTATCGCATCACGCTCAATTTAGTTTTTTATACCAATTAGTCCTTTCATTGATTTTTAATAACAAAAACTAGTTCCCATCAAGTGGAACAGCGCATTGTGTTGCGCACTCTACTTAATAATGGGAAAACGTGATGAGAGTCATATTTGATCAAGATTTTGCTGTATTTTATTATTTCTGAGGAAGCGGAGTTAGTAATCATTATTGAATGAGGCTAAACCCAATAAATTAACAGACAGCAGGTCCAGCACTCAAAACGAAAAAAAAAAAAAACCAAATTAAATTGAATCAATTTTTATAAAATTGATGAATCTGATTGAATTTTTAAAATTAAATTGAATCGAATCGTAAATACCTCTATAAATTGACCAATTTAAATCTGGGTGAGCCGGGCTTGTATATCAGTAAAGATCCTTCATATGGCTTTATGGACTGTTATGCTACCTAGCTATTCTTTGTAGCCGAAGAATTGTTTTATTTTTTATTTTATTTTTAAATTTAGTTCTATTATTCATTGAAAATAATAAATTTTTTTTTATAATACTTTTATTACATAACTCTTTTTTTATTATAAAATTATACATAATTTTTTTAAAAAAATAAAAGTAAAATTTTTTTACCTACTATGTAAGTTTTCATGCACTTAGAATGAGTAACTTCCATATCCTCTCATGTATTACGTTGATAAATTTGTTTCACAGAACAAGATTTCTCACCTAAGATGCTTAGTAAACCAGGCCAACAAGTCCTGATGAGCCTTCACAGCTTCTGCATCTTCATCGTCATACCTCGTAGTCCAACCATGTGGGACTTTAGGTATTTCTCTGTTATTTGAGACACATACACATAAATTTAAAATTGTTCACATTTTTTTATATAAATAAGTTTTCAAATATTTGATAAATTAAATTTCTCACGTGCTAAACATTATCTTACTCTTTATTTAGTACTTCAACAGTGTGGAAAGAGAAATAAACTTTCGTGCAAATAATTCACATTAAAAACATGAAACTTCTTAATCTATTTATTCTTAAATCAAGACAAATATAATTTTTTAAGAGTTCACTATTAATTACTTTATTTAAATAATATGTGTAAGAGTATGTCATTAATATTATGCTGCATTGAAAAAAGAAACTAAAATCTCTTGAAAAGATTTTGACAAATGAAGATTCTCCAAGTTTACACACAAAAAAAATTTATCAATTATCTTGTCTCTAACGATCTGTTTGATTTAAAAGAATGAATTTAAATTAAAAATAAATAAATAAAAAATAAATTTTGTTTTAATTTTTTTTTAGTTTAATAAAAAAAATAGTTAAGTGAAAGCCTGAATTATTCTTAAAAAATATGATAATTTTTTTATTTTTTAAATAAAAAAAATAAGAAAACATTATTTATTTGATAAAAACAAACTGCTTTCTTCTCAGCGCGAAGCCCCCCTTCTTCTCTCTGCAAAGAGCGCGAGGCCCCCATAGCAGAACCACCTTCTTCAAAAGACCCCCACCTCCCAGCAGCAAGAGACGCCACCGTGAGCAGATCCGTGCCGTGGTTGCCGTCACTTCGGCCACCCTTCTCCCCCAGACTTGCGAGTAACATATTTATTTTTCATTGGATGTCCTAACCTTCTGTTATTGCCCAAACTTGCCGTAATTTGAGTTGTTTTGAGTTATCTGATTTTGGTTTAATAAAAACGCATTGGGTTTGATCTTGTTGGTTAAATTTGTAGCAACCAGATTTTCTAGCTATACTACTCAAGATAACTGTGATTCACTCATTAAATTTGTAGCAGACATTATTTGCTTTCATTGGTTGTGAAGTTTATGAAGGATCAAGATAACTGTGATTCACCCATAAAATTCGCACAATTGACCAGTGGCCTTCTTTTTTTCTTTTCTTTTGTGAGTAACTACTTAACAATAGTAAGGGGTGTACATAAACGATAAATGCCCATCATATCACTCAACAATAAACTAGAGCATGTATCACTTCCTTGTAAACATGAGAAATATTGGTTTAGCAAGTAGGCGTAATCAAGTGATGAGGGATGAGGGTGGTATGCTGGAAGTCTTTACCTTCACCTGCCACTGTCTAGATAACATTTCCTTGACCATTACTAGTACTTTAGAGCTTCCTTGAGCATTTCTTGCATGGAGGGTCACCGAGCGCTGGAATCTGATTCTAGTAAATAGGGAATTCTTCTTCCCTAGTTGCCCACACCTCAGCAGCTGGTAAAAGACGTTCTTTCCCTGCCTTCGATGCCTTGCAAGGTTTTCGACTTTATTTGTTGGGAAACCGATAAGAATAAGCTGCTAACTTCTTCAAAATTAGTTTTTTACTCGGCCTTTGATCATGAATTTGACAATGGACCATGAAGAAGGAAAAAAATGAGGTTTCTGTGATGATCAAATCTTTAGGCGTTGAAGAAAACTGTTAGATCCAATCTGACTGTTCGTTTTTATCTCAACATTTGATTTATTAGCATCCTTAAGACTAATCTTTTGGACTCTGCTTTTTTGGTTAATCTTTTTCTACCAAAGCTTTTTGGATTCATCAGGGACTTAAGTTGTTTAATTATCCAAAGCATTTTTAACACCACAAAATAATTTAAGAAAAAAAAAGGAAAAACCTGAACATTGCATTATGTTGCAGTAGGTTAAGCTGAACCCTCCCTGAAAAAGCTGCTAAATGTGGGTTGTGATAGAATATTAGTATATTTATACTAGCAATAACAATAACAAAAACAAAATTGGTAATTTACATGACTATGATAGGGGAGGATGGTAAGAAAGATCGGCGAATATACTAATGTTAGGACTGGATGCCCATCATATCACTCAACAATAAACTAGAGCATGTATCACTTCCTTGTAAACTTAGGGGTTTCATAAATAAGTACATGAATAAAAGTAGAGTAAATGAAACTTAAAAAAAAAAAAAGAAGAAGCACAAAGCCAAAACACAGAAACTAAACCAGAAGACTATTATGAAGTTTTAAACTTTGCTTAGGAGTCTACCTTCTATTCTGGGAGATTCCTAGGACCTGTCTCTTTACACATCCCTCTGCTCAAATTCACCATATAGTATTAAGCTACATTCCCTTTTAAAGAACAATTCAAAACAAAGCATCCGTATGTTCTTTTATGTCTCAGATTTAAGGTTCAAAAAAAATCTCATGACTCTACAATTGAAATATTTTCACCCCATTTTTTTGTTATCTTCTAAAAGGCAGTTGTCTCATTTTTCACTATTAAGGTTAAGTGATGTTGACTTAGCACAACAGGTTTTGTACCAAAGATGGCAGCTATTGTATTTATGCTAATAATTTATACATCTTAGCTTTTGCCCCTAGTTTTTAGTCTATGATATAACCTTATCTTGCTTGCAAAATATAAAGTGAAAATCGGCATGGTTGTCAAACTCGCTAGTTCAAGTAAACTCAAAGAGGGTAAACTCAACACGTAAACTCATAAGAGTTTACATACAATTGAATAAATAGCTATCAAAATTATATATATGGCATATGAAAATAGCTATTGATGAGAGATAAATATAAAAAACTATATATAATAAGAATTAAAATAAAAACCATACATAACCCAACCTAAACATAAAAATTCAACACTGTATTCTGAAAATGGGAAAAAAAAATTATTATAGCAATCAGGTTCAGGGTATTAAAATACAACAAGTGCAAGTGGTACTGGGAAGTCAATAAAAAATTATTACAGCAATCGGGTTCAGGTTCAGGTTTGCAAATTGGATCTCATTATATACACGCAACTCAACAAATTGTATTATATATTCAGCTTATACCTGATTTGAGTTTAATTGTTTAATTTTTTTTTTCAGGATCGAGTGCTGGATTATGTCATAAGATTCAAGCTATTAGAGTTCTGGGAATTTTCAGAATAGCACCATTATGTGTAGTTGTGGACAGCGAGTTTATCAACTTACGTCATTCACAAATGACGACTTTTGAAGAAAATTTTTAACTTATGCAAATTATCGGTCAATTGGACGATGTAACTTCTTTAAATAGATAGATCCTTCTATGTGTGAGTATGAAAGACGTGTATTTGTCAAATTCAAGCAGCTACGAAATTTACTTGCATCAAGTCAAGAAATGATAAATCAAAATGGCAAAAATGTAGAGAACTCATGGAGATTCATTTATCTTGCGTCATAGTGTGTTTTGTTGGGTGTTATAGTAGAATTTTGAATGAAAGGCAAATTAATATTTTCAATTTAGTGATACAAAAATCTATCAATGTATCTTATAAATACTTGTCTGACTATATGTAAGATGTTTTTTTTTGTTATCAATGTATTTTATAAATATTTATCTGACTATATGTAAAATCTTTTTTCTTAATTGTTATCAATATAGCTGTTATATATACCATCTGCAGTCCCAATCTTAATACAGTACAACTGAATACATTAGAGTAAAAAAATAAGGCTAAATTAAAGTCTTAATACAATACAATTGAACACATAAGGATAAAACATAAGGCTTAATTCACTCAATAAAAAAGCTAAAACAAGTAAGTAAATTTAATTCTTAATACAATACAACTGAACACAGTGATTAAAACATGTCATAATTATAAATATAACGGATAATGCAACTGAATTACATACTATCCATTGAACATTAACTAAAACAAGGTTCAAAACTCAAAGTCCACTACAATAGACTCATTTTAATACAATACAATCAACTGAATACATAACTACTTGATGTAATCACGTATGATAATTTTCTTAACATCCAGTGGAAGAGTGGGAAACATAATCAACATTGATTCATTTTTACCAATCATTATGGCCGAGTCAAAACCACTGCACAACTCTCGTTTTTACGTCTTTTGCACAAGCTTGAAGTTACTTCAGTATTTGGAGTTGATGGTCGCTCAGAAAATACGCCATGATGCTCATCATCTTGGTTCAAATTCATTTCCCCGACGCCATCAATATCTTTAGCAGTATATGGACTCGCATCAATATTCAGAATATCAACTATGTTCTCTACATCCTTCCTAGAAGCCCTATCTTTTGCCCAAACAATGCACAGATTTTCGAAATGAGGAAATATCTTAAATCTGAAAGAAGCTACTTTCTTGTGTGACTGCATGAAAAAAATGAAGATTAATGAGAATATAAATTACATTAACGAAAATAATAATAATAATTATCCGACGAAGCATTATACCTATAACTTTGAGGTACTCATCCCACACTGCATTCGGAGCTGTTACAATATTGGTGTCAGGATTCCAATCAAATCGACAAGTATTTGGCCCATGGATCATTTTATAAACAACTTGCCAAGTTGTCTTCAGTGTTTTCAGCCTCGATTGTATATAAAGCATTCATTTTATTCCACACCCAAGAACTTTCTCATTTATGTACCCTTCAATATAAGTCAAATAGCCGAGTCGAAATCCATTGTTCACTGTATATTTTCCATCAGTCTTCATATGTACAAGACACTAGACAAGTATTTTATCTTGCTCGGAGGTTCAGACATGCTTGCTTCCTTGACTAGAACCCACGTCCTCCATTAAAACACTACAACAAACAAACATTACACTAACCAGATAATATAAATATCAAGCAACAATAAAATAGGAGATAAACATTAGAAATATCAATCACAAATATTGTTTAAAAGTACAACCTCATAAATAATATAATGTCTTA
Organism: Gleditsia sinensis; assembly: GCA_037074535.1. NCBI lineage: Eukaryota > Viridiplantae > Streptophyta > Magnoliopsida > Fabales > Fabaceae > Gleditsia > Gleditsia sinensis. Next base: position 84,589,110 of record CM073463.1, read on the forward strand.
GTACAACCTCAAATATAATGTAATGTCAAAGTATATTAAAAAAATATAGATTAATACAAACGCGCAAATAAAATGTAATGTCAAAGTACATTAAAAAACATATATTCATACAAGCTGTTCAAAAAAAATATCGATGAAAAAATCCTAAATTGTCCTAAAATCATTAAACATTTCGTTAGCTAAAAGATCACGCCAGTTGCTCCAAGCGTCAGATGTTTCCATGGTTAATATTTGGTTGTCATCCTCAATTTGGTTCTTATTCTCAAACTCAACCTCCATATCATGTATGGGATCATATCCATTGTATCTCTTACACAAATTGTGTAGCATACAGCATGCCATAATGACACGATTATGAGTTCTCACGGGATAAAACAATGGGTGTCTAAGTATAGCCCAACGATTTTTCAGCATCCTGAAACACCGTTCAATAATATTTCTTGCTAATGAGTGTTTCATATTGAAATGCTCTTGTGCAGTTTTCGGTTGGCGTCCTTCTCTCCACTCATTCAAATGATATCTTTGACCTCGGTATGGTGCTAAGAATCCCTCACAATTTGTATAACCAGCATCAACCAAGTAGTAAAACCCTACATTAAATATGTGTGCAAATTCATATAGTTAGCTATTGTAGTTCAAAGATAATTTTCCATTTAAAAAAAATTGTGTCCGCATACACACCATTTGGAACTTTTAGGCCACCATTTACTCTGCTAATTGCGTCATGTAAAACTCTGTCATCCACTGCAGATCCTTCCCATCCAGGGAAGACGTAAATAAACTCTCCATCTTGCGAGCAAACTCCTAGTACATTCGTGGATATCACCCCTTTTCTATTACGATATTTTGCTTTGTGTTCCATTGGCACTTTGATTGGTATGTGAGTTCCATCAAGGGCACCAAGACAATTCTAAACATCCACATAAACTATTCAGTTCATAAATAAAAGTGCAAATATCGAAGAAGAACCATTTAAGAAATTTGGTCAAATTAACTGCAGATTTTATACTTACCTTGAACAATTTCCATCTATTATCTGTTGAATTCTCACCGACTGGCTCTGCGGTTTTAAACAGCTCTCCATGCAACCGCATCATAGCTTTCAAAACCAGGTTAAAATGCTTACTAATTGTTTCTCCAGACCTCCCAAACTCATACTGTATGACTCTATTTTTAACGTCATGGGCGAGAATGTGAAGAAACATTGCTACTTGCTCATCAACCAACATGTTTTTTGAAGGTTTTAATCCCCCAATATTATCAAGCATGGAACATAGACGATCAAACGTTGACCTATACATCCTAAGTTGTTTATAACACATATTGTCAGTAGAGTGAATCATATTTCTAAAGTGGACCCTCTTTTGGTGGAAATCTATATTATATCTGATGGTTGGTCTACTCAATGACCTACGACGATGAAGGGCAAGAACCACACAGATCATAATGCGCATTTTACTCAATGTGTTGGCCATATTCAACCACCAGTATAATACAGCATACAGGACTTGCGCAGTTGTTTGCTCCATTGCAGAAGAGAGAAAATATACCTTTAAAAACACGAAAAATGATCACATTGTGTAGTTGAAAATAAATAAAAACAAACAAAATAACAACCACTTAATAAAAGATATACATTACATCTACTGAATTTAATGAGAGTACCATACTAGTGGCAGCCAATCATATGAACATGAAGTATCTTTGAAAAATATTGAATTGTTATGATAACTTCAACAACTAATTCTAACATCTAAATAGAAAAGATGACATATTGATATTTCATCACACGAAAAGAGAGAGAAAAAACAAATAGATGACATTATACAATAGAGAAGCAGCAGTTAAAAGACCCATTCTCCAAGAGGAAAAAAATAAACCTATAGGGGGAGAGATAAATTTGGATTGATTACTAGGAAATTTCCTTTAATATGTACATGGTATGCTTTTATCTGTTATTGAAATGGGTGAAAGGATGAGAGGAGCAGAGTTACAATTTTGATGCACATATGAAAAGGCGTAGCAGTTTAATAAATTGCAATTGAATGGTAAAATAGTTTAGATGAAAAGATAGCCATATTAATGAAAGGTACGACCAAGAGTGTCTATTTGGAATGTAAGAAAGTACTGAAAATCTGTTCAATACACATAATAACCAACGCAAGTAAGTTCTACTATATTTCACTAATGGACTAATGCTCAAATAACAAGCATTGATGTACAAAAGAAACTACAAGGAATGAAGCTACACGTGAATTCACCATTGACTACAGACAATTTATGTTAACAAAAGGGAGTGAGGCAGGCTCCATTTAAAGTGCACTTGAAAAATAGTATAAAACTATCAAATATGAATTCTTTCAAGCCAATAAGACAGAAATATTCTCAATTTGTTCGTTTAACAAATCTAATATGCAAATATTATTATCTCATATTTTTGACTCCTACTTGTCATGCACATTTTTAAGTCAGATTTTATGTTGGTATAATATGCCTTTGCTTGTAGATTATAGAATGTGCAAGTTGAAAAACTTGCAAATCAAACCAGTATAAAATCCTCTTATCTTATGTTAGATATAGGTAATTCTCAAGATTCTCAAGAGCTCTTTCATGGTTAGAAATGTGTTATACATTTCTTTGATACATATATAATCTTTTCCAAATTCCATGAGTTCTATCAAAACTTGATTTTAGATGTTGAGGCCAACCTAAAGATAATATTTCTCATCAATCATAATTAACAAACATCAGCAAGGCCATGAACCAGTAAAGGACAATGTAAGATCTCTCTTTCTCACTCCCTATCCCTATCTCACCCTTAAGAAGTCAGAAATGGAATCTTTTACAAGACGGATATATTATCAAAAGACCAAAGCATATAATCCACTTTAACCTATTCCCAAGAGTGTGGGTTTAGACAAGAAGTGTTAGATTGTCAAAAGCAGAAACCAAAACAAATTCAACAAAATAAATAAACATGAGCAAATATTTATTACATCTTCATAGTTGAAAACCTTCAAAATTATAGCCAGAAACAATAACAAATATAACCCATTGATCCCCTTAATTAATTTTCTACTCAAAATGACATAACCCTAAATCACTTAATTCATACCCAATTTACAGACCCAGAGAGAACGGAAACCCAGTAGACCCCAACCAGCTAGACCCGGCAATGAAGGTTCCAGGAGCAAATTCCCGAGCCTCCGAATCACTGGTATATCAACTTGAATGTATACCATTTTCACGGAAACCCATTTCAGTTTTTTATTTGCAGTTCGTGAATGTATACCATTTCAGTTTTTTCAACACCCACGAAGGAGGATGAACACATTCAAGACCAAAAATCAGATCTGTAAAACGAAGAAGAAAAAAGAGGGATGAAGTTTACCTATAGGACGATTCTTCACCAGATTTTCACGGATGCTTCCTCCTCCGCGAGCAGAGAGAATGCCACGAGCTGCGAAGTTGCTGCGACCTGCGATGGAAGCTAACGAGCTCAGATGGAAGCTGCGAGCAGAAGAGAACGAGCTGGAAGCGGAACCCACTAAAGAACGAGCACGAAGAAGGAAAGGAAAAAGAAGATGGGAAAAAAGAAAGAAATAAGGGAAGTACGTTGATATCGGGGTCCGGATTGTTTTAACCCAATGGAATCCTACGTTCCTTTCCATAGGCAGAGGAACGCTTATTCCTTTAAACAATCAAATCCTGTATTTCATAGAATGCTTCAATTCTATTCATCCAAACAGGCTCCAACAGAGAAATTTCCCCTATGACCCTATAGGTGGCAGCAATTCTTACGAGAATTCCAATCGAAAATTGCCTTCTCTACAGTGACCTGGGAGATGTAAAATTCCTCAAATTCTTTATTGTGAATCTGAAGAAATTTTCTTTGAAAGATGTTATTTATCCAATAAAAAATTGATTTTTTTTTTCCTGAAAGACACAGAGGAGGGGGAGAGGGAAATTGAACAATTTGACTAGTGATTGAAACTGAACTAAATATTAAACTAGTGAAGAGATTAAGTCATGAAATCACTGGTTCACATTGCCAAGTCATTAAATAAATATTTTTAAGATTTATTTCAATCTAAATATATTTTATAACATAAGTTATTTTGATATAAATCAATATTATTAATATAAAAAAAGTGAGAATAAAATGTTGAGATTAGCTTGGGATGAACCGTCAATAAAATAATGCTTGAAGTAGTGGTACCCTCATAGGAAGAATGACCGCAATTTAGACATCTTAATGCAAGATGGAAACGAGAGCAAATCACCCAACATAAAGTACGCACAAGTAATAACATAATCTGTTTATAACTGAAGGCACAAGATATGATATCTTGAGATCTCGATGACAGTGTCATACAAACTAAGGAAAGAAACATTTCCACGTTGAACCTAGCAATGGGATCCCCCTCCTACAACCAACGTGCCACCATTTATTTCCTTGTCAACTTCTCCTATATTTCCACAAAAGGCATAAGACTTGCAGCTAGAACAGATCGGCGGTAACATCAAAGGACAGCTACACATACTATGTAGTATACATGCACGTAGAATGAGTCACTTTCATATCCTCTATTCTAGTGCGTTGATATAATCCACAAGAACAAGATTTCTCACTTAAGATGCTTAGCAAACCAGGTTAACAAGTCCTGATGAGCCTCCTCTGCAGCCTTCACAGCTTCTGCATCTTCGTTGTTGTACCTCACAGTCCAACCATGTCCCACTTTAGGAAATATTTTAACAAATCTGTCAACCTACACAAAACAAAAATGTTTATCGGCATCAAATAAAGATAGCCGCAGAAAGTAAAAAAGTGAAAAAGATAAGCATACAATTTTGCTAAGAATGATGTTTAAATAAGGATAGGAGGATAATGTTAACACACTTCCATGCAGTTGATGCTTACCTAGACTTACCAATCGATAGAGCCCAATATGTCTACAGAACAAAGACTAAATGCAGGCTGTTAAAAAAATGAGAAATCCTAAGAAAATTAAATGAAGAGATCTGTATGTGGTTTTTGGTACAAGCATGGACATCCTAATTTCTCATTCATTTGAAAATCTATTTATAAAAAAAATTGAGTATGAGATACACAAAAGAATAACTATTCCTATGTTAATTAAGATACACACAACACATTTAAAATTTTTCAGAGTTCCTATACCTAAGTATTGTATGAATAGGTTTTCATGTACCCGAGAAATTAAATTTATCATGGACTAAGCATCAGCTTACTATTAATTTAGTACTTTGATAGGGTGGAGAGAGACAAATTTTTGTGCAAACTATTCACGTTAAAAACACTAAACTACTTCTCTGTTTATCCCTAAATCAAGAATATACATGAAAACCCAAACTAGAAGGAAGTGACCTACTCAGAGAAAAAGGAGAAATTTTCTCTAGATTCTCCTCTGGCTGTTACAGGAAGCGATGTTTGTGTATATGTGAGGTACAACTTTTTTGTCCAACAGAAAACGAGGACAATGCTATCCTTCAAGCAAAAGTTGAGGAAGCTAGCATTCTCCTGTGTAAGTGTTTGCGTAATTATGCATCTTATGAAGTAGAGACACAGAGATCAGAGATTGATAAGGGTTTCAGGTAATTTAAGAGATAATTTTCTTCCCAAAATATGAAAGTCATGTATGTGCACACAATCATGCAAGAGAGACAAATCTGAATGGCTGAATCAAACATGCTTATTCTTCACAATTCCATAGCCATGACAGTATCAAATGCAGACTCTGAGTGTGCATGTCTTGGTCGTGCAATAAAAAAATTGTTTTCTACTAAAATTTAAATACAAAATCATTATTCTTGAACAAATTAGAATGCTCAGTTACAGCTCAAGTGCAGAAGCTAAGAATAAAATGTAATTAACAATTACCCAAAGAATGGTGGGAAAAGGCCCAAAACAAGATACTAAGCAGAATGGGATGCAATAAATGGAATATAATAAGAGCTAAGATTTTAGATATATGCAATAACTTCTACTTATGCCCACCAACATAAAACAGAAAAGAAAGAACACGACATCTTGTAGTTGGGAAAAAGGTATAATTACAATATATTTATTTATTTCAAAATGAAAATTGATGTCATCAGCAAACCACCAAGGTACATTGAATATATTGTAGTTGACAACAATACAAAGAATATTTCATCTTACCCCAGGTTTAGCAGTTAGGATTTGTTCAAACTGTTTAACAAGTTCTGGAGGACTTCTTTTGTCAATCTCAGCTCCAAGAATAGAAATTGGAATATCCACACCTGAAAAAAAAAGATCAATTATTGACTGTTAGGCCATGAAGATATCAGTCACCGCTAAAAGAATTCCCCTCCTGTGATCATTCAGAAATAATAGGTGAATGAGTTGGTACGGAAAAAGTTCCTAACATAATAAAATAATTGCACAATCAATTATACCAAAAGAAGTTAAACACACCACTGCAAAATAAGCAAAGGCAACAGGAGGAGAAACAATCAATGTAAGTTACACCTATTCAGCAAGCAATTGCCCTCTCAAAACAGAGATTGCATGCATAAATGTCCACGTAATTCCTTATGTATTTGAGATACACAGAATTTAAAAACTGCATCTTATATCTTTTTTTTTTCCTCCTTTTCTAAAATGATTTCAAATTCCCAATCAATTGCACAAGTGATTGTGCGCGCATAACATGTCAATAAATATTATCAATCATGAGGTTGTCAAGCATAAATATTATCCTGACATTCCAAATACCCCACACCATTGCAAGTTTTTCTCGTCTTTCAGACAAATGTTATCAATAATTCAGACACTGCTAAGTCAACCATAAAGTGGATTGAGACAATATGCTTACCATATTTATTTCTATCCTACAAGATAAGATAAATGTTGAATATAATGATTCATGATAATTCATGACAGTAATTGCCAATAATATTTTTTAAAAAATAAGGAAAAAAAAGGAACAACAAAGCTAACTAATCATTTTATATATAATCACATAAACTGAAAAATATATTATTGTTGAATATTTAATTTATTATTTCTTAATTTGTTGTAACTGTTTGGGAGTGAGTAAGGAGTTATTATTTTTCTAGTATCAAGAGATAATGATTCCTAAAATCATGCGGATTGATCTTAAACTATTGTAAATAGGTTGTGTGTATATATATATATCTGACTCTGTACATACTAATTTATCAAGCAAATAAACTGGTTTTCCTTATCTGACTATGTACTTTTCACTTATTATTGTTCACATAGTTAGTAATTGCGACACAACATTTGTGATACACTAAAATCGCAATACCCACCTAGTAGTAATAGCAACACCCAGAATGCAAATGCCTGTAACATTATGTAATGGCTCAGTGAGCCATGACCAAAGCTGTGCAAAACATTCCATTGTCTGTGCCTGGCATTGGTAGTGAAAAGCGACTGTTGTCGGGACCCGTTCACTCCCGTGATGGTATAAACAACTAAGATTTGCATGGGAAACCACTGAATTGGAAGTCTAGGAACTCCAACCAGTCAAATTGTGAACCTACGGCATTCCAATCAAACACTAAGGAAGTTGGTACTACTTATATTCCATTCGGGACACTGAATTTTAGTAAAGAGCAGTTAGAATAACTATATAGGCTTTTTCAATTTACTCAATTCTCAAACATTGTTTTTCCTTCTTGTTCTCTAGTCCAATCAAGTAATTATTTCTAATATGTTGCTTTTAATGTGTCTACTATTCCCTAGTTCCCTTGGATAATAGATTCAGGTAACATTGATCATACGATCGATAGGCTACTCTAAATTGTTTTATTCTTATAATCTTTGTGTAGGAAACCAAAATATTAAGATAGTCGATGGTACTCTCTTGACTATTGTAGGGAAAAGTTCAATAGTTATTTCAAAATATTTTGTTTTTCATATTCTAAATCTTTCTTGTAACCTTTTGTCTATTAGTAAGCCTATCCAACAATACAAAGCATCTACACCTTTTAATCTCATTCATAGTGATCTCAGTATTCCCCATCACGAATACCAACCGTTTCTAGAAAAAGATGATTCTAAACTTTTATTAATGATCATACATGCCTAAGTTGGATATACCTTCTTAAGGATAAATCTAAAATTGAACATCTTTTAAAAAAAATTATAACTTGGTTGAAACTTAATTTCAAACCAAAATCCAAATTTTTAGAAGTGACAATGGAAAACAATACTTTAATAAAGTTTTGGGCACAACAAGGGAGCAAAAAAGGAGAATAACCACCTATTAGAGGTAGCTAGGTCCTTGATATTTATCAGTGTCTAAATACTTGTGGAGGAAGGCCGTCCTTATTGCAACCTATCCTATTAATAGAGTGCCGGCAAGAATTTTAAACTTTCAGATGCCATTAGAAGTTTTCAAAAAGACTTTTTCACAACTCACTTTAGATTTACAAGTCTTTGAGTGTGTTACTTTTGTTCACATACATGATCAAAATAGAAATAAGTTAGACCCACAAGCATTAAAATATATATTTTTTGGGTATTCATCCACAAAAAGGGGATGCTTTGACCCAAAAACAAAAAAAAATTGCCAAAATGGATGTTACATCTTTTGAGCCTCACAATTTTTTCAACACTTCTCTTCAGGGAGGAGTGAGTATGAAGACTCGTTTTTTGAACATGAAACTAATGACAGGGCTAAGACAAATTTTGATATTGTATTTGATTTCAATACTTTAAATATTTAAATATTGAAGAATAATAGCATACTATGATGTCCGAACATAATTTAAAAACAATAAATAAGGCACGTCTCAATGATATCAGGATGTTTGAAAAAATGTATACAAATAATAAACGAATTTAGAGTAATAGGTATGTGATTGTACTCCCACAATGTCAAGCATCTGGCCTGAGATTAGAGTATGAGAATTTAGGTAAACTCTCTGAGTCTGAATCTCCTGATATTCCTATTGTCATTTGGAAAGGTGTTTGATCATGTACCCAATATCTCCATTCAAATATTGTGTCATATCAAAACTTGTCACTATCCTATTCTGGCTTTGTTTCACATTTGTCAAAAATGGATATATTTAAATTGATATATGAGTGTTAATAGTTTCCAAATGAAAGAAAGCGATCTTGGAGGAAATGGAGGCTTGGAAAAGAATGAGACACAGGAGAGAGTGCATCGGCCAAAGTAAAAACAGTTAGTTGGCCGAAAATGGGTATTTATCATAAATCTCAATTCAGACGGATCTTTGGAATGGTATAAAGCACAATTAGTAACAAAAATTATACATAAATCTATGACGTGAATTATTAGAAAACCTTTACTCCAATAACAAAACTAAATGTTGTTCATATAATCTATAGCTGTGAATTTGAATTAGCTCTTGTACCAACTAGACATAAAAAATGTCTTCTTCAATGGAAAGCTGGAACAAGTATATACAGATGAACCTCCTAGATTTGAGAGATTTATCAAGTTTGTCAAAAGATAAAAATATAGTAATGGGCAATGTAACCATACAATGTTTGTTAAACATATAGGTAGAGAAAATGTGGCAATCCCAATTATATACATAGACAATATCATATTTATGGGAAATGATGATAATGAGATAGACAGACTGAAAAATTGTCTTGTATCAAAATATAAGATCAAAGATTTAGGCCCCTTACGCTATTTCTTAGGCATGAAAGTTGCCAGATATAAAAAAAGATATTTTTGTGTTCTAGAGAAAATATGCCCTAAATATGTTAAAAGAAATAGGGATGAGTGACTACAAATCTACTGATGCAACTATGAACCTAAATCAAAAGTTAGGAGAAACCTCAAATGAAATACCAATTGAGAAATGTTGGTATCAACGTCTTATAGAAAAACTCATTTACCTCTCTCATGCAAGGCCAACTATGCCTTCACAATTAGCGTAATGAATTAGTTTATGCATTCACCATATGAAGAACATCCAGAGACAGTGTACAAAATCATAAGGTACTTGAAGAGTTCACATATTAAAGGCTTGCTGATTAAGAAGAGTGATTAAAGGAGTATAAAGGTCTTCACAGATGCAGAAAAGTCAATATATGATAGATCAACATTTAATTACTATACTTTTCTTTGGAGAAATTTAATCACTTGGTAAAACAAAATGTAGTAGCACAAAGTAGTATTGAAGTTGACTTTAAAGTCATGGCTAATGGAGTGTACGAAGTGTTATGGATTAAAAGAGTTCTTGAAGAAATGAAACTTGAGATAGAAGCACTAATGAGATTGTTTTGTGATAAAAAAAAAAAAGCTATAAGCATAGCAAATAAATCAGGTACTTTATTCAAGAGAAGTTGGAAAATGGAGTCATCTATATGCCTTATAAAACAACAAACAACTAATGTGCTAACTAAAGGTCATTTCATACCAAAGTTTGAAGAGTTTGTTTACAAGTTATGTATGATTAATATTTATGCACCAACTTGAGGGAGGTGTTGAATATTTGAATATTTAATTTACTGTTTCTTAATTTGTTGTAACCATTAGGGAGTGAGTAAGGAGTTATTATTTTCCTAGTATCAAGGGGATAATAACTCCTAAAATTATATAGATTGATCCTATACTATTGTAAATAGATTGTATATATATCTGAACCTATGTACATACTGATTTATCAAGCAAATGAACTAGTTTCCCTCATCTGGCAATTGTTTAACATCAGCAGTAAATTACATATGCTTCATGTTAGCACGTATACAAATATAATTATTTAGTAAGTCATAAAGAATCTCTTATATGCAAACATGCTTAAATTGATTAGGTGACAAGAAGCTGCAACATAATTCGACAGTTTTTCTCCCTAGAAGATGCTATAGAGTATGCAGATTAACAAGAAAATCCAAACATTGAAAATTCATACCCTTGATGTCTTCCACAGAGACAAATGATGGGTGTAATAGTACAGCTGCTTCAACAAGTCCAGATTTTGCAAGGTCAACAGCTACCTTGGCTGAGAGAAAGAGACCAAAAGAAAAAAGTCAAGATAGGAATAAACCAGTACACATAAATCAGTTCAATTATTACTCTATGATTAAATCCAGTCAATAAGTACACCTAAGAGGAGCCAAAATGCTATATACACGAAGTAGATTGAGAGGCACTCACCACCCCAACAAAAACCTGCAGCTCCAATAGATGAAACGCCTTTACCTTTTAAGACTTCAATTACAGGTTTTGCGGCGTCAAAACCTTTGTCCTATTAATACAATATGACTATGTCAGAGAATGATGTATTACATTTTACAAATTATTATAAATTTGATTTCGACAATCATAATGTTTGATCTGAAAATCCAAACCATGTCATAAAGGTGGGAAGCCAGAAGCTACCATATAAATATTTAGCAAACACCCAATTGCTGTAAATAATAACAGTACATAAACCAGATGTCTGAATGGACTCATAAATCTTTCAAAATCAGATTTTTAATTTCCAATAAAAATTCAAGATATTGGGTTTCAATAAAATACCAGAAAGTAAATTTGTTGAAATAAAACAAGCAATTGTAAACAACCTCTGTTCAAATATCATAACTTAAAACTAACCGGTCCATGATCTTTTAACCAAACAGGCAAAGGCCTGTTAGCATTCTCAGGAGCATAGGGATCACCATGGAAGAAATCAGGAACAACCACATAATACCCTACAGCAGCAACCTTGTCTGCAAGTTTCCTTCAAAACAGAAAACAAATTGTATGAATTTTCATGGGAACACATCACATTTTGCACATCACACAGAGAGAGAGAGAGAGTGATGAAGAAAGAGAGAAGTGGGAAAAAGAGCAAACTGATACAGCCAGATCCTATTGGCCAAAAGTCTTACTAAAACCTTGAGAAAATTATAACAAAGAAATAGACATCCCAATAAACCAGATAATTGTATAAAAAATGCATCATATAAGAAAATCAACAACCTAGTTATATACTAACATATTATGAACAGCCTACTGAACTGAATTACTTTCATGAGCCATGACTCTCTAAATTATACATTCAATGTCCCTATTTGCTTTTGGTATTGTAAAACACAGATAGCTGTTTTATAATTTCCCTACCAAAATAGAATTATATCAGTGCACTTGAAGAAGAAGCTGAGCTACTGCTATAAAAAGGACAAGTAGGTTCAAATAGAATACTATGCAGATTATCTTCCACACAAACTTCATGACTCATCATTAATCCATACAAGAAATGAATTGGATCCAAAAAAAAATGGATTTGAATTTTGATCCTTAGAAATGCACGCACGCAGAGGTTACCGTTAGCAGGCACTGGGTGTCAATCACCCAAAACTTAAAGAAGAGAAAGAATTGAATAAGATAAAAGGCTATTGCCTATTCATCCCTTCCAATTACACCAGGCATTACTTCGAAACTAAAATTTCCAGGGGCAGAATATATGAATAAACTAATCCAGCTATAATACAGCTTGATGCAAAAAGAAGTCAAAACAAGTTACTATGAAGATAATTAACCATATCCAGAAAGCAAACAGAACAATTAGCCATACCTAAAATTCGGTGCTTCATAACCTGTAAGACAAAATGGACTAGTGAAGTTAGAAGATGATAATGGTTGAAGGCAATAACCGTTAAAGCTAATATATGTTATTATCAATTCCATGTACATGCCACGGCCTCTTCAACATACGAACTTTAGTAATCTTCAGTAGGGTAAAAATAAAATAAAAACTATATCATGCTAATATAATTGAACAGAAATAAGCAAACACAAATAGTAAGACAAATACACGGTAATATTTAGAGATTAAACAAAGGCATAACTCCTGCAAGAAATTTGGAACCACGGAGTTATTAACCATCCACATTTCAAGAGCAGTATAGTACATTGTCAAAAACAACTTCCTCCCTCCCAATAAAAAAGAGGCCTTTATTCAATGTTTCTATCATGTGTCGAAATTTTCAGAGTAATAATAGATCATATATATTCAGAATAGAGACTTCAGAAGTAAAAGCACATAACATAATATCACAAAGATAAATGAAAAATCCAACGTGATAAGCGGAAATCTGGAATACTATCAAAATATATTTTGAATTCTGTAAAATTCAAATAGGGCCTAACATCTTGAAAAAAAAAAGATAACTAGGAATTTAATTGTATATTAACTGGCATAAATTTTAGGGAAACTACTCCATATTCCTTGCCAATTTGCATATCAGTATACTCTTACATTGAAAATAGTAAATACCGACTAGCCCCAGATGTTGAAACGAGAAACGAGAACATTTTAAATGTTCTGAAAAAGCTAGGAACATTAAAGAGAACGAGAAGGAGTTGAAAAAGAAAATAAGTGAAGATAAAATAACAGAAATACAAGTGCACATCAAACATAACATGTTCCAAACAAACTTCAGGAGAAAATTTCGAATTCCCAGTTTTCATATATCATGAAAAGAAAAGAAAAGAAAAAACCCTTTCATCGATCTAGAGCTCGTAGTCAATTAACTATGGGGCCAAATGTAAAGCAATATAGCAAATTGAGCAAGGGGGCAACTGATTAGTGGTAACAAAAGCTAAAGGAGACCGGGGTAATCTTCAGCAAAATCCAAGCTAACCATTACCCACCATCTCCGACCACAAAGTCAAATACGCATTTAATAATAACTAGAATACCACACACAGAACGCGCGAGAGTAATCATGGTATGAACGATAATTCAGACTGCAGAACATAGATGTATCATAAAAACCTAAGAACAAGTGAAAAAAATGCCAAAAAATTGATGTTGGGATACCAAAAATATCGCCGACCAGAAGAACGGCAATCTTGGAGTCGGCAGGGCCAGTGACATAGGAGTCGAGACCACCTAGTTTCTCAACGTGGCCATCTCCTCCACTGGGGTTGAGGGTTGGTGGGTTCGAGCAACACTCTGGGCCTGACATTTCTATTCCGTCTTCTTAGTCTAATGAGTAGTGCGCAGCTGAAAGCTCGATGCTTCTCTATCGCGACTATTCAGTTATTTATAGCAGATTGATGGGACCATGGATCTCTCAACTGAGTGCTTGTGACGTCGCCGGTCCACTGCAAAATCAAAATGGGATAAAAAATGAATTTTTTCCACGGAAACGAATAATAAATTAAAGGGATGTATCGCGTTGCTACTGCCAACATGGCTTGATGACATTGATGACGGGGTATAGGTATATATCACAAGATACCAGTTCGATGCATTCACCAGTTAATTTGTTCAGAGTCTATTCTAATTTTCTATTCCCTTTCTCAAAAAAAAAAAAATTATCAAATTTACTTGCCGTTGTTATTGTTTTGATTAATTTTTATAAATTCAATTTTCAAAATTTCTTATAAACTACGATAAAATAGAAATCATACAGAGCATGCTCAACGCCATCTGATTCTGACACGGAATTAAGCAGCATGAATCATCCCGTATGTCAGTTCTTATTTTTAAAGAAGATCAATGATCAACCTAACAGAATAAGGGGAAGCAGCATGAATTATTCCATATATCATATATTATTTTAAAGAAGAATAACCAAAAGAACAGAAATAGGGGAGGGGTGGAAACAAAAGCAAATTTGACAGAGAATCCATTTGAACAAGAAACTGAACTTTTTTTCTTCTTTTTTTTGTTAAAAAATAAAGATATGATAAATAAATATTAAAATTTATAAAATTAAAAAACAAATAAATAGTATTATGACTAAAAAAATAAAAAAATAATATATTTATCAAATGTTAATCAACTAAATATTATATTTCAAATATCAAAAATATAATTAATATAATAAAAATATTAAGAATAACTTATCTTAAAAATATAATACGCCTCTTAACATTCTTTAAAGATTAACTTTTTTTGAGTATCTTTACACAATTATAAATTCAGTGTTCTAAATTATCTGATTTTTTTTATTCAAATTCAAGTTCAACCTATAAATTTGGACAAATAACATATATTTTTTAAAGTTCAGACATATCTTCTACAATAATAAAAAAATTCTTAAAAGAAAAAAAAGACTCTTCTAAAAATAGGAATAAACTTCTCTTAAAGAAAAGAAATACACAAGTAAATATGAAAGAATAGAGAAAAGGATAAAGAGAAGGGGAGATGGCAATCACTTGCTGTGTAGCTGCTCCTGCTTACAATGCTAGAAATTTTTTGCGAGACTTTGTAACTTTTTTTAGGTGGTGTTTGATTTTTAAAATATTTTATTCTCAAAAAATTTATATTTTTAAAAATGAGATAGATAAAAAAATTAAAAAAAAAAATTAGTTGTCACTTTACTTTTTTAAGAATAATTTATTATATTATCATCAAATTTTTATTCGCATATTTAGTTTATATAAAATATTCTCAAGAATATAATTACTTTTTCAAAATTACCTTTAAAGAAAAAATTTCAAAATAAAAGGAATGATAAATAGAAAGATAAAAAAAAGAGTAAATAAAAAAATAAGTCGACTAAAAAAATGAGATTTCTTATTTGAGATTTAAAGTTTTAAGATTTACGAGTTAGAGTTTAAAAATTAAGATTTAAAATGTAGGTTTTATGGGTTAAGATTTAGAATTTAAAAATTAGAATTTATAATTTAGAACTTGAGTTCAGTTTGAGTATATAGTTTATTTAAACACTTATAGAAGAAGTCCTTATGTAAAAAACGCTTATAAAAGAAGATCTTTTAAATTAAGTTATTTAATATTTGGATACCTACTTGAAAAAATACTTTTCAAATTTATAAATTTTTTAAAAAATATTTAGACATAGTTTTGATAGAAGGAGAGAAATGAATGGTATAGTTTTGATAAAATTTTAATTTATAAAAGTACAAAATAACTTACTAGTCATGTGAATTTAAATTTTTATAGATATTTTTTTCAATAAACTTAAAAACTGACTTATGAAATAAATTAAAATTAACTTATTAAAAATTGATAAGTTACTTATTTAAACTTATTAAAATATATTTTTTAAACATAAAAGTACTTATACTAATAAATAAGTTCTAATAAGTTATAAGTTCTATTCTCTAAACGGGTCCTTAGGGGTTAGAGTTTAGAGTTTAAAATTTTAGAGGTTATGAGTTAGAGTTTTAGAATTTAAGGATTAGAATTTATATTTTAAGATTTAAAGTGTAAGAATTAGGGTTTAGATTAGAATTTAAAAGTTAAAATTTTATAATTTAGATATTAAAGTTTAGAATTCAGAGTGTACAGGGGTTAGGAATAAGGTTTGAAAATAATTTAGTCATTTTATATGAAATTTTTTTTTCATTCTTATGAAATTTTTTTATTTCTATCCTTATAGGTGAGAATAAAAAAATAGAAACAAAATTAAAATCTTTCGTAATTTTTTATTTTTAAAAATAATTTTTTTTAGAATGAAATTTTATTTTTAATAAAATTTTATCTTACTTTTTTAAAAATCTTAAAAAATTACTGATACCAAACATTACCTTATATTTCAATCAAAAAAATGCACTGAATTTTATGTATTTGCATCTTCTGCTTTTATCAAAGGATGTTTCAAAGTCAAAAGCTTCACGTTGAATCCAATGGGAATTCTTGCATGCTGAATTACGTCTGTTTTACTGAACTGGATGTGTTTGCTTTTATCAAGGATATTTCAAACTCAAAAGCTTCACAATGAATCTGGGAATTCTTGCATGCTGAATTATGTCTGTTTTACCTGATATTCAAAGTCATAATTAGAAAATTAAAATACTCATAAATGCAAAGACAGAGTTTAATGATATTCGATCATGGTAACAGTTATCTAAAAATGTGCTTTTGGTAAACTTTTTTAACATGTATTGATAGGCCTGTTAAGCCCACTTGAACCACACCAATGATGGGCCTATTGGTATACCTTGCAATATATTATGTGCCCATGACCATGAGCCTCCCACAGGAATATCTTCACAAAGCTATTAAAGTGGCCATGGCAAAATTCTAAGGGCAGAAGGCATAAGTAATAAAAAATAGTAAAGATATATATTATTAATTTATTAATGAGATATAATATATTAAAGAAATAAAAAGATAAACTATTATTATTATAATTATCATTATTATTAGAAAATGCACCTCTTACACTTATTTTCACCATAATTTCATATTTTAAAAATGTTAAATAATAAATTTATTGTCGATGTTATTAAATACATTTTTTTTGTACGCAGGTAACTAAATAATAATTCATTCAAGTATTTTATATTCAATTACACAACTGATTGATTTTTTATAATCTTGGGATGTCAACTTATATAAAGAAACAAATAAATACTTTAATAAATAAATAAGATATATATTTAAGGGAAAAAAATTGTGAATTCAAGAGGTGCACAAACCCTCTCATCACAATGTGGCTGCACCATGGTTAAATATCATAATGGGGTGAATAACTTAATTAATATTTAACCTTAATATAAGAAATATAAACCAAGAAATTTCTTTACTTGGTCAAACAAAAAAATGTAGGTAAATTTTTTAAAATATTTTTTTAACAAACTTTATAATAAAAAAAATGATATCTGAAGAAATTCTTGAGAAAAACTAATTATATAATGTTAAACCGTAAAAAGCATTACATATTATGTTTTTATTATAAATTTTCATAATAAAAATTTTAAAAACTGCACTTAAAAAAATTTTTCTCAAAAAATAATGCATTATTAAAATGTCAAAAATTCTTTCTTTTATGCTAAAGAGTTTGTAGAGGACTAACGGTGTGATCAAATGTAAAGCAAAATAACAATTTTTTTTTTGGACAAGGAATTTAACTGAATTTTTTTTTATAAAAAAAAACATAGCTTATAGTGGGCTGGGCTGGGCTTCTATTTTGCAAGCCTACCCAATTATCCGAAAGGCGCAAAACTATAACCGCCCAAATCTGTCGTCGTGTAAACGACGAGGATCCTTCTATTCTGAATTTCTGATACCCCCAAAGTTTCCCAATTCCCAACATGCATGGAAACAAACAAAAAATCGAAAGTTGCTAATCATTAACGTGCGTTTACCTGTTAGCAATTTCAATCATCTTGTTTCTATTGAGGGAAGTGGGTTTTTGTAGGGTTTACTCTATCTATCTCTTTTCTCTAGTCACTTCAGGGTCATTCATACGTAATTCAACTCGCAAGGAGATGGGGTCTCCGGAAAATGGAGCAGACAAAACAAGTCATGGCAAAGAAGAACTTGTAGAACAAGAACCCATACTAATGGAGCAAACCCAGAGGTTTTGTATGTTCCCTATCAGGTACAAACAACTCTGGGAGATGTATAAGAAGGCGGAAGCAAGTTTTTGGACCGGTACTTCATACTCTTGTATTGCATTTCTTAATTGGATTACAAAGTTCCAGACTTTCATACTATATTTTCCCACATGTATCTTTATTTTGCCTTAAATTTTTCATGCCACATATTTGTGTTTGCAACGGAATGCTTTCGTTTCTCTGTTATTCAAACTGCCTATTAGGCATAGGAATTCAAGGAAATAGTCCATATTATATGAAATTTGAGTATTCTATTTGCTTACTTTATTTTTAATTTTCGTTCGAGTGAAGAGTTGAGTTCGGCATTTTGCTCGATACTCTCAATGTATTTGTTGATTTGAATTATTTTGATTCGAACGTTAAATTGGATTATTGAAATCAGTTAGTCTGTCTGTTTACTTAAACTGTTGTTCCACTTCCGTCTCTTGGCTGTTAGATGAGTAATTTCTCTCGTATACGCATTATCATTGATTCATTGGTATGATGAGATTTTTTTTCTTTTTTTTTTTTGGTCAGCTTTTGTTGAATAAAAGGACGGTAGTAGTTAACTTCCATATACAGCCTTTTTGGCATTCTCATTTTTTTAGCAAGCAATGAACTGTTGGAATACCTACAGTGCATCAAAAACAAAAATGATGACTTTTGCAGTCTCTGCAGGTTAATTTTAAACTTACATTTCACTCTGGGTTGAGTTGGACAGTTGTCATTTCCAGTTAGTTGGGAAAATGTGAAATAGAAAAATTCGCTAGTTTCCTTTAGTTGAATCAGGGTGCATGTACCAAATTGAGACGATACTGAATTGCTGTATGATTAATTTGAGTTTGAGATCTATTAGCAATTAAATTTTATGAAAGTATGGAACCATGTTTATCTGAAGATATCTGATAAAGTTTTGTTTAACAGAGAAAAATGGTTCTTTTTCTGATAGTGAAAAAAAAACAGTTTGATATGAACTTATCATGGGCTTTAGGTTGAGGCTAGAGGTGATCGAGATGCATAAAACATTGACTGAGCTTTTTCAGAGTAAGTTTCAAGTGTTCTGTTTTCATGCAGTGGGTAGCAGCATTACTGGATCTCAACTTTGGGAATTTTTTAATTAAATTTTAGCGCTTGGGCTATGTTTTGTAATATTGAAATAGCATTGGTAACCTTATAGGAAGGAATGAAGGATGACTGAATAGGTTCTGTTTTGGCAAAGCCAATAACTCACAACTATGTGAGGCTGTATTTGAGTTGATTCCTTATGTTAAACTGAATTATGCATAGTACACTTTTATCTTGATCACTTGTTTATTCTAACAATTTATTTACAGCTGAGGAGGTTGATCTCTCCTATGACGTTCGGCATTGGGAAACCTTGTCCGACTCCGAGAAGCACTTCATAACCCATGTCCTAGCCTTTTTTGCTGCATCTGATGGCATAGTTTTAGAGAATTTGGCCGCAAGGTTTCTGAATGATGTTCAAATTCCTGAGGTAAATATTGCTTTTTGCTCATTTACTAATTATTTGCTGGTATTTGTTGCTGTTAGGTGTGGCTTGTTATTGAGTAGTTTATTTATTGTTTCAATTTCTAGATTTCTGTGACTGCTTAGTTCTGTTCACTTACTGTTGGATTGAGTCAGCTCAGTTGGTTCTTAGGTTGTAGAAATAGTGGATTGAATCTGCTCCATGTTTTGAGCTTTTTGTTTAATCATCTTCTTTTTTGGGAGGGTGGAGGTTTTAATGCTTGTAAGTCATAATAGTTTTGATGTTAAGTATACGCAATACAGTCTTTATTTTGTATTCTTTTGTTCTCATTCCTGTTGTGTACTTTGAAACATGGAGAAAGGCTCATCTTCTAACAGGTGGCTCCTAGAATGGTGGGTTTTTTTGTTGTAATTCTTTTGCAGATGATTTTAGGAAATACTTATTTACGTGTTATTAATATGTTTGCAGGCCTGTCATAGTTTCTGCAGAGTTGCTGAGTTGTTTGATGGTTCTTGTAGTCACTCATTATGAATCTTGTATAACAAACACACATTCACACTTAGACATCCTCAAAGACACACAAAGAAGCATAACCACAAGCTGGCAATTCATATGTTTCCTTATACTTTAGCATTTACGTTTAGACTATTATCAATGGCAGGCTCGGGCATTCTATGGGTTTCAGATAGCAATGGAGAATATTCATTCTGGTATAGCATTGTGATTGATGTCTTTTCTCTATTCTCAATATAACTTCTGCTTGCTGCCTGGTTAAGGTTTATACGTTTTCAGAGATGTACAGTTTGCTTCTGGAGACATATATCAAGGATTCAAGAGAGAAGCATAGGTTATTCAATGCAATTGAAAATCTACCTTGTGTTGCAAGGAAGGCTGAGTGGGCATTAAATTGGATTCACAGGTGACAAATGATTTGACCGTGCACCCTGATATCATCTACGATTACCATGCATGAGAAAGTACACTATGCATTAATTAGGATTTGTGGTGGTTGAATTTTTACAGTCATACACGCACACAAGCATGCTGCACAGACATGCATACACAGAATTTATGCCTTGTTGGCTAATGTTGACAGATTTACACGGGTTTCTGTGTATTTGCAAACTTTCTTTAAATTGATCCATTAGAACTGCTGACTTCTCAGCATGTATGTGATCAGTTCACTATTAGTATTGTAGAATTGATATATGAAGCCCTCTATGAGAATAGTGGTGCTGTGTAGCAATATTGCTCTTGCTCGTAGATGGTTATTTTGTTATTGGACTGCTTTATTACTATGAAGAAAAATAGGAAAGTGAAGAAAAAAAGACAATATTTTCTGTGCATATTGTTTGCAACCAATACATATTCATTTATTGTGATTTAATCAGAATCCCTTTTAAGTGTATGCAAGATAGAAGTCCTTTTTAAGAGTCAAGCATATATGTCACATATATTGGAGAAATTTACTGCCAATAACCTTTGAGCTTATGTAATCTGCTTTCTTATAAATAATGAGCTTGAGATCATGGGTTTGAAATCCATCATGTGTGTGTTTAACTTGATAATGAGAAGAAAATTTTATTTCATCTAGCTGTACTCATTCACTGTGAGTATAAGTAATTGTTATTGATTTATATGCATTTGTTATTTTAGGTAGTCTTTTATACATGTCCTTGCTTAAAAATGAGTTACTTGAGGGATACTTTTTATGAAAGAGTAGAAGGTTGAAGCCTACATGTGTATATTCGGTTTAATAGTCCTATGTGATTATGATTTCCAATCAATTCTTCAGGATGGAGACATGTGTATGGGTTTATATAATTTGGCTTCTTATGGGAATATACAGGATCTGCAATAAAATATTTATTTTCTTGAACATCTGTTCGCATTAATTTTGTTAATCATTATTTTCTAGGAGTGTAACTTCTGTTATGTTTTGCATAGTCATCTGACCTTTGTGATTGTCTTTCTTTGTACTATTTGTGCTGCATATCATTAAAAAGAAAATAGAAATTGCTTTTTAGTAACTATTTTATTGCATGAATTACAGCTCCACTTCATTTGCAGAGAGACTTGTTGCTTTTGCATGTATTGAAGGAATCTTTTTCTCAGGAAGGTAGTTATCTGAAAAAGAAAAGCTTATAGGATTCCTTGTTTTTTAATATAATTGAATTTATTTGGAATGGAATCTTTTGCTTCATTCTTCTTAACTTTTAATTCCTTATTCTTTATTTTGGTTTTGTTGTCAGTTTCTGTGCCATATTCTGGCTCAAAAAGAGAGGATTGATGCCAGGTTTGACTTTCTCAAATGAGCTAATCTCTAGAGATGAGGGCCTTCACTGTGATTTTGCTTGCCTTCTGTACAGGTTGTGTAAACTTTTTTACTCACAGTTCATAATCTATAAAAGAATGAAGATGTATGGATATGCTGGATTTTTTACATGAATACTTTTTTTTTAATAATTTGTATGTTGTATTTGATTATGTTTCCCATTCACAGCATGGGAATATAGACATTTTTGGTGGAAAATAATTATCCAGTGGATTGCTGTTACCTGCAGTTTGTTGCAGAGGCAACTAGATTCTGAACGGGTTAATTGCATTGTACATGATGCTGTTGAAATTGAAACTCAGTTTGTCTGTGAGGCCCTCCCTTGTGCCTTGATTGGCATGAACTCAACACTCATGAGCCAGTACATAAAATTTGTTGCTGACAGGCTTTTGGTATGACGGTAACATGTTGCACTTTGCTTGGGGAAAGGGAGAAAGGTCCCCCGTCCCCTAAAAAAGAAGAAACTGTTTGATTAACTTCTTTTTGTTTGCCTTTCAGGTTTCCTTGGGGTACCAGAGGAAGTACAATATGGAAAATCCATTTGATTGGATGGAGTTTATTTCCTTGCAGTGAGTATATTGTATATATATTTTTGGTAGATAATTTGGCTTAGGCTATTTTTTTTTTTCGCATTGTTGGAAATGATTTATTGATAATCAACTAATAAACTTCTGCTTCTGAGTTCTTGACCTGTATATTAGAATTTTTAGAGGATTAGGACATGTTGTCATTTAATAATCCCTGACCATTCCCAGGGTGCCCTTTATGAGGTTTTCTTATCGACAAGTCTCTGAACATACATTTTGGATGGTCCTTTTAAATGATTGGTTCCAACTTCTATCAGCACATTATAGTCATGTTCATTACCATTTTATATATGGTGTCCTCATGAACACACTGGAGGGTGATATAGAGGGTTTTGAAATTGATGCGAGAGAAACGCTCCAGGGAGACTCATCCCCAAAGCCACGTTGTTGCTGTGTGAATGTTTACAAGAGACTTGCCATTGAAAAGCATAGTGTTGTTGTAGATAACTAGAACCATAAATTGAATTTCTTGATGTTGCAACTTTGATTGAAACAGTAGAATGGACAAGAGTGATTGGTATGCATGCAATCTTGGTTAGGAGGGTGAGGCTTTCTTGCATGATGTCAGTAATTGAGAATTCTTATTTGAATGTAGCCTTAGAAAAAGATTGTGCTTAAGGTCCCAAGCTTCTCTTGGTGTTAAGTTTTTTACTGTCAAATATGATGCCTTGTACCTTTTTACTTAGTCTGGAATGTTGATCTTAGTTTAATTTTCCGCTTGATTGAGCAGAGGAAAGGCTAACTTCTTTGAGAGAAGGGTAGGTGATTATCAGAAGGCGTCTGTGATGTCAGGTCTACAAGATGCTGGGAAAAATTTTGTCTTCAAACTTGATGAGGACTTTTAGTTGCGACTGTTCTGTTACTGCTTAAAGCATCATGGAGATGGAGATGCCGAATGAGGCATCAAAATTTTTGTTTATAATTCTTTTGAGTAACGTGTACTACACCTTCAAGTGATAGATATCTATTCCCATTGGCTGATTATGTGAACTGGAATCTTTGATCAGGCCTCTTGTAAGATGTATAATATCTTTTGCTATATAGCTTTTTTGTATTATGTAACATTTTGGTTAATTACTATCATCATGTTTAAGTTATTTTTTATGTCACACACAATCACGTCTGTTGCTCTTTTCTCTCTCTCTCTCTCTGTGTTGGGACGGGAGATTGCACTTAGCACTTGGTTTGTTTATTTCAAGTTTCAACTACGACACATTCAAATATAGAAAAAAGTACAGAAAAAAGTAGAATGAAACAGTATTGGAAAAGCCGAGTGCTTCAAACATGATATTACTACTGGTTACTGGATTGCAGGAGCAAAGTGGGCATACTCACTAGAAATTCTTATATAGACTTGAATGTATATGTAATTATCTAGAAGCAACGTGCAAAAAGGAGTAGTGCAAGTAGTTGCCCACAATTTTCGTGTGGTATATTAAAGTGCTTCAAGATCAGCTGTTTCGTTTGAATAGTTTTTTTTGCTTTAACTTGTTGGATGAGGTCGAAGAAATAGCACTTACCAATAAGAATCTTTCAATTCGATTCGACGCATTAATTGGGTTCAAAGGAAGGATATGTCAGTTCAGAGGCCGAAGAAGAATTTAAGGAGACCATTATTATATTGCTATGAAATCATGATTCTTGAAAAGCATGTAATGAAAGGTGTGCACCAAGTCTATGCCTCTCTGTTCAGAGTTGCGTTACAAAGTCATATCACATTATTGAATCTAAGAACACAAGGTGCTGGGGCCCCCATTTTCCACAGAAAGTGTGCTGCGTGGTGTTATCCACCGAACACAGAATCCATTGGGTTATAAAATTCCTCCGAGCCAAACTTGAATTTTTTGTCATGTATGCACACCAACTCTATTTATGCTTGCTTGCCTTTGCCGTCTTGGTTTGGGTAACAAGGCACCATCATAGAAGTAATGAACAAGGGAGTTTATCTCACGCCCTTCCAAATAAAGGTAGGATTAGAAATCATGAAACTAAATTAATATATGCCTGTTTAAGTATGATGTCCCATGCCTTTCTTTACCCTCCATTTATCTAATCCCAACTTTAAATCAGATCAGACCAACTGTGATAATACTAAGATGGGGCAGTTATGCCTGAAATGAACCGCTCACCAAACATTTTACCTTTCTATGATTCTGCTACGGCAAACGCGTTGCCATCAAAATCATACAGTCTTGCAGCCTTAAAAATTAATGCTTTGCTATATAATATATTAAAAAAATAATGATTTTAATGAGTGGTTCTTGAAATTTTAACCGAAATTTATAAGAATAAATAGCTGATGATCAAGGCACCAATCCTTACCCACCAACATATTTTATTCTGATTCATTAGCGGAAAACCTGGAAAAGACAAAAGAGGAAAAGAGGGGAGAGAGAGAGAGGATGTCTTCTGCACATTTATTATTAAATTAAAAAAAGTGGGCATTGAGGCTCTGCAAAATTGCACTCACTGAAGAGCTCAACTTCGCAATTTCACGTCTGAAGGTTAAAAAAAGAAGTTGGAAACCAATTCTAATTGCCATCATGATCACTTTGGGTGTTTTGGACCCACTTTGGTGGTGAAGAAGCAAAGCAACCCAAGTCACCATCTCTACCTAACCTAACCACTTCAGCTTGCAAACCTCTACACTCCAATCTTAAAATAAAATAATAATAAAAATATAGAATATAGGAAGTTCCCACCAACTGGATTAGATAGATTGGTGATTCACAAGAGGGCCCATGGCCTTATCATTATAATGATAAATTCTTAGTTAAATTAAATTTATAAATAATAAATAATATTAATAATTAGTTTTTTTTTTAAATTTAAGCTATTTAAAAAAATTTCTTTTTATCCAAAGCAAAGTGGGCCATGGTCATGGGTGCTTCAACGTTCCCTAATATCCCAAATGGAGCACCAGGGACACGGGAGGGTGAGCGTGTCTCGGGGAAACAATCCTATTCAAGGGTAACATTGGTAAAATGACACATCTTAAACTGAACCAGTGCTTATGTTGTTTTGTCGTGAATGCCAATCAAAATACATAGAATCCCGGTTTTACCCCCCGGTGGGTTTGACTTTTCTGTTTTTTTGGACTTCCATATGACAAAATTTAAAGCACGCAGACCCAACAAGTACTGTTAAGCTGACAAAAATCCTCCATCTTTCGCTGCATCAGTAGTACACTCAACTGCCTACGGTGGCGACAATAGCCGAATCTCCGACGCCGATCCGGCTTAATCATGGAGGTTTCCTTCGGCAGCAGCCTCTGGGAGGACGTGTTAGAGCTGACCAGGGCGGCGCAGGAGAAGGGTAGTGATCCTCTGGTTTGGGCCATACAGATAAATTCAAATATGAACTCAGCGGGAGAGTCTCTGCCCTCGGTGGAGCTCGCCAACGTATTGGTGTCTTACATTTGCTGGGAAAACAATGTTCCCATTATGTGGAAGTTTCTAGAGAAAGCTTTGATGTTGAAGATCGTGCCCCCTATGCTTGTTCTTGCTCTGCTTTCTGTCAGGTTTGTGTTATTCTCTTTTAATTTCCCAAAGTTTCTTCCTTTGGGGGGTCTATATTGGATTGGTGTTTTTCTTTTTCCATCTAGTTTGTTTTTTACTATAGTGCCGCTTCATCGATCTCAGAAAATGAGGGTAAAAGAAAACCATGAAAAGGAATGTGGGGTGCTATCGGTTTTCTTTCTGGGTGATCAACTTGTCGGGTTTTTAATCATTGGACAATAAGTGTTGTGGAAATTGAGCTATTTTTCCACCAATAGCAAATCTAACAATGGCTAAGAATGATAAATAAAGAGCAGAAAAGCAAATAAAGAGAATACCAGGATTTGACGAGGTTCGGTCAATTGTGCCTACGTCCCCGGACACCACTACAAATATATTCCTCAAACAAAATACAAATGAGAGAAAATCAACTAAGCCTTTAGAAGAGTCAAAAGGCTACAAAGTTTGGTGTAGAAAACAAAGGGGGGGAAGCTTCCTTTTATAGGCTAAGGAGCCTTCCCCATTCCAACCTCTTTTCCAATGTGGGACTTAATCCCAAAACCAACAAATCTCCACCTTGGGAATAAAGTCCCAAACAACAATTACAAAGTCTTCTCTCACAATAATACTATCTCTAGTAGTGTCTTCAAATGCACCTATGGTGCTATCCATCTGCAATCTTCACAATATTGATCAAGTTCATACAGTGTTGAAACTTGATCGATGTCACTATCTTGGTCATCATATCAGCAGGATTTTCAGCTGTCTGGATCTTCTGAAGTAGTATTTCACCTTCTTCCAGAATCTCCCTTACGAAATGATATCGAACATCTATATGCTTCGTGCGTGCATGATAGACTTGGTTCTTTGCTAAACAAATAGCACTCTGACTGTCACAATGCACTTTGACGTGCTTCTGACCAACTCCCAAGTCCTTCAGCAATCCTTGAAGCCAAATAGCCTCCTTAACAGCCTCTGTAACAGCCATATACTCTGCCTCTGTAGTAGACAAAGCAACTGTTGACTGCAAAGTTGACTTCCAACTAACCGGTGCCTTTGCAAGTGTAAACACATAACCGGTAGTTGATCTTCGTTTGTCCAAATCACCAGCATAGTCGGAATCACAATAACCAACTACATATTGACCAATCTTCTTATCCTGCTCAAATAACAACCCAACATCCACGGTGTTCCGAATGTACCGTAGAATCCATTTGACAGCTTGCCAATGTCCTTTACCAGGATCATGCATATACCTGCTCACTACCCCAACTGCTTGTGAAATGTCAGGTCTCGTACACACCATAGCATACATCAAGCTACCAACAGCATTTGCATAAGGAACTTTTGCCATATATTCTCGTTCAACATCATTCTTCGGAGATAAATCAGCACTAAGTTTCATATGA
This sequence comes from Gleditsia sinensis, assembly GCA_037074535.1. Classification (NCBI taxonomy): domain Eukaryota; kingdom Viridiplantae; phylum Streptophyta; class Magnoliopsida; order Fabales; family Fabaceae; genus Gleditsia; species Gleditsia sinensis. The sequence continues at coordinate 84,616,708 of CM073463.1, forward strand.
GGAGCAAGCGGAGTACTCACAGGTTTTGACTTGTCATCCATGCCAAAACGTTGCAGCACCTTTCTCAGATATTCTTTCTGAGTTAGACGAAGTTGCCCCAATCGTCTGTCTCTATTTATCTCCATGCCGAGAATCTTCTTAGCTTCCCCTAAATCTTTCATCTCAAATTCTTGCTTCAGTTGAGCTTTCAACTTGTCAATTTCTCCAGAATTCCTTGAAGCTATCAACATATCATCAACATAAAGAAGAAGATAGATAAAAGATCCATCTTGTAGCTTGTGCAAATACACACAGTGATCGTATTTGCTCCTTGTGTACTTCTGCCCCAACATAAACTTGTCAAATCTTTTGTACCATTGTCTTGGAGATTGCTTCAATCCGTACAAAGATTTTTCAAGTTTGCATACCATATTTTCTTTTCCAGCAACCTTGAACCCTTCCGGCTGAGTCATAAAGATTTCCTCCTCCAAGTCTCCATGTAAAAATGCAGTTTTTACATCCATTTGAACTAATTCCAAATCCAGTTGAGCTACCAAGGCCAGTAAGATTCTGATGGAGGAATGTTTTACCACTGGAGAAAAAACTTCATTGTAGTCAATTCCCTCCATCTGAGCATAGCCTTTAGCTACCAATCTCGCCTTGTAGCGAATGCTATTCTTGTTAGGAAATCCTTCTTTCTTTGCATATATCCACTTGCATCTAATAGCCTTCTTTCCCTTCGGCAGACTTGCTAGCTTCCATGTCTGATTCTTATGAAGAGACTGCATCTCTTCATTCATAGCATTCCTCCACTCCTCATCTTCGGAACTTTGAATTGCTTCTTGATAAGTGGTAGGAATTTCATCATTCACTATTATAGATGCGTGAGCCACCATATCACTAAATCGAGCAGGTTTGTGTCTTACCCGTTGTGGCTTCCTTAATGCAATTGGTTCTTCTTGCTGGTGAGATTCTTGGGTTTGAACCTCTTCTTCATTAAACTCCACTTCTGCCATAGGAGTTTCTCCTTCCTTGTACATAACTGGGTCAATTCTCCTTTCAAACTCCACCTGCTGCGGAGCACTATTGATCTGTTGAATGTCAACCTTCTTCAACATGGCAGATTCATCAAAGGTGACATCTCTGCTAAGGATTATCTTCTTTGTTTCAAGACACCAGAGGCGGTATCCTTTAACACCCGTAGTGATCCCCATAAAGAGCGCCTTCTTGGCTCTCGGATCCAACTTCGATTCCTTCACATGATAATATGCAGCGGAACCAAATACACGTAAGGAATCATAATCAGTAACAGATTTTCCAGACCAAACCTCCAAAGGAGTTTTACCACCAATTGCAGTTGATGGTAAACGGTTAACCAGATGGCTTGCATATCTCACAGCCTCAGCCCAAAATTGTCTGCCCAACCCAGCATTGGACAGCATACACCGAACTTTCTCCAGCAATGTCCGGTTCATGCGTTCAGCCACCCCGTTCTGTTGTGGTGTATGTCTAACTGTGAAATGTCTCACAATACCTTCATCTTGACAAATTTTATCAAACAGATCACTTCGATATTCACCTCCATTGTCTGTTCTAAGCCGTTTGATCTTTTTGCCAGTCTGAGTTTCAATCATCTTTTTCCACTTAAGGAAACAATCTAACACTTCATCCTTTGACTTCATAGTGTACACCCACACTCTTCGAGAGAAATCATCAACAAATGTAACATAATAATGTTTTCCTCCCAAAGAAGCTGTCTTGGAAGGACCCCACACATCAGAGTGAACATAATCCAGAATACCTTTAGTATCATGGATTGCAGTGCCAAATTTCACCCTCTTCTGCTTTCCCATCACGCAATGTTCGCAGAAGTCCAGCTTACAGGTTTTCACATCTTTCAATAATCCTTGTTTCGCTAGAATTTGCAAGGATTTTTCACCTGCATGCCCTAATCGCATGTGCCACAACTTAGTTGCATCTGACCCTTCATCATCAAGAGTTGCAACTGCAGCTGTTCCAACAATTGTATTACCATCATAGTAATACAAATTATTCTTCCGGGTGCCTTTCAACATCACCAGAGCTCCAGAAACTATCTTCAAAACTCCATCTCGCATTGTCACCGTCAATCCTTTGGATTCTAGGACTCCCAAAGAGATGAGATTTTTCTTCATGTCAGGTACATACCTGACCTCTGTCAAAACTCTAGTTGATCCATCATGGTTCTTTAAGTAGACTGAACCGATTCCAGTTGTTTCACAAAATGTGTCGTTGCCCATGTAGACAACTCCACCGTCTATTTCTTTGAACTCAGAGAACCACTCCCGGATATAACACATATGTTGGTTGCATGCTGAGTCAAGCAACCACTTGTCAGATCGCCTTGTGGAGGTTGTAGCAACCAGTGAAAGATCTGAATCTTCATCACTGTACTCAGCAGCACATGCTTCTGCAATAGCTTTGCCTTTGTCAACTTTGCCGTTATTTTTCAATTTCGGGCAATCTTTCTTCCAGTGCCCCTTCTCTCTACAAAAGGCACATTCATCTTTACTCGGTCTGCCTCTCGACTGAGATTTTCCTCTTCTTCCTTTCTTCTGGCTTTGTGGTCTGCCTCTAGCTACCAGTGCTTCTGCAACCACCTCCGCATGCTTGCTTTCCTCCCTGTCTTTTTTCCTCAATTCATGACTATATAGAGTACTACATACTTCACCGAGGGAAACTTTCTCTTTCCCATGAAGTAACATAGCTTCTATAAATTCATACTCTTCAGGAAGTGAAAACAGCAACATCAATGCCAGATCTTCATCTTTGAAGGTTTCATCAAGGTTCCTCAAATCAGCTACTGCCTTGTTAAAAGCAGTAATATGATCGTTCATGGTGGTACCCGGTTGATAACTAAACCGGAACAATTTCTTCTTCATAAAGAGCTTATTGTGACCGCTCTTCTTCAAGAATTTCTCCTCCAATGCCTTCCACAGCTTACTTGCAGAAGTTTCCTTTGAGAAGGAATATTTCTGCTCTCTGGAAAGGCATGATCGAATAGTACCACACGCCAACCGATTGATGGTCTTCCATTCTTTTTCTTCAATTTCATCTGGTTTCTCCTCTTCAATAGCAATATCTAGACCTTGCTGGAAAAGCGCGTCTAGAACTTCACCTTGCCACATTCCGAAATGACCCGTACCGTCAAAAATCTCCACCGCAAATCTTGCATTTGGCGCAGCAAATCTCGTCAAAATTGACGACGAAGAAGCTGCCGAAGTTGATGTAGTGGAAACTGTGGCTTTCTGAGTCTGCTCTTTATCATCAGCCATTTTTGCTCAAAAGTGAAAAAATTACTAGTAATAATTTAGCCTGAAAAAAATGCACCAGGAAAATTCCCAGGAAAAACTGGAGGGGTCACACGGTCCCACTTAAAAACCAGTTTCCTTAGACAGAACTTTCCTAGACATGCACTTAATTAGACAATATTTTACTAGCAATTTTAACACCAACTTTAAAAAAAATCTCAAGAAATTTTTTCTGATGTGGAAGATCAGTTAAAACCGCAACCACAGAGCATACTAAAATTTTCAAGAGAAATCGCAACCAAAAGCTCTGATACCAATTGTTGTGGAAATTGAGCTATTTTTCCACCAATAGCAAATCTAACAATGGCTAAGAATGATAAATAAAGAGCAGAAAAGCAAATAAAGAGAATACCAGGATTTGACGAGGTTCGGCCAATTGTGCCTACGTCCCCGGACACCACTACAAATATATTCCTCAAACAAAATACAAATGAGAGAAAATCAACTAAGCCTTTAGAAGAGTCAAAAGGCTACAAAGTTTGGTGTAGAAAACAAAGGGGGGGAAGCTTCCTTTTATAGGCTAAGGAGCCTTCCCCATTCCAACCTCTTTTCCAATGTGGGACTTAATCCCAAAACCAACAATAAGGATTAAGCTTTCCTTTTGAATTGACTACAAGATAATATCTTCTTTCTTCACACTGGTCAAATGAAGAAGATCATCAGCCGTTTTACACTCTGTTCGATATTCATTCATTTCTTTTTTGTTGTGTTAATAAGCCATATTGGTATCCCTATTTTGTTGGCAGGGTAATTCCATGTAGACATTTCCAGCCTGGGGCATATAGGCTATTTATGGAACTCCTCAAAAGACATGCTTTTGACCTTAAATATCAGATAAATGTGCCAAACTATCCAAAGTAAGTTTTCTTTTTAATGGCCTTCTTTCTTTATCTTGTTCATGTGTTCAAAACTATGTATATTCTGAGATCTTAACATATGCAGCCATGTATTGTTATTTGACTGTTTAAGCCCTTCGTTCGATAACATCAATGAACGATAACTGAAATTGAAAAATGTTCAATACTTGTGTCCAGGGTCATGAAATATATAGATGCTGCTCTTCATCTTTCCCACATATTTGGCCTATCACAAGGAGAGCCTGGCATTCTGGTGGTTGAATTGATCTTTTCAATTGTCTGGCAGTTTCTTGATGCATCGTTGGATGATGAAGGATTGCTAGAACTAACCCCTGAAAAGAAGTCCAGATGGGCAATACTGTATCAAGATATGGACCTGGATAGGCACGATAATTATGATGTTAAAAAGACTCAGCAGTTTGAGAAAATGCAGAATGTAAATACCCTTATGTCCATTGAGATGATTGGACTATTTCTGCAGGATAAAAAAACTTCAAAGATTCTTTACTTAGCTCGCCGAAATTTGTATGTGCTTGTTCTCATTATATTTCTTAACAGCTTGAAGTCTAATTTTGATACTAATGACAAATCCAATCCAAATTTATCTATTCATTCTCAAATATTCAAGACGTTAGATGTTCAATTTGCCATATTTCTATTGCACTTTTTCTTCTGTTTTAACGATTTTTTTCTTTTCTGTTTTAACGATTTCAATCACATCATGGACTATGTATCCTTCCATAATTATTCTAGTGGTAATTCAATGTGGCTTTTCTTGCATAAATGGCATTTAATTTAGCACCAATGAAACACCATTATTAGGACCGCTATTTGAAAACTAGTGTTGTATTGCGTACACATTCATATCAGACAATACTTCAAATATTTAAACATTACATATTTTATAGTTTTGTGTTTTGTATCTGTGCTTCTTAGCTTAGCACCTATCTGCCACTTTATCAGGCCCGCACATTGGCTAAGTTTTGTTCAGCAGCTGCAGCTGCTGGGAGCAAATTCATTAGCATTGAGAAATTCAACAACTCTGACTCCTGAGGCATTTCTTCAATTGACTTTAGATACTAGTATTGTCTTGTCTCGAGAATGCAAAACAAGTTCACAGCAAAAGATCCATGCAGTTATGGCTTTTGAATATCTTTCTTCTTCAGCATCACTTTGCCACGGCGCTACTCATTCTGCTCTCTGGATTCCTCTTGACCTGGTACTGGAAGATGCCATGGATGGCTATCAAGTTAGTGCAACGAGTGCTATTGAAATAATTAGCAGTAAGACTGAGTATATATAGCTATTGAGATCTGGTTGAAATGGAACATACTAATATTATCTCTTATTACTGTAGGTACAAATGAGATTAAAGTTTGCCTTTTGTTTTGTGTAGGTTTGGTAAAAACTCTACGAGCAATAAATGACACTTATTGGCATGACACATTTTTAGGCCTTTGGCTGGCAGCTCTTCGTCTTGTTCAGAGGGTCAGAACTCTACCTTTGCAAATCAGTTTGTTTTTCTGTACTTTTTTTTGGTATTGCTATTAGATGTGTTCTCGGGTTTTGCTTGAAATTGAATTCCCTCTATGGGTGATCTCAAGTTAATAAGGAAAGATGTCATTCTCTCTTACCAACGCTGCTAAACCATTTCATGTTTTTGTGTACTTTTGGTTCAAGTGCTTGTAGAATTTATTTTATGGTTAAAAATTTGGTAAAAAAATACAGCAGTAGTATATTGACTTAATTAGAATTTTGATATAATTGTAGGAAAGAGATCCTATTGAGGGGCCAATGCCTCGTCTTGATACCCGGTTATGCATGCTCTTGTGTATCATACCTCTTGTTGTTGCTGATCTTATTGAAGAGGAGGATGATGAAACTGACAATGGTGCTACAGATCCCTGGAAAGAGAAGGTTTCAGGAAGGTGTTGCAATGGTTTAGTCTCGAGCCTACAGGCATTGGGGGATTATCAGAGCTTGCTTGCTCCACCTCAATCTATTGCGGCTGCTGCGAATCAGGCTGCTGCAAAAGCAATGCTCTTTGTTTCCGGCATCACAACAGGGAGTGCATATTTTGAATGCCTCAGCATGACCGAAATGCCGATTGACTGTTGTAAGTAATATTTTCTTTTAGTACTCGAATTAGATGACACGACATTTTAAATTAAATGATGCAATATCCATACCAAGTTATCTTTTGTATTTATGTCAGCATCTCTGCTTATTAGGTGTCAATAAGGAATTATGTATGGATATTCAGCAATAGAGGAATTTCTATCAATCTTAGCTATGAATAGTCTGTTTTCCATTTATAAGGAACATGCATTCTTTAGTTTATGCTTTGTTTGGGAGCTATTTTCTTTCTAATGTGGTAATCATTTGCTGTCACTGCTTGTTAAATTTTTTTATTGACTTGATGTCTTGGTTTGCAGGTGGAAACATGCGTCATCTGATAGTTGAGTCTTGTATTGCTCGGAATCTGCTGGACACGTCTGCTTATTTATGGGCTGGTTATGTGAATGGACGTATCAATCAACTGCCTCAGTGTGTGCCTGCTCAGGTACCTGGCTGGTCATCATTTATGAATGGAGCACCACTTACTTCTGTAATGATAAATGCCATGGTTTCAAGTCCTGCTTCAAGGTGTGATCTCTTCTTTCTCTATTTAGTAAATTGGTTCATATTACAATTTGGGTGGTACATTCGAGGAGTGATTGAAATGTTCTAATTGACAGCATTGCTATACAGTTTGAGTGTGTATTTACTCCTGTAGGTGGAGGTCAATAGTTAATCTATTTGAAACGTTCTGAAGCAGGATAGAAACTTTTGGACTCGTTTCTAACCTCTACATGAAGTTGTTTCTGGGGTAATCTATCAAATGGGTGAATTCATGGTTATCTGTACTTGAAAGTCCTGCTTAATGCTTCTGTCAGGATGAATTGAAGCGCTGAAACATGACATAATTTTATAAAATATAACAAGAATGTCCTCATTTTTTTCACTCGCTGATAATTCAAACAGACAACAAAATCTGGATTGACTAAAAGTTTGTTCTTTTTGAATTTTGTCGCCTGGCCTTCAGTTATTCTTTTTCTTTCCTGAAGCCAGGTATATCAGATGCTCTTTTTTGTAAATTTTGCCAAAAGGTAAAGCTACTGAATTTACGCTCCTGGATTTGATGGAAGCTTAGCAGAATTGGAGAAAATTTTTGAGATTGCAACTGGAGGATCAGAAGAGGATAAGATATCTGCTGCTACCATTCTTTGTGGGGCATCTTTAATTCGTGGATGGAATGTACAGGTAATGAAGTTTGACACAAGCATATGAATCATTTTCTATTTAAGTCTTCATATTTTTTTTGGTAATCCTTAGCCTTCTTAACATCCTTCCCATCCTAATTGCATTTAGATCTCCATTTCATGTAGGAGCACACTGTTAATTACATTATCAGGTTATTATCTCCACCAATTCCAGTAGAGAACGCTGGAGGCAACAGCCATCTAATTAACTATGCTCCAATGCTTAATGTACTTATTGTCGGAATAGCATCTGTTGATTGTGTTCAAATACTATCACTCCATGGCTTGGTAAGTTTAATGCAAAATCCTTGATGAAAAGTATTATAGAAGGATATTTTGATTGTTTTGTCTGGAATATGTCTTGATAATGATGCATGGACCCCAATGTCCCGCCAGGTTCCACAGCTTGTGTGTTCATTGATGCCAATCTGTGAAGTTTTTGGGTCGTGTGTGCCTAATGTCTCATGGAAACTAACGTCAGGGGAAGAAATATCTGCCCATGCTGTATTTTCAAATGCATTTATTCTTCTTTTAAAGCTATGGAGGTTTAATCATCCTCCTCTTGATCATGGAATTGGAGACGTACCCACTGTTGGTTCTCAACTAACTCCAGAATACCTCCTATTAGTACGAAACTCTCACTTAGTGTCGGCTGGGAGTATCCACAAAGATCAAAATAGGTTAAGACTCTCGGAAATTGCGATTTTATCATCACCAAATTCTGTATTTGTTGACTCCTTTCCAAAATTAAAAGTCTGGTATAGGCAGCATCAAGCATGTATAGCTTCAACACTGTCTGGTCTTGTTCGTGGAACCCCTTTTCATCAGATAGTTGAGGGGCTTCTTAACATGATGTTCAGAAAGATTACTAAAGGAAACCAAACTTGTGTTACATCTGGAAGCAGTAGCTCTTCTGGACCTGCAAATGAAGATACCTCTATGAGGCCAAAATTGCCTGCTTGGGATATTCTGGAAGCCGTTCCCTTTGTTGTTGATACTGCTCTCACAGCCTGTGCTCATGGAATACTGTCTCCGCGTGAATTAGCAACAGGTAGGTTACTACTACTAGTCTTGTGTTTAAATAAGGCAAATCTAAGACAACATGCCAAATAACTTGTAGAAGTCCTGTTCTCTAAAATTACAGCTAAGAATCTAACCAGCTGCATGCAATCCTTGAAAGTCTGTCTCATTGATCAGTAGCCGAAGTTTTCATAGTTCGTCTCATGCAACAATGTCATAATACCAGAATGGTTTTCTTATAATCAGGGCTTAAAGATTTAGCTGATTTTCTTCCGGCATCTCTGGCAACCATAGTAAGCTACTTCTCTGCTGAAGTAACTCGGGGTGTTTGGAAACCTGTACTTATGAATGGAACGGATTGGCCAAGTCCTGCTGCAAATCTACTGAATGTCGAGGAACAGATCAGGAAAATTTTGGCCGCCACTGGCGTTGATGTCCCAAGCCTTGCTTCAGGTTTTCTTCTTGTTATGATTTCTGGAAGCTTATATCATAATCCTGAATAGAATGCATGTTCAGGAAAGACAGTTTAAACTTACACAGTTAATTGTGTCAATTTTGCATTAGTGGTTTGGAAATCTCTACCTCCTTTTACCTTTTCTCTTCCAACATTATATTATTAAGTTATTACTTTAGCATTTTGATTAAGGATCATTTCCACACAGGAGGAAGCTCTCCTGCCACACTTCCATTGCCCTTGGCTGCCTTCGTAAGCCTTACCATAACCTACAAAATCGACAGAGCATCAGAGCGTTTTCTTAATTTGGCTGGCCCAGCGTTGGAATCCCTTGCTGCAGATTGTCCGTGGCCTTGCATGCCAATCGTAGCTTCTCTTTGGACCCAAAAGGCAAAACGTTGGAGTGACTTCCTTGTCTTCTCAGCATCTCGAACGGTCTTCCTCCACAACAGGGATGCAGTAGTTCAACTTCTTAAAAGCTGCTTCACAGCTACCCTTGGGATGAACAGCTCTCCTCTCTCCTGCAATGGAGGTGTTGGAGCCCTTCTTGGCCATGGATATAAGTCCCATTGTTGTGGAGGGATTAACCCTGTTGCTCCAGGAATTCTCTATCTACGTGCATATAGGTCAATCAGAGATATTGTTTTCTTGACAGAAGAAATTGTTTCCATAATAATGAAGTCAGTGAGAGAGATTGTATGGAGTGGGATTCAAAAGGAGAGATTAGAAAAGTTGAGAGCAACGAAAGATGGCATAAAATATGGACAGTTTTCGCTTGCTGCATCAATGACTCGGGTGAAACTTGCGGCTGCTCTTGGGGCTTCTTTAGTATGGTTATCAGGAGGGTTGATGCTGGTTCAATTGTTAATAAAAGAAACTTTGCCTTCGTGGTTTATATCTGTTCACAGATCAGAGCAGGAGGAAAATTCAGAAGGGATGGTGGCAATGCTTGGTGGATATGCACTTGCTTACTTTGCAGTTCTTTGTGGAGCTTTTGCTTGGGGAGTAGACTCATCGTCATCGGCTTCAAAGAGACGTCCAAAAATTCTGGGGATCCACATGGAGTTTATGGCTAGTGCACTTGATGGTAAGATATCGTTAGGCTGTGATTCGGCTACGTGGCGTGCCTATGTGTCAGGATTTGTGAGCCTGATGGTAGGTTGCACACCAAATTGGGTGCTGGAAGTAGATATGGATGTGTTGAAGAGATTGAGCAATGGGTTGAGGCAGATGAACGAAGAGGAGCTTGCTCTTGCTTTATTGGGGGTTGGTGGGGTGGGTACAATGGGTGCTGCAGCTGAGCTCATAATTGACAATCAGATGTGAACTTGTTGCGTATTACCCATGAGAATGAAATATTTTCTACCTATTATTCTTTTCTTATTGCGTATTATAAGGTTTGTTTAGGAGGATGGAATGTAGTGGGGGTAAAGATATACGTCTATAAATAAAAAAAATGGATCAAAGATTAATCAAATATACATCAGGAATTTCATATTTCTATAGCAGTTAATTTTGTATAATCGTTCCAATGTCATTATATAGACATAGGGAAAAATGGGTACCACCGGATCATAATTTTCTTTTCTTAAAAAGAAATGGTTGCGATAAAAGAAGTCTTCCACTAAAAGGGAAGCCATGAAAATGGTAGTGCTATGAAGATGCCGTGATGTATTTTGTGTAATCCACTAATCCTTCATGTGCTATACAGATTAACCATATCAGAACTTTCTTTGCTTTAGAAAAAATGGTTCTGATAAAAGAATGAAGATGCAGGTGGTGTCACCAGACTTCACAGTCAATCAGCGATTTGATGTAGCGTAGGGGGGGTTTCCTGCTCAGACCAAAATCATGTCATTAGTTAACATTTACTGTTCACATTCAGTAATAGACATTCGAGTTCACTTGCATTCATCTCATAAAAATATTCATTCAAGTTCATAGAGAATAACTGCAACAACTATGGACTAGCAAATAGCCATGCGCTAGCAAGCACTTCTACCTTTTCCAATCTCCCAATTCAGTGTTTGTGGGATGACAGATGTTTGAACAGGAAAGATTATGATAGGAAATAGATCATATGGATATTCCACAGAGTAATTCACCAAGAATGTTCAAAGCAAATCAAGTTTATTACCAAATCACCAAGTTACAATTATCAATCAAGAAACGGCCAAGAAATATTGATCACAAATTGTCATTAAGAAGAAAAAGCGGCTAGTAAAGGGAGCACTGACTATAGACTTTGAGTTCCCAGTACTGACAGCAATCTATCGCTATGGCCCTATTATGGGACTGAAATTTACAAGATTTCTGATAGCTAACAATTAGAATCACCGTTAAGCTAAAGGATGCAAACTATAATTGTTACAGATAGCTTTCGTTCCTCTGCTCGTAGAAATATAAGATGTGAGAAGACAATCATTTTGAAAGTACAATTTTAAACAACCAAACTATCTGGAAAGATGTAACATGGGAAAGGATTTGAAAGGATTTTATCGATGGCTGGGCTAACATAGACAGTCCACAAGCAGAGGAATTATTTTATTTAAAATTGCACCTAAAAAAAGGAATCTTGATATCTTATATAATTCCATGATAGTATGAACCTTCTACCATTTTCTTTTCTCCTCCAAGATGATTAATGCAGTTGAGCCAAGTTAAGAAAAAATTCAGACAAAAAGCCGATACAATAACACAAACTCCAAGTCCTAAGTCCTAACCAGTGTCCAATGCCAATCCATAGCGAAAGGAGTATTTGCAAGATGAACATGCAGTAAACAAAGAAACATGCAAGATTGCATTCAGAAACTAGTTAATTCAAGACTAGCAAGAACACGTAAACTGTAACTATACTTACTTCCTATTCCCCTTCCCTTTTTCCGACCATACTCCTCAAGCTTGGCAAGGGGGCACCCACAGCGTGCCAAGAACACGTAAACAGCACGGCCATTTGGCGGAGCCCTCTTCTTGAGCTCAGTCCTCAGGTCCTCACTCCCACCCTTCCAAGGCAGCTTATCAATCTCGGCGCCCGCCTCAGAATTGATCAAGTCCCTCGACTGCAATACCAACTCAAATTCCATCTCGTTCTTGAGGCCTTTGCATCCGGGTTTGTCGCACTTTTGTGATCGGGCACAGCAGGAAAATCCAGTCACTATTACAGAAGTGACCAAGAAGACATAGAATCCAAGAACGTAAGGGATAGGCAACTGATAAGGCAGGGGTGTGGATGGAGCGAGGAAGAGGGAGATGTCGGAGAAACAAGAAAAGAGAACGTAAGCAGCGAAGAAAGAGGCGGAAAAGATGATGAGGATGTCAAGGATGACGGAATGACAGTTCTGGCAGAGAAGGGACTGAGAGCCGGAGTTGGAATTGTGGGCATGGTCAGAGGAAGAGGCCATGGCAGTGATGGTGGTGTTGATCACGGTGTCAGTGTCAATGCCTGTGTCCTCGGTGGTGGCGAATAGAAGCAGGCGCATGTTAGAGAAATTCAACATATTTTATATCTGACTCATTATATAGAAGTATATGGCATTTGGTGGCGAATGGGTGACGATGAAAACAGAAAGAAAGAGAGGAGTGAACGGTTTCAGGAGAACACCGCCTTCGGTAGAGAAACCATATGTGGTGGAGGAAACCACCGCGGACAAAGCTGCTATTCTTTGAGAATTTTCTTTTTATTATATAAAATTTAACATATAATATCCAAAAGATTATGTAGTATGTTTATATTTAAAAAAAATATTGCTACCTCAATTTTGTGGCATTCAAGATTAAAAAGGAAATATAATTCCTATATTTATAAAATAATAAAATACAATTTGAAATATCCATATTAAAATCTGATCAAAAGAATAAAATATTAGATAACATATATGAATATTAAGAACATTTTAATGATAAGATGTAAGTAGAGTGAATATAATTTAAACAATCAATTAAATCTAATAAAAAATTATTGTCGACAAATTATATTATATTAACTGTTATGAATATTTTGTGTGGATGTCCATCATCTTGATCTTTCGATTATCTTATACGATAAGATATTATTTTTAATAATTATCTAAGAGGATAATTATCACTAGAGAGTTATCCTACAGCTGTATATCACTATTAAGACTCTCTTACCTACTTGTATAAATATCTCCTCATACATGAATGGAAAAAACAGTTCACTCTCTTGTTTCTCTCTTATTTCTCTCTCTCTACTTTTAAGTTATTTCATAACACGTTATCAGTACGACGCTCTACCTCTTACTTCAAGGTTAGTAATCTTTATGTATAATTAGATTGTTATTGATTTATTTTATCCTTGAAAGATCACATCAATTTATATGTAATTTTTTTATATTTAAATCTCTCTTCCTCTTATTTCAAAATATATGTCCCTGAAGGATTATATCTATAAGTCCTTGAAGGATTGCACCAAATTATTTGTCTTTGAAGGACTGCACTTATATGTCCCTGAAGGACTGCACCAATTTATGTGCAATTATATGTCCCTAAGAGACTGTACATATAAGTCCCTGAAAGACTGTACCTATAAGTTCCTAAAAGACTGTACATATAAGTCCCTGAAGGACTGCATCAAATTATATGTCCCTGAAAGACTGCACCAATTTATGTACAAATTATTTGTTCCTAAAGGACTACACCAACTTATATGTCCCTGAAGGACTGCATCAATTTATGTGTAATTATATGTCCCTAAAGGACTACACCAAATAATATGTCCCTAAAAGACTGCACCAAATTATATGTCCCTGAAGGACTACACCTATTTATCTCTTAAAGACTGCACTAAATTATATGTCCTCAAAGGATTATACCAACTTATGTGCAAATTATATTATTTTAGTTTGTCCCTGAAGGACCGTAACAATTTCAATTGCCTCAAATTTGTCCCTGAAGGACAATGATTTAGGTGTAATAAGTTTATTTTATCTCTTCTATTAAACTTTATTTCTTTTTAATCACTCGGTATATAGTTCTTCATATAGTTCTGTAATAAATTAATATGTATAGTTGCTTGTATTTATTTAATATATGCAAATAATAGTAATTACATCGATAAAAATATAAAGACTTTTTTTTTATGGTTGTGCATAACTAGGAGATTATGATAAAAGTTGAATATGCCTTTTTAATTATCACTTCTTTTAATGAATATAGGCATTAGGATGGCATATATATAATATATGTTTGTATGGATGAAGATAATGTATATATGCTCTATGATTTATATGTGTAGAAATCCTTGTTATCAGTACATGGTAAGTTAAGTAATGATTAACATTTATTTCTTAATTAAGGAGAAAGTACATGTCTATGTTGATTGATATTAAATAATTATGCTTACAACACTTTGGCATAAAAGAATAATTTTATTTCTCCTTCTAATAATAAATAGAAGACTACCACAAATTTTCATGTCTTCATAATGATTTATTTGAAATGGTTCACTTTATTTATAGATGGTTATTGACTAGTATTATATTTTATGGTAGTCTTAACATGTCGAACCTTATAAAACTTGAATTCCTTCACTATCACCTTCATAAATGGATGAAAAATGAGTACTTACTGTAAAAGACCCATTTGTTCTTTGAAAGGTATAACCACTAGAAAAATAAGTCTCATCTAACTGACATTGCTCCATTCTCTGAAGCGAATGTAGCACCATATGACTACTATGGTCAGATTCAAATTCGAAGTCATGGTTGTAGTGATTATTTCAAGAACATATCTTCCCACCAAAAGTGAAAAAATTATATGGCTAAAAATCTTAACAATAGCTATGATTGATATAACTCATTTAAATGTTACAAATTCCTTTGCTGATCATGATGAAAAAATTAATCATTTAATTAGTGATGGTAGTGTTAAAAAATAAGTTCTTTGTATAATTTATATGATATTAAAATTTAAGGTTTCCCTTTTTCAGTACAATTCATTCTTTAAAATTGTTATTTTTTTATGTACTATTTCCTCATATTGACTATTCTTATGTTATTTTCAATCAAGGATAGATGTTTTCTCTATTGATACCAACATCACTAATGAAGAGATATGTCTCGTCGATAGTGGCACAACTCACACAATTCGCAAAGATAAAAAAAAAATATTTTTCCCAATTAATAATGCAAGGAGCCAATGTTAGTACTACATTTGGTAGTACAAAATTAATTGAAGGTTCTGTAAGAGCTAGTATAATGTTACTTGGAGGAATAAAACTGCATATTGACAGAGCTTTATACTCCTCCAAGTCTCTTAGAAACTTACTAAGTTTCAAGGATATCCGCTGAAATGGATACCATATTGAGACAACAAATGAAAGAAATATTAAATATCTTTATATTATAAGTACAATCTTAGGTAACAAATGCATATTGGAAAAGTTACCTACATTCTCCTCTGGATTGTACAATACATATATAAATACAATTGAAATATATGCTATTGCAACTCAGAAGTTTACAAATCATAATAACTTTGTTATTTGGCATGACCGGTTAAGCCATCCCAGATCAATTATGATGCGAAAAATAATTAGACATTTAAGTGAACATTTATTGAAGAGCTAGCAGATTCTTCAATCGAATAATTTCTCATGTTCCGCTTGCTCCCAAGGGAAATTGATTATTCGACTATCACCAGTCAAAGTTATGGATGAATCCCTCATATTTTTAGAAAAAATACAAGGCGATATTTGTGGGTCAATACACCCACCATGTAGACCATTTAGGTATTTTATGGTTTTAATTGATGCATCAACTAAATGGTCACATGTGTGCTTGTTATCATCTCGTAACTTAGAGTTTGTGAGATTACTTGCGCAATTGATTAGATTACAAGCACATTTTTCTAATTTTCCAAATAAGAAAATACGCTTTGATAATGCTGGTGAATTCACTTCCCAAACATTCAATGAGTATTGTATGTCTATTTGGATTGATGTTGAACATCTTGTAGCACATGTTCATACACAAAATGGTCTTGCAGAATCATTTATTAAACGTATGAAGTTAATTGCAAGACCATTACTTATGAAGTCAAAACTCTTAATATCTACTTGGGGACATGCAATCTTGCATGCTGCATCATTAAGGCCAACAAGTTATTACGAACACTCTCCATTATAAATAGTTTTTGGTTAGGAACAAAATATTTTCCATCTAAGAATTTTTAGATGTGCGGTATATGTCCTTATTGCCCCACCACAACGCATTAAGATGGATCATCAAAGAAGGTTGTGAATATATGTTGGATATGAATCTCCTTCTATAATAAAGTATCTTGAATCATTAACAGGAGATCTATTCACAACTCGATTTGCTAATTGTCATTTTGATGAATCAGTTTTCCCAACATTAGGGGGAGAAAATAAACAGCTGAAAAGAGAAATTAGTTGGCATGAATTATCACTAACTCATCTTGATCCTTATACAAAACAATGTGAACTCGAAGTTCAAAAGATAATTCATTTGCAAAATTTAGTCAACCAATTGCTAGACGCATTTACTGACTCAAAAAGAATTACTAAATCACATATACCAGCTGTTAATACTCCAGTTAAAATTGATGTCCCTGTCGAAAAATCCATCATTACAAATAAGCCTGAGACCCGCATGAAGTGTAGTAGACCCGTTGGTTCCAAAGATAAAAATCCTTAAAAAAAAAGGAGTTAAGAATCAAAATGGTCAAATCGAGGATTTAACAACTTCAGAAGAGTTCCAAGACATAATTAATGTTTTAGTGTCAGAAGAAACTCTGGTACCTGAAATTAGTGAAAATGAAGAGATCTCAATTAATTATATTATGAATAGAATACGATAGAACTGACAAAAAGTCAACGTTGACAATAATTTTTCATATAATATAGCGCGCGATGTTTTAAACAATAATGAGGATCATGAACCAAAATCTATTCAGGAATGCAGGCAAAGAAATGATTGGCCAAAATGGAAAGACGCAATTGAAACAGACTTAAAATCGCTTGAAAAGCGAAAAGTTTTTGGACCTGTAGTCCGTACACCTGAAGATGTAAAACCAGTTGGATACAAATGGGTCTTTGTGCGAAAACGAAATGAAAATAATGAAATTGTGAGATATAAGGCAAGACTTGTTGCCCAAGGTTTTTCGCAAAGATTCAGAATTGATTTTGAGGAAACATACTCACATGTGGTGGATGCAACTACTTTTCGATATTTAATTAGTCTGGCAGTATATGAAAAGCTCAATTTGCGTCTAATGGATGTTATTACAGCCTATTTGTATGACTCACTTGATAGTGATATATATATGAAACTCCCTGAAGGATTTAAGTTGCTTAAAGCATACAAATTCAGTTCTCGAGTAAACTACTCAATCAAATTAAATAAATCACTTTATGGCTTAAAAAATTTTGGGTGTATGTGGTATAATCGCCTTAGTGAATACCTGTTGCAAGAAAGGTATAGAAATGACCTAATTTATCCATGTATCTTTAGAAAAAGATCTAGAAATGAGTTTGTCATAATTGCAGTTTATGTTGATAATTTAAATATTATTGAAACTCCTAAAGAGCTCTAAAAAGCTGTTAATTCCTGAGGTCATTAGATGTGAACAAAAATCCTTTCAGACCTCGTGAAAAGGATGAGAAACTACTTGGTCCTGAAGTACCATATCTTAGTGCAATCGGGGCATTAATGTATCTTACTAGTCATACTCGACCTGATATGTCATTTGCTGTTAATCTATTAGCAAGATATAGTTCTTCACCTACACGAAGGCATTGAAATGGAGTTAAGCATATACTCTGTTATCTTAAAGGAACAATGGATATGAGTCTATTTTATTCAAATGTACCCGAGTCTGAGTTAATTGGTTATGTGGATGCAGGATATTTATCCGACCCTCTTAATGGACGATCGCAAACAGGCTATTTGTTTACATATGGGAGTACCGCAATTTCATGGCGATCTATGAAACAAACTATCTCTGCCACATCAGCTAACCATGCAAAAATTTTAGCAATACATGAGGCAAGTTGAGAATATGTTTAGCTACGATCTGTGATTCAACACATACAAGAATCTTGTGGCTTGTCTAGAAAGATGATCCCGACGATCTTATACGAAGATAATGTTGCATATGTTGTCCAATTAAAAGAAGGGTATATTAAAGGGGATAGAACAAAGCATATATCACTTAAATTCTTTTTCACTCATGATCTTCAAAAGAATGGTGATGTGGATATTCAGCAAATTCGTTCAAGTGATAATCTGGCAGATTTGTTTACTAAGGCACTTCCTACTACAACATTTGAGAAGCTGGTATATAATATTGGAGTTCGAAGACTTAAGAATATCAAATGATGTTGTCATATTTATTCAACAGTGTCTTAAAATAATTATGTATTCTTTTTCCTTCACTAGATTTTTATCCCACAGGATTTTTTCTAATAAGATTTTAACGAGGCACATTCTTAAGAAATGGACATTCAAAGGGGAATGTTATGAATATCTTATGTGGATGTTTATCATCTCGATCTTTCGGTTATCTTATCTGATAAGATATTATTTTCAGTAATTATCTAAAAGGATAATTATCACTAGAGAGTTATCCTACAGTTGTATATCACTACTAAAACTCTCTCACCTACTTGTATAAATACTTCCTCATACATGAATGAAAAGAACAGTTCACTCTCTTGTTTCTCTTTTACTTCTCTCTCTCTACTTTTAAGTTATTTCATAACGAATTTATACAAGTGAATTTTAAAAAAAAATTGAATTTTAATAAATAAATTAAATGCATGCATTTTTAAATTCTCTTAATCTTGACTCGATCAATTGAATTTAAAATTTTTGAATAATTTAAAATTTTGATTGAATTTGAATATTAATTTTTTAATTTAAATATAATTTAATCAAAATAAATAAATTGACTAAATCAATTTACTCCTCACTTTTGCGCATATAGATTAACTTCTATGTTAAAAAAAATACTTGTCCTTTAGTTGCAATATTACTGAGAATGTTAATTTATTTTTTTTATCATGGATTAGAATTTGTATTTTCATAAAGAAAAAGAAAAGAATCCACTGTTAAAAAAAAAAAAAGAAGAAGATAATATCATGGCAGTGAATTTCACTTTTTCTAACTCCCATGAAATTTGGTGCAGGAATGCAAGATCCTAAGTGATGTAATTTGATTTGGTATGGATTTGACAATTAGATCAGACAGAATCGTTTCTGGAGCAATTATTTGTATGGGTTAGGTGGGATAACTCAAATGAGCTGTAGTGATAATGAAACAGACATTGTTTCAATGTTATAAGATTTTATTACAGTGTGCTCAAGTATCTATCATTATAGTAGCATAAGCATAGTTCTCTTTTTGGGTGTAAAAAATTGAATCAAAGTGATTTGACTGAAGATACAATTGCTAAAGATAGGAAGCTGTGCAACATTATCACAAATAGTAAATGTTTGTTTTTTATCTCAGGCCATAAAAAAAAAAAAAAGGTATATTCCTCCCTATTAATTAAATTACAAGCTCCTAAGTGGCAGCCTAGCTAGACGTGAAGATTATTTATTTAAATATATATACATATGCTTATGTATTTATAGATGTTATAAAAAAAATTTCTTTTTGAAGGTTGAACTTTTTATCTTTTAATTTAATTTTTTAATAAAATAAAAAATATCTTTAAATAAAAAAAATTATTTTAAATTTTGTTACTGAATATCTTTAAATATCCTAAACTTTAGAACTTGGTGGATCTAAGATCAGTCTATTGCTTTGAGGGACATTATCTAAGCTGGCTAAGCAGCAGGCATTGCTTACCTTTATGATGGATTGATGGTGGAGCCTGAAACTTGTGGAACCATCAATTTAACGAGGCATATCCCACGTGAAAATTTGTGTATATCATCATCCTCCACGGCGCACACAGAATTTTAATTCATCCGCCATTTATTGAAGAAACAATCCCAGAATTGTCAGAATCATGTCAGAGTCTTTGATGTGTTCTAGTTTTTTCTTTTGTCCCTAACGTTAATGCAACTCTGGTGTCCTGTTTATGCTCAATTATTCAGTTCTGAGCGGTCATCTTCTACATTTTCCGTCGTCCATCAATGGGCCCTGATAATAACACAATCCTACAATCACATAGCTACCTAAGACTCTCTCTGATCTTTTCCATCGGCTTTCCTGACACCCATTTCCAAGATGTTTCTTTACAGGGAATGTTGACACTCTGTTTCTTTCTGTGTAGTCTCAGTTAGTCACATCCTGAACTACATAGATCAACTCCCTTTCCCCCACTATTGAGCTTCAAAAGAAAGACTCACTGTAGGACTTCTAGGACTTCCCAGTTCACACCAGTCTGGAGCTTTCTTTTTCTCTCATTTCAGACTACATAATATAAGTCACAAAACTCCAACAACAATTGAAACAACATGTCCCGAGTTTGCTTCCATGTGTGTCATCCTCAGTGGCTCAAATTTCATTATATAGCAAGATATTAGTATACATTAATCCCCCAGGTCCACAGAGATCAGTTATGAGTTTAAAGATCTTATCTTTGATACTAGTTTCTGCTTTAAGATAAGGGTGTGGGAGCTTTTCCTTGAAAATCTTTTCCAGAACAGTGAGACATTATTTGACAAGCTTGTTAGTCACATATGCTTGACCCATTTGAAGTAGAGTAACACTCTCCATTGTGGCCCAAGAGGGGCTGGAATTAGATAGAGCTCACGTGAAGTTCTTGTTTACTTTGTATGGGGTAACCTCAATTGCTTAAATAAGTTAAGATCGCTCAGGTGGACAGGATAATGATGTAAGGTTTAGGCACTATTTAAGATAAGGTTGGTGTTTTGTACTTGCAAATCGCCTTTATGAAAAGCGACAATCACTAATGGCCGGCATGATTTAACATAAAACTATGTCTGGGTTGAATTGGGAAAGAGAGAGAGACAGAGTGAGAGCACATGACGCTGATGTGGAGTTTTAGGTACACGTGGACCCTTTAAATGAGGTCTTCAAGTCTACAGGTGGATATCCAATCAGCATATATATATATATATATATATATATATATATATATATATATATATATATATATATATATTCATCTCTGATAAATTTTGCCCGAGTTGGAGCAATACTTTAAATAGAGACTAGAGACTCATGGGGAACAAGGGTAGGAGATTTGCCAAGTGGAGGAGAATGGTGAGGCAACAAAGAGGGAAACTTTATATTATGAGGGTGTGTATCTCTATGCTTCTTAATTGGCATAAGTACTCTTAGTCTTAACCAGAAGCAGGCATGCACCTGCAGCATTCTCAGCCAGCTAGAGGTGTCATTTTTTATGCTAGTTCGCTGGGTTATTCTCTTTGTTTTTTGTACAGTAGATTTCTTTTAGCTTCTATATTAACATTAATTTTTGCAGTGTAATTGGGGTTTGAAAAATAACCCAGGAATGAAAAACCTCTTCTCTCTCTTCCCCTCATTCCCCTAACTCCGTTTTTGTGTCTGTAGTTTGTGTTATCTCAAACATTAACAAATGAAAAATAATTTTGTCTAACGTATTGGTGGGATTCCTTGCATGTGTGTCCTTGTCCCACATCTCCCATGTTTCTGAAATTAACTGGCTCCAGTGAAAAGAAACACCAATTTCTGAAACTAAATCCGACAAATTTAAGGGATATATGGCGCATTATGGATGTGTTCTTTGCAAATACAGGGATTTAATTTTCTACCGTAATATATAGTTTGGTGCTAGAACAAGCCAAGGTACTTCTCTATCTTAGGCAGCATGAACTTCTAGCTGGACTATGTGATTGTGCAATTCATGATAATAAAATCCTTTTGTTTAATATAAAGGTAATATCTAAGAGAATCCATACAAAAGCACCCTGAAATTCAGGCACCCATGCGCTTGTTTCGCGAATATAGTACATATATATAGAGGGAGATCATATTCCTATATAGCCTAAAACAGACAGGGTTGGCCAACCTATGAGGATGAGTTGTAGGGAAGAAATGTGATAGGGACTACTTTGTCATCTTCCATTCCTCTCAGGCGCCACCCATTGTTACCTACAACGCGCTCTCACATTTCCTCCACACCCTTCTATATATTTAATGTATCACAAGTTATTGTTCTGAAGAGGCTATGATATTAAACTACTATAATAAGTTCCAAGCAGCTAAACCTCTTGGAGCCTCCAGGATATTTTCGTGACAGGACATTCCTTGTCAATGCTAATTCCCAAGCCTCAGTTATGGCAACGATGTTCAAGGCACTTCCGGGAGCAGAAAACTAAATTTTATATCATTTGGAGGTGCACAGTGTTTCTTATACAGTGGGACGAGCGATTTTGATGGGAGGGGTAAGGGGAAGAAGATGATATAGAGATTAAACTATTTGATAATGATCAAATGAAAAAGTGACGACTTCAATGCTTGGATTACTAAGTCCTCTACAAATATGCCGCACCAAATGGTTTTGGTACTGACGATCCTTATATAATGTCCGAGTTACAGGCTTGCTCCTGGTAAAGGTAAGCTGTGGTGGAAGTGGTGGAGGAGGAATCCAGGATGACTTTGGTTGTCAAAAAGACATGAACACTAGGATTGGTATTCTAAATCTTTTTTTGGATTCTTGGCCAACTTATGTGAATTTACTTTCTATTGGATGAGTTTAACATATGTATGATCATTGTCAACACATGAATAAGAACCTCTCTTTTTTCTCCCCCGCTCACTGAACCAATCGAAAAGCAGAGTCAATTGGTTCATTCTAAGAGCATAAATCAACTTCAACCACACAAGTATAGTCTATTGCAAACTCTTTACATTTACTTGATGTTGATTGTACAAGCAGTTGCTGCAACAATCTATTCCAAATTTAGAACTTTATATTTCATCCACCCCAGCCGAGAAATACATTTGTCGTATACATTTGCACGTGTTCAAGAAGATACTGATGAGAAATCATTCCGAGAAAAGTAAAAGATAAAAAATAAATCTATTTCTGTTATTTTATTAGTTCCTAAGAAGTAAAAGTAGTTTAACCGACCAAAACAAAAGATTGTCGCATTTAAAGAGAAAAAGGGACTACGACTACCAAAACAAAAAACAGGGATTTGTAGATAAAACTACCCCAAGTTTTCCGTTAACATAGTACAGGAGGGTGTAAAAACTAGGACATGTTGAGTTTTAAAAGAAATTCTTATAATTGTTTTAGTTCCTTTCTTTTATTTCTGCAAGCATGTATTTGCAGGAAATCGGTGTCATTGGGTTACAGTACATATAAATGTTGCCCAAAAAGTTGAGTTCTGATTAAGACATTCTAGCTTAAACTTGCAGCAGACATGCATACAGCATTAGCTCAATAAGCATTCACTAGAAGAAAAGAAAAGAAATACATGTATATATTCCCCTTCCAAAAAGAAGATAAAAATTATCAAATCAAGCAACTAAAAAAAATGCTCCTAGCCTGTGGTTTTTTTTTTTTTTTTACTAAACATCATATTGCTGACCAAAAGAAAGAACTCCCCCTAAATGAGGGACCGGAACAAAACCCACTAATTGTTACAAACCATATCATCTCCTATTACCAAGAGGTTCAACAGAGTTCCCTTGTATCCTAGGAGAGTTATAAACATCCTCTGCAGATTTTCTTGGGGTTTGCCCTTGCTTGGTTTGGCCTCCCTGGATGGTCAATAACAACACCATAAACCACCGAGCATTCATGCTGGAAATTTACAAATACCACTTTGAAGCAACAAAAGGTAAACAGATAATTTTCAAACCACAAAATTTTCTGGCTCAGCAATTTTGGAACCTTGGTTAAGATATCCGTAAAACATATGGCCATCCCATATCCCTTGAAGCTAAAGGAGCTAAATTTAGAAAACAAATTTATGACAAACAATGGTTAGACCAAAAGCTCGGCTCTACAATAGTACTCCATTTACGTAGAACATATCATTTCATGGATATTTTTAAGAAGCACATTTAGAAGTAAAAGGTTATCAAGATACTTGGATAAGTTAAAAGAAACTGTAAGATTTGAATTAATAATGACCATTAGACTAGCTGTGCTTCTCTGAAATATACATTAGGAATTATTATAGACAGGTTAGAATTCAAATTATTGTATTTCGCTTAAAACTGGTGGCTTTTGATGGAAGGAGATATACTACTTAAAGACAAGTCGCTTCATTTTAGATCCTCAAACCCCATGGCAGTGCCACACAAAGCAGTAGACAGAGCAGACTACAGAGAAACCAGAAAATGCTGTGCCCAAACATGAATTCAAAACCCCCCCCCCCCCACCCAATCCCCCAATAGAAAAAATAAGAAGAAAAAACTTTTTCTCAGCTTAAAGAACAAAAATATTTACAGCCTCCAGCAACTATGTCAGAGAAGAAAAACACGTTGAAAAAAAAAGTGAAATAAGCAATCACTTACTGCTCCCTTCTGGACAGTCACCCTCCGCATTGATGGAGCGCGGGCCATTGAGGAAGCAGCAGCTGCCGCAGCCACGCGTATCCTGAAAAATAAAATTTATAGAACATTTTATTTCAGAGTTGCAGCAGTTTCATCCATCTTGGGAACTTTAGTTTTAAAAGTTTGAGCTCTCTTTTACCTCTTATGCACATCAACATATTCATCTGTTTCATCTACGATCTCCTCCTGCATTGTTAAAAAAATTATATTCAGTTTTATTGGGGGGGAGGAAGATGACCACAGGAGGGTATCAAAGAAAAGAAATCTCAGAGGACTGTAACTTACCTGCAAAAGTTCTTCAAATACATCTTCCAAAGTGATAATACCTATCACTTCACCATCTTCAATATCCTCTGAAAATGGACTATACGAAGGACCATATGTTGAGCCATTACTACGTTGCAAAGAGGTTTGCTTATAAATAGAAGGCTTTGAAGGCTTGTCAATGTCTACAACACTTTCTGACTTATCATCCTGCTTCTGTAGTAATGGAGTAGTCAACTGTGAATCCCCACCATTACTTTTGTTTTCTTCATATTTTCCTCCCTCGGTTGTTGGTAGAGCCGTCTTTCCTTTTCCTTTAGTCTTTACAACAGCAGCCATATGGCTGCTGCCTTTTTGGAACTCATTCAGTATATCATAAAGAGGCATATCTGCGGGAACTCTGTAGATACATTCCAGTACAAAGACTCCTGATATTGCACTAGTCTTTTTGCTTTAAATGAAATGAAAAGATAAATTAATAGAGACAAGCACACCGTGGAACTCTCCGGATGGAAACAGCACTAACAGGGGTCTCTGTTTCTGGTCGTACAGTGAGAAGACTTTTGACCTAATTTATAAACAAATTAAAAAGGTGAGGAAGAGAGAATCCAAAAAGTAATAAAATGGAAATAAAGCCAAAATCTGCAAGATTTAACACTCACCAGCAGAAGCCCAATAATATTCTTTGGATTTCCAGAATAGACAGGAACTCGACTGTGTCCACGAGCAAGAACTTTTCCCATCACCTCCCTGAATTTTGAAACAGAAAGGTTGAAGAGAGAAAATAATAAGAGTGGGAGTGAATACACATACATTGTGTTTTTTAGAGAAGAAATTCAGCTCCGATATGCAAGTGAGGTCTGTCATGCCTATTTTGTAAAATATAGCTTTAGATGTTTTTTGCATGTTCCAGCATATGGTGAGGTGGAAGGTATCTCACCAGCAAAATAATCCTTAAAGAGGAAATAAATGAATCCCTCGTCTGCATGAAAATTTTCAAAAAACATTTGAATTGCCTATTTACAACCTACAAAACAATACCAACTATATTCTGGGACACAAAATGCTACTCAGCTGCCTACTAACGATTTTCAGTTGTTAATGTCTAGCAGATATGGAAAAACTTGTTTGCCAGTTTATTGCTTAGGCCACATATGGGTCATTCACTTATTTGCTTGAACCCTATGTTGAGCTTACAGAGTCTACCCACAAGAAATAGATGATAAAAAATAATTTGGCTTTTACCAAAATGCATGCCCAACCAATAAATGTAGTGAAGATAAGCTAAGCTGCAAGCCAAGAACGCCCCTAGGGAGATATTATAGAAGAAGCAACAATCAGGAAAACTTACCAGTCTAGCTTTGAATTCACATCCAAAGAAAATGTTGATTCAATAGGAGTCATAGCCTCCTCAGCAGTCTGTTCAAAGACAAAAATCAAAGAAGAAAAGGAAAAATAAAAATGTATATCAACTGCAAAATGGATGCCAAAAAAATGCCCTGTATGAGCTTTGCTAAGGTTTTTTTCTTCTTCTTTTTTTTCAAAAATAAAATAAAATTGAACAGCATTGCAAAAGGATTGTTAATTATTCAATATACCCAAGTAGTTAGAAGTTACCAGGTTCATGAAGTGACCTTTATATATTTCCATCATTATCAATATGTATCAAAAGTCAAAAATTGACAAAAACTTCAAAGTTTTGCTGCATAAACTATCGTATTTTGCCAAATTGTATTGGATTGCTTATGTAAGAAACAATAGTTATGAGGTTGACATTTAATAATGAAGGCTTAACTAAAGTGCTTACCTTTTCAGTCAAATCTAGTGCTCCACTGATAATTGTTGTCTCATCATGTGTAAGTTCACCACCCTTCCCAGCCTGAAAACAACACAATTCAACATTTACTATTCAAACATCTATTTTCATAACTGTTGGGTAGACTCTGTAAGCTCAACATAATTGAGTCTACCAGACGTATTATTATTTGACTGATTGAGATACTGTTTCTTGACTTTACCTCCTGGCCGTGGATGGAGACAAGAGCTTTTAACTGAGCACGCCTAAATAAAGCTTCATTATGCCCCAGAACCCAATCCAGAATCTGAAAAAATAAAATTCATTGTTCTTCAAGTGAAAATAGAGGAGCTCTACCCTCCCAGTGTCGGGAGTTTTCTCTCTTTTGTTTATATTAGAGGAAGCATCCTTAAGCTAACAACAAATTTCAGGCAGAAAAATTTAATTGTTAGCGTCAATTTACATATTTAAGGCAGCATCACAATTAAGGAAATTAATAAGCTGCGCTCACATCAAATTTTGAAAAGTTGTCCGTGTCAAAAGGCTTGTCACCAGAGTTTCAGCCAAAAGGTATGCCTATGATGTTGCTTAGTCGCTGACAAACTAAGGAGTTCTCTTAAATCAAGTAAGTGAGAACCAGAAAGCAACTTAGAAAATATCTTAAATTTTATGTATATATCATACATCTTTATAACATCTTTGCATCTTGAAGTTTCATGAAAACATTTTGAGTGGATATACTATTAACTTCCGCTTCTATTTAATTATAATATACTGCCACACTGATTATCCAAAAGAATGGAAAGGAATATATTTCTTACAGGTTAATCAAGAAACCAACCACATTAACAGTTCATACACTGAAATGACTGGTATTTTAACCTCTGTAGGAGAAATCACCTTTCCGATGGGATAAGCGATTGGATAACAAAATATCATTAAAAGTTTCACAAGCCATATGATATTGGCGCCTACAGCAAGTCCATATCGCGTACAAATTGCTTGTGGTATAACCTAAAATTAAAGAGGCAAAATTAATATCAATAAAAAGAATGAACTTTATAATTCCCTCAGTACTAATATTGAAGTTAAACTACAGAACTATGAAAGATGGCACAATCACATACCTCCCCAAAAAATAGAACAAAAGTCACAGAGAGAATAATAGCAAGGTATTGATTGAATATCCTATCTAGGTATATCGGAAGAGCCTGCAGATTGCAAGTGTCAAAGTCATTAGATGTTAAAAACTTAGGCAGGGTTTATGAATTAGACACAAATACACATAAAATTACTCAGCAATACCTCTTGATATCTGAAAAGAAAAGTCAGCTATTACAGCGTTCAATTATCATGATTATTTTTAAACATTAATTTGCAAACATCCAATCCACTCTGAAAGTATAAAGCGTTTCTGAACATACTTTTTTTTTTAAAGCAACAATAAGTCAATAACTACTTACAAGTTTTTATCGAAGAAGTTTCTGGAAACAAAAAAACCAACGATCTATTGATTTCTTACAAATTATATGCAGGAACATAGAAATGTTTAGATGTAAATTATGAGCATAATACTTTTCATGAGACTGACACTAAATTACTCAGTTCTAACATCAGTTGACAACCTCTACAAGGCCCCCCAAAGAAGGCATTATCACGCAAATGACATGACCATACTAACGTAGAATGAGAAATTCATACTATTGAAAAAAAAAAATGAGGCTGGGTGTGAATTGCAAGTGAATTACCTCCATAGCAGCAGCATTGCACAGCAGCAGAGTCACAAGTAGCTGGTGCTGCTTTTGAACTACCGGAAGTATAACAGCTAAGTACATCAAAGAAACAAAAGGATCAATCTTTATCAGGCATTGGTCCAAGATAATCTTAAAAATCTAATACCATAATTAAATATGGAAAACACATTGAGCATTCGAAATTTAATGATCCGGATATAATAAGCACAAATTTGAGCGGGCGGGGGAAATGTGAGCATCATAGGGGAAATTCAATTAAATAGCGAAAGGGGAAAGGGAAAGACCTGCTTGCTTTTTCTCAGTAGGAGAACCACTGCGTTTAAGAATCTCGAGGTCGACGACGCCGAGAGACATAAGACCAAGGGTTAAACCGGACATGATACCGGCAAAGAGAACGAGGAAACAGGAAAAGGCAGCATAGATGAACCACCAGGGGGATCCGAAGGGTATGCCACCGGAGGCCTCATGGTCAACGTCCCGAGACAGCATCCGGGATACCATTACCGCATTTACTACATGCATCGTGATACGTAAGCTTCTTCTTCTTCTTCTTGATCTTGTTCTTCCACAAGTTGTTCTTCCTACTTCTTCTCGCGGGCTATGGAGAAGTTGGAGAAGTACATAGGGTTGTTATTGGCATTTCGGACGCGGCACCAAAGTTCCAGGTAAGAGGGGGCGGGTTCATGCTGTTGAAACACGTGGCACACTTCAAGTTCTTGCTTCGCAATCTAGATTTCGACCCCCAATAATTTAAATAATAATAATAAATAAATAAATAAAGATTCGTATATTAAAATATACGAATGTTGATAGAGATCCGGCGGCTGACTTAACTTGGGACTCGCCAGCCTAATTTTTTAGAAAAGAAGAAAAAAAAAACTTTTGGATCGAGATCCAACGACTGAGTTAACCTAGGACTCGTCAGCCTAATTTCTTTAAAAAGAAAAAAAAAAACTTTCCAAATTGAGATTTATAAATTTTTTTAAAAAAATTATATAATAAAAATAAATCGATAAATATTTTTTTATTCATAGAATATTAATTCTATCAATTTACAGGTCTTTTGAAAGTGAGATTTTGCTACTAACAGCTTAACATTCGAGCCCAGTCTTTGGATATATATAGAAGTTCGTGTATTTTTAAAATTAAATTTTATTATTATTTACCAATTACAAATTTTTATGTGACTTTAAAGAGTGATAAATCCAGAAAAAAAAAGGTTTTTTTATAAATAAAAAATCTATTGTAGACTGTATAAATAAATATGTTGGAGAAATATTTGTTTTTCCCAATTATATATATTTTTGCCATTTAGCATATGGGAGTCAAAATCCCTAATAGTCTCGTATTTAAGCGGTCATTTTCTCATTGCTTCATTCACAATCATAAAAACCACCTAAATAGTTCCCACTGAGTTGAACTTTTTTTTTTGGTTTTAATTTTAGCTTTCAAAAAAACCTTATATTAGAAGGAGGAATGTCGCTCTTAGATGCTCAATATGTCAATTGCTTTTGGTCCTCTTCAAACCAAATCCAATTTTAACTTTTCTTCTAATCTAGCGACGACTCAAGAAAGAATGGTTCTCTTTTATAGGTTTTTTATTATTATTATTATTTAAAGTTTATCTACATCACAAACCATTATAACCCCAAATGGTTGGCTACCGGTGTCAATAAACTTGCAAAATGTAGCTAAACACACTCTTATAATTTTGAATTGTAATTTTATCAGAATAAATTAATTAAAGTGCATATAAATTGATTCAAACACAACCTAAAGAGCTTAAATGCTTGACTCTTCTTCATATAGCTTTTAGTCCGTGCTAGAAAGCTGATGCATTGCCACAATTCAATTCATTAAGCAACTTAACTTGACTATTTCTCTCTGACTTTATTTTTTTACCCAAATGGATCTATCAGAAAGCACGTTCTAGATTAATGATTTGATTAAGATTAACGATAGTTGCAAATTAAATATAATAAAGAAAGAAAACACAACAACACAAAAGGAATCGCCCAACTTAAATTTTAATAATTATGCAAATCCTAGAAAGAACCAGACTGGTTCATAATCCATCATTATAAAGCAGATAAAACACAGACTGATTCCAATAGGATCATAAAAAAGTTTAATAATTCAAATTTGTAATTAAAAACTAAAACAGTTGGTTCAATTGCTAAGATCAAGTTGGTAGGCATCCACCAATGCAAAACTGCTACAAATTTGCCTACATAATAAAGCTGCCTCCCACAAAACATTATACTTGTTGGAATGGAAATAGAGCTCATAGCGATCAAAATTTGTATGGAGCTCTCTTCCTCCAATTTTTCGATGATCCAGGCTTTGCAATTGTAACATAAATAAACCTGCCATCGAAAAACTGCCCCACAAAACCAGCTCCCAGGTCATCAACATTTTAGTTTGGATTACTCGTATAGTTGACATTCTAAGCTATTAAAATAAATGCATACCTTTCCATTCATCTCTTTCACAGCCAATTGTGCAGACTCTTCCTCGGCAAACCAAATATATGCAAATCCTAGGAATTTCCCAGATCCTTTATCCATGGGAAGCTCGACTGCAATATGGTAATAAACAACTAAAATTGAACACATAGTTTACAACAACATATTCTTTGACAATGCTGTTAGAATTAGGAACGTAAGACATCCAAACGTTGAAGTTCTATACATAGCAAACATTATATTTCAGTGGCAACCATAACTTTACAAGTAACCCTGCAATAGAGGTTGCATCCAAAGTTCCTAGCCCATAAAGCATACTAGCAAAGATATTAGTACCTCGACTAACTTGGCCAAACTCTGAAAATGCCTTCACCAAACGTCCTTCCGAAGTTGACACAGGAAGCCCTGCATTGCCCCACCTTGAAGACTTCAGTAAAATGACTTATCACTGCAGATAAATAGGAAGAACTTCAACAAGACAACAAAATTGCAGGCGTATCAGTCAAGACCCGCTTAACACATGGATCTCAGTAGATTATATCGTAATGATATAAGAATTAAGTCTCGGGAGAGCGAGTATTTGAGTAAAATGTCACTAGTTCTATTTAAATAAGATAAAAAAAAAAAGAATCAAGTCCGAGGGAGGGGAGGGAATGAGGCAGTAGTAGGAAATCACTTTGAGGACCATTTCTAGGCATATGGTATGTCTTCTTTACGCAAGTTTACAGAAAAAGCAGACTTCAATTTAGGTCCCTACAATAGAAGTAATGCAATCCATTTCATAGACCCTTGTGTAACCTTTATATTGTATTTCGAAGATACAGGCTGTTCAGAACTTCATAGTGCCTGGCCCTTTCTTTCCCTTCTCTTATATCTTCAATATATAGACTTGTCATTTCATTTGGCAAGTATTTAGCTAACCATGATTAGAAATCTATCAAAGGGTTGATTCTGACCGATTCAGGGAGACACACTAAAAAGCTTAACGGTGTTTCCATTAAAATAAATAAAAACAAAGAGGTACCTTTAATGAAGATTTTGGCTGGAGAAGACGTATTGTATTCCTCAGAACTGCAGCAAAACCATGTAAGGGGCGCATAACGAAGAGTGGAGGATGAGGCAGGAATCGACACTGAAGAAAACATTGGATATTGTGGGCGCTTTACAAACAGAGTCTCTGAGATTGACTGTTTCGAAATAGCGGAACATCTGGGAAACTGAGCTTGTAAAATTTGCGATGTAAATGTACCAAGTAGTGCCATTCAAAACAACAATTTCCCCAAAACCTAAACGCTTCTGATGTTGTTAACGTTGTTCATATTATAAATTAGATGGATCAGTATCCTCGGCCTGTTTCTGTTTACCAATTACGGCCCATGCACGTACGATCACGAAAGCTGTTTGGTTATTTTGGTCGCTCAAAACAAATTGGGCCATGTTGTAATTTTTGGGCTGAACATAAGAATAACTTTTTGGGTTAACGTAGGATTGGATAAGAAGCCTGCAACACGGATATGACTTTATAATAAAAATTAATTTCTATATAAAATTATGTGTAAAATATTGAGAGTAACCATACTTGCTATTTCTCAAAAAAAAAAAAAATTGAGTTTGGATTTAAATATGCAGGCCTGCTTTGAAACCAAGACTTCTGAAGTGTACGCTAATTGTATTACAGAGTGAATTCAGGAGACCAAAGCATCAAGGGGGTGTTTGGTAAGAGAATTTTTTTTTTTAATTTTTGGGAAATTGAATTTGGGAAAATCAAATTCTTATGTTTGATTCATAAATTTTAAAACAGGATTTCCAAGAATCCATGATTTCTAGAAATGATTTTTAATAAAGATTCCCACCAAAATTTTCTTATGTAAGAGGGTGGGAATCCAAGTTTCTCATGAAGATGAGAATCCTACTAAATAATAAAAAGAAAATTTTATTCTTTATTTTTACCTCCCACCTCTACCTATTTTTATATCTTCTCAACTATCTATTTTGTGTATAAATATTTTATATAAATTATTATACTTGAAATATTAACATTATACTATGTAAATATTATTTTTTATTTTGTAATATAGTATTATCATGTAATTATATATGTAAGATTATCTATTTTTAAAATTTTACACATCTTTTATCATAGAAGAAGCACCTTTGTTATTTTGAGAAGGCAACTATAACTATTTTTTAATTTATTTTATTCTTTTATGTTTTACTTTTTATTAAAAAAATAGATAAAATTTTTTTTAAAAAAGTTAAGAAATATTTTTGAAAAATTATTAAAGATTCCCAAAAAATTTAAATATAACCAAACAGAAAAATAAAAATTTCTCAAAAAATGTTATTTTAAAATTCCTATCAATCTTAAAGTCCAATCAAACACATTTTATACATTTTTAGAAATTATTATTCTCATCAATCATGTTTTTCAGAAAATATGATTTTTAAAAACAAAAAATTTTGTCATATACCAAACGCCCCTCTAAATTTTAAAAAAAAAGGGACTAGTTTGTGTTGAAGGGATAAGAAAAAAAAAAAAAAAACTATGACCTGCTAATTTGTTATTAGGAGCCAGGGAGGAACATAGGTAGAAAGCCACGCGTGCAGGTCAAAGAAAATTGGAAAAACTCGAGACTATATACGGTTATACCGAGAGACTGAGTGTGTGTTTGGATTGGCTTTTTTCCCAACGCAAACGTGATTTTGGGGCAATTTACAGAAGCAACATTTTGTTGCTTCTGGCAAAATCCCAGTGGAAACGGACTTTTGGAGCTTTCCACCGCCAATCCAAACATACCCTGAGCCTTGAAAAACTAATGACTTCTACTAGCTAGGAAGGTATTATAAAATATGGAGGAATATGAATAAGCAAGGCAATGAAAGCTACAAATTTTCATTACGAAGCACACGTTCTAGCCTTTTGCTATACCCATCCCACCACCCTTGACGACCGAAAGCCTAACTTTCTAAAATTCATTTATTTTTATGTAAATTATAAGGGATCATTTGATGTATATAATAAAAAAGATATGATAAGATAATATATCATATTAATTTTTTATTTTATATTTGATATATTCATAGAATAAAATAACACTATCAAGTCTCTTATCATATCATGTCTCTTAGTTGAAATTATTATCTTATATAATAGGTTGAACTATGAATAAGATAACTTATTTTACATCATCAAGTCTCTTATCTTATTATATCTCTTAGTTAATGGTAATCAAAAAATTATATTAAAATTAATTTTAAATAATTATATATATATATATATTTCTATTATAAAAGTAATTTTATCATTTTATATAATTTACATCATATTCTATTATTATTTAGTTTATTTTAAACACATGATAGGACAGCATAATATCTATCGTAGTGCATATCAAACATTAGATAGGATAAGAGTTTATCAAGTCCATATTCTATCTTACATTTATTTAATCTATTATTCTATCCGTCCTTATCTTATCTGACCACCAAACGAGTCATAAACTTCTATTTAAACATACACCAAAAAATAGTCACCATTTCTGAGTGGCTAAAACCTTGTAATTTGATTATACTACTTTCTATACTAAAGCTTCTTAATTTCTGTTTAAAGGCTGATTGGTAGCACAATTTTTTTTATATTAAATATTTATATATTTATTTATTATTGATTTAATTAATTTTTTAAATTAAATCTATTTAAAAATCTATCTAAATTCAAACATAATTAATGATGATCAAGTAAATTTCTTTTTACGATAATTATTTATCTTCATGGTTGTAAAATTTAAATGTACCAAATTTTATACATAAGTATAATTTGAAATATATCTTCAAGTTCGATGATGATTATAATTGTAATTTAAAACTACATAGCTATAAACATTAAAAAATAAGAAGTCTTAAACCCAAATAGCATCGTAGAATTTGTGTGACTTAATTATCTACCCTATCAATATATTTAGGTCGATCGGCTAAAACTTTTTGATCGTATATTAATACGAGTACTCTTTGATGGCACAATTTTATAACAATTTACGTGGTTAATTTATCTGTAAAAGATTCAAATTATCTTCTTTTCATGGCTATGGAATTTGAATATTGTGCTTTGTAGGCAGACAAGAGTTGGGAACAAGTCATTCTCAACTTCGGCTAATTACATTGAGCTTATACTCTGTAACCTACAAATTTAAGGTTTAAATATATAACAACATAAACTTCCAAAACCTCGCTAGCTGGATATGCTTTCTAGGCTGCTACTCTTTTGTTGATTTGATGGGCACTTTAGTTATGATTGCACAGGCAACTATAATGGTAATCCTCGTTAACGTTGAACTTACTTTATTATGGTTCGTAGTGTTTATTTATTAAAAAAAAAGGCATAATAAAGAAATTAACCAAATAAAAAAGGACACTTGGTGGCGAAAGGTTCCGCCGCTTATGAGCAATTGTTGTGAGCCTCAGAAACCTAGTTTATATAATTAATTAAATCCTTTGCTATGATATAATAAACGATTCAAAAAAACATAATTAAAGAACAGACAAAGAGACCTACCTTCCACCTAAACCCTTTTTAGTTAGGCAATAATGTTTACTATCTTATTATCTAGCCGTTACTAATTAACACACATTGAGTAAACATAGAAAAGAAAATTAGAACTCTTGTATAGGGATATTAATTAAACTTTTTAAGCAGTGAAAATTTGAACATAAAATTTTCTGCTCATTATGTATATTCCCTCACTAATCTATCGTATTTCATTCAGAGTGACTTTGTTTCTGTACTCATTGATGATATGATATCATTTCAAAAATAGTTATAATTATTAATTATAGGACTATCAAAGTTTTAACCAGCGTGTGAGTTTAAGGTTGGGAGCTGTTTAGGATATGTCAGAATATTGAATAGAAAAGATTAATAATAATGTTTGTAGATTTAATATTAGGGTCATAATTATCAATAATTACATATATGATTCTCTAAATAGTATTACTCATATATCTAGAACCATGTTTAAGGATATATGGTCTTACTCGAGTTAATATTAATTGATTACTCATATATATCTAGGGAAATTTAAAGATATTAAGAGTAGTGTACTAAATTTCATGCAAAAAAAAAAACTAGTCAAAAGAATTATTAACGTTTTTTTTAAAAAAAGAAAAATATAAATTTAATATGAAAGATATTAATCGACAATAACTGAATAACATATATGTCTGCGTGAACTAGCTAGCCACGGATTCTTATTGATTTATGAACAAGATACAACCGTTGCGCGCATATGACCAAAGCGTTGACATCCTTAGTTATAAGTTATAAACACATCGACACCTTAAAATATTCTTCCCCATTTAGCTTCATAAATTATTAAAAATGTGTAGTTATATTTGAGTGTTTTATATATATAGAAGATACACAGACACACACGTATATGGGAGCTGCTAAAATGGAAATCTAGAATGCACTGAATAATATTGTGGGGTCGTACGTTAGGAATCAAAAGAAAGTGGCTCCAATATAAATTAAGATACTAACCTTCAATAATTTATACGTTAATGTCAATATGCCCTCTTCAAAAAAAAAGTCATTGATTATATTATATCAAAATAATGGGTTTTTGCACGGGCGGCCGGGTTCATCCTTTATTTTTGTGATCATTTCTTCACTTAAATTTAACCAGAAACCCAGAATGAAACCCCATTATATATTGACCATATCATTTCCCATAATTCATTGATTGCCTTTCTATTCAGCTTCGTCCTTTGTGTGCTGCAGATAAAGTTGCTTCCTCAGAACGGATACAGTGATCAATGGTGGGCACCTCAATTTTAATTTGCAGCTGAAAAGAAAGCGTGTAACTGTGAGAACGGGAAGGAATGGCAATCTTTAAATTTCACGCTTCCAGTATTAATGATTAGTCGATAGTGTTGGTGAGTTTGACTATAATTATATTCCAATAAGCAATTAAGGGAGAACAATTTAATTTAGTCTTTAAGGATCGAAGTGAAGTACTTAATTAATATATATTAGGTTCAAATATAGGAAATAAATCAAACAAATGCTTGAATGATTGCGATGACCTTTTATCTCTAGCTAGTGCGACTACCATTTTGAATTTGATACTGAAGAAAGCAAGTTTTGGCCACTCCCAGGTACGCACACTGAAATCCACCATCATAGTTATAAGAAAACAAATCAAGTCTTTTTATGTAAGACACGCTGCTTTCAACTTAAAATTCTCTCACTTGTGTTTGACAATCAATATCTTAATTTGCCACAAAAATTAAGCTTATTAACAAGTTGGTACCTTGAGATAATGTAAATTATTGTCCTTCTAATGATTATCAACAAGGTATCGTGACCAATTCCTTTTAGTGCTTTACTTTAATTTGATTATCTCCGGCGAAACTCATGATTTTACTACATGATGTTGATTATTTTCTTTGAATTTTTTAAGCTCGGTAATGGAGATCAAGTGCTGACAAGTGTAATAAGAAAGAGATAGACAATCTCTAGTGTTGGTTTGCTTTTGTTTTTATTATTTAAAAGGAATATAATTTCCTTAGTCTTACTAAGTGCTCCATTAAGAGTACCAGAAGGGGGTCGACCGACCATGCAACTTGCCAATATAAGTATATATATATCTCTTTCAAATTAAATTTAATTATATGCGCGCAGCTACTTAATTTCATAAATATGTACCAATTTAAAGCAAGTTATTAATAAAAGAGTCAAACTCATTATAAAGACCAATGAGAAATCAGCAGTGTAATGGTCATTATATATAATATATATTTAGTTCAAAAATTTAGACTATTAATTAAGTAAAAAATTTATGAATAATTTTATTATAATATATATATATAATTATCGACGGTGTAATACCTATATAGAGTATTAATTGCTTTCGTCTATATGTATGAGCTGGAGATGATCATAAATATAATGTTCAATTGCACTAGCAGGAGGAATCATGAGAAATTAAATTGAAGTTTTTTATTTTTATGTGCTTGTAAGATCAATCAAATCGGAGCAGTTTTCTTCCGAATAAATTAACTTTAGACTTTTTATTGCCATGAATATTCTTTTGCATGTTTAAATTTCCTAGCAAAAGCAATTATTTTTTTACAACTGCTTTAATCTATGAATGATATGCCTTAAAAACAAGTATATATCATTAGAAAATTAAAAAGCGAGAGAGAGAGTGTGGGTCAAGTGTGAAAATTTCAAACTAATTAAGGCAAAACTTGAGCTACAAAGTTAAATTAAAAAAAATATATATAAAAAAAACAATTATAGCACATTTCTTTTCTTATATATATATTATATGGGAAAAATTATACTTTTTCACTTTATTTGCATCAATTGTAATTTTTTCTTTAATTTATTAAATTTTGCAATTGACCATATTTTCTATTTACTTCATTGTCTGAGGAGATTTGAAGCTGAAATGTTGAATGCTGAACTATTAAGATCGATGTACTCAGTTCATGAGTTTTCAGGGGAAATTTTAACAATTTAGACACTGAAATTTGGAACTCATATATAAGGGTACGTTATTGCCGACAAAGACGAATGAAATTTCTCCATTTTCTTACTTCTTTTGCAAGGTATAAGAACTTTCGGACTTCAGAGAAACCCGGATTTATTATCCAATTGTTTCGTTTGCGCCGTACAAAAGCATCCCATATTCCTTGGTGGACAAAATATAATTATTTAAAAAATAAAATGAAACAATTTTCTCAAAGAGGTTAGATGCAGCTTGTCTATTCCACAATATATATATAATTATTTAAGTATCAAAATCAATAAAAAAAATTTAGAAATTCTTTTTGCCCGCTTCACCTTTTTGAAAACAACTAATCCCCCACCTAAATTTGTTGGTAGCTACTTTTCTTTTCTTATAAATGGAATAAAGACAAACTAATAACTAGTGTTGGATTTAATGATAAGTGAATCATGTTCTTAAAAATTAAAATACAAGTTAGATTTTTGAAATAAGTACTTGTTACAATAAAATATATAAAAAAAATTAATTTTATAGTACTAATAATTTGTGTGAATACTTTGAAAAATAAAAAAAACCACTAATATAGAAATATTAATTACACAAAATGAATCTTTTCCATTCCCTTCAAAGCATGAAAAAGAAAAGCATAAAGAAGAAAGGAAACAAACAAACAAACCATAATGCATTGCTTTCCAGAAAAAAAATATATTTTAATGAAACATCCGAAATTCGGATACTCTAAAATAATCATATAAGCTTGTATTTTTAAAATTAAAAATAATTGAACAACTATCAACGTATTGTTGTTCCTAGGATATTGTTTGTATTTAAGAGTTCTCTTTATAATTAATTTGAAGAATTAATAAATTACTATTCTGGTATAATTTCAATATTTAAATCTTTCTTTTCCACATAGGCTAGCTCTAAATATATATTTGCCCATGTATAATTAATCTACTGTCGAAAGTGAACTCTACAAAGGAGCTGGACTCAATAACAAGCAACCTTTAGGCTTGCATATGATATGATTTTCGTGAAATGGATACAAAGATTTTCCTTCAGTCGGTTTAACGAGTAATTTTTTTTATATATATAAATAAAATGGCAACATTTCATTTAAAATAAAGTTCAGCAGCATTTACAATAATTATAAAAATTATATATCTATTAATAACAAATAAACGTCTGTAATTTTTTTGTTAAATTATAAGATTTGTAAAAATTCTACTAATCTATCAATCTTTGGAATGATGAATTAAAACAAAGAAAATACTATAAACCAAAACACCTTCAATCAGAGAGATATGAGAACAATCACTCTAATTAAAAAAAAAAAAAATCACTCCCTCTACGGATCCCTGGCATTTCACAAGCCTCTCTTTGTGACAAATGGTCCTCCATCTATTGTGATCCTAGGCATTGGGTTATCGGCGGTTCTAGCGCTATTGTATTAGAAATATTTGGGCCTAACTCCACTCTCAAAACTCGAGTAAAGAGAGGGAGGATTGCCTTTACTTATAAGGAGCATATTCTTTAAACATCCAGCCAATGTGAGACTTCAACACACCCCCCTCACGCCCAGGAATGAACATCTGGAGCGTGAAGTTTGCAGACATGAACATCTGCGGGTGGATTACATGGATTTGGTATTTTCTTAAGGATCTGCGCATCACTATTTCAAAACCATCCATTTTGTACTGTGATAATATAGCCGCAATACACATTGCTGCAAATCCCATATTTCACGAGCGAACTAAACACATCGAACTGGACTGTCATCTAGTCCGAGACAAAATTGCAGAAGGTCAAGTGATAACTGCTCATGTTCCCTCTCATCTCCAACTAGCAGACTTGCTCACCAAGTCATTACACTCTCCTGCCTTCACTAGGCTCATGTCCAAGATAGGAGTAATCAACATATACTTTCCATCTTGCGGGGGGATGTTAAAATTGCCACGTGAAGGACCACCAATAGCCACAGATCCAACAAACAAGGGCACTACAGAGAGAGAACGTGATAAAGGCATGACAGAATTATTCCTCCAGCTGCATGATTGTTAGGATAAGCTGCTTATGGGCACTACAGAGAGAGAACGTGATAAAGGCATGACAGAATTATTCCTCCAACTGCATGGTTGTTAGGATGAGCTGTATATGTATATTATTTTCTTTTTTTTGTACTCTAATTATCTTTAGCACTCTGTCTATAAATAGTTAGCCATTTTTTGTACGAATTAATATATAAAAAGAGATTAATTCCTTTTCTCAACTCTGCAACTTTCTGCTACGCTTACGGCTCCATTTGTTATATTATTAAAATTGCCACGTGAAGGACCACCAATAGCCACGGATCCAACAAACAAGGGCACTACAGAGAGAGAACGTGATAAAGGCATGACAGAATTATTCCTCCAGCTGCATGATTGTTAGGATAAGCTGCTTATGGGCACTACAGAGAGAGAACGTGATAAAGGCATGACAGAATTATTCCTCCAGCTGCATGGTTGTTAGGATGAGCTGTATATGTATATTATTTTCTTTTTTTTGTACTCTAATTATCTTTAGCACTCTGTCTATAAATAGTTAGCCATTTTTTGTACGAATTAATATATAAAAAGAGATTAATTCCTTTTCTCAACTCTGCAACTTTCTGCTACGCTTACGGCTCCATTTGTTATATTATTAAAATTGCCATGTGAAGGACCACCAATAGCCACGGATCCAACAAACAAGGGCACTACAGAGAGAGAACGTGATAAAGGCATGACAGAATTATTCCTTCAGCTGCATGATTGTTAGGATAAGCTGCTTATGGGCACTACAGAGAGAGAACGTGATAAAGGCATGACAGAATTATTCCTCCAGCTGCATGGTTGTTAGGATGAGCTGTATATGTATATTATTTTCTTTTTTTTGTACTCTAATTATCTTTAGCACTCTGTCTATAAATAGTTAGCCATTTTTTTGTACAAATTAATATATAAAAAGAGATTAATTCCTTTTCTCAACTCTGCAACTTTCTGCTACGCTTACGGCTCCATTTGTTATATTATTAAAATTGCCATGTGAAGGACCACCAATAGCCACGGATCCAACAAACAAGGGCACTACAGAGAGAGAACGTGATAAAGGCATGACAGAATTATTCCTCCAGCTGCATGATTGTTAGGATAAGCTGCTTATGGGCACTACAGAGAGAGAACATGATAAAGGCATGACAGAATTATTCCTCCAGCTGCATGGTTGTTAGGATGAGCTGTATATGTATATTATTTTCTTTTTTTTGTACTCTAATTATCTTTAGCACTCTGTCTATAAATAGTTAGCCATTTTTTGTACGAATTAATATATAAAAAGAGATTAATTCCTTTTCTCAACTCTGCAACTTTCTGCTACGCTTACGGCTCCATTTGTTATATTATTAAAATTGCCACGTGAAGGACCACCAATAGCCACGGATCCAACAAACAAGGGCACTATAGAGAGAGAACGTGATAAAGGCATGACAGAATTATTCCTCCAGCTGCATGATTGTTAGGATAAGCTGCTTATGGGCACTACAGAGAGAGAACGTGATAAAGGCATGACAGAATTATTCCTCCAGCTGCATGGTTGTTAGGATGAGCTGTATATGTATATTATTTTCTTTTTTTTGTACTCTAATTATCTTTAGCACTCTGTCTATAAATAGTTAGCCATTTTTTGTACGAATTAATATATAAAAAGAGATTAATTCCTTTTCTCAACTCTGCAACTTTCTGCTACGCTTACGGCTCCATTTGTTATATTATTAAAATTGCCACGTGAAGGACCACCAATAGTCACGGATCCAACAAACAAGGGCACTACAGAGAGAGAACGTGATAAAGGCATGACAGAATTATTCCTCCAGCTGCATGATTGTTAGGATAAGCTGCTTATGGGTACTACAGAGAGAGAACGTGATAAAGGCATGACAGAATTATTCCTCCAGCTGCATGGTTGTTAGGATGAGCTGTATATGTATATTATTT
Organism: Gleditsia sinensis; assembly: GCA_037074535.1. Lineage (NCBI taxonomy): Eukaryota > Viridiplantae > Streptophyta > Magnoliopsida > Fabales > Fabaceae > Gleditsia > Gleditsia sinensis. The sequence goes on from CM073463.1 coordinate 84,658,978, forward strand.
TCTTTTTTTTGTACTCTAATTATCTTTAGCACTCTGTCTATAAATAGTTAGCCATTTTTTGTACGAATTAATATATAAAAAGAGATTAATTCCTTTTCTCAACTCTGCAACTTTCTGCTACGCTTACGGCTCCATTTGTTATATGGTATCAGAGCATGCTAGCAATTCTAACTTGGAGCTTGCAGAGAGAAATATGCCTTGTCCTGGTGCTTTCTTTATATATTGAATGATCTTGAGAACTGCATTATAGTGAGGCATACGTGGTGCTTCCATGAATTGGCTTAGAAGATGCACACTATGGCTCAGGTCAGGCCGAGTGTTGGTGAGATAGAGCAGTTTTCCAACTAGTTTACGGTATAGAGATGGATCATTGAATAAAGCACCTTCATCCTTTTGAAGCTTCACATTTGGTTCCATAGGTAAGTTGGATGGCTTTGAAGCTAATAAACCAGTTTCTGAGAGAATATCTAACGCGTATTTGCGTTGACAGAGTTGTACTCCTCCTTTTGTGCGTGCCACTTCCATGCCAAGGAAGTATTTGAGGCTTCTGAGATCTTTGATTTTGAACTTGGTTTCCAAGAAAGTTTTAACAGCAGCGGTAGCTTGGTCACTTGAGCTCATTAATACTATGTCATCGACATAGACAAGCAGGGCTATGAAATACGTTTCTGTTGACTTAATGAACAAACTGTAGTCAGCCTTTGATTGTACAAATCCAAACTCGATCAATGAAGAGGTGAGCTTGGCATTCCACTGTCTTAATGCTTGTCTCAAACCATAAAGGCTTTTCTGCAGCTTACATACTTTGCTTGAGGTAGCATATGGATGTCCAGGTGGTGGACGCATGTAGATTTCTTCCTCAAGCTCCCCATAGAGGAAAGCGTTGTTTACATCTAGCTGCTGCAAGTCCCAACCTTTGATTGCTGCAATTGCAAGAAGGATCCGAATGGATACTATTTTTGCAACGGGAGAGAAGGTGCCATGGAAATCTACCCCTTCTCGTTGAGTAAATCCCTTCGCAACCAATCGAGCTTTAGCTCTCTCTATTGTCCCATCTGACTTGAACTTATATTTGTAAACCCACTTAAAATCAATTGTTCTCTTCTCAGGAGGTAGCTCTACAATGGTCCATGTTTCGTTACTTTCGAGTGCATCCAGTTCCTGCTTCATTGCTTTGCACCAAATTGGGTCTTGAATGGCTTGCTCATAACAGGAAGGTTCGGTGTGCAAGGAGATTGAAGTGGTAAATGCTTTAAAATTTTTTGAAAGAGAGTCATATGATAGAGAGGCAGACAGAGGAAATAATACCTTTGATTTTTCTGATGTAGATCCTTGTAGTGGACTTTGCAGCTTGGATGATGATTGTGAGGAGTTGAGTGTAGCAGATTGTTGGCAATGAAATTCTTGTAAATATGCAGGTGCCTTTCGGATTCTATTAGATCTTCGTGGAATGATTTGAGAGGAAGTATCATGAGAAGAAATGGGTGGTTGGTTTGTGTGTATGTCAGTGGAGGTTGGGTTTACTTCCTCGATGTGAGAAGGATCAGAAAAATGTATGCTATTTTCTGTGGATGGGTTTGGGCTTCTCTCATAATGTTGTGTTGGGAAGTTGTCAGGAAAATGATCTAATATTTGCGGCTGGGTTGATCTTGTGAGATCAGAGGCTGTGTTTGTGGGTGTTTTTAATGGAAATATATCTTCATGAAAAACCACATCACGTGAAATAAAGATTTGGTGAGTATGAAGGTCAAGTAACTTATATCCCTTAACACCATATGGATATCCTAGAAATAAACTTTTTCGAGCCCTGGGATCAAATTTTGTTCGAGCATAGCTTAATGTTGAGGCAAACACTAGACATCCGAAGACACGAAGATGGGAATATGAGGGCTGAGTGTTATATAGAACTTCAAAGGGAGACTTGTACCCAAGGTTTGGGGTCGGTGTTCGATTTATCAAGTATACTGCTGTTATTACAAATTCATTCCAATATTTCATGGATAGACCAGATTGGAACTTCAAGGCTTTCGCCACATTCAAGATGTGTTGATGCTTCCTTTCGGCTAAGGCATTTTGCTGAGGAGTAGCTACACAGGTAAGCTGATGGAGGATTCCTTTAGTTTGATAAAACAATGGCATATGGAATTCCATTCCATTATCTGTTCGAATGGTCTTTATTTTGCTTTCAAAATGGTTTTCAACAAGGGAGCAGAAACTTTGAAGAGCACTTCTGGCTTCAGATTTTGTTTTTAATAAATAAATCCAAGTGCATTTGCTAAATTGATCAACGATGGTTAGAAAATATTTCGAGCCATCATGAGCTTGTGTGTGATTGGGTCCCCATATATCTGCAGATATCAGATCAAAAATTTTTGAGACTGTGCTGGTGTTTTGAGGAAATGGCAGTTTATGCAGTTTGGCTAACGGGCATACTTCACAAGGCAGTTTTTGTTTAACCGAAGGTTCTTGATTAATCTTGAGAATGTTATTTAAAACATGTTGGGTCATCGAACTATGTCCAAGCCGATAATGCCATAAAGTATAGTTATTGAATTTTGTAATAACAGTAGAGTTGATAAGTTTGGGAGGTAACATATATTGAAAAGGAAAATCTGAAATAGCAGAGTGTGGCTATTGGTACTGAAAATGGTATAAGCCATTATGTACTCTCCCCCGTCCAATCATCGTCCAAGAGGCAAGGTCCTGCACATAACAAGAGTCCGAAAAAAAAATCAAACAACAATTGGAATTTTTAGTTAAAGATTTTGCTGAGATGAGATTGAAAGAGAAGGTTGGAACACATAGGGCATTTTTAAGAATTAAATGAGTGGTGAGATATACATCTCCAATATGTGTGGCAGCAACTGTGGTTCCATTTGGTAATCTCACGGCATGATCAACTTGTGCAATATTATGTGTGAAAAATTTGGGGCTACAGACCATGTGATCTGTAGCACCCGTGTCAATGATCCAAGGTGCTTTATTAAAGATGGTGGATGTGTGTGTTTGTGCTGATAAACAGAGAGGTATACCAGTCATGGGAAGAATGCTTGGTTTGGAGGAAGTAACTTGGACGTGGTTAGCAGCTGGAAATGAGGCAGCAGGTTGTTGTTGTTGGAGCAAAGCAAGAAGACGATTGAATTGATCTTGAGTAACAGGTGGACCATTATTAGCTTCTTCCTGCTCAAGAGAAACATGATTAGCAGAAAATCTATTTGGGGAAGAGTTTTTGTGGCCTGGGGGATAGCCATTAAGCTTATAACATTGCTCTTTGGTGTGGCCAGGGATGCGACAGTGTGAGCAAACTGGGAGGTTTGGATTTGCCTTGAAGCATCGCTCCAAGGAGTGACCAGAGATCTTACAGTGAGAGCAAAATAACTTGTCCTTGCGACCGGGAGGACGTAAGTTAGGACCTCGGGTGGCCATGGCAACTGGAGCAGGGATTGAATGGAGTTGACGCCAGCGCTCTTCCTGTTGGATTAAGGATAGAACTCGATTGATGGTTGGCAGTGGGTCATATAGCAGAAGCTAAGCACGAACTAAGTCGTAAGAATCCTGGAGTCCCACAAGAAATTGCATGACCTTACTTCGGTGATGATAATCTTAGAGAGTTTTGACTGAACCACAGGTGCATAAAGGCATTGGTTCATAGATTTCGAGCTCATCCCAGTAACATTTCAGTTTGTTGTAATAAACGCTTACAGAGTCATCATCTTGGCTAAGGGAAGAGATAGCTTTGGTGATTTGGAAAATGCGAGGAGCATTTTGAATAGAAAACCTCTCACGAAGATCATTCCAAATATTAGCAGCAGTATCGGCATAAGCAATAGTGGATCGATGTTCAAAATTAACAGAATGTTGTATCCAAGAAATAATCATATCATTACAGCGTTCCCATGGAGCAAACAAAGGATGAGATATATCAGTTGGTTTAGGAATCTTACCATCCACAAACCCAAGTTTGTTTTTGATATTCAATGCACGGTGCATTGTACGTGCCCAAGTGACATAGTTTTCAGTTGTGAGGAGCTCAGGAACTAGTGGGGAAGAGGCTCCTTCTCCAGGTTGAATGAAAAAAGGGCTGCAACTCCAGATTACTGTCCTCGTAGTTGTTGTGTTCTCCTCGAGTCATAGCAGTTTGCACACACGGCCAGCTCGAAGCTCTCGCAAGGATATGAGTTTACCAAAGATATAGATTTTTGACGCAATGATAAAGTTACTGTCTTGTGATCTAAAGATCATGGGTTTGAATTTTAAAAATAGTATCTCTGTTAGCAGGGTAAGGTTGCATATATCTACCTTCCTCATACCTCACCAAGTGAGAGTCTCGTACATTGGGCCATTTTTTTTATATTATTTTTTTTAAAAAAAATCATTTGATAACAGTTTTTCGTTGTTATTTCGAAAAAAAATTTTAAAAATAAATTATTTTAAAATAGAAAAATAAAAAAAAATTTATTTTCTGTTTTTATTTTTAGAGTAAAAAAAAACAACACGTTTTTAAAACAGTTTATCAAACAAATTTTTTTTATTTTATAAAATAATTTTAAAATATAATTTTTAAAAATAAAAAAATAAAAATAGAATCAAACAAATCCTAAATTTTTCAACAAAAACTATTTTTAGCAAATTCTTATATTTTTAAAGTTTATTTTCTCTTTAATTTTTTAAAGACAAAATCATTTTTTAAATAATTTTTTAAAAGTTTAATTTTTTCAACAAATAATTTAAAAAATTATTTTCTCTTTAAAAGTATTATTATATTTAGTTTTCCAAAAAAAATTTATTCTTAACAAATTCTTATATTTTTAAATTTTTTCAACAAAAAATTTTCAAAAAATATTATATTTTTAAAATTTATTTTTATTTAAATATTTAAATATAAAATAATTTGTGGAAGAAATTAAATTTTAAAAATATATTAAAAAAATTTAAAAAAAAAGTTCAAAATACATCCAAAAGTTTGTGTTTTGAAAGCACAGCATCCTCAGAGGATCCATGTGCGGTGACCATATGGGGAGAATCTCCAAATTTATTGCAACCAAAAAACTATTTTTTTTTATTATTGAAACAATTGAAATATTTTTATTTTTAAAATTATCGTTACAAAACGAAATAAAGTATTTATTAAAAAATTATATCATTTTGATTAAAATTATTATGTTGTAGAATGTTTTGATAAAAATATTTTTGTTTCGATGAAAATATTCTTATTTCGATGAAAAAATATCAAATTAATTTGAAAAATAAAAAAATTGACAATTTGAAAATAAATAAAAATAACATCATATCACATTCAACACCAAATTATTATTTTTTCACAAATTATAATATCTTTATCAACTTTCTACTCTCCTCTCTCGTTCTCACGTCATTATTTTCTTTCATTATCTTTATATTAAAAAAAACTACAAAAATAATAAAAAGATAAATTGATAGACAAAGAGAAATGAATGTATTTAAAGATAAAGGAAAAATCATAGTTGACAGAAAAAGACTTAAAAATAAAAATTACAAAAGAGTTAAGAAAATAGAGAGATGGATAAAAAAAAATAATTATTATTGAATAATATTAAAATTTAAGTTAAAATTTTTACTGTATTAGTATGTTTTTTTATTATTTAATTATAAATATTAATTTAAATTAATTTTAATATAATTTTATATATTTATATCATTAATATTATATTAAAAAATTTAAAAGTAAAAAATTATTATTTAAAACTATTTAAATTATTTTTAAAAAAATCATTACTTTTCATAAAATTTTTGAAACGTTCGAACTGAAACGGTACGAAACTTAGTACCTCCACTGCATCATACTAATTTTATATACACGCGCGTTTTAGTTTCATTCACCATTCGGCTTCGCCATGATTAACTGGACTTTGCGGAAGGAGTGGAGGCCACGATATAACCTGTCATAATTTTGTTAATTTTAAATATGTTTAAAATTCATTCACTTATATTCAAATTTAAATATTAAACTAATTATTATATTGAACTTCAAAATTAATTACTTCAGCCAAAAAATAAAACTCTCAATAGTATAGTCAACAACAATAATTATTTAACGTGTCAAACATCGATTTAACAATTCAAACTAAACATTTAAACCATAAAATGAAAATCAACAACCTTTTATTTATGTATCTAAATTAGGAATTATTGATATAGGTCTTTTCATTTTTTTAAAAATAAATTTATGCTAACATATTAAAATATAATATATTAATAAAGTTTCATACAATCATACATATTCCTGCATCATGAAAAAAATAATTTGTAAAAAAATATGTAAATAAAAAATATATAAATATATTAGATATTTATATAATGAAATTCACTTATTTATATATATCTTTATGATTAATTTAATTTATGTATGTTTTAAAAATTGAATCAATATACATACCTTGGTGGCTATACTGGTAATTCAATATAAATAGGTATCACTTTCATATATTAAAAAAAAAATGTACAAATAGGGGTCCCCAAAATTTTTTTAGTATAAATAGCCCAACTTACTCGGGAACACTCCAGCAAACGCCACTTACTCGTGTGTTGCTCAAACTAAGCAAAACCCAATTCACCGCCTCACTTTCCCTTCAAATCACCGTATCATACTAATTCTCTCTCAACCTTAATCTCCCTCTGTTTTCAGCTACTAGCTAGAGGCCTTACTGTTCTTCACTTTTACAGCTCGCCGCGTCTTCATTCTCACGAGATTAAAGGTATTTTCAACTAAATATAAATGTGGGGCACTGTAAAATTTTCACTTGGTTTTCCTTTACATGAATAAAAACCTTGTTTTTCTTGTACCCTGCTTTAAAAAGACTCTGTTTTTGTCATATCTCTTTTCTTGTAGACCCTTCAATTTGTTAAATTTTCTCCTTAGTAATCTATTTGTGTTTGGTTTTACTACTTCTATAAATTAAAAATAAAAAACGCTTGCTGAACTTGGCAGGTTTGGTTTTTTATGAGTATGATGAGTATTATGGTGCCCGTGTGCAAACAAGTTCAAGCCCCATTGAATTTCCAAAAGGGACTCAGCTTGGATCCCTTCTTCCATCATCGTAAGGAGAAGGTGGTGGTTATAATGGGCGCCACCGGCTCCGGCAAGTCAAAGCTTGCCATAGACTTGGCCACCCATTTCACTCCAGCTGAGATTGTGAACTCTGACAAAATGCAAGTCTACAAAGGCCTTGACATCACCACCAACAAGGTGACAGAAGAAGAGTCTCTTGGTGTGCCGCACCATTTGATAGGCGTCGCTGATCCCAACTCCAATTTCACTTCCAATGACTTCTGCTACCATGCCTCTATGGCCATTGATTCCATTGGCAATAGGCATTGCTTGCCCATTATTGCCGGTGGTTCCAATTCCTACATCGAAGCCTTAGTGAACCATGATGCTGAATTTCGATTAAGGTACGAGTGCTGCTTCCTCTGGGTCGATGTGGCACTTCCTGTGCTCCATTCGTTCTTGTTGGAGCGAGTTGATCGCATGGTTGAGGCTGGCCAAGTTGACGAGGTTCGTCAAATATTTGACCCTTTGGCTGACTACACAAGAGGGATTAGAAGGGCTATTGGAGTTCCTGAATTGGATCGATTCCTGCGAACGGAGGATGTAGCCGATGAGAGGACCAAGAAGAGGTTTCTGGAGGCTGCCATTTCTAGGATCAAAATCAACAACTGCCAGCTTGCGAATCGTCAGCTTCAGAAGATTCATCGGCTTCATAGCTTGTGGAAGCGGAATTCGCATCGCCTTGATGCAACTGAGGCCTTCATAAAGAGTGGTGAGGAAGCAGACGAGGCGTGGGAGAATCAAGTGGTGACCAAGAGCCGAAGGATCGTGCACAAGTTCCTGTACGAGGAAAACCATGTTCCCGCCACAACTATTGTGTCTCCGAAAACTAATGTTGCTGTGCCGCCGCCTCAGGTAGCAATGGCCGCCGCAACCCATTAGAGGTAGGGCCAGAGAATCTATAGAAAGGCCGCCATTGACATGCCTCCGATAGTCCGATGACACTATGGCATTCCACGTCTTAACTTGGTTTGTTTTTTTATTTTCTTCGAGGCGATGTTGTAAAACCGAAAGTTATATTATGTAAAGAGAAAAATCTATAGACGCTACGTACGTTAGAGAGGGTTAAGTGAAAAATGTAATTTTTTACATTTTTTTTATACCCAGAATACTTAACTTTGTTCCAGAAATTAATCTATATATATATATATAACACTCTATTTATTGCTGATCTGTTTACAATATATTAACATCTTTTTTTATTTTGTGAAATATTTTATTTACTGTCACTGGAATAAAAATAAAGACAAAAACAATTTCAGGTTGAACTAAGAAGGGTTGGTAACTTGGCATTAGGCTGTTAACTACCTACATTACCCGCCCATTAATCCTCGTACTGATATTGTGTGGTGCGTGTCCATCGAACATGATAGAGTTTAGTCCCGGTGGGGGGCGTGCTGATGGGGGAGTATGGGTCCCATGAGCCACTAGGGAGTGATATTGTAACCAAGTAGAGGGAGTTGTGGTCATTTCATTTGTGCAATCTTTCTTCCTGAACATGAGCTTAATTAGCTGTACCTTTCACAGCTTGAAAGCTACGTACCTACATTGTAACATGTACTCCACTACGGATGATGCTGATGATTATATATAATTTCTGTGCGGGCATCTCTTTCATGAACTTGTGCGATCTTAATAATCACCGTCCCTGCAATCATCAGCGGGTGAGAAAAATGAAAGTGAGGAAGTGAATATATCCCTTTGATCAGTTGATGGAATCCATTGAACTCTGTATGATAACGTGTATATGCGATTCTTAGACATCTCACCAATAGAGTCAAGGGTCGTGATCAGTTAGGTGAAAATTTTAGTTTTTTTTTAAAATATTTCAAAATTTATTTTTTAAACGTTTAAGTATAATAAATATAAAAATTGTATAATATTTATGAATCGAAGGGCATCTAACATATTCTTATGCTAAGTGTTTGTGGAGAATCTTGAAAAAGAGACAATAGGGAGAGAAGTTACGATGAAAAAGGTGGGGGGCAATATGCACTATCTGCGAAGCTCTTCGTCTTGTTCATCCAACGTATAATTCCAATCCAAATATACACACATAGTTTTCCTTAATTTATACCCCCACTCACCACCTCGTATATATATATATATATATATATATATATATATATATATATATATATATATATATATATATAATATTATTTCTTTTCAAGTGATATTTTTTATTATTATTAAAAAAATTAGAAAAAAAATAGCTTGTATGGACGTGAATTAAATCAATTATTGTTGATTAGATTTTTCTTTTACTTCCCTTAGCTGTCGACCTTTTCCTTTTACTGGAGGGAAATTCGCGGCCAAAATTGATAAAGGAAATGTCAGGTATATATATATATTAAGAAATGCATTGTATGGTCAAAATCACCTTTAGTAAAGGGGGATTGCATGTCTTGGCTTTGCATCCTTTATAAATAATATAAAAGATAGAAAGAGCAATGATTTTCGCAAGGCCTTCGAAGAGAATATTGGTCCACGTCAAACACATATAGAATATATCTGCCCGAATTTGTAAGAATAAAAAAATAAGTATCTGTTCTGTTCTGTTCTGTTCTTATCAATTCACATGAAAGTGATTTATATATATTTGTAAATTTCATGACCTAGTGTATGATGGATATATATATGTACATTAATTAATATCCATCGCTATCAATCCAAGGTTATTCGGCTCCTTTTGCATGACATAGCCAGGTGAATTCTTAAGTACATGCAACATATATATATAGTATTCATTATCAATATGTATCATTATTGCTGCTTCACTGTAATACTTTCTAATAAAAAAAATATAAATTGATATTTGATTCATTTATTTATTTATTAATAATATTTAAATTATAATATATAACAAAATAATTTTTAAAAATATTATTTTTATTATATATCACGATTTAAATATTGTTGATAAATAAAAACAGTAAGTTAAATTATTTTTTTATGAAAATATATATAAATATTTCTTTTCATCTTTTGTGAGATTAATCAATTAATTTTTTTTTTTAGTGATAAACCATATAATCCTTTAACAAGGAAAAACAACCTCCCCGTACTTTACGTAGAACTAAAAAAATCATATATATATATATATATATATATTACGGTAAGAAAATCCACAAATATTAATCCCAATAATTATTTTCATATTAAAGATTCATAAAATAGTTTTTTTTAAAAGAAAAACAATTTACACTAATTAATATATAAATTAAGATGTTACAAACAAAAAATGAGTTGGATTTCATAAATGACAGATGCTTGATGGGAAAGAAAGGTGAAAGCAGAATGCATCTCAACCGGACAAGTTTCAAGCTCCTGGTTGTCATCACTATCCAGCTCTCCATATACACTGTCATGCACACATTGATTAAAAAGGTGAGGATGGTGTAGCCGGAGGGTACGGATGCCTTGCTTTTGGAGAAGTTAGAAATGGATGGAAGCTAGCTAGCTGTGAGGCTGTGCGGGTTAGATCCGAGACAAAAAAGGATAAGTCTTGCGCCACATCCAAGTGACATTCTGGTTATTATCAATCAAACCAAATTTATACTTTTCCCTAATCAGAATAAACACATGCATGCGTGAATACGTACGAAATGGGAGTTCTATGCATTTGTCCTGCTTAAACTTTCTCCTGGTTCTTCTCCGCAGGAAAGTTAAAAGTCTGATTGGGATAGGATCCAAGAATAAGCTTAATTTTGTGCGTTTCCTTCGCAAATTTTAGCAATCAAACTTTTTAAAGATAAGAGTATAAAAGATATAATCGAGTGTAGGATATTGTCCTTACTTGCTATATGAAATGGTCTTTTCAATCCGCATTCTCAATTAATAAAGAATGCTGCTGCAACTTTTCCTTGCTTTTTAAAAGTCCACCACACACTTGTCCTTCATATATATCAAGTCTTGAGCTCAATGAAAAGATCTCTTCTTGAATATTCTTCCATAAGCTACCTTCTGCTTCCCAGCTAATTGTAGTTGTAGAAAATACTAGAAGTACGTATATATTAGGAAAAGAGTATAGGTTCAAGTTGCTATATCTCATTTTGGTTCCTACGAGAAGTTAATGCAATATATATATATATATTAAGCATTACAATTTCTAGTTATATAGCCTTGTCTCTGGGCGCAGGTCCAAAAGCAGGGTGAAGCTGCATGCACATAAAAATTAATGGACGGTATAGTGCCTTCTTGATAAAAACATATATACACTTCTGCTATATATTAAAACTCTCATGAAATCATCAATATTAACCAAAATTTAAAAACGCATTGCGTGAGTTGCCAGGACAAATTAGCAACCTAACTGTATGGCAAGAGCTGCCAATTATGTCTTCATCAGCCCCTTAAACCATTAGGGCAAAGGCTCTCATGATTTCAGCGTTTGCTTATATGGGGGAGAAGGAAAAGATAATATTTAATTTAGATTTTTTATTATTTATTAAAATTAAGCATTTCCTTTTCTTTGGCTCAATCAAAAAATACCTTAATAACGTAGGCAAAGCTTGAGAGAAAGGAAATGCATGATGTTTTTTGCCACTATTATGAATATGTTTGGTAAAACAAATAAATTAACTTATAGGGTATTTGACTAACTTATAAATTTGTTTGACTAAATTAAAAATGTTTGGTAAACAAATTTATTTGAATAATTTAAACTAACTGAAGTAGCGTATAATTTATAAGTTTTTAGTTAATTTATAAGTTTTAAACTAATTTATAAATTAATTTTATTAAACATAACCTATATAAAGATAAGAACCCATTGTGTTTAGAAAAAAAACATTGTTAGAGAAAGAGAAGGAGAGTTAAGATGGAAACAAACCCTAGACGATTAATAGAGAAAGTTTTAATGCATTCGTTATTCTTAGATACGATCCTGTTATAGATTGAGTGAATGCCCAGTGAAAAAATTCATACCATGGTTTTTATCAATCTGATTGACGGGCTCCTGATTTTTTTTTCCTGGCCCAATGTAAGGTTGGATCAATACCATAGCTGGTCTCCCTATTTGATCTGAAAATGAAGAGGCCCACATCTTTCGGCCCCGGCTTCCAATCTTTATTAACTTTTAAACCGCGAGATTGGATTCAAAAGAATTAAAACATCATTTAGCATATTCTGCAAGAATCCCCTTCCCACGCTCTGAGAAAGCACGTAAATTGCACGTTCTCTCTGAGTCTCTGTTTGTTTGACACGTCATCAATCATCTCTGACTTGGACTTCTAACGATAGTTTTGATGGCCAACCAAGAAGCCAACCACTCCATCACCGAACCCGCTCTGAAATCTGAACAGTACGTGCGGTGCTACGCTGATAACTGGCCTAGGTTAGTGGCCTCTTCCAAGATCTTCATTGAGGCGTCAAGGATACATCTTCATCCCTGATAGTCAGAGCTAGATGCCCTAAATGTTTACAAATGATGGCTGAAATTTATAGGTCGTGTTAAGGAAATGAATCTTCCTTTGTCTTCTGCGACTTCTTCTTCCACGTTGTCTTCTTTATCGTCTTCTTCGTCTTCGTCAACAACGTCGTGGTTCTCGGGGATTGTTCGAGGCCGTTCCGATAGGCCAGGCAGTGTCAAAATGGGCAGTAACTCCGCCATCACGGGCACCAGTGATGCCGCCGGTCCGGTTGTTCGGAAGAATCAGTTCCGAGGGGTTCTATTCAAGTATGGTCCAAATCCTATTCAGGTCCGTTCTTTTTGCTTTGTTGATTTTCATTTTGTGAAGTGAAGATTAAGAGTTGACACTTTGGATTTGATTTTGGTGGTGGATGATTTGCTCTCTGCATTCGAATTGTAGCCTTCGGATCAATTCGATCATCTCGACATCGCATTTAGTATTAATATTAACTTACTTTGAAATGTGCGTTAACTAGAATCGTTGTTGATTGGTTTGCATCTACTTCTACATTGTCTTCAAGATCTCTAAATTTCCAAGAGAGAGAGAGAGAGACAATCTGCTGCATCAATTTCATTATATAGTCATAGCGTTTGGGATTAATGGCACAATTAGAGGATGTTTGGGCTGGCGGTTAGGCTTTAAGACAACGAAAGGAACTTTTTAGAAGCATTGTCCAATTAGAACCTTATGGGCGTAAAACATGGCATCATTTATGATGAACATGCTTATTTTCATACAAATATAAAATGAAAGTTATCCTGTTGTCTAAGGCTTCATTTTGGTAATTTCATGAAAGTAATAGAGGAGAGTAAAAACTGATAAATACTGGAAGCATTATTTTTGCTGGTGCTGAACTATTTAGTGCTTTCTATTCAACAATACTTCGCATTAGGCACCATTTATAACTATGAATATTGAGTTTATTTATAAGTGGAATGGAATATTTGTATAGGCAGCAAAATCAGTCCTGTTTGCTTTAATAGTTTGAGGATGGATATGTTCTTCATTGTCTAAACTCTAAAATGATATTAATTTGTTAATGGGAAGTGCATTAAATTAACATGTTACCCTTTCTAAAATGTTATAAGCCATGTTTCTAACTTCTTCCATATATTCTTGCAATATGACTAGTTTTATGCTTAAACTTTGATTATTTGAGGTGAAAAAAATGCGTGTAGTAAAGCTGGAGACTTTGTTTACAACAAATCTTCACCTTTGCTCTTGATATTGTTGTTATTGCTGCAATTCATTAGTATAGTGATGATAACATGTTTGTGTGTTCTTTGCCACTCATATTTGGACATTCGAATTTAAATAGGAGTTGTAGTTTTTTTCTCCTTCTTTTGGAAAGGTGCTCTGTCTCACCAAATAGTTCATCTTACATCTGGGAGGGGCCCTTGTGTTTGATCAACTTCTAGAGGCTACTCCAGAAAGTTGAGGCATAAATTTCATGTTGAGAAGAAGAATTCGAATTCCTCTTCAATCTGGTTTATCTCCCCTTTTGAACCATGTGAATTCTGAATTTAAAATGGTTATGTATGTCTGGAGACTTCAGATTTCTTTTGAAAACTGTGAAGCTTGCATTTAATGTGTTTAGTTTGTGTATTTTTTTGTTGTCAATCTCTTGTCTTGTTTTCTATAACTTGGTCTTCGTCATTAACTTTTTTCCTTTGGACTCTATTTTTCAAGTTCTCTTGTTACCCCCCCCCCCTCCGCCCAGTTTTCTTCTTTTAGTTGACTGCTTTGTGATGATTTATTTTATTTGCAGGTTGCATTTAAGACTGGTGACTACAAACAGCAAGTCATTTTTATTGGTGGATTAACGGATGGTTTTCTTGCCACAGCGTATGTTTAATATTGTATAATTCAAGCAATATTTTTGTATTCACTCAAAGTTTCTCATATTAACTGGTAAAGTCTTTAATCACTTCTTCCAAGAACCTACTTTTGACTAAATGCCACAGATATGAAGTTATGAACCTATGAAGAGTATTCATCTGACATCCGTTTTTCTTCATCTTCCTGCAGATACTTGGAACCTCTAGCAATTGCTCTGGACCGTGAGAAATGGTCACTAGTTCAATTTCTTATGACATCTTCTTATAGTGGATATGGCATCTCCAGCTTGCAACAAGTAAACATTTAGATCCTTATCCCTGATATTGCTGTAGTACTGTAAAGTTTTAAAAACAAATTCCAGTGAAAAGGATTATTCTTATTTACTCTATTCATTATAAGCCAAAAACTCTGGTCTTTATATACTTATTTTTGACATTATCACGCTGAAAAGGATATTATTATTAACTATTAAGTAAACCCTGCTAACATTCAGGTCAAGGTATATTTTTGATTTCAAAGTATTTTCCTTTTTCTTTTGAAACACTATACTTTGTGTATGTGGAAGCATAGTACTGTGGTGTGATATGTAGTTTCTTTTTTTGTAGAAATCTGTTGTATTGTACATTTATTAAATAAAAACTATAAAAGTCAACATCCATTTTTTTAAAGAAATTTTCAAAAGTAATTTATTCTAATTCTACCGTTAAATCAATGACTGGTGACCATTACCTCAAGCAACATATATTCAGAATCTAATGTTTTTACTAAACTTAGTCAGCAACTGTGATGTTTGGCAGTTCAGTAGGTAAGGCCTAAAAGATTAAAATGTCAGGTGGACTATCATTTAAAGTTTGTTTGGTATGTCGGCTGCAAATTGGCAAGTTGTTTAAACCCATTTGAGTAGCGAGGAAAATTTCAAAAGTATCCACTCAAATTCAGCCAAGAGTATGCCAATTATGACAAAGTTGATCCTGAATCCAGGACTTTATGACTCTGGAAAATTAAAATCTTAATTACAATGATTCAATTTTTCCATATATACCCTTTGGATATTGAAATATGTGAAGTTTTTGTGTGGATGAAATAGCTTAAAGAAAGCAAAATCAAATTATTGCCTACTGCCTAATGTTAATTTATTGAATGTGGCATTTTTTGGTTTTTCTTGGAGTATTAAGCAGTTTTAGCTTTAATATTATAGTGATATGCCTAAGATAACTGATTCAAATGATGGTTGGGGGGAAGCTCTTTGCTAAAACATATTTATGTTGGTTGATTGTCTTATTGGAGAAGTAATTAATAAAAAATAAAATTAATTGACATAATATTTTGACATCTGAATTTAGCCCAATAAAAAGATGCAGGTAGTTCAAATCTTTAGATTTTTTCTCTCCCCCTCCCCCCTTTTGGAGATATAGCAGATTCTCAACTTTTGATGGCTATTTTCTACAGTATTCTATTGTAATTCTCAGGAGAGTTTATCTAGAAAGTGCGATGTGAATATTTCCATCTTATTGATGAGGTTAATGTATTTATGCATGAAATTTTAAGATATCTTGTTGAATTCATGTTGAAGGATGCTAAGGAGCTGGATCAGCTGATAAATTATTTAATTAACAAAGAAGATTCTGAAGGTGTGGTACTACTTGGGCATAGTACTGGCTGTCAGGTTATTAATAATTGCATTTAAATCCTGAACCATACTTTGCTCTCACTTTGCTCCATGTAACTGGCATTTTCTGAGGAAATGTAATAAACTTTCCTCTTATTTGGACATGTTATCTAGGATATTGTGCATTACATGCAAACAAATGCTGCATGTTCCCGAGCTGTCCGTGCTGCCATCTTACAGGTACTTGCCTGTTGATAATAAATCACATCTTAACTTTTTTTTTTCTTCACAGAAGTTCCTTTCTGCTGCATGTCTTCTCTGAAATGTAGGTCCTATTTTAATGTTTTATGATTATTTTACTTATATGAACCTTTGACGGTTGTAAGGCAAGGCTAAGCATGTTTCAGTTGCACCCAAAATTAGTTTTGCTAGCCACAAAGCCATGGTTTTGTGTTGTTTGGGGAATGAAATTCAGAGTTGCTTTTGTGCCTCGGAAGATGCCCACTTATTTTTGAGAACCACTCCAAATGTACTTTTGGAGTCCCAATATTGAATATGGCCCCCAGAAGTAGAGTTAAGTCAATTAACCTTTTTCTTTCCTTTTGGAGTTGAAAATTAATTCTGGACTCCCAAAGTAATTTGGGTAGTTACCTAAACAAGCTCTTTAACCTAGTCCATTTTTTGCACGAGACTGGGTCAGTTCACCTGATTTGAGTTGCTATTCTTTACTTAGTAAGGATACTTTTAGACGGCCACAGGAAATGTATTATTTTGCAGGTGTCACAGTATTTTGACTTTTGAGGCTAGAATCTGGCAGAATAGCCTGGTCGGCCGTCGAATTAGCTTTCCCTTTTTTCCTGAAACCTATAAGAATATTGAATCACTTGCTGGTGAATTAATAATATATGGTCTGTACAGCAATATAACTCTTCCTTAATCAATCCAAAACCTCTGATACTTAATGGTAAAATTGTGATAAAATTTTTCTGAAGTATACAAATGGTTATCATACATAGAGCATGGCAGAGATAAAATCTGAAACAAAAAAAAAAATACATAAAATGGAACTGTAATTCAATAAGCATATAGTTCTATGGTTTTGAAATATTAACTAATATGTGAACCTAAATGATTGTTGTAATGATAATAATTGTTCTGTCTTGCTATTGTCTCTGTTCTCTCACTGAAAGCTTTTCTTGTTATGCCAATAACAACTGTCAGGCTCCAGTTAGTGATAGGGAATATCGAGCTACTCTGCCTGAGACAGCTTCTATGATTGACTTAGCTGCTAATATGATAAGAGACAGGCGAGGTTCTGAGTTCATGCCGAGGGAAGCAGATCCTTGTGGCCCAATAACTGCCTACAGGTGAGTTTACATTAATGTTGTAGGAACACCACAAATACTGATAAGCCTCAATATGAGCTAATAGGCTTGTGAATAAATTCCAAAGATGCATAATTCAAAATTTGTATTGGCAATTAATGGATGTTTTTCAATTATGCTTCTTTGGAATTTATTCACAAGCCTATTAGCTCATATCGAGGCTTATCAGTATTTGTGCTGATACAAATATTGCTCTTACAAAGAATAGGCTTTTGCTCTTCAATAAGCAGTCCTCTGTGCTAGTCTAAGCATAGGCAAAATTTAACATAAAAATGCCTAATATTTCACAACTATGAGTCATTTTCTGTTCATTTTGGTCTCTGAGTTATTTGATACTGATAGTTGAAACAAATTTACTTTTGTGAGTTGATTCCTTCAAAGAATGCTGTTGGTAGAGCCCACACATTCCTCAGGTCTTCTTGTGAGGTGATAAAGACTTAAGTGGTCCTTGGTTTTATCCAAAAATGTTTCATTTGAATTTTTTTTTCAAACTTATGAAGTGTAAGTTTTGATTTTATATAAACAGAAATAAAGTCAGCCTTATCTCAACTTAAGTGGGTATATGGGTATGGGGATTCTGGGATGGGCATTAAAAATTTTACCCTCTTAGGTTTGGGGTGGGCATGGTTTTTTGGTGATAGGGACTAAGTCCTGTGTCCCATGGCCATCCCTACTTTTCTTTTCTCTCCTTTCTCCCTCCTTTCCCCCCTCCTTCCGCCCTCTTCCTCTCCTTAGTTGGTCATGTCACTTGTATGACATGTTAATGCATAAGAAATATCACTGTCGTGTAAAGTTAAGACACTGAGGTGGTATTTGGTACATAGGTATTCTAATTTTCCATGTACTTGGAAACATATGTAAAAAATTTGAGCATGGTTTATATAAAAAAATCACAATTTTTTCTATATTATTTAAGTTATATACATCACATTAATTATAAAGTTTTCATCTTTTTATATTCAAACATTTTAAAGATAGATTTCCAAGTACATGGGAAACTAAAATCCCCATGTACTAAAAACCACCTCAATGAATGCCGTATAAAAGGTCTTTGTCTTTTGAAGCTATTGCTCCCTTCATATTAAAACCAACTACCTATGCAGGTATCACTCCCTTTGTTCATATAATGGTGATGATGACTTGTTCAGTTCCGACCTGAGTGACGATCAATTGAGATTGAGACTGGGGCATATGTCTAGCACACATTGCCAGGTAAGCATATCTCTCTGACATGACTTTTTGTTATCTTTTTTGTTTGAGTGCTTAGTTGTTTAGATCCTGAAATTATACAGCCTTGACTTAAAGTTTAACGTTGGCTGAAGTCATTTGCTGAAATCTAGTCAAGTGCTAGTTGTTGACATTGAATATCACCTTTCTTAGTTCCCTCTATATAGAAGGGATACGAAATTTTTCTTTTGAAACTTTAGTTTACAGTTGAAAGGCATAGATGGAAGGTAAAAAAATTTTCACTATCAACTCATCAATGGCGGCCCGCTTTACTGACCTGAATGTATGTCAGTGTTGGTATAATAAAAGAAATTCTTATCCTGATTTTGAGAGAGTGAGTAGGAGAATTGGATTATTTGGTGAAGAGGAAGTTAATCTTTTTGATATGCCATGATTTTTTGCAGGTTATATTTTCAATGGCTGATGAATATGTGCCGGAATATGTTGACAAGAAAGCACTGGTTGAGCGGTAAAATCTCTACACCTATCTGGTGCCAATCTTTTTATTGTCTCTTTGTTCTCGCAATAACCCCCAGGTCAGAGAAAGGACAATACTGAGTTTGTAGTTATAGTTTATTTCAAGATGCGTCCTGTGAGTGGTCGGGGGAAGGGGGGTTGTGATAGAGGAACGATATATATGAGTATAGGTCATATGTTCACGCGGTGCATTATGAAAAATGCAGATTATGCAGAGCTATGGGAGGTGCAGAGAAAGTAGAGATTGAACATGGGAATCACTCCCTCTCTAACAGAGTTGAAGAGGTTGTCCAGGCTATTATTGATTTCCTAAAAAGAGAGGGACCAAAAGGCTGGGATGACCCGTGGAGTTGATGTGTTTCCTTACTTGCTATTTTTTACTGACTTTTTTGTTGTTATTGCAATTTTAATTCTTCTAGTCAATCTTATTTAATCTTTCATTTTTCTCCCATATATCTGTTGAGGCTTTTTTAATGGTTTTTTTATTTTATTTTGAGGGGTTGCTATTTTCAGCGTTATCTTTGTTAATAGATGTCAATATTTTATTTTTAATTTTCTTTTAAGAAAAACAGTGTATCTCTCTTGGATCTAATTTATTCTACAAAAGAATTTTTGCTGCATTGTACTCCCCTTCCCCTGCCCTCCAGGTGGAAGAACTCATTTTGGTTGGTTGTGCTTTTAGAATTTACACTGGGATTGTGTGCTTATTCGGGGTAATTAGAGCGCTCTGGAATTGAAGCTCGTATCCTAATCTCAACCTCACAAGTCACAGCCACCCATTGCATCGCCAGCTGTTCCCACGTGAATAGGCATAATTGCATTGCTTGCTTGCATGCCCCACCACCAGTTCCCTGGGGTGGATTGCATTGCTATTTAAAAAAGAAAGGTATAAGATAATATGAAGTTGTGAAAATTATGAAGTAGAAAAGTTATACGACTAATATTTCGCCACATGTAAAATGAAAGTCACGATCAGGACTCCTGGCCTATTTTCGATTTTCCAGCAATGCACTTTTGTTTGTGTCCGGTTTATTTTAAATGCATAGAAGCATCCAAGTCCTTGCCGTAACGTATCATAAGGCGAGAAACTGAAGTCGAGTGTGCTTTAGTGGCTGCAACTTTTGATTTACTTCACGCGTAAGCCTGTTTCTTTCTAACTACTATCTTCCTCGATCTGATGGTTTAGGTGCGATTGGGTAAGCAGCAACTATGGAACCAGAACTTTGAACCAATGGAAAGTTAGATGCATGTAAAAGAAATTGGTACGATTTGTTTGAGGGAAAATGAAAGAGAGCAAAGAAAATAGAAGGAACGAGAATGGAGAGTTAATGTTCTATAACACGTGCAAATGTTAAGAGCTGTACCCAAAACAGAGAGCTTGTTATTATTATAGTAATACCACCCATTTGCTGAGTTTTTGGATTCCATAAAACTGGAGCGGTGAGTAATGATGTATGAGTATGAGGAAGAAAGTACAGCTCATTCACATGAATACGATGCCAATCACGTGATCCAATGTGCCAAACAAGCAGTAGAACATAACTAAATCCGATATGGTATGGTCATTGAAGTAAGGTAATGGTTCCTTATTTATGGATTTTTATTTTCATTGCTCGAATTTATAAGAATTGATGAGGGGATCCAGAGAGGACAGTTAGAGATGTCCTTCGAGATGAATACATCAAACAAGAAGAACAGAGTGTGATTATTTTGAATTGCGGCTTGAAATATTCTTATACTAATACACTGTACACCTATTCATGCTTGAAACTTCGCAAAATTGAAATTAACAAGACGACGATGACTAAGACGGAGCAGAAAAGAATGTCAATTTCTAGACAGACACTTGGGACTACTCACGTGCCACCATGCATGCACTCTCAATCATTTATCGTTCATCACCGACGCTTGTTCAAAATCCAAATTTCAAAATCTAACCAATCCCGTGTAGGTGCGGTGCGGTGCTGTTTTCATTGGTCACACTGTCTTTCTGATAACATCCAAAGCCCACTCTCCTCCATTTCAAATTTGATTTCTAAATTTAGTTTAATATCATTAATCAGAGGTGTTGCATGATTCTCTTTGTATAAAATTTAAAAATATTCCATGATGCTTTTGATATTTTAGTTAGTGGATAATAATATTATTGATTGATAAATTACTATTAGATAAATCTCACGTAATTTAATAATAAGTAATTTCTGCTAAATACTTCAGAAAAAGTCAACATTAATTAACTTCATAAAGTCACGGCTGTAATCAAATCCTAATTTCAAAAAAAAAAAAAAATTAATACCTATTTTTGAGTCTCAATTCCAATGATTGACACTTCTCTTCTTTTTATTTTTAGATAATTTCTCAAATCTACAAAGATTTTCGTCTGCAACAATGTTCAAAACCTTTACTTTTTCTCCTGGGCTAGGACTCCTTTCAAGAAGCGAACATCCGTGTTTCATGGTGGCCCTGCGATTCTAATATTCTATTTATCCGCTTCTTCTATCAAGTATCTGACATCCACCAATACCTAGTGAAAATCTCCACAGCATTTTGTTTTTTTTTTCTTTGTTGCTTCTCCTCGATTTTCCATCAAAATATTGTTTTTTTCTCGACAAAATCGACATTTGTGCTCAAAAGTTAACAACTTTTTGGTATTTGGTTTCCGCTTTTTTGGATATCGTGGCGTGGTTTTGTTTGTTGCCGTTCCGCCGGAGATGATTGTTATTACGCCGCCGGCGAAGCACTGGACATTCTGGTACAGTCCAATGCGCTATTGGCGTGTTGCGTTGCTGACGGCCTTGGCTTTCCTTGGGATGGTCATGGTTTGGAGCATTGATGGCGGCATTGTTAACAACTACATTGGTGCTCGCAAAATTCGTCGACACTGGGTTCGGCCTCCTAATCTGACTCATTCCCATCAAAATTTAACTTCTATTTCCCGACATATTCCAGTTGATTTGAACCAAACCCAACCAAATTCAACCCATACAGTGACTCTGTCTGGACACGATGAACCAGTTTCTGCCAAGAAATCCAGTTGGGTGCCTGATAAACTTGATAAGAACCCAATACAGAATGTAGTTCGAGGAAGTTCTAGATGGATTTCGAGTGAATTTGAGCCCAACTTTACTTCAAAAATTCTAGCTCGATGGTTAGCCCCTGGAGGAGAACCTTGTAAAGATTCTCGGACTGTGGGAATTGCTATTCCGGGTTTGGATGGTGGGAAAGTGATTGAGCTATCAGCTGGAGATGTACATGAATTTAGTTTCCAAGCATTGGATGATTCAGGGAAAGCTCGCTGTTTAGGTGGAGATTACTTTGAGGCTGATATTTCAGGGGAATCATGGAAGTCTCGGCCTTTGG
Organism: Gleditsia sinensis; assembly: GCA_037074535.1. Lineage (NCBI taxonomy): Eukaryota > Viridiplantae > Streptophyta > Magnoliopsida > Fabales > Fabaceae > Gleditsia > Gleditsia sinensis. The sequence continues at coordinate 84,681,376 of CM073463.1, forward strand.
TGAAAGATTTCAGTAATGGGTCTTACTCGATTTCTCTTCAAGTCCATCCAGATTTCGATGGGTTTTACAATCTCACTATAATTCTGCTTTATAGACACTTTGAAGGCCTAAAATACACCCCTTGGAAATTTGTATATGATCGAGTGCTTCGCCATATAACAATCAGATTTTACAAAAGCAGGGCTCGGTTACCAGAACTCCAGACTTGCAAAGCTTCTGATTTTAGCCGAGATGTGTGGTGTGGAAGGTGGACGAGACATGGCAAGAACGATGACTGCCTATTAGGTCATGATGGTAGGTACCGATGCTTAGCACCAGAATTCCCTTGCAAAGCTCCATGGTGTGATGGTTCTTTGGGAGTTCTGGAGAGTAATGGTTGGGTCTACTCCACCCACTGCTCATTCAAGATATTTTCAGCTGATCCTGCTTGGAATTGCTTGAAGAATCGATGGCTTTTCTTTTGGGGTGATTCAAATCACGTTGACACAATACGTAACATGCTTAATTTCATTCTAGATTTGCCTCAAATACGTGAGGTCCCAAGACGATTTGATATGAACTTCTCAAATCCAAAAGACCCATCTCAAACAGTTAGAATCACAAGCATCTTCAATGGGCATTGGAATGGAACACAAAACTATGAGGGACTCAATTCTCTGAGAGACGAAGGGTTTCAAAATCTGCTGAAGAAATACTTCTCAGAAGACAGGGTCCCAGACACCATGATCATGAACTCGGGCTTGCATGACGGTGTCCACTGGCCTAATGTCAGAGCATTTTCTGGTGGAGCAGACTATGCAGTATCATTCTGGGCAGATGTTATGAAGACTGTGAAGCAAAGGGGTTTGACATGGCCAAAAGTCTTTTACAGGACCACAGTTGCTACTGCTGGGTATGCAAGATCATTGGCTTTTAATCCAAACAAGATGGAGGTGTTCAATGGAGTATTGATGGAGAAATTGAAGCAAGCGGGGATTATATCTGGGGTGGTTGACGGCTTTGATATGACATTTCCGTGGCATTTTGATAATCGGTGCAACGATGGAGTTCACTATGGAAGAGCTCCATCAAGGATGAAGTGGCGAGATGGCCTCCTTGGGCATCAATATTTTGTGGACCTCATGTTAGCTCATGTTCTGCTCAATGCCATTTGTACAAGATAGCCATGCAATTTCAGTTTGATAGAATTCTCGATTGTTCATAGATTTTTCAGCATTTTATCTGTATAGGAGGAGGTTGCTCCACTTGTAGATTTGCCGAGGATTTTGAATCCCACAAAACATATTAGTATTGATAATCAATATCAGAGTTGCGGAATATAATTTATTTTTGGCCAAAGCCGGAAACATTAATTTAATATAAATTATTATTGAGTTAATTTTTTTTATTAACGTCACATTAAATATTAATACATAACAAAATAATATTAAAAATATTGATACAATTAATTAAATTTATTATATTAATATTGATAAAAAAAATTAATTATATTAATAGTGCATTTATTAATAATATATCTAATATTTGACAATAAATTTTTCATGCATTTTAAAATTTTTCTTTTTTAATATAATTTAATTTGTATTAATATAGACTGAATTTATATATATAGAGAGAGACACGAATCAAAGCGAGTTCAAGTTAAGTTTTTCACAATTTGATTCAAAAAGTTTTCAGCCCAAATTGTATACAGTTTTTTCTTCTTCCTTTTTTATTTTATTTAAATGGACTCATAGTGCAAGCAAATTTCAAAAAATAAAAAGAATAAAAAGCAAATTACAATCGTAATTCGTAACTAGCGACAAACACTACTGTATTAGCCCAAAGAAACCTCTTCCTCTAAAAAAAAAAAAATGCGTTCATTTATAATTTCTCTGTGGAATCCAATTTTAAAATCATATTTCATTTCCCCGGAAAACGATAGAAGGGAGACAGGGATAGTATAGGCCGAGAAGAAGAGTTTGAAGGTCTCTGAATCTGATTGATGGAGTGAGAATACCCCGCTGCATTTGATTATCGATCAAATTCAAATCTGGCAAATCTTGGGGGATTGAGAGCTCGCTTATCTTTGAAGCAACCAACATCTGACTACAACGACGACGAGGAGTGCAGGCCTTGGCGCCGCAGGATAACCATGGCTTTCACCTGGGCCTCTGCTCTCAGGATCACTCTTACGCTTCTTTTTCTTGGCGCTATTGTTGCAGCTTGTTTTACTCTCCCAATTGAAAAGGTTTTTTTTTTTTTTTTTTTGTTGCGCCTCTGCCCAGTTTACCTTAAATTCCACTTCTGGGTTGCTCAAATTTTCTTTCTTCTTTTTATTCGCTCTCCAGAAATTTTCCTTCAGTTGATATGACTCGCTTAAAATAATTTCTTGATCACTCAATTGTCTTTGCGGGTTCCTATTCTAGTAATGGTTCTTTTTAGTTGAAGTAGGCTTTAATATCTATCCTTAGAATTGGACCATCCTCTGATGGCTGTGGTGTACGAGCTTGGAAGATTTGTTAGGTCGTATTTACATACAGGAATTTCAGCCAATGGATCTAACGTAATGTGAGTAGCATATGATGGTCCATTATAGTAACAAAAGACTAGTGATCATTGGAGTGGAGACAAATTCTTTAAATTCGGTGAACAAATTAAGTATCAATTGAAATGGTTTTGAATCCTCATAGTATTATTATAATAATAGAGTGTAAGCTATCTCATGAACTTCGTTAACGTCAAAAAGATAAAAATTTCAGTACGTCATGACATAGTTCAACCATTTTTCCAGAGAAAATCCCCTTTCTCAAATTCATGCGTTCAAACAGCAATGCCACTTTTGTATGTATAGTCGATTATTCTTCATTGCAAGCATTGCCTTGGGATTTCCATCCCTGAAAGGTTACAGAAACATTCTGGTTTAGAGTTTTTTTTTTTTTTAATATTCTTACGTTTATTGCAGATGCTGAAGGACTTCTTAGTATGGGTTGATCATGACCTTGGGCCCTGGGGTCCACTTGTCCTGTAAGTCAATTTTAACTTTCGACCCCTTTTGTTTCCTCCTTTTAAATATCTTTCTTGGATTCTCCGAATGCCATAATTGTGAAACTTGTACCAATTCGTGTAATCACTTTATTTTAAATTACAATTTAGGAAGGTAATTTTCGAATAGGAAATAGTCAGGTCACAAGGAGCTTAGTCAAAAGATTTGTTGCTAGAGCTGATGTTTCGTCCTGGCTGAGAGAGAAGCTAACAAAAGTCTAACATCAATTAAACTTTGAGGTATTGTTGAGAAAACCAACCTGCTTGATGTGTATCAAGCAGACCAAACTACCTATGTGAAGTGTAACTTGATTAATGTTTTATCTTACTTTTTGTTAAGAATAACAATTTGATTTATGTTTGCTTTGGAGCTATCCCTTTCATCCAAGCCTGTGTTGAAAACAGCTTATGAATTTAGGATCATATGGGGGTACATAAAGTTTCGTTATATGTAAGGTCATCTAAGTAGGACTTCAGTATCCTTTGGATGCCTTAAGAAATTCTATTACTTTGCTATATGCTTGAAGTAATATTATAGTCTTTTGTTAAGATTTAGCAGTCCTATGATCATGAGATCCCTATGTTATGTAAACACTTTAAGAAACTTACTAAATTTACTGATTATATAATTTAATACATAATTCGTCTGCTTTTGTTGTCTGATAAATTTTGTCTCATTCATGATGCAATGGAAAAGAATAAATTTACGTATACTAGTTGGCATATTTTAGAATTTGTGAACGCATGTTTAAGTCAGTAGTTTGGATAATGATTGGCTTCAATGCATGAATTTGTGAACGCATGTTTATTTGGTGATTTTCAGGGCTGTTGCTTACATACCTTTGACTGTCTTGGCAGTTCCAGCTTCAGTACTTACTGTAAGAGTCATTGATGCCCTAGCTTCTTGCAGACCTTATTAAATTTCTAGTGGAAAATTTTTGTATCCTCTAGTGCCAGCATAATAATTGTATGTATTGTTGCTTAGAGTTGTTCTTTAAAAGCATTGCTAGATATATGTGATCATCACCCTTAGGTATTTGTAATTTTCTAAATTGAACTTACCATGGGCCACTATGTTACCTATATTAATTCGAAAAACTTGGTGACACTGTTGCATTATGCCATTGTAAAATTTAACCACAGATTATCTTTGTTTATCTTATGCTTGATGTTAGTGACTTTGAATACCTTAATCACTTCTTAAATGATTCATTTGTAATTTCCGGTAGCTTTTGCTTTATAAATATTCCATTCATGTCTTCCAGCATCTTTGTGTGTGCTGGAGAAGCATCAATTGACTATATAGTAGTTACCCAACGATTTTGGAGTCGTAGATTTGACTAAGGTATCGTTTGGTTGGTGGCGAAAAAAGGAATGGAAATGAATAGAAAAGAATAGAAAAGAGAATTGAGAATGGAATAGAATGGAATGAAATGTTGTAAAAAAAATTATGTTTGGTATGCAATGGAATAGAATGGAATGGAAAGTTGACAAAAAGACAGAAATACCCTTAAAATATAAAAATAATAAAATAAAAATAAAAATGAAAATGAAAAATATTAATAAAATTGAAAAATAATTTAAATATTATTTTTTATTTTATTTATCAATAATAAACAGCTTATAATTTACGAAAAAAATAATACGTATTTTTTTTATTCTTCCTTTTAATTTTTAAATATTTTGAAAATTGTATTTTTGATTGTTTATTATTTATGAATCTCTTTAAGCCACAAAAAATTCTCTACAAATTTTTTAAATTTATTTATTATTTTTTTAAATACTTTTATTGTCTCTCTAATGAAAAATATTTTGATTTTTCTAAAAATAAATAAATTTTTTGTTTTACATGATAACACAAAAATTATTATAATTTTTGAGTCCTTTTATATAAATTTTAAATTAATTATATTCATATAAAAAAAATAGAGTTAAGCAAGAATAATTTTTGAAAAAAAAGTCAAATAATCATATAATAATAATATTGAGACTAGAATAATAACTTATGGTCTGAATTTCGCATGATCACTCATTATTGATTGATAAACAACAAATATGATCATAAATTATCTATCACAATTAATAACAAATTACAGATATTATTAACAAAGTATATGAAATGTGTTAAAGAACAAGTTCAGGATACACATTTTATCCTAACCCAGATGATTTCTTTGACTCCAGTCATAACTGCTACATCGTAAAATTAAAATTAAAATGACAATAAATTAGCAGCCACTGAAACCTCAGCCACCTATCCTTTCAAAATCAAAGGCATTGTCTTTATTCTATTTCTCGCTATCCACCAATGCAATTACTCCCTACACAGTATTAAAGAAAATTATTAAGAATCACAAACACATTACAAATTCAAATGCAAACAAATTAGGTATCATACACTGAACATTGTCTCTTGCACAAATGAAAAGTTTCACCACTAATTATATTCAAATAACTTTATTTTTTCATATTTCATCGTTAGTCATGAATAATCTAACCAAATGGCATTGATGTCAACAGTTTTCAATCAATAATTTCAATAAACTTGGATTTTCTTCCAGATTGGTATTGCTGATCATTAACCTCACATGGTCACAATCAAACTTCATAAACAGTAGCATGCAACCTCAACCATATAACCATAAGAAATCCTAGCACATAAAATGACAAAAACAATAAAGGAGTTGTTTCTGGTTCATTCCAATTGTTTCTTGATGTTTAGAGTTTATATTTCGATATGGTAACAACTAAATCATGCCAATGTGGAATACACATTTTAGCAAAATATTCCAATAATAACCAAATGTTACATAACTCATAGCTAAGTAAAAGTGTAAAACAAAATATCCAATAAAAAACTATGGAAATAAATAAACTTAAGGTAGCCATATTAAAAACTAATATGCTTAAAGACTATAGGATTGGCTGCTATGAAGGAAAAATCAGGTTTATTCAACTTTAGTGCTATCATGGTTTCTATCAGTTTTTAGATCTTTCATGCACATGAATCGGAACCCTGGTATTTATAAATTTGTTGAATTTGTTTTATTTATATCTCATAATGGTGAGGTTTGTTTTAAGCATTGGCGCACAATAGCATACTTTATCACATTACTGATCTTTTTGTTACAACCATCCTGAACCCAAACAAAAAACTCGGAAAAAAAACTTACCTTCTTTTATTCCAACAACAAATAAAATAATAAAGGCATAGGAACGTTCTCTTTTTTGTTTTCAATTTTTGTCACTATATGTGTAATAACCTCCCTGATCTGTTGACACCATGTTAGCTTTTCTTTTGCTTGATAATTTTTGGGTAGCTTACACACGGCCTTGATTTCTTAAATGCTCAGTATCGAAGTCAATGGCTCTCTCTCTGCTTCTTGCTTCCACCAAATTGTTTGTGTTTCTTCTATATGAAAGTGATTGAGAATAATCTCTCTCTCTTTCTGCCTGTGTGTGTAAACTTATTCCAAATGACTCATTATTCATTTCTAAACACAGAAAGCTCTTAAAAGAACAATCCACAAATCCACTTGCCTTTGGGTCCTTCAGTGGATATCTAAGATCTAGTATATACTATTTTATGGTTATTTATTGGATTGTAGGCAAAGTTTCGAATTGGTCTAATTCTTGGAAATTACCAAACTTTGTAGTCAAATATATCCAACGTGTACGGATATTATCAAAGGATATTGACCAAGAAATGCAGATTAGAGGAAAACCAGAAAATTTGAAGACCAGGAAAGCCAGAGCAAAAAGCAGAAAATAATCCAGAAAAATGCAGAAACAGTTGAAGCTCAGGAAATACAGATAAAGATGCAGAGAAAAACCCAAAAAAAACTGAAGATCAAGGAACGCAGTGCTAACCAGAAATGCAGATGAAGATGCAGAGGGAACCCAACAAATTGCAGCGATAAAGAGACAAAACGCAGAAAATTTTCAAGCAGGAAATGCTAACTTGTGCGCAGAGGAGAACGCAGATCGGGACACACGCGAATCCAAGCAGCAATCCTTGAACTAGCTGAGCAGAAAGCCGAGAGAGAGAGAGACAGATCGAAGCAAGAAGGCCGAGAGAGGGAGAGAGGGAGGCTGGAGGAAAAAGTTGGAGAAAAATTCTGGAGGCTGAGATTACGCGAAAGTGGTGAGAGAGACAAAACAAAAAGGAGAGTAAAGGGGTGTTTGAGTCTTTTTAGATAAATTTCACGCCATTCCGTCTGTTTCCTTCGCTTTTTAAAGGTAATATGCATTCCCTTGGATAAACGAATCACGATTCCATGACTTTAGATAGTCTGTCAACCAAACGTGGCAGTCGATGGAATGGGGATCCAGATTCCCATTCCATCGCCTTATCTCTGGCTACCAAACGGAGCCTAAGGGATGCATTTTTCTTTTACTCTAAACAGTGGAAATTTGATGTCTGATTCAAAAGGATTAACAATAGGTAAGAATAATGTAAGATTGAGAAAGCATATGTCAAGCTGAGAAAAAAGTATACATGCACACAACAAAGACAGAAACTTGATACCTTGTTCTGTAGTCATTAATAATGTAACTCACTTGTTTGTAACAATTATTTTTTACGGAAACAGAGAAATATTCATTAAGACGAAGAAGAAAAGTACAAAAAAGGAGGATAAGAACACTCTTAACAATTAATATTATAAAGTTTGGTGCTAGTATTCCTTCCCATTCATGAGTAGAATACTTGCAATGTATAATATTTAATTGGTTGTTTATTCAAGCATCCTTTTGATGAATTTTCTTGCATAGTTTTGCTCGATAGAACTTAGTGCCCCTTTAACCTTTACTGTGAGTGAGAGTGGTCTAGGAATGGCTGCATATAGCAAGGAAACAGAGATGCATTTACATGCCTTTATAATTGATGGAGACCTAAGCAAGTGGAGGGAACCTACCCTTAAAAAGGGGCTTATAAGGGGAAAGAACCCCACCCCTTAAGTTCCGTATAAATTGCCCTTGGCTTCCTTATGTGAGACTCCATCAATTATTCTGATTTGACAGAACATTGTTAGCATGACCTATGATAACCTGATATTCTTAGTTAAAAGTAAGTATTTAATTTTCTAGTGTTGGTGGCTGATCTGTGTAATTCTTTAAAAGTGGTTTTATATTTTATTGAAGTTAGCTTTAGGTTTTATCCCCACCTAGTTGGGAAAGGCTTAGTTGTTGTTTGATTGTTTGTTTATTTAGCTTTAGGTTTTATGCTACTTATTTGCACCCTGGGGATGACGTGTTTTGTCATTGCTCATTTCAGTCTTTCATGGTTAACTAAAAGTTTGTGATATTGTGGTATTCAGTTTTACTTCTCTGCTTCTCTTCCTCTCCATGTTTTTATTTTCTCTCTCTTTTAAATACCTGCTAGAGAAGAAAAGCATCACTAAAATAATTTAATCAAATCATCTTACTTGATAGTCCATTTTCAGCTTGGTGGCGGTTATCTTTTTGGGCTTCCTGTGGGCTTTGTTGCTGACTCCATTGGTGCAACTGTTGGTGCAGGAGCTGCATTTCTTCTCGGTAGAACAGTAAGTTTTCTCAGGTTTTCCACTTTTAAGTAGTTGAAACATAAACAGAATGTTTGGTACACTACTGGCTTCTGAATAATTAATTGATATTAGGTTTTTCTTTGCAAGTATAGGATGCTCATTCTTTCTTGCCTTTCTTCATGTACTTCATCTGGGCTGCATTTTGTTCTGTGTTTCTATATTGTGAAGTGCACTTTTTTGTTCCCAATAAGGTTATTTATTCATTTCTTTGTCAATATGTTCAGGTTGGGAAATCATTTGTTGTTTCTAGGTTGAAGGATTATCCACAGTTCAGATCAGTGGCAATTGCAATTCGGAGATCTGGCTTTAAGGTTTGTATACTTCATATTGGTTAATACTTAATACTGTTTTGAATTCTTGAATCTTTTTGACACGTACTGTCTCATGTTCCTCTTCTTTTTACCTTGTTTGTCTTTATGGATTCCTGTTTCCAATTCACAGCTCAGGGTGGTGTGAGTGGGTTATGAAATTATGTTTACTGTAACATGCCTTTCATTGTAATATATAAAAGTAGTTTCATTGGATCGCCACTTAAAAGAAACAAGAAAGCTACTCTCTGATTAAAAGTCATATTGGAACATTGATTACTATTAATGAGGTTTACTGGACCAGAAATACTGTCATATCCATGTTTCTTTAGGGGTAGCAGCTCACATGCAGTGATATGATCTGCTTAGTTCTGTCCCCTTTATCTGGGGCCTATGCACAGAACAATACTTTTCAATTCATAAATCTTGATTAGAGTTATTGGAACTATAAATGTATTGGTATCAGTAATAAGGATATTTTTGGGGAGTAACATCCATCTGAAGTACCACATACCAACCTTCGTCATACTCAGTTACTTGGTTTGGGTATTCTTATGTATTTCCTCTGTGTTTGTAAGCTATATTTCCCTGTTACTCAGTAGGTGGTTAATTACATGACAATTACTAATTATTACCCAAGAAGGCTATTATTCAGATAGATCTTTGCTTACAACTGGTTTCATTGGTGTTTCTTTCTGTTGTTATTTTTCAACTGAATATCTAACATGTTTTGAATTTCGTTATCTGTCTTCACAGATTGTGTTACTGCTTCGGCTTGTTCCATTACTACCATTTAATATGTTAAATTACCTCCTGTCTGTGACTCCTGTTTCACTAGTGGAATATATGTTGGCTTCCTGGTTAGGAATGATGGTACCTTCTTTAACCTTGATATGTTGTCTGTTGTCATGCTTTACAACTCTCAAAATTGTGGGGTGCTAATTTGGTTTCTTGTAAATACCTCCAACATTGTCACTGTTGCAGCCAATAACTCTGGCTCTGGTATATGTCGGAACAACTCTCAAAGATCTATCGGATGTAACTCATGGTTGGAGTGAGTTTTCAAAGACTCGCTGGGTAAGAGATGACATGCGAATTATTTATTCCTTTTGTGAATGATGAGCCTTCTATGGGCTTGTTGTCTTTAGTGACTTACTGAATGCTCTGTCTATTTTTATTGATGGGCATCCAAGATACCTTGAGGGAGAGCAATTTATTAATTTTCTTGCCTAGATCAAATAATGTGCTCATATATTTATTTTCAAAAGATATAACAATTAACAAATGTTTCCTTCTCTTTTGGAAACAGGCATTTATTATTTTCGGCCTAGTAATATCTGGTAAGTTAAAACTGTTTTTACAGTTATTAATGTATAGTGAAAACTTTTTTTTCTTTTTTTGGGGATAAAATGTTGTGTTTAAAGGGAGCTGGCTTTGTGGTTTGTCAGAAGATGTTATTTGCCGCTCTAACTGAGTGAGTTATTTTTTATTATGCGCAGTGGTTCTGATGATATGTGTTACTAAAGTTGCCAAGTCTGCTTTAGAAAAAGCTTTGGCTGAAAATGAAGATATAGATGACACTTCTTCCTCGCCAGAGTTACCAATTGTTGCTGATTCACATACAGTAGATCTCAACCAGCCTCTCATAATCAAGATAGACAATCATGAAAAGTAAATTATAATTTGTGTAAATTCTTCCTCCAAGGCTATGTTCTTAAGTTAATGCTTAAGCAGTTGCTGCTTGCTTCTATTTATTTGTTAATTGTGATGTGTATAGTCCCAATATTAGATATCTAGTTTCTGACAGAAATGATTAATCCTACAAAAATTATTAGAATATTGAATTCGCATTTTCGTCTTAATGGCAGAAAGTTCGTATATGAACTTTTTTGTATTTTTTATTCCGGATTCTAATTTTATGTTGCCTTTTTATTATTATGATTATTTAATAAACAGTGGAGAAACAAAAGCCCCAAACAGAACACAAGAACTTAAGGCACGTTTGTAAATATGAAATAAAAAGTAAAATTTTACCTGATGAAATAAAATATTTTATTTTATCAAAAAATTAATTTTTTTTATAATAGATGAAATTTAATATTTTATTATAAATTAATATTAATTTTATTTTTTTATTAAAAAAATTAATTTAATTATTAAAAAATTAATTTAAATCAGATTAATTTAATTTTTTTTTACAAGTATTTCAATTTGATTTTCAGTTAGAAAATGAATTAAAATGATTATTATATATATATATATATATATTTATAATTTATAATTTTTAATATTTATTATAAAAATTTAAAAATATTCATAGATTTTTTTTGTAAAATTATCTTAATTAGTTATGATTTAAATTAATTATGACTAAATAAAAATTTAATAAAATGAAAGTTAATTAAACTAAGTCAAGTAACTGGACATCTTTTATCTCTTTAAAATAATATTTAAATTTTTACTGACTGAAATAATTTTCGATGGCCATAAAATGTACATTTTATTACCTTAAAAAGTTATCTATTAAAGCATAAATTTTATTTAATTCAAATTAAAAAATAAATCATAATCTTAAATCAATTAAAATTAAAAAGGTATTTAGAGAACAATTTGCAAAATAGATTAGAGGAAAAATGTAATTAAGTCAATTCCTTTTATCGTACTACGAAAGAATAAGAAAAGGTCAATTGCTGGTCGGGGGGAGCTGGTATCCCATACTCACGTGTCTCTTCAACTGCACACAAAAACTTCTTTTTGTCACTTCCAGCATAAATAATCATTCGACGTATTCTCATCTCTGATTCTTCAACTTTCCCTTCTGAATCTCACCTCTCTCTCTCTCTGTTACTCTCCCATTGAAATGGGAACTTCTTGGAGTAGCAGAAGAAGAGACAATTATTTTCTTAACCCTCCTCCTCCTCCTCCCCCACATCTTCCACCACCTTACCACTACTCTGCAGAATCTCATCCTGCTCCTGCTCCTCCCCCTCCACCTCCACTTCCACCTCCGCCGCAAGGATACTACTTTACCTCAACCACGCCTTATACTCTGCAGAACAATAGTTATATCACCCCCCCTCCTCTACCCCCACCACCTCCTCAGACCCATCATCGCTTCTGTTACACAAATGTGTATAGCAGTTGTTCCAACCATGCCAATTCTATGGTGGGTCAGTTCCATTACCACCCTTATTATTTAAATCATGCTAGTGGGTGGCCTGCAATTCATCCTCCACTTGGTCTTGTCGACCCACCACCACCGTATGTTGATCATCAAACCGCTAAGAAGATCAGGAACGATGTCAACGTGCATAAAGATACGTTGCGGCTGGAGGTAGATGAGCTCAACCCTGATCAGCAGTTGGTTTCATTCGTTTTCGATGCCTTATATGATGGGTGGTAAGGACTCCCTCTTCCACTTCACTTTTTTCTTCTTCTTTTTTTTATACTGCACATCTCTTTGTTTTTGTTACCGTATTTTTATGCATATGGGCGTGGGTGAGGAGATTAGATACGTAATTGGTGTTTATGATGAATTTTGCATTTGGTGATGACCGTAATGTTGAAGGCTTGTCGTTCCATCCAAATGGTGCAAGTTTCTGCAACAAGAAATGATTTTTTTTAAAATTCTGACCTCAATGTTTTCATCGCAGAAAAGCTTAGACTGAGTTAGCATGTTACACGGTAAACCAGCGGATACTCAATGGACAAATGGTCTGTTTATCTATATCCAGAGACTAATTTCGACCAACCTTATTTTCTTCTTTTCGTTTCCTTCACATTTATATCAGTGCAATTAAACCCATTATGGAGACTTTTTCCACCTAAAACGAAATGTACAGCTTTTAATAAGAGAAAGCTGCCTGTTGGAGAATATTTCAATGTGTCTATATATGAAAGCAGGGAAATTCAATGTGTCTATATGTCATTTAAGAATTGGGACCATAAGCAAACTGTCTGGCTAGTAGCTACTGTACTAGTGTCTCTAATGCTTATCTTGAATCAAGAAATCATTGTTAAGATATCTGTCATGCAGATTGCTAATAAATATGGTGTATGGGGAGGGATCTATTACGCCCATGTAAAGCATTTATACATAGCTTCTCACGGGATTGTTTTGCACAAGACATTTACTGTTAATTTAAGAACTTTTAACATGCCCGTCATTCAAGTAAATTTCAATTTGATAAAGTAACTTTGATCTAGACGATGCTGGCTGCACTGAGTGTCAGTCTATCTTGCTGGTTCTGTTCTTTATCTTTTCCTGTGTTTTGCTGCATTTTCTCTTTGTTTGGGAAGGCTATCTGCTGTGTATACCTTCCTCTGTTCTTACTCATATATATTTCTGTAAAATTATCTCTATCCTACAATCCAGTGGGAAGAGATTACCAAAAAGAGTTCCTATTCTGTGTTGTTTTATTTGGGTTCCATCATTAATTCATTGTACTTTAGAGAGATGTGTTAAGTTACTTAAGCATTTATTGTAATTGTGAACCTGCAACTGGAAATCTCTAAGCTGAGTGTAAGTGGGGATCTTAGGTCATTCTAATTTAGGGCACCAAATTTAATAGGGAATAGTCCCCTTCAGCAAAAATTCTTATTTGTGCTGCAGTACTCCTAATTTTGAACCAATTGAGAGACTCACAAAATAACCAACCGCCAGACATTTTTCCTTGGACATAGAATCCTCTCTTCACGATATGCCCTTGGTTTTCTGTTTTCCAAGAGACATTTCCGGGGCTCTTGTAGAGCATTCTGGATATGTCCAATTCAAAATGATAATAAACATGATTTATTGTTGTTGGGGAAAAAATCACTCAATTGAATTTCGTTTTCTTTCCAGCTCATGATAGTGTCATTAAGGAAATTGGTGGGCATTTGTCCTAATGTAAGCTGCTTTTATTAATTGAGTAGAATATATCTGTACAGTAGACTAGCAAAGTTTCTTTTCGAGATAAAATCTACTTCTGATATTGTTATTTTATGGAAAGAACTAGAAATATGAAAAATACATATTTTATTTATACATTAAGATTAGAAATTATTCTCTCTTCACCACTGATGCCTAAAATCAGCATATTGGGAGGGGGGGGGGGCAACATATGTATGCATATGAAGAGTGCAATACAGCAGAATCAACAATTACAACTGCATATGCTCTTAAACCTTACTTTTGTATAGTATCTGATTATAAGTATGAGAAGCTAGCTTATATGGACTGACTTATTTATTGAAAGCACATGAAATAAACCACAATCAATGAGTACAGATTTGCAATTCGATCAGTTGATTGATTATGTGAATGCATTGTTGCAGTAGAATATTTTAAGCTTGGGAAACAATCATTTATGTAGTGGAATATTTTTGCATGTCTGACTTTAGTACTCCTGTATTTCTAATCGGCAGCATTACTATATTCTACTTTGCAAAGGAAGAAGAAAAATGTAGGTTTGTACCACTGTTTCCTGATGTATTTGAGCCAATCAGAGTCCCCTTTTGGAAAGGAGTCGGACAGAAATTTTGTCAGCCTTCAGGAACAGGCATTGACTTAGGGTTCTTTGAGTTGGATGATCTCTCAAAACCTTCACCTGAAGATGTCTTTCCTCTTGTAATATGTGCTGAAACATGTCTGGGAAATCCTTCAGCAGATGAAAATCTTGGTGATTCCATGCTAGATGTATCCTCTCACATGCAGATTACTCAAGCCATTCTTGAGAAAGACAATGGTGGTGTTACTTTCCAGGTAAAAGTAGCCAGGCAGATTCTGTGGATTGATGGTGTTCGTTACGAGTTGAGAGAGTTATATGGAATAGGGGGCTCGGCAGCAGCAGGTTTTGATGACAATGATCCTGGGAAGGAGTGTGTAATATGCTTGACCAAACCAAGAGACACCGCTGTCTTACCTTGTAGACATATGGTAAAATTTCATGTCAAATGTAATTATATAAGAGTTGATAATTAGTTGTCAAGGAAGAAGTGCCTTTTAATTCTTAAGGTCTCAGGTTCTCAGCACTTGGGTTACCTGGATTTTTCTTTTCTTCCTGGCTTACTGGGGGATATATACATCCTTAAAGACAGTTATTATTTTACATCATAGCGCTAGGGAGCATATATATATGTATGTATGTATGTATATATTGCATTGAATTTATTTTCTACCTCGATTATTCTCACATTACATCTGTTGTATTTTCCAGTGTATGTGCGGTGAGTGTGCACAAGCTTTGCGGCTTCAATCAAATAAATGCCCTATATGCCGTCAATCCATTGAGGAACTCATAGAGATCAAAATAAACAATGGTGATTAATGAGATATTTACTCTAGATGCTAAGTTGAATTGCATGTTATTATCTTCAAAATCCTTCTGTCTTTTAATTCCCCCTCATCCTTCCTTTTTAATCATATCATATCTGCGGTCGGGTGATGTATAGCATTTTTTATGTATTAAAAGTGAAATTAAATACGGTTTTCTGTAATCCAATATATTACTCTCATATTGTGGATATTGTACAGTTGATATGTTTTCCTTAGCTTTATCTGAGTGCTATTTGACAGAAGGTCTTTGTATAGCTTTTGCAGAATAAGGGAGATAAAACCACCTGGTCTGATTGCTGGAAAAGCACCTCTATTGTTTTTTTTTTGGGGGGCCCCCGGGGGGGGGGGGGTTGTTTAAAATTCCCTCGCTAATGCATTGATTAAGTTTGAAAGTTATCAAGGTTTGATCATACTATTCAACAAAGTGGTCAACATTCTTGCTTTCGCTTGGCTTAATTCTCATGAATGTGACATGGTGAGCATAAAGAGAAAGAGAAGATTCCAGGTGTTGGAGGTTGGTTCCTTTTTACTGACAGCAAGAAAGAGGGTAGGGCTAATTTTGGCATACAAATTAGTATTCCTGTAGGACAAGTTCAGAATCTTCAGAGCTAGGATAGCTCTTCGTAGATCCAAATTTTATGCATCTTACATGTAAACGGGTATGAAATGGCAAGAGATGACTTCATACTTTACCTCTACTAAAATCCTAATAAACAACTTATATGCCTACCCACTTGGGCTTTTGTTGGAGTGCATTTGTCTCTTACCCATTTGCAATTTACAAGCTTCTGAATGAAGGAACCCTTGATTAATAGTCTGTCGCTCATTCACTTGAGATTAATTAATTATACCCAACTATTAATAAAAATTTATGAGTTGTCTATATTTTAAACTTGATCTAATGAATAATGAGGCGTTCATAATGGATTAATTCTACACCAAATACATGATTTGTGACTATTATCTCAGTGAGAAATAATTTTAAAAACAAAAAAGTGGGTCGGCCAATTGCAGCTCGCAAGAAGTTTTCATTTTTCCCATATGGTGTTGAACACTTCTTTTAATTGTGAAAAAAAAAACTGAGAGACTTTCCTGGAGAAATACTCAGAGAGTAGCATATATTAACAAAGAACCTTGTTCTGCTAAACTTTGATTTTCTTCACATAACTGGGACGGCATCCGCCATGCCTGTCTTTGATGCATAATTTCATTTCTCGTTTTAATTTTCAAAGCTCTCCTAGTGTATACAGCAGCATGATCTACTCTTTGGATGCGAGTGTATTTATTAATGACCGTTCTTTTGCATATCGTGTTCTGGTTTATATTCTGTTCCAGACATAATTTTTTCTTGACTTCAGATAAGATTCAATGGCACGGGACTTGTTCATAAAGAAAGCAAAAAAATGAAAGGGAAAAGAAAAACAAGACTTTTATATGATTTTGCCTGCAGATGAAACTCCTGTCAGAGAAGAGAGAGATTGTTAATCTTAGAGCTTTTTCTTTTGGAAACTACACAGCTATAAATTCTCTCTGGAGCCAAAGCATATAACATAGGATAGAGTTCTCGGCGTGCTTTTCTTTTGGCCCTGCAAAAAAGAAAAAAGTTTAAGAACCAAAAAACTGGGTAAGGTACCCATTCCATCCCAAGTTCATCAAACTTCATACAAATTTCGAGACACCGACTCAATATACATTTTTATTATACCTTCTATTCTTTTACAAAGAAAGTAACCAGCTAGTCAGGACCTCCGAAAATACCCGACCTGAATATACAAAGTAACTTAAAGACCAAACAAAAGGGAGGCATTTAGATATTCATCTCTGCTTTAATTGCAGATTGTCTTTAGCATTTGCTCCTTCATAATCTTTAACTCCTTGGAATAAAAAAGGCAAATGTAGAACAAAGAATTGAAATATAGTACAAGAATCAAAACTTTCCCTTGTAGTCAAATCTTCTCAACATATAGGCTCCATTATTAATTTCCCAAAGCATGCTAAAATCTAGAGCTATAAAAAAGAAGGAATGCAGAGACCATGTGTGAGATGCAACTGCTACTGTACCCTTGCTGGTGAGCCTCAATAAATAGTCCCCCCTCCTTCAATGCGCAATCTTATTCTCTTATCCATCACTATCCAAACACCATGTGGTTGCTCATGTGAAGCCTTCAACATAAATGGTAATCACTTTGCATTGCTACCCAAGTCATTTCCTAATAGAACCTTTGGTGACAAGATACGTAAAATCATATCCCAAATATAGATGGCCCTATTCAACTCACAAAAAATTACCCAGTCATTTATTTCTTCACTTACATAAATTCCATGATATTCCCACTCACAGTCATATCTAAATTTCTTTTTTCTAAGTCCTCAAGAGAAGAGATCCACCATATCCATCAAAGAGAAGGTTTAATTTGCATTATACAAATTAGGATCTGCTGCTCCAAACGGAACAGGAAAAGTAGATCTCGTTCATTTTCATCTGGGTTTTAACTGGGTCTCACAAAAGGTACGTCCCTATGATAAAATTAATCCTAGGGACCCTTTCTTTAGACTAAGGGGAAGAAAAACTAAGTTGTTATGACCCTTTGACGGGTAAAGTAACAGGTTCAAAGAGATAAAGGAGTAGAAAAGGGAGAAAGCCAGAAGGGTTTGATCACGGTTTAGGCTTTTAAGAAGGGCAACAATAATTTGGGCAGTAAAAGAACGGGGGTCCAACCCCAAACTGAAGAAAAAAACAACAAACCTTGAACGTGATTCATCAGTATCCAAAGGGCTAAGTTTTTGAGTTGCTTTCATTTAACTATTTGCTGTTAAAGTGGGGCACGCACGATTTGAGTCTATTGAACTTTATTTTTAGCCCCATACATGACCTAGCTATATATAGTTATTTGCTTTTCTGACAGCCCATAAAATGTGACCACCCAGCAGCTACTCCTTTGTTCATTTCACATTAACTTGGCACCAGCACAAGGAAAAGGGCTCCATAATTTCTGGCAATTCCACGGAATTCTATAGGCGGCGGTTTTTGCTTTTGTTGTGTTAAAAAATTGAGATCAGAACGTTCTGTAATTAATTTTTCTGCTTCGGGAAGAACATACATAACTGGCTTCCATTAGGTTTGGACCACCCTCTTATATGAAATTGGCAAACCTCATTCTACACACTATTTCCGTCATTTGTTGGTTGATAACAAATATCTACAAGGGACAAGTCCAAAACTAGCCATTCAATTGGTATTAATAATTAAAATTTTCAAAATAAATATACAATTTGTAAAATTTTAATAATGTTTGAGTAGTATAAAATGTTAGCTAGAATGATGGCATCTTATATCTCTAGCAGGTGAGACGTTAAATAAGGGAGAATTGATAATATATGAAGGTAGCTAGTTAGTAAGTAGCTTTGGCCAAACTCTAAATCAAGTAAGGCACTCAAATGATAATGATAGACTTAGATATTGAGCATTATCTCTAAAGTATTTTTTTAATGGATCGGAGTGTAATTATGCCTCGCAAATTTATAATTACTTTAATCAATAGCTCCTAAGTTCTATTTTAGAACTAAATAAATTGATCACAGATACTCACAAATCTTGCCAGAATAATAAAATCAATCATCCGTACAATATATAGATATCTCTACAATTCCAAAATATTCACAAGTACCAAAAACTAGGGTTGTGGGGGAGGGAGATTTTTAAAAAATTGATATTTGTGTATTTTTTTATTTTGATTATTCATGTTGTTTAAATATTGGAGTTAATATTTCAAAAAGTTTATTTTTTAAAATGTATTAAATTAATATGGTGAGTGCATTTTTAAAATTCCACAAAAAAATCTAACTTTAATTAACATATATTGATATGAAGATACTCTTATTGTTAAAAAAATAATAATAAAAACTTCAGCAAAGTGTGTGAAAAAAATACTTAGAGGTAAGGTTCTTGGACTTCTAATGACTCTCTCATAATATTTATTTTTGTTATAATTATTTCATGTTTGTAAAGCATTGAAATATTATTAAAAGTCTTAAAAGAATAATATATATATTATAACAAAATAATGAAAAATAGATCCAACTTTCTAAAACAACCTTCCTTTTTAATGCAACCCATTTTTTTTTCCTTTTGCTTTAAATTTATTTAGTTTGTATTAAAGTTTAATTATATAAATAAAATATCTAAAATAAATTTAATGTACGTATATGATACCAATAATAAATGAACACCCATCTTAAAGATGAGTAATACTAGAAATGTAGATCCCATTAACTTAATATATATTACTATATTGATTATATATTTATCGATCTGACAATAGATAAGGATTAATTGGTTATTTCTATTGAAGAATTAATAAGTCAATTTAATGGTGAGAGGGAGACAGTGCGTGTCATACAATCTCTTTGGGTTTTGTAGCATTTGATTATTTCAAGACACCAAAACCATTAATTGGTTTGACGTGTATTGTTGTTCATATATTATATATAGTCATAGAAGGGCGATGAGTCATTATAGTGCATTTCCTTTAAAATTATAAAGTAAATTGTTAAGGAGATTTAAAATTGGATTATTGTCAATCGTCTTTAACAGGGTACAATTTATAAATATTACTTCAAATAAATTATAACATATTTTAATATTAGAGTAAAATAGTCTTTTTTTTCATCTTAATTTTTTTTATATATAAAAACATTATAAGCATCTCATACCTTAAAAATCTTCTTAATTTATAATTCATCGTTTTTTTTCTCACATACATCTAAACAAAGAAAATGAAATTTTTTTATAATAATTGGCAGAATCCAAAATAGAAAGAGCTTCTATTAACTCCAATAATTAATATATATATTATTGTTTTGGATAAAAGAGGGTCTTATACTTAAGTTAATTTTGGGGACCATATTTCTACTTTGGGTCTATAAAGGAAAATTAAGAAATGGGCGGGATGTAACTAAGTTGGGAATTTGGATCAGAAACGAGGATAGCAGGGTAAATTGAGGCAATTGACACCCGGCGGACCCAAATAAATGGTATTATTTATTGTATCACCCAATTCGGGGTGGGAAAATCTGACACACTCGGTTCACATCTGTTCATAATAATTACTGGAAGGAATAAACAGAGTTTATCTTTATTAAATTATACTTTTTATTCCCTTTGATTTTAAATAATTAATTAACCAAACTACTATGTAACAGAGTAGAGCCTTACGGAGTTTACCACTATGCCCATACTCCAATGCCTTTGCTTTAATCCACCATTATCATTGCAGTTACAGAAGCAATTTCACCCACTCCCTCCATCTAAGTTTTAACTTTAGGTATTGCAAAAGATTAAGAGAGAAGGTTGATTTAAAAGGGTAGATTCTTAGCCAAGCCAAACGCCCCCACATGGCCGCGGTTAAATTGTGGGAGTTACAAAGTCCTACGGATGAGCCATCGCTGCAAAATACCAATAAATAAAGGCACGAAAGATTAGAGCGAAAGCTTCTCCGTGTTAGCTCCCCCCGTGCTTTTGTCCCTCCTCTGCTTATGCCTATTGCCTGCCTCCCACCGTTTCTCTCTCTTTCACCCTGAAATACAGGATTTAGAGGCAACCGGAGATGTTTTAGTGTCCACCCACCGTATTTCGAACAGCCCCCCTATCTCTTTCTCTGTCTCTCTCCAAGTCTGAGCCTTGTCATTGTGGCTCGCTTTCTATGCTCAACACACCCAAACCCGTTTCTTTTGTCATTTCCCCTGTGTTTGCTTCCATAACCTCTCCACGAAATACCAAGCAAGAACCTATCTAGCTTCTCGTGAGTTGTCCTCTCTTACTTCTGCTTTCCCTGTTTCTCAGATCTGTTACCGTCCCTTCTGTCTTTTCTGTTTTTGTGACAACCTTTGGCTTCATTGGGTCGTAAGACATGAGTAAAGAAGAGATTTTGAAGATAAAGGTACTGTATCACGCCCCCATTTTCACCTTCTGCTGTTTTTCTTCAATGTCTCTGCTTTGTTATTATTTTGAATCCATCAGTTTAGTTTCTTAGATCCTTTCCCTTGTATTTAGCACATTTCTCTGTGATTAAGAAAAGTTATTCCGTTTAATTCTTTTATTTACCATGAAATCTCACTTTATTCTATGTTGGATTTTGGGATTGCTTGTGCATGCAGAAATGTGTGCTTAAAGTGAACATTCACTGTGATGGCTGTAAGCATAAAGTGAAGAAAATCTTGCAGAAAATCGATGGTACCTCCATTCCTTGTTCTCTTCCGCCTGGAAATTTGTGTTGCTACCCCCTTATCATTTACATTAGCTCTTGAATATTTTGCTCCCTTTTATTGTCTGAAAAAATTCAACCTCCCACCTATATCTTGAATCCTTGATCCGTTTCCTGATCTGTTGAGTCTTTCTATAGGGGTATTTACCACAGAGATAGATGCAGAACAAGGGAAGGTGACGGTCTCGGGAAATGTGGACCCTAACGTTCTCATCAAGAAGCTTTCGAAATCAGGGAAACATGCAGAGCTCTGGGGTGCTCCCAAGGCAAGCAATAATAATACCCAGAACCAGTTTGCCAACCAGATGAAGGGCATGCAAATTGAGAATGGAAAAGGTGGTGGAAATAACAAAGGTCCGAAAGGTGGAAATAACCAGCCCAAGGGGGGGCAGCAAGCACTGAATCCGCAGCAGCAACAACAACTTCAGCAACAACTTCAGCAGATGAAAGGGTTCCAAGATATGAAGCTGCCTCAATTTAAAGACCAAAAACTGCCCAGCCAAAACCCAAACCAGAAAAGCGTTAAGTTCCATTTGCCTGAGGATGATGATTTGACCGATGATGAATTTGACGACGACGAGTTTGACGATGAAGATTTTGATGACGAGTTTGATGATGAAATGGACGGTCCTCGGCTTCCTTTAAATAAGATGAAGCCTCCTATGGGTAATGGTGCTCACATGATGTTGAACGGGAATCAACCGCAGTTTATGAATGCTCCCAAGGGTGGTAATGGCGGAGTCAATGGGAAGAAAGGCGGCGGCGGCGCTGTGCCTGTTCAAATGCAAATGCAAGGCATGGGTGGTGGAAATGATGGAAAGAAAGGAGGCGGCGGCGGCGGAGGTAAAAATGGAGGTGGCATGCCTGAGGGTAAAAATGGGAACAACAGTGGTGGGGGAAACAAGAGTGGTAACAATGGAAATGGTGGCGGTGGCGGCAACGGAAATAACAATGGAAATGGGGGTAAAAAGGGTAATGGGATGGGTGAAGGTGTTCAAGCTGTGAACAAGGTGCTCCAAAACATGGGTGGTCATCCTGGCATGGGAGGGGGTAATGTGGGCCCTGTGGGTAATATGAGAATGCAAATGGGACCAATGGGTAATATTCCAGCTGTTCAAGGCCTCCCAGCAGCTGCCATGAACGGCGGTACCGGCGGTGGCGGAGGTGGATATTTTCAAGGTGCTGGTCCGGATATGATGCCCGGAAATCCTTACCACCAGCAGCAGCAGCAGCAACTGCAACAGCAACAGCAACAACAGTACTTGGCTGCGATGATGAACCAGCAAAGAGCAATGGGAAATGACAGATTCCAGCCAATGATGTACGCAAGGCCTCCCCCTGCCGTCAATTATATGCATCCTCCATATCCCTACCCCTACCCTCCTCCTGGACCAGAGCCGTATGCCGACTTTTTCAGTGACGAGAATACTTCAAGCTGCAATGTTATGTGAGGTCGGGTGGTGACGGTAGAGGGTGGTTCTGTTAGGCCTTCAAGTCTGGTGCAATATTATACAAGGGGTTTAATTTTAGTTTTGATTTTCACTTTTTTTGTTCAAGTTTCACTTTTTATTCCTAAGCTAGGGTTTTAAATTACCATAGGGAAGTAATTTATAGATATTATATATTAAAAAAGTTTTGAGGGAGGATGAGATATAAGTGGGATGGTGATGGTGATATGGGCCTTCTTTCGAGGGAGATGTTTATATGTGTTCATATGTTGCCAACAAAAATAAACTTCAGAAGAAGATAAGCAAAAAGAAAAGGAGAGAATGGAGCAAAGAAAAACCATTCTCTCTTTTGCTCATTTCTCTCCAAAGTCCAATTCTTGAGCACAATTATCTGCATTCATTGTCTTGCATCTTGTGGCACACATAACTATATCACCCTCCATTAAACAATATTAAAGTGTACAGCTTTTAAATCTTATAAAATTTCATCTCTCCCTCGTGAAATCATATTTGTTTGTATGGTGGGGTGCACATTGAGTTGGGAGGTTCAAACATTAGTTTTGACTCTTGTCTGGGAGTGGAGTGTGGGGGCCTCCTCAAGCACCAGTTTCATCAACTCGTATTTGTTTCTTGGGTTCATAATTCGTATAATAGCAACTGGGAACCGAGGACTGAAATGGGATGATGAGCCCTATCAGTAATTAAACCTGAATGGGTTTTGACTCTTAGGCCAAACCTGCGTTTGGTATGTCGTATTATGAGAAAATGTAAAACTAATCAAGAAGTTGTAGAAGGTGTTGACGTAGACAAGCTAGCTACTTTCATTAGGGAAAATCTAACGGCGTTGACACTTTTGGACACGAATTTTGGAGAGCGTCTAGTCTCATCATCAGAACAGGGAGGCAATGGACCCCACCTCACCTTCTCCTCCTCATCATCATCAGTATCTACTTAGATAGGTTCACATGATCCCCATGATGAAGATGGGTCCTCCAACTCCATCCATCTATCTAATCAGACAGTCCTTCTGTGATTGATGCGGGTCCCTTATGCCATTGTCCAAAAGTGCCTCTCTGTTTCTTCGTCTTACCAGAGAGATAGCGTCACAAGCCAATTTCACCTGAGCACCACTGGATTCCTGCTCCCCACTGGGATTTTGCTACCCTGCATCTACATCTTACTTATCTTGCAATGGACCGACTTTGACCTCTTAGATTTAGAGGATCTTATTAGTGAAGCCTTGCCTTGCCTCTCTCCGACTCCTCTGCACTGTGCTTGCGCATTTAACGTGGGGTCAGCTCGAGATCCAAAGTTTACTCCACCTGTTTGGTTTCAGGGATAAGCTATTCCATACTTTGTCTGATCTTCGCACTTTATTGTTGCTTTTGTTGGACCCACATAGGTTTTGACCAGATTGAAACCCTACCCTTTCACGTGGACCCTTCTGTATTGAACGCCTGAGTTATATCTCATCTTTCTCAACACTATGCTTATACTTTATATAGAAAAAAATATATACTTTCGCACCCCAAATTAGATAATATAAGGCTAAGTTGCTTTCATCACAAGTTACCTTCATTTTATAAGGGACCATTCATGATCACTTCCAAAACTCCTATGATTAGATTCACTGATTCAGCTTCACTAAACATTTCTTTTTGTATTTCACACATTTTATAATGATCCGTTAGATTAAATACTTATCCTTTAACAAATCAATTAAAATAGGAATAAAGTGATTATTTCCAGTAATTTGATATAATTAGCGTGAGAATCATAATTAATTTTTAAACTTGTACCTGGTAATTTACTAACTTTTGCCGCAAATGTATTCTAGTTTTGCAATTCCTGAGTTAGGACAAATTGTACAGTTGAACCATCCCACAAATATTAGCAAGTTTGAGTGGGTGATTCCACCATCATTGAACTATAGGTTTTCGGTGCCAACTCTCCAGAATCAAATTGCCATGCACGTCTTACAGTTACTATAAGGAAGTGAAAATTCATTGCTTGATGCCCCCACAAAGATACGAGGGATCTTGAGGATCCAATGACACTTGGTTTCTTGTTTTAAAACAGATAAAGCCAGAACAGAATACTAATATTAGTTTCAAACTCTAAGCATGAAACCATTAACAATAGAGGTCATCTACCGTTAACGTAGGTTCTTAGATGGGCAAATAATTGATTGGATAGAGTAATTTGTACATCTATACTATTAACAGTCAGTGGGAAGCTAGGCTTTTTTTCAACGCCTCGCACTCAGCTCCAATTACTCAACCTTCCCCTTTTCATAAAAGTCCAATTGTATGTCAATTACTCCATTTTATGCTTGCGCTAGTATTACTATATCACATCTATCAAATTAAAATTTCATTATTTTGTCATTAACGTAAATCACTTTTGACTTTCGTACGCCCATCTTTGGTTATCATAATATTTCACATACAATATTTTATGCTTAGTTAACCGTAATAATTTATATTCAATTATTTCTGTAAAATTTATTAAATTCATTTTTTTAAAAGAATTCATGTGTTTTTTTTCTCTCAAATGAAGTTATTTTTTAAGGTGGTATTTGATATATGAGAATTTTAAATTTTCAAATATTTAAAAAATTATTTTTAAAATTTTTTAAATATAATAAATATGAAAATTTTAATGTTGGATATGACTTAAATAATATAAATTATTATTATTATTTTCATATATCTTGTGTTTTAATTTTTTATATAAATTTACATATATATGAAAAATTAGAGACTCATGTACTAAATGTCACCCTAAGAATTTATTATTAATTAAATAATTTTAATTATGAAATATTGGGAATGAAATCCTCTAAAGTTTTTTTAAAAAAATTATAAAGTAAAGTTAAAAAGAGAAAGACACAATTTGTGGGATCTACATTTGAATTAGTGAATCTCATTTACTCCATTAAATATTCATTATATCAATTTATGTATTTTTCTTCTTAATTTTACTCCATAAAATTCTTCAGAGAATTCAAATTCGAAATATGGGACTTGTAGAATTTGGACCTTCTCTAAAGTACTTTACAAGTTAAAGTTGGAGAGATAAAAATATATGTCGATAAAATTAATATAATTAATTTATGTCCTTTTTTATCAAACTTTAGCTTCTAAATTTTTTTAAGAATTTTAAAGATGATATGATATAGATTATTGTATTCAATTATGTTTGATAATTAAGTATTGTTGATGTAGGAAGGTTTGATTTGGAATGATGAGAAGGGTGGTGTGATGCTTTGAAGAATAGAAAGACATTTTAGTGGATGTCTTATTCATTAGTGGCGGACATGAAGAAACAAAGTGCAGGCTTACCTGGGTCCCCATCGCAGCTTAGCCTTAAGCGGTTTGTGCGGCGGGGATTGGAGACTCGTACACATTCTGTGATATTATTTATCTGTTTGTTCACGTGCCTTTGGATTTCGAGAGATAACATGAAACCAAATGATTATGATTAGTTGGACTACATAAAGTGAGCAAGTTTAGCAGAGGAAAAAAGAAAAGCAACAATCCTCCCCACACAAGCTTGGAATCATTTACTTTGTGTTGTGGAATTTCTGTTGCTGATATTTTACTCATGACGAGAGAAAAAGCAGCAGCTTCTTCTCGTTGTTGTTTGGCGTTCCATAAAATGTTAACATTAGAGACAAAAAAAAAAAAAAAGCAGAAAAAAGGATTATGCTTGTTTTGATCTTTTTGCGCTTTTTTGTTATAATGCATGGTCAAATTCTTGAGTTCTACTCCACCGTCGTCCTCCTTGCGTTGTCTAATAACTGCTTTTTTGACTTTGGCGATTGAAATTTGATACCTGACATTCAAAAAGATAACCTACCCTTATAATAGAAACAGTGAAGTAAGAGAAAAGGACAGAGGTGCTTTTGGTTCATGAGAATATTTTTTATTTATATTTTTTAAAAATAATTTTTTTTTTATATTCCTAAAAACGTATTTTATTTATATTTTTACTATTTTTTTTTAGTAAATTTAAGAAACATTTTTTATAATTATTTTTAATTTTGAGCTAAAATAAAAATTGAAAACTGAGAAATCAAAACAGTCCTAAATAATCCATGTCTATCAAGTGTTTTTTATATATAGTATTGAGAGAAGGTGTAAAAATGAAAAGACGCTGTCAATCACAAATTCTCAAATAATTTGAAATGACTTTTGGAATTTGTTGGTTGGGTAGGGGCCAAGATATGACCAAATTCAATTGCATAATAGGAGAGGTGACATGGTGGGAGACAAGCAGCGAAAAGACTGTGTTTGATCAAAAACTCAAGCGGATTCAGTGCTTCACCACCAAACCCAAATGTAGTTTCAAACAATATATAACAACAATTGGAGCCCACCATATATACGAGCCCTCTCACACTGGAATATATTATACAAAGAAAGCAAAATGATTTTAGGGCATATCTTCTACACATGACCTATGAGTTCAGGTAATTAGTGAAGTATTCAGCGATACCCAAAAGCTATGCACTTAGCAACCTCTGAAGCTGAAAATCAGTCGCAACTCCTCCACTACCTGCAGGTTTTTGGGTTAATTATGCTCAAACATGTCTGTTTCTTATGCCAGCGTAGGATTCAAACTATATTACTATTCATACTATTATAGTGGCAACAGAAATGGACCGGGGGTTCCACACTTCCACTATATAGGTGGCGGAAATTAGATCCTAACTAAATAATCAATAATTCATTCGTCAATATGTATTATAAAAAAGAGATAATTTATAGATATATTTTTAGTGAAGTTAACATTTTTTCTTTAAAACATAAAATAATAATATTTTTTAAACCATTATTATTCTGGTGACGATTATATATAAATTGTTTTTATAATTAGATTTGACAATAATTTTTAACAATCGTCGCTATTTAACAAAATTTGTTTGATATATTTAACAATGATTTTTTTAAAATTATTGTTATTTAATGATTATTATTTTTTATAACTGTTAATTCTTAACATTACTTCAATTATTTATTGCTTTTGCAGCTTCCTGTCACGACCTTACTCTTTTCCCCCGAGTTTGAGCCGTGCGGCACTTAGTTAGGACACTCCCCTGGTTGCTAACTAAGTCAGCCTTTCCCAAACACACCTCTCAGAGAAGGATTAAGAGATGAAACTAGCAAGTGAGCAAGAGAATGAACAAGAGAACTTGGAGAATGCTTGAAGCTCTAATACTCAAATGCTTTGTGATTCTCGGATTCTTGGATTTCTGGATTGCCTTACAAATGAGGGGGTGAGGGGTTTATATAGGCCACCTCCCCTTAGATGAACGGTTAGGATCTATTTGATCCAACGGTTCATAATATCTCTCTAGAATATTCTAGTCTACTAGTATTTACAAGAGTTCTCTACACATTTCTAGAGAATTCTAGGACATAGTGCTTCTACCATCTTCTAGAACATTCCACCACCTTCTATAGTGTTCCACTACCTTCTAGAATATTCTACTAGATTCTAGAGTATTCTACTCTATTCTAGAGTCTTCTAGAATCTTCTAGAATGTTCAAGAATTGTCTAGAAAGTTCTAGAACATTCCGGAACCTTCTAGAAACTTGCACAGAAAAGTTGCTGACTAGGCGCCACATCGTGTCCATGTCATGCCTGCGTGGCGCTTATGTGTCGGAATGTGACATTCTCCCCCACCTATACTGGAGACGTCCTCGTCCCAGTGTCATGAAAGTTTTGGATCAAGTCCTTGAACTGCCATAATGTTTGTTCTGGCTCCCATGTTGCTTCCTGTTCAGGACTTCCCTTCCAATGCACCAAGTACTCACGACTTGGAGGTACTCCTCTTTTACGTATGACGCGATCAGCTAATATAGCCTCCACCTCCTTGTCATGAGATTGTACTACAGCCGTGGGGGCTCGATGAGATTCTCCCCTGTCTGGATCATCTTCATCAGCATGATATGGTTTCAGCATGCTCACGTGGAAAACTGGATGTATCTTCAACTTGGGTGGCAGCTCCAACCTATATGACACCTTCCCAACCTTTTTGAGGACGGGGAAAGGTCCTTCATACTTCCGCAGCAACCCCTTATGCAAGGGACGAAAGACTTTGAATTGTTGAGGCAAAAGTCGAACCATCACTAAATCTCCTTCTTTGAACTCTACGTGGCGACGACCCTTGTCTGCCCACTTTTTCATCTTCTTGGCCGCCTTGTCCAACTGAGTTCTGGCTATGTCAGCTTGCTCTTTCCATTCTTTTGCAACCTTGAAAGCCAAGGGGCCGACACCTGTGTATGTGGTTTCCAGCGTGAGTGGAGTGAGTGGTTGTTGTCCTGTGACCACTTCGAACGGACTTTTCCCTGTGGACTCACTCCTTTGAAGATTGTAAGAGAACTGAGCCACATCCATCAACTTGGCCCAATCCTTCTGGTTGGCACTCACATCGCCAAACTCCTTAAGAACTTTGCCTATTTCTTTAGGCACTTCTACTTGATCCTCTCTTGGGCTTTCATCTTTAAGAGCCGCAAGATAGGTGATTTCTCCTCTCTTCGCACCCTTCTCCACTTGCATAGCGGATAAGAGGCGTTTATCTCCTTGAGGCTTAGTGGTAGTAGGCACCATGCAAGGTGCTTTATCCTCAAATATAGCCAGAGAGCGAAGGAAGGGAATAGGAATAGCTTTGACAGCATTAAAGAATCCCATACCTAGTACCACTGGAAAATCGTCCATCGGCACTACAGAGAGATCTGTTATTCCTTCCCACGTTCCAACCTGCAGCTTCACTCCCCGTGCTACTCCTTCAAGAGGCTTGGCAGCAGCATTCACCACTTTCAGCCAACCATTCTCCTTGGTCACCTTTAGACCAAGTCTTTTGGCTTCCTCCACGGATATGAAGTTATGTGTAGCACCTGTGTCCACCATTGCTTTCGTTGCCTTCCCAGCTAAAGAGATCTCAATATACATGAGACTGTGTTTAGAGGGACTCTGAGGTATTGGGGCTTTGAGGGAATTTAGTAACTGTAAAGTTCCCATCTGGCTCAGGGAGTCAGTCTTCTCCCTTTCCTCTATCATTGCGCTAAGAGCATTCCTCTTGGGGCAATCTCTCATCCAGTGTTCTCCCCCGCACAAGAAACAATTACTCTTAGGCTTGAAGTTGTCACGCCGGTCCCCTTTCTTTATTTGTTTACCTCCATTACTGGCAGAAGGCTTGTCTCCACCTCTAGTCCATTGCCTTGACTCTTTGTCTCCCCCACCTTTCCCCTTGAACCCCTTTTGCTTTGACTTGTCAGAGTCCTTAGGTTTGGTGAATTCGACAAGAGTCTCGGCAGCAGCAATTGCAGATGTGAGGTCTTGTACACCCCGACGTCGCAGCTCCTGTTGGGCCCAAGGTTGTAGCCCATCCATG
The DNA here is from genome assembly GCA_037074535.1 of Gleditsia sinensis. NCBI lineage: Eukaryota > Viridiplantae > Streptophyta > Magnoliopsida > Fabales > Fabaceae > Gleditsia > Gleditsia sinensis. Next base: position 84,711,701 of record CM073463.1, read on the forward strand.
AAGTTGAATAGTAACTCTGATGGTGCCATGTCCGGAAGTCTAAGTCGTAGGGACGAAAACTCGCGGACATAGTCACGAATGGAGCCACTATGCTTCAGGTGCTTAAGACTCCTCCTTGCTAGGAAGCTTTCTCCCTCAGGATAGAAATGTCGCTTAAGTTGGCCCTTAAACTCTTCCCATGTGTTGATGGCCAACCCACCTTGCTCCCTATCACTTTGACACATGCGCCACCAAAGTAAAGCATCATCAATGAGATAGAGAGAAGCAGTTCGTACCTTTGATGCATCATCAAGGTGAGTAGCTTCGAAGTACTGCTCCATTCCCCATAGGAAATTATCTATCTCTTTAGCATCCCGGTTGCCTTTGTAAGTCTTAGGCTTGGGGACTTCCACCCTTGTTGGCCTTGCCTCCACCATGCCGCTGGATATGGCTTCACGGCAAAGGACCCAATCCTTCCGCATTTCCTCCATTTGCCCACGAAGATCCTCAATGATCTCCGTCATCCGCTCACGAAGGGCTTGTTCATGGCGCAGGCGGTTTGCTAAGTCCTCAATCACCAACTTAGCCTCATGGAGCTCGCCCCCGCGTTGCTCCATCTCTTGTTCGAGAACATCAAGGCACTCCTTGGTGTCTCCAACAACAAGCTCCACCTTGGAGAGCCGGGTATCCCATGCCGACCAAGCATCCTGCGACTTCTCCTTGCCCCTCTTGGAGCGATTGTTATCCCTTCCCCTTGAAGGGTCTTGACCTTGAACCACAGGCGCGCTAGTATTCTCCACGTCCGACATGATGCTACTTGTCACGAGCTAGTCACGAACCGAGGCTCTGATACCAACTGTCACGACCTTACTCTTTTCCCCCGAGTTTGAGCCGTGCGGCACTTAGTTAGGACACTCCCCTGGTTGCTAACTAAGTCAGCCTTTCCCAAACACACCTCTCAGAGAAGGATTAAGAGATGAAACTAGCAAGTGAGCAAGAGAATGAACAAGAGAACTTGGAGAATGCTTGAAGCTCTAATACTCAAATGCTTTGTGATTCTCGGATTCTTGGATTTCTGGATTGCCTTACAAATGAGGGGGTGAGGGGTTTATATAGGCCACCTCCCCTTAGATGAACGGTTAGGATCTATTTGATCCAACGGTTCATAATATCTCTCTAGAATATTCTAGTCTACTAGTATTTACAAGAGTTCTCTACACATTTCTAGAGAATTCTAGGACATAGTGCTTCTACCATCTTCTAGAACATTCCACCACCTTCTATAGTGTTCCACTACCTTCTAGAATATTCTACTAGATTCTAGAGTATTCTACTCTATTCTAGAGTCTTCTAGAATCTTCTAGAATGTTCAAGAATTGTCTAGAAAGTTCTAGAACATTCCGGAACCTTCTAGAAACTTGCACAGAAAAGTTGCTGACTAGGCGCCACATCGTGTCCATGTCATGCCTGCGTGGCGCTTATGTGTCGGAATGTGACATTCCGCTCTCTGGCTTTCTCTCTCACTTTCATGACCTTTGTTTCCTTGTTTCAGTCTTCTCTTTTTTTTTTTTTTTACTCAAATGCAAACCTTCTCTTCCATACCCACCGTACAAATCCACAGAGTTCTACTCTCTTGACGAGATCGTGTATCGATCTCAATCAAGTAGACTTCTAGATGTTCAGCATGACATGGAAGCTCTAAAGAAATATGACGATGAGTATTGGCACGCCTTGTTTGATTCATGCATGGGCAAGACTACTACTGTCTTTATGGCTCTAGCATTTGGAGCAAAAAGGAATGGATCTTGCCTGAGATTCATAGTGACGATATTGTAAATGCATTGGAAGAGAATTTGAACCTGTTGTGAGTTGAGCGTTTCGGCAAATAGTTTATAGGCATGAATAATTTGTGAAAGAAGAGGAGAGATCGAAAAGTGAGAAATAGAGGAAAGAGATTTTTTTTTTTTTTGAAAAAAATGATAGAAAATTTGGAAAAAAAATTTAGATATAGAATATTGAAAAGAGAAAAAATATATATAGCAATAATTTATATTGATCTAACGACGGTTTACTAATCGTTGTTAAATTGTGGTATTACAACAATTTCTCATATTTGTAACTAAAATGATCGTGATAAGTAATTCTATAATGATTTGTGGTATTGTCGTTAAATAATTTAATAATGGTTAAATTAATTGTTAAAATTGTTGAAAAGAATATTGATAAATGTTTTTATTTTTTTGTAGCATCTTTGATCACAAATATTCATTCATGCTCTTTTTATTTTTTCTTTTAAATTTCTAACTCTTAGATGGCAACTTAGGAATATATTATTTTGAGCTGCAGCGGTATGGTATTCGTTAATTTGAAAGGTTATATCAGGATCGTATTGGTTTTTTTTTTTTTTTATATATATATATATATATATCCTGAGAGTTATAGAGCTATTCGATGGAATCTACTTCAACTTCGGCATATTACATCGACAAACTTACCTTATTTAATTAGCACTTAGTGCTTTTGGGTGAAGAAAAGCTGATTAAAAAAAAGTGAAAGTACGTACATAACAAAAATTTGTAAAACGTGATCTATATAATTAATTTATATTAAATTGATATTATCTAGAAAAATGATAATTGAATTTATCAGTCACACCGACCAGCATGACACAATTTTTCGACTAAGTAAGTAACATTGCAACGTTAAAGGAATAGAGGTAAAATAAGAGAGATTAATTAAAATTAGAGTATAAAAATTCTCGGAAAGCAAAAAACAATGAAGTGGGTGAAAGAAATAAGGGAGTAAATAAATATATTTGAAAAAAATAGAAGAATGAGGGGAGAAAGGTCAAAGTTGGAAGGGAGGGAGAGGAAATCAAGGTAGAAAGCACAAGGACCAAAGGATAAAATAATAAGGAGTGGGAGCAGTAATCACATGGGGGCCATTCTTTTTTTTTTTTCTTTTTGTGTAGGACACATGGGGGCCATTCAGTGTATGTCACCGTATCCCTCCCTCCCTCGTCTTGGGCTTCGCTCGCCGCTCCCAATTTTTATGCATCGCGACAAAACCCCCTATCTCCCACCCTGTCGCCTTAATTTTCCTAGGCACTTCAATTCTCTCTCTCTTTTCCATGCAAATAAATATTTATAGATGGAACATTAAGACATAAACACAGCAGCAGAATCTTCAAAGGATTTTTCTTGTATTTTAAAGAAACAAATAAAAATTATGAAGCAGAGTTGAGGTGCAGCCATGAAGTGCGGAAGGTGGGGTTTTTGTGCCCTGTCTTGTTCCTAGTCAATTCAGTTGGTTTTAGTAGGAAGAGGAGGAAAGCATTTAATAATTATTTTGTATTTGAAGCAGCACATAGACCATAAATTCCGAATCCGTGCTTCAAAGTTATAAGCTAACCAATAATATATCCATCTATTCAATATTTATATTTGAGAGAATGGGGGAACATAATAATAACTACGTTCCAATATATGAATCACCGGTTGATCACTGAATACTAAGCAGGAATGATACTAATGACATCAACAGTTTGGATTGCAGATGAAATTATTAGTTATCAATTACAGAGAGAGAGAGAGAGGTGCGAGTGAAGTGTAGGGATAATTGTGGGGCAGCTCACTGGCTTCTCCATGATACTACACCATCCAACCAAAGCATTGTTTGTGAAGAGTGAAAATAGTTTGGTTTCGGAAAACATAAAGGATAGGTGAGTTGAAGCTAGCCGAGGCGGACCGAAAGATAAAAAAAACTGTAAAAATGAAGATGAGGAAGGAAGCTTAACAACGGCGAAAGTTGTCAGTTAGCCTGCAGCAAGAAAACTAGTGCAGACTGCAGAGAAGCCGTGAATCACATTCCCAGGGCGGAGAGAGAAACAGATTCTCTCCACCCCTGCTTCTAGTATGGACGTCTGGGTCCCACGTACTCCCCTACTACGCTAACCCCTCCTGCTGGCCTCGTCGTTTTGCGTGATGGGCATCGTACTTGGATGTGATTATGTGCTCTCTGTGAGGTCGTTTTTAGTCAGACCCTTCTCTCTCTTCTCTTTCCCACTGGTCAAACTCCATTTCCTATTTATTCCTTATTCTTCCCCCCCCCCCCCCAATTTTACTCACTTATTTAATCATTCTCTTGTTAAATAGTTTATTTAACTGTGGATCCGTGTGTATTATTGCATTAATAAAGGTTAAAAAGAACAGCACAACTGAGAGTGGAGTGGAGCTGTATTTAATTAGTTTAATGGTCCCATTGATTGACTACCTCCTTCTTATCAATGAACTAACAGTTGCGTTTGGGCTCTAAAATGGTCCTAATTCTACCAACTTTATATGCCTATGCGCGAGGACATTTGCTTGTATCATAAGTTTGCAAGTGTTTAATGAGGTAAATGCTATTTGCTACAACTTCAGTAACTTCACACTTCAATTATTTAATGTCGAACCCACTTAGGCTGTTCCCATGATGTCACGGCACAGCTTTATATAAAAGTCACTCAGATTTCGAATGCTTAAACAAATCGAAGATATATATAAAATATTCTTCTGAAGCTACCGAACAGTACAACCCCAGATGAACTTTGAACTCTTGTCTGTTTTCTTAGCTTACTTCAACCTTATTCTTAATTGTCCCACTGCCCCAACTTCATTTTTGTTATTTGATAATCCAATCATGTTTCTCTCCAATTTTTCTTTATTGACCTTTTTAAGATCTTCATTAGACCAAGTTGTCTTTCACATGAACCCGTGGTTTCTAACAATATTAAATATATATATATATATATATATATATATGGCATGTGAGTAGAAAAAGCACATTGGTGTGCTCTGAAGCAAGGTAGCAGATGTGGATGTGGATGGATGCACCCATTTTTCAACGATGGGCCCAATAGACAGTAATAATTAGGAGGGGATTGTCAAGAATGATAACAGAGACCGAGGGGGGGGGGGGGGAAGATGGAAAGTGATATATCAGAGTGCTGTACTACAGTTTTCATTGATTACGGTAAATAAAAAGGATAGTTTATTTTGACTTTCGGCTCCACTTTTTGCTCCTTTTACCACTACTCATTTTGCTATATATAAATCTAGTCATTCCCAATTTACAGCTTTTTCTTTTCTTTTATAGAAAGTTATTATTATCATCAAAAGATGAGATCAATATTGGTAAGATTTGAAAGACATTAGAGAGAAAAAATGACCATGATTATCTATATTTGTTTAGTTTAGGCCCTTTCTTAAGAGCCTCACCTAACGACATAAAATGGGTTTCGAACAAAAGAGAAAAGGAAAATTATACTAGTTTAGAACATGATGTTGGATTAAGAATGGAATGTCCCACACAATTAGTCTACTGATCGTGTGAAGCTAACTATAGTGAGGTGCGAAAATGATCCAGCACCTTGGCATTAGCGAGGACCCCAAAAATGATAGATCAATAACCATGAACGTGATTTTGGACCGAACATAAACGGTGGTAAACGTTTTATTGAGCTCAAAGCTGGATTAAGTATTTGGGGAAATTGACAAGGCCCGTATGCTATCTCTGTTGAAAAATGATCCTTACCTTATTTCGTCAAATGGATTGGAAGGAATCTTCCATAATTTTAAAAATAATCGTTATGAAATTTTGCTTTTCATATCTGCACTAATCTTGGTGGGATTTCAACATTTTACACGACGTTTAAAGGTGTTATTGAATGGCATGACTTATCGACTTCAACCAGTAATTGAAATTAGAGTCGGTGAATTTTCTCCGCTGAAAATTAACAAATGCTACTTATAAAATTTTAGAACTCAATCAATTGTACAGATAGCTCAAACCGATCAGTTTAGATGGCCTTATTCAAAACATTTTCCTATTAAATTCAAATAGAACTAGAATTGTCCACATTAATTTATGATTGAAAGAGGCGTTCCTAGTTGCTATGCTTCATGCTTTTGTGTCAAGTGAAATTTAGACTGGTATTTTACCATTCTTAATCAATTGCGCCGTTCATAATCCATACCAAAAAAGGATCCTCGTGAGAATGACCCATCTCTAAGCCTCTAAGGCTAAGCCCTTCAATATTGTTCGTCCGAGCCAAACAGTTCTCTAACCTACCCATGTGAGAGAGAGGCTATCTAGCTAATTAACGTAATCCGCTTCATATTAAGAATGAGAATGATATTTAGAAATCGTTTTTAGCTAATTTAGAGACCAAAGACGTACACATACATTATCAGGAGATTTAAAAAATATTTTCCATGTTCATATTGTTTGATAACAGTTATATATAAAATAAGAACCCTAAGCTGAAAAGAAACGGATTTGTTCATTTCTTTCATTATTATATGTTAACCTTGGAAATTACTTGAATCGGTTCCCAAATGCTACATCTCCACAGCGCTAATTAACAGCATCTGAGCAGAAGCTTTGTTGAACTCCCGTTGCTAAATCCTCCGGACTTAATTTGTTGGCACTCCAACCCTATCTGTTGTAATGGTAAAACCAAGAATCAAACGTCAGTGCCTGATGGAGAATCCATTTCTTCGTACTCCGATTGCGTTTCATTGAATAAGCTTATTAAGTAAGCAGTTAATTAGGTCATCATTGAAAGGTATGTAATCCCATAATTGATGTTGTCTCATTCCAGTAAACTCTTTCATATCCTCTCACTTATTATAAATCTTAACTGCACAAGCTCATAAAAGTTTATATTTTTCATAAGCACTGATACATGAGTGTTTGACATTTATATCAGACATAATACCACAGTTCAAATTACGTTTGAATTTTCTATATTTTAGCATCTTGCAGTGCCAATATTGTTTTGTGTGTTGCATTTATATCAGTGTCTGCATTTGATAGCTTATAACAGTGAGAAGTCACAAGATCTGAGGATTGATCTGATCACTTTATAACCTTCTTCGAGTTGTTAAAATGGGTATTATCCAAAGTTTACTGTGCACCTGATTAATGTTATAAGTATGAATTTAAATAGCAATTAAATTATCATGGAGTTATTAGATGTGTTATACCTTAACAAAGAAGTGGTATAGAACTGTATCCTCCATGCTGCCGATCGATGTTGAGATGGAGGACTTCAAATGGAAGGCTTTCCAAAAAGCTGATTATCTTTGCAACTTGATCCCGAATTTTGTGGGAAATTATTTTCAATATTATATATGTTTGACCCCGATATTATCACTTCTACATCTGCAACCAAACGCTTGGAGCTTGATCCTACTTTCTTAAAACAATCAAACCCAACAACTCCAGAGGGGCTATCGTGTACCCGAAAGGTTGGATGCTGTGTTCTGGGACTAGGGTGTAGACTCTTTCTTCTTTTCTGGGACTCGAGAGCTTGAAGAACTTGGTGTAACTCCTTAATGAATTCTATTACACCCCCTATTGTTAATGCTTGGTCTCCCTAAAGTCAAAGAACAAGAATTTAATTACTTGAGAATTGATCGCTGACACATACAAATAATAAGAAGAAGGAGCAGTAGAGAGAGAATAATACCGTTTTGATATAGAAACAAGGAGTCAAAGACTTTTAAGACTTTGAGATGCTTGTTCATCTGTCTTCTCCTGTACGTTCCTCTCGACAGCTATGTGAGCCATGTTTTGGTTCAACAAACTTAGGTTGTGGGTTTGTTTTGCTTTCCTATTTTAATCAGCTAGCTACGTACACGAAGGAAAATCTCTGGTGTATTTATATGAAAAGCTCAAAAAACCTAAGTTGGCTCATATTAAACGCTATACGTTGCTTTCCCGTGAAGTAATTGTTTAGCTTTAGTTTACACATACGCATTCTCTCTCATTCTTACGCGTCTCACGTTTATGATATTTGGGTCAATTACGTGCCCCTCGTGAATTAAAAGAGAGTGAGGGGGTTATTCTCTCATGCATTTTTATCTCTTCCCCTTCCTTCCTTCCTTCATGCACGCCTTGCTGAGATGGACTTCATCGTTCGACCATGCATGCTATTCGAAACATTGGCGGGTTCCAAAAATTTGTCCTAGTTTTAGTTTGGTTGCATAGTAAAGTGGCTTCTGCGTGTAACACTCAGAATCAATTCTTTTTTTTTTATTTTTTTTATTTTTTATTTGGGACAAATTAAATATGCACAGCTAATCACCTTCTTCAGCCTCTTGCAATAGATTCTGGGCCGTCCAGAATATTTTCCCAATAGGCCCATGGCACCATTTTTTAATATGTCTTCTCTTGTTTTTTACTTTTTTTGAGAAAAAAAGGCTACCGATCAAAATAACGGCGCCAGGCCGGAAAAAAAAAATTGGATCAAAATAATGGCAACTAGACAGAATACTATACGTGAAATTTTCTATGTTAGAGATATATATTAATCGTGAATGTTAAGTGACATGATAGCATACAAGAAGCCGTAATTTCCACTTCACACACTCAATCACCTTCATATATTACTAGTGGATTTCAAGTGACTATTTACTGGAGACACATTAATTTATACTTATGTAGAACAATGAACTCAATTTAATTTAAAAGATTAGTATTTTAGTAGCTTCCTAAAGATTTTCTTTTCTTTTCTTTTTGACAGAGTAGCTGCGTAATGATTTTTTTTATTTAAAAAAAGCTAGTTGCGTGTATAAGGTTCTCGCAACGCTACTGTCTTAACAGAGCTAATAAAGATCTAGCACCTTTCTTCTGTTTTATAGCGCCAAAAGGATTTTGAATAAACTAATGTCCCATTAATTACTCACTCCCCAATGCTAGTGCTTGCTCCAGGCTCCAGCTTTGGTTCTTTAATCTTCATAAAATTTGTCATGTATAGTTCTAGTTGGATGTATAGTAAATGCATTATATATATTATTCTCTTTTAGATAGAATTAACAAAAAAAACTAATTGCTAATGTAAAAATTTAGTGTTAGGGTTTATAGCAACATGGTCATCAAATTGTGAAGAATTACATGAAAAAACAAATAACAGGTGTTTTTTTTTTTGGAGTACAGGAGAGAAAAGAAGACAACAAAAAACCAAATTCTTGGTACGTATCATTTTGTTTATTGGGGTAATAAAGTGGTTTCTGCGTGTAACGCCCAGACAATTGAGGAAAACTGCGAGTGAAATTCAGACCTAAAAAATATGTAAAAGACTTGGCTTGTAGCATGCAGTGATATGCCTTTCCTTAAGCTTAAACGTTCATCTGGAATCAGAATTTTCTTTTTCACCTAAATAAAGCAGTGAATTCAAGTTCTCACTCCAAACGCGCATATAATTTTAATCCCGCAGTGTCTTAATACGTGCATTTGGACGAATGAATTGCCCATAAATACGCGACAAACATTAAACAAAGTCTTAATATGATAGTTGTGTGCTTAGCGACTCAGAAACTTCATTCTATATGGAGAATTTGGACAAAATGATTTGGCCCCAATTCCTTTAATATATCTTAAGACAAAGTTGATCAATTTGGTGAATAACATCGCATATATCTGACATCTTGAAGATTAATTATCATATTAGTTTTCACACTTGATGAATTCAATGCCTAGAAAGCATAAATGAAACTTATTTGAAGTTCAAATTGACATAAAATTATCTTAAAGTGGCAACCAGCACAAGTGAGGTAGATGGTTACATTATTGCCACTATACAGCAGACGAGGCTCACTTTCGAGCGTGGTGACAGTGTGCACGTGATTTGAGCCTCCAATGCCAATTGCTTTTGTTCCATTTTGCGCTAGTTTAAAACCGAGCCCTCTCCCTCCCTGCACTGAAGCTACTCCCATCTACAATGGCTACTTCTGCGTTCCTCCTTTCAATAGCCTTCCTTTCACTCTTGTCCTTATCAGATGCATTGAAGCTCCCTAAACCCCGTGCCTTTCTCCTTCCCGTTAAGAAAGACCCAGCAACCCTTCAGTACTACACTTCCATCGACATGGGAACTCCTCGAGCCAGCCTCGATCTCGTCATTGACATTGGAGAACGCTTCCTATGGTTCGAGTGCGGCATTCGCTACAACTCTTCATCGTACCGTCCTATTCAGTGTGGTGCTAAGAAATGCAAAATAGCCAAAGGCACAGGTTGCATCACCTGTCAACGTCCTCTTAAAACAGGGTGCATTAATAACACCTGCGGGGTCGACGCCTTCAACCCCATCGGTGAATTCTATGTAAGCGCAGATGCGGGTGAGGATATCTTGGCTGCCTATTCCACAGATGGTGTGAGAGCAATGTCTAAGACATTTGTGCCTCGCTTCCTTTCTGCTTGTGTATACCCTGCTAAATTTGGGGTTGAAGGCCTTCTTCAAGGCCTTGCCAAGGGCACCAAAGGGGTACTAGGCCTTGCCAGAACTCCCGTTGCTTTACCAACACAGCTCGCTTTCAAATATAAGCTTGCTCGTAAGTTTGCCCTTTGTTTACCTTCTTCAAACAAGAAAGGATTTGGGGACATCTATGTTGGTGGGGGACCTTATTATATGCCTCCTCTTGATGCTTCTAAATTTCTCGTCACAACCCCACTCATTACCGACCCAGTTAGTACAGGTCCAGTCTTTGACGACGACCCTTCTACGGAGTACTTCATTGATGTGAAATCAATCAAGGTTGACGATAAAGTTGTCAACTTTAACACCTCTCTGCTGTCTATAAACAAACAGGGTAATGGGGGCACTAAAATTAGTACCGTTACCCCTTACACTAAATTGCACAGTTTTATCTACATAGCCCTTGTTGATGATTTTGTGAAGAGAGCTGGAGTTAGAAAGATAAAGAGAGTGGCATCCAAGGCACCATTTGGGGCATGCTTTGATGCAAAAACCATTGGAAAGAGCATAACGGGACCGGCTGTGCCTACCATTCATCTGGAGCTGGCAGGGGGAGTGAAATGGAGAATATATGGTGCCAATTCAATGGTGAGGGTTGGGAAAAGTGTGATGTGCCTTGGTTTTGTGGATGGAGGTTTAGAGCCAACAAGTCCTATTGCTACATCCATCATTGTTGGTGGCCATCAATTGGAGGATGATCTGTTGGAATTTGATCTGATTTCTTCAAAATTTGGCTTTACATCTTCCCTTCTTCTCCACAACGCGAGCTGTTCCCATTTTTGAGTAGGGTGTACATAGGTTTGGTTCGATTTTGGACTTCAACTAAATTGAACTAACCATAAAAAAAAAAAAAATTGGACCTATTCGGTTCGGTTGGGGTTCAACCAACCAACCGTTCGGTTTGATTCGGTTGGTTCGATTTTTTTTTAAAAAAAAAGAAAAAATTTGCCAAATTTTTTTAATTTTTGACCCATTTAAATTTTTTTGAGTCTAGTTTTTTAAATTTTTGGACTTATTTCGAATTTTTTTGGTCCATTTCAAAAAATTAAAAAAAAATTATGTAAAATATTTTTAAAATATAATAAAATATAAATTTAATAATATAAATTAAATATATTAAAAATAATTTAGTTCGGTTCGATTTGGTTCGATTGGACTGTCTCAATCGAACCAAATCGAACTGAACCGGTCGGTTTTTTTAAAAAAAAATCGAACTAAATCCATTTTAATCGGTTTGGTTCAATTTTTGATCAGTTTAATTCGATTTTTTCTATTTAGTTCAGTCCAGTTCAATTTTTGTCCATTTCTATTTCTGAGCCTTTTAATTTTAAGTCTTCACACCTTCTGGCAATTCCGATGATCAATTTTTCTTACTTTTCCTGAAATAAGTGCTGCCTTGGTCAAAGTTTGAAATTGAAAATCAAGTGGGAATTTGAAGTGGGGTTTTTTTTTTAAATATTAAATGTTTAATTTCCATTTATTCAGTTTTTTTATTTTATATTAGATCTCTGTGTAGTAGACTAGATTTTGTAAATCTTATGAGCAGCCAGATATATTCCCTTATTCTAGAATCAGCCACGGTTGATCCACTTGCCTAATTTGTCCAAGTCTTTAACATAACTGGGAATAAACTTATAATTTTTCAATACTACCGAGGAAGGAGTCTTAAAAAATATATAAATAGGACCTAATTTCAAGACACAAAAATATGATCACATCTAATTTCGAATCCTACGTGTTTATATTCGCACAAGAATAAAAATAAATAGGAATGGCATCATGGGGATTAATTAATTATGATGATATTAGTCTTCACACACAGATTGAAAGTTAAAGATGGGCAATGCATGCTTAAAATTTAACACGTGGTCGCATTTTGAATTTAATGAACTTTTAATTGAATATTTTTTATTAAAAAATCAATATTTTTATCGGGTCACCTATTTATGCAGAGAGATAACTACTAAATAAAAATAGACCACACATATTTTAATTAGTATAATTAAAATTCTTTCACTTGATCCATTGAATAATTTATATATATTAATTCAATATTGATACATCTTTAAATTTCAATATCTCTGTATCCAAACAAAAGAATTTAAATTACATAAATTATAGTAGTAAGTTCTTTTAGAATAACTATTACCTTTTATGTATTACAATGCAACTAAATTTTTTTGAATGAAAATTATATGCGGTACATATTTTTATGAATGAACTTCTAAATACTCACTCAGAGTCGTTAAAACATACATTACCATTATCTTCAACTTTATGTATATACAACTAAATAAGAGAAGATAAATATAAATTAATAGAGTTTTTTAAATCGACAAAATGCGATATCAAAAATATAAGAGTACCTCAAATACATAAGATTACATAATAGAACTAAGTCTCGTATGCTCAACATGTTCTTTATAAGTAACATGTGGTAAACTTTTTTTTAAGGGATCTGCAATCATATATTTAGTACTTATGTGTTTTATAATCATCTTGTTGATTTAACATGTTCTTTAATAGTTAGATATTTAATGTTGATGTGCTTACTATGACTTCCTCTCTTATTATTCTTGGCCAAAAATACTAATGCAAAATTATCACAATAAATCCTTAATGGCTTAACAATTGTATCAACAATTACAAACCCAAAAATAAAAATTTTCAGCCATGTAGCCTGTGATGTCGCTTTAAAGCATGATACAAACTCTACTTTAGTTATAGAAGAAGCAATCAAAGATTGCTTTGCACTTTTCCAAGAAATAACCCCTCCAACTAATAAGAAAATATATCCAGATGTTGACTTTCTTGAGTTGAGGCAGCCAGCGAAGTTAGAGTCTGAATATCCAACCACTTCCAAATGATCAGATCGTCTGTATGTAAGTTTGTAGTCCTTAGTTCCCTAAAGGTATCACATGACTTTTTTTGCAGCTCTCCAATAGTTCAAACCAAAGTTATTTTGATATCTTCACAACATTACAACTGCATATGTAATGTCAGGTCATATGCAAACCTGAGCGTACATTAAATTTTCAACTGTAGAAGCATAAGAATTTTTTTTTTCATTTGTTCCCTCTCTAAAACATTTCTTGGGCTTTGTTTCAAATTGAATTTGTCACTTTTGACCATAGGTGCAACACTAGATGAACAATCTTTCATGCGAAATCTCTCTAAAACTTTATTGATACAAACCTCTTGAGACAATCCTAATATCTCTCAGGATCTGTCTCTCTCAATCTTTATACCTATGACATAAGAGGCTTTGCTCATATCTTTCATGTCAAATTGTTGTGAGAAAAATCGCTTAACCTTGTGAAGTAAACCTAAATCACTTGAAGCAAGTAAAATATCATATACATATAGGATAAAAAAAATTATTTTACTCCCACTGACTTTATGGTATATACATTGATCCATAATATTTTCCGTAAAATCAAATGAAGAAGTAATATTATGAAATTTTAAATACTATTGATGGAAGGTTTATTTCAGTCCATATATAGATTTCCTAAACTTGTAAACTAAGGCCCAATTTAAGTAAAAAAATTATTTAAACACCTATAGAATAAGGCCTTATGTAAAAAAAATTTATATTATAAGCTCATTTTAAATTAAGTTATTTAGTATTTAGACACAAACTTAAAAAAGTGCATTTTAAATTTATAAATTTTTTTTAAAACATTTGGATATAGTTTTGATGAAAGAAGGGAGGTGAAGGGTATGGTTTTAATGAAATTTTAACTTGTAAAAGTATAAAATAGCTTATCAGTTATGTGAATTTGAGCTTCTGCAGAAGCTTTTTTCAATAAATTTAAAAAATTGACTTCATAAAATAAACTAAAATTAACTTATTGAATATTGTTAAGTTACTTATTTAAATTTATCCAAACACTATTTTTTTTAACGTAAAAACACTTATACTGATAAAAAACTCTAATAAGTCATAAGTTATGCTATCCAAATGGGAACTAAGTGATCATTGCTCTCTAAAATGAAATCTTTTGGTTGTTTCATGCAAACATCTTCATCTAGATCTCCAATGAAGAATATCATTTTCACATCCATTTGATGTAACTTCATATCAAAATGAGTTTCTAATGTCATGATTATTCAAAACGAATCCTTTTTAAAAATGAGAGAGAAGGTATCGTGATAGTTAATTTTTTTCTTGTTAAGTAAATCCTTTGGTTATAAGTCTTACCTTATACCTTTTAATATTTCCTAAAGAGTTTATTTTGATTTTAAAAATTCACTTACAGTTAATGGCCTTTCTTCTTTTAGGCAATTCAATAAGATCCCATACTTAATTTTCAGCTATTGAATTCATCTCGTTCTTCACGGCATTATACCATAATATGGATTTATTTTCACTCATAACTTGTGAAAATGTGGCAGGATCATCTTTAACACCAATATCCATGTCAGATTCTTGTAGGTACACAATATAATATAAAGAAATTGCAGGTTTCTTAACTCTTAAAGATTTTCTTAATGTTATATCAACATCCTCATTTTGAGAATATTGAGTAATCGAATTTACAAGGGTGTCCTCCTGATGAAATAATTCTCTAAACATTAGTTGTTCATGAGTAATCAAATTCTAATTATTATCATGAAAAACAATTAATCGATTTAAAGATGTGGGAATAGATTCTTCTCTATTATATTCGTCAAAGATTAAGTTTCAAAGATGACTAATCTCACTAATCTCATCATTCTTAAGGAACTGTGTATTCTTAAATTTCACAATTTTTTTTGTACGAGATGGACAATAAAATCTATATCCTTTAGACTTTTCTACATAACCAATGAAATATCTACTGACCGTTCTTGAGTCTAATTTTGTCTCATGTGGATCATAAACCCTAATTTTAGCTTGACATCCCCAAATATGTACATGTCTTAAACTAGGTTTCTAACATTTTCATAACTCAAAAGGCATTTTTTTGAACTACCTTGGTTGAAACCTTATTTAGTACATATGTTATAGTTTTTAAAGCTTCACTCCATAAAGACAATGAGAGATTAAAGTTACTAATCATACTCCTCACCATGTCCATCAATGTTCAGTTTTTCCTTTCAGCCACACCATTTTGTGATTGTGAGCCAAGCATTGTGTATTGTGCCATAATTCTTTCTTTTTCAAGGAATCTTACAAATGGACCTGGTAATTGTCCCTGTTCAGTATACCTTCCATAAAATTCACTGCCTCTATATGATCTCACAATCTTAATTTGTTTACCTAATTGTTTCTCTACTTCTGCTTTATAGACCTTAAAAATATCTAGTACTTCACTTTTATCATAAAGCAAGTAGAGATACATATATCGTGAATATTTATTAATAAAGGTAATAAAATATTTCTGACCATTAAAGCACATATCATAAAGTTCTAAAATATCAGTTTGTATAATCTTTAATTCATCAGAACTCTTCCTGACACCTTTTTTGGACTCGTTAGTTTGCTTTCCTTTAAAGCAATCTAAATAAGTACTAAAATCAGTAAAGTCAAAAGTCTCAAGGACTCAATCATTTACTAATTTCTTAATTCTATCAATGGAGATATGACCTAATCTTTTATGCTATAATATAGAGAATTTCTCATCTATAACACTAAGCTTAATATCAATATTATTACCATGCACAGTTGTAAAGCTACAACTAAAGTTGGAATTCAAATAAAGTTTAAACAACTCATCATCCATAATACTATTACCAATTAGAACATTGTCTTTGTACAAATGTAAAAATATTATCAATGAAATTGAAATTTAAACCACAAGGTACAAGTCTTGAAACTGAAATAAGGTTTTTTGAAAATGAAGAAACATAACAAGTTCTTTCAAGGTCTAATACAAAGTCAGAATCAAGTACAAGTCTACAGGTCCCAATTGCCTTTACATGTGATCGCATCTTGTTTGCCAAATAGATGAAACATTCACTTTTGGTCGGTTTAATTTCTTGTGGCTTACAAAGCCTTGCATGGTATTGGCAATATAGATTATTGACTAGAATTAATCCACCAAGTGTTATATGAAACATGAACTATATTAGATTCAAAACATACTAAAGAGAAGAGATTACTTTTATTTTCAAGTCAATGCTCGGATTTGGGACTAGTCTTGTCACGCCCTTAATTTTAAGGCACGTGAAACTCATATACTATGAACACGTATTTTTCATAAATTTACATAATTCGATTCTTTATCATGTAAACCGATACATATAGGTTCCCATACATATACAAAATACAGATTAAATCCATAAACATCAGAGTAACGGCAAAAGCAGGGATCCTACCTGTGGCATATAGAGCATACTCTAAAATACAAATACAATACAATACAAATAACGTGAGCATTAGAAGCAATGTAGGCTCACCCAAAGAGTAAACAGTTTAGCTGATTACCTATTCGCAAGATCAGACTCTGTATCTTTATCTGAAAAACATATCCACAACGTGTAGTGAGTTTTACAACTCAGTGAGCAGATAAGACCTTCTATAACCTCTTAGGTCATCATATGGATGAACTTATACTTTAAAATTTATCATATAGAAAGTACAATTCAGAAGTACATCCATATGGTACCCGTATTTCACAATATAGCCCAATATTCAAAATCAAATACAGTACAATACGATTATAAAACAAATACTATGATGCAATAAAAGATTTCACATGCTTTAGGAGGTTTCCATATTAGAACCAATACAATAAATAATCCCAAACACACAGTAAGGGAGGGTAAATCACATATCAATAATAGGAGGCATCCCGCTCTTCCCGATAACAATAACTCCCATGTGTTGGCTGTCACACGAGGCTAGCACCACCCCTGTCAGCTGAGGTATCAAGGTGCACCAGGCCTAACATTCCCTGCTGTTAGCAGACAGTGATTCCAATAGGATTCCTCCACAAATACCATATTTGCACATATGCCATATCATTCAAAACAGAGGTTTCAATATAAACTCATAAATTTTTCAGTCTCAGTACAATTTCTCTGTCAGAAACTTCCCAATAAAGGTTTATCACATATATACATGCCATTTTCCAAGGCAATCATATAACTTTACAAATAATCAATATAATGTGCACAATATATTTCCTCTACCATACGATGAAAAATACATGTAAAATCACATATTCAATGAGTTCAAAAATCTCATTTTCAAAACCATACTCTTCTTGAACTATATAACAGACAGTAGACAAATCAAGATAATTTAATCCATTTCAGATACATATAAAAGTTTAAATCACTTACAAATATAATCAATTATTCATTTAAAGTTCAAGAAGAGTATAAGATAAGTCATAGAAAGAATTATCTATTCACACGGTAAGAACTCCGAATTGGACAGCCCTAAAATACACTTTTCCAAGTCAAATCCGATCAAATGGACCGTTAAAATGAGTTCGGAGGGTTGAAAAACCTAGAAAATGACTCTGGAAGCTCGGTCAACACTAGGGTACTGTTTACTGCCGAAAATTACTATTCACCAGCACTATTTACCGTCAGAAATCACTATTCACCGACACATAAAAAGTTATCAAATAACCGAAAAGAATACATATCCTAATAATTATCTAACTTCTGAATCCATCTACGATGTCAAATTTTTAATTGGAGGTCTCTAAGTAAAAGTTTTAGAATTTACATTTTTCTGAGATTTTCTGTTTCAGATTTACGGCGATTCAACGGCTGATTTGAAAAATTGATCGGTCAAAATCGTAGTATTTTTCGTCCTGAATCCAGTAACACCTTCAGTTTTGAGATCAGAAGCCAATAGGCACTCTAGATCTAGAGAAAAAGTTGAAGGTTACTATTCACTCACTCTCGATTTCTCCGTCTCCGTTGTGTAGTCTCCCCGATTCCTTCTTCCTTCCTTTTTTTTATAATAATAATAATTATTATTATTTAATTATTATAAATTCATATAAATTCCGTTTTTCATTCTAAAATTTTTCAAAATTTTTTAAAAATTTACATTCTCATAAACCTTTAATTAAACTCTTAAATCATAATTTTTCTTGATAAAAATCTCAATAAAACAGATTACAAAATAAATATCTTTATGCATAATAAAAGAAAGAATATTTCTAAAAATATGACAAAAATTCATTAGAGGCCAATAAAATTATTTTAAGCAAAACAATACTTATTTTAATTAAACGTTTACTTACTTTTAGCAAAATATAATCATTTTAAACAAATAAAAATATATTTACTTATAGCAAAATACTATCATTTCAAAATCAAAATTACGCGCCAAAACGTAAATTTTTATATTTTCTTTGTACTTCTTTAACCCATGTAGTAAAATACATATTTTCTACGGTTCTTATCTCCATTTTCGAAATTCTCTCTTTTATTCCAAATTTTCTTTAATTGGAATTTTCATTAAATTTTACAGTTATTACAAATCTTCTTTATTTTCTTTCTTCTTACAAAAGAAACATTTGGCATCGTCCTTATTAACTTGATTAAGAGGCGCTTTACGCTTCCCTTTCTTAGATGATTTCTTATCATGAGTCGCCAAATGTCTATTTTCAATCATTTTTTGATTCAATCTCCCTTCTTCTTGTACACACATGGTCAAAAGTTTATTAATTGATAATTTCTTCTTATATGTGTTATAAGATATCTTAAAATGTCCAAAATAAGGAGGGAGTGAGTTAAGGATGAAGTGAACCAAAAATGATTTAGAAATCTCAACTCTAAAGATTTCAGTTGAGACGCAATGTCTCGTATCTTCATTATGTGCTCACGCATACCACTGGTGTCATTAAATCTCATGGAACAGAATTTTTTATTAGAGTGTTTGCTAATGCTTTGTTAGAATTCTCAAACTGATCATAAATAGCTTTGGGATATTCTTTAATTTTAGCACATTTAGGATAGATCCATGGATACTTTTTTTAATATGAGACTTAATAAACATCAGACTCAAACGATTTGATTGCTCCCAAAAATCATATGATATTTTCTCATATTGGGAGCTTGATTCCATAGATTTTGGTGGTTCATTCACTCGAAGTGCTAAATCAAGGTCTATGCACCTCAATACAAGGAGAATTTTCTCCTTCAAATCAAAATAGTTATCACCACTCAGAAGAATAATATTTGAGGAATCAAATGTTGAAATAGATAAAATTTGAACTACTGCAAAATAAATAACAAGGTTATTACTCATGCAATGGAACCCAATATGAAATATTTACCCATGTAAATAAATCAATATGCTAATATAATCTTTCTTGTGAGTTTATAGTATAACACGCAAGTGATTTAATTTCTTTATTATGAGATTAGAATAAGATCTATAAATAATTATCTAGACTTATGGATAACTAAAATTTAAATATATAAATCTTATTATCACATCCTAATTAATTACGTAATTATAATAATTACTCTGTGGGGTTAAATTATTATATAGCCATAATTAATTATAATTATTAATGTCATTAACTTTATGTAACTAAATTTAATGTCACTTGATATTTTATGTAATTAAGAATGTTGTGGCTATTACTTAACTACACAAATGCCAATTTAAATATGACATAAAAATATTGATTAAACTTTATGTCAATAATAATTTATATTTAGGAAAATTAAATATGCATATAAAATTAAGTATGCATAAAATCCTAAATAAATATGAAGGATTAACTAAATTTTAAAATAAAAAATAAATTTGCAAATTAAATCCCATATTACATCAACAACTACTGTAAATGAATTTATAGCATGAATATCACTAAATGTGTTGATAGTTGAATTGGCGAAGAGGTGCATTGATTAGACGAAGAGGCAAGGGTTCAAGTCCTTTAGACGGGTGTGATGGTTTTCCTCTTCTTTTTTTTAAACACACCAGCACCCCATATATGAACTTGCGTCAAACTTGATATTAAATGAAATTCAATTCGTTGAAATACACAATAATAGATGCAATAAAATACACAATGAAGCCGCACAGTAAAAGATTCAACCCAAATCTCATTCACCAATGCCAACCAATATATAATAAAAATTGGAATAAATCACTTCATTATTTTAACTCTACTAATTTTATATACTTTAAAAATATTCTAATTGATGAAATCAACACATAGCATTCTCAAATATCTCAATTTGATATTTTAATGGAATCAAAAACTAGACTAGAAGCATGGCTCTAATACCAAATGTAATTACAATTATTGCATAAGTGCAATAAATTAAAAGTAGAAGTTTAAGGAACATACTTCCAGCTATAGTAATTAAATTAGAATAGAAAAAATTTGTTTAGTCTATCCAAAATTTTAATTTGTGTACTTGATAGAAAATTACAAATTTTCTTGTAGATTAAATACCCTTATATCAAAAAAATATATTTTATGAGTGTTTCACATTATATCCTTTTTCCCATCAAAGAAGGAGTATTTATAATTGATGAATGGTTGTCATAACTATCATATACCTTTTCATATAGGAATATATTTTCACATAGGAATACATTTTTATATAGGGATACTTTTTTCACGTAGAGTCACCTCTTTATCTAGAGTCACCTTTTCATGTAGGATCACTTCTTCTCGTAAGGTCATCTATTCACGTAGATCACACATATTTTAATTAATATAATTAATAGTTTTCTCTATTTTAAAAATTTTTTCACTTACAAAAATTAAACACATATTCAAATAAAATTTTAAACTAATTTACTTAAAAATTAACAAAATATCTAATTTATAAGTTAAAAACTCATTCACCAGTGCTCCTTCTAGGTGAGTTCAAATTGAAAATGAAATCAAGTGAGAATTTGAAGTTATGGAGTTTTACTATCGACAATTTAATGTCCTTCATTTCAGTTTTTCCCCTTATGTAACAAAAAGATAGATTTTGTCCAAAAAAAATAATATAGTAAAGTCATTGCTTAAAACCTGAAGTATAATCATTCAGGCTAGAATTTTGTGAATAAAGGCTCATGTGCGTTAATTAAAAATTAATCTACTTTTGTAGTAGATCATCTTAAATTTTATTGAGCATGCGGTAGTTTGTCGGGAAATGTTAGTTTTGTTCCCCTTCCATTCATGCACACGTGGTAGCATTTTGAATTTGATATACTTTCAAATTTTTAATTGATTACTTTCAATATTTTTCTATTCAAAAAATCGTATAAAAGAATCTTTTCATTAATTAAAATAGGGTAAAGTACATTTTCACTCGATGTAGCATCATTGTAAATGGGTTTTTGCATGTGATGAAGATTCGGGATTTCAGAAGAGAAAACCCCAATGGATTTCAATTTACAAATTAACTTTGACGAACTTAGAGACGATTTCTGTTATATTTGAGTTGGGTTTATGGAGTTTAACATTTGCACATTCCATCCCTGAGAATAGATCAAACCTGGAACTCATTCGAATTGATGACAAACAACTAGGCAATTTGAGAAATATAGAGTCACCCAGCAAGAACCAGATTTCTTGGCAAAATGCCAAAAATCCAGGTAGTTGGGGCAACTAGCATCTCAGATTTAATAAAGAAAATAGCAAATGGCAGTTTTTTTCCTCCAAGAAACTACCTTGAAGTTCAGCACCAGGAAACACCCATTAGAATTGGATTATATAAAAATTATGCTACTTTTTTGAAACGCAATGGTTAGATCAGTTAGAAACTTATTTAAATACTTTCAAGTAATTAGTATAATAAGTTAAAAAATAAGTGAATAAATAAAATTATATAATTAAACAGTAAGTACTAAAATATAGGCGACTAACAAAATGAATTAATTTATAATATTTGTAAACAACTCAAACTTATAACAGTGTAAAAAATTAAATATAGTAGTTATGAAAAGATAAAGAGTTAAGAATATAAGTCTAAGCACGCTTATTTATCTTAATTTTGGCCAAACTTAAAATCTACTTCTAATCCTTTTGAAATTCAAAAAAAGTTTACTATTAAAATTTGTTATCACTTGATTATAACAGATGAATGAAAAGATAAGAAAAGTGTTACATAAGAGTGATAAGAAGATAACGAACACTTAAACAACTTAGACTACACTCAAAGTTACAAGGACTCTCAAAAGAACACACATGCCAATATTTGAGTAAGAAATATGAGAAATCACATTTTGACAAAATGATATTGCATTTGATGCTTGAGGTCTTGCTTCCACGTTGAGTTGGCTTCTATTTATTACCTTGAGAAGCTGTTATCCCTTGCTAAAATTCCTCTTTGATTTTGCTGGATTGTTAAAAATTGATTGAGCTAAATTTGTGCAGAAATAAGATGCTTCCAAGTTTGAGCTCATTCAAATTTTTATAGCTATTTTGAAATCAAGACATTCATAAAATCTTCCTTCCTTCATGATTTATGCCACTAAGTGTTGAGTCATTTTCTCCTTGATATAAATGTTATATATGTTTTAAGGCTCTTAAGCTTTCATCAAGCAATCCTCTCGAGATATTTCCATCTATGGATCCTTTAGTCATTTAAGACTTGAATATTGTTTTTCCAACTAGCTTCTTTAGGACTAGTCAAAATCTTCTTAATTACCTTTCATAGTAAGTAGCACTATAATCATGCCAAAAATCATAAGTAAATACCTTTAAATCTTTTATTAATTAGTCACATATAATTTATCATTAAGTATCAAAACATTCATTTACTATAGTTTGTTTTCATCAAAATCTCTTGAAATGAAAGTTAAAACCTTGGAGCAAACAAATAAAACACAAAAAAAAAAAAATAGAAAAACAGCTAAACCCAGATAATTAGGCTCAAAGCAATGCAACAATACATAGCCGAAACCTCACCGAAAGCTGTGCGCAAGTAAAATTCTGCTTCTTAGCCCAAAATTGAGGAAAACTGAGTAAAATTCGGACCCAAAATATATGTAAAAGACTTGGGTAGTAGCATGCAGTGGCACCTTTCCTTAAGCTTAAACGTTCATCTGGAATCAGAATTTTCTTTTTCACCTCAATAAAGCAGTGAAGTCACGTTCTCACTCCAAATGCTCATATAATTTTAATCCCGCCGTGTCTTAATATGTGCATTTGGACGAATGAATTGCCCATAAATACGCCATAAACATTAAACAAAGTCTTAATATGATAGCTGTGTGCTTAGCCACTCAGAAGCTTCATTCTATATGGAGAATTTGGACAAAATGATTTGGCCCCAATTCCTTTAACATATCTTAAGACAAAGCTGATCAATTTGGTGAATAACACCGAATATATCTGACATCTTGAAGATTAATTATTATTTTAGTCTTCACACGTGATGAATTCAATGCCTAGAAAGCATAAACAAAACTTATTCAAGGTTCAAATTGACATAAAATTATCTTAAAGTGGCAACCAGCACATGTTAGGTAGATGGTTACATTATTGCCAGTATACAGCAGACGAGGCTCACTCTCGAGCGTGGTGACAGTGTGCAGGTGGTTTGAGCCACCAACGTCAATTGATTTTGTTTATTTTTGGGCTGTCAATGAGCCATTAGGGCCATAGAACACCATTGCCCTCTGCTATAAATAGCTGACTCTACTTAGCTATGGCATTGAGCAGTGCTGAGTGAGTCGTAATGGCCTCTTTTGCGATCCATTTCTTCATCTTATCTTTAGCCCTTTTTTCATTTTCCTGCTTCTCATTATCAGATGAACCCCAACCCCTCATCCTTCCCATTAAGAAAGACCCAGCAACCAACCTATTCTATACTACAGTCAGCATAGGAACTCCTTTACACAAGATGGATCTAGTGATTGATCTTGGGGGACCATTCCTATGGTACGACTGTGACAGTCACTACAACTCTTCTTCCTATCGTCCCATCCTTTGTGACTCTAAAGAATGCCCCAAATCCTCATCTTGTATTGGCTGCAATGGCGATTTCAAACCGGGTTGCACAAACAACACATGCGGCCTTGACATCCTCAACCCCTTAGCAACCTCCATATTCTCCGGCGGCATGGGTGAGGACGTCATCTTCGTGTCTCACACAAAATTGCCTCGCTTGCTCTCCGGGTGCACCGATTCCGATGGATTCAGCGGCGGCGACAGCATACTACAAGGCTTGCCTAAAGCAAGTAAAGGAATCATAGGGCTTGCAAGGACACAACTTGCATTCCCAACACAGTTCGCTTTGAACAATAAGCTTCCTCGCAAGTTTGCTCTCTGTTTTTCATCTTCCAACGGAAAAGGGTTCGGCAAAATCTTCGTGGGTTCTGGGGGACTCCGTTCTTTGTCGAAAATTGAACTCCTGACCACTCCACTGATTATCAACCCTGTCAGCACAGCTCCCATATTTACTGAAGGAGAACCCTCTTATGAATATTTCATTCACGTGGAAGCAATGCTTGTGGACGGCGAAGAACTC
This sequence comes from Gleditsia sinensis, assembly GCA_037074535.1. Taxonomy (NCBI): domain Eukaryota; kingdom Viridiplantae; phylum Streptophyta; class Magnoliopsida; order Fabales; family Fabaceae; genus Gleditsia; species Gleditsia sinensis. The sequence continues at coordinate 84,736,362 of CM073463.1, forward strand.
AACTTGAAGCCTTCCCTCTTGTCCATTGACGAAAAGGGAAATGGGGGTACTAAAATTAGCACCATGAATCCTTTCACTGTACTACATAGTTCCATATACAAGCCCCTGGTTAGACGCTTTGTGAAGGCGGCTTCTGAGAGAAAAATAAAGCAAGTGGCATCAGTGGCACCATTCGGGGCATGCTTTGATTCAAGTACCATTAAGAAAACTGACACTGGACTGGATGTTCCAAGTATTGATCTACGACTAGTGGGTGGTAGTGTGGGATGGAGTATTGGAGACAACTCAGTGGTGAGGGTGAACAAAAATGTGATGTGCTTGGGATTTGTGGATGGAGGTAAAGTAACTCCAAGGTCAGCTGTTACAACTTCGATTGTTATTGGTGGGCATGCGTTGGAAAATAATCTTTTCGTGTTTGATCTGGCTTCATCAACATTGGGCTTTACCAATTCGCTTTTACCCTGGGGTGCAAGTTGTTCCGACTCCAGTGTTTTCAGTTTCTGAGACATTAAACTAGCCGTGCATCATCAACTAATAAAGAATATAGGCTCTTGTGTCAATTGAAAATTTGATCGATGTACTATGTTGTCCGTCGGTTATAAATTGAATGAGCAGTCTTTGTTAGGAAATGCTGTGTGTTCATCTTATATATATATATATTAATTGAATCCAGTTAGTTCAACTTGACACTATATAAAACTAGTACCATTACGAGGATAATCTATTGAGATTTGATCTGATTTCCTCAAAATTAGGCATTTGCTCTACCCTTTTTATCCACGACACGAACACAAACAATTCCTATTTCAGAGCCCTTTTTCTCCCGTTTTAACAATTTTTTAATCCGGACTCCAAGGCTGTCAACGCTCATTTGCTTTTAACTTTTTAATTTCTCTATTACGAGGAAAGTGCTCCTTCAGTACGTGTGAGATGAAATAGAAGATATAAAATCGAGTGAGAATTTGAAGTGATGGACTTTTGCTATCAATAGTTTAATATCTTTCTTTTTTTTAATTTCTATTTTTTTCCCTTATCTAAGAAATTAAAAAACTAGATTTTGTAAAGTCATTTTGATCATTCCATGGAGTATAGGGGATTATATTTACCAGAGTAAGAAAACAAATCCTCTAAGGAGTACATATATATAGTACTGATTAGAGGAAAAAATACTAGTGCTCTCCCCCTAATAACACATTTATGAAGTTAAATGTTGATGGTTTAATTATCTATAGAAAACCAAGGACTTAATTATAAGGAAGCAATACATGTGCTGATTCGTTGGCTAAGACAGGAGCAAACCCTAGAAAGTGATTTCATTTTACTGTACCACTAGGGTTTATCTTGTCTTTTTCTTTATTATTTTTGCTTGGCTTTTCTTACTCTAATGTATAAAAAAATTAGAGGTAAGGTAAAAAAGAAATTTTTTATCAAATATAAATAATATATAAATTCTAAAAAATTATTAAGTTTTACGGATTCTGAATTGGAGACTTCAAGACTTGTTAATTTCAAATTCAAATTTAACCATTATTCCATGTCCATTTCTCATGCAATTAGTTTGAGATACACATTGAACCAGCTGACACTACAAAAAAAAAAAAGAGTTATTCAAGTTTAAAATTTGTCACATAAACTTTTAGTAATTATAATTTTTTTTAAAAAAATTACATTTTATGATAAATATTTAAAAGTTATCACTAAAAATAACTACGATAATGATGACTTTCAAAAATAAAATAATTTTTTTTTATTTGTATCATCAAATGTATGTCCACGATGACTTTTATACATTGTGAGTGGAGGAGACCTTTTTTCACTTTTTGTGATTGAATTTTTAAAATAAAATTCACTTTCAATTACTACAATTAAAGTCTTTATTAAAAATATCTACAGTGATTATTTATAAAAATTGTAAAAATGTATTTCCTCTTTTATTTTTTGGGATTGAAATTTTTAATTGAACTTTTAATGAGGAATATTTAAAAGTTGTTATTGAAAATGAATTTTTTTTGTGACAGTTAAAGTAGCCATTGAAAGTGTATACATTTTTAAAATTTTTATGGTATAATTTTTTTAGAAATTTTACTTTGATACTAACAATGGACCTTTTGTTGAAAACATCTAAAAATCATCATTTTTTAAATTGACAATTGAGTAATGACTTTAAAGATTATCACTGAAAGCAGACAATTAGTTAAAACTTCACTTTCAGTTATAATTTTTACAGTCATCATTGAATTTTTAATTTCTTGTAGTGTGGTGATAAGTCTCCAATTCTATACTTAGCAAATATAAATACATGTTTTTTGGATTAGATTCCTAATTTCAATCCTATTAATTGAATATGTTTCATGTAAAATTAATATAATTAATATTTAAAAAAATAATATAAAACAACCTTTTCATTAATAAATTGAAAGTACTAATATCATGATGAAAGCTTTAATGCATATATAGCTGTTCAGTCCATACCTATTGAGATCGCATCTAAAACAACAACATTAAGCCCATGACAGCCAATTGAAAAAAAATTCCAGTTCCTAATTTATCCAATTCCTTAACTAAATTAAGATCAAACTAAGAAAACATTAATATACTGTTATAGTGTTTTAACTGTCAAATAATATTCAAGATATCTATATTTAATATAGTATGTTTAGTGTCATCAAAGATATCTATAGAATAAGATAAGATGTTACTATTTATTTCTTTTTTTTCTAATACTTTTCAAGATATTCTATCAGGCTATTGGTGTTGTAATACTAATATATTCCAAGCTTTATCGCTATAGGAGGCCCTCTACTCAAGTGCCTACTCTAAAGATTAAATTTAAGGGAAAATACATATTGTCACTTTGATTTATTAATCCAATTGCACTTTTTTTTTTCTTTTTTTTAATTTGAGCAATATCCCCCTTTATTTTTGTTTTTTTTTAATTTACCATCCATCAGCGCAAAATCTGAGAAAAATACTGAAATTATCCTTGATCTAAAAACATAAATAATATTTTTTTTAAGAAAATAAAAAACTATCCTTTTTAAAAAAATTAGAAATTAAGAAATTTATATTTTCTTTTTACAAACCCTTTTTACACTTCGATTCTGCGCCGAAGAATATAGAGGCTAGCAACAAGATGAAAATTGGTAACCGGAATCTGGGTTCCATTGTTTTGAAGAGAAGAGTTTGAGAAACTTATCCAGGGAAGAAAAAGCGGAGAGAAAAAAGCAGAGAAAAATCTAGGTGTGCCGAATACACAAAGTGGAACTACAGAAAGAGAAAGAAGCTTGGAAATTTTTTGGAAGAGAAAATTCAAACTTTTCTACCACTGGGTTTGTTAGTTAGGCACTTAATGGCATGTTTCGGAGTGAGATTAATCAACCACAATGAAATTCAAGCTTCTCTTCATTTATGTTCATAATTCATATCGCTGGAGGGAACCCCAGCTTTTTCTAAGCCAAGTTCTGCAGAAGAAATGGCTTGACAGACATAGCCGCATAGAAGACGCCCTTAAGTAAGTTCTGGGATCTTGATGAACTTAACGGTCTTGTAAGCAAACAAGGATTGTGGGCTGTTATGAATTGGCAGGTCATCATCTGGTCCGATCGGGAAAGGATAGTTATTATTTTTTTTAAAAGAAAATATTATTTATGTTTTTAGATCAGGGATAATTTTGGTATTTCTCTCAAATTTTGTGTTGGTGGATGGTAAATTGAAAAAAAAACAAAAATAAGAGGGGACATTGCTCAAATTAAAAAAAAATGGAGAAAAGTGCAATTGGACTAATAAATCAGGATGGCAATATGTATTTTTCCCTTAAATTTATATAGAGTAATTCGTTTATTATTATGTTTAATTCTTATTGATAAGATGATACTATTTTAAATAACTGATATTGTATTATCTAAAAATCATAAAAATATCACATCACACAATTTTTAGTTAGGCTTAATGACATTTTTTTTTCTATTTTAACAAATAGTTTAATTTGATATCTCCATATTCAAAAGGTATCACTTTAGTCTCTCATGTTTTTTGAGACATAACAATTAAGTTCCTTTGTAAAAAAAAAAATATGTTTGTGTATAAATCATTTTTAATAATGTGATTGTTAAAAATTTCACATAAAAATCATAACATATGGCAATGAGTAGTTGATATTGAATTTTTAACAACTGCATCATAAAAATTATTTATAAATAGATGAATTTCCTTTTTTATAAAAAAAAACTTGATTGTAACACGCCATAAGAACCAACTTATTACATTATAGAATAGATAGACTAAATTAAATCATTTTTTAAAATAGAAAGATTAAAAATATCATTTAGCCTTTTAATTGTTAACTTCTATAAAATATTAATTATATAAAAAACTTTTAACTATCATAATAAACATAAAAATCTTAAAGTATATCATAGCATCAAATATATTTTCTTCTTCTTTTTCTTTTTCAAAAAAAACCTTTTTTCTAAAAAAGAAAAGAAAAGAGTGAGATTACACTTTCAGACGTGACCCTTGTTCCCCAACGAAGGGTCCTCAAAAGATGTGAAAGACCCCAAGCGTAGTTGGCTTGTAAATGCACATTTAGTCTTAATCTCACAAAATTTTAGCCTATATTTAATAAAAATAATTTATAAATTAATTTAAAATTTAAAATTTAATTAAAAATTTATAAATTATATATTATTTTAAGTAGTGTATAGTTTATAAATTTTTAATTAATTTAAATAAATTATAAATTAATTTATTTAACTTACTTAATATACTCTTAGTAAGTGTATAATTTGGACATATGGACTGACCCATATATATGCGAAAAACGTTAAACAAAGTCTGTGATATTAAAGCAGCGTGCTTAGGCGCCACTGATCAGTAACTTGATTCTATGTGTAGAATTTGGACAAAATGAATTGGTGAATAACACCGAATATAATTGACATCTTGAAGATTAATTATCATATAATTAAGTCTAAACTCAATGCTTAGAAAGTTAAGCTTTGTAGCTCTTCGCTTCGTCTCCGGAATGCAAGCTGTTCCCACTTTTGAGTCTTTTCTGTTTGAGTAGCCATCGATACCTTTTACTCCCTTGTAATTGAAAACTTGATGTAATCTGCTACGGATCGCTTAAAAAATTCCATGAGCATTCGTCTTCTACATCTCTTAACTGAATGCAGTGAAGTTCAACTTGGCATTATTATTATGTATATATTGAATAGTGTTTGGATTTGGAATGATCTAGCTCCTTTACCATAATTAAAGTATGTCATCCTTTATATTTTATTGCACCAATCTGTACTCAACACCCACCATTTTTTTTTTAATATTACGATGAGATATCTCAAGCTGAAACTAAATTTTCTTACTAAATGATTTGAAAAAAGTGCTCTTTTTTATATTCAAACTGCTCTGAGGAAAATCTTAATACTTTCCGTAAAAATTACAAGTTAGGAATCTGCAACTTTTCTACATTGTACAAAAATGATATTTACAATAATGCACTAAACCTGATTTGCATGATTATAAGGTTTTTAAAACCAATTCCTTCATTTCAAACGATTTGAACTATAAGTATAATTTACAATGATGTTCACCTACAGAAAATAGGGAACAGATTTTAATATGGTTCATTTAGTGATCAGTTTAAGTAATGGGCCTAAAGTCCACCACGAAACAGGTTTGACTTGAGATTAACTTTCAAGTTTCAAGTCCAAAAAAAAAAAAAACAGAGAGTAAGGATTTCAACGGATGATGCTCTACGATTCTTTGTTTATTTATTTTAAAAGCATGAAAATCGTGCCCTAGACAAAAAAGGTGGGCGTCCAATAATTCCATTGGACTGTGCCTACCATGGATGAGCTAATAAGGCTCCGTTTGAATAAAAAGATTTATAGTTTATTATAGTTTTTTTACATCAATAAGTACTTTTATAATTAAAAGGTAGTGTTTGTGTAAGTTTAATTAAGTTACTTATTAATTTGAAAAAAGTTATTTTGAATTTATTTGATGAAGCTATTTTTTAGAGCTTCTTCTATAAGCCTGCTGCGAAAGTTAAAATGAGATGACCGGTAAGCTGTTTTATATTTTACACGGGACAACTGTGACCCTCTGCTCTTCATGTCTATTCGATCCAGCTTCTCCATCATTATCTCCCTTGCTTCTATTCTAGCTTTTTTACTGTTGTTGTTTTAATTAAATTCGCAAGCGCACGAATCTGTTAGAGTACAGATTTAATGGTATGCAAGGTCGATCCCACGAAGATTGCTAATTGATAGGAAACTCTAATTTGAATTCAAATAAATAACTCTAACCTAGTTGTCAAAATATTTGTTTTGTGAGGAGAATATTAAATCAAGTGTGTAGGGAATTGATGTACTCAAATTAAAATGAAATGTATTCAAGGTAAAAGAATGCTAAGGTTAGGGGATCCATTCCTGGTATAAGTAATGATAAATTTAACTCTTTATTCACTCAATTGGAATCCTCACATGAATAAGGTTCCAATCGAAAAATGTATTATTTTGAGCTCACTTTTGTTTATACATGAATTATATTTACCTCCTTTTACACCATTAATACATGCTTGTAAAATGGATTCAAGTATACGTTGTGCCAATTATTATATTATCTACAATAAATCAAGATTGATTCAAGAATTTATTGTGCCAAAAATTGTCTACAACGTATCAAGGTTCACACCTTACAAGATTAGAATGAAAAGAGGTACGAAGAAGAAACATAACAAGAGATAGGTGGCAATGCCAACCATAAACATACTAAGAGATAGGCGGTTTGATAGAACCAGCCAATAAGATAACAAGAGATAAGAAGAAAGAAACTAAGCACACTAACATAATATAACAAGAAATAGGCGGTTTAGTAAACCAGCCAATTAAAAATAACAAGAAATAAGAAGAAAAAAAAGCACAATAACATAATATAACAAGAAATATGCGGTTTAGTAAAATCAACCAATAAAAATAATAAGAAATTGGCGGTCTGATAAAACCAGCCATTAAGAAGTAACATGAGAAAAGAAATAAGAAGGTAAATACAATGTCAAAGATAAACATTAAGATTAAGAGTTAGATTAATTATTATTTTCACACTAAGAGTTTCACCCTTTACCTTAGCATAAGGAGATTAGTTCTCCATATTTAAATTAAGAAAACAAAAACGAAGATGAACAAGCATGATGATATTATGAAAGGATAACAAAGTATTTAAAGAAATAAGAACATTACAATACTAAAAATTGAAATTTATGGTCTCAAAACTACACTCTCTTCAGCTAATTTTTCGATCTCCCTTTAGCTCACAAGACCCCTCTATTTATAGATACAACTAATGAGGTAAGTGACAAAGCAAGTTGCACTAAAGTTGGCAGGTTGGATTTTACTATGTCCACCGAAAGTGATCATGATATTCCTCCTTGATAGCTGTCGAATTTGCCGCCCATGTGAAAGTCAAAGTTGTAGGTAATTGTGTCGGCTATCTGCCTACCAAATTTTGTGTACATTGACTACGTATTTTATGGGATACGGCCCAAATACTATAGAAAGGTTGGGCTGGACTGCAACAGCAAGCAGATTTTCTTCTAGCCTAATTTTCGCCCTTTTACCGTCCACATTAGCTGATCACGTAAACATGAAAATTGTAGAAAATTGTGTCAGATATTCACTTACCAAATTTCACATATATTAGATATGTAATTTATTATTTATGATTAAAATACTGGAGTAAGGTCGGGCAGAAAAACAAACAGCACACAGATTTTCCACATTTGAGGTTCCTTGAATCTTATATGGTCATAAATCAAGATTAAATATATCCATTAGGATGCGTCTCAAGAGTCAAAAAGATAATACTCCTTACTCAGCCATCCTTAATGAATTCATTTTTACCGCTTGATCTATAAACATAATTCCTAAAAAACCACAATTTAGTTTTGATTTCTTCAATTGAGTCAATTTTCTATTTTTTTTCCATCTGTAGAAGATGCATAAAACTAAAGATAAATACAAAAAATAAGGGCTTAAACATGACAAAGAATTAAGATGAAAGTATTCAATTCATGGTTATAAAACTCACTCATCATTTACCGTTTCAGTTTTTTCTTTATCTTCTTCAACATTTCAGTTTTCTCTTTAAAATTTCAATGGCTTCTCTATCTGCATTTGTTGCTTCAGCTGCACTCAGGTATGTATTTCTATCATTGTTTCTATTTTTTTTCTTTTGTATCTTTTTTTGGAAAGGACACTAGTTGCTTCTCTTTCTGCTCTTCATGCATTCAAGTTTTGATTTGTCACCCAAGATTCATTAGCTCGTAGAGTATAAAAATAGTGAAGCCAAATAGAGTTGTGTAAATAACCCAAAACGACAAACTTAAGGTACCTGTTTTTTAATATTATTATCACTCTGTTTCCCTTGATTTATTGATCGAGGAAGAGAAACCAAAATGGCTATCCAATGCATCTATTTTCCTCAATTTCTTAACTGAGGAAGAGAGTAAAAACCTGTGGATGCAGAAACATAAGCCCAAGTATTGAAGTAAAACCATGAAAACCTCTGAGGTAGATAAGAAAAAACAGGGGATGAAATAGTTCACTTTCCACTATATCCACAGAACCACCACCTCCAACTTGCCATCTAAAATCTCTCAATATTCTTGGACCTGACTTTCAAGGAAAGAAGCCCTTTAATGAAAATCGGACCTGAAGAGACGTAGGCCGAGACTAGAGTCTGATCCGAACCTTCACTTTCACTTAAAACCTCGATGTTTAATGAAGAACAACCAACATGTAGTGAGCTCTTTAGGTTCAGACTGAATCTTTTTCTTTTCGGCCGCTAGTCGAGGGAGGAGAGCGAAGCAAACAAAACCACATGCAACAACTGGACGTGAAGGTCTTTAGGTACTTGTAGTGATTCCAACTGCCCTTTTGTCACCCCTTCCACCAGCCCAAATTCCTTGCATGTCGTCGAAACTTGATTGATCCAGCTTTGTCTCCTCGACAATAGCGACTTCAACACTTTCCCCTCCATGGAGAATATATGACATCATCCAACTGCGCCACTCCTTTGTATACACCATGCACGCTGTGAGAAAACCCAACTTCTTGGCTCTTGGCCCATATCCAAACCACTATGCTTATGCTATAACCTTCTTCATTCAACTCCTTTATCACGCTTTCCAACTCGTCCTCGCTTCCGTTATCGTGTAGTATGAATTTTTCTACACTGATCTTCGAATGGTACATTATATATATCCATTGCCGTAAGAACTTGGCCACGTACGTTGTAAACCAGATGGTGCACGCATGAACACATTAAATGTTTAGGCTCTCTCTTTCCTACAATACTGCGCTTTCCCATGTAATACGCTATTGATGGCACCACCACCTTGCGGAGATGATGGAGGGAGAGGTGGAAGGAAAAGGCAGGAAAGAGTAGGATGGCGAGGAAGTGTGTGACGCATAGTTTGTTGAATGGGAAAGGAGGAAAGAGAATAGAAGTAAATGTTAGAAAGGGATGATAGGGGTTTAACCATAAGAGTAATGGGCCGGGAGGGGAGATTGTTGGAGAGATGTGCCAAACTGAGGTCTAAGGAGGCTATGAAATTGGTGGAGTATTATAGTTTAGAGCTTTTCAGTAATGAATAATCTGGTTTGGTTGACGGTGATGATGTCATTTTGACTTCGTTTCTAGTCTGAAGAGGTTAGTCTTGGAAGCAGTTGCTTTTGGATTCTTCCTTGGGGAGACAGAAGATTACATCGACAATGTATATAAGCTTAAGGATACTTGATAAGGTAAAGGCACATACAGTGAGTTGGGCGAGTTCTCTTTGTATTATTCCTATATAATTTACTCAAAGTTGGGCGAGTTCTCTTTGTATATACAGCGAGTTTCGTTCTTAGCTTTCCAGCATCGGGGAATCTTTCTATTGTATAGGATACATAAGCTCTGAATATGTATAGTTTAAATGCTTGGTCTTTCTTATAGTTAGTTTATATGGAGAATTTTAATAGTGACAAAGTTCTTTCTTTTTGGCGGCAGATGTTAATCTTCTCTGATAACACACAGTATTGTAGTGTATAATGCCACAACTACGATTTGGTCTAAATTTGTTCCTTTGCATGTGCATCAAGTGTTGAGTCGGTGAAACTGTAGACTTTTTACTTAGTAATCAAAAAATTGAATCTTTATACATATCAGTTCACGTGCTAATCCATCAATAGAAACTGTGATTAAATGATTGGTACAAATGAAATCTTATTATGCTAAGCAAAAACCAGAAATGGAAAACAACTGCAAGGTTTTGTCTGCATTTTCCTAGAGAGTCTTGAACATTTGAATTTGAAGGTGCTAATCTTGGCAAGTCATTCACCAGCTGTATATAACAAGCACATGTGAATTTTCTTTTTGTGTAAAATTAATCAATCAACTAGAATTTTAGATATTGGCCCCGTATCCCCTGTCTTGTGTCATGGAAACAACCCCCGTAGGACCCCATTAGTTAAATTCTAGTTGATTGATTAATTTTGCATTATTGACATACATAGATGACAACAAATTCCTTTTCAGTAATTGATATTTGATTAAAAATGAATTATTATACAGTTTTTAAGATGTTTGTTATTAAGTTTCATAATAAAAAAATAGTATGATGATAAGCATTTTCTGATTGAATATTTATGGTACTCAACTGAATGTAATCTGTAGATTGTAGCAAGTTTAGTAGATGAATTTTGAGCTGACATTGTTTTGATTTTGTTCCTACTATAATTAACTTCACTTGTGCAATTTATTTGATTGTATTTCCTCACCTTTGAATTATTGTTGCTATTTATATTGACTTTTTTTTGTATGTATTAGAATGACTCCAAAAATGCATCCTATGCAAGTAGATGAAAGTGGAAAAAGTAGTGGTAGTGCAAAGAGGTTAAAGGCTGATTGGAATGAAAAGAACACTACTATATTTGTAAAAATATGTGTTGAGGAGGTGTATGCTAGAAATAGACCTCACACACATTTTAATAAAGCTGGTTGGGCAAACTTGAAGTCAAATTTTCTTAAGACTATTGGATTGCCTTATGAATACAAGAAATTTAAAAACAAATGGGAAACAATGAAAAAGGAGTAGGGGTTGTGAGTAAAACTTATTGGAAAAGAGACAAACATTGGTTGGGATCCTGTTAAAAAGACAGTTGAAGCAGATGATGCTTGGTGGAAAGCTAAGATTCAGGTATATGAAAATTAATAATAAATTTTTCATATATTAATTTTAAATCATAATTATAGTCTCTTAATTAATGTTTTACCTTTTCACAGGCAAATCCTGATATGGAGAAATTTAGGGAGGAGGGTCCAAAATACTTAAATGAAATGGAAATCCTTTTTAAAGATATTGTAGCTACTGGTTGTAGAGCTTGGGCACCGTCTCAAGATCAACTTGAAGTAGAAAAAATGATAGAAATGAAGAAGGTGATAGAAATGAGGGAGGAAATATGAATGTATCTATTGAGCAAGATGTTGAAATTGAATATTTAGGTGATGAAGAAATAGCACAAGAGGGGTTTGATGAAGGAGGCTTGGATAGCTTGAATATTGAACAAGGGCCTTCTAGGGGTCAAAAAAGAAAAAGAAAAAGAAGTGAGAAGAGTGAAAAGAGTTTTGGAGCTGCTGAACTTTCTATTCAATTGACACGTATGATTGATAGCTTTGAGGCACAAAATGCTATTGAAATTTCTTGTAAAAATAATGAACATAGCACATCAACTTATTTAGCTATGCTCAAGAAATTGTCAGGACTAGAGGTTGGTAGTGAGTTATTCTTCATAGGTACAAGATTAATGGGAAAGAGGGCAAATAGGGAGATTTTTATGGAATTAGAAGACCCTACCCTCCAACTTGGTTGGTTGAAGACTCATAACATAACAGATGTACCTCACCTTTAAGTAGTTTTACTATGATGTTGTATTTTTTGACTTGTTTGAATTTTATTTGTAATTTGTATGGTGCAACTAATATTACAATGCATACTATATATTTTTTTATGGATATTTATGCAACTAATATTAGTACTTTATTTTGATTATTTATATAATAGAATGTGTCTCTCCTTTATGTGATGTTCTTTGTTTCAAAGCATTTTAGAATATCATTGGCTACACTCATTTAGTTATTATAGTAACACTTTCATCCATGAATTCATGAAATTTGAATCCAAAACCTTCACCCACAAAGATTGACTTATTTTAGGGTGAAAGTCTTGCGGTGTTTATTAAAATAAAATATTAATTATAACTTTAAAATAATTATTTCATTTGCATCATTTTATAACTTTAAAATATCATTAGCCACACTTATTTATTCTTTTATATGGTTATTTCATTTGTATCATTTTAACATGATGTATTGTATCTTTTTATTTTGATTAATTATTTTATATGCTTTCTTTATTGTTTTTATGTGGTTATTTCATATGTATGTTATCATTTGAAAATTAATTACTTTTTATTTTGATTATTTATATAACATGATGTATTATAGCTCAAGTGAAAGTTTTTCAGATGAATCTGATGAGAGTTTTTCAGAAGAAGAATCTTGCGATAAAAATAAAGCTATGAAAAAGCAAAATAAACAGAAAATGTTAGTGGTGGCAATGTCTTGTGTTGTCAACTACTTTTCAAAGTATGTTGTGAAGAGTTCAAGCAGAATTTCCAATTTAACTGGTCATAAATAGGTATCAGAGATTCTAAATGGACATCATATCCGTTGATATGAACAATTTACGATGAAAAAACATTTTTCTTCAGTTATGTAATGTTCTACAAAGTAATTACAATCTTAAGCCAACAAGACATGTTGGAATTCAAGAACAAGTGGAATTATTTTTATACATGTTAGGACAACCAGGTTCAGTTCGTAATTCAGAGGAAAGGTTTCAACATTCAGGGGAGACAATCTCTAGACAATTCCATCGAGTCTTAGATATTGTTTGCAATCTCGCTAAAGATATAATTAAACCTATTGATCCATACTTCAAAGACACTCATGTTGAGATTAGAAATGATGACCGATATTTTCCATATTTTAAGAATTGTATTGGTGCCATAGATGGCACTCATATACGTGTTGTTGTTCCTCCGAATTTGTAAATTCCTTACATTGGTAGAAAAGGTATTACAACTACCAATGTGATGAGTGCTTGTGATTTTAATATGTGCTTCACATTTGTATGGGCAGGTTGGGAGGAGTCTGCATATGATACTAAAATTTTCAATGAGGTTGTACGTAGACTAAGCTTGCATTTTCCTCTTCCTCCTGAAGGTTAGTGGTTTTTAGATATTACTATCTGAATTTTAAACTTTAAAGTATGTTATATTTTATTTGTTTATTCAATTGAGTTTTTTTTCTGTAGGTAAATACTATTTGGTCGATTCTGGTTATCCTACTTTTATGGGTTTCTTAGGTCCCTACAAGGGACAAAGATATCATCTTCCACACTCCAGTTCTTCCCCTTTCTCTTGGCCCTAATCTGAAGTGTTTAACTATTATCACTCTAACCTTCGATGTACAATTAAATGCTCTTTTGGATGTTGTAAAGCAAGATGGAAAATACTGAGTGCTATGCCTTCATTCCCATTAGAGACACAAGTTAAAATCATAATTTCTTGCATGGTTTTGTACAATTTTATCAAGAGAAATGATACAAGTGATGTAGAATTTGAAACATTTAACGAGAATTTTGAGTTTGATGATGAAGAAATTATGGATGAAGCAGGGTCTAGTAATATCATATGGGAGGAATCAAATGAAGAGAGCGTTAGACAAATGGAGCAGATTAGAGAGGAGATAAAAATTCAGTTGCCTACGCATCTTTAGCTTTATTTCCTTTATGGTAGAATACAACACTTGTTAGATTTTAATTTCTATTTCTTTCCTTTTTGTCATAGTTTATGGTAGAAATTGTTTTATCCAAGTCTTCTCTATTTCGCTTAAATATGAACCACTATTATTGCATGTGGCAGTGTAAGGTGTGATTTGGGTTTTTTCATTTATTCTTGTCAATTAATTTCATATTTTTATTTTGTTGAATTTGTTATATTTTGATATCAAATTAATTTGACATGTAAATTGCGAAAATTAAGCTTTTAGACCAAATATCAACTCCACTTTTTATTCGCGATTTAATTAACTCATGTCAGAGAGAAGTAGAATTTAGCCTTTATAGTTGCCCCACGATAAAAAAGAAATAATAATATTGTGTCAAATGTGTATATTTATTCATTTGTTGGTTTACAAAGACAATTGACTTTGATTTCTAAATGAATCATTTTAGTTATAAAAAATCACACTTGAAAATAATAATCTAATAACATAAAAGTAAGCACTTGAATGCAATATAATAATTATGACATTATATATAAATATTTTATGTGTAATTTTTTTTTAAAATTATAAACAAAAATACTTATTTATCTAAACACAATTTTTAATAAGTGCTTATTAATGTCTATTTTAGTAATTTTTATAATTATAAGCACTTATATATTATTTATCCAAACGACTTAAAAAGAATTTATAAATTTTAAAAGTGTTATGAAATCATCTATTATTGTGGATGTCCATTTGGTTTCTCAACTCTCAAAATAATAAATATTATTAAATCTATTATTATTATGAGTGTCCTTTTATTTTTTCAACTTCTAAAGTCATTGAATCTTATTTATGCTCTTTACTTTTGGATTATCTTTCTTTATGATTATATGCCTATAAATAGAGGCTTCTATGAATCAATGGAATAAGAAGGACATTTTTCTTCTATGTGTTATTTCTTTCTAATTGCCTTTACATTATATTTCTTCCTTGTGTAAATTTTATTTACAACATGTTATCAGCACGAGTTTGCTCTTGACTATTCATTTTCAAATCACAAGGAAAAGATCTTATTGTGTCTCCAATGCTATTAGAGTATTTGAAGTTGCTGGAACTACAATTTCAAAGTGATTCAAATATTTTTTCCATGTCTTCATTTAGAAGAAAAATAGAGTTGGTAATATATATTTGAGTTTGTGGGATAATTTTGTTTGAGAGGAATTTTCATTATTATACATTTTCGAAAGGTATGTGATTTTGTTCTTATTTGAAATTGCATTTACTTATGTGAAAAATGAATTTGATACTGTAGATTTCTATTATGATTCATATAATTCAGTATGGTTATTTCATGAAAATTTTTATTTACAAAAGAAATTTAAAAAATAAATTTCACGTGGATATCCATATATGCTAAGATAAATTTTTCTGTGGTTAGTCCTTGCAATTAATTTAACATAATTGCGTTACCCATGTTGGGATAGTTTTTCGGATATATTATAGTTCTTAAATGTGTAATCAGCCCTAAAACACTTGTAAATACTAGTAAATTGTTCATGCTTGATGGTGCTACATAACAAAATGAGAATTATTACTTTTAAATCGCCTCATGTTAATAAGGATTATTAATTACGTTTCTATTTAATCCTCTATCTGCATGAATGCCTTGAAAGTTGTTTTAATGTAATTATTCTTAAAAATACTAGAGATGAATTTTTATTCGTCATGGTTTATCATGTTTTCATCCGGCCTAAGATAATGTGAAATTTTATAGAAGTATCATAAAAAATTTTTGAAAGATCAATAATTCTCTTATGGGTTGACTTGAATGAGAACTATAACCACTAGAAATTTAATTTTGTGAATTATACATTTATGAGTATTCTATTTTTAGAATTTATATCTTGTTGAAAACTGAACTACAGTTTTCTACAATATAGTTGAAGAATCTTCTATAATACAGACTATAAATTGAGCATAACCTCTAGTTGATATCTATCTATATGTTTTATTTAATTGAATTCTATGTATGGGTATACAATTATACTGTATGCGGTTGTAGCCATTCTTGAACTTGGTATGTGGGATATCGTATAGGAGGTTAATTAATTGCCTACTTTACTAAATAATTTGTGAAATGTCAAACTCTTCTTGACATTCACTTTATCTTTTCTAAATTAGCTAGAGCTTATGTTATGGTTATTTATCACTTGCATCAATATAATGCTATCTTATACCATCCATTTTATAATGTGCCTAATTACTTGAAAAATGATTCTTTTAATGCACTGTTCACAATTTGCAAATTACTTTAGTTAAGTCTTATATACAAAAAGAAGTATTTGCGAACATACTACAATAAACCAGAAGTTTATTGATCACTATTTGACATGATCGGTTGAGACATCTTGGATAAATAATAATGCGAAAAATTATTGAAAATTCACATAGGCACCTATTGAAAAACCTGAAGATTTTTTAATCTAAAGAATTGTCATGTGTTGTTTGTTCTCAAGGCAAATTGGTTATTAAGTTATCACTAGCTAAAGTTGGAACTGAATCTCCAACACTTTTGAAAAGTATACATGGTGATATATGTGGACCTATTCATCGTAAATGTGGGTCATTTAGACATTTTATGGTATTAATAGACGCATTCAGTAAATGGTCTCATGTGTGCTTGCTATCAACTTGTAATATAGTGTTTGTAAGATTACTTGCTTAAATAATTCAATTAAGAGCACAATTTATAGATTATACAATTAAATTCATTCACCTTGATAATGCTGGTGAATTTTTTTTCACAAGCTTTTAGTGACTATTATTAGCATAAATATAGAACATCCTATAGCTCATGTTTATACACAAAATGGGTTAGCTGAATCATTTATTAAGCAACTTTAATTAATAGCTAGACTCTTACTTATATGAACAAAGCTCTCTGTTTCTATTTGAAGACATACAATTTTTATATGTAGTAGCACTAGTACACATCAAACCAACAGGTTATCATGAATATTTTTCTTTTATAATTAGCTTATGGTCATAAGTTAAATATTTCTCATATTAGAATTTTTTGGGTGTGTGGTATATGTTTTAATAGCCCCACCACAACACATTAAAATGGGTCTTCAAAGGAGATTAAGAATATATGTTGGATATGATTCTCCTTCTATTATAAAATATCTTGAGCCAATGACAGGAGATGTATTTACGGCATGTTTTGCCGATTGTCATTTTGATGAACCAGTCTTCCTAACATTAGGGGGAGAAAATGAAAAACAGTTGGTCAAAGAAATTACATGGAATGCTTTGAACCTCACACAAAATAATATGAACTTGAAGTTCAAAAGATAATTCACTTACATAGAATAGAAAATCAACTGTCAGATGTATTTATTGACCTAAAAAAAGTGACAAAGTCATATATACCAGCTGTAAATACTCATGTACAGATTGATGTCCCCGAAGAACAATTTGTTAGTGAAATCATTAGCAAGTCTAAAGCACGTCAGAAGCGTGATAGACCAATCGGTTTAAAAGATAAAAATTCCCATAAAAAAAAGAAATAATTATTCAATATCAGAAATAGATGCTCTTGAAGAGACTAGAGACATAACAAAAAAAGTACTTTCAGAAGAAGTTCAAGTACCTGAAATTACTGAAATTGCTGAAATTAATGAAAATGAAGAGATCTCAATAAATTATATATGTACGGGGAAACGATTAGAAACAGTTGTTGACAACATTTTTGTGTAAATAGTAACGCTTAATATTTTGAATGATAATGATGATTATAAATTTACATCTATCGATGAATGTCGATGTAGATGTGATTGGTTAAAATGGAAAGACGCAATTCAAGCAGAATTGAATTCACTTAAAAATTGTGAGGTATTTGAATCTATAGTTCAAACACTTGAAGGTGTAATACCCGTTGGGTACAAATGGGTATTTGTATGTAAAAGAAATGAGAAAAATGAAATTGTGAGGTATAAAGCACGGCTTGTTGCAAAAGGTTTTCACAGACTTGGAATTGATTATAATTTCACATATTCTCTTGTGGTAGATGCAATTATATTTCATTATCTCATTAGTCTGGCAGTATATAAAAACTTGATATGCGTCTTATGAATGTTGTTATAGCCTATTTATATGGCTCTCTTGATAGTGACATATATATGAAAATTCCATAAGAATTTAAGATGCCTGAAGCATATAATTCAAAATCCCGGGATAAATTATAAAGATCTTTATATGAATTAAAACAGTTTGGAAGAATGTGGTATAACCATCTCAGTGAATAGTTGTTAAATGATGGTTATAAGAATGTCCATGTGTTTTTATAAAAAAAGCAAATTCAGGATTTGCTATTGTTATGGTGTATATTGATAATTTAAATATTATTGGAACTCCTGAAGAGATTATAAAGACAGTAAAGTGTTTAAAGAAAGAGTTTGAAATGAAATATCTTGAATTTTTTTTTCTTATATTATAATTTTATTATTTGAGAAATAAAATTTTTATTTATCAATCAACTTATACAGAAAAAGTCCTAAAAGAATTTTATATAGACAAAGAAAATCTATTTAGTATCACAATAGTTATTCGCTCACTTTATGTGAAATAATATGTTTTCGACCTCAATATGATAATAAAGAAATTCTTAGTCCTGAAGTACCATATCTTAGTGCAATTGGTGCACTGATGTATCTTGCCAATAATATAATGCCTGATATAAATTTTTCTATCAGCTTGTTAGCTAAATTTAGCTCTTGTCCAATGCGAAGAATTGGAATAGAATTAAATATGTTTTTAAATATCTCTAAGGTACTATTGATATGAGATTACTATATGCAAATGGATTTAGACCATAACTCATTGGTTATGCAGATGCTGGATGTTTATCTGATCCACATAAAGCCGGATCTTAAACATGATATTTATTTATATGTGGTGACATATAACAAATTTATTCAAGTGGTAATTTGACAGATTTATTCACCAAAGCCTTACCTACTTCAGCATTTGAAAAACTAATATATAAAATTGGAATGCATCGACTCAGAGATATTCAATGATACTAAAAATATGAGGAGTATACAAGAAATGATGTATTGTTTTTTCTTCACTAGAGTTTTTTTCCACTGAGTTTTTTTCTAGTAAGATTTTAATGAGGCATATTCCTTGTAAAATGGACATACAAGGGGGAGTGTTATGAAATCATTTATTATTGTGGATGCCCATTTGGTTTCTCAACTCTCAAAATAATAAATATTATTAAATCTATTATTATTATGAGTGTTCTTTTATTTTCTCAACTCCTAAAACCATTGAATCTTATTTATGCTCTTTGACTTTTAAATTATCTTCTTTTATGATTGTATGCCTATAAATAGAGACTTCTATGAATCAATGGAATAAAAAAGACATTTTTCTTCTATGTGTTATTTCTCTCTAATTATTTTTATATTATATTTTTTTCTTGTATAAATTTTATTTATAACAAAAAATACTTTCTCAATTACATATTAAAATACTAAATAACTTAATTTAAAAAGAGTTTATGACTTAAAATTTTTTCACATAAATATCTTTTAATAAATATTTAAATAAATTATTGGAAAAATATTTGGTACATCGACAGTGGATAATTTTTTGTCCACCAACGGTGTCCAGATCACGACACGTGGTAAAAATAATAGTTTTTAAAATTATTTTTATCATGTGTCATAATCTAAACACTGCTGATAGACAAAAAATTATCCACGTATACCAAATACCAACTCTAAATTATTTATATAAACCGGCCTAAGAGTGACACAGCATATAAGCGAGGCGTGTTATCTAGTCAGCAGACATTGAAATGTAACAGATCAAAAGTTCCGAGGCCTTATCCAAACCCCTCGACTAAATCTCAGAGAGCCGCGGCGCCCCACTGCCACATCCTTCAACTACCAACTTCCCCCGATTCTCTCTCCCTCCCTTCTTCCATGGCTTCCTATGCTCCCTTTCTTCTTCTCTGCCTTCTTACCAATATCTTTCATGCTCACACCTTCTCTATCCCATCTGTTTCTTTGGTTCTTCCTGTCACTAAGCACGACTCAACTCGCCAATACTTGACTTCCCTCTCTTATGGCACCCCTCTTGTACCCACCCGGCTTGTGCTGGATCTGGGAGCTCCATCTCTCTGGATTGATTGTACATCCAGAAACGTAGCTTCCTCTTCTCTTCGTCCCATTCCTCGCCGTGCAATCCAATGCCTTATGGCAAAATCCCATGACATTGACACTCAAACTTTCTCAAGTCCTGGCAAGTTTGCAGATCAAGACCAGTCATGTCAAATTTTTCCAGAAAACAGCATCACAGGGACCAGACCCAGAGAAGGAGACCTTGTAGAAGATATCATGGCCATCCAATCAACTGAAGATTCAGATACAGGCAATATCGAAACTCCTCACCTGTTCTCCCACTCAGCAATTGAATGGTTTAGCAGTTGGCGCTAAAGGTATGGTGGGCCTTAGTAGGGCTCGTAGTTCCCTATCATCTCAGATTTTCGCTTCATTCGATACCCAGAGAAAACTCACTCTCTGCCTCTCATCTTCCACTGGGATTGTATTATTCGGCGGCACCGCCTTAGAATCACAACGCGGAGGTGAAATTTTCAGATCTCTTACATTCACGCCCCTCATTACCAATCAAAAGAAGGGGTATCCATCACAGGAATACTTCATCAAAGTGAATTCCATCAAGATCGATGGCAAGCGATTGTCTTTACATAAAGACCAAGAGGGCAATGGAGGGACCCAATTGAGCTCGATTGTGCCTTACACAACCATGGAGAGCTCCATTTACGCCACTTTCAAGAAAGCTTATGTGAAAGCTGCTATGTCTATGAACATGACTCGAGTGGCTTCAGTGGCACCATTTGGGCTGTGCTTTAGCTCCAAAGGGGTTGATAGCTCAGACGTAGAGCCAAATGTGCCAATTATTGATTTTGTGCTGCAGAGTGAGATGGTAAAGTGGAGGATATACGACAGGAATTCGATGGTAAGGTTGAGCAGTGAAGTGACGTGCTTGGCGTTTGTGGATGGAGGTTTGAACCCAGAAAATCCCACTGTGATAGGGGGATACCTATTGGAGGATGTGATTGTGCAGTTTGATTTGGATACTTCCATGATAGGATTTAGTAATTCTCTGTTGATGAGGCATTCTAGTTGTTCTGATTTCAAATTTGGTTACTTGCCTGCAGAATCAGTTTGAACATCACTCTGTTTAGTCCTTCTTCGTAGATTATGAGACGTTCTGCTCAATTTTGTATTACCCTTCTTCTTCTTTTTTTCCTACTCATATTTGTGCATGAGAATTACTTCTCTTTGATGGCACTCTTGTGTTGATGTTTGTATATGAGAACGGCATCTTTGGGTTGATAAATGTGAGAACTGGATATCTTTAATGGCATCTGTGGACCAATGTTTGTTATTGGAACCTTTCTACCTTTTTTTTCTTTTTTGACAAAATTGGAAGCATATAATTGTGGAATCTTGAAAGTTCAGAAAGCATATTCATCTTGCAGAGCAAAGAAGAGATAAAGCACACAGAAAAACAAATTGCTGGCACTGTTTATTTTAAAGGACGAAATAATCACCATGTTGGACTGAATGACCAAATTTTGTATAGACTGGCCATAACTCAGTACTTATCTGTACATAATTATGATTTTCTCAAACTGAGCCTTCAAGTTTAAGGGGAAGAAAAGGAATCATAGAAGTTGGCAAGTTTTAGTTGCACAAAACCTGATCTACTAAAAGTTCCACAAAGGCTCAAACTGACTTTTTTTTTAAAAAAAATCTTTTAGAGAATTCATTTTGTTTTCAGATCAACAAAAAATGCTATATTATATCTAGAATCCTTTTTTTTTTTTAAACAAAAAACCAAAACACGTATGAAGAGCGAAGGCTTCCTTGGATAGAAACACAATCACTGCCAGTTCCGATTCCATTTGGGTAATGTTTGTACATTGCATTGCTAATTTCGGCCTTCTCCGTTCTCCTGTGTCTTGGCCCATTTATTTTCTATTAGCTGGATATAGTCATAATCGGAGTTTCTCAAAATAAATATTTATTAAAGAAGCAACAATTTGGGAAAAAGGAAGTTTGATTTCATTATGTGAAATTTGCTCTAAAGACTTAACTGGTTCTTAGGGCCTAGTTAATAAAATTATGGTGGTAGATTTTCTGACTGGCTTCGTGAATCAAAATGCTTAGAATGGGCCAAAAAGCCTATATATACAATATATCACTTACTCATCCAAATAAACGCCCAATGTAGAGATCCCAAAAAGATGCAGAAAAACCATTGCAACCCATTCAAGCTCTCTGTATCTGCAAATTTGTGGAGAAGCTCAACCATTGCCACCTGAAGTACAACGATTATCCCAACAATTCCCAGAAACATCTTGTTTCTAAGTATGCCCTTGAAAATATTCCTCCCCTTCAGCTTCCTTGCATTAAATAAACAGAAGGCTTGCAAAAATACAAAGGTATTGAAAATCAAAGTCTTTTTTGAGCTATATCGCCCTCCAATCAACACAAAGAAAATGTCGCCGAAGAATCGTAAACTTAGCAAAACAATTATCTGCCACGTAGCCTGGCTTATTAGATTACTCCACATGTTGCAAGTAATAAAAGGTTCGGTTCTACCAACCGGTGGTTGGTCCATCAACTCCATGGTAGGCTTCTCTGTTGCTAGAGCTAAAGCCCCCAGTGTATCCATTATCAAGTTTACCCATAACACTTGGACCGTTGTTAGTGGGATCTCACCTGCTGAAGCCGCTGCCACAAAGTTGAATGCAAGTGCAACAATATTCAATGTCAGTTGGAATTGAATAAACATCTGGATGTTATTATAGACACATCTGCCCCACATTAAGACTCTGACTAGAGAGGCAAAGTTGTCATCTAAGAGAACAATATCTGAACTCTCTTTGGCCACTTCGGTACCTTGAATCCCCATCGAAAGTCCTACATTAGCTTCCTTCAATGCCGGTGCATCATTTGTGCCATCCCCAGTCACAGCAACTACATTGCCTTTCTGTTTAAGGCATTGAACCATAAGAAGTTTATCAAAGGGAGAGGATCTTGCCATCACACAGATGTTATCCACTTTTTCCAGTCTTTCTTCTTGTGTGTAGTTGCGAAACTCCTCTCCTTCCACTATAGCTCCAACCTGGACTTGGTTAGGCTGGAGTATACCACATTCTGTGGCTATAGCTTTTGCAGTGAAAACGTTGTCACCTGTGATCATTCGGACCTTTACACCAGCCCGTTGGCAATCTTCCACTGCTCTCTTTGCTCCTAGACGACATGGATCCTTAATACCCACGAGTCCTAACAAGGCCAGACCATCTTCTTTTACCTTTTTATTTCCTTCTTCATTTTGATGCTCTTCTTCTGCAATTTCTGTATGAGCAAAAGCAATACACCGAAGACTGCTGGCTGCCATTCCTTCAATAATTTGCCCAAATTTTAACTTGTTACTGTTGTCTAGATTTTTTACAATTCCAGAAGCATCATAATATCTTGAACACATGTTTAGCACCATCTCTGCTGCCCCTTTCCAATGTACATGGATTGTCTTCTCTGCTTTCCTCCTGATAAAAATCCCACTTCGCCTCTTCATTGAATTGAAGGCCTCAACTTGGAGGATTGTAGAATTATGAATCAACTGTGCCATGTCCATGTTCAACTCCAGAACAGCCCATGAAAGAATAGCTTTTTCTGTTGGACATCCTGAAATCTCAATTTCAGAATCTGATTCAGACTTGTATACACTACCAGTTGTATTGAGAGCAACTCCTTCTTGGATTAGCCCTAGCACAAATGGAGCAACTGATGAGTAAGCTTGTTCTGCGACAGGTTCTTGGCCAAGCCAAAACTCAGTCACTTTCATCTGGTTAAGTGTGAGTGTGCCCGTCTTGTCGGTACAAATAGTAGTAGTAAAGCCGATGGTCTCACAGGCAGAGATATTCCTCACTAATGCCTGATCAGCTAGCATTTTCTTAGCTGAATAATGCATAGTAAGATTTACAGCTACCTCTGGAATTGCAACCACAACAGAAGCAACAGCAGCAGCTATACACTGTACAACTGTATTCACAATGTCAACGAATTTGGTGTTTCTACCATCAAATCTTTTATTTGAAATCTCATGCACTGTGTTTCCTTTAAAGTAACGAATCAACAGGATAAGAAGGACCAGAAAAGCCACAACCAAACCAACCTTTTCCATTGGCGAAGTGAACTTCTGGAGACGTGCATGTAATGGTGATTGCTCATGTGTATAGCCGTTGATTGAACTCATCATTTGGCCCCATGTTGTGTTCATACCCACACAAGTGACAAGCATCTTGCCATACCCTTCACACACCTCGGTCCCAGAAAACAGGAATGGGTGCTGGCTTCTACTAAGCTCTACATGATCACTTTCCCCTGTCAAGCTTGACACGTCCACTTGCAGAGAATACCCTTCTAATAGTAATCCATCAGCGGGAACTTTGTCTCCAATCTTCAAGCAAATGACATCGCCAACTACAATTTCGGATTTTGAAATGTGTTGGCGCCTCCCACTTCTCACCGCATCAATTTGTACATTGCCGACATCGAATAGTTTGTCAAATTTTCTGTTGAGTGTGAAGTTGCATATAGAAGAGAGAGCAATGGCAAGAAAGATAGCAACAAAAACGTTTGCAATGCCATATACACCGTCTTTAAGCCCCTCCGTTTTAATGGCAAAGCCAAGAGAAAGTGCAGCAGAAGTCAAATGGGCGATAATGGGCAGACGCTTAAAGGCTTCCACCACGAAATTAAAGAAACCTTTTGAAGGCGGTTTGCTGTAAGTGTTTGAGCCAAACGCTTGACTTCGCCGTTCAATGTCTTGGCCGTCACCTTGGATACCATATTCAAGGTTGGTTTCAAGAGCAGAAGCTACTCCATCAACCCCGCCAAGTCTTTGAAGGTTCTCTAGATTTTTATCCCTGACAATCGCAGTAAGATTTGTTTGATCAACACTAAAGGAGAAAGATACATTGGAATTGAACTGAGAGAGGAGAGCTTTAGAGTAATAGATGGCGAGGTAGGCCAACTGCCATCTTTTTTTGGGTGTATAAACCATGTTTGGCTGTTTTAATAGTATCTCGGGAGACTCCGAAGTTGTGGGTTTCTTTTTGTTGGATTCATTGGAATTGAGATTGAAATTGAAATGAGAAAGGAGGGCTCTAGAGCAATAGATGGCGAGGAAGGCCAACCGCCATCTTTTTTGGGGTATATTAATGGGGTTTGTCTGTTTCATTAGTATGTCAGAGGAATCTAAATTTGTGAGGAAGATCAAGGACATGCTTTGAGGAGAAAAGTAACTGAATTGTAAAAGGATGAAAAAACAACCGAATTTGTTGATGCAAACTCCGAATACTGGCAATAGCAAGCACAACTCAAGTTGTCTTGGAAGAAAACTGAGCTACAATCGCAAATGCTAAATGGAAGTGATTTTTATAGGAACCTGATGAGAAAGACTGGAGGAACCTGATGGGAAAGACTGGAGGAACCTGATGAGAAAGACCGGAGTAACTTCACTTAACTTTTATCCTCCCTTTAAACGCGTTTCAAGAATAAAATTTATCAAAGGACGGAACTACATTTGGCATCTTTAACGGAATAATTTTTTAAAGCCACGGGTGGGAAAGAGGTAGTTCTCACATAAAATTATAAGGGATAATGCCCTGTGAAGATCGTGTTGTACTGAAGTCCTTTATCTGAATTTATGGTCATTTCACTCTCAGCATCCCTTTGGGCAAATAAACCAAAGAGAATACGACGAGGCCATTCCTCGAAAAGTATCAATAATAGGGGTGGAGCTATCAATGATTAAGACCGTGCAACTAACGCTCTAGCCACTCACGCACATGCAGGAAATATGTAAGTGTGAGCCAACCCCTTTTAGAATGCCAGGCAAGAGAACACGCAGGAACACATGTGAAAAACCATAATAAAAATCACTTCATTTTAGGTTGTAGCTGGCATATATACAAAAAATACATTCAGAGAAAATATCCCTTGACTCGAGGGAAAGCCATACTGCCTCTACTTACACTGTTACTTACTTTTACAATATTGGCTCTAGCATTTGGAGCAAAAAGGAATGGATCTTGCCTGAGATTCATAGTGACGATATTGTAAATGCATTGGAAGAGAATTTGAACCTGTTTTGAGTTGAACGTTTAGGCAAATAGTTTATAGGCATGAATAATTTGTGAAAGAAGAGCAGAGAAGAGTGAGAAATAGAGGAAAAAGAAGATTTTTGTTGTTGAAAAAATGATAGAAAATTTGGAACAAAAATTTAGATATAGAATATTGAAAACAGAAAAAAGAAAAGAAATATATAACGATAATTTGTATTAATTTAATAAAAGTTTACTAATCGTATTGTAGCATTGCAACAATTTGTGCTCCTATTGTTAAACAATTTAGCAATGATTAAATCAATTGTTAAAATCACTTAAAAACTAGTGATAAATGTTCTTAATTTTGTTGTAGCATCTTTGATAAAAAATATTCATTCATGCACTTTTTATTTTTTCTTTTAAATTTCTAACTCTTGGATGGCAACTTAGGAATACATTATTTTGAGCTGCAGCAGCATGGTATTCGTTAATTTGAAAGGCATATCAGAATTGTATTGTTTTTTTTTTTTTTTAACCTGAGAGTTATAGAGCTACTCGATCGAATCTACTTCCCTTCCTTTGAAAGATCACTAGGGTTATAAAATATTTGGTTCCAATTCGGCATATTACATCTACAAACTTACCTTATTTAATTAGCATTTAGTGCTTTTGGGTGAAGAAAAGCTGATTTAAAAAAAGTGAAAGAACGTACATTAATTTTTTTTTTTTTTTGCAAAACGTGATCTATATAATTAATTTTTATTAAATTGATATTATCTAGATAATTGATAATTGAATTTATTAGTCACACCGACCAGCATGACACAATTTCTTGACTAAGTAACTAACATTGTGACATTAAAAGGAATAAAGGTAAAACAAGAGAGATTAATTAAAATTAGAGTATAAAAATTCTCGAAAGCAAAAAAACAATGAAGTGGGTGTAGATGCGGTAAATAAATATACTTGAAAAAAGAGAAGGATGAGAGAAGAAAGGTCAAAGTTGGAAGGGAGGGAGAGGAAATCAAGGTAGAAAGCACAAGGACCAAGGATAGAATAATAAGGTGTGGGAGCAGTAATCACACGGGGGCCATTCGTTTTTTTATTTTTTTTGGGAGACATGGGGGCCATTCTTAATTGTCCCACTGCCCCAACTTCATTTTTGTTATTTGATAATCCAATCATGTTTCTCTCCGATTTTTCTTTATCGACCTTTTTAAGATCTTCATTAGACCAAATTGTCTTTCACATGAACCCGTGGTTTCTAACAATATTAATAATCTATATATATATATATATATATATATATATATATATATATATATATACACACACGTATGACATCTGAGTACAAAAGGCACATTAGGGTGCTCTGAAGCAAAGGAAGCAGATATGGATGTGGATGGATGTAGGAGTATTTAAAATTGAATCGGATCGATCCAGATTGTCCAAATTGATTAAAAATTGAATTAAATCGATTAAAATTGATTTTATTTAATTTTTTTAAATAAAAAAATTGATCGATTTAATTCGATTTTCGATTGAGATTCTGTTCTAATCAAACCAAATCAAACTGGATTGAATTATTTTTAATATATTTAATTTATATTATTAAATTTATTTTTTATTATATTTTAATAATATTATATAAATTTTTTTTTTAAAATTTTTTGAAATGGGCCAAAAAAATTCGAAATAGGCCCAAAAATTAAAAAAAAAAGCCCAAAAAAATTCAAATGCTAAAAATTTTAAAAATTTGGCAATTTTTTTTTTCTTCAAAAAATCGAATCAACTAAATCAAATCGAACCGCCTTTTATTGGTTCGATTTTATGAACCCCAACCGAATCGATTAGATCCAAAAAATTTTATTTCCTTCATGATTGGTTCAATTTGATTGAGGCTCAAAAATCGAACCGAACTAAACTGTGAATACCCTAGATGGATGCACCCATTTTTTAACGATGGGCCCAATAGACAGTAATAATTAGGAGGAGGGGATTGTCAAGAATGATAACAGAGACCGGGGGAAGAAAGATGGAAAGTGGGTGTTTTTGGTTTGCAAAAATGTTTTTTGTTTTTATTGTTTGAAAATAGTTTTTATTTTTTATTTTTTATATTTTTTAAAATATGTTTAGTTTGTATTTTGATTTTTACTATTTTTTAATTATATTATTATATTTTTATTTTTATTACTTTATAATTATATAAATAATAAAATATTGTATATATAATTTAAAATAATTATGAAAATTTTATCATTGTAATGTATTATAAAATTAAAAATTTTGAAAATATTTTTTTAGTGTTTTTAGAATTTTTAAAAATTTAAAAAATATTTTTTAAAAATAAAAATAAAAAACAATAAATAAATACATTTTTATATTTATTTTTAATTTTTAATAAAAATATAAATTAAAAACAGACAAATCAAACAAAAAATTACAAAAAATAAAAAAAACGATAGTTTATTTTGACTTTCAGAGTGCTGTACTACAGTTTTCATTCATTACGGTAAATAAAAATGATAGTTTATTTTGACTTTCGGCTCCACTTTTTGCTCCTTTTACCACTACTCATTTTGCTATATATAAATCTAGTCATTCTCAATTTACAGCTTTTTCTTTTCTTTTATAGAAAGTTATATTATCATCAAAAGATGAGATCAATATTGGTAAGATTTGAAAGACGTCAGAGAGAAAAAATGACCATGATTATCTATATTTTTTTAGTTTAGGCCCTTTCTTAAGAGAGAAGGAAAATTATACGAGTTTAGACCATGATGTTGGATTAAGAATGGAATGTCCCACACAATTAGTTTACTGATCATGTGAAGCTACAGGGAGGTGCGAAAATGATCCGGCCCCTTAGCAGTAGCAAGGACCCAAAAAATGATAGATCAATAACCATGAATGTGATTTTGGACCGAATGGTAAAGGTTTTATTGAGCTCAAAGCTGGATTAAGTATTTGGGGAAATTGACAAGGCGCGTATGCTATCTCTGTTGAAAAATGATCCTCACCTTATTTTGTCAAATGGATTGGATTGAATTTTTTATAATTTAAAAAAAATTAATATTTAACACATTGACTGTAAATAATTTTTTATTTACTAATAGTATTCAGATCATGACGCGTATCACATATCATAATTTGAACACTATTTATAAATAAAATTTTATCTATCAACGATGGATTAAATATTTTTTTTAATAGTAGTTATGAAGTGAAATTTTACTTTTCATATATGCACTAATCTTGGTGGGATTTCAACATTTTATACGATGTTTAAAAGTGTTATTAAATGGCACAATTAATCGACTTCAACCAGTAATTGAAGTTAGAGTCAGTGAATTTTCTTCGTAGAAAATTAACAAATGCTACATATAAAATTTTAGAACTCACAATCAATTGTAAACGTACATAGTTCAAACTGATCAGTTTGGATGGCCTTGTTCAAAACATTTTCCTATTAAATTCAAATAGAACTAGAATTGTCCACATTAATTTATGATTGAAAGAGGCGTTCCTAGCTAGTTGCTATGCTTCATGTTTTTGTGTCAAGTGAAATTTAGAGTGGTATTTTACCATTCTTAATCAAATGCGCCATTCATAATCCATACCAAAAAAGGATCCTCGTAAAAATGACCCATCTCTAAGCCTCTAAGGCTAAGCCCTTCAATATTGTTCGTCCGAGCCAAACAGTTCTCTAACCTACCCACATGAGAGAGTGGCTATCTAGCTAATTAACGTAATTCCCTTCATATTAAGAATGAGAAGAAGAAATCGTTTTTAGCTAATTTAGAGACCAAGATGTACACATACATTATCAGGAGATTTAAAACATATTTTTCATGTTCATATTATTTGATAACAGTTATATATAAAATAAGAACCCTAAGCTGAAAAGAAGCGGATTTGTTCATTTCTTTCATGATTATATGTTAGCATTGGAAATTAATTGAATCGGTTCCCAAATGCTACATCTCCACAGCGCTAATTAACAGCATCTGAGCAGTTGAACTCCCGTTGTTAAATCCTCCAGACTTAGTTGGCACTCCAACCCTATCTGTTGTAATGGTAAAATCAATAGTCAAACGTCAGTGCCCGATGGAGAGTCCATTTCTTCATACTCCCATTGCGTTTCATTGAATAAGCTTATTAAGTAAGCAGTTAATTAGTTCATCATTGAAAAGTATGTAATCCCATAATTGATGTTGTCTCATTCCAGTAACCTCCTACATATCCTCTCACTTATTATAAATCTTAACTGCACAAGCTCATAAAATTTTATATTTTTTATAAGCACTGATACATGAGTGTTTGACATTTATATCGAGTGAAGATGACAGGGCTAACGGATTCAAGAGAGATGGTAGCTCAGGCTCAATAATAAACCCTTTGTATTATTGTGACGTGTTGTACTATGTTCGTTATTATTTGTCCTTTAGTGAAATGTTCATATCTACCCTACATGTAGCTCTATAAGGAAGCCGTCATTCTTATTCAGTTGTACTATATAATATGTAATATTGAACGTAATCAAAGTAAGGTTTTATACTCTCCTTTCATCTTTTTCACTTGGTATCAGAGCATTAAGACTCACGCCATGAATCCCACTGATTCAACTTCATCAGCCACTAACCCTATCACTCAAATGACCGAAAATCAAAACTCTCTCAGCCAAAGTCAACTTACGCCCTTGTTTACCACCTTAAACCAATCTTGTTCCATCAAGCTTGATAGGAACAATTTTCTACTATAGTAGTCAATGATTCTCCCTATTATTAGGGGGAACAAACTGGATGGCTTCATCACGGGAACCAAACCTTGCCTAGAGATGATGATCATAGATGGTACAGCCAGTAAGGTTAATCCAACTTATGAGGATTGGATAACCACTGACCAACTCTTGTTGGACTAGCTCTACAACACGATGAGTGTTGACATAGCTTCACATATGATTCACTGTGAAACAGCACAACAACTTTCGAATGCAGCAAAAAATCTCCTTGGCACACAGACGCGTTCGAGGATAACTCTGTACAAGACAGAGCTCCAGAGGCTAAGAAAAGGGGCCCTAAAGATGGAGGAGTACCTAAACAAAATCAAAAGCCTTGCTGATAAACTTCAGATGGCAGGAGTACCACTCTCTACCACTGACATGGTTACTCAAACCCTTGCTGGTCTTGATTCAAACTACAATCCGATTGTAGTCCAATTATCTGACAAAGATAACGTCACCTGGATTAATCTTCAAGCTGCTCTCCTCACTTTTGAGAGTAGACTTGAACAACTAAATAACTTGTTAGATTTATTATTGGGACAACCATCTGCTAATGTTGTCTCTAACAAATTTGTTTCTCGTATTGGAAATCAACAAGGAAATCAAAGAAACTCCTTGAGAGGTAAGAACAATAGAGGTGGCCAAGGACAAAGAGGCAGAGGTCGATATGGCAGAATAGGTAGCAGACCAATGTGTCAAGTGTGTAGCAAGCTTGGACACACAGCAGCACACTGTTATTTTAGATATAACAGCAGCTACATGGGAACAGTGCCATACAAAGAAAAAACTAGTACAAATCAGAACCATTCGGCCTACCTTACAAATTCAGATGACTATAGTGATTTGGGCTGGTATGTTGACAGTGGAGCCAGTCACCACGTGACAAATGACAACACGAACTTTGAACAGAATAATGATGTGCTTAGCAATCATGGTAAGACGTTAATTGTTGGTAATGGTCAAGAAATTAAAATTCAAAATATTGGGACTGTTAAATTAACTTGCAACAACGAAAATGGTTCTATTAAGCTATAGAACGTTCTTCTTGCTCCACAAATTAACAAAAAACTTG
This sequence comes from Gleditsia sinensis, assembly GCA_037074535.1. Lineage (NCBI taxonomy): Eukaryota > Viridiplantae > Streptophyta > Magnoliopsida > Fabales > Fabaceae > Gleditsia > Gleditsia sinensis. Next base: position 84,768,309 of record CM073463.1, read on the forward strand.
TTAATGTATCTAAACTAACTGATGATGGAAATCTCACTGTTAATTTTGATAAATATGGATGTGTTGTGAAGGAAAAGGTGACAAGAACCTGAATACTAGAAGAGAAACAGAAAGGAGGTCAATATAAAATCAAGGCACCTGAGTCTCAATGCTACAGTCTAGTGTCAAATGATGGTTTGCAATCGGAATGGAAGAAGTGGCATCAGAAGTTGGGATACCCGTCTACAAAAGTTTTAAATCAAGTTTTGAGTATTTGTAATGTGAAGCTTTGTGGTAATATCTCATTTTGTGAAGCTTGCCAATTAGGCAAGTCTCATGCTCTTCCCTTTAAGCGACCTATTTCTCATGCTAAGAATTCTCTTGAACTAGTTTATACTGATTTGTGGGGACCTGCCCCAATTGCTTCTACTACTGGCCATAGATTCTACATTTCATTTGTTGATGAATTTAGCCATTTTGTGTGGTTGTATCCTCTTAAGAACAAAGCTGAGGCCATGAATGTAATAACCGTAAAATTTAATAAAAATTCCAATTAAAGAAAATTTGGAATAAAAGAGATAATTTTGAAAATGGGAATAAGAACCGTAGAAAATATGTATATTTACTACATGGGTTAAAGAAGTATAAAGAAAATATGAGAATTTACGTTTTGACACGTAATTTTTTTTAAATGATAGTATTTTGCTATAAGTAAATATATTTTTATTTGTTTAAAAATGATTATGTTTTGCTAAAAGTAAGTAGGCTTTTAATTAAAATGAGTATTGTTTTGCTTAAAATAATTATATTGGCCTCTAATGAATTTTTGTTGTATTTTTAGAAATATTATTTCTTTTAATATGGATAAAAATATTTATTTTGAGATTTGTTTTATTACGATTTTTATCAAGAAAAATCATGATTTAAGAGTTCAACTAAAGGTTTATGATAAAGTAAATTTTTAGAAATTTTTGAGAAATTTTAAGATGAAAAATGGAATTTATATGAATTTATATAAAAGAAAATCCTACTATTAATTATTAAATAATAATAATAATTATTAAAATAAATAAATAAATAAAAAGGGGAGGGGGAGGCAAGACGATCATATTTCTGAAAACGAAAAAGATGAATAATAAGTGAATAGTAAATGAATAGTAACCTTCAACTTTTTCTCTCGATCTGGAGTGCCTATTGACTTCCGATTTCAAAACTGAAAATGTTATTGGATTCAGAACAAAGAATATTACAGTTTTGATCGATCAATTTTTTAAATTAGCCGTTGAATCACCGTAGATCTCAAGTAGAAAATCTCAGAAAAAAGGTAAATCTTGAAATTTTTACTTAGAGACCTCCAATTGAAATTCTGACACACCGTAGATGGATTCAGGAGTTAGATAAACCTCAGGATAGGTATATTTTCGGCCATCTAACAGTTTTTTTGTTTGTCGTAAATAGTGTTTTTCGGCGAGTGAATAGTATTTTTCGACGAGTGAATAGTGACCAAGTTCCCGAAATTGCTTTCTTGATTTTTGGACTCTCCAGATACGTTTTTGAGGTCAATTTAATCAAATAGAGATTAAAAAAATACATTTTAGGGTTGTCCAATCTGGAGCCCTTACTTGCAAGTAGATGATTCTTCCTATGACTTGTTTTTACTCTTCTTGAACTTTACATTGATAAATGAGCATGATTACAAGTTATTTATACCTTTATATGTTCCTAAAATGGTTTAGAATATCTAAAATGGTTGCACTATGCTATCTAGTTCAAGAAGAGTATGACTCTTGAAATGAATTTTGAAATACATTGAACATGTGATTTTTACATATATTTTTCACGATATGGCAAAGGAAATATGTTATGCATATGATATTGATTTATACAGTGAAATGTTTGTCTTGAATATAGGCATGTATATGTGATTCCCCTGATTGAAAAGTTTTGACAGAGGAATATATCGAAAATGAAAATACTGCATTAAAGAGTACCTCTGTTTTGAATAATATGGATTATATGAGATCATGGTTTATGGAGGAATCCTATTAGAAACACTGTCTGATAACAGCAGGTGATGTTAGCTCTGGTGCACACCCTGATTGCCTTAGTTAGCAGGGGAGGTGGTGCTAACTTCGTGTGAGAGCCAACACACGGGAGATTATATGTGAAGGAGAGCGGAATGCCTCCTATATATGGGCGAGATGTCAGTTATATGAGATGTTATTTGCCTTCCCTTACTGTGTGCTTGGGAAATACCCATATAGAGTCCCTTCACGTGTCCTCTTGAATGGTAATAGGGCAAACCTCAATGAGATGCTGAGTTTAAGCAAATCCTATACCATCAAAGTACGGAAGGGGTCAAACTCTGATATGGTGGTTCTGATATGGGATCCTCCTGATGTTTTCACATGAATTATATTGATGCATACCATGATTTTATTATCGTACTTACAGCATTACTTATGAATTTGAATTTGAACAGAAATGATTTTGAAATGCGGGTCCCATATGGATGAAATTCTGAATTGTGATTTTCAATGTGATAAGTTTAAAAATAAAGAGTACATCCATATGTTGACCTAAGAGGTCATAGGAGGTATTATCTGCTCACTGAGTTGTAAAACTCACTACACGTAGTTTATATGTTTTACAGATAAAGATACAGAGTTTGGGCTCTCAGTGTTTAAATTGTAATATAAATGTACTCTAGAGTTGTTCTGAACGCCACAGGTAGGATCATTGCTTCTGTTGTACTCTGATGTATATGTACTTGATTTATATATGGTATTTGTATGAAAAAACCTATATGTATCTGTTTCTTTGATAAAGGATTGGAATATTCATGTTTATGGAAAATATATGTTTATGATATACATATTTCACGTGCCCTAAAATTAGGGGCGTGACAAGTTGGTATCAGAGCATTAGGTTTTCCTGTGGCTATCAGAGCAAATGATTATTTAGTAGGACCTTTAGTATTGATATAAGCCGGACATATTTATACTTCAGGTGCTGCTGAGGGATTCTATAGGTTTCAAATTTCTTTCTATTCCAAGCTGCTAAAGTTTCTAGTATAAGATTGATTAAATATTGTGACATCTTAAGAGGTATCTATGGATACATTACAGTTTGAAAGTGAAAGGGATTTGCGTCCTAAAGAATTTAAAGAATTGAGACAGATACCAAATATGATGGTTTCTGAATGTGATATCCGTTGTACCCAATGGTCCAGATATGGTAGATTTTGATGTGATATTGAGAATGGATTAGTTGGCATTATGTCATGTCATTTTGAAATGTCACTTTAAGGTGATTAAAGTCAATATTTTTAGAGAATTTTCTTTCTTGATACAAGAAAATTGTAGTGAGATAACCAATAATCTAATCTCTACTTTAACATCCCATAGTGATTATGAAAAAGATGTCAAGAATATTTGGTAGTGGTGAGAGATGTTGATATAAAGCATATCAGTATAAATCAAGTTCCAGTGGTTGGAGAATTTTCTAAGGTATTTCCTAAAGAATTTCCAAGATTATTTCGAAACGATAAATAGAATTTGATATTGATTTATTTCCTGAAACTTAACTAGTGTCTATATTTTCATATAGAATGGCACCCACTGAACTTAAAGAACTAAAAAAGAAATAGTTACAAGACATGTTAGACAAGGGATTTAAAAGCCCTAGTACTTTTACTTGGAGTGCTCTAGTAGATGGATCACTATGACTATGCATAGATTATAGACAGTTGAATAAAGTGACAATGTGAAATAAATATCCATTACCTCGTATAGATGATCTGTTTGACTAGTTACAAAGTGCTCAACATTTTTCAAAAATTGACTTGATTTGATATTTAGATATCATCAATTAAGGACAAGAGAAGAGGATATTGCAAAAATTTCTTTTCGAATTCGGCATAGACACTATGAGTTTTTAGTTATGTCATTTGGATTGTCAAATTCCCCAGCTACATTTATAGATTTAATGAATAAGTAATTAAGTCATCCTTGAATTAAGTTGTTATTATATTTATTGATGATATACGAGAATATTTCAAGAGTTCAAAGGATCATAAGCAATATTTAAATATAGTTTTACAAACTCCAAGGAAGTATAAGCTATATGCTAAGTTCTCAAAATAAGAATTTTGAATTAGTAATAATTCTTTCTGAAGGTATGTGGTTAGCAAGATGGTATAAAAAAACCCTGAGAAAGTAAAAAAGGCACAGCAATGTCCACATCTTGCTACAGTTACAGATGAAGATCCAAGTCCAATTTGCGCTTTCTACTGTTGTTTGTTGTCCATTCTATTTGAGCTGTAATTGGATTAGGTACATGAACATATGCTTGTAAAGCATCAATCAATTCCTTAGCATTTGAAGTCGAGATGATAATTCGTCGTGCTGAGTGTGAGATGAACCTTTGTTCCATAGCATGATCAAGAAAAGACAACAGACCATCAAAGAAGTGGTTAACATTTAACAAACCTATCGGTTTGTGATGCATATTTAGTTGTGCCCATGAGACTATTTGAAAAATTTCTTCTAAAGTATCAAAACCCCCTGGTAAGGCAATAAAGGCATCAGCATTGCTCATCATTCTAGCCATGCGCTCATGCATGTAAGCAACCCTAATTTTTCCTCAATTGTCTTTCCTATGATGTTGGATATAGCTAAAACTATAGGAATAATGCCTAGAACTTGACATCCTCCTACATGTACTGCTGTAGACACATACCTTATTAACCCACGGTTACCTCCACTATAGACTAAATAAATTTTTCTCCTGGCCAGCACCATACCCAGGTTTTGTGCTGCTTTTACATATTTTTCATCTTTCCCAAGACTGAAACCACAAAAGACACAAATATTTCGAAATTGACGGAATGCGATTCCCTCTATAGTTGTACACACTTTAACTTTGAATATGAAAGTAAAGAAACTAACGTGTGTATTTATAGAATTAAGAGAAGAACATACATAAGATAACTATGTGAATAAGCTGGGCATAATTAGAACAACTATGTTAGTGATTGATGGATATCCGTTAAATTGAAGGTGAAATTTTCAAAAATGACAGCAAGCATATATATGTACAGTAGTTGTGATAGTCGCTCATATTAGGCATATAAAGAGAATAAAGTTAAGATATCACCAGAAAATTTCCCTTTTCTTGTTGTCCTTGATGAAGGATTGATGTCTTGATTATTGCAGGAAAGTTGTAGATGATAGGCCTCATGGAAAAAAAAAAGTGAAGATGCAAATCAGATAATTATTGAAGAGAGACAATTAAATGATTTTTCTTGTTTTTTCAATGTTCTTGCCAGTCGACTATCGGTATTAATAAGTCAACTAACTATTTTGAGAAATTTTAATTTGAAATGGTTATTTTACAGTTGATTAATTACATATATTTTGAAACAATCAACTGCATCCTACCAGTTAACTACATATTATTTGATTTTCACATACTTTTATAAGTTCATAAATATTCCTTTTTCCATGTGCTATCTTTCCACCGAATACCAACAAATTTAAAGTAGATTTTGACACATATATTCAAAAATTTGCGGTCACCGATTTTGCAGAAATAGCAGCTAAGTTTTCTTTATAGATTTTCAAGAATTACGGCCATCGATTTTAACTCTCTCCAACGCTTTGTCCAAACTTTTGACTTTCTATTTTGGCACTGTTCTCTATTATACTTTTCGCCTGTTCTACTATATCCTCCTTGATTAATGATTGGAATTAAATGCAAGATTCTTTTTCTTATTACAAGGAGGGTTAATTTATTTTCTTTGAAACTCAGTTATTATGGTGTTCAAGTGGTTAGTAGGTTAAAGTAATAAAAAGTTTGAAAGGAATAGACATATGATGGCCTTATGGTGCTTTGGCGAATGTAGTCATGAGAATTAGTGGTGTTGAAGTTCTTGAGAAATAAAATATGAGAACTAGGATTTAATTTAATCTTTGAACTCTTAATTTGAAAATATGAATAAGATTATGAGAATCATGTCCTAAAATAATGTAAATGATCAAGATATTTGTGTTAAAGGGTTATATTATGCTAAATCGAATTTAGTATCTAGGATGTGAATTATGTTGAAATTGAGAAATCATGTATGAATAATTGTTGAGAAAGATCTTCTTGAAATGATTGGATGAATTAAACAAGATTGATATAAATTAGAATGAGGTGGTTTTGAATATGATAGAAGAACTGATTGAAATTTTTGACAATGAGTTTAATGGTGTTAATAAGATGGTATAAAATTACTGTGATGAGGTAAGTTGAAATTAATAGACATGTGTCAATGGTACATAAATGTTATAAAAGGCTTGGTGGATTAAGATAAAAATAGATGATATATTAAGGTGATGATATTCATGGGATGATATTGACAAGTGAGAATTAAAGATGACGTGATAGAAGACTAGAATAAGAAAATATAATTACCCAATATGAGTGTAAAGATGTTCTTTTATGTGTATGTTTTCTAATATCGACTTACATATATATGCATGTGAGCTTGAGGATATAAAGGAAGGAGATATTCAATGGTTTAAGAGTTCCTTATATATATATATATATATATATATATATATATATATATATATATATATATATATATATATAATATGATGAATACTTGTATTAAGTAAAATTGATTAGAAAAGAAATACCAATAATTCAACACAGCCCAAAAGTCTATAAGGACCATGAATGTTGAGCACTAGAGCTTATCAGTTGGTGACCACATATTCTTGAAGGACTCACCAATGATAGAGGTAATGAGATGTGGAAATAAAAGGGAAGTTATACCTTCGATATATAAGACCATTTGAAATTCTTGATAGGATCAATTCAGTGGCTTATCGTTTGGATTTACCACCTGAATTGGGTAATGTTTATTCATGTGTCTATGCTACGGAAATATTTATCGGATCCAACACATGTTATACAATGTCTACAGATTTAGTTAAAATAAGATTTAACCTAGAAGGAACAACCAGTAGCAATAGTGAATAGACAAATAAAAAAGTTGTAGTCAAAAAAAATACCTATAGTGAAGGTGATAAAAAAAATCACTCTTATGAGGAAGCTACTTGAAAAAGAGAAAAATCACTCTTATGAGGAAGCTACTTGAAAAAGAGAAAAATCACTCTTATGAGGAAGCTACTTGAAAAAGAGAGGAGGATATACACACCAGATATCCATATTTATTTAAACAATGAGGGTAGTATTTATCTGCAACTATGGTGATGAAATTCGGGGACCAAATTTCTTTAAAGGGGGAAGAATGTAATAACCGTAAAATTTAACAAAAATTTCAATTAAAGAAAATTTGGAATAAAAGAGATAATTTCGAAAATGGGGTCAAGAACCGTAGAAAATATGTATATTTACTACATGGGTTAAAGAAGTACAAAGAAAATATGATAATTTATGTTTTGGTGCGTAATTTTTATTTTTAATGATAGTATTTTGCTATAAGCAAATATATTTTTATTTGTTTAAAAATGATTATTTTTTACTAAAAGTAAGTAGGCTTTTAATTAAAATGAGTATTGTTTTGCTTAAAATAATTATATTAGCATCTAATAAATTTTTGTTGTATTTTTAGAAATATTCTGTCTTTTAATATGTATAAAGATATTTATTTTGAGATTTGTTTTATTACGATTTTTATCAAGAAAAATCATGATTTAAGAGTTCAACTAAAAGTTTATTAGAATGTAAATTTTTAAAAAATTTTAAGATGAAAAACGAAATTTATATGAATTTATATAAAAAAAAAATATTATTAATTATTAAATAATAATAATTATTATTAAAAAAATAAATAAATAAAAAGGGGAGACGGGAGGCAGGACGATCAGATTTCTGAAAACGAGAAAGATAAATAGTAAGTGAATAGTGAGTGAATAGTAATCTTTAACTTTTTCTCTCAATCTGGAGTACCTATTGGCTTCCGATCTCAAAACTGAAGGTGATACTGGATTTATAACGAAGAATACTACAATTTTGACTGATAAATTTTTCAAATTAGCTGTTGAATTGTCGTAGATCTGAAGTAGAAAATATTAGAAAAAGGTAAATCTTGAAACTTTTACATAGAGACCTCCAATTGAAATTCTGACACCGTAGATGGATTCAAGAGTTAGATAAACCTTATGATAGGTATATTTTCGACCATCTTACAGCCTTTTTGTTCGTCGTGAATAGTATTTGCCGACGATGAATAGTGACCAAATTCTTGAAGTTGCTTTCTTGATTTTTGGACCCTTCGGGTACGTTTTTGAGGTCAATTTGATCAAATAGATATTGGAAAAGTACATACCATGATTCATACCATGATTTTATTATCGTACTTACAGCATTACTTATGAATATGAATTTGAACAGAAATGATTTTGAAATGCGGGTCCCATATGGATGAAATTCTGAATTGTGATTTTCAATGTGATAAGTTTAAAAATAAGGAGTACATCCATATGTTGACCTAAGAGGTCATAGGAGGTATTATCTGCTCACTAAGTTGTAAAACTCACTACACGTGGTTTATATGTTTTACAGATAAAGATACAGAGTTTGGTCCTACGGCATCTTGATCGACTAAGTGTCGTATTTTCGCGGTGAGTCTAAATTGTTTCTGAGCTCTCAGTATTTAAATTGTAATATAAATGTACTCTAAAGTTGCTCTGAACGCCACAAGCAGAATTCCTGCTTCTGCTGTACTCTGATGTATATGTACTTGATTTATATATGGTATTTGTATTGGAAAACCTATATGTATTTGTTTCCTTGATAAAGGATTGGAATATTCATGTTTATGGAAAATATATGTTCATGATATACGTGTTTCACGTGCCTTAAAATTAGGGGCGTGACAATGAATGCGTTTGTTCATTTTAAAACACTAGTGGAAAAGCAATTTGACAAAAAACTTAAATTTCTGCAAAGTGATGGTGGAAGTGAGTTTAAAAGGTTTAATGAGATAACACAAAAAGAAGGGATCATGTTTCGCCACTCATGCCCATATACTTCAACACAGAACGGTAGGGTAGAACGTAAACATAGGCAAATAGTAGAAATGAGGCTCACACTCCTAGCACAGGCTCACATGCCACTGTATTATTGGGTTGATGCATTTCAATCTGCCACACTACTTATTAATTTTTTGTCCACTTCAGCCTTAAAAGGTGAAACACCCTTTCAAACGTTGTTTAGACAAAAGCCTAATTACAAAGAACTTAAAATTTTCGGTTGTGCTGCTTACCCATGCTTGAGACCTTACCAACAGCATAAATTCAATTTTCACTCTGCTAAATGTGTTTTTCTAGGCTATAGCTCATCTCAAAAAGGTTACAAGTGCATGAATTTTACTAGAAAGATTATAATATCATGACATGTTGTGTTTAATGAAGAAGAATTTCCCTTCTTGAAAGGATTTCTAAACAAATGCAAGAAAGAAGATCAGGCACAAGAAGATGAAATGCCAAGGGAGATACTACCAAGCTCATTTCAACCTTTCACTAATTCTGATCTAATTGATGCAGGTATAGTAAATTCGAATATGCAATCAGTGGCTAACAGCAATTCACAATCCTCAGTCAACAGCAAAGGAAGTGACACATCAAAAAATTCTTCAGAAACACATGATGAAGGTGACAGTCAACACTGTGACTCATTACAGCACACATTGACACCTCATGAACATGTGTCATCGCCACATGAACAGCACTGCTCACAAAGTCTGACTCAGCAACATCCCATGGTTACACGCAGCAAAAATGGCATTCAGAAGCCCAAAATTCCTTAAGTGGGAACAGTGAAGATGAGTGATGGAGATGAGCCTACAACTTCTTCTGAAGCACTAAAAAGCTCATTATGGAAGCAAGCAATGGAAACCTAGATTCAAACTCTCCTGAAGAATAAAACCTGGAAACTAGTACCTTTAACTGGGTAGCAGGTAGTGGATAACAAATGGGTATTTAAAACCAAGTTCAAACCAGATGGCACAATCGAGAGACACAAAGCTCTCCTAGTGGCGAAAGGCTTCCAATAGTCCCCTAGTGTTAATTTTGGTGAAACTTTTAGCCCTGTAGCAAAATCAACAACCATAAGAGTCTTGCTAGCCATTGCTGTGTCACTAAACTGGAGTATCAAGCAGCTTGACGTGAAAAACGTATTTTTGAATGGAAAGTTTAATGAAGAGGTGTTTATGAAACAGCCAAAAGGATTCAAAGATCCTAAAAGACCCGACTATGTGTGTAAGTTGGTGAAGGCATTGTATGGCTTAAGGCAAGCACCACGAGCGTGGTTTGAAAAGTTAAGAACAACACTTGTTCAATGGGGTTTTAGAAATATCAAGAGTAATAACTCATTGTTTCTATTTAAAACAAAGACACAAGTTTTAATTATTCTAATATATGTGGATGACATCTTGGTAATTGGAAATGATAACAAGCTGTTACAAAGGTTCACGAAGAGGCTGAATGATGTGTTTGCTTTGAAAGACTTGGGAGAGCTTCACTACTTTCTCGGGATTGAGGCTCGCAGAGATGAATCAAGTATCTACTTGACTCAAGAGAGATACATTCATGACTTACTTAAGAAATTCTCTATCGCAAATGCTACTAGCTGTCTTACTCCCATGGCAGTCACTAAAATATTATCTAATGAAGGTGAGAAACTGAGTAATCCTACTGTTTTTAGAAGTTTAATTGGTGGATTACAATATCTGACAACCACAAGGCCAGATATTTCATTTGCTGTGAATAGGCTAAGTCAGTACCTTAGCAATCCAACCACTAAGCACTGGCAAGCTGCTAAGCGAATATTTCGTTATCTGAAGGGAACAGTTAAAATGGGACTCCATATAAAACCTTCTCCTAGCTTAAACATTACTACCTATTCTTATGCTGACTGGACAGTAAATTCAGAAGACATAAAATCAGTAGGTGGATATTGTGTTTTTCTAGGAGAAAGCCTGGTGTCATGGTCATCAAGGAAGCAAAAATTAGTATCTCGCTCGAGCACAGAGTCAGAGTATCGTGCCCTATCAAACTTAGCTGCAGAAGTTGCTTGGATCAGGACACTATTACAAGAAATGGAATTTCCCTTAAATCAAACACCCATCTTGTGGTGTGATAATACAAGCGCAGCAGCCATTGCAGAAAATCTAGTGCAGCACTCTCGGACAAACACATCAAAATTGATATACACTATGTGAGAGATCAAATTCTTTCTAAGCAGCTTAAAGTGGGATATGTACCCTCATCAGAACAGGTAGCAGATTGTTTAACCAAACCTCTCATTCACTCACTCTTCTGATTTTTGAGAGATAAATTAGGAATCGTTGATACACCCACTTTTTGAGGGGGGGCAGTGAAGATGACAGGACTAACAGATTCAAGAGAGCTGGTAGCTCAGGCTCAATAACAAACCCTTTGTATTATTTGTGACATATTGTATTATGTTTGTTATTATTTGTCTTTTAGTGAAACGTTCATATCTACCATACACGTAGCTTTATAGGGAAGCCGTCATTCTTATTCCGTTGTACTATATATTCTGTAATATTGGACGTAATCAAAGTAAGGTTTTATTCTCTCCTTTCATCTTTTTCACTTATCGGACATAAAACCACAGTTCAAATTGCATTTGAATTTTCTATATTTTAGCATCTTGCGGCGCCAATATTGTTGTGTGTTGCATTTATATCAGTGTCTGCATTTGATAGCTTATAATAGTGATAAGTCACAAGATTTGAGGATTGATCTAATCACTTTATAACCTTCTTTGAGTTGTTAAAATGGGTATTATCCAAATTTTACTGTGCACCTGATTAATGTTAAAAGTATGAATTTAAATAGCAATTAAATTATCAAGGAGTTATTAGATGTGTTATACCTTAGCAAAGAAGTGGTATAGAACTATATCCTCCATGCTGCCGATCGATGTTGAGATGGAGGACTTCAAATGGAAGGCTTTCCAAAAAGCTGATTATCTTTGCAACTTGATCCCGAATTTTGTGGGAAATTATTTTCAATATTATATATGTTTGACCCCGATATTATCACTTCTACATCTGCAACCAAACACTTGCAGCTTGCTCCTACTTCCTTAAAACAATCAAACCTAACAACTCCAGAGGGGCTATCATGTACCTGAAAGGTTGGATGCTGTCACTACAAAAAATAAGGCTTTCAGTGGCGACTAAAGTCGCCACTAAATGTTTTTAGTGGTGACTTTTAGTCGCCACTCAGTCGCTGCTATAAACTCTGTTGCTGAATCTTTTCAGTGGCGACTAACAAAGTCGCCACTAAAACAAATGAATATCGCAACGTAATGTTTTTAGTCACCACAAAAGGTAGATACTTTTAGTGGCGACTTTATTTAGTTGCCACTAATACTTGCTTTAGTGGTGACTAAAAGTTGCCACAATATGGTTAAAATTTTTTGTAGCGACTTTCTATCGCCACTAAAAGTATTTTCAATTCAAATGATTCAGTGGCAACTTTATTGGGTCGCCACCAAAAATACTTTCAGTGACGAGAAAATCGCCACCAAAGGTATTTTCAGTGGCGAAAAAATCGCCACCAAATCTATTAATCTTCGTTTTAACTCCAGGGAGATTCAGTGGTGACCTGATGAAGTCACCACTGAAACCCTTTTTTTTTAAATTACATTTATCTCATTTTGGTTGCAATCATTAAAAATTTAATAAACATAAAGATAATTCTTTTTTTTAAAATAACATTTATCTCATTTTTGTTGGCAATAACAAAAAATTTAATAAACATAAAGATAAATAAAATGATTGAAATTGATAAAATGATAACATTAACATTATATCAAATGTAGTAAATATTGTACGCTAATATTATGTCAATTAATACAAAAAAAAATACACTAAATATTGACAATAACAATCAACTCGGTGCTTCATTTGGCATTGTTGGTGCTGCTATACTTGTCGTATTAGTTGTCATGCTCGGAAGTTGTCCCTGTTTAATTCAATATACCAAATTAATATGGCTTAAAAGTAATACAAACAAAATATCACGTAAAAAATTTTATATAACCAAACACAATTGGAAGACAACATTATACAATAGCCAAGAATATTATAGCCAAAAATACATGATTGTACCATCTTATAATGAAAACAAATAGAATTAGAATCCAACATTAAAAGTATGATAATAAAATTTGGGGTTTATATGGACTTTGCTCTCTTCTTTTTCATGATGTCATTCTTTCTATTTGGGTTTTTTCCTTTCTTGGTAGGAAACAAACTCAAACATGCTATTATCATTGGGATTTTAGGAGGAGTGACATTACTTTTTATTATTACAGTGATCATTCTCATTCTCAAGAGAAATAGAACCAAAAAGACCACCAAAAACTGCGTCTAAAAAAATGAAATAATTATTATGTCTAGATTCCAATTTCTAAACTCAGAGACAAAGAATGAAAGAAAAGACATTACAATTATAACAGAGCAAAAAGAAACTTGAAATGTTAAACTTAATGTATTCATTGTGTACAAAAGATCAACCTTATCTTTCTTTATCTACAAACAAAAAGTGCCCAATAACTAGTCATTACACACTTTAAAGTTTTAGGTTATGCATGCAACAATGGTATAAGACATTAAATGCTAGGCATGACCAAGACATTAAATGGTGCAAGACATTGTCATTTTTTCCTTATCCACAGCCAAATAGAGTGTTAGACTCTAAGTCCTTTAGCTTTGTTTTGTAAAAACATAGTGATTCACTCTCATTTCCAGCTAATCTTTTCAACTATAACAAAATAACACCTTTAAACACCAACAATTGATTTTAATCTGATCAAGCATGTTATCTTATCATTTTCTTACCATATTACATGAGGTACATAACCTTAAACAACCGTAATATAATGTTTCAAGGTAACACAAGCAACAATATCCCTTCACATAACACTAACAATTGTGTTAGACAAGCAGCAGTTAATTAATACTAGTTTAGTGTCAAATAACCTAAGGAACTTGGGTTATGCCTTAACATGTTTTAAAAGAATCTAATAAGTTCCAAATATTAAGATTTAAATTTTTAAATCAAAGAGTATGGATAAAGGTGTCTGAGTGCTACATTTAGTTTGGTGTCTATTACAAGTATCATATGGACACAACCCATTACCCATTTAGAATTAATCTCACCTACCTAATACTTTCATTACTTATTACCCATGGGGAAGGATTAGCATAATTCACAATGGCATCAGCACCTTATTAGCCTCTTTATAAGTGTTCCTTATTTAGATATTCTAACTTCTTTTTAGAATTGGTCGAAAGAGCCATTAAATACTAAACATTTTGGAATTCTTAGAAGCTACTTAATTAAGGAATACAATGGTGTTGTGAACACATCTAACAGTTTAAAATGATCATTAATTTAGTTCTTATTTCAAGTATTAAAGTTGTGTTTTTTAATAAATTAAAATTTTATACATTCTTTTGCTTGCATTATCAGTGGAGGCACCCATTTCAAACATTACTTTTCTTCTCTTTTTTGTCCTAGGAAATTACAACTAGGGGATATGGTTAAATCCCACTTAAAGTCTCCAACATTGTTTTGAAAAGGGGTAAAGAGATGCCAATGTCATTGACAAGGAATTACCTTTTTAGTCTCTCTTACACTAGAAAGACCTAATATAGATCACATATCTAAACTGCACATGCTGTTCAGATCATAAACATACAACATACCTCCATATTGACTGCAGCATTATCATTGTAATATAACTTTGTCAAAATAATCCAAGCACAAGAAGCTTATCATACCAAGGAAGTTCTTTGTAATATCTGTAAATTTAGCTTCACCACAAATAGCCTGGGTAGCCTTTACTCTAGTATCTTTGGGCACAAACACGTCCTTAGTAAACTCAAAAAATTTGGGACTTCTCTTTTTTGCCTCAACAAGGTCAAGAACCTCAGACTCAACCTTTTCCAAAACATTAGCTTTTACTACTGCAATGTACAAAGCAGAGGCATAGTTTCCAGAACCCCCAAACAAAACAAGAGGCACCTACAAAATATTCAAGAAGCAACAAGAGAAGGCAGAAAATGATAAATGCCATTAAAACTGTCAAAATTGAAGGGGAGACCATTCTTAGCATACTTTAATTAGAAGTAAACGAATTACAATATGTGATGCAAAACATATTGTAATTTTAATATAATTTTATATATTTATATTATTAATATTATATTAAAATTTTAAAAATTATTATTTGAAATCAATTAAACATTTTATTTTTGTAGTAATTTTTTTATTACTATTTATTTATTTTTAAGAAAATCACGATATGAATTATCTTTATGAACTTATTATAAATTTAAGCATAATTAATTATATTTAAATAAGTAGAACAATTATTTTTTTAAATTTTCTTAATAGTTTATTTCTTTCAACTGAAGTACTTCTTTAATTTTGTAAAGTGTATGAACTTTGATTATAAATTATTGTAAAGTCACTTATTTTTTATATATTTATTTATTAAAATTATCTAATAAGTTTTGATATGCTCCTTTTATTTTCTTAGGGGCTCAATTTATTTTTCTAGTTAAAAAATGAATTTGCACTATTAATTAATTTCTACCAACAGTTTAATTTTAATTGGCGAAATAAGTATAATTATTTTGTTTATTTTTCATATTACTGTAGAGAAGTTTTTA
This sequence comes from Gleditsia sinensis, assembly GCA_037074535.1. Taxonomy (NCBI): domain Eukaryota; kingdom Viridiplantae; phylum Streptophyta; class Magnoliopsida; order Fabales; family Fabaceae; genus Gleditsia; species Gleditsia sinensis. The sequence goes on from CM073463.1 coordinate 84,784,021, forward strand.
ATTGATTTCAAATTCCGATTTTAAGAAAAATCATGTGGTAATATCTAGCATGAAGAAATTAATAACAATTACACTTTTTAACAATAAAAGGATCAACAAAATTCACTAAAAATAAAACGCCAGTCATAGGGATAAAAAGGAGATTAAGATAATATTAGTAAACTTAATATTTTTATTGCACATGTCGCCAACATCAATTTTGATATTGTTTGTTATATTTGATTATTTAAAATAATTAATTATATATGGTTCAAAAATTCAAATGTAAATAAAATTACGAAATTAATTCCTAACAAAAACAGAAAAGGCACGATCACAAAGAATAATTTAAGATTGAAATCATTAAATTTAATTAATGATTTCATCATCCTTTCATTAATTGTACAATAACTTTGTAAATTATTTAATTTAAACTCCAAAACTGCTTCTCTTTTCGGTGATTTTATTTAGACATACAATAATTATGAAAATTATTTAAATACAATTTTCATACTTGAGGAAATATATGTTCAGGGATTTCGGGGAAATATATTTGATTTTTTTAAAAATTTTCTTTAATTTATTTCAATACAATAAATTTTTTCCTTTATCATTTTCTTAAATTAAATAGTTATTTTGAATTTTCAAAGATATATACATTATTAATTTGATTTTTAAAATTTAACCTTATTAATTTAGTATTTAACAAAAAATTAACTCAAGTTAAACAAAATTTTGAATTTATTTTATTAGTAAATATTTAACATATTTTTTTATCTTATAACTAAAATTTTATATATTTTAACTAAAATTTAGTTTTGTTAAATGTGAAAAGAAGAAAAAAAATTATTTTTCTACCCGCTAAAAGTTAATTTTCTATTTTTCGTGGTGACTTTTTTTAGGTCGCTACTGAAAATGTATTTTTAGTGGCGACTATAGAAAGTCGTCTCTGAAAATTCGAATTTTAGTGGCGACTATTCATAGTTGTCATTAAAAATACACTTTCAGTGGCAACTAATGAAGGTCGCCACTAAAAATATTTTTTAGTGGCAACTTTTTATAGTCGCCACTAAAACTTCAATTTCTTGTAGTGTATATTCTGAGACCAGGCTATAGACTCTTTCTTCTTTTCTGGGACTCGAGAGCTTGAAGAACTTGGTGTAACTCCTTAATGAATTCTATTACACCCCCTATTGTTAATGCTTGGTCTCCCTAAAGTCAAAGAACAAGAATTTAATTACTTGAGAATTGATCGCTGACACATACAAATAATAAGAAGAAGAAGCAGTAGAGAGAGAATAACACTGTTTTGATATAGAAACAAGGGGTCAGAGACTTTTAAGACTTTGAGATGCTTGTTCATCTGTCTTCTCCTGTTCCTCTCGAGTCTCGACAGCTATGTGAGCCATGTTTTGGTTCAAAAAACTTAGGTTGTGGGTTTGTTTTGCTTTCCTATTTTAATCGGCTAGCTATGTACACGAAAGAAAATCTCTGGTGTATTTATATGAAGAGCTCAAAAAACCTAAGTTGGCTCATATTAAACGCTATACGTTGCTTTCCCGCGAAGTAAATTGTTTAGCTTTAGTTTACACATACGCATTCTCTCTCATTCTTACGCGTCTCACGTTTATGATATTTGGGTCAATTACGTGCCCCTCGTGAATTAAAAGAGAGTGAGGGGGTTATTCTCTCATGCATTTTTATCTCTTCCCCTTCCTTCCTTCCATCCTTCATGCATGCCTTGCTGAGATGGACTTCATCATTAGACCATGCATGCTATTCGAAACATTGGCGGGTTCCAAAAATTTGTCCTAGTTTTAGTTTGGTTGCATAGTAAAGTGGCTTCTGCGTGTAACACTCTAGAATCAAATCTTTTATTTATTTATTTGGGACAAGTTAAATATGCACAGCTAATCACCTACTTCAGCCTCTTGCTTTTTTTTTTTTGAGAAAAAAAGGCTACCGATCAAAATAATGGCAACTAGACAGAATACTATATGTGAAATTTTCTATGTTAGAGATATATATTAATGGTGAATGTTAAGTGACATGATAACATACAAGAAGCCGTAATTTCCACTTCACACACTCAATCACCTTCATATATTACTAGTGGATTTCAAGTGACTATTTACTGGAGACACATTCATTTTGTCACATCCCTACTTTAGGGACGTGAAAATCTCTCATATCCGATAAATTTCCCTATTATGTTCTTGAAAATAGTTTCACAAAATAACATATTCGAGTATTACCATATGTTTACAAATTTGCAATACTAATTACAATCGACCACATAATAAGTCATAACATGATAATATCATACATTTACACATTATTCAGTATAGCTAATTATACATGCCAGGTCTACTCTTATCAATTTTACAGCGGAAACAAGGATCCTGCCCGTGACATTCAGAGCAACTTTAGAGTACAAATATATTACAAGTTTATATTCTGAGAGTCTAGAAACAATTTAGGTTCACCACTTAATATGACACCCAATCGATCAAGTAGCCGCAAGACTAAATTCTAGGTCTTTATCTGAAAAATATATCAACCACGTGTAGTGAGTTTTACAACTCAGTGAGCAGTTAATACCTCCTATAACCTCTCAGATCAACATAAGGATGTACTCTTATTTTAAAAATTTATCGTATTAAAATCTACCGTTCAGAAGTACATCCTTATGGGACCCGCATTTTCAAAATATTCTCAGTTCCTATACCCACATATGATACAAATTGATCTTAAATCAAATTTGACATGCAATAAAAATCAATTCTTATATATAATGTTCAAGTATGCCACAACTTCAATATATTCAATAGATAAACATGGATTGTAAGTTCATCACCCTTCTGCCTCCTCACAATACCATAGTCACAATCATCAGGGAATGTGAGTTCATCACCCTACTGCCTCCTCACATTACCATTGACTACAACTTCAACATATCAACAGGGAATGTGAGTTCATCACCCTTCTGCCTCCTCACATTACCACTGTCATCATCACAATAGGTACTTAGGGAATGTGAGTTCATCACCCTACTGCCTCCTCACATTACCACTAATACCACCTTCACAATACCGTCTCAAGCCATATAATCCCGTCATTACTCATCAATGCATATATATATATAAACATGTATCACTGTGCATATCCATCAAATGCAATGCATAATTATCATATAACTCGCCATACAATCATATTCAGCAACTTATCACTTTCAAAACAGAGCTTTCAGTCTCAGCACAAAATCTTTTATCATAAATTTTCCAATCAGAGAAATCATATAATCATGCCCATATCCGAGACAAACATAACATTGTAAAATCAATGTCATATGTATATCATATTTTCTTTTCCATGTAATGCGAAATGCATTTAGAAATAACATATTCAAAACATTTCAAAATCTCTTTCAAAAATCATACTCTTCTTGAACTAAATATCATTTCTCAATCATTTCAAATATTCTAACCCATTTCAGAAACATATGAACATATAAATAACATGTAATCATACTCATTTATCAATGAAAAGTTCAAGAAGAGTAAAAACAAGTTATAGGAAGAATTATCTACTCACACTTTGAAGTACAAAGTTGGACACCCTTAAAATTCTAGTTTCTGATCCGAATTCAGCAAAATAAACCCCAAAATCGAGTCCGGAACGTCCAAAAACCTTAAAAACGACTCCGAATTTGCGAAATTTGGCCTCCAGGAGCTCAGTCAACGCAGGTCAACGCTTTAGGATTGCTGTCCACGCGCTGCACGCGCCTCCTTGCAGGAATGCGTGTGGGATTCACGTGCCAGGCGAGAGAAAGAGAGTGGCGGCGCCTGAGCACTGTACAGATGTGATCCGAGGCTGAAATTTGATATCCAAGGGTTTTTCCACCTCCTAAATCCATCTATGGGGTTAGTTTTCCAATTTGAAAACTCAAAATAGGAGTTTCGGAACTCACCTTTTTAGGAGATTTTCTCCTCCATTTTCCGGCCACTCTCTGGCCAAATTTCTAGAAACCAATCGGTGGAATTCGTAGATTTCGTTACTCTGAATCCGTCGGCGGTGGTGGTGTCGAAATCCGAGGTCCGGAAGTACAAGAATCTTAGAGAGAAAATTTAGGGATTTTATAGAGAGAAAATAAGGAGAGAGAGAAAGGAATCCGAATTTTTTCCAGTTTTTCTTGCTGCAGAGAGTTTAAAATATCTTAAGGGACAAATCTGCAAATTTTTAATTTTTGAGGGAGGTCCCTGCAAATTTTTTATATTTATATTTTGACCCTTAAACTTTTAGGAAATTTCATTTTAACCCCAAAAGAAATAAATCCTCATATTCTCTTCAAAATTCTTAAATCCATGTGATAAATAAATTTATTTCCATCGGTTCTTATCTTTATTTTCAAAATCCTCTTTTTAATTAAAATTTTTCTTTAATTTGACTTTCTTTTAAAATTTACGGCTATTACACATTTATACTTATGTAGAACAATGAACTCAATATAATTTAAAAGATTAGTATTTTAGTAGCTTGCCTAAAGATTTTTTGTTTTCTTTTTGACAGTAGCTGCGTAATGTTTTTTTTTAAAAAAAAAGGTAGTTGCGTGTATAAGGTTCTCGCAACGCTACTGTCTTAACAGAGCTAATAAAGATCTAGCACCTTTCTTCTGTTTTATAGCGCCAAAAGGATTTTGAATAAACTAATGTCCCATTAATTACTCACTCCTCAATGCTAGTGCTTGCTCCAGGCTCCAGCTTTGGTTCTTTAATCTTCATAAAATTTGTCATGTATAGTTCTAGTTGGATGTATAGTAAATGCATTATATATATATATATGGTTCTCTTTTAGATAGAATTAACAAAAAAAACTAATTGCTAATGTAAAAATTTAGTGTTATGGTTTATAGCAACATGGTAATCAAATTGTGAAGAATTACATGAAAAAACAAATAACAGGTGTTTTTTTTTTTCGGAGTACAGGAGAGAAAAGAAGACAATAAATAACAAGCTAGCGTTTAAAAATAAATTCATAGTACGTATCATTTTGTTTATTGGGGTAATAAAGTGACTTCTGCGTGTAATGCCCAGACAATTGAGGAAAACTGCGAGTAAAACTCAGACCCAAAAAATATGTAAAAGACTTGGCTAGTAGTATGCAGTGATATGTCTTTCCTTCAGCTTAAACGTTCATCTGGAATCATAATTTTCTTTATCACCTAAATAAAGCAGTGAAGTCAAGTTCTCACTCCAAACGCGCATATAATTTTAATCCCGCAGTGTCTTAATACGTGCATTTGGACGAATGAATTGCCCATAAATACGCGACAAACATTAAACAAAGTCTTAATATGATAGCTGTGTGCTTAGCTACTCAGAAGCTTCATTCTATATGGAGAATTTGGACAAAATGATTTGGCCCCAATTCCTTTAATATATCTTAAGACAAAGCTGATCAATTTAGTGAATAACATCGAATATATCTGACATCTTGAAGATTAATTATCGTATTAGTTTTCACACTCGATGAATTCAATGCCTAGAAAGCATAAATGAAACTTATTTGAAGTTCAACTTGACATAAAATTATCTTAAAGTGGCAACCAGCACGAGTGAGTTAGATGGTTACATTATTGCCGCTATACAGCAGACGAGGCTCACTCTCGAGTGTGGTGACAGTGTGCACGGGGTTTGAGCCACCAATGCCAATTGCTTTTGTTCCATTTTGGGCAAGTTTAAAACCGAGCCCTCTCCCTCCCTGCACTGAAACTCCTCCCATCTACAATGGCTACTTCTGCGCTCCTCCTTTCAATAGCCTTCCTTTCACTCTTGTCCTTATCAGATGCATTGAAGCTCCCTAAACCCCATGCCTTTCTCCTTCCCGTTAAGAAAGACCCAGCAACCCTTCAGTACTTACACTTCCATCGACATGGGAACTCCTCGAGCCAGCCTCGATCTCGTCATTGACATTGGAGAACGCTTCCTTTGGTTCGAGTGCGCCATTCGGTATAACTCTTCATCGTACCGTCCTATTCAGTGTGGTGCTAAGAAATGCAAAATAGCCAAAGGCACAGGTTGCATCACCTGTTAACGTCCTCTTAAAACAGGGTGCACTAATAACACCTGCGGGGTCGATGCCTGGTCGATGCCTTCAACCCCTTCGGTGAATTCTATGTAAGCGCAGATGTGGATATCTTGGCTGCCTCTTCCACAGATGGTGTAAGAGCAATGTCTAAGACATTTGTGCCTCGCTTCCTTTCTGCTTGTGTATACCCTGCTAAATTTGGGGTTGAAGGCCTTCTTCAAGGCCTTGCCAAGGGCACCAAAGGGGTACTAGGCCTTGCCAGAACTCCTGTTGCTTTACCAACACAGCTCGCTTTCAAATATAACCTTGCTCGTAAGTTTGCCCTTTGTTTACCTTCTTCAAACAAGAAAGGATTTGGGGACATCTATGTTGGTGGGGGACCTTATTATATGCCTCCTCTTGATGCTTCTAAACTTCTCGTCACAACCCCACTCGTTATCGACCCAGTTAGTACATGTCCCGTCTTTGACGACGACCCTTCTACCGAGTACTTCATTGATGTGAAATCAATCAAGGTTGACGATAAAGTGGTCAACTTTAACACCTCTCTGCTGTCTATAAACAAAGGGTAATGGGGGCACTAAAATTAGTACCGTTACCCCTTAGACTAAATTGCACAGTATTATCTACAAAGCCCTTGTTGATGATTTTGTGAAGAGAGCTGGAGTTAGAAAGATAAAGAGAGTGGCATCCAAGGCAACATTTGGGGCATGCTTTGATGCAAAAACCATCGGAAAGAGCATAACGGGACCGGCTGTGCCTACCATTCATCTGGAGCTGGCAGGGGGAGTGAAATGGAGAATATATGGTGCCAATTCAATGGTGAAGGTTGGGAAAAGTGTGATGTGCCTTGGTTTTGTGGATGGAGGTTTAGAGCCAACAAGTCCTATTGCTACATCCATCATCGTTGGTGGCCATCAATTGGAGGATAATCTGTTGGAATTTGATCTGGTTTCTTCAAAATTTGGCTTTACATCTTCCCTTCTTCTCCACAACGCGAATTGTTCCCATTTGAGAGCCTTTTAATTTTAAGTCTTCACGCCTTCTGGCAATTCCCTTTGTTAGAATGATCAATTTTTCTTACTTCTCCTGAAATAAGCGCTGCTTTGGTTAAGTTTGAAATTGAAAATCAAGTGAGAATTTGAAGTGGGGTTTTTTTATTATTAAATGTTTAATTTCCATTTATTCTGTTTTTTAATATTACATTAGATCTCTGTGTAGTAGACTAGATTTTGTAATTCTTATGAGCAGCCAGATATATATGTTCCTTATTCTAGAATCAGCCACGGTTGATCCACTTGCCTAATTTGTCAAAGTCTTTAACATAACTTGGAATAAACTTAGAATTTTTCAATACTACCGAGGAAGGAGTCGTAAAAAATATATAAATAGGAACTAATTTCAAGACATACAAAGATGGTCACATCAAATTTCGAATCCTACATGTTTACATTCGCACCAGAATAGAAATAAATAGGAATGACATCATGGGGATTAATTAATTATGATGAAATTAGTCTTCACACAGATAGAAAAGATAAAGATGGGCAATGCATGCTTAAAATTTAACACGTGGTAGCATTTTGAATTTAATGAACTTTTAATTGAATAATTTCAATATTTTCTATTAAAAAAATAGTATAAAATAATATTTTCGTTAATTAAAATATGTAAACGACTATTGAAAACGCATATAAACAACAGAGTTAAACACATGATAACCAAATTTATGCAGTTCTTAAACAAAAAGCTAAGAATAAACTAGGAGACATTTTTTTTCCCAATATAATGAAGCATTGAAGTCGAGTTCTCCCTCCAAATGCGCATAATCTTAATTAATCCCGCAATGTCTTAATATGTGCATTTGGACAAATGAATTGGCCCATATATATGCGCCAAAAACATTAAACAAATTCTTGGTATGATAGCTGTGTGTGTGAACCCCTTTAACATCTATGTATGAGCCAGCATTTTTGAATCTATTTATAATTTTTAATTGAATGCAGTCAGTTCAACTTGTCATTAAAAAATGTTGTGAACATTTGGGTCAATAATGCCCGATAATAATAAATAAAAAATAAAAAATAAATTAAAATTTGAAAAAATTCGGTTAATTATGTTTATTTTCGGATACCGCTATAAATATATTTCTCTGAAAAAAATATAAAAAAGAGAAAATAAATTAAACTTTTAAAAGTGTAAAAGACTTAAGTTTTTATGTGAATAATAACAAATGGGAAGGCTTTTATTTATAGCCTTAGGGCCCTTCCCATTTTTTACTTTCATTTGATATGGGACTTAGAAGTCAAAAACTAACAAATCTCTATTTCGGTGAATAAAGTTTCAAATAAAATTTATAAAAATTTTTCTCACAATAATATTATTTCTAAAAATATCTTTAAATACACCTACGAAACTATCTATCTCCAATCTTTAAAATATTAATCAAGTCCAAACAATATTGAAACTTGATCAATATCACCACTTTGGTCATCATATCTACAAGATTTTCAACTGTTTGAATTTTCTGAAGTAATATTTCAATTTTTTCCATAATTTCATTTACAAAATGATATCGAACATCTATATGTTTCATGCGTGTATAATAGACTTAGTTCTTTATTAAATAAATAATGTTTTGACTGTCACAATACACTTTAACGTGTTTTTGACCAACTTCCAAGCCTTTACTCTTCAAGAAGAGAAAATTTTTTCCTGTCTTTTTTTTTCAACATGAATATATAGAGTACTACATATTTAACTCAGGAAAACTTTCTCTTTCCCATAAAATAATATAGTTTCTATAAATGCATACTTTTCAAGAAGAGAAAACAACAATATCAATGCCAGATATTTATCTTTGAATGTTTTATGAAGGTTCGTCAAATCAGCTACTACCTTGTTAAAAGTAATAATATGATCGTTTATTGTGGTACCCGGTTGATAATTAAATCGGAACACTTCTTCTTCATATAAAACTTATTGTGACCGCTCTTCTTCAAAGATTTTTCCTCCAATATTTTCTACAGTTTTTTGTAGAAATTTCTTTTAAGAATGAATATTTCTGCTCTTTGAAAATGCACGATCGAATAGACCACACTCTAATTGTAACGCCCCCAATTTACGTTACGTAAAATAAATATTTTTTTTCCTACAATTATTATTATTTCCGCAATTAGATATTTTCCATAAAGATACATAATTCAATTCTTTATTATGAGAACAAATACATATAGGATCTCTCATGTATACACAATATACAGACCAAGTCTATAAACATCAAAGTACAACAGAAATGGGGATCCTGCCTGTAGCGTTCAGAGCACACTCTAAAATACAAACACAATATAATTCAAAGACCATGAGTCTTGGAAGCAACGTAGACTCACTCAAAGAATATATCATTTATCTGTCGAATCAAACTCTGATATTTTTATCTGAAAAATGTGAAAATATCGTGTAGTGAGTTTGACAACTCAGTGAGCAAATAATTACTCCTATGACCTCTTAGGTCAGCATATGGATGTACTTATATTTTAAAATGTGTCACATAATAAATACAGTTTAGAAGTACATTCATATGGGACCCGTATTTCAAATATTCTCAAATCATTCAGATATTCAAAACCATATGCACAATGGTATGATCATTAAACAAATATTGTTATGCTCAACTGTATAAGCTATAGTAAAATATTATAATTTAGAGATAAAATCATCAATTTTAATGCACCTCTCTCACTCAGCAATCTGGTCAATGCAATGAAAATATAACTCATTTGCTATACGCATAGTGACATCGACCTTAGTCACAATAAGTTATCAGAGAATGTGAGTACATCACCCTCCTGTCTCCTCGCATTACCACTGTCACCCGGTTGGAGCAGCCCTCCCTCGGCTCACTCAGGATAATAGGGCGTCCCCTATTCGGTATCGTCACAAGCCATACAACCAGCCGATATTCATCAATACATATATATACATGTAAAATTATCAAGCAACTCGCTATGAGCTTTACGCTTACCATTCAATCTCATTTATAATATGACATGCATCATTTTCACAAGTATATAGCTTTACAAATCAATGCATCGTGTACATAATATTCACTTTATCAAATAATGATAAATACATTTAGAACCATATATTCAATGAGTTCCAAAATTCATTTTTAAAACCATACTTTTATTGAATTATGTGCCAGTTCGTAACAGATATTTTAACATATTTCAGAAACTTATAATAGTATAAATAATTTATAAATACTATTCACTGTCCGGAGGGTCCAAAAACTTAGAAAATGAATCCGAGAGTTTGGTCACTATTTACCCGCCGAAAAACACTATTCACGACGAACAAAAAGTTGTCAAATAATTGAAAATTTTCATACTCGAAGGTTTAACTAACTCTTGAATTCATCTACTGTGTCAGAATTTCAATTGGAGGTCTCTAAGTAAGAGTTTCAGAATTTACTTTTTTCTGAGATTTTCTACTTCAGATCTACGGCGATTCAACGGCTGATTTGAAAAATTGATCAGTTAAAACCGTAGTATTATTCGTCATGAATCCAGTAGCACCTTCAATTTTGAGATAGAAAGCCAATAGACACTCCAGATCCAATAGCACCTTCAGTTTTAAAAAAGTTGAAAGTTACTATTTATTTACGATTCACTCACTATTCACTCTTCTTAAAATTTTCTACAAAATTCGCCTCCGTCTCTTGCGTCCCTGCTTCCCTTTTTATTTATTTTTTTAAATAATAATAATAATTATTTAATAATTGAATAATAAGATTTTCTTTATATAAATTCATATAAATTCCATTTTTCATCATAAAATATCCAAAAAAATTTTAAAAAATTTACATTCTCATAAACCTTTAGTTAAACTCTTAAATTATGTTTTTTTCTTGATAAAAATTATAATAAAAAAAATCTCAAAATAAATATCTTTATACATATTAAAAGAAAGAATATTTCTAAAAATACAACAAAAATTCATTAAAGACCAATATAATCATTTCAAGCAAAACAATAATTATTTTAATTAAAAATAGACTTACTTTTAGTAGAACATAATCATTTTTAAATAAATAAAAATATATTTATTTATAACAAAATATTATTATTTAAAACTAAAAAGTATGGGATGTTACACTAATCAATTGATAGTTTTTCATTCTTTTTCTTTAATTTTCTCAAGTTTCTCCTCTTTCAATAACAATGTTTAGACCTTGTTCGAAAGAATGTCTAGAACTTTACTTTGTCACATTTCAAAATGACATGTACCGTAAAAAATCTTCACCGTAAATGTTGCATTTGGCATAGTAAATTTCGTCAAAATTGATGACAAAGAAACTGTCGAAGTTGATGTAGTGAAAACTATAATATTTTTAATATGTTCCTTATCATCTGTTATTTTAACTCTAAAGTGTAAAAATTTCCAGTAATATTTTAGTTTGAAAAAAATGTAAGGAAAAGTTAGAGAGGTCACACAATCCCACTTAAAAATCAATCTCCTTAGATAAAATTTTTCTAGACATGCACTTAATTAGACAATATATTACTAGTAAATTTAACACCAGTTTACAAAAAAAAATCTTAAATTTTTTTTTTCTGATTTAGAAGATCAGTTAAAATCGCAACGACAAAGCATACTTTTCAAGAGAAACCGCAACCAAAAAGTTCTGATATTAATTGTTGTAGAAATTCTGACTATTTTTTTTTACAAATAAAAAATTTAATAATGCCCAATAATAAAAAATAAGAAGCAGAAAAATAAATAAAGTGAATACTAAAATTTGACGAAATTCGAATAATTATGTCTATGTTTCCGGACACTATTTCAAATATATTTCTTTAAGGTAGTGTTTGGTATCAGAAATCCTTTTAGGATTTCTGAAAAAATTAGGTAGAAAACTTTTTTTCTTATATTTGTTATCAGACATAAAAAATCATTTCTAAGAATAAAAGATTCCCATAAATTAAAAATTAAGAAGATTCTCACCATTTTATTACCACTTATAAGGGTGGAAATAAAAGTTTCCCATGAGAATGGAAAACTTTTTTTTTTTATGTAAAATGATCAAATTGTCCTTAATTCTAAACTCTAAATTGTAAACCCATAAACCATAAACATTAAACTTAACCTCTAAATTTTAAACTCTAAATTCTAACCTATAAACTCTAAATTCTAAATTTAATCCCGAAACTCTAAATATTAAACTTTAAACCTAACTTTTAAACCTTAAATCATAACCCCTAAACTCTAAATCTTAAATCCTAAACTTAATCTTCAAACCCTTAAACTCTAAATCTTAACTTTTAAACCCTAAATTATAAACTTTGAACTCTAAACCCTAACCACTATCCTAAACCCTAAATTTTTAAATTCTAAAACTCTAAATCCTAAACCCCTAAACTCTAAATTCTCAAACCTAAAACCTAATCTCTAAATCTTAAATCCTAAAATTTTAAACCTTAAACCCTAAAACTCTAAACTTTAAACTCTAACTTCTAAATCTTAAATCTTAAATTGTAAATCATAACCCTTAAATCTTAAATCTTAACTCTTAAATGTTAAACCCTAAACTCTAAATCATAAACTTTAATCCCTAAATTTCAAATAAGAAAATTTATTTCTTCTTTTTTTTTAGTCAAAAAAAATTATTTCTTTATTTACTCTTTTTATTTATTTATTTTATCATCCTATTTATTATTCTTTTTTATTTTAAAAATTTTTATTCAAGGATATTTTTTTAAAAAATAATTATATTTTCAAAAATATTTCAAATAAACCAAACATAAAAATAAAAATTTGATGGTAATATAGCAAATCATTATAAAAAAAGTAAAGTGAAAACTAAATATATTTTTTCAATTTTTTTATCTATCTCATTTTTGGGAATGAAATTTTTAATAATATAATTTTTTTTAAAATAAAATATTATAAAAATTAAACGCCACCAAAAGAATATAAAAGAAAGAAGATAAATTAAACTTTTAAAAAAGTAGAAGGTTTAAATTTTGATATAAAAAATAATAAATAAGAAGACTTCTATTTATAATATTAAAATTCTTCTCATTTTTCACTTTCATTCTATGTGATCTGATTTCCTGGTAATTAAGCTTTTGCTCTACCCTTTTTATCCACTGCACAAACACCAACAGTTCCTACTTCAGAGTCTTTTTTCACCCGTTTTAACATTTATTTAGTCCGGACTCCAGTGCTCTCAATGCTCACATTTGTTTTTAACTTTCTAATTTCCTATTTGTTATATAAGGAGTAAGTGTTTGATATGCAATAATTAGATGTTGTCAAGTGATCAATTATAAAGGTAAAAGTATTGTTCCATCAGAATTGTAATTATTAATTATTATCGTTATATTAATTTTAAGTTTAATTTAATAATGCAAAAACTTAATTTTATAATAAAGAGAAAATAATAATAATAATAAAAAATTTACTTAGAAAAATTTGATAAATCAAAGCTTTAAAGTTTTTAATTTTTTTATAATTAATTCTCCTTTCATTCCTAATTTTTTAAATTTAAAAATTATAATTTAATTTATAGTTAAGTTATCCTAATTTATTTACTGACATTTCTCAAAATTTAATAAAAAAATTTAAATATTAATTTATTATATTTTTATATAAATTACAATATCTAATGATTTATTAAAATTTGTGACACTCTATTATAATTGTACAGATGATATAAATATATATTTAACTTACATATAATTTATATTTATTTACACAATAAATTTAACACATAAATTTTTATTTGGTCTCATTATAATTAACCCATATTTTAATTATTGATCAATTAACTAAAAACATTAAGTATAATATAGTAACAAAATTAAAAAATAATAATTTATTTATTAAATTAATTAAAAAAATATAATAATTCACAATTAAACTACATCATAACTTTAAAAAATAAAATTAGTTTATAATTGAATATAAAATTATTTTTAAATAAAAAAATTTAATATTAATAAAAAGCGATAAAAAAAATGGTGACAATCTGATATTCTTTCTCCAAATCATTGATCATTTTTATTGCCTTTTGTGTCTCCAAGGTGATTAATTTCGTATCTCAAGTCTTCTTTTAAAGACCTTTTTGAGTTATCTAATTCAAATCAAACTTTAATTCAAAAACCATCTTATGGGCTTGGTGTTGCGACACTGCAATCTCGTTCACATTGTATTCCAAGTTATAGCATCGCAATGATATAACTTCATCGTTGTGGCACTAAACCAAATTTCTGGTTTCCTTGTTTTTTTAACTCTTTTTTATTATTTTCTTTAAGTTTTCTCTATTTTTTTTTCGCTTACAAAAATTAAAAACACAATCAAATAAATTAATTTACTTAAAAATTAATAAAATATTTAATTAAAAATATCTAATTTATAAGTTGAAAACTCATTCACCAAAGCTCCTATGCTCTTTTTCTATAATTTAGTAACTTATTATATCTTTACAATTCAGTTTTTGAATTTATTATGTGATTACAATTTAGTCTTTTAATTTATTATATCTCTACAATTTATTTCTTAAATTCATGTCATTACACAATTTATTTTTCGAATTTATCAAATATAAAATAATTTAGTCATTATGTTATTTTTATCTTAATTATTTATTGATATAACTTGTTAAGTATTTACATGATATGTTAAATGTTAACTAATCATGCCACATTAGTATTGACTCATTTATAAAATTTTGAAATAACATTGTTCCCTCAACTTCATACAATATTGTTTGTTTCAAGTTGTTGAATTAAATATTGTATTCGTTTTGCAGGAGAAGGGAAACTATAGAAGCATTCAAATAAAAGGGAAGCGTCGTAAATGTATTTACAATTCAATAATTTTTTTTTTCATACTATCAACTATTTAGCAGCAGAGTAACAATATTTTTCATAAATTAAAGCACATTTTTTCCTGTCCTCAAAGGAAAAAAATGATAAGTAAAAATATCTGCAAGAAAAGAAATATCTTATTAAAATACACAACAATATTTAAATACAATTATGAGGGTTAACTAATAAATATTAATTATAAAATTTTCAACATTAAAATATATGAATTAGAACAAAAATTATAAGAACTAACACAATACTGAACAAAAAAAAATTGCAAACGTTGAAATAATAGCCTCTTATTATAGTTCAAAATGTGTAAAGTGTCAAGTTAAATTACCCATGGTTGTTAATATCATAAATTTCAGAATAACTTTTTTTTTAATCATCAAAAACTTATTAAAATAATTTCGTAGTAATGGGGTGTTTTATGACATTGTCAATTGAAGATAGAAAATGAAATTTTTTATATGAAAAGTGAAAAATGAAGTATTTTGAAATTTTTTTAAATTGAGTCAGCATTGATGTAATTGATTATATTATTAACAGTTAGTGTAAAAATAATAGAAGAACTAAATTATTTAATCTTTAATAAATTTGACGATTAAATTGTACAATGATTTAATTTAAAGACTAAATTTTAAGAATTTAATAAATTTAGAGACTAAATTATATATTTACTATTTTTGTAAGTTAAATTAGCGTTGATGTAGAATGATTAGTTGATCTTTAATATGTCACGTAAGCACTTAACGGGTCACATCAGTATTTAACAAGTCATGTTAACAAATAATTAATATAAAAATAACGGAATGACTAAATTATTTGACGTTTGATAAATTTAGAGATAAAATTATGTAATAAATTAAATTCAAAGATTAAAGTATAATAACATGATAAATTTAAGAATTAAATTATATATTTACTCTATTTACAATAATGCGCCAAACCTGATTTGCATGATTATAAGGTTTTTAAAACCAATTCCTTCATTTCAAACGATTTGAACTATAAGAATATATGACAGAATATAATTTACAATGACGTTCACCTACAGAAAATAGGGAACAGATTTTAATATGGTTCATTTAGTGATCAGTTTAAGTAATGGGCCTAAAGTCTACCACGAAACAGGTCTGACTTGAGATTAACTTTCAAGTGTCAAGTCCAAAAAAAAAAAACTGAGAGTAAGGATTTCAACGGATGATGCTCTCCGATTCTTTGTTTATTTATTTTTAAAAGCATGAAAATCGTGCCCTAGACAAGAACGGTGGGCGTCGAATAATTCCATTGGACTGTGTCTACCATCAATGAGCTAATAAGAGTGACACAACAGATAAGCACGGCGTGTTATCTAGTCAGCAGACATTGAAATGTAACAGATCAAAAGTTGCAAGGCCTTATCCAAACCCCTCAACTAAATCTCAGCCAGCCGCGGCGCCCCACCGCCACATCCTTCAACTACCAACTCCCCCCAATTCTCGCTCCCTCCCTTCTTCCATGGCTTCCTATGCTCCCTTTCTTCTTCTCTGCCTTCTTACCAACATCTTTCATGCTCACACCTTCTCTATCCCATCTGTTTCTTTGGTTCTTCCTGTCACTAAGCACGACTCAACTCATCAATACTTGACTTCCCTCTCTTATGGCACCCCTCTTGTACCCACCCGGCTTGTGCTGGATCTGGGAGCTCCATCTCTCTGGATTGATTGTACATCCAGAAAAGTAGCTTCCTCTTCTCTTCGTCCCATTCCTCGCCGTGCAATCCAATGCCTTATGGCAAAATCCCATGACATTGACACTCAAACTTTCTCGAGTCCTGGCAAGTTTGCAGATCAAGACCAGTCATGTCAAATTTTCCCAGAAAACAGCATCGCAGGGACCAGACCCAGAGAAGGAGACCTTGTAGAAGATATCATGGCCATCCAATCAACTCCAGAGTCAGATACAGGCAATATTGAAACTCTTCACCCCTTTCTCTTCACCTGTTCTCCCACTCAGCAATTGAATGGTTTAGCAGTTGGCGCTAAAGGTATGGTGGGCCTTGGTAGGGCTCGTAGTTCCCTATCATCTCAGATTTTCGCTTCATTCGATACCCAGAGAAAACTCACTCTCTGCCTCTCATCTTCCACTGGGGTTGTATTATTCGGCGGCAGCGCCTTGGAATCTCAACGCGGAGGTGAATTTTTTAGATCTCTTACATTCACACCCCTCATTACCAATCAAAGGAAGGGGTATCCATCACAGGAATACTTCATCAAAGTGAATTCCATCAAGATCGATGGCAAGCGATTGTCTTTACATAAAGACCAAGAGGCCAATGGAGGGACACAATTGAGCTCGATTGTGCCTTACACAACCATGGAGAGCTCCATTTACGCCACTTTCAAGAAAGCTTATGTGAAAGCTGCTATGTCTATGAACATGACTAGAGTGGCTTCAGTGGCACCATTTGGGCTGTGTTTTAGCTCCAAAAGGGTTGATAGCTCAGACGCAGGGCCAAATGTGCCAATTATTGATTTTGTGCTGCAGAGTGAGATGGTAAAGTGGAGGATATACGGCAGGAATTCGATGGTAAGGTTGAGCAGTGAAGTGATGTGCTTGGCGTTTGTGGATGGAGGTTTGAACCCAGAAAATCCCATTGTGATAGGGGGATACCAATTGGAGGATGTGATTGTGCAGTTTGATTTGGATACTTCCATGATAGGATTTAGTAATTCTCTGTTGACGAGGCATTCTAGTTGTTCTGATTTCAAATTTGGTTACTTGCCTGCAGAATCAGTTTGAACATCACTCTGTTTAGTCCTTCTTCGTAGATTATGAGACGTTCTGCTCAATTTTGTAATACCCTTCTTCTTTTTTTCTACTCATATTTGTGCATGAGAATTACTTCTCATTGATGGCACTCTTGTGTTGATGTTTGTATATGAGAACGGCATCTTTGGGTTGATAGATGTGAGAACTGGATATCTTTGATGGCACCTGTGGATCAATGTTTGTTATTGGAACCTTTCTACCTTTTTTTTTTCTTTTTTTGACAAAATTGGAAGCATATAATTGTGGAATCTTGAAAGTTCAGAAAGCATATCCATCTTGCAGAGCAAAGAAGCGATAAAGCACACAGAAAAACAAACTGCTGGCACTGTTTTTTTTAAAGGACGAAATAATCACTATGTTGGACTGAATGACCAAATTTTGTATAGATTGGCCATAACTCAGTACTTATCTGTACATAATTATGATTTTCTCAAACTTAGCCTTCTAGTTTAAGGGGAAGAAAAGGAATCATAGAAGTTGGCAAGTTTTAGTTGCACAAAACCTGATCTACTAAAAGTTCCACAAAGGCTCAAACTGACTTTTTTTAAAAAAAAATCTTTCAGAGAATTCATTTTGTTTTTCGGATCAACAAAAAATGCTATATTATATCTAGAATCCTATTTTGTTTTTTTTAACAAAAAACAAAAACACGTATGAAAGGCGAAGGCTTCCCTGGATAGAAACACTATCGCTGCCAGTTCCGATTCCATTTGGGTAATGTTTGTACATTGCATTGCTAATTTCGGCCTGATTTGTGTTCTCCGTTCTCCTGTGTCTTGGCCCATGTATTTTCTATTAGCTGGATATAGTCATAATTGGAGTTTCTCAAAATAAATATTTATAAAAGAAGCAACAATTTGGTAAAAAGGAAGTTTGATTTCATTATGTGAAATTTGCTCTAAAGACTTAACTGGTTCTTAGGGCCTAGTTAATAAAACTATGGTGGTAGATTTTCTGACTGGCTTCGTGAAACAAAATGCTTACAATGGGCCAAAAAGCCTCAGATATACAATATATCACTTGCTCATCCAAAGAAACGCCCAATGTATAGATCCGAAAAAGATGCAGAAAAACCATTGCAACCCATTCAAGCTCTCTGTATCTGCAAATTTGCGTAGAAGCTCAACCATTGCCACCTGAAGGACAACGATTATCCCAACAATTCCCAGAAACATCTTGTTTCTAAGTATGCCCTTGAAAATATTCCTCCCCCTCAGCTTCCTTGTATTAAATAAACAGAAGGCTTGCAAAAATACAAAGGTATTGAAAATCAAAGTCTTATTTGAGTTATATCGCCCTCCAATCAACCCAAAGACAATGTCGCCGAAGAATCGTAAACTTAGCAAAACAATTATCTGCCACGTAACCCGGCTTATTAGATTACTCCACATGTAGCAGGTAATAAAAGGTTCGGTTCTACCAACCGGTGGTTGATCCATCAACTCCATGGTAGGCTTCTCTAATGCTAGAGCTAAAGCCCCCAGTGTATCCATTATCAAGTTTACCCATAACACTTGAACCGTTGTTAGTGGGATTTCACCTGCTGAAGCCGCTGCCACAAGTTGAATGAAAGTGCAACAATACTCAATGTCAGTTGGAATTGAATAAACATCTGGATGTTATTATAGACACAACTGCCCCACATTAAGACCGAGACTAGAGAGGCAAAGTTGTCATCTAAGAGAACAATATCTGAACTCTCTCTTGGGCCACTTCGGTACCTTGAATCCCCATCGAAAGTCCTACATTAGCTTCCTTCAATTCCGATGCATCATTTGTGTCATCCCGAGTAACAGCAACTACATTGCCTTTCTTTTTAAGGCATTGAACCATAAGAAGTTTCTCAAAGGGAGAGGATCTTGCCATCGCACAGATGTTATCCACTTTTTCCAGTCTTTCTTCTTGTATGTAGTTGCGAAACTCCTCTCCTTCCACTATAGATCCAACCTGGACTTGGTTAGGCTGGAGTATACCACATTCTGTGGCTATAGCTTTTGCAGCGAAAACATTGTCACCTGTGATCATTCAGACTTTTACACCAGCCCGTTGGCAAGCTTCCACTGCTCTCTTTGCCTTTGGATGTTAAGAACATATAGTGTGGGCATGGTATTTGGTACTTTCCTTTGGGATAGTGAGGGTGCTACGGTATTTTCCTTTTTAAGGGTTACCTGATGTGGGGAATATAAGGAATGGCCTTACGTGCAGTAGACATCTGGGAACTGAATAACAACTTCTCTATTCTCTCTCGTGTCTTCTTCTTCTCTCTTGCCTTCTTTCTCCTTCTCTATTATTCTGGCCTGTTGGTTTTTGGGAATTTAGTCCCACATCGGAAGTTTGTTGAATTTGGGAAGGGTCCTTAGCCTATAAAAGGAACCCTCCCCCTTAGTAAACTACACACCAAACTTTGTAGCCTTTTGACTCTTCTAAAGGCTTAGTTGACAATCTCTCTTTTGTATTTTGTTTGAGGAATATATTTGTAGTGGTGTCCGGGGACGTAGGCACAATTGGCCGAACCTCGTCAAATCCTGGTATTCTCTTTATTTGTTTTTTCTGCTCTTTATTTATCATTGTTAGCCATTGTTAGATTTGCTATTGGTGGAAAAATAGCTCAATTTCCACAACAATTGGTATCAGAGCTTTTGGTTGCGATTTCTCTTGAAAATTTTAGTATGCTCTGTGGTTGCGGTTTTAACTGATCTTCCACATCAGAAAAAATTTCTTGAGATTTTTTTTGTAAAGTTGGTGTTAAAATTGCTAGTAAAATATTGTCTAATTAAGTGCATGTCTAGGAAAGTTCTGTCTAAGGAAACTGGTTTTTAAGTGGGACCGTGTGACCCCTCCAGTTTTTCCTGGGAATTTTCCTGGTGCATTTTTTCAGGCTAAATTATTACTAGTAATTTTTCCACTTTTGAGCAAAAATGGCTGATGATAAAGAGCAGACTCAGAAAGCCACAGTTTCCACTACATCAACTTCGGCAGCTTCTTCGTCGTCAATTTTGACGAGATTTGCTGCGCCAAATGCAAGATTTGCGGTGGAGATTTTTGACGGTACGGGTCATTTCGGAATGTGGCAAGGTGAAGTTCTAGACGCGCTTTTCCAGCAAGGTCTAGATATTGCTATTGAAGAGGAGAAACCAGATGAAATTGAAGAAAAAGAATGGAAGACCATCAATCGGTTGGCGTGTGGTACTATTCGATCATGCCTTTCCAGAGAGCAGAAATATTCCTTCTCAAAGGAAACTTCTGCAAGTAAGCTGTGGAAGGCATTGGAGGAGAAATTCTTGAAGAAGAGCGGTCACAATAAGCTCTTTATGAAGAAGAAATTGTTCCGGTTTAGTTATCAACCGGGTACCACCATGAACGATCATATTACTGCTTTTAACAAGGCAGTAGCTGATTTGAGGAACCTTGATGAAACCTTCAAAGATGAAGATCTGGCATTGATGTTGCTGTTTTCACTTCCTGAAGAGTATGAATTTATAGAAGCTATGTTACTTCATGGGAAAGAGAAAGTTTCCCTCGGTGAAGTATGTAGTACTCTATATAGTCATGAATTGAGGAAAAAAGACAGGGAGGAAAGCAAGCATGCGGAGGTGGTTGCAGAAGCACTGGTAGCTAGAGGCAGACCACAAAGCCAGAAGAAAGGAAGAAGAGGAAAATCTCAGTCGAGAGGCAGACCGAGTAAAGATGAATGTGCCTTTTGTAGAGAGAAGGGGCACTGGAAGAAAGATTGCCCTAAATTGAAAAATAAGGGCAAAGTTGACAAAGGCAAAGCTATTGCAGAAGCATGTGCTGCTGAGTACAGTGATGAAGATTCAGATCTTTCACTGGTTGCTACAACCTCCACAAGGCGATCTGACAAGTGGTTGTTTGACTCAGCATGCAACCAACATATGTGTTATATCCGGGAGTGGTTCTTTGAGTTCAAAGAAATAGACGGTGGAGTTGTCTACATGGGCAACGACACATTTTGTGAAACAACTGGAATCGGTTCAGTCTACTTAAAGAATAATGATGGATCAACTAGAGTTTTGACAGAGGTCAGGTATGTACCTGACATGAAGAAAAATCTCATCTCTTTGGGAGTCCTAGAATCCAAAGGATTGACGGTGACAATGCGAGATGGAGTTTTGAAGATAGTGTCTGGAGCTCTGGTGATGTTGAAAGGCACCCGGAAGAATAATTTGTATTACTATGATGGTAATACAATTGTTGGAACAGCTGCAGTTGCAACTCTTGATGATGAAGGGTCAGATGCAACTAAGTTGTGGCACATGCGATTAGGGCATGCAGGTGAAAAATCCTTGCAAATTCTGGCGAAACAAGGATTATTGAAAGATGTGAAAACCTGTAAGCTGGACTTCTGCGAGCATTGCGTGATGGGAAAGCAGAAGAGGGTGAAATTTGGCACTGCAATCCATGATACTAAAGGTATTCTGGATTATGTTCACTCTGATGTGTGGGGTCCTTCCAAGACAGCTTCTTTGGGAGGAAAACATTATTATGTTACATTTGTTGATGATTTCTCTCGAAGAGTGTGGGTGTACACTATGAAGTCAAAGGATGAAGTGTTAGATTGTTTCCTTAAGTGGAAAAAGATGATTGAAACTCAGACTGGCAAAAAGATCAAACGGCTTAGAACAGACAATGGAGGTGAATATCGAAGTGATCCGTTTGATAAAATTTGTCAAGATGAAGGTATTGTGAGACATTTCACAGTTAGACATACACCACAACAGAACGGGGTGGCTGAACGCATGAACCGGACATTGCTGGAGAAAGTTCGGTGTATGCTGTCCAATGCTGGGTTGGGCAGACAATTTTGGGCTGAGGCTGTGAGATATGCGAGCCATCTTATTAATCGTTTACCATCAACTGCAATTGGTGGTAAAACTCCTTTGGAGGTTTGGTCTGGAAAATCTGTTACTGATTATGATTCCTTACGTGTATTTGGTTCCGCTGCATATTATCATGTGAAGGAATCAAAGTTGGATCCGAGAGCCAAGAAGGCGCTCTTTATGGGGATCACTACGGGTGTTAAAGGATACCGCCTCTGGTGTCTTGAGACCAAGAAGATAATCGTTAGCAGAGATGTCACCTTTGATGAATCTGCCATGTTGAAGAAGGATGACATTCAACAGATCAATAATGCTCCGCAGCAGGTGGAGTTTGAAAGGAGAATCGACCCAGTTATGTACAAAGATGGAGAAACTCCTATGGCAGAAGAGGAGTCAAATGAAGAAGAGATTCCAACCCAAGAATCTCACCAGCAAGAAGAACCAATTGCATTAAGGAAGCCACAACGGGTAAGACACAAACCTGCTCGATTTAGTGATATGGTGGCTCATGCATCTATAATAGTGAATGATGAAATTCCTACCACTTATCAAGAAGCAATTCAAAGTTCCGAAGATGGAGAGTGGAGGAATGCTATGAATGAAGAGATGCAGTCTCTTCATATGAATCAGACATGGAAGCTAGCAAGTCTGCCGAAGGGAAAGAAGGCTATTAGATGCAAGTGGATATATGCAAAGAAAGAAGGATTTCCTGACAAGAATAGCATTCGCTACAAGGCGAGATTGGTAGCTAAAGGCTATGCTCAGATGGAGGGAATTGACTACAATGAAGTTTTTTCTCCAGTGGTAAAACATTCCTCCATCAGAATCTTACTGGCCTTGGTAGCTCAACTGGATTTAGAACTAGTTCAACTGGATGTAAAAACTGCATTTTTACATGGAGACTTGGAGGAGGAAATCTATATGACTCAGCCGGAAGGGTTCAAGGTTGCTGGAAAAGAAAATATGGTATGCAAACTTGAAAAATCTTTGTACGGATTGAAGCAATCTCCAAGACAATGGTACAAAAGATTTGACAAGTTTATGTTGGGGCAGAAGTACACAAGGAGCAAATACGATCACTGTGTGTATTTGCGCAAGCTACAAGATGGATCTTTTATCTATCTTCTTCTTTATGTTGATGATATGTTGATAGCTGCAAGGAATTCTGGAGAAATTGACAAGTTGAAAACTCAACTGAAGCAAGAATTTGAGATGAAAGATTTAGGGGAAGCTAAGAAGATTCTCGGCATGGAGATAAATAGAGATAGAAGATTGGGGCAACTTCGTCTAACTCAGAAACAATATCTGAGAAAGGTGCTGCAACGTTTTGGCATGGATGACAAGTCAAAACCTGTGAGTACTCCGCTTGCTCCTCATATGAAACTTAGTACTGATTTATCTCCGAAGAATGATGCTGAACGAGAATATATGGCGAAAGTTCCTTATGCAAACGCTGTTGGTAGTTTGATGTATGCTATGGTGTGTACAAGACCTGACATTTCACAAGCAGTTGGGGTTGTGAGCAGGTATATGCATGATCCTGGTAAAGGACATTGGCAAGCTGTCAAATGGATTCTACGGTACATTCGGAACACCGTGGATGTTGGGTTGTTATTTGAGCAGGATAAGAAGATTGGTCAATATGTAGTTGGTTATTGTGATTCCGACTATGCTGGTGATTTGGACAAACGAAGATCAACTACCGGTTATGTGTTTACACTTGCAAAGGCACCGGTTAGTTGGAAGTCAACTTTGCAGTCAACAGTTGCTTTGTCTACTACAGAGGCAGAGTATATGGCTGTTACAGAGGCTGTTAAGGAGGCTATTTGGCTTCAAGGATTGCTGAAGGACTTGGGAGTTGGTCAGAAGCACGTCAAAGTGCATTGTGACAGTCAGAGTGCTATTTGTTTAGCAAAGAACCAAGTCTATCACGCACGCACGAAGCATATAGATGTTCGATATCATTTTGTAAGGGAGATTCTGGAAGAAGGTGAAATACTACTTCAGAAGATCCAGACAGCTGAAAATCCTGCAGATATGATGACCAAGATAGTGACATCGATCAAGTTTCAACATTGTATGGACTTGATCAATATTGTGAAGATTGCAGATGGATAGCACCGTAGGTGCTTTTGAAGACACTACTAAAGATAGTATTACTGTGAGAGAAAGTTTTGTAACTTTTGGGACTTTATTCCCAAGGTGGAGATTTGTTGGTTTTTGGGAATTTAGTCCCACATCGGAAGTTTGTTGAATTTGGGAAGGGTCCTTAGCCTATAAAAGGAACCCTCCCCCTTAGTAAACTACACACCAAACTTTGTAGCCTTTTGACTCTTCTAAAGGCTTAGTTGACAATCTCTCTTTTGTATTTTGTTTGAGGAATATATTTGTAGTGGTGTCCGGGGACGTAGGCACAATTGGCCGAACCTCGTCAAATCCTGGTATTCTCTTTATTTGTTTTTTCTGCTCTTTATTTATCATTGTTAGCCATTGTTAGATTTGCTATTGGTGGAAAAATAGCTCAATTTCCACAACATGGCCTTATCAACTGGTATAAGTGCTCTACGATCCAATAATGGCAGATGCGACTCGATCCAAAGCTACATCAAGGGATTCAGAAGACAGAGTACGAATGGAAATGGACCAACGGTTGGCGTCAATGGAGCAACAAATGAACGAATTACAAGAACTGGTCCGAGGTTTGTCATATCAATTCACGAAGGTTATGAATCGGAATACATATCGTAATAGGGGAGATCGGGATGGTGAATATCAAATTCCGACAAGGTTCACGAAAGTAGACTTCCCAAAATTTTCAGATGACGACGTTAATGGATGGATTTCTAAATGCGAACGCTTCTTCATTCTTGATAGAACGCCCGAAGAAAACAAGGTGATATTAGCTAGCTTGGCATTACATGAAGCTGCTTACAGATGGTTCCAAACCTTTGAAAGCAGTAGGAATGGGGTAGTGACGTGGTTAAGATTTGTGGAGGCCATTAAAATCAGATTTGGATCAATCTTTGATGATCCAATGGAGGAGTTGATGCAGTTGAAGTAGGACAAAAAATTGCAAGATTATCAGGAAGTTTTAGATCAACTAGTGTGTAGGGTGGAATTGACAGAGGCTCAGAAATTGAGCTGTTATTTGGCAAGGCTAAAGCCAGAATTAGCAATTGGAGTAAAACTGTTTCATCCGTCAACTTTGTTGGACGCAACGCAATTAGCTAAGTTGCAAGAGTTGAATATAGAACTTTTGCAAAAGAAAACTAAGGCGCAGGTCGGAGTTAGTGGGTTTAGAAATATGGGGGCAACATTTAATCGGGAACAGAGTGGCACAAGGGTGGATAGATGGGCTGGCGCTGAAAATAGGGGAGTTAAGTCCTGGGAAAATAAGTCAAATGGAAATGCTGATAAGAAGGGAATTCTTGGTAAGCCTGCTATGCGGTTTCATCAAAGATTAACTCCTGAAGAGGTGGAAGAGCACAGAAATAAGGCCTGTGTTATTTTTGCCATGAAAAATACACAGTGGGCCACAATTGTCCACAGAAGAAGAAGATGCAAATTTATCTTATGGTTGTAGATGAAGAAAATGAAGAACAAGAGTTACCAGACTCAGTAGATGAAGGTTGTCATGAAGCTGTTGAATCACAAGAGGATCCCATTATTACTCTTAATGCTTTACACAGCAACAATGCTGCTAACTATTCTACCATTAGGATTGTGGGTTGAATAGGAAAAAGAATTGTACACATCTTGGTAGATATAGGGAGCACACATAACTTTTTAGATGTGAGTTTTGAAAAAGAAGTGCAAGAAAGAATCAAGTCAATTGAACGGGTTAATGTAACAGTAGCAGATGGAGATAAATTGCAAGGGAAGATGTGTGAAGGGTTAAAATGGGTGATTCAAGGAATGACTTTTGAGACAAACGTGATCTTTATCCCACTAGTAGGCTGTGACATGGTGTTGGGAATGCAATTGTTAAGAACTTTGGGAGTTATCAAATTGGATTGCTTAAATCTTTCCTTGGAATTTCGATTAAATGGAGAAAAGGTTAAGCTTGTAGCACTCAGGGAAAAGTGCAACAAAGTGATCACTGATAGCAAATTACAGAAGCTGGTATGTGCTAATCCTAATGCATTTATGTTACAAGTTGTTCCTTGGAATTCTGAGGTATCCTGTTATGCTATTCACGCCAATGAAGAAGGAAATCTGTCAATAGCAGTGGAATGTCTATTGAAGGAATTTAAGGATGTGTTTGATAAACCTAAGTCATTACCACCACATCGACTTAATCATGATCATGCCATTATACTTAAGGAAGGAACTAATCCAGTAAGTATTCGGCCCTACAGATACCCAGCTGCTCAAAAAGATGCAATAGAAAAAATGGTGAGTGTTATGTTAGAGTCCAGAATTATTCAGAGAAGTTCATCACCCTTTGCATCTCCTGTAGTGTTGGTTAAAAAGAAGAATGGAAGTTGGAGGATGTGTGTGGATTATAGAGCTCTTAATAAACAAACAGTGAGGAGTAAATTTCCCATACCTTTGGTTGAGGATTTGTTGGATGAATTGGGAAACGTAGAAGTGTATTCTAAGTTGGATTTAAGAGCTGGCTATCATCAAATACGTATGAAGGATGATGATGTATACAAGACAATATTTCAAACTCATTCAAGGAAATTTGAGTTTTTGGTTATGTCATTTGGGCTAACCAATGCATCATCTACTTTTCAAGGTGTAATGAACTCTATCTTTGAGAAGGAGTTAAGGAAATATGTGCTTGTTTTTTTTTTATGACATATTGGTTTACAGCAAAAATGAGGAGGAGCATCTTATTCATTTGAAAACTGTCTTTTCTATCTTGCGCATTCACCAGTACTTTATTAAGAGGAGTAAGTGTGCTTTTGCTGTTGATAAAATAGAGTACTTAGGACACTTTATATCTATTGGGAAGGTGTGTACAAATCCACGGAAAGTACAAGCAGTTCAGGAATGGCCCAAACCTGAGTCAGTGAAGCAAGTGCGAAGTTTTCTTGGGTTGGCTGGATACTATAGACGTTTCATCAGGAATTTTAGCATCATTGTTAAACCTTTAACTGAGCTATTGAAAAAGGAAGGTTTTGAATGGAATTTGAAGGCAGAAGAATCATTTCAGAAGCTTAAAATGTCTTTGATTACTGCCCCTGTTCTAGCTTTACCAGACTTAACAAAGCCATTTCAGGTGGAAACTGATGCTTCCTGTAACAATTTTTTTTCTTTTATTTATTATTATACAATATAAAGTTCACATACACATCATTAATCAAAACATACGTACAACATTTCAAACACATAAGAATCTATATCTTATTTATTTTGGTTGACCAATTCTGGAGATTCGGGTGCGGATAGTTGCACTTTCACCAGGATCTGTGCCAACTTGCCCACAAACATTTTATTTAGGATCCGCCCATCATAGAATAACTCGATCCAACGTGCACTAAAAGTCAGAGCTATAGAAAAATCTGCATAACTAATTTTTTGAACATGACATAAAAATATAGTGAGAATTAAATCCCAGTAAATTCAACAATAAATCATTATTAATATAGTTCATTACGTCATGTTCAGCTGTATAAACTACAGTAAATAAATTTGGTCACATGAATGCACTATATCTATGCACATGAGAATCGTACAGTAAGGACATGTATGACAGGATTAATTATTTTCAGAATATTATATGATGACTATCAATTTATTCTCATATCAAGCTACTCCGGTCAAGGTGAGTATTTTCTACTCTCCGGTACGGACTTTTCTCGCTCCGTCCGACATGGCCCACTTTCTCTTTCTTTTTTCATTAATATGATCATAACCGTTGGTAGGACGTCCCCTACTGGTGTACCACACAGATTGTCATGTGATCGTGCTCATTTTTTTTCTTTTCACAATGATAGCCAAAAATATGCTTTCAATAACAAGTATGTTCATCAAAATATAACTATTACCAAAAATCATTGGTAATCATGCGATGAACATAACCATTTCAAATATCACTTTATAAAATATTTTCATGTCAAAATTTTATACTTAAGATGGTAAGAAATTCATACAATGATAATAGCTATGGCATATACTAGTCATTTATAAGATTTGTCTTCTTTTTTAAATATTAATTTTATTTCTTTATTTTCTTGATGCAGGTTTTCATCATATCTAACCTTCTCTTACTAATCAGAGCATAACTCCCTCAATTAAACTCTGATGTAGGTGATCTTGGTGTCAATTTCAAGAAAGAACAATTATCTAAAACTATTATGTTGAACATTGTAGCAAAATATTAAGAAATCAAGGTGATATTACTCCCTAAATGTACAGGTTATTTCTTCTCGGATATGTTCTGACCTCTACCTACTAATTGTACTATATATACCTCATATAGACTCCAACTTGAGTGATTCTAGTGGCTAAAAATCCATAACACACATATCTATAATTCTTATGTTAACCATTTATTTTAATTCCATACAGATAATTCTCAGAAATTAAAATACAGAAGCTATCCTAACATATTCTTCCCTGATGAACAATTTTCTGACCTTTGACTACTAATCAGCTCATATCTTCCTCATATGGACTCCAAATTGAATGATTCAAGTGGATAAAAATCTGTGACACACATAGATATAATTATTATGTTAACAATTTATTTTAATTCCCTACAGATAATTTCTATAAATTAAAATACAGAAACTATCCTAACATATTCTTCCCTGATGAACCATTTTTTGACATTTGCTTACTAATCGGATCATATCTACCTCATATGGACTCCAAATTGAATGATTCTAGTGGCTAAAAATTCGTGACACATATATCTTTAATTATTATGTTAACTATTTATTTTAATTCCCTACATATAATTCTCATAAATTAAAACACAGAAGCTATCCTAACATATTCTTCCATGATGAACCATTTTCTGACCTTTGTTTACTAATCGGAACATATCTACCTCATATGAACTCTAAATTGAATGATTCCAGTGGTTAAAAATCCTTGACACATATATCTATAATTCATATGTTAACCATTTATTTTAATTCCTTATAGATTGTTCTCAGAAATTAAAACACCGAAACTATCCTAACATATTCTTCCCTAATTAACCATTTTTTGACCTTTGTTTATTAATCGGACCATATCTACCTCATATGAACTCTAAATTGAATGATTCCAATGGCTAAAAATCCGTGAGCCATAAATCTACATTTGTTATGTTAACCATTTGTTTAGATTTTCTATAGAATGTTCCCAGAAATTAAAACACAGAATCTTAAAATTCTGCCACCCATAGCCATACCTATGTAGAACTATCTACACCAACCTAAGTATTCAAACATACATAATATGTAACATGATATAGCAACATCCATGACTAATCATCAAAGTTCTAAGATCAAAATCTCATATAAATATTACAAGTTTCAAAACTTTTCTTCAAAAAGAAATATTGTTAAACTTATTTGAAGTACTTAGTCCCCTAGACTTCTCCTTTCTTTTTCTTCCTTTCTTCCTCTCCTTTTCTCACTCTACCTTGCTTCTATTTTTTCCTCTCTCTCACTTGGACAAAATTTTAATGTTGTAAGGGTGGGTTTTCTTATATAGACCACCAAATAATTCACCTTTCATGATCATGGGTCTACCTTATCACAATTAGGTTACACTTGGTTGAATTTTTGGAAAACAAACAACTTATGTTCTTGTCTTCCTCTTCCTTAGTCAAGATATGCATAGGAAAAGGAGATTTATATTTTGAAAATTATGATAATATTTTCTTAAGATATGGGACAAGGTCCCTTTAATTTAGAGATTTATTTACTTTTTCTTTTGTCTTAATCAATTATGATAGGTTTGCCTTTTTAAGTGGCAAATTTCTAACCCTTCAATCTCCATTATTTCGTTGAAATTATTTGTGTGGAATAGAAATGTTTTGTCCTAATGCTATGTATTATCATACCACTTGCTAAAATTATGAGTGTAGGATATAGATGTTTTGTTCTAAAGCCTTGTATTATCATACCACTTGCTAAATTTTTGTCTTAATGCCATTTCACCTAATCTTGATTACACCATTATCTTATTACTTTATTTTTATTTTTCCTATTGGATTTGGGCTCACTCTCATCCATTTTCTTTACTTTGGTTAAAATTCTACATTTCATAATGAGCTTGGTCACATTTTCATGATTTTTGGGCTACCGGTCCAATTTCTATATTCTAGTCCAAGTCTATGTTTTATTTCTTGCTTAGGTTATCCAATGGGCTTGCTAAAAAAATTATGTTAAGTGAAAAATCTCTATATGAATTGTCCATAATTGAAAACTCAATTTATGAGTGGAGATACTAAACTTAGTAACTTTAACTCTTAAATTAGGAAAAATTACCTTAATCTAGTCTTCTTGAAATTTTAAGACATTTACTTACTTCACAAAAATTTATCTTCCTTATCCAAGAATTTCAACTTTCTTTGACATGCTTATTTTTAATATTTTCTCTTAGATTTTCTCTCTTTACCTATTCCATTAATGTTAGAACATTTCTATGCATACACGTAAGTTGAAGAATTTCTAAGGATTATATTTCCTTAGGTATCTAAAAATTGTCTAATAAATTTTATTTTCTTAAATATTTATGTATGTTTATCCATAAAGGAAACGAAATTATGGATGTTACTTTGAATACTTTTGTACTTTTATTAATACATGAAAGGAAATTAGGGATGTTACACTTCCAATACAGGAATTGGGGCAGTGTTGTTGCAGGACAAGCATCCAATTTCATACATAAGTAAGGTTCTTTCCCTTAGGCACAGAATGCTGTCAGTATATGACAGGGAATTGTTGGCAGTGGTCCATGCTGTGGAGAAATGGCAACACTATCTTAATATTCAACCAGTTACTATTTTAACAGATCAGCAGAGCTTGAAGTATCTTCTGGAGCAAATGTTGTCTACACCTGCTCAATACAACTGGGTGAATAAACTAATGGGGATGCAGTATGAAATTTGTTATAAAAAGGGAAAGGAGAATATAGCAGCAGATGCCTTATCTCAAGCCCGTCATTGGGAGCTTTTGCAAATGACAGTCTCCTCCATTTCAACGGAATTATGGGAAACAATCAAGGATCAAGGAGAAAGAGATCCATATTTGATACAGGTTATACAACAGCTTAAAGAAAATACATTGGCTCATCCTAAGTATAGGTGGAATGGAGAAGTGTTGACAAGGAAGAATAAAATTGTTACAAGTAAGTAAGGAGAGCTGCGTAAGAATATTTTGTTGTGGCTTCACTCATCACCACAGGGTGGCCATTCAGGTGTCAAGGCTACTTGGAGAAGGGTGAAGGCCATATTTTACTAGAAAGGAATGTTGCAGGACATCAAGGATTTTGTTAGGAACTGTGAAATCTGCTTAAGATGCAAGAATGAAACAGTGGCTTATCCTGGACTTCTACAGCCCCTACTCATTCTAAGTGGCGTGTGGCAGAGTGTGGCGATGGATTTTATAGAAAAATTGCCTAAATCTGGTGGAAGGGACACCATATGGGTAATGGTTGATAGAATGAGTAAATATGCTCATTTTGTAGCAATAAGTCATCCATTCATTTCTTCTCAGCTGGCCCAAGTGTTCCTGGACAATATCTATCGATTGCATGGAGCACCTTCCAGTATTGTCAGTGACAGAGATTCCATCCTTACGAGTAGCTTTTGGAAGGAATTTATGAAGAAGTTAGGAGTGACCTAGTGTTTGTCTTCTGCTTATCATCCCCAATCGGATGGTCAAAGTGAAGTATTGAATCGGTGCTTAGAAAATTATTTGAGGAGTTTGGCTTGGCAAGCACCCCAGGACTGGAGTAAGTGGTTACCACTTACTGAATGGTGGTATAACACCACTTTCCACACAGCCATCGGCTCAACACCTTACGAGGTAATGTATGGGCAAGCTCCTCCTCTCCATCTCCCATATATTCCACATAGTTCACTTATGGATGTAGTAGATCGAAGTTTTACAGTTAGAGAGGCTATGTTACAAAAGTTGCAATAGAATTTATCCAAGGCCATCAATAGAATGAAACAACAGGCAGATAAGAGACGTTCAGAAAGGGAGTTTCAAGTGGGTGAGTGGGTTTTCTTGAAACTACAGCCATTCAGAAAACAGTCCTTGGAACGACGCACCAATGAGAAATTATCGCCCCGGTATTTTGGTCCCTACCAAATTATGCAGAA
The DNA here is from genome assembly GCA_037074535.1 of Gleditsia sinensis. Taxonomy (NCBI): domain Eukaryota; kingdom Viridiplantae; phylum Streptophyta; class Magnoliopsida; order Fabales; family Fabaceae; genus Gleditsia; species Gleditsia sinensis. The sequence goes on from CM073463.1 coordinate 84,816,888, forward strand.
GGTAGGACCAGTGGCATATACGTTGAAGCTCCCTCCTTTGTCTCGAATTCACCCCACTTTTCATGTATCGTTGCTCAAGAAATGTCCCGTTTCCTCTATCCAGACAACCATTGCCAGAAGTGTGGGGGTCTTTTTCAACTAAAAGGGAGCCTGAAGCTATTTTGGATAAACGTTTAGTGTAAAGGCGCAATAGAGCTATAACAGAGGTTTTGATTAAATGGAAGGGAGAAATGGAAGAAGAGGCGACTTGGGAAATTTGGTTCAACATCGAGCGACAGTTTCCCGAATTTGCTAAACAAGTACACCCTTGGGGACAAGGGTATTTTTTATCGGGGGGATATTGTTAAGAACATATAGTGTGGGTAGGGTATTTGGTACTTTCCTTTGGGATAGTGAGGGTGCTACGGTATTTTCTTTTTTACGGGTTACCTGATGTGGGGAATATAAGGAATGGCCTCACGTGCAGTAGACATCTGGGAACTGAATAACAACTTCTCTATTCTCTCCCGCGTCTTCTTCTCTCTTGCCTTCTTTCTCCTTCTCTACTATTTTGGCCTTATCACTGGACGACATGGATCCTTTATACCCACGAGTCCTAACAAGGCCAGACCATCTTCTTTTACCTTGTTATTTCTTTCTTCATTTTGATGCTCTTCTTCGGCAATTTTTGTATGAGCAAAAGCAATACACTGAAGACTGGTGGCTGCCATTCCTTCAATAATTTGCTTAAATTTTAACTTGTTACTGGAATCTAGATTTTTTACAATTCCAGAAGCATTATAATATCTTGAACACATGTTTAGCACCATCTCTGTTGCCCCTTTCCAATGTACATGGATTGTCTTCTCTGCTTTCCTTCTGATAAAAATCTCACTCCGCCTCTTCATTGAATTGAAGGCCTCAACTTGGAGGATTGTAGAATTATGAGTCAATTGTGCCATGTCCATGTTCAACTCCTGAACAGTCCATGAAAGGATAGCTTTTTCTGTTGGACATCTTGAAATCTCAATTTCAGAATCTGATTCAGTCCTTCTTGGATTAGCCCTAGCACAAATTGAACAACTGATGAGTAATCTTGTTTTGCGACAAGTTCTTGGCCAAGCAAAAACTCGGTCACTTTCATTTGGTTAAGTGCGAGTGTGCCCGTCTTGTCGATCCAAATAGTAGTACTAGTAGTAAAGCCGATGGTCTCACAGGCGAAGATATTCCTCACTAGTGCCTGGTCAGCTAGCATTTTCTTAGCTGAATAATGCATAGTCAGATTTACAGCTACCTCTAGAATTGCAACCACAACAGAAGCAACAGCAGCAGCAATACACCGTACAACTGTATTCACAATGTCAATGAATTTTGTCATTCTACCACAAGGTGCAGTTTGATTGTGGACGAGGAAAGGAACGAAAACGAAAAAGAATAAAATAGGATAGAATTATCGTTATTAAAATTACGTTGTTATAATATTAAAAAAAATTATATTATTTTCTTGTTATATTTTAAATAATAGAAGAATAAAATGAAAAATTCATAAAAAATAAAAATATTTTTAAAATTTAAAATTATCAAAAAAATATTATATTAATTTAAAAAATGATTTAAAAATAAAATAATTAATTAATAATATAAAAAGTATTGATAATATTAATAAATAATTTAAATATTATTTATTTTATTTATCAATAAATAATTTATATTATTTATTTAAAAATAATATAAATTGAAAGTGAAATAAATAGAATTAAACAAAATACCAAACACATCCACCTAGAATTCCAATTTTGAAACCTGCTCATGTTCCAAGCCGTTTTGATCCCATTCCCTTTTCTTTTCAAAACCCAAAATATTGAAGAAATATATAAACAAAAGGGCATTTCTGTCTTTTCAAAATCTATTCCCTTTCCTTCTCTAATTTTTCATCGTTCTGACGCTTCAATATACTCTCTCAAGACAATCCATGTCTCTTAAGTTGTCTAAATTTATCAACCAAATGCAATAAATGAGAGAATAGGAATAATTTTTTTTCCGTCTCCAGTTTTTATCGTTCTCCGACGTCAATCTGCTCTCCCATACGGAAGGCAATCCATATTCTCGAAAGTGTCTAAATCTGCCAACCAAATGCAATAACTAAAGAATGAGAATCTAGATCTGTAAATCAAACGGGAGGCAAATCTTTTATTTGAAAAATAACAAATCAACCGTATAAGAAGGACCAGACAAGCCACAACCAAACCAACCTTTTCCATTGGAGAAGTAAACTTCTGGAGACGTGCATGTAATGGTGATTGCTCATGTTGACTGAACTCATCATTTGACCCCATGTTGTGTTCATACCCACACAAGTGACAAGCATCTTTCCATACCCTTCACACACCTCGGTCCCAGAAAACAGGAATGGGTGCTGGCTTCTACTAACCTCTACATGATCACTTTCCCCTGTCTAGTGCAATGGCCACATCACCTGAGTTAGTTAACGAAGGGAGTAACATGGCAACAGCAGATGGTCAAGACCACGTAACACGAAGAAGCCACCGAGTAAGGAAGAGCACATGGAAGATGAGAGAACAAGGAATATAATCAGGAATAACGGAAGGGTTGGGTGTGGGGCATTTGCTATCTGTTTCTACCTTTTCGTTATCACTCTCTGTATTCCTTTTCTGTGATTTTTTCCATTCTCTGCTGGTACTCATTAGTTTGTTTTATCTCTACATGAACTCTTACATGCATTTCCTTTCTTTACTGTAATATTGACACCTTGTCAGTTGGGATCATACTTGTAAGTCATTTGTTGTGGATTGTGGAATTAATTCATAACAAATTTGGTGCTTTCACTGAGCATGGCAGAGAATACGAGACTGAAAGAGGTAGCAGCAGACATCAAGAAATTGTCCGATATCATTAAGTAGCGGGATAGTCTGTATGGTGAACGCTTCACTAAAGTTGATTCATCCATTGATGCCATTTCTCGAACTCTGGACGTATTATCTCGTATGTTAGATCGTCTATCACAATAGGCGATTCAAATCGAGGAATCCTCATCACCAATCTCCAGTATTCAGACGGTAAACCCCCAGTATCAACCATTTCAAATGCGTAATGTCAAGCTGGATTTTCCATGTTTTGATGGCACTGATCCTCTGCAATGGCTTTTCCGAGCTAAACAATTTTTTCCTACTACAACACTCCTGATGCCCAGTGTTTAACCATCGCAACAATACACATGGAAGGCTCGGTGGTTCCATGGTTCCAAATGTTACAAAAAGCTAATCAAATTTGTTCTTGGGCGGCATTAGCAAAGGCAATCGAGTTACAATTTGGTCCGTCACAATTCAACTGCCCCAGAGCCAAACTCTTCAAATTAATTCAACAACAGTCGGTAACTGTTTACTATAATGAATTTATGAACCTAGCTAATCGAGTTGAGGGGCTTATAGAGGACGCATTACGAGACTGTTTTATCAGTGGATTGAAGCAAGAGATTAAACGTGATGTCATTGCCCAGTCACCTTCGTCATTGCTCAGAGCTGCTTCACTAGCTCGACTGTTTAATGAGAAACACTTGGCAAGGTTTTCTAATGCTAAGTTTCGTCCCTCGGCGGCATCTCTTACACCCACTATGGCTTCGCCAAACGTGCCTCCTTGGAAGTCTGCCATTACGACACCTTCCTCTTCCACTACTAAACCACCATTACCTCCACTGTTACCAACTCCCACCTTGAAACCTTCACCACTAGTCAAGAAGATGACACCAACTGAAATGCAACTGCACTGGGAGAAAGGATTGTGTTTCACATGTGACGAAAAATTTTTATGGAATCATAGATGCCCTAATAAGCACTATTAGTTATTCCAAACCGAGGACGAAGAACCACCAGAAGCTCCTATAGGGACTCTTGCTTCACCTGAATTATCAATTTTTCCTGAACCATCTTCGGACTCTACCCAACTTCACCATTTGTCACTTAATGCCTTGCAAGGAATAGATGCCTGGGTACTATACGATTTAAGGGTACCATCAAAGGGACCAAGGTGCAGATCTTATTGGATGGAGGTAGCTCAGACAATTTCATCCAACCACGGTTAGCCCGCTTTTTGAAACTCCCTGTGGAATCAGCTGTGGATTTTTAGGTACTGGTAGGAAATGGTCATTATTTGTCGATTGAAGGATAGATTAAGTCCCTTGAGGTTTAGGTACAAGGGCATGCCATTTATTTACCTATTTTTCTATTACCGATTGCGGGTCTGATTTAATGTTAGGTGCTGCCTGGCTCGCCAACTTAGGTCCTCATATCGCTGATTACAGCATAGCTACCATCAAATTGTATCTCAATGACCAATTTGTTACTTTGAAAGGTGATCAATCACGTACTACTTCACCAGCTTAGTTCCATCATTTGAAGCAAATGTGGACCACGGCATCCATTGCAGAATTATTTACACTTCAGTACCACAACATTGACGCACAATCCACCACTTTGAGCCTACATCCAGATATACCTTCCTATTTACATTCACTCTTAAATGAGTATAAACAACCATTTGACATTCCTCGCAGATTGCCTCCACCCCGGATATATGACCACCAAATCATTCTATAGGAAGGTACTACCCCAATGAAGGTAAAACCTTATCGTTATCCATTTTCGAAGAAGTCAAAAATTGAGAAGATTGTGCAACAGATGCTAGAGGATGGTATTATTCAGCCTAACTGCAACCCATTTTCAGCCCCTATGATCTTGGTGAAAAGGAAAGATGGAACTTGGTGCTTTTGTACAGATTACAGGGCCCTTAATACTATCACTATTAAAGACAGTTTTTCCATTCCCATTGTGGATGAAATGCTAGACGAATTGTTTGGGGCAAGGCATTTTTCTAAACTCGGCCTTCGTTTGGGTTATCATTAGATTTTAGTGGCCAAAGAGGACCTTCACAAAATGGATTTTCACACACACAACGGCCATTACAAATGGCTTGTCATGCTGTTCAGGCTCACAAATGCTCCGGCTACGTTTCAATCTCTTATAAATGATGTTTTATGTCCTTATTTGCGTAAGTTCGTCTTAGTGTTCTTCAATGATATATTGGTGTATAGTAATTCATGGGCAATGCATTTACAGCACCTCAGCATCGTTCTCCAGACCTTAGTGTCTCACCACCTTTTTCCGAAGCTATCCAAGTGCTCCTTTGGCAGAACGAGGTTCAATTACTTGGGCTATTTTGTTTCGGCACAAGGGGTAGAGATGGATCCGGATAAGGTCTTCACAGTCCTTAATTGGCCTACACCCCTGAACATTAAGAATATTTGAGCATTCTTGGGGATCACAGGCTATTACCGTCATTTTATACGACATTATGCTGACTTAGCTTCTCCATTGACTGCTCTATTACAGAAAGGTGCCTACACATGGTCTCAGGCTGCACAAGATTTGTTTGAGGCACTTAAACATGCTATTACAATTGCATCTATACTTCGGTTACCTGACTTTAGTCAGCCCTTGGTTATGGAAACGGATGCATCTGGGACGGGCATAGGTGTTGTTCTTAGTCAGAATAACCATCCCATTACCTTTTTTTCCAAGAAGCTCACACCCAGTTTACAAACCACATATGCCTGTGAAATGTATGCCATCATCGAGGCTATCTCTAAGTTTCACCATTACCTATTTGGTCATCATTTTATCATACGTATTGACCAAAAGAGTTTAAAGCATCTATCAGAGCAAGTTATCCAAACTCCTGAGCAAGAGGAGTGGCTTAGAAAACTCATGGAATTTCGTTATTCAATTGAATATAAGCCTGGTACCACCAATAGAGCAGCTGACGCTCTACCCAGATCCTTTGCAATGGCCATTTCGGAACGACATTCATCCCTCTTAAGTGATATTAAAACAGCTACCACCAATGATGCTACTCTTTAGGCTCTGCTAGAACACAGTGCAGATGATGAGGTGCCTAATTACCAAAACCGAGATGGGTTGGTCATCTGGAAGAATAGAATTGTGATCTCGAGCTTAGCCAAGAATATCCAACATTCTATTCTCTATGAATTGCACTCTTCGCCCATTGGAGGACATGCTGGCATAGCCCTCACACATGCAAGAGTTGCTTCCTAGTTCTTTTGGCCTCAGATGTGGACTGATATCAAGTCCTTTGTGAATCAATGCCTAAGCTAAACATTCCTACAGCTATCCTGCAGGATTACTCCTACCATTATCAATCCCGAATCAAATCTGGGAAGACGTAGCAATGGATTTCATAGTTGGTCTCCCTCCTTATAATGGGTTCTTAGTTATCTTGGTCGTTATTGATAGATTATCCAAATACAGCCACTTCATCCCTCTGAAGACGCATTTCACAAGCCGTATGGTTGCTGAGAAGTTCTTTGAAGTCATAGTTAAGTTGCATGGCCTGCCTTCGTCGATTGTTTCTGATCGAGATAAGGTTTTTACTAACTTGTTCTAGAAGCACTTGTTTAAGCTTCAAGGCACCTCTCTCCATATGAGCTCTGCATACCACCCATAGTATGGTGGTTAGTCAAAGGCGCTCAATAAGTGTCTTGAGATGTATCTACGTTGTTATGTATTTGATAATCCGAAGTCTTGGTTGAAATACCTCTATTGGGCTGAATACTGGTATAATACAGCCTATCACACTGCCATCGAGATGACTCCATTCAAGGCAGTTTATGGACCAGACCCCTCCCACTTTACTCCGGTATACTCCTTCCTCTACGGACCCCATGGATGTTCAACAACAACTCTTACACTGAGATTCGTTGTTATCACATCTCAAAAATAGTTTAATTCGGTCTCAAGTTCGCATGAAGAAATACGCAGACGCCAAACGCACAAACTTACAGTTCGAGATAAGAGACCTGGTATTTGTCAAACTGCAGCCATATCGTTAGAATTTTGTGGCATTACGAAAGAATAATAAATTGGGAATGCGCTACTTCGGGCCTTTTCCAGTTCTAGAAAAAATAGGATCAGTAGTTTACAAGTTACAACTCCCAGACACTGCAAGAATTCATCTTATATTTCATGTGTCGATGTTGAAGAAATGTATAGGCGATCACACATCCCAATATGTTCCCTTGCCTCTAACCTTGAACGAGGAAGGCTCTACGGTACTACCCTTGGCTGTTCTAGACCATCGTGAAATTTTGGTTCATGATAATTGGGTACAGCAGATTCTAGTTCAATAGGACGACAATCAACAATCAACATGGGAGAATAAGACTTCTTTTATAAGAGCCCACCCTCACTTTGACCTTGAGGACAAGGTCCCTGTTAAAGAGGGGAGTCATGCAATGGCCACATCACCCGAGTTAGTTTACAAGGGGAGTAACGTGGCAACAGCAGATGGTCAGGACCACGTAACACGAAGAAGCCATCGAGCAAGGAAGAGCACATGGAAGCTGAGAGAAAATGGAATATAATCAGGAATAACAGAAGGATTGGGTGTGGGGAATTTTCTATCTGTTTCTACCTTTCGATTATCTCTCTATGTATTCCTTTTTTGTGATTTTCTCCATTCTCTATTGGTACTCGTTAGTTTGTTTTATCTCTGCATGAACACTTACATGCATTTCCTTTCTTTATTGTATTGACACCTTGTCAGTTGGGATCATACTCGTAAGTCATTTGTTGTGGATTGTGGAATTAATTCATAACATCTAGCTTGACACGTCCACTTGTAGAGAATACCCATCTAATAGTAGCAGGAACTTTGTCTCCAATCTTCAAGCAAATGACATCGCCAACAACAATTTTGGATTTTGAAATGTGTTTTGCCTCACACTTTTCACCGCATCAATTTGTACATTATAGCCGACTACGAATAGGTCGTAAAATTTTGTTGTTGAGTGTTCAATTGCAATGGAAGATAGAGCAATGGCAAGAACGATAGCAACAAAAACGTTTGCAATGCCATATGAACCATCTTTAAGCCCTTCCTCTTTAATGGAAAAGCCAAGAGAAAGTGCAGCAGGAGCCAAATGGGCGAGAATGGGCAGACGCTTAAAGGCATCTACCACGAAATGAAAGAAACCTTTTGAAGGCTGTATGCTATGTGTTTGAGCCAAACGCACGACGTCGCCATCACGTTGGATGCCATATGCAAGGTTGGTTTCCAGAGCAAAAGCTACCCCATGAACCCCACCCAAGTCTTTGAAGGCTCTCTAGATTTTTATCCTTGACAATCACTGTAAGATTTGTCTGATCAACACAAAAGGAGAACGAAGAAGTCAAAAACTTGGCTTTCTTGTTGTTGGATACATTGGAATTGGACTGAGAGAGGAAGGCTCTAGAGCAATAGATGGCGAGGAAGGCCAGCTTCCACCTTTTTTTGGGTGCATTAACCATGTTTGGCCCTTCAGTAGAATCTCAGAGCACTCCAAATTTGTGAGGATCATAGACATGCTATGAGGAGAAAAGTAATGGACTTTATCAGAACAGAAACTGAAAGACATGTAAAAGGATGAAAAACAGCCCAAATTTTTTGCAGATCGCAAATAAATCCACACTGGGAATATTAATTGTAGAATGTTGAAAGCAAGTTGTTTTTGGAACGAAAACAGCATTGGGAAATTTTAAATGAAAGTGAATTTTAGCAGTCAGCACTAAACAAAATAAATCGATTAGGACGTTTTCTTTAAACGCGTTTAGAGTTGAGTCAAGAAGGGAAGAAGTTGCTTTCAGCCTTTGAAGGAAGGGAATTCCCAATGCTAAATTAAGGCCAAAAAAATGTTGAGGCTTTTGTTTATGCTTTTAATAATAGAAAACATTTATAGTGTCACGTTTTTTTTAAGTTACATGTTATAACTAGTTTCATTAAAATTTTAATTATATAAATTAATTTATCTCACTTGATATGACAATTTATTATTCGTTGTGCATTTAATTTTTGTAGACTTGGCTTACAGAAGAATACTTGTGTTTTTATGGGAATGAATAAATAATTAGTTACCTCATAGTTCAAGTCCAAGACGAGAAAAAACAATTGCCATGGCACTGATAGCTCAAAACTTAAAATCGAAAGGCAAAAAGTAAGAGGAAGTTTGGACATGCAACTTCAACGATCAGTAAGAAGACCAATGCCATATTACTTGCTCTCCTTAGTGTTAAGTTCCTATTTGAATCAGCTAAAACTTGGAACACTATGCAGGTGGGGGCATTTATCTGGCTTTGTTTTTGTAAGACCAATCGGCCTTGCAGCGTTAATCACAGTGTGCTCATCAACTCTCGATTTTCTACAAAAGGTTTCACGATTATGAACTTGTCCCTAGAATCAGAGTTTTTAATTTGTTGTACTATTTTAAGAGGATCATTGAACCCTGCAATTTCATTAGGTCCAGCAATTTTATATCATGAAAATTCAATGAAATCTGGATATATATAGCTCGGGTTCTGATGTTTCATGAAAATGATGTACCCTTCTTTTGGGCCAAGCTAATGAAGAAACTGCAGAATTAATAGCCGTCATTTTCAATTAGCTTAAGTAAAGGGACCCATGGTTGTACTGGGAAAGGAAAAATTGGAGCTTATTTGGAAGGGTTCAGACTTCAGACGAGGGGGAATTTATCACCAATGGTCATTATAACTTATTAAAATATGCCGGCTAAATATAAAAGTGAGATTAAGATGACGGTTGACTCAATTATAACACAATACCGAAATAACAATGTTAAAATGAAATATCTCAATCAATTTGAAAAGAAGACTTCATTCTGCAAATATTTGTCAATCAGATTAACGCTTTCAATAAATCAACAGTTTGTTAAGTTGTTTATAATAAATATTCTCTTCAATCCAAAAACATGGTTCAGGCAGGTGAATGTCTGATATCCCCTATTTGCGAAAATACCATACTTAAAACACAAAATCAATAAATTAAGTTATTGAGAACCAGGATAATGCTTAGAAGTTAGAAGATGATAAAAAACCAGAAGCAGATTAGTCACTTTAATCTCAAAATTACATTCATTGCTCCATTTTGTCCCCCAGTAGCCCTGTAGGCCAACGAGAAAGAGAATGAGTGGCCACTTAGATATTTACTTGCTCCATTTCTTGAAACCAAATGGATTTTTATTTCATTTTGGTATATTACAAAAAAGATGAGCGCCATTTACGATAATTTGACTACACCGTGAACTTGGGTGCCAAATACATACATATAATCCCCAGAACTCATGCATTTTCTGGAAGGTTTACATTGAACTTGTATAGGAGAGTGGATCAGGGGGATTCGATACATCTATAGATCCTTCAAGCATCTGTAAGACCTGCTTCATGGCGGGTCTCAGTGATGGATCCTCCTGAGTGCACCAGATAGCTATCATCACATACTTTTCCACCCTCTTCATGTCGTCCAACGCCTCCTTATCATCTTCCACCAATACATGAAGTCTCCTTTCGTGAAAGCAATCGTATGCCCAATCAATCAGCACCATCTCGTTCTCATCCTCAATCTTCATATCAAAGTTCCTCCTGCAGCAGATGAGCTCAAGTAACAGAACTCCATAGCTGTAAACATCTACCTTCATGGTAATTGGAATGTTTTTAAACCACTCCACAGCAACATAACCTTTAGTTCCCCTGATCCTCGTTGTACTTACAGCCTGGTCAGTCTTCAATAGCTTCGCTAAACCTAAGTCTGAGATTTTGGCTGTGTAAGAATCATCAAGCAAGACATTTTGAGGCTTGATATCACAGTGGATGATCTGAGTGCTGCACTCTTCATGCAAGTACAAAAGTCCCCTCGCTGTTCCTATAGCAATTTGCACTCTTTGATACCAACTTGGCCTCTGGTCTTCAAAAAGGAAACTTGCTAAACTTCCATTGCTCATGAATTCGTACACAAGTAGCCTGTGCTGCCCTTCATTACAAAATCCCAGGAGTTGGACCAAATTCCTATGGTGTGTTTGTCCAATTGCCCTCACTTCTGCCTTGAATTCCTCCTCGCTTTCTTTCACCATATCATTCAATTTTTTCACAGCAACAAAGTTCCCCGGAAGGTCTAATAAAACTCCTTTGTAAACTGTTGCAAATGCACCACGACCCAGTTCTTCCGTGAACCCATTTGTTGCTTTCTTTAACTCCTCATAAGTGAAACTCCTAAGATTCATGCCTGGCGAGAATTGGACAGTTTTGTGCACCTTAGGACTCTTGTGGCCAAACCAATATGCAACCGCTGCTAAGAAGAGCAAATTCAATAACACCGAACTGCTTAAAAGCACCGATCCAGCAATAATTAGCTTATCTTTATTTTTATCAGTATCCCCATATTTCAAAGTAGAATTATCTATTCTTATTTTGATTAGAGCTTTCCCTCCCTCAGAAGAATCAGTTCTTCCATTAGAGAGAGGGAGCTTCTTCTTCCAGCATTCCCCTCCTCCGAAAATAGCGACGGCACAAAAACAGTCACCCAAGCAAGCCTCTCTGCACCAATCCTCACTTACGTCTTGAAAATGTTCGTAGTCAGATTGAGGCCAATTCGTATTTTGCATCTCAGTGAAACCAAAGAGATGTGTCTCTGTAGAATTTTCATCACAACTTTGTGAAACAAAGTTCTGTTTGCATCCTTTCATCTCATCATTTGGATCAAGGAAGGTGTAACCAGATGGACAGTGGCAGCTTTTGGTCCCATCATGCATGCAGTAGCTGTTGAATCCACAAGCTCCACTTCCTGTCTCTTCCTTAATTCTCAAACATATATTTGAAGGTGTGATGGACGAAATTGACCAGGACATGGACCTTCCAGTACTGAAATTACTGCTCTTGGGGTAGAAGTAATGCCGGAAAACTCCATCATAATCAATAATAGCTCTCTGGTAGAAATCTTGTGTGGAGGGAGCATTTGATGATATTGTATTAATTATACTTCCGTTACTTCTCTGAACAAAAATATAGCCTGATTGGTTGAAGACCAATGCAAAGTTACTGCCAAAAACCTGGGTAGTCCAATAAGCAAAATTTACAGAATCCAATGGGAAATGAGTAGTGTAAAGCACAAGATTCCCATCACCCTGTAGTACAAACTGGAATCTTCCCCTTGAGTAATTAGTTTCCAAATAGCGTGAAACCAGTCGAGCAGGTTGATTCAGAACCTGTCCGGGTAAAATTGTGTCACTTGGTTGATCAAAACTCTGCCACAAATATTGAGAATTTTGGCGAGCCAGCACGAAGTTACCCGTATCAAGCATGGCTGCATAAGCAACTCCATTGCCCGAGGAGCTAGCATTCCATATCTGCTTACCACTGGGACCATTGAGCCGGAATAAACCATCTGAAGTGAGCTCAACTTTGGAACCCTTTGGTGCAAGATTTTCTCCATTAGCCGACCAGACAACAGTTCTTTCTGGTATTTTGTTGAACCAGATGGCTAGTAAGAACCCATCTTCCTCAATCTGTTGGAAACCAAATGCAAAATCAGCAGATGGCGATGCCCAGAAGGAGCTATCTTTCACTGCGGTGAGGGAAGTGCCCAAGGAAACATTTCTGTAAGTTTGAGCCAAAGTGCATAGTGGAAGTAAGGCAAGTAAGAGAGACAACAAGAGGGGATATGGCTGCTCAAAAGCCATTATATGGAAGCCCTTTCTTCTTAGGAAACAAGATTGACAACTGGTTCGTAATTATAAGCATCAGTTTGCAGCGTATATTGTGTCAATAACTAGACTCTGGTTAACAAGCCTTAAAGTCAGACAGATTTCGTCTTTTAGCCGTTGCATTTTCTTAGCAGAAAATGACTCAAGGAATACTGAATTAGTCATTTATCTGTTCAACTAATGAAAACAAAATAATGGCTTCACTAAAATAAATATATAGCCTTTGTCAAGTGCTTAATAAATTTCAAAAAAGAAGCAATTACATGTAAGTTTCCTTCCTCTGACTTGTTCAATCGAAAACAAGTTCAAAACCACTATAAAGAACGCAGGCATGAGTTATCTTCATTTTTCTGAGAAAAATTAATTAGTATTTTGATGTAGAGTGAATGATTTAGATAATTTCAGTCACTTCATGTTGATAAAGTCAGATTTTCTTTGAAAAGGAAACCTAATGGATCTAGAAGTTCATGATGGGTCAGCCTGTTCTATTAAATGGCTTCGAAAAGTAATTTGGACTTTACCAACAATCTGCAAGATGCAACACGCACTCATTAAATAGCTAGAACTTTGAAAAATGAGAAACTTTTGTATAGATTCAATTTATTAAAAATTAGTCGACTAAGCTAATAACAAAAATTACAAATACATATTAAGTTATTAACTAAACTAACCTGTCATGCAATTATTTTTTATTAGCTTAATGTATTAAAAAATCTCTTAAAAAATATAGAGGAAACAGAGAGGCCTTGTTTCTTTGGTGCCATGCGTGCCTTGTCTATGACATAAAATCAGATGCTATGATGACACAGCCACTCCAAGAGTGCACTTCTCTGCCTTCTGGGTAACTGGGTTGAACTTATGGCAACTTTCACCATAATTTCCATGCTGCTCTGCTCTTGGTATTTTTCATTTACCAGAGCCGAGATTGCGTTGCCATCCTCCTCTGGTATGTGATGAAATTGATCTGGGAAAATGGACATTGCGTTGCCTTGCATTTAAAATTTATTTGGTGTGATTTTAGTGTTTTAAGTAATTTATATGAAATGTTTTCTCTTTTTTAATGCAGCTCATTCAAACTTTAGTTTGGTTCAAATTCTAGTATTAGTATTAATATAAATATTAAATTATTTATTATATCTTAATATTATTAATTGATGTATACGAAACTGTAAACCTTCAGGCACTAAAACGTGGTGTCAAAGAGAGGTGAGATAATGCTTCATGCTCCTGCTCATTTCTTAAAGGAATATATAAACATATACCAAAGGAAACAAAAAAGTCAGCCATACTCTTAACAGTTACCCTTAACAACTCTGTCAAAAAACATCTCATCCAATAGAATGACAATTGTACAATTTCTGGTACAAACTAATACTGAAATCTAAATTAGGAGATTTCAAGAGAAACATAAAAAAATATTCTTTTATAAATTTTTACACAATATTTTAAAAATATCCTTTTATCAATCAGTTTATTGTTTATAATAACGCCACTATTTGTTATCTTATAATAAATATTCTGCTCAATCTGACATTGAATGAATTTTTTCCATCTGTTCAACTAATAATGGCTTCTTAGGTACAGCCGTGTCAACCTTTGGTTTCGACACAATCAAGGGTTTATATTTGTAGCAGAATTCCTAAAGCAGCAACTCAAAGATATGTGTTTCTAAAACCTGGTTCAGATTTAGTAACTCAGGTGAATGTCTGATATCCCTTATTTGCAAAATACCACAAAGGAGAGTTTATTTTGTCCAAAAGTTCAAGCTTACAACAAAAATAAAAAAGCAGTAAATTAAAATATATAAAAAAAGCTTACACCAGATCACATCCAATTGTTAGAAGGTTTACCCTAACTTGCAAAGGAGAGTGGATCAGGGGGATTCGCTACATCTATAAACCCTTCAAGCATCAGTAAGACCTGCTTCATGGTGGGTCTCAGTGATGGATCCTCCTGGGTGCACCAGATGGCGATCATCACATACTTTTCTACCCTCTTCATGTCGTCTAACGCCTCCTTATCATCTTTCACCAGCACCTCAAGTTTCCTATCCTGGAAGCAATCACATGCCCAATCCATCAGTACCATCTCTTTTTCATCCTCAATCTCCATATCAAAGCTCTTCCTGCAGCAGATGAGCTCCAATAACAAAACTCCATAGCTGTAAACATCCACCTTCATGGTAATGGGAACATTCTTAAACCACTCCGCTGCAACATACCCTTTAGTTCCCCTGATCCTCGTTTTAGTTCCATTCTGGTCAATCTTCAATAGCTTCGCTAAACCGAAGTCTGAGATTTTTGCTGTGTAACAGTCATCAAGCAAGACGTTCTGAGGCTTGATATCACAGTGGATGATCTGAGTGCTGCACTCTTCATGCAAGTACAAGAGTCCTCTGGCTGTTCCTATTGCAATTTGCACTCTTTGATACCAGCTTGGCCTCTGGTCTTCAAAAAGAAAATTTGCTAAACTTCCATTGCTCATGAATTCGTACACAAGTAGTCTGTTCTCCCCTTCATTACAGAATCCCAAAAGTTGGACCAAATTCCTATGGTGTGTTCGGCCAATTGCAGTCACTTCTGCTTTAAATTCATCCTCGCTTTCTTTTACCATTTTCAATTTTTTCACAGCAACGAGGTTCCCTGGAAGGTCCAATAAAACTCCTTTGTAAACTGTTGCAAATGCACCACGACCCAGTTCTTCTGTGAACCCATTTGTTGCTCTCCTTAACTCTTCGTAAGTGAAACTTCTAATATTCTTGCTTGACGAGAACTGGACAGTTCGATGCACCATAGGATTCTTGTGGCTAAACCGGTATGCAACCAGAAAAGCTGCCACTAAGAAGAGGAAGATCAATAACACTGAACTGCCTAAAAGTGCTGATCCAATAATAACCAGTTTGGTCCCATCATTCTTTTTATCAGGATCCCCATAATTGAGAGTAGAATTATCTTTTCTTATTTTGATTAGAGCTTTCCCTTCCTCAGAAGAATCATTTCTTCCATTAGAGAGAGGTAGCTTCTTCTTCCAGCATTGCCCTGCTCCGAAAATAGCAACGGCACAAAAACAGTCGCTCAGGCAAGCCTCTCTGCACCAATCCTCACTTACTACTTCAAAATGTCCGTAGTCAGTTAGTGGCCAATTCGTATTTGGCATCTCATAAAAATCAAAGAGATGTGTCTCTGTAGAAGTTTCATCACAACTTTGTGAAATAAAGTTCTGTTTGCATCCTTTCATCTCATCATTTGGATCAATGAAGCTGTAACCAGATGGACAGTGGCAGCTTTTGGCCCCATCATCATGCTTACAGTAGCTGTTGAATCCACAAGCTCCACTTCCTATATCTTCCGTAATAGAACAAATATTTGGAGGTTGGAAAGACGAAGTTGACCAGGCCGTGGGACTGGAACTACTGCTGATCTTGGGGTAGATATAAAGCCTGAAAACTCCATCATAATCAAGAGTAGCTCTCTGGTAGAAATCTTGTGTGGAGGAAGCATTCGATGATATTGCATTAATTATACTTCCGTTACTACTCTGAACAAAGATATAGCCCGATTGGTTGAAGACCAATGCAAAGTCACTGCCAAAAACCTGGGTAGACCAATAAGCAAAATTTACGGAATCCAATGGGAAATGAGTTGTGTAGAGCACGAGATTCCCATCACCCTGTAGTACAAACTGGAATCTTCCCCTTGAATAATTAGTTTCCAAATAGCGTGAAACCAGTCGATCAGGTTGATTTAGAACCTGTCCTGGTAAAATTGTGTCCGTTGGTTGATCAAAACTCTGCCACAAATGTTGAGAATTTTGGCTAGCCAGCACAAAGTTACCCGTATCAAGCATGGCTGCATAAGCAACTCCATTGCCTGAAGAGCTAGCATTCCATATCTGCTTACCGCTGGGATCATTGAGCCGGAAGACACCATCTGAGGTGAGCTCAACTTTGGAATCCTTTGGTGCAAGATTTTCTCCATTGACTGACCAGACAACAGTTCTTTCTGATATTTTGTTGAACCAGATGGCTAGTAAGAACCCATCTTCCTCAATCTGTCGGAAACCAAATGCAAAATCACGAGATGGCGATGCCCAGAAGGAGCTATCTTCCCCTGCAGTGAGGGAAGTACCCAAGGAAACATTACTGTAAGATTGAGCAAAAGTGGAAAGCGGAAGGAATGCAAGTAAGAGAGACAATGAGAGGGAATGGAGCTTCTCAAAAGCCATTTTGTGGAAACACCTTCTTTTTACGAAATAGGATTGGCAACCGATTTTTTAATTATAGGATTGCCCCGTTGCATTTTCTTTACAATCTCTTACCTTTGTCTTTCTGACTTGTTGCCAGGTTTCTGAGAAACTCAGATTTTCTTTGAAAAAGATACGTAATAACTCCGGAAGTTGACCTTTCATTGTACGGAATGGTGTTGAAAGTAATCTGGACTTTTTCAACCAACCCCATGCAATGCGAATTATATAATAGGCAATTACTAGGAATTTGGAATAGCAATTTTTTTTGTAGATTTAGTCTATCAAAAATTAATAAACCAATTTAATAAAATAAAAAATTGTATACCCATATTAATTACTTTTGTAAAATATCTCATTCTTTGTTTGTGTATGTGATTATTTTTCATAAATTTAATTTAGGGAGCTGAGAGGCCTTGCTTTTTGTTGTCATGTGTCTGATCAAATTAACAAAATATGATAAATGGGTGTCAGCAACGAAATTATAAAAATTATGATATACATGTATGATTACAAGAACCTTGACTATATGTTTTCTATTTGAAGGGAGAAAAGGGTAAGCTGAAAGAATGAAAAGTATTATTAAAAAAAAAAATAAGAACCTCCGTTTGAAGGGAGTAAAACATAAGCTGAAAGAAGGAAAGATATGACACCTCGTGTCAAAGAAGGAAAGAAAATAAGAACCATAGGTTACCCTAGCGAGGCCAAGAACCAGAAGAGGGGACCTCGGGGTCAACACGCAACGACAAAGAATAACACTCGGCACACCTAGAAAAGAAAACAATCACTTTGAAGAAGATGCAGGTACCCCCTAGGAAACTCCACACGATTTTACTGCGTGATTTATGAATTTTGAACATAGATGAACAGCAATAAAATATTGGTACAAGAGTTTTTTTTATTGGCACATTGAAAATCCATTCTAAGATTTGAAATTGTGATTCTACAGTACATCGTTTTAACGTCGGTCGCTTCAACTAGTTATTTAGTGAATTAAATTTATTTAGTGAATTAATTATTAAATTAATTCCATTTTAATAATTAAATTATTTTTTAGTTGAGATTGAATTGGTGATTTAAAATAATTGAATTCAATTGAAATTTTTTTATTTTAAAAAATTAATTTTTATTATTATTTTTTATAAAATTTATAGTAATTGTTCTCTATAAATTTATATTTACATATTATTTATCAAGATAAAGTATATTATATATATATTAAAATTACTTTTTTTATTATATTATATTTAATTTAAGTTAAAATATATATTTTAAACTTGATTATCAATAACTTAGTTGTACATGAGCTCCATTCTAAAGTGAAAATACAATTTTGATTTTTGAAATAGATATTTATTAAAAAAATCATGTCGTCACAATAAAACTAGTAGTATGTTAATGTAGAACCTCCATTTGAATGGCGAAAAAGATAAGATGAAAGAAAGAAAAGTATGACATCCCGAGTTAAAGAAAGAAAGAAAATAAGAACCCTAGGTTACTCTGGCGAGGCAAAGACTTGGAAGACGGGTTCAACACTCAACGACAAAGAAGATCCCTCGGCACACCAAGAAATGAAAATTGTCACTTTGAAGACGCAGGTAACCCCAGGGAAAATCCACTCGATTTTATTGCGTTATGTATGAATTTTGATCGTAGATGAACAGCAATAAAATATTGGTATAAGAGATATTCTAAGATTTGACATTTTGATTCTACAATACATGGTCGGTCGGTCCTCGGTTCCACCAATTATTTAGTGAAGTAATTATTAAATTATTTTTATTTTAATAATTAAATTATTTTTTAATTAATATATATTAATATGACGGTTGAATTAATGATCTAAAATAATTAAAATGAATGGAAAATTTTTTATTTTATAAAATTAATTAAGAATATAGTGAATTCTTAATTAAGAAATATTCTTATCAATGTTTAAGATATATTAATAAATAATTTAAGATTCTTGATTAACAAAAAAAATAAAATAAAAAAATCAATTAGTTAATTATAAAATAACCAAATCAGAGTGATGATGATAAAATTGAATCTTTAGAATTTTTTTCAATTGTGTGTCTATAACTTCTTATCTATAATTTG
Source organism: Gleditsia sinensis (assembly GCA_037074535.1). NCBI lineage: Eukaryota > Viridiplantae > Streptophyta > Magnoliopsida > Fabales > Fabaceae > Gleditsia > Gleditsia sinensis. The sequence continues at coordinate 84,835,828 of CM073463.1, forward strand.
TCTTTAATTTTTTAATTTATTTAAAACAGTTACTTTGTGATTTTTAATTATTTAAATAATTCTATTGTAGTTTAATTGTAGTATTTAGTACAAAATTCTCGTGAGAGAATACTTTATACTTATTCTTATTACTTGAAAACAATACGTGCATTTATGTGATTATCAAATTTTTGGCACTATTGCTAAGAATTGTAGTATTGATATCAATACCAAACTATATATTTTTACTCTAAGCATTAGTTTAGTTAAATATTTTTATCTTATTGTCTCTCTCGTGTGCTTGTCCTAGTAGTGCAAATTAGAACCCTTTGAATTTTGAGATCAAAAGAACTTGTAAGAGAAAATAAAATACTAAAAGACAGAAAAACCAGCCACATTTACCTATATTTGGCTAAACCTGATGGAGAAGATAATCAAGGGGTTGCAATAAGAGAATTAATGTAGGCCTCAAAATTACCCTTAAAGCATTTTGGAATCTCCTAGAAGTCGACAACAATTTATGGAATCATCAAGGTTAATGTGCATGTAAACAAATTTGAGCCCAAGTCGTCTATGATCTAGATGATACAAAACAATTAGTTTGGAGGTGGTGCATAAAAGATGCTAACATGTATATTGTAACGTCTCCAATTTACAAACACGTGAAAAAAAAAATATTTTTTTGCAATCAGATATTTACCATAACATACATAGTACTGTTCTTTGTCATGAAAATAAATACATATAACTTTTCTCATATATATATATTATACAGATTAAATTATAAATGTCAAAGTAACAATAGAAGTAAAAATTTTGTCTATGGCATTCAAAGCACAATCTAGAATACAAATACAGTATAATTTAAAAACTGTGAGTCTTGAAAGCAACATAAATTCACCCAAAGAATATGTCACCTAACTGATCACCAATCTATAGGATCAGACTCTGTATTCTTATCTAAAAAATGTAAAAATATCGTGTAGTGAGTTTTACAATTCAATGAGCAGATAATACCTCTTATGACCTTTAGGTCAGTATATAAATGTACTCATATTTTAAAATTTGACACATAAAAAATACAATTTAAAAGTACATTCATATGAGATCCGTATTTTAAATATTCTCAAATCAAAAGATATTCAAATATCCAAATCAGCACAGTATGATCATTAAACAAATGTTATTATGCATTAAAATATTTTATATGAAAATATTAGGAGGATCCTATATCAGAACCATTAAATATTTCTAAGCACACAACGAGAGATAATGTTATGTTCAATTGTATAAGTTACAGTAAAATATTAAAATTTTAAGATCAAGTCATAACTTTTGTTGATGTATAATTAATATACTATATATGCACTAAAAATATACTCTTTTTACATAATGCTCAAGTATGTTACAACTCTTAATACACTCAATTCACTTATTTGCTATACGCATAGTGACCGATCGACTACAGTCACAATAAGTGATCAAAAACTATAAGTTTATCGCTCATCTGCCTTCTCACGTTACCATTATCACCTGGTTGGAGCGACCCTCCCTTGACTCATTCAAGCTAATAGGGCATCCCCTATTCGATACTGTCTCAAGACATACAACCTGTCGATATTCATCCACACACACACACACACACACACACACACACACACACATATATACACATATATATAAATGCATATTTATCAAATACAATGTATAATTATCAAGCAACTCGTCATTCGCTTTACGCTTGCCATTCAATCATAATCAGCAACTTTATAATTTTACAAATCAATGCTTCGCGCACATAATATTCACTTTACCAAATAATGATAAATACATTTAGAACCACATATTCAACGAGTTTCAAAATCCATTTTTAAAACTATATTCTTCTTGAACTATATGTCAGTTCGTAAGTAAAACAGATATTTTAACATATTTCAGAAATTTATGATAGCATAAATAATTTGTAAACATAATTAATTATATATTTTAAATTCAAGAAGAGTATGAGATAAGTTATAGAAAGAATTATCTACTCACAGGGTCATGACTCCAGGTTGAACAGCTTCAAATGTATTTTTTTTAAGTAAAATCTAATCAAATGGACCTCAAAAAAGAGTCCGAAGGGTTCAAAAACTTAGGAAATGACTCCAAAATTGTAAAATTTAATCTCCGGGAGCTTGGTCAACACTGGTCAATTGATAGAAATACTATTTACAATTGAAATTACTATTCACCGTCAGAATCACTATTTATGCCGGACGAATTTACTGTTTACGACACACAAAAAGTTATCAAATGGCTGAAAAATTTCATATCATATAGTTTATCTATCTCCTGAATCCATCTACGGTATCAGATTTCCAATTTAAAGTCTCTAAATAGGAGTTTTAAAATTTACTTTTTTCTAAAATTGTCTACTTCTGATTTGTGGCAATTTTTCAGCTGATTTGAAAAATTGTTCGATCAATATTGTACTAATCTCCGTCCTAAATCTAGTATTACCCTTAATTTTGAGATTAGATGCTTGAAAGTACTTTAAATCTAGAGAGAGAAAATGAAAGAGAAAAAGTAAATAGTAATCTCCTGATAAACCTACAGAAGATTTTTAAAAAAATGATAAAGGGACCAAATAGCAATTTGCTAATTGTTGGAAAAAATCTTTGCAAATTTTATTATTTACACTTTGACCTCTAAACTTTTAAGAAATTACATTTTAACCCTAAAAATATTAATATTTTATTTTCATCCTTAAAAAATTTTAATTACATCCTTACTCCTTTATTTCTTTTATTAATCCATACATAAATGAGAATTACTAAATTTTAGGGATGTTACATATATCACAGTTTTCTCCGAGTTATATGACACCTTTATGTATAATGGCATTATTGAAGACGTCATTAAGCTAATATTGTTTTTGTTATCATTGAGGAATTAGGCAAAGGCTTGGCTGTATGACTTTCTTATAGGATGAGAAATGAGATACATCAGTTCACTTAGAAGGACATTGAAGAAGTGCAAGGTGTTTGGCTTAGATTCAGAGATTTACTTAAGAAGTGCCTTCACCATGGTATTCAAGAGTGGATGCTCGTGCAAATCTTTTATAGTGGGCTTAATGGCACTAGTAGGATATTGTTAGCTGCCACAGCCAATGGATCTTTTATGAATAAGAATAAGGATGAGACCATGGCTATGCTAGATGCCATGGCTCATAATTCGCAACAATAACATTTTGAGAGAATACCAGTAAATAAGATATATGGGTTACAAGAGGTGGACCTAATGATTGCCATTTTTGCTAAATTGGACCAATTAGAGAAGATGTGTAGTTTAACAGTTGGTGACAATACTATTTAATCATCTCCAATTTGTGACTTTTTCTAAGGAGAGCACAGTTCATCATATTACTCAACTGTAAATGATATCCCCCAATCTTATATTCTAACAAATTTCATGGGAAATACTAACAGACAAAGTAATCCTCACTCTAATACTTATAATCCTAACTTGAGGAATCACTGTAATTTCTCTTGAAATTTTTTTCAAAATATGGGGAACTTATTAGGATATCAGTAATTGCCTCCCTATCCTCAACAACAAACCTCAACCAAAGACTTCTATTGAAGATGTTCTTGCCCATTTCATGACAAGAACATATACATAATTTCATAATCAAGCAGTTTCCCTTAAAAACTTGGAGGTTCAAATGAAGTAATTCTCTAATTTGTTGAGTTCAAGGTAAGAGGGTGCTTAACCTAGTAATACAAAAACTAACCCAAAAGAACATATTAAAGCCATTTATCTAAAGAGTGACAAGATAGTGGAAGAACCTGAAGGAAAGTAAAGGGTGGAGGAGTAAAGAGTCAATACATCTAAAGAATCAATTGAGCTTACTAAGATAAAAGTCACAAAAGAAATAAAGAAACCTAGGGGTAAGTTGTTTCCTGATAACTCACCCTATAACATCCCTAATTTTATTTTTTTATTAATAAAGTTACATAAATATTTAATTAAGAAAATAAAATCTATTAAATAATTTTTTCGATATATAAGGAAATATATGTAACGTCCGATTTTTTTTTATTATAACAACTTTGTAAGATCCGATTTACTTTTATTTTTATTTATTTATTTATTATTATTATTATTTATTTTATTTTTTCACATTATACATATTAAATAAGTCATATGTATAAACACAATATACATGTATGTATGTATGTATGTACATATATATTAGAGGAGTCTTGAATAGTTATGTGAAAACGTTGTGTAAGGTAACGAATAAATTCAGTAAGAAAGTCTAGAATACTTTCTCCTCTCTGAAAAAAAATTTCAATTAGTTACATAAGGAAAAATTAGGGATGTTACAATATAAACTTTAGAAATTCTTTACCTTATGTGTATGCACAGAAAATGTTTCTAACATTAAGAGAATAATTATAGAAAGAAAACCTAATCAGAAAAAAAAAACATACTAAAGAGAAATGAAATTCTTAGGTAAAGTAGATAAATTTTTTTGGAAGTAAATAAAGGTATTAAAATTTTAAGTAGATTGAATTAAGATAATTTTTTCTAATTCAAAAGATAGAGTTCCTAAATTTAACATATCCACCTGTATATTGGATTTTTACCTATGGACACTTCATATAAAGTTTTTCCACTTCACATGAGTTTCTAACAAACCAATTGGATAGCCCAAACAAGAAATAAAATATAGATTTGAACTAGTATATAGAAGTTGGACTAATAACCCAAAAATTATAAAAATGTGATCAAACCCTGCATAAAAGGTAAAATTTTAGCCAAAAAAAGGAAATGGGTAAGAATAAGCCCAAATCCAAGCAGAAAAAAATAAGAATCATGTAAGGAAATAATAGTGTAATAATAATCAAAATTAGGTCATATGGCATTAGGAAAAAATATCTGTATCCTACATTCATAATTTCAACAAGTAAGTAATAATACATAGCATTAGGAAAAAATATCTATATCCTACATTTATAATTTCAATAAGTGGGTAATAATACATAGCATTATGACAACAAATCTTTATCTTACACAAATAATTTCAATCAAGTAAGGGAGACTTAAGGGTTAAAAATTTACCACCTAGAAAGACAAACTTATCATACTTGATTAAAACAAAAGAAAAAGGATGAATCCCTAAATTAAAGGGATCTTGTCCCTTGTCTTAAGAACATTTTATTATAATGTTCAAAATACAAATATCTTTTTGCTATGCATATCTTGACTAAGGGAGTGGAAGGCAAGAACTTGAGTTGTCTTTCTCCAAAAAATAACCAAGTGCACATCCTAATTATGATAAGGTAGACCTATGATTATAAAATGTGAACCATTTGATAATTTATTTAAACAAAACTCACCCCTATAACATTATAATTTCGTCCAAGTGAAGGAGAGGAAAAACATAAGTAAGGTAGAGTGAGGAAAGAAGAGAAAGAGAGGAAGGAGAAATCTATAGAACTAAGTACTCAAGGTAAGTTAGCTTAAATCTCTATTTGAATCTATCTTTTTTCTTCATCCTTAGGGTTCAAAACTCACCAACCTTTTCTTATTTAAGCTGCTAGAAAAGTTAAGGGAATGGAGGAATCTTGCTACTTCCTTAAAAAAGAAACAAGAAAAAAAATTCACTGAGTCAGTTAAGGAGATCTTTAGGTAGGTTTAACAATATCTTTTTTTGAAGAAATTTTTTAAAATTTGTAACATCTATATGAGATTTTGATTTTAGAACGTTGATGAAATTTACAATATTTGCTACTTTAATAATTGGTCATGGATGTTGTTATATCATGTTATATGTTATTTTGCATATAATGAATGTTTTGAATATTTCGGTTGGTGTGGAAGGTTCTGCATAGGTATGGCTATAGGTGGCAAAATTTTAGGATTTTTATACTGCTATTTTGTATATTTGAATGTGGTGAAAAATTGATGGAAGATGATTATATGTAAATTTGGAAGAAAATGGAAGGGGACATAATAAAATGATGAACTAAAACCTTAAGAAATGTTTGGTTAGAAAAATGGATTTCAGAATAACTAGGAAAACCTCTGTTTTTGAAATTTTGGAAAGAATCGGTTACAAATTAAAGGAAATTATTAACATGAAAAATGTAGATATATGTATCACGAATTTTGAGCCACTGGAGTAACTTAATTTAGAGTCCATATGAGGAATATATTCTTTGATTAGTAAGTAGTGGTCAGAAAATGGTTAATCAGGGAAGAATCTGTTAGGTATGCTTTTGTGTTTGAATTTCTAAAAAAAATATGTAAGAAATTAAAAGAAATAATTAACATGAAAAATATAGATATATGTCTCACGAATAGTTAGCTATTGGAATAAATCAAATTGAAATTCATATCAGGGAGATATGGTCATATTAGTAAGTAGTGGTCAGAAACTAATTAACTAGAGAAGAATATGTTAGGTAAGCTTCTGTGTTTGAATTTTTGGTCAAAATTTGTAAGAAATTAAAGGAAATTATTAACATAATAAATATAGATATATGTCTCATGGATCTATAAGCTCTAAAATCACTAAATTTAGAGTCCATATGAGGAAGATATGGCTGATTAAGAAATAGAGGACAAAATTAGTCTAGAATCTAGGGTGATAAATGAAAGTGTTTTTATTTTTCAATTTTTTGGGAATAATTCGTAAGGAATTTGAAGAAATGATAAACATGAAAGTTGTAGATACGTATATTAAATTTTTATAAGTTTTGAAATCACCTCAATTAAAGTTTATATGAGGAAGATATGGTTGAATAAGTGAAAAAATGTCACAAAACACGGCCAGTGCTTGGGTTGCTTCACACTGGTAGGTCGTGTTCAGAGTTATTTTTGAATATGTTTGAAGTATTTTCAAGTATGACCATGTCTTGGAATATGACCAGACCGTGTTGAAAGTTGATAAAACTTATTTGTAACATTTTTCTACCCTAAATGAATATCATTAACTATAGGATAATAATAGAAATCAAATTGGAGAAAATGTTTCTATAAAATTTGTGAGAACATGTGTTGAAAAATAATATTAAAAAAAAGAATCTTATGAATAGAAATAATAAATAACTAGTGTATACTCTAGCAATTACCATTGCATGAACTCTTTACTATTTTAATTGTGTAATTTTGACATGAAAATATTTTATAAAATGATATTCAAAAATGGTTATGATCATGACATAATTTCATTTTACCAATAATTTTTGGTAGTGATTATGCTTTGATAATAAATTATGTCATGTGAGTATAATAAACATACTTGTTATTGAAATTATATTTTTGGCTATTAACATGAAAAGAAAAGAAAAGAGACGAGTACGGTCACATGGCGGTCCTTGTAGTGCACCAGTAAGGGACGCCTTACTCACGGCTATAATTATGTTAATGAGAAAAGAAAGAGAAAGTGTGTCATGTCAGACGAAACGAGAAAAATTTGTATCAGAGAGTAGAAAGTATTCACTCTAATCGGGGTAGCTTGGTATAAAAATAAATTGATAGCCATTATATGATATTCTAAATATAGTTATCCATAATATACATATCATTACTACACGATTTTCATGTGCATAGATAAAGTGCAATAATGTGGCCTAAGATATTTGCTATAATTTATGCAGATGAACATGACGTGTGATGGGTATTATTGATAATGATTATGATTTATTGTTTAGCCTATTGAGATTTAATTCTCACTATATTTTTATATCATATTCAGAAAATTAGTTATGTAGATTTTTTTTTGACTTTAACTCTTAATGTATATTGGATCGAGTTACCCTATGTTAGGCAAATTTCAGAAGTTAATAAAGTATTTGTGATCGAATTGGTTAAAATTTCAGTAAAGGTACAACCACCCGCACCCGTATCTCCAAAATTGGTCAACATGGATGAATAACATGTAGATATTTATGTATTTGATTTTTGTACGAATTTTTTTTATTAATAATGTGTATGTGAACTCATAATTGTATCAATGTTAATAGTAGACTTTAAACTTTAATTATATTTGGTTAAATTAATTGAATGTTATTATGAAATAAGTAATTAGAAATAAATAAGTAATGAATTTATGAGACTTTACAAATATGTATATAAAAAAAATAGAGTTGTTACACATCCACATACAAGCCTCAACCTCGTTTCCCTCAGGCACTTCAGAAGCAAAAACTAGACAAGCAATTTTTCAAATTTATAGAGGTACTCAAGAAGCAATTTTCCATATTAATATACCATTTGTAAAGCTCCTAGCTCAGATGTTTAGTTATATAAAATTCATGAATGACATCCTATCCAATAAAAAGAAATTTGAAAACTTTGAGACTGTGGCACTCTTGAGGAATGTAATGCAATTCTACAAAAGAAACTACCCCTTAAGTTAAAAGAGCTAGAAAAATTTACTATACCTTGCACTATAAGATAATTTTTTACAAGTAAAGCTCTTTGTTATTTTAGTGTTTCTATTAATCTAACGCCTCTTTCTATTTTTAAGACTCTTGGACTTGGTAAAGTCAAACATCTATCTCCCTACAAATGGTTGATAGATCCATTAAAACCTACTCGAAATTGTTGAATATATTATGATAAAAGTTGATAAATTTATATTCTCTACAAATTTTATCATTCTTGATATTGAGAAAAATCAAGAAATTTCTATTATTTTTAGTCGACCGTTTTTAACCACAAAATAAGCAATAATTGATGTGTAAAAAGGAGAGTTTAGTTTGAGAGTGTACGGAAAGCAAGTAAAATTTAAGGTTTTTAAAGTTATGAATCATTTTATTAACGTGAAGAATTGCCTACTAATCGACAATGTAAAAAAGAAAGAAAGTCAGTTAAAATTTAAATCACCTACAATTAAAAAAATGTCTTTTAAAAAATTAGAATAAGGTCCCACTAGAAGAAAAATCCTTATTAATACCGAAGGAGCATAAAGCAACCCCAAAAAGATCAAATTCTGAGAAATACACCAAAGAGATCAATGTGAAAAATAATGGGATGATTCAAAGTAAGAACCAACACATTAAGGTCAATTAGCAATGGCTAAAATAATATGCGGAGGATATAGAAAAAAAATTTCAAAAATGTTCTATTGCTTTCATTGACACAAGCTAATGTGAATAATCATCTGACTAAAAAGTTAAAGACAATGCTAATCAGGAGACAACTTTGCATTAAAAAAAAAAAAAAGACTTGAAAATCAATTATCAACAAGCCACAAATTTATGGAAGTCTTCTATACTTAATTTTTCTTATATTTTTACATTAAAGACAATGTAAAATTTAAAGTTAAATGTGGGTGAATTTTGTGAATGCATAAATAATCAAACTTTTTGCTAAATATTCTGATTCTCTTTAATATATGCATTATTTATTACGTTCTGGCAAATTGTGTGATTTGTGTAGTTGTATTTAATTTTGTGCTTTTGAGTGGCTTGTTGGATTAAACAACATTAAAAGCCTATAGTTTGATTACTTTTATTTTTTCTAACTTTTGAAAAATAAATAAAAATTTTAATAATACACATTATTTTTAAGTAATAAGAGTGAGTACAAAATATCGTTTTATGAAAGTTGTGTACTCTTATATATCGCACTCAAGTGAACCCGATTCCTATTTAAAAAGGACTTGTGCGCGCAAACTGGTATCTTCGGAATCGCATTGCAACCTGCTTCTTGTGTGTGGCGACTTGCTTCAGATTTCACCACATCACACGTCACAACCTGGTTCTCTTGGGTCACGACATGCCTCAGTTATCTCCCCGCATCACGACCTACTTTCGCTGGCGAATGGGTCGCTACTTGCACTTTCCTAAGTCGCAACTTGTGCTTCTTTTTCTGACAAAATTATCTCTTTTTCATTCTGTTTCTTTCAGAATTATCCACAAGCGTATTTTTCTTCATTTTCTTGCATAGAAACACATTATAATTCATTAGTCATTCAAAAATAATCAAAATTAACAAAGTCTAAGCGTAAAAAAACCTTTCATAAATGGTATAAATCTCACTTATTAATTTAGATAATTTCAATCACTTCATGTTGATAAAGTCAGATTTTCTTTGAAAAAGAAACCTAATGGATCTAGAAGTTCATGATGGGTCAGCCTGTTCTATTAAATGGCTTCGAAAAGTAATTTGGACTTTACCAACAATCTGCAAGATGCAACACGCACTCATTATATGCAATGCCAATCATATGATACTAAATAGCTAGAACTTTGAAAAATGAGAAACTTTTGTATAGATTCAATTTATTAAAACTTAGTCGACTAAGCTAATAACAAAAATTACAAATACATATTAACTAAACTAACCTGTCATGCAATTATTTTTTATTAGCTTAATGTATTAAAAAATCTCTTAAAAAATATTGAGGAAACAGAGAGGCATTGTTTCTTTGGGGTCATGTGTGCCTTGTCTATGACATAAAATCAGATGCTATGATGACACAGCCACTCCAAGAGTGCACTTCTCTGCCTTCTGGGTAACTGGGTTGAACTTATGGCAACTTTCACCATAATTTCCATGCTGCTCTGCTCTTGGTATTTTCCATTTACCAGAGCCGAGATTTTAATGTGATTTTAATGTTTTAAGTAATTTATATGAAATGTTTTCTCTTTTTTAATTTTATACACGTCACTGTTAATGTTTAATGCAGCTATTCAAACTTTAGTTCGGTTCAAATTCTAGTATTAATATTAATATGGAATTATTTAGTATATCTTAATATTATTAAGTGATGTATATGAAACATAAAAAATATTCTTTTATAAATTTTAACACGAGATTTTAAAAATATCCTATCTTGTATTTGTTAAAACTCACCATATTTGTTAAAAATATCCTTTTGTCAATCAGTTTATTGCTTACAATAACGCAACTATTTGTTTTCTTATAGTAAATATGCTGCTCAATCTGACCTTAAATGTATTTTTTCTATCTGTTGAGCTAATAATAGCTTCCTAGTTACAGCCCTGTCAACTTTTGGTTTCGACACAATCAGTAGTTTAGATTTGTAGCAGAATTCTTAAGCACCGACTCAAAGATATGAGTTCCCAAGACCTGGTTCTGATTTAGTAACTCAGGTGCATGTCTGATATCCCTTATTTGCAAAATACCAGATGACGGAGAGTTTATTTTGTCCAAAAGTTCAAGCTTAGAGATAAAATAAGAAAGCAGTAAATAAAAAAAATGGCTTACACCAGATCACATGCATTTGTTAGAAGGTTTACCCTAACATGTAAAGGAGAGTGGATAAGGGGGATCCGATACATCTATAAACCCTTCAAGCATCAGTAAGACCTGCTTCATGGTGGGTCTCAGTGATGGATCCTCCTGGGTGCACCAGATAGCGATCATCACATACTTTTCTACCCTCTTCATGTCGTCTAACGCCTCCTTATCATCTTTAACCAGCACGTCAAGTTTCCTATCCTGGAAGCAATCACATGCCCAATCCATCAGTACCATCTCTTTTTCATCCTCAATCTCCATATCAAAGCTCTTCCTGCAGCAGATGAGCTCCAATAACAAAACTCCATAGCTGTAAACATCCACCTTCATGGTAATGGGCACATTCTTAAACCACTCCGCTGCAACATACCCTTTAGTTCCCCTGATCCTCGTTTTAGTTCCATTCTGGTCAATCTTCAATAGCTTCGCTAAACCGAAGTCTGAGATTTTTGCTGTGTAAGAGTCATCAAGCAAGACGTTCTGGGGCTTGATATCACAGTGGATGATCTGAGTGCTGCACTCTTCATGCAAGTACAAGAGTCCTCTGGCTGTTCCTATTGCAATTTGCACTCTTTGATACCAGCTTGGCCTCTGGTCTTCAAAAAGGAAATTTGCTAAACTTCCATTGCTCATGAATTCGTACACAAGTAGCCTGTTCTCCCCTTCATTACAGAATCCCAGAAGTTGGACCAAATTCCTATGGTGTGTTCGGCCAATTGCAGTCACTTCTGCTTTAAATTCATCCTCGCTTTCTTTTACCATTTTCAATTTTTTCACAGCAACGAGGTTCCCTGGAAGGTCTAATAAAACTCCTTTGTAAACTGTTGCAAATGCACCACGACCCAGTTCTTCTGTGAACCCATTTGTTGCTCTCCTTAACTCTTCATAAGTGAAACTTCTAATATTCATGCTCGACGAGAACTGGACAGTTCGATGCACCGTAGGATTCTTGTGGCTAAACCGGTATGCAACCAGAAAAGCTGCCACTAAGAAGAGTAAGATCAATAACACTGAACTACCTAACAGTGCTGATCCAATGATAATCAGTTTGGACCCATCATTCTTATTACCAGGATCCCCATAATTCAGAGTAGAATTATCTTTTCTTATTTTGATTAGAGCTTTCCCTCCCTCAGAAGGATTATTTATTCTTCCATTAGAGAGAGGTAGCTTCTTTTTCCAGCATTGCCCTGCTCCGAAAATAGCAACGGCACAAAAACAGTCACTCAAGCAAGCCTCTCTGCACCAATCCTCAGTTACTACTTCAAAATGTCCATAGTCAGTTTGTGGCCAATTCGTATTTTGCATCTCATAAAAATCAAAGAGATGTGTCTCTGTAGAAGTTTCATCACAACTTTGTGAAATAAAGTTCTGTTTGCATCCTTTCATCTCATCATTTGGATCAATGAAGCTGTAACCGGCTGGACAGTGGCAGCTTTTGGCCCCATCATCATGCATACAGTAGCTGTTGAATCCACAAGCTCCACTTCCTATATCTTCATCAATAGAACAAATATCTTGGGGTAGGAAATACGAAGTTAACCAGCCTGTGGGACTGGAACTACTACCGATCTTGGGGTAGATAGATTGCCTGAAAACTCCATCATAATCAAGAATAGCTCTCTGGTAGAAATCTCGGGTAGAGGAAACATTCGATGATATTGTATTAATAATACTTCCGTTGCTACTCTGAACAAAGATATAGCCCGATTGGTTGAAGACCAATGCAAAGTCACTGCCTAAAACCTGGGTAGACCAATAAGCAGAATTTACAGAATCCAATGGGAAATTAGTTGTGTAAAGCACGAGATTCCCATCACCCTGTAGTACAAACTGGAATCTTCCCCTTGAATAATTAGTTTCCAAATAGCGTGAAACCAGTCGAGCAGGTTGATTCAGAACCTGTCCTGGTAAAATTGTGTCAGTTGGTTGATCAAAACTCTGCCACAAATATTGAGAATCTTGGCCAGCCAGCACAAAGTTACCCGTGTCAAGCATGGCTGCATAAGCAACTCCGTTGCCTGAAGAGCTAGCATTCCATATCTGCTTACCGCTGGGATCATTGAGCCGGAAGAAACCCTCCGAGGTGAGCTCAACTTGAGAACCCTTTGGTGCAAGATTTTCTCCATTGGCCGACCAGACAACAGTTCTTTCCTGTATTTTGTTGAACCAGATGGCTATTAAGAACCCGTCTTCCTCAATCTCTCGGAAACCAAATGCAAAATCGCCAGATGGCGATGCCCAGAAGGAGCTATCTTTCCCTGCAGTGAGGGAAGTACCCAAGGAAACATTCCGGTAAGTTTGAGCAAAAGTTGAAAGTGGAAGTAAGGCAAGTAAGAGAGACAGCAAGAGGGGATATGGCTGCTCAAAATCCATTATATGGAAGCCCTTTCTTCTTAGGAAACAAGATTGGCGATCCATATTTTAATTATAGGATGACCCCGTTGCATTTTCTTTACCATCTCTCGCCTTTGTCTGTCTGACTTGTTCAATCAAAAACAAATTCAAAATCACCATGTTTTTGAGAAACTCAGATTTTCTTTGAAAAAGATACCTAACGCCTCAAGAGATTGACCTTTTATCGTAGTCTGGACTTGATCAACCATCTCTTACTTGCTACCACAGGCAATGCGAATTTGGAATACTGAATTACTAGGAATTTGGAATAGAGATTTTTGTGTAGATTTAATCTATTAAAAATTAATAAACCAATATAATGAAAAAATAATTGTGTACGTATATTAATTACTTTTTTTAAATATCTCATTCTTTGTTTGTACATGTGATTATTTTTCATAAATTTAATTTAGGAGACAGAGAGGCCTTGTTTTTTGTCGTCGTGTATCTGATTAAATTAATAAAATATGATAAATGGACGTCGGCAGAGAAATTATAAAAATTATTATATACATTTACCATTAGTTTTTCATTTGAAGGGAGAAAAAGATAAGCTGAGAGAAGGAAAAGTATTATAGAGAAAAATAAGAACCTCCGGGAGAAAAAGATAAGCTGAAAGGAGGAAAAGTATGAAATCTCATGTCAAAAAAAGGTGGAAAGAAAAGTAAGAACCTTGGGTTTTCTAAGATCAACACCAATGAAAATTGCTTAATTTTTATTGGGGTTGCTTAAGAGTGAGTCATGGTAGACTCTGTCTACGGTGACTTAAAAATTAATAAAAATTTAAGCACTATTATTTTTATAAGTAATGACACTTAAATAAAAAATATATATTTTATTATTTTTATTTAATATTATTAAAAATAAATTTATATTATTTTAAAAATTTTATTTATATATTTATCATTTTAAAATTTATATTAAAAATTTTATTTTATTTAAAATTTTATATTAAAATATTATTATTAAAAATAATATTTAAAATTTTTTATGTATTTATTATTTTAAAATTAAAATATAAATAAATATAAATAAAATATAAATATGTGAAGTAATTTGTAAAACTCATTTAATGAATTTTTAAGAGTTGTACAATTAAAGTGTAGAGTTGCTTAAAATAGTACAAAATTGTTTAAAATAAAAAATTAATTACATGACAGTGTGGAGTTCACTTAAACAGCTCTTGTGAGTTGCATCATTGCAAATGACCTAACAAGACGAAGACCCACAAGAGGTTCACACGCATTAAGAGCATCTCCAATGCGAGTTTTTAACCCCTATTGTGAGTTGTTTAAGTAGAGTCCAATCCATATGGCAACAAAAAGTAATAAAATTTTTGACCAAACTTAAGTAAAGGTACTTAAAATAAATAAAAAATATTTTTTATTATATATTTATATTATTTTTAATTATTATTATTTAAAATATTATTTAAAAAAAATTTATATTATTTTAAAAAAATTATTTATGTATTTATTTTTTTAAAATTTATATTAAAAAATTTATTTTATTTAAAATTTTATATTAAAATATTATTATTAAAAATAATATTTAAATTTTTTTATATATTTATTGTTTTAAAATTAAAATATAAATTATTTATATTTTAAATTAAAATATAAATAAATATGAATAAAATATAAAAATGTGGGATAATCTGTGGGACCTATTTAGTGAATTTTTGAGAATTGTACCATTAAAATGTAGAGTTGTTTAAAATACTATAGAGTTATTTAAAAAAAAAATAATATAACACTTATGGGACATATTTAAACAATTTAGATGAGTATTACCATTGGTGATGCTCTTACAGAAAATAACACCTGGGGAGATAGGAGGAAACTAATTTTTTGTTTTGTTATAAAAACAATCAAAATATTTTTATTTTGAGAGTTATTAAAATAAAATAAAATATTTATTAAAAAATTATACTATTTTAATTAAAATTATTATATTACGAAATATTTTAATAAAATTATTTTGATAAAAATATTTTTATTTTAAATTATTTTGATAAAAAAAATATAAAATTAATTTAAAAAAAATTGATAATATACAAATAATATCACGTCACGTCCAATACTAAATTACTCAAATCTTCTTTATTTTTTCACAATTCATAATATTTTCATCAACTTTCTATTCTTTTCTCTCATGTTCATAACATTGCTTTTTTTTTATTGTCTTTATTTTAAAAAAAAATTATAAAAATGATAAAAAAGAATATTAAAAGACGAAGAAAGAGAAAAGCATACGAGAGAGATACTTAAAAATAGAGATAAAGATATTGTTACATAAAGATAAAGAAATACTTAAAAATAAAAATCGAAAAAGAATTAAAAAAATAAAAAAAATTAACACAATAAAAAAGTTGTTATCAAATGTTATTGAAATTTAAATTGAAATTCTTACTTCAATAGTGTGTTTTACTTGCTATTTAATTTTATATACTAATTTAAATGTTTGTTAAGAAAAATTTTATTTTTATGAAATTTTTAAAATATTTTTAAATGTTTTTATTTTTAAAATAATTAAAATAATACTTCAAAATAAAATTTAATACAGAAGTGAAAACTATCACTTTCGAGATGCTGATACTTTCCAGGAAACTCTACTCGATTCTACTGCATTATTTATAAATTTTGAACATAACTGAACAGAATTAAAATATTGGCACAAGAGTTTTTTATTGGCACATTGAAAACCCATTCTAAGATTTGACATTTTTGATTCTACAATCCATTGTTTTAAGTTCGGTGGATCGGTTCAAACAATTATTCAGTTAATTAATTATTAAATTTATTCGACTTTAGTAATTAAATTATTGATTCAATAGTTGAATTAGTGATATGAAATAATTGAATCATACCGAACTCTTCATACTTTTCCACACTCTTCATGTCGTCCAACGCCTCCTTATCATCTTCCACCAATACCTGAAGTCTCCTTCATGGTAACGGGTACATTCTTAAACCACTGCTGCAACATTCTTAAACCAAAGTTTGAGATTTACAAAAACTCAAAATTGTCAATAAATTTTACATGATATATATATTATCTATTTCAAGAACTCATAATTAATTATAAATAATCTAATACAAATAATCAATTGTCAAATTAATACTTATAAAAATTTAAAATAAGATAAATTAATAATTTTTGCATGTAAGTGCAAATATTATAAATTTTATAAAAAAAACTGTTTGTTTCGATATATTTTCCTTAATTTATTGTAATCTAATTTATTTAAAAAAAAAAGTGGTATGTCTTTGAGATGGTTTTTTTATAGATATTATTATTAGATTACCTGTTTCTTATTGATGTGCTCATTACCGAGGTCTTTTAATTAATAGTGGAGGACCGAATATAAAAGCCAATTTTTTTAATTATTTATGCAAAATGATGAGAAAATAAAAATACAGTAAACAAAACTTTATTCAGCTTTTCTCAATTAGCTTACATCCAACTGACTTTCCTATACATATAGAAAGTCAGTCAATCAAAAAGGAAAAAATATCTAAGAATACATCCAGCTAAGCACTACAAGTAACTAATGAATGTGGTACACGTAGATCTAATACCTATGCTCTAATATCCTCCCGCAAGCTGGAGCATACAAATTTTGGATGCCCAGCTTGGAAAGAGAAGCTCGAAAAGGAATAGGAGCAAGAGGCTTGGTGAAGCAATCAGCCAACTGAGCATGGGAAAGAACCGGAAGCAAGTGAATTAACCTAGACCATAACTTCTCATGAACAAGATGACAATCGATATCAAGATGCTTCGTACGTTCATGAAAAATTGAATTCTGAGCAATCTGAATGGATGATTGATTATCACAAAAAACCGTAACTGGAGAAGTATAAGGAAGCTAAAAATCCCGAAGCAAATAAAGCAACCATTGAACTTCACAGGTAGTAGAGGCGAGAGCATGGTACTCAGCTTCAGACGAAGAACGAGAAATGCTTGGCTACTTTTTGGACCTCCAAGAGATAAGACTTGAACTAAGGAAAACACAAAAGCCAGTTACAGACTTACGTGTTAAAGGACAAGTGGCCCAGTCTAAATCCGAGTATGCAATCAGGGTGAAAGAAGAAGCGTAAGAGAAGAATAGACCTTGCCCAGGACTTCCTTTCAAATAACGGAGCACACAATGCAAAGCTTGGAGATGAGACTCAGTAGGAGAATCTAAAAACTGAGACAAATGATGCACAGCAAAACTAATATCAGGCCTTGTGTTGCACAAGTAAAGGAGCTTCCCAATTAACCGACAATAAGAAGTGACATCAGGCAAAATTGGACTGTCTGAAGAAACACAAGATGTCTTGGGTGTGGAAACCGGCTTGCAATCTTGGAACCCAGTATCAAGGAGTAAGTCTAAAGTATATTTGTGTTGGCACATGTTAATACCAGCACTGGAACGAGCAATCTCAAACCCCAAAAAATACTTAAGATCACCAAGATCTTTGATTTTAAACGTATCATGTAGGAAGGCCTTGAGATCAGTAATAAGAGACAGAGCATTTCCAGCAATGATAACATCATCGACATATATGAGAAGGAAAAGGAAACCAGAATCCTAAACTTTAAAAAATAAAGAGGAGTCAGAAGAAGCTTGAGAAAAACCTCTGGAAAGTAACGCATCAATAAGCTTCTCATTCCATTGCCTGCTAGCCTGCTTTAAACCATACAAGGACTTTGTAAGCTTGCAAACTTGATTAGAAGCAGAGGATGAAAAACCCGGAGGAAGGGTCATGTATACTTCTTCATGGAGATCTCCATGAAGGAAGGCATTATTGATGTCAAGCTGCTGTAAATACCACCCATGATGAACAGCCAAAGCAAGCAATGTGCGGATAGTAGTCAACTTAGCAACCGGAGAGAACGTATGCAAATAATCCAATCCATTTTGTTGGGTATAACCCTTAGCAACTAATCTAACTT
The DNA here is from genome assembly GCA_037074535.1 of Gleditsia sinensis. NCBI lineage: Eukaryota > Viridiplantae > Streptophyta > Magnoliopsida > Fabales > Fabaceae > Gleditsia > Gleditsia sinensis. The sequence goes on from CM073463.1 coordinate 84,854,410, forward strand.
CATAACGTTTAATGGATCCATCAGCATAGTATTTAATTTTGTTTACCCATTTACAGCCTATGGGTGTCTTACCAGGAGGTAAAGTAGTCAAAATCCAGGTCTAATTCTGTTCTAAGGCACATAATTCAGTGCTCATAGCATCTCTCCAGCATTGATGCTGAACAGCCTCATGATAAGTTTACGGTTCTTGATGATGGGAGATTTGAGTGGTAAAAACTTGGTGAGCAGGAGCAATATGATGTAATGTGTAATAGTGAGAGAGAGGATGGGGAGTGGTGACTGTAACATCCCGTAATTTTTGTTTTTCAATAATAATGTTGTGTTATAAATATATTTGTATTTGTTTAAAAATGATTATGTTATGCTAAAAGAAAGTAAATTTTTAATTAAAATAATTATTTTTTTACTTAAAATAATTATATTGGCCTTTAATAAATTTTTCTTGTATTTTTAGAAATATTCTTTCTTTTAATATGTATAAAGAGATTTATTTTGAGATTTATTTTATTATGATTTTTATCAAGAAAAATCATAATTTAAGATTTTAACCAAAGGTTTATGAGAATGTAAATTTTTAAAAATTTTTGAGAAATTTTAAGATGAAAACGGAATTTATATGAATTTATATAAAAAAAATCCTATTAGTAATTATTAAATAATAATAATTATTATTAAAAAAATAAAATAAAAAGGAAAGGGTGAAGGTCGGGAGACGGTGCACTTTCTGCAAATTTTGAAAAAAAAATTGATAAGATGAATAGTGAGTAAATAGTAACATTCAACTTTTTCTCTAGATCTGGAGTGCTTATTGGCTTCCGATCTCAAAATTAAGGGTGTTACTAAATTCAAGACGAAGAATACTACGATTTTGATCGATCAAATTTTTAAATCAGTCGTTGAATCGCCGAAGATCTGAAGTAAAAAATCTCATAAAAAGGTAAATTCTGAAAATCTTACTTAGAGACCTCCAATTGAAATTCTGACACCGTAGATGGATTCAGGAGTTAGTTAAACTTTAGAATATGAAATTTTTCAGCTATCTGATAACTTTTTGTTCATCGTGAATAGTGATTTCCAGCGGATGAATAGTATTTTTCGGCGGTGAATAGTGTCAAGCTCTCGGAGTCATTTTCTAAATTTTTGGACCCTCCAGATATGTTTTTGAGATCTAATTGACCAAATTCAACTTGAAAAACATACATTTTTAGGGTTGTCCAACCAGGAGTCCTACCCTGTGAGTAGATAATTCTTTCTATGACTTGCCCCATACTCTTCTTGAATTATAAATATATTATTGTTTTTATTTATAAATTATTTATGCTATTATAAGTTTATTAAATGTATTGAAATATCTGTTATATTTACAAACTGGCACATAGTTCAAAAAGAGTATAATTTTAAAAATGAATTTTGGAACTCATTGAATATGAGGTTCTAAATGTATTTATCATTATTTGATAAAGTGAATATTATGTGTACGATGCATTGATTTGTAAAGTTATATACTTGTGAAAATGATGCATGTCATATTATAAATGAGATTGAATGACAAGTGTAAAACTCATGGCGAGTTGTTTGATAAATATGACAAGCGTAAAGCTCATGGCGAGTTGCTTGATAATTTTACATATATTTATATGTATTGATGAATATCGGCTGGTTGTATGGCTTGTGACGGTACTAAATAGGGGACGCCCTATTAGCCTAAGTGAGCTGGGGGAGGGCAGCTCCAACCGGGTGACAGTGGTAATATGGGGGGACAGAAGGGTGATGTACTCACATTCCCTGATCACTTATTATGACTATGGTTGAGGTTACTATGCGTATAGCAAATGAGTTATATTTTTATTGCATTGACCAGATTACCGAGTGAGACAGGAGCATTAAATTGATGATTTTATCTCTAAATCATAAATTTTACTATAACTTATATAGCTGAGCATAACAACATTTGTTTAATGATCATACCATGGTGCATATAGTTTTGGATATCTGATTATCATTTGATTTGAGAATATTTGAAATACAGGTCCCATATGAATGTACTTCTGAACTATATTTTCTATGTGACACATTTTAAAATATAAGTACATCCATATGTTGACCTAAGAGGTCATGGGAGGAATTATTTGCTTATTGAGTTGTCAAACTCACTACACGATATTTTCACATTTTTCAGATAAGAATATCAAAGTCTGATTCGGCAGATAGGTGATATACTCTCTGGGTGAGTCTACGTTGCTTTCAAGACTCACGGTCTTTGAATTATACTGTATTTGTATTATAGAGTGCTCTGAACGCTACAGGCAGGATTTCCATTTCTAATGTACTTTGAAGTTTATAGAGTTGGTCTGTATATTGTGTATACATGAGAGATCCTATATATATCTGTTCCTATGATAAAGAATTATTTGAATTATATATCTTTAAGGAAAATATCTTATTGCGGAAATAATAATTTAAAAAAAATGTTTATTTTACATAACATAAATTGGGGGCGTTACAGTGACAGGAATATTAGAAGGAGAATTAATCTGGGCGGAAGTATAATAATAGTGTTGAAGATAGGAAGGTGGTTTATGAGACCTAAGAGACCGACAAAGAGAAGGTGAAGATGAAAAGGAGGAAGGAGCAGAAGTAGTCTGAGAAGGAAGAGTGGAAAAATTAGAATCAAGAGAAGAAGAAGACTGAGAAGGAATAATAGGATCAGCTGGAGGAATCGAAACAGAAGCAGGAAAAACAAAATTAGAAGGAGAAGATGAATCTAATTGGAAGCCAGACTGAAAAGGAAAAATTGTTTCATAAAAATAAACATCCCTAGAAATGAAGACTTTAGAAGAATGAAAGGAATAAACTCTGTACCCTTTAATGGATGAGGGATAGCCAAGAAAAATACACTCAATGGTCGTACTATCAAACTTAGTGCGGGGAGAGGCAATAGTGGATGCATAACATAAACAACCAAAAATTCTAAGATGTGACAGAGAAGGAGTTTGACCAAACAATACTTGAAATGGAGTGGCATTATGAAGAACCGGGGAAGGAGTTCGATTGATTAGATAAGCAGCATGAGTAACACAATCAGCCCAAAAAGAAAGAGGAAATGATGCTTGAAATTTAAGAGAACTAGCAACATTAAGAATATGTTGATGTTTTTGTTCTACCACAGAGTTTTGCTAAGGAGTATAGACACATGAAGTTCGATGCACAATACCTTTTGAAGCAAAAAAATCTGGCATTCTAAACTCTGCCCTATTATCTGATCTTATGCACTTAATTTGTACAGAAAATTGAGTAAGAACAAAATGACAGAAATTTTGCAGTAATTGTTTAGTTTCTGATTTAGATTTTATAAGAAATATCCAAACAAAGCGGCTTTTATTATCCACTAAAGTAAGGAAAAATCGATGACCATACAAAGAAGTAGCATGTGAAGGTCCCCAAATATCTGCATGTACTAAATCAAAACAAGATTGAGAAATAGTAGTACAAAGAGAAAATGAAAGGTGTTTTTTTTAGCGAAATGACATATATCACAATGACTAAAAGAAGGAATTGTAACAAAATCATCTATGTGTTTTAGCAACTGCAATCTGGGTGTAGATAAATGACCAATGCGAAAATGCCATATGTCAACAGAAGCTATATTATTCACAGTACAAACAATAGAAGAATCTGATGATGAAACAGAAGGTGAAGGTTGAATTAGAAAAAACTGATAAAGACCATTGATCCGTTTAGCTAATTCATTGATTTTCCTCCTTTGAAGATCTTGAATGAGACAAAAAGTTTGATGAAAAATGAAACTGTAAGAATAGGCTGAAGTGAGCTTACTGATTGAAAGTAAATTAAAAGAAAATTGAGGAACATGTAAGACATTATGAAGAATGAGATGAGGTGTGAGTTGTACAGTGCCGATATGTGAAACAGGAACTTTTTGTTTATTGGGTAGATTAACGAAGGTATTTAGAATAGGCTTGTACGTGGAAAAAACACGTAAGGTACAAGCAATATGATCAATTGCTCCTGTATCAAGTATCCAACAAACATCTTGAGGAATGTTATCATCAATATAAGAGAGACTGAATGTACCTGAATTAGGAACCGAAGAAGTGAAATCTGAAGTAAGGTGATTAACATGAATAGCAGAAGAATTGCCAACGCCAGTTGCTTGCTGCAGCAAATTGATTAATTCCCTGTACTGGTCTTGAGTAATAGATGGCTGATTAGGAGGCAATGAGGACTGAAAGATCATATTATCAACTGCAGGGACCAGATTACTTTGATGCTTGGCTATAGAAAACCGTTCACTGTCAATCATATTATCAGATGATGCCAAATTTGTTTCCACACCACTGTCTTCGCCAAAAACATTATTGCTAACTTGGTTGACTTGAGAATTAGTGAATCTATTTCTGCCTCTATATCCAATGGGATAACCATGCTTCTTGTAGCATGTGTCCACAGTATGGCCAGTAAAGTTACAATAACTGCAAACCGGCTTATGTCCAGGGCCATTATAAGGTCTTCTTTGAAAATTATCAGTACGCTGAAATGTCTGCACATTAGAACTATTAGAATTGTTGAATCGCTTATTCTGCTGAAAATGAACTGCTCCCTAGCTTAGAAACACTGCAGGCTCCTCATTAGATACGACCAAAGTATTTGACTGTCTTTCATGATGTAAAACTAGTGAGAACAACTTGTTTATGTTAGGAAGATGATCCATTAACAAAATCTGTGACCTAATTGTTGAAAAAGACTCATTCAATCCTTTTAAAAATCGGATGGAATAATCATTTTGTTGTGAATTTTTCACTGTTTTGAGAGCTTCACAGGCACATTGAAGTGTACACGTACACACTGGAACTAGTCGAAGATTGCTATATTCATCCCAAAGAATTTTGAGCTGCGTAAAATATTTCGTGACTGACAACACATTCTGCTTGAAAGAATATATCTTTTCTTGTAGATCAGAAATCCTAATAGCATCGCCTTGAGAAAAACGATCGTGTAAATCCTTCCACACTTCTGATGCATCATCTATCCACAAAATGCTCTTTGTAATCGATGCTGAAAGCAATCTTACAAGCCATGAATATACCATGGTATGATATCTCTCCCATGCCGAAAACAGAACATCATTCTTGTCAGGGGCTTTTATAGTACCGTCAACAAATTTCAACTTGTTTTTGGATAACAAGGCCATCCGCGTAGACCTCTGCCATGAGTGGTAGTTAGATCCAGAAACCACCGGTGACACCAAAACCAAAGAAGGATTCTCGTTTGGATGCAAATAATATGGACTAGCCGGATTATCTTCTTGTCTCGCCATTGCTCCGGCGACTTGCCTTTGATTGTTCAATACATCTGAGTACGACATCGATGTTGTTCAAGATAGGAAGAAAAATAAAAAATTATGAGTGTTTGGTTGGTAAGAAAATTTCTACAGCAAGCGATTTTCTCTTGCTCTGATACCATGATGAGAAAATGAAAATACAGTAAACGAAACTTTATTCAGCTTTTCTCAATCAGCTTACATCCAACTGACTTCCTTATATATATATATAGAAAGTCAGTCAATCAAAAAGAAAAAAATATCTAAGAATACATCCAGCTAAGCACTACAAGTAACCAATGAATCACTACAAGAAAAGCGGAGAATGGCGACGGGCGTTTAACGACGGTCATAAAAAACCGTCTCTAAAGCCAAGTTTAACGACGGTTTATGAACCGTCGTTAAAGTCCGACACCTAACGACGGTTTTGAAAAAAACCGTCGTTAAATACAGACGGTTAAGATCCAACCGTGGTCACCTGTGCTGAAGGGAAATATTTGACGGCCATTACGACGGTTTTTCATAAAACCGTCGTAAACTAACGACGGTTAGATATATAACCGTCGTTATTTAACGACGGTTAGATATATAACCGTCGTTATTTAACGACGGTTATAGTAAAAACCGTCGTTAAGTTATAACGTTCGGAATTCGGACCGTTACTCGATGTCCGTGTAGTTTAACGACGGTTTTAGGAAAAACCGTCGTTAAGTTTAGAAGTTACGACGGTTCTTTGTAGGAACCGTCGCTAAACCCCTTTAGCGACGGTTTTTGGTCGCTTTAACGACGGTTAATAACCGTCGTTAAACCGCGCGGTCGTCTATATATTAAGAGGTCCCCTTTATTTTTTTTACAACACTTTCTTGATAGATTATTTTTACATAATATACTCTCTGAAATTATTTGTTGTGCTTTTCAAGTTTTTTTACTGTGGTGTTCTCTCCGACGTGGTTTATTTACTCTTAAGGTATGTCATTTAATTTTTTAATTGTATTTGATTACTTTTTTTTTATATTGTATGTTCAAAATAATTTTTTATATTATTTTTTATTTTATTTTGTGAAGATATTGTGACGTTGGGACGACACTTTAATTTTGATTTTTGTGCGTTATTTATTTGGAATCATTTTGAATATATGTAATTTAATTAATTAGATTTTGAATGAATTTATTTCAAATTATTATATGTTAGATTGAGATAATATTAGATATTTTATTTACTTACTACTTTTGTTATAAATATATTTGTCATTGTGATGTACATTATTGTATGAATCAATTTTAAAATTTGTGATATTTTTGTGATATTTATGATGTTTATTATTATAATATATAGCATGTTCGTTGAAAACATGTAAGGAGAAATACATTTATATAATAACATAAATTTAGTAGATAAATTGAAGTGTGTAATTGATTAGATAAAATAAATAATTTTAATAAATAAATAGAGTAAGTATTGAAAACAATTTTTTAAAAATTGTGACACTAATTTAAAAATATACGTATATTTTAATAAATATTTAATAAATATATATAATATTATTAATTTAGTATAAAATGATAGTGAAGTTTGTTTTAAATACAAGTTATTTACTGTTTTTCAAATATTATTAAAATTAATGTAAATAAATTGAAAGTAGTTATTATATTGATAAACGTATTTAAATAATATACATCAATTAATAATAGTCAAATTATATTACAGTTGTTAATAAAATAGTAAAATATTTATTCAGGTGATGAGATAAAATAATAAATATTAATAAATAGACAAAATTAGTATTAGGAATTAGTTTTAAAAAAATAAAACTCATTTAAAAATACACATAATTTTTAAAACATGAAAACAAATTTACAATAACATAATTTTAATATGTATGCTAGTAGTGTAATAATTTTTAATGAATTAATAATAACATAAATTGAAAGTAGTTATTATATTGATAAACGTATTTAATTAATATTCCTAAATTAATAATAGTCAAATTATATTACAGTAGTTAATAAAATATTAAAATATTTATTCAGGTGATAAGATAAAATAAAAAATGTTAATAAATAGACAAAATTAGTATTATGAATTAGTTTTAAAAAAATAAAACTCATTTAATTAAACACATAATTTTTAAAAAATGGAAATAAATTTATAAATACATAATTTTAATATGTATGTTAGTAGTGTAATAATTTTGAATGCACTTTATTGTTATCCTAGATTCTCTATTAAAGAACTAACAAGATTTTATATGTAATTGAGTAGAATTATTCTTGAATATATGGCTCTTATATGGGCCACAGATTTTATTTTTTAAAATAGAGAATTGAAATTTCAATTCTTTATCTGAATTCGTTAGAATTTTTACCATGTAAATACTATAATTGAAATCTTTGCGGCAGCTGTAAAATAATATTTTAATTTTTTGCTGCTAGTGCTTTTTCCTTTCCAAAAAATTTACATTCGTAGAAATTCGATCATGAAACTCATTATTTTAATTAATTACACTAGATTCTCTATTAAGGAACAAACATCTTAAATGTAATTGAGTAGAATTATTCTTCAATATATGGCCCTTGTATGGGCCACTGATTTTACTTTTTCAGATAGGGAATTGGAAATTTCAATTCCCTATAAGAGTTCGTTAGAAATTTTACCATGTAAATACTGTAATTAAAATTGCAACGGCAGATGCAAATCCCTTCTCGTGTAAAATAGTCATGTTTTCTTTTAGTTCAGATTAAGAGTTATTTAAGTTAATTGATATCTAAATTCATAAATATTTCAGAAATGGATAAATCTTGGATCAATAAACCTCGACATTCAATAGAGTACCTAAATGGTTTAGACGGATTTTTGGAATTCGCAAATGCTAACTCTGGGGTCGAAGGTAGAATAATATGCCCATGCCCAAAGTGTAGATTCAAAAAATGGCAACTCATCGAGGTCGTGCGCCAACATTTGATCGTCAAACCATTTCCGGAGGGATACACTTTTTGGAGTTTGCACGGAGAAATGATTACAGAAGAACCTGCTGTAGGACATGCTATAATGCCAATTGAGGTCTCAGAACCCATAGTTCGAGATGACCCTGTCCAGAACATAGTCCGTGATGCATTCGGGATTCACCCCGAAAATGAGAGCATCGCTTCTGTGGATATGCCAGATCCGCAGTCAGCAGAAAGGATGGATGATAGTGTCAAATATTTTTATGAGTTACTGAAAGATGGTGAACAACCGCTCTATGAAGGGTGTGAAAAGTATTCAAAACTGTCTTTCTTGGTGAAGTTGTATCACATCAAGTGTTTGTGCGGCCTAAGCGACAAAGCAATGTCGATGGTACTTGAGTTGCTTGTCGATGTATTCCCAGATGCCAAGATTCCGCCTTCATTTTACGAGGCTAAAAAAATCATTAATAAGTTGGGGTTGAACTACAAAAAAATTCACGCATGTCAAAATGATTGTATGTTATACTGGGGTGAGCATGAAAGTAGAGAAACTTGTCGTAAGTGCTCAGCACCAAGGTGGAAACCAAAACAAAAGGGGGAGAAGCGAAAAAAGGTGCCTAATAAAATTCTTAGATATTTTCCAGTTAAGCCAAGATTGCAGAGGTTGTTCATGTCTTCTAAAACTGCTGAATTTATGAGATGGCATTCTGAAGCCAAAATTTCTGACAACATCATGAGGCATCCAAAGGATTCTGAGGCATGGAAGAGATTTGATCTTCTGAATCCTCAATTTGCATCAGATCCGAGAAATGTTCGTTTGGGCCTTGCAACAGATGGTTTCAATCCATTTGGAAACCTATCTACAAGTTACAGTATATGGCCAGTTCTGCTGATTCCGTACAATCTTCCTCCTTGGATGTCTATGAAACAGAGTTCATTCATATTGTCAATGATAATTCCAGGGAAAAAAGCACCGGGAAATGATATAGATGTGTTTTTACAGCCACTAATTGAAGAGCTGAAGGAGTTGTGGGTTGAAGGTGTTAAGACGTACGATGCATTTGGCAAAGAAATGTTCAATATGCATGCAGCTCTTTTGTGGACAATCAGTGATTTTCCTGGCCTCGGATGTTTATCAGGCTGGAATACTCATACTGGATTAGCATGTCCGTACTGTAACTTTGACTCTACTCCAGTCCGTCTCCCTCACAGTCGGAAGTGGTGTTTTACGGGACATCGCCGCTTCTTATCTCCGGGTCACAAATTCAGGCTGGCCCGCAATAGGTTTGACGGAGAAGAGAAAAGAAGAAACCCTCCTCCGCAACTGAGTGGTGTAGACATTTTCCGACAAGTCAATGATATTGAAGTTGTCTTTGGAAAAAATGTGGAAACTGATGTTGGGACTCAACAACGGCGTTCCCGAAGTCAGGGTTCGGTTGATGCTGGAACTCAACAATGGCGTAAGAAAAGTATATTTTTCAAACTTCCGTATTGGATAAATAATATGTTGCGTCATAATCTTGACGTAATGCATATTGAGAAAAATGTCTGCGATAACATCATTTACACTTTACTTAATGATTCCGGCCGTTCAAAGGATCACGTAAACGCGCGGAAAGACTTAAAGGAGTTTGGTGTGAGGCCTGAGCTGTGGCCTGATGATGGCGGTAAATATCCACCTGCTTTGTTCACGTTGACAAATGCAGGCAAGGAAGTATTTCTGAAAACACTTAAGAATGTATCTGTGCCTGACGGTTATTGCAGTAATATCTCCAAATGTATTGATGTAAGACAACGTAAGATCGGAGGACTAAAAAGTCACGACTGTCATATCCTTATGGAACAACTGTTACCATTAGCCATAAGAAAGACACTGCCGAAGCAGGTATCTGCAGTTCTGATCGAGTTTTGTTCATTCTTCCGGCAACTGTGCTCCAGATTTTTGAATGTTAATGAACTTGATCAACTTCAAAATCGAATCATTATGACGTTGTGCCATCTTGAAATGTTATTTCCGCCGTCCTTCTTTACAGTCATGGTGCACTTGACTGTACATTTGGTCATGGAAGCGAAGTTAGGAGGACCAGTCCAATATCGTTGGATGTATCTCGTCGAAAGGTAAAACATTACAAACACATAATTCCAATTTCTTGCATTATTGTTAATCCAATTTTATTCATTTAATCTATGTTCTCTAGATACTTGGGTAAACTTAAATCTTTCGTGCGGAATAGGGCAAGGCCAGAAGGCTCAATAGCAGAGTCGTATATTGCAGGAGAAGTTTTGTTATTCTGTTCCAGATACATAGATGGTGTTGACACTGTCTTCAATCGTCCTCCTCGTGTGGATGATCGACCCGATGTTGGGACGTCTGACAGGAGTTTGTTCCCACCAATAGGAAGACCAGTTGGTGGATTTGATTATTTCACCATTTCTCCCCGGGAAAAATTACAGGCTCATCGGCATGTCTTAACAAACTGCAAAGAAGTTGATCCTTACTTACAGTAAGTTAACTCACACTTAGCTACATGATTATACAATTTTTCTTCCTGTGTAGCATTAAGTGTTTATACAATGTTTTCTCAACAGGGAATTTAGAGACTATGTACGGCATAGTTTAAGAAGTCGGACGCGATCATCTACCGAAATAGACAAAAAAGTCCACAGAGAATTTGTCTCTTGGTTTTCGCGTCGTGTAAGTATTTCAACATGGTTACATTTAATTGATATGTTAAATATGAGTACAACTCATCCTGTATTCGTTTTCCAGATCGCAAATGATGCCGATGGATCGCAGTGTGCTGATTTAAAATATCTGGCACTTGGTCCACTAGATAGAGCACGTCGATACAGTGCTTACAATGTCAATGGATTCAAATTTCGAACTTTAGAGCGAGACCAAGGGATGACATCTCAAAATAGTGGAGTTTACGGTACTTTCGGGACGAGGAGTTATGCAAGTACTAGTTATACGAATATGCAATTTGGCGGCGTCCCGTATTATGGAAAACTATTGGACATTGTCGAGTTAAACTACCATGGCCATTTTACAGTCGTATTATTTAAGTGTATGTGGGCCAACACAACTACAACGAGAGGAATTGCAATTGATGACTTCGGGGTGACATCGGTTGATTTTTCTCGGTTGATTCACACTGGTGAAAATGATGATGACGAGCCATACATCCAGGCATCTGAGGCTCATCAAGTATACTATGTACAAGATGAGTTGGAGAAGAACTGGAGTATAGTGATGCATTTAAAACCCCGTGACTTATACGAGATGGGCGATGAAGATGAAAATCTTATATACGAGAGCGATCCGTTACACACGCAAAATTTAGAAAGATTGTTTCCAGAAGAAGAAGTTAATTTATGCTTGTTACGGTATTAGTTTTGTTGTTGCCGCCTATTTATATATATTTTAGACTACTTATAATTACTTTACTATTTTATTTATTTCCATCACTTTTATTAGGCAAAATTTATTTTATAATTGTTTTATTACTTTCATTTTGCCAGTAGCGGTGACGATGAAGAAGGCTAGATCAGACATGGCAGGAGCGTCCAGTTCTCAGACTCCCACGCCCCGTGGGGCGATCAGTGAGGGCGGAGAGCCCATTATGGAGTCGGAGGCTGCCGCATCATCAGTCCCTCTTAGCGACTCTCAGCCACTGGATTCGCAGGCCGTCCCCTGCACACTGCCCCCACCCGACGCTCAGGATCCGGATGACGATTATTTGTTTGATTTTGAGGCTATCTTTGGCGGTGTAGAGCATCAGCCCGGTGAGCAGGAGCGCAGACGCAGGAGGAGTTGGACAGTTGATGTAGTTGGTGAGTATTGTAATCATGTACACTTTATGCGCTTAATAATTTTATCTTAGTAATATAATATCTAATTGTCACTAATTATTTTGATAGACGGGACCGGGCACACAACGTCCAGACAGTTGACTGTCCACGACGTATGGGCCCTGCCTGAGCAGTCAAAGGTGGTTGTCCAGTTCAACGACAACCACCAGCCTATCGGAGACAGTGGCGGTTTGCTCGGTGTCTTCCTCGGCACCATCGGGGATAACTTTCGGTTATTCCCGATCTCTTACAGGGATTGGAGGAGCATTCCTCAGCAGTCGAAGACGAATGTCTTCGTAAATAATATTCAGGTATGAAAACATATATCTTTTGTAATTAATTATATTTATTCGTAATTTATATATTATTTATGTGTAACTAATTTTTTAATTTCGTTTGCAGACACATTTTATTGTGACGGATCAACACAAGAAACTGATCATGCAGTCGCTAGGAGCGAAATGGAGAGCAGCACGATACAATACATTTCGCCTGGCGTACGATGGTACGAAGACCAGAGATCAGTTGCGGAGTGAAGTCCCGACAGGCATCCCACCTGATCAGTGGGCAACTTTCGTAGACTATCGCCTAGACGCGAAGTCTAGGGTAAGTTGTTAATAGATATGTTTTTAAAATTTAACTTTTAAATATTGTCACTAATTATTTTTCCTATGTGATTAATTAGGATGTGGCTGCGAAGAATAAACGGAACAGAAGACAGCTGACAATGCCACACACTACTGGATCGAAGAGCCTTGCACGCAAAAAGGCGGAGATGGTAAGTTTAAATCTATAAATATTTTGTTTTTTTAAATGTTTATAAGACTATAATCATAAATTGATTGATTAAATATTTTAATATTCAGGAGATTCAGCTTCAGGGTCCAGTGACTCGTGGTGATGTATGGACGGCAGCTCATAAAAGAACTGACGGATCGTACATCAACGACGAAGCTCGGGCTGTTGCGGTGAGTAATAAAATCTTATCAACCTTAAGTGAATAATTATTTAATTTTTAGATAATTTTTAATATTATTAATTTTCTGTTATTGAATGTTAGGAGAAAATTGCTTCGATCCAGCAGGAGGACAGCTCGTCCCAAGAGCTCTCGACGGCCGATTCACTTGCGAGAGCTCTTGGCACTAAGGAGCACTCCGGCCGCATTCGAGGATTTGGGTTGGGTGTTTGCCCAACTCAAGTCTTCGGCCGTAGTTCGTCTGGGTCGAGCTCACAGTCTGGGCCGTCATACCACGACTTACAGAGTGAGGTGGAGCGCCTGAAGACAGCTATGCAGGAGCGGGACGTCGAGCAGCAGCGCCTGAAGACAGCTATGCAGGAGCGGGACGTCGAGCAGCAGCGCCTCAAGACAGCTATGCAGGAGCGAGACGCTGAGCTCCAGCAACGAGATGCTGAGCTCGCAGCACGCCAAGCACAGATGGAGGCTGCTATGACGTTCCTGCTACAAAAATTTCAGGGTCAGCTGCCACCTGAAATTTCAGGACCTCATAGTCCCGGACACAGGGTAACATTTTAATACATAAAAATTGTTGGTATAATTTTGTTCATTTTAATAACATTCAAAATATTCACAAACAAAATTGATTTTTCAGGACCCCAGCGATCGTGGTAGTGGGCATCAGCGTGATCAGCATCCGTAGGGTCCAGAAACTTGATTTAGTTATTATATTTGTATATGTAATTTCGTCACTTTTGTTACTATTAATTTTATGTATATAAATTTTTTTTCTATTCAGATTCATTATAATTCAATAATTTATGCATCTTTAGTATTTAGTTTATAATTAAAACGTTTAATTATTATATAATTAAATAAAATATATACAAATTTAATAATCAAAACAGCATTATTAAATTACAAATAAAATTGTTATAAAAATTTTAATTAATTTTATTAATAAAAAATTAAAAAATAAATAGAAATAACGACGGTTTTTTCTCAAAACCGTCGTTATAATTAAAAAAAAACGAAATAACGACGGTTTTTTGTTAAAAACCGTCGTTATAATTGAGATATAACGACGGTTCTTTCGAAAAACCGTCGTCATATTTAATTTTATTAATTACAAATTAAAAAAAAAATAATTATTAACGGCGATTCATAACCGTCGCTATGTCTGGTGTAACGACGGTTTTTATGACCGTCGTTAAACCAGACATAGAGACGGTTATTCCCACGGTTGACAAAACCGTCGTTAGACCTAGAGTTCCACGACGGTTTACAAACCGTCGTTAATGGGCTTAACGACGGTCGGAACCGTCGTTAAACCTACTAAAAACCGCCGTAATGCCGCGGTTTTGTTGTAGTGAATGTGGTACACGTAGATCTAATGCCTATGCTCTAATACAAAAATTAATTATTCAGTTTAATATTTTACCTGAAATATTCTATCGAAAGCATATACGAAACGCGAATATGTCAAGAGTGCGAGGCATTATTATATAATGAGGAAATTAAATTTGTCATAAAATATTATATTGCAAAAAATAAGATCCCCTTTTTGTCAAACCTCAAATTAAACGGTGAAGATCTTGTTTACACTTACATAATCTAAGAGCATGATTTCATTAATCTAAAATATATGCAATGTTTACTTGAATGATTATAACTAATTAAATAACCAAATCAATATGGTATAATATCATCATATTTAATTTTTTTCGGTGCAAATCACATGCATTCGTTTTGCAAAAGATTAAAAAAAAATTGTTCCTGCTATTTTTGCTTCTGTGGATATATATTTAGAGGGGTAAGCAAATAATAATAATAATAATAATGAATATTGTTCCTACTATTTTTGATTCTGTGGATATATATATTCTATATCTACAAAAGCGACGGTCCACTTAATACCTACCGGAGAAAATGAAAAATGAAAAAACAAAAACCTGGAGTTTTTCTTTTTCTTTTTTCTGGCTAAACAGACGGCGAAATAAAAAAAGGACAAGCACTCTAGTTTGTGAAGCCACCGACAGAGCAATGTTTTGGTTCCATATACCTTGGAAGGGGGCTCCATTTTTGGTCCCATCCCCTCGCCCTCTCTTCACATTTCACTATCAGTTTTCCCTTTTATCAAATTGCATCACAACAAAGCAAGCATTAACCTAATTTTTATGGCTAGCTTTCCTTATACCGATGCCTTTTAATTCGTGGTTTGAACTATTTGGACCCTATTTCATCCTTATAAATTAATTATGGGTGCATGTTGGATATGGTAAGAACTTGTGTTTATTTATTTGTAAATCGTTCGATACGAATATTGACAGTGGCATCATGTATAAATATAACATTGACATATAATATAATCAGGTAAAATATATTTTTGATTATAAATTATATAAATGTTATTTTAGACACTGTGTCAACAATATTCATAGTTAGTATCCTATTTCTTAAGCTTAATAAATTAAAAAATAATAATTTAATTTATTATCGATAATAATATTTTATTCATCAACGATATTTAGATCGTAATATATAATAAAAATAATATTTTTTAAATATTATAATTTAAATATTATTAATAAATAAAAAATTATTTATTATTAATTAATTAAATACTAACTCTGAATAAATAAAAAACGAAAGGAAAAAAGCCACGAATGAGAGGCTATGACTCCGCATCAACAAAATATAGAAGAACGATACAAATGGCGGAGATATTTATGGTGGAATAGTAGGAATCCGCCCTTACTGATTCTTCCACTTTATTCTGTTTGGATTGGATTGTTTACAGCATCTCGCACCGTAAATGGAACCCACCAACCACCGCCTTATTATTGCAAATCGACAAATCCGTCGTTGTATGTGCGATGGGCAGGGCTAGACATGCTTCAAAGTCTAACCACGATGTGTATGTTTGATGAAAAGTCACATCGTGTTACAATCCCTCAATTTGATTAAATGTTTCTAAGCCGTTGTTTACAAGAACAAATATCTATTCTTATTAATCTTAATTATTCCAAAAAACATATATATTTTTTAATGTCTAAAAGATAATAAATTTTACTCAACAAAAATGATCTATTGTTGGAGATGTAACTACAATTTAATCATTTGGACTATAAGATTTAGTTATATATGTCTGAATATTTAATTTTTATTATTATATGGGTCCCTTCAATTTTTATCAATAGTTGAATTAGGCGAGAAAAAGAAAAAGAAAATTATAATCGCATGCTTTAATTACATTTTTTTATTAATTAAATTATCCAGCATATAATTTTAAAATAACTGCTTTAGTAGTTTAAGAAGTGTGTTTTTAAAATTATTTAAAGAGAAACTAAATCTCAATTAATACACAAATTTACTTAAAAATATCTTTGCTATAAAAAGAAATTAGCTACCTGTTAAAAGAATTTATAATTTTATGAATCCAACTTAACATTTTAAGCCAATTTTGTGGGCTACACCAAGCAAACAATTCTAGTTTATTGTATTGTCTATAATAAGAACATAGTAATTTATAATTCATTTTTTTATTAATAGATAAAAATTAATATAATTCTATGTGTAAAACATTTCATTTGGAGTATAGCATTCATTATTATTCTTTGATCGATACACCTAAGTATTTTACGGTGACAAACATTTTTAACGTTAGGTAATACTTCGCTTAGAGTCCCTATCTGAAACTAAAACCTTCGATACAAATTCTCCATTGGCATGTAGCTTTAAAAATTGTAACTAATATTATTTGTTATTTTTTTAACAAATTAAAGATTATAATATTTATTTAATAAGTATTAAATCTAAATTTACAAAAAATTTTAACAAAATAAAATAAGATAAATATTACAGTAATAAATCATTTAAATTTTTTTAAAAATAATTGTATGAACTAATACTCACTTTCACATTTATTATTTGAATGAAATTCAATTACATCAATATATATAATTTTAATTAAAGATGTGAGTTTTTGTAGTGAATAGCATGAATAATTGTCTAAAATTACACTCCGGGAAGGTAGGGAAAGCTTCAGTCTGTGGGCTGTGTGGGAAAAAACTGCGGGCGTCACATGTTCCGTGTTCGGGAAAGAGTACCGTGTTTAATTTTTTATCCAAAATGAATCATTCCCACGTCATTTCCTACTTTTTTTTATTCTATTATTTTACCCTTCCCTTGACCCTTCGCAGATCACCCCTTCCTTTTCCAAGATTCACTAAACCACAACACGACAAAGCACCTTCATCAACCCCCACAGAAGATTCTGGACCCCACCTCCTGTCGACCACGGTTATTAGTCATTTTATTTTCATTTATAAAATATAAATATAATAACGTATCAACATATTGTTAGAAATGGAAGCATAAAATAGGAAAAAAATAGTTGATTCATCGGGTGGATAATTTTTTATTCATAAATAATATTTAGATTGCGATATATAATAAAAATAATAATTTTTAAAATTATTTTTATCATATGTTATGATTTGAACATCGTTAGTGAATAAAAAATTATTCACCATCGATATATTAAATATCAACTTTAAAATAAGACATATAATTTACAAATTTAAAATTACTCATATTTTCAAGAAATGCATTTTTTATTATTAATGTGGATACGAATGTGTTAGATCAAATAGCTTCTTTGTAATATTTTCTTTTTTCCTTCGTCGGATATTCTACTGTTTATTATTAAATAAAAAGTGTGAACAAAAAAAGCTGACAAATCCAAGTTATAGAATCTTTTTGCTTGCTGTCCCATCAGATTAATTATAAGACAATTTGGGTTTTAATACCTGAGAAACCTACAAGCTGCCTCTTCTCCCCCCGTAATTTATGTTTAAATAATATTCACTTCAACAATTTCTTTATTCTTCTTACATTATATTTGCCTTTACTTCAAAAAAATAAATAAATAAATTCGGAATAATCATTTTTTTTTTATAAAAGTAAACTGGTATTACACTCCGGTCTTTACCCACAGAATCCAAAGTCCACCCACGGTTTTAGATGTCAGGAATTTAGAAAACATTAAAGGAAATTTGGGTCAGAGAAACGCCAAGAAAATGGAATTGGTAAACAAGCCATTTTTGAGACTTCAAGATCACATTTCAAAACCCTTTATAAAGATTTTCTTATTATTATTTATTTTTATCCCCTGCATTGATTCATGTTGGGTGCTTTATATTAAAGATTCATATTTAAACTTTTCTATCGTTGTAAAATAAATAAATAAAACACGGTCACATTATGGACATTCTCGTGTGATGGGGAGTTAGGAATTTACTCAAACTTTACGGTAGAAAATAGCGTATTGTGGAAAATTAATGAGATTGTAAGGGACGTCCAACTGCCCCTTCTCCCACTACCTCCACATTCATTGGAAAAAATTTAGGTGAAAACACCTTTTTATTAGTTGAATTTATTGCTTTCATAAACGGCAAACGTATTCTAAATATTCCACAGTCACGCCAACATTAGTTCAACTAATCATTTGTTCGTATTTACGTCTACCCTCAAAATCAAATCCTGTGCCTAGCTAGCTACTCCTTAGGCTTATACCTTTAATTATTTATAAATTCTCTTACGTGCTCTCTTGCATGCACTAGAGAGCTTTGGACGAAGAAAAATAGAGGGATATGATGAACTGAGTTCCATTCAATTCATCCGGGAAACTAGTATACATACATTAATTGGTAGAATATAATTCATTCATAAATCAGATGTAATAAAATAGCAAGTCACGTTTCTGAATCGCTTTCTACCAAATTTAATTTCTTGTGGCAATATGTGAAGTAAGATTTTAATTTCGCATGTGCTTCCAAGGTCAAGTCTCTCCAACCCCCGGCCAGTGCAGAAGTTTTAGGGGGATAAAATTCCTACCTATATTTTTATTAAAAACAATTTTAAATTAAAAAATATAATTTGATTTTCTCTTAGCTTCATTCACCTTCGTGTTTTGTTTAGTACGAAATGGATACGCTTTTTAAGTTTCTTAATTTCCAATGCACGATATTCTCCAAAATTTTCTCAAACAATTGTGTTATTTTCAACGTGATGGGTAGAAAAAGTCCCTTCACAAAAGTAATGAAAAGTAAAATCTCGTTCCGCTTGTTGATTATGGACGATCGACCGTATGCCTTCGCCTTGGTAGTCTCTTAAGATTTTTTAATTAAATAGATAACAAGATCACATTCAGTTTGTTTTGCTGACGTGGCAACCATGGGATTTGAGAAGTTTTTACACTGAGTGTACATAGGTGCAGTTCGATTCGATTTTGAGGCTTAACCAAATCAAATCAAACAAAAAAAAATTACAAAAAGTAGACTTAATCGGTTCGATTTGATTCCATTAAATTAAACCAAACTGAACTGCTAAATAACGGTTTAGTTTGATTCGATTTTTTAATTTTTTTTTGTTAATTTTTTTTTTTATTTTTTAACCTATTTAAATTTTTTTGGACTTATTTTTTTAAATTTTTGTATCAATTTTAAATTTTTGTTTGAATTCAAATAAAGATGGTTAAGTCAAAAAAATATTTTTAAAATATAATAAAAATTAAATTAAATTATATAAAATTAATATATTTAAAGTAAATCGGTCCGATTTGATTTAATTCGATTAAAATTTAGTCCCAACCAAAAATTAAATTGAACCGATCAATTTTTCAAAAAAAAAAAAATTAAATCAATTTTAATCAATTTAATTTAATTTTTAATATTCAATTTTTTCTATCCGATTCAATAGGGTTCCATTTTTGTACACCCCTGCCTACACAACAAATTTCGCCTAGATGCTTCCGCCGTAGATACAGTCCAAACTCGAGTGATAAGTGGTGATGATGCCATGCCACGTAACCTGAACCCGAGGGCGTTTTGTGGGTCCCGCTTTCAACTACGTCGTTTGCTGGGTACTGACTGATGCCCAAAATATTATCGCCCGCCTATGGGTCCCATCCCACCATCCACATGCTCTCTCGTCTTTCACTCTGCTAAAAATTATTTTTTTTCATTTTTTAATTACTTACTTTTGGGCCGGATTCATAGGATACTCCATATTCCTAAATTACATTTACGCTCTAATGACTAAAACACCCTCGTTCCTTCCCTTTATAAAAATGCAAATGCACGCCCTCCTCCTTTCATTCCTATTCCCAGCGGTAAACTTAATTTCTGGTCGGTGGTGAGGCCGGGAGGGCAAGATTCTGTTCTAGGCGGAGAGAGAAAATGTTGGGCGTATTCAGCAGCTCCATCGTCTCGCCGCCGGATGAGCTTGTCACCGCCGGCACTCGCACGCCGTCCCCCAAAATCACTGCCGCTGCTCTGGTGAACCGCTTCGTTCAGACCAACGCATCCGCCGTTTCCTTACAGATCGGAGACCACGTCCAGTTGGCTTATACTCACCACAACGAGTCACCGTGGCAACCCAGGTAACAATGGCTCCCATTTTCATCCGAGTCGCCTGAGCGACATCTTTGTTATGGTGCTCCTGGTAGGTAAAAATCGTTTGTGCTTGTTGCTTACGAAATATGGAAAAGAACAAAGAGTAAGCAGGAAGACTAAGGGTGAGGCGAACTTAAATAAACATTTAATTCAGAAATTCCTGATAAAAAAAAAGGGAGAGAAATCTTGCTACCCACTGATCGTTGATATCGGCAAAATTTTGTTGCTGCTGGTTGATCCTTCGGATCACAGCTGAGATATGGTTCTAGTATATTATGACCCGTATCTAGTATTCGTGTATATGAGACTATATTTATGGATTTTCTAGGCTTAAATTATACAGGCTTAAATCGCCTGTACAGATTAGCAAGGGAAGATTAAAAATAAAATAAAAATGAAGAGCTGCCTTTAGTTATCTATGGAGGAGTAAATCAAAGAGGTGAGTAGACGGGAGACGAGGTAAAAACGGAAAAAGAAAGCGAATTGAGTTGATAAAAGGGTGAAGAATGATAAAAAAGAAGATCAGAGCGTAACCAATAACGTTTTGACACGTATGGAGGGGGCGGGGCGGGAGATCCTATGATATGTAAGGGTCAGAAAATATAAAATCACTTAATACTAATTAAAAAAAAAAAATTTTTATTGATTTTCTGCGTAGCTTTTTTAGTAAATTCATTTTTAAAAATAAATTTAATTAATTATAAATAAACATATAACTATATTTGTGTGAAAATTAATTGGTTATTTATGATTGTCACGTGGGTAAAAATCACTATTTCAAAAAGCTCCTGTTCCACGGTGCCCTGGAGTTGAAAATGAAACTTATCCCTCCGGCTTGGGAGTCATTTTTATTCTCTAAAATATTGAAGGGCTTTTATATTTTATATTAAAAAAGCTATATATATATCATTGTATATTATAGCTTGTATAAAGCCTCGGAAGTCGCTGTCTTTTTAATAATTCCGATGCTTCCAATATCAAATCACCCATCCATTGGTTTTATTGTAGGGATTTGGCTACTTCAAAGATATAGGTATATTGTAGCAAAAAAGAGAAAGATGTATGTATTTTAAAAATATATGAATGAATAATTATTGATAAAAAAAATTGAAGAGCTGTTTATAAATTATTATTCACTTTATAAAAATATATGTAGTTGATATTTTTGTCATTAAATCTATAATTTCTTGCAAATTATTTAAAATTATAACTATTATACTTATTTTTATAAGCTTAAAATAAAAGGATATTCATTCTATTTAAATACGAGGGGTGGTATAAAATGGAGCAACACAAGGTTGAAATCTTGTTGCACCATTCCTACTCAGTTTTTTGACCAGTGATTTATTTTGTTCGCGTAGGATGAGTTGGGGGTTGGGGATGGAGTGAGGTGAGATACTGTGAGTTTGATATCCAAATTTGAAAGTTATAAAATAAGAGTTGATATTTGGTCTAATGTTGATAAATAACTTTTTTGTTGACTATCAAAACATTTTCCTAGTAATAGGTTGATATGGGTAAGGATGGTTTGGAAATCCATTTCAACTCGCTCTACGTCCCAATTTTTAAACCCTTCAGAATTAGCAAACTCGAGGCTTGGGATGGGTTGAGTTATTTCTCTTTTTGCCATTTTTTTTTTTATCTCGTTCATTTTTATGTTCTTTTATCAAAAGAATATTTAAATAAAGGTAGTATTGAAAAATTTACTTTCCAAACCTACCACACTCCATTAATAAGATGGTATAACCTTCAAACAACATATGGAATGAGTTATCATCTTTTTTTTTTATTAATTAACTTCCAAACAACGGAGATTTACATTTTAAAAAAAATTATTGACGTTCCTATTTGAGCATATTAATATCATTGAAAGTTACACATTTTTTCGTAAAAAATATGGTGCGGTGATCTAAAACCAAAACCACAGAGGGAAGGAAATAGCTATAGGTGCATCTAATGGGGTTGTTCTTAGTGTATAGAATTAACTACGATAATCTAAATCTAGAATGGGTTTATCGGCTGGAATGAACTGCACAACATTGTTATTAATCTGATCTCTACCAAATTAGCTAAATGCTGAGTGGAAAATGGCAGATCGTTTGCTGTCAAGGACGAGGTGTTCTGCTTATTTGGGGGAGCTCTTGACAATTTGGGCAGCTTGAGACAACAATATGGACTGGCCAAGTCTGCCAATGAAGTGCTTTTGGTCATTGAGGCTTACAAAGCCTTACGTGATCGAGCACCCTACCCTGCCAATCACGTTGTAGGCCATCTCAGTGGGAGCTTTGCTTTCATAGTTTTTGACAAATCCACTTCTACGCTCTTTGTGGCTTCTGTAAGTAATTCCACCTATCAACTTTGTTGATCCACCACCATTAGTTAATGAGAACAATCTGCTTGTACAATTTTTGACAGGATCAATTTGGTAAGGTTCCTCTATATTGGGGAATTACTGCTGATGGATACTTAGCATTTGTTGATGACGCAGAATTGCTTAAAGGTGCTTGTGGCAAGTCACTTGCTTCGTTCCCTCAAGGTGGGTTAGTTAGACTGTGTTTATGTATGTGTGTCACTATATAAATTTACAAGCGTTTAGGGAACTGTTGGTCGTAATTGACCTAAAAGAAGGGAGGACCGAGGAGAAAGAAAGAAAGAAAAAGAATAAAAGGCTTATAGTGAAACCAACTGATGATTTACCCCTCCAATCTTCCCCCAGATTATTTTTCCTCTTATTGCTGATGCTGTTGCCATCTGATTGTACAGGATGTTTCTACTCAACAAAAGTTGGAGGATTGAGATCTTATGAGAATCCAAAGAATAAGATAACTGCAGTGCCTGGTAAGGACGAGGAAATCTGGGGCGCAACCTTTAAGGTATCAAATTTACATTACTTTGAGTAAACTGCTAGTACAGTGCTCCATTCTCTTCGCAGAACTTTGTTACATCGTTCATTTCTTACTGGGTGTAACAAAGGCATACCTATATATATTGTTATGTCACATAGTTTCTTATGGATTTTGAGGCTAACGACGGTTTCTTCCAACGTTTATTTGTTATATGCATAATTTCGATCTCCATGAACGAACTTGATTAAGCCAATTCTCACGTTATATATATGGTGGGATGAAATATGATCAGGTGGAAGGGCCAACAGTTGTTGCAGCCACAGAGTAGAAGATCCTTTTTAAAGTTTGGTGGAGCAATGAGTTTATGGGGTTGTAACTTAATTAAAGTTGTGCATGAGGGGCACTTGATTGCCGTGATAGTAGTGAGACAAGTATAGTAGGGCTTATTCTCGTGGAGTTCCTTCGTTAAATTGTATTTCCTCTGTTCATTTCTATCATTGTACAGTTGCATTTTTCATTATAATAAATTATGCGTCTAGTTTCAGATTCTCTAATATTGAGTGATGAAATTCTTGCAGCAAAGATGCAGGCTTCAAAATTTTCATATATATATATACCAATTTTGTTCGGGAATGATGAGAGGAACGTATAGAAATAATTGGCTCTTTTTGGATTTTCCAAGAGAAATAAAAGTGATTTTCTTTTGTCCAAGAGACATAATTTAATGGAAAGAACATTTTGTGTACCCCAGTTTATAACATAACATCTTACACTTAACCCCTTTACAATCGAAGAGGCCAAAAACAAAGACAGAATTACCTGTGCTTCGTCATAAACAGGGAATGCTCTGTTTTATAATTTCCTGGAATTAGAGAATTTTGAAGATATAATATTGGCACGGTGGCTTGGCATTACTTGCACTTCTTAATATTGTGGATTCCATCGTTTGAGCATGTCGTTGCTTAAAATTGCTCCAAAGTATGTTGGATAGGGCAGGCACCAACACCGAAAGCACCCTCCTAGTAGAATTCTCAAATAGAAGGGAAGGGAATTTTTGTGTCTTTTCTTATTGCGGTGAACATTTATATATTTTTATATTAAACTTTTGTTCGGAGGAAAGTAAATTTATTCTTTTATGTTCTTTTTATTTTATGTCATTCGGTTATTTATAAAACTTTTAAATAAAACCTTTTAAGTAAACTCAGTTCAGTTGACTAAATTAATCGTATAGAAACATCTAACATTTTAATATTTAAATTTATTTAAATTGATGCCGTATAACATTACGCAATTCTAAATAATACCTTTTTGTCTACTTATTATTATTCAAAGAAAAACGTTATTTTCCTTGATCTACAGTAACGCCGCGTAGGTTTTAAAACATTTTAATATTTTTGTCTATTTATAATTATTGAAAGAAATATAACGCATGCTTAGCCGACACGGAGGGTTGCAAAAGTGGAAGCATGCCCGGGATTCTCTCTATCATTTTTTACAACTTCGCATTTCACATTGATCTCAATTATTGAATGTGCATCTAATAATTTCTTTTCAAATACTTATTTAGTAAGGCGTATATATGTCCAATAAAAGAATTATTGTGAAATTTTTATTATAAAAAAATAAAAAATAAAATAAAATACAGAAAAAATGTTTTCATAATTTTATATTTAATTAATGAATTAATATTTAGTATATTGATGGTAAATAAATTTTTATTTACTAACTATACTTAAATTATGATATGTGATAAAAATAATTTTAAAAATTATTTTTTTTATTATATATTATTATCTAAATATTATTAATAGATAAAAAATTATCGATGTATTCAATATTTTTTTTTAATAAATATAATGGACCCCTGGAAATGGAGAGGATACGAGGATAGTTACAGAACTCTTCCTTATTTAATTTCCTTTGCCATTTGGTCAACAAAGCTAACATTCCAGCACGGCAGCTTACGAACACTAATTTGTATCCTTCCGGTTATTACGTGATAAACCCATTCGCTCCGGGGCAAAATCGTCAGGTGGGAAAACTCCAACGAAAAGTTATGGCATTAAAACGAACCACACTCGCGCTTCCTTAATGTGCTTACTTTAACTCTTCCTCTTCTTCTTCCTCCTTCACTCCAATTCCCTCTCTCTGCTTTCGAATTCAACACAAACTTCGGCTTTTGGAAAAAGATCCACAACTTCAAATCCATTCGAATCCAAGACAAGGTCTCTACTTCTCTCTTAATTCTTCTTGGTGCTGTGCGTGTTTTATCAAATTCGATGAATTTCATGCCTCATTCTTGTGTTTGAGTTGATTTAATCGTTGCAATTCGCAAGAGTTTATCTTATGAGAAACCCTATAATTTGATTTCCAGAGTTCATGCAAGGTTGCCTCCTTTTTGCGTATACGTTATCATGAACTACATATACACATATATATATATTTGATTTTATTTTACTTTACCACCATCACTATTCTTTTTCGGAAAAGCTTAAAGGCTGATGATCTTGTTTCGTTGGCATAGAGCAGATGCGTTGAGTTGACTCAGCGGTTTTGTTCTCGTGGTTGTGGGTGTGAAATTGGCATGCACTGGTCACTGCATGTAACAATAGCCCCACATAGCGTCCATTATTTAACAATGAGATACTTAATATTTAAAGGGTTTTTTTTTTCGTCAATGTCACTTCGTTTTCTTCTTTCTTTTAAATTGCTGCGGTTTGATTCTATTAATCAGTCCACTGGGACTCTGGGATTAGTTTACTGGTAATCGTCACCTGTGTCTTTTAGAACTAGAGATAAATGTGACCGAGGATTATGAAAGCAATTCGTGGTTCATGCCGATCTATTAGAATTTCAGATTTGAGTCCATTTTCTTGTGCGAAATGGATCGTGTTTTAAATAATTTCTATCTATCGATGGGTTTGTGATGTCTCGGCCAGCTGGAAGTTGCTTGCATGTTCTACAACATGCTGGCATCTACAATCCCTTATTTCCTCCGAGATAATTAATACCAAAATTTATACTCGCTGCTCCATGCTATTTAACAAGAATTCCAGATAAACATCTTTCCCTGATTAGTAGACTTCTACCTCTAAAAGGCAAAATTTATTACTCTTGGTGCCAGATTAGTATATATACTAATCTCCGCGCAATTGTATTTTGGACTAATATTTTGCCTTTTGACTTTTCGTTTCAGATTAGAATTTTACTTGAATTCTTAGTTCTAAATGTTTCTCGTAGCACATAAGATGATTTTCCTTGGTATCTTTTCGTTTGTGTTCTGCATTCAAAGGGCAGAAGAGTATTTCTAATTAGTTCATAAAAACAGAATGGATCAAAACCAGCATGGGCTGCCAGCAGGAGGCGCGTCTGGTACTGCTGCACAAGGGTCATATGGCATGAACCAGTATCAATCTAACCAAATGATGACACCTTCTCAGTCTCCTACTCAGGCAGCAGGTCTTTCTGCCTCTTCATCTTACCTGAGGGAGCAGCAACTTGCTCACCAGTACATCAATCAGCTACAGCAACAAGAATTGCAGCAACAACTCCACACCTTTTGGGCAAACCAGTACCAAGAAATTGAGCAGACTACTGAGTTTAAAAACCATAGCTTGCCTTTGGCTAGGATCAAAAAGATCATGAAGGCCGATGAGGATGTGAGAATGATATCAGCTGAAGCTCCAGTTATATTTGCCAGGGCATGTGAAATGTTCATTCTGGAGCTGACACTGAGGTCTTGGATTAACGCAGAGGAGAACAAAAGGAGGACACTTCAGAAGAATGACATTGCAGCGGCAATCACAAGGACTGATGTGTTTGATTTTCTGGTTGATATTGTCCCAAGGGATGACTTGAAGGATGAAATATTCTCAGGCGTTCCCAGAGGGGCAGCTGAGAACGTTCCTTACTATTATATGCCACCTCAGCATGTTGCAAGTCCTCCATTTGGTGCTCCAAAAATGATCATGGGTAGGCCTATAGCTGATCAAGTTCATTACGGGGGGCAGCCGGGTCAAATGTGGCCACAACAGCAAAATCCTTCTCCCAAATCAGATTCTTGAGCAGATAAGATTTTCTTGAAGGACACAAAGAAACCAATATCATGTTCAACATTAAATGGAGCCACCCAGATGTCACAGCTAATAGCCACCAACAAAATGAAGTCATTAGACGTCAATATCAACTAGGACCGACTGTGTTTATTAGGATTAAGAGTCTTGTCTGTTTTTCGTTGTCAAGAAAAGGTAGTTTCGATGTGAACTGGAGCGTCGCTCGCACATTGTTGCGGGTGTTAAAGTGACCATAATTTGATTTACGAAAAATGGTTTATTTATCTTATTTTTGTTCGTCAATGTCTATGCTAAACATTTAGAAAAATTTTCTTTGTTTAACTAATTATGCAGGACTTTATATACTTTGTTTAGAAATCAACAAGTCAATTTTATTTAGTTCATCTTTTAATAACAAAAATTAAGAGGATGCAAGAATGTTCATTTTCCATTTCCTCCCGTAATAAGATTATAAATATAATATATAAAAAATTGAAAAGCTATATTAATTTTTTTTATATATATTCGTCCTCTTCCTATCTCAATATGTTCATTCCTATCTAATTATAATCTTCTTCACCACTCAATTATTCCACTTTTATATAAATCTTTAGTTAAAATTGATGCTTTAATTAAAATATTTTTTATAAGCCTTTAATTCATTTGAATGATCAGAAATAAATCAATTTTAACTCAGATCTTCCAAGTTGAAAAGTATACATCGATATTTTAAAATAATTACGTTTGCTAATTAATTAGCTTTTGGATCACACATTCAACCTTTGATTATTTTAATTAATGATGAATCAACCCACCAAGTGAGATGTTAATGCCCTTAGAACATAGCAAAATTGCCCACTAAAATAACAAAATAACTAAAATTAATTAGTAATTTTAAAAAAGTTATCAGAATTGGTTACCAGAAACGATAGTGCAATTAATATTACTCTGCCACGGGTTCAACTTTACAAGTACTGGAATTTGAAGACATCTTCGAGTGTATAACTGAAACAAATAATTTAATTATTAATTATCAAAATGATTGATGATGGGAGTCTCTGGAGGCTACAAAACAGTATTAACTGGCAGGACAAATTTCTTCCATGCTGCAAGAAAGAGTGGAAAAGCTTAAATATAATTAATTTAGCTCATAATAATAATAAAAAAGATTCCATTGTTAGCTGGCACTACCTTCTCCCCAGGCATTCAATGATGTCTCCCGTGAGTGTTGATCTATTCTTATTCAAGAAAGCAAGTGAAGCAGCCTTCCTCATCAGAGCAGACCCAGCTATGCATCCCAAAACTAATGGATTTTCACAACTGGAACAATGGTAATTTTAATGGTATGGTTAATGATATGACCAGTAGTCAGAGATGGTTGAACGTGAGTAAACAAAACACATGAACATGACGTAGAACCTGAGATTTGAATCTGGATCGGCAGCTAAGATATGTTGACGGGCCCATGATAAAAACACAGCAACACTGCACCGATTAAAAAAAATATATGTATTTTGGTTACTAAATAAATCTAAAATTCAGCGGCATAAATTTAATGAATTCATATCTCATTGTTCTAGCTTCTACTGGTCAGTGATAAATTTTCTCTGAAGATCTGTCTCTCATGGCTAAGAATAAGTGAAAACTTCAGTGGCCAGTAAGCATTATACGTGGCCAGTAAGCATTATACTAGGAAAAAATAATCCTCAAGACAAGCTCCCAACACAGTAATTGTTTGATTTGCTTAACTCTTACAATATGTGACAAGATAGAGATGGAAACTTAACAAGTCAGGAGAGGAAAAGTAGTCACAAAGTTAAGATGGTTTTGAAGTTCCTTTGTGCTAGAAGCTTGTAGTTTAAGGGGAGTTGTTTGATTGGATTAAAGCTCTATATTCTATAAATTTTCTAGAAATCTTAATTTGTTCTTTGAATGTAGTTAGACGTAGCAATAATACACTCCTTCTCTGTACCTCAACTTTCTTCCTAAATACATCTTTTCACCTATCTAAAGTGGGGAAAAAACTCCAGAAAATTGTATTTTCTTCCTGTCAACAAATGAGAGAAGAATTTAATTCATTCAGAGACAAATTCGATCTTTTTCCTGAGTATTTCACTAAATTTTGGCAGAGATGTGCAGATTGAAAAAACGGGAACCATCTAAACTTAAAGCATAAAATTTCTCGCAAAGTAATTTTACTAACACCAAGAATTTGACTTGCCTTCCAGAAAGGATATCACCCTGGCCACCACAGCGCCTAGGAGAGCCATAGATGCTCACTGCTTTGACTGCATGAAAAATAATATCAATCGAATATTTTTCAGCCATATGCAGATTGCTACAACATAAATGTCCACAGGTTTTACATCACGCTTGGTAGAATATTGCTATCTGTTCCAAACCTACAGCCCCTTTATCCTATACGGGCATGGGAGACACCTTACGTAATTACTAAAGATGCCATGCACCCAGTCCAATGGACCCAATAAAAAATGCACTTTTCCTATACTGAAATAATTACTTCTCGAATATAAAGCATCTCATGATAGAATAATTTGGAAAGAAAGAGTTCACTTGCACTAGTAAACTAGCAGTTCTCTAGTGTTGAAGTATATGACACCATCGCAGTCACTGGGAACGGTAATGTTGAATAACAAGGTATGATACATGAAATTTATGTTCATCTTGACCAGAAAAAAAGAGAAGGAAAGAGCAAGAATATTATATTCATAAAAAAACCTACCAGTGTCACCATCACTTATGAGATCAGATTTCCCTTTCCTTAGGATAGTCACTCCACCAATCCTGCCCAAGAATCCATAATTTGTAGGTTTAATTAGCTAATAGTCTAATAAATTTAATCACACGTAATAATGAGAAATAACTGAAGAGTATCTGTGATTAAAGCAAACTACTTAGCAAGCTCCAGTGCCTTGTATTGCTAAAAGATGTTATCAAAAGGATTAAGTTTGTTTTCACAATATTGGACCTGTATGTGATGTGAATTAACATGAGTATCAAACATATCACAGTTGCCATGAAATAAATAATAATCAGGATTTTAAAAGCTTACATACCTTTGACAATAACATATTGTCTTAAGGAAATAAATGCTTTCCATGAAAAAAGAATCATGAATGTTGTTTAGAAAGGTCACAATGAAAGTAGTTAAATCTGTTTTTGAACACAAGATGATTAAAAAGGTTGGAGTTTTCAATTGAGAAATACAGCCATTCATTTAGTCTAAAGTATTTATGCAAGATATTCAGGTTTAAAGGACAAAGAGAATGGGACAACTCTGCCAACCAAGTCCTTGATGGTTGTCCATTGCTGGTAGTGAGCACCATTCTTAAGGTAAGGTGTCAATAGATGAAACTGTCCACTTCCAAGTAAATTTCACAATACAGAAGGAGAGTAACAGACTAACTACAAATTGTTTAGATATATGTCAGTATGAGTGAGTGTGTGGATGCACACAAATAAAAAATCTGCATGTGATTACCTGACAAAACCTACACTTGTTAGTTGTCAACAGAAACAAGCATCAGAAATAGCATACAGTAATTGCAAAAGGATCAATTGCCTGAAAAAGAACACATACACTTAAAAGGAGTAACTTAATACACGTTGATATTAGACAAACAGACAAGAAGATGGAGAACGCACAGGGAGGTACAGGGGGGAGGAAAAACCACGGCAAGGAAGAGAATGGTTTGTCCAAAGAGGAAGAGGATATCCTTAAAAGGACTAGTAAGAAAATCAAGGCAAACGAGATCACCGAAGAACCTATGGATGATGTTATGGTGGAGGGAGGTGAAACGGAAGAAAAGGAGCCTAACCCAGACAAGCTTTGTTTGGAATACCCGTCTGGGTTAAAAACACTGGGGACCACAGAAGGGAGCCCAAAAGAGACGAAGGAAGATGGGTCCAAGAATACACCGAGCAGCATGAGAGAAGGAATCTCTTATAGAGATAGCTTGATAGTATTTAATGGAATCTCTAATGACCCAAAATTAATGGAGCCAATGGAGGACTCAGAAGGATGGTCAGATGACGACTCAAAAGAAGAAGATGATTTGGAACCGCTAAACCACAAGGAAGGGATCTTCCCGACAGTGGAGGTATTGATTTGAAGAAAGACATAGCTACTACAAGCCTTGGAAGAAATCTTTGATTATCAAACTGATGGGTAAGAAAATCGGATTTAAATATCTAAAGGACAGGCTCTTGAAGATATGGCATCCCTCCGGGGAATTTAACCTCATTGACATTGGAAACGAGTACTTCGTGGCAAAGTTCTCTGACTTAGTAGATTATAACTATGCGCTACACGAGGATCCTTGGATGATTATGGATCACTACCTGGTGATCCAAAGGTGGAGATCGAACTTCAATCCGCAAGAAGACACATTCAGGAAGGTTGCTGTTTGGATCAGAGTATCTTGGCTTCCGATCGAGTACTATAATAATCATTTCCTCTGGAGGTTAGGGGATAGAGTTGGAAGAACACTGAAGATTGATTCCCACATGTTGAGGAAGATGAGCTCTGACACAGGGGCCGAATTTGGTGTGGAAAGGGGGAAGTTTGCACGCATCTGTGTGGAAATCGACCTTCGGAGGAAGCTCGTGTCAAGGTTTCGACTCAGGAAACAGATCTTCAATGTTGAATACGAGGGCCTACACTGGATATGTTTTGGCTGTGGAAAGTATGGCCATAGAGCTGAAGACTGCCCCAGTTCCAAGACGACAAACCAAGCAGAGAAAAAAGACGATAAACGAATTGACGGGGCACGGGTCAACGAACAATCCACTGGTAATTCAGGAGAAACGGGAGAGCATGGGAAAGACGAAATCTTTGGGCCTTGGATGATTGTCAAACGACCAGAAAGAAGAAGATTGTCCTCCCCGGGAACAATGACCACTGTTCAGGCCATTCAGAGCGGCAAAGCCATCGTTAGGCCAGCGAGGAAGACTCCGGAAGCCCAACCACTCAGCCTGAACTCTAGGTTCGAAATCCTAGAGGATTTGACCGAAAGCTCTGACAAATCGCGTCAAGCCGAATTCATTAATGTGGAAAACGACTGCACAAAGAAAGACGGCGATGACGTCAGGGAAAGCAAGAGCACCACGTTATCGAGCAACAGAGCTACGGGCAAGCCAATGGGAGGCAAAGAAAATGTGAGGAAGAGCTCACTGACCCCAAAAAAGAACAAGCCCACGGCCCAAAAGACACAAGGTCTGTCATCCCCAGCCCAAAGGAAAATTCCTTCAGCGAACAAGCCCACTACGGGCAATGAACCCAACCACAATGACCCGAGAGCATTCAAAGGAAAAGGACCTATAACAAACAGATTGGCCCTAGCAGATCTCCCAAAGCCCAGTACTGCCCAGAGAGGGCCAAATAACACACTCACTTCAGTTTCGACCCTTGAAACAACCAACAATGGTGGCAGATCCACGAACATGCAACCGAAGGAAGGGGGAGAGGGATCAAGATCGATAACTGATAATTCTCATATCTCCGGAAGCACAAAAGAACCACCTGATCCCAACTTAGCTTTAATCAAGCTTGCACAAAGGAATCTTGCCTTGGGAGATGATGGAAAAGCCTTGCTTGAAGACTGCAATGCAACTAGGAGTTACAGTGTCTTACTGTAGTAATCTTCTTCCTTATGCCTTTGTTTATTTTCTCATGAATTTTTTCATTTGGAATTGCAGGGGAGCGGGATCCAGACCTTTTCCCAATCTCATAAAAGATATGATCCAGATGCACAATCTCAGCATTGTCAATCTGTTGGAAACTAAGATCAGTGGTAGAAGAGCCAATACTGTGATTCGAAAAATCGGGTGGTCTGAATCTTATAGAGTTGAAGCTGAAGGTTTTGCTAGGGGCATCTGGGTTATCTGGGATGACAGTGCAGTGGAGGTCAATGTATTGGAAAACCACAAACAATTCATTCATGCCCAAGTCACACTCAAGAATGTCAATCATTGCTGCTTAATAACCTTTATCTACAGTAGCCCGAATCATTTGGCTAGGAGGAGACTTTGGGAGGACCTGGATAAACTACAAAATCCAAACAACCTCCCATGGCTCTTAACTGGGGATTTCAATGTCTACAAGACTACTGAGGAGAAAACGAGGAGCAACTTTATGAATTGGTCCTCTATGAGGGAGTTCGGAAATTTCATCTCTGAGCATGCTCTGATTGACTTGGAATTCAAAGGACCAAAATACACTTGAGAAAGGGGACCGGTCAAGGAAAGAATTGACCAAGCATTGTGCAATATCACCTGGCAAACCACCTTTCCCGAAACGACAGTGTTCCATCTGCCACCCATGAAGTCTGATCATAGACCTCTTCGTATATGCCTTTTTCCGAACAAACGAAGAACGACTAGAAATAAAATCTTCAGATTTCAAGCAGCATGGCTCATGGACAACTCTTTTAAGGAAGTGAATGATGCTTGGACTGAGCACTCTTCCTGGAAGCCTGCCTTAGAATCTTTTAGGTTAAAGGCGAATGACTAGAACCAAAGGGTTTTTGGAAACATTTTCCAGAAGAAGAGGGAAATCGTGAAAAGATTAGCTGGCATAGATAGGGTCCTCAATGAGAGATCCAGTTCTCATCTTCAAGAACTCAGAGGCCAGCTATGGAGAGACTATGAAGGGATCCTTCTAAAAGAGGAAGCCTTTTGGTACCAGAAAGCTCGATGTAAATGGCTAAATCTGGGTGACAAGAATACGAGGTTTTTTCATATGTCAACGATTGTGAGAAGAAGAAGAAACAAAATCAGAGCTCTGAAAGATGAAGATGGGAACTGGACTGACAATCAGGGCAGGCTGAAGGAGATGGCTCAGAACTTTTTCCAAAAGCTTTACAGTAAAGAAGATTCCCCTTCCTCTTCTCTCCCTCTTTGGGGCTGCTTCCTTACTATTGATGAAGAGGATTTCGACCTGATGCAAGGTCCTTTCAGAGATGAGGAAATTAAGGAAGCAGTGTTCAGTATGGGTGCTTTCAAAGCCCCAGGACCTGATGGTTTACACGCTCTCTTCTTCCAAAGTCACTGGGAGGAGGTTGGCTCCTCTGTTTGCAGCCTAGTCAAAGACATCTACTTGGATCCGACAAGGGTAGAGGATATAAATCAATCCTTAATTGTTCTTATCCCCAAGGTGGATGAACCAGAGGAACTAAGGGACTTCAGACCTATTGCATTATGCAATGTAGTGTTTAAGATCTTAACCAAGGTGATTGCTAATAGAGTAAAACCTTTCATGGAGAAGTGGATTGGCCCAACCCAGAGCAGCTTTATTCCAGGTAGAAGCATCAACGATAACATCATCATAACCTAGGAAGTCATCCATTCCATGAGGAGGAAAAAGGGGAAGAAGGGCATGATGGCCATTAAGATTGACCTGGAAAAGGCCTACGACAGACTAAGCTGGGAATTTCTGGAGGACACCTTGATAGACATAGGCTTTAGCAGACATTTTGTTAACATAATCACTTCATGTGTTTCCACGGCTGCTATAAGTATATGCTGGAACGGGGAATCTACTGAACCTTTCAGTATAACAAGAGACATTAGACAGGCAAGGTATAAAATCTCGTATCGTTTCGGTGGAAACAACCGAAATTTTTTGGTTTCGGCGTCCACCGAAACGAAACACTGTGATGGAAACGAAATCTACTTCATTTCTTGGCTTCTTGCCACGTGTATGTCCCCAAAAGCATATATCTGACCTCCTCACTTCCTCTTTCTATTATTTTTATTTTTTAAAAGAATTATGACTTGTTACAAAGCTACCCACGTGTATGTCCCACCTTGGTTTCTTCTGCATATTAATAATTATGTATAAAAAAATAATTTTAATTAAAAAATATATATTCTTTTAACAAAAAAGATTAATATATTTTTAATACAGTTATTATTTTATATTTGTTGATTAAAATATAATTATTTTTATTTTTAAAGATAATAAATTTAAAAATAATAAAATATTTTTAACTTCCTATTTAAAATTATATTATTTTTTAGTTATATAATCATTATAAAACATAAATTACAAGAGAATTTTGGCCATTAACTCTCAACTTATTGATTTAAGATTTTGTTAACAATATTTATAATAAATTCAAGATAGTTATATTTAAATTTAAAAAAATTTTAAATATAATTTTATTAACGAAATTTATGTAAAATGTTGTCCAATTTTAAGAATATTAATTATATCTATATTATTTTAATAAAAATATCATTATTTAACACTATATTATTTAATTTTATATATCTATATTATTAACATTTAGTTTCTCTCTCTTTCTCATGACATTGCTTTCCTTCATTGTTTTCATTTTAAAAAAAAAACTATAAAAATAATAAAAAGAGAGATTGAGAGACAAAGAGATGAAAAGATACATGAGAGAGATATCTAAAGAGAGAGATTTAAAGATAAAAGTCACAAAAGAGTTAAAAAGATAAAGAGATAGATGTAATAGAGAAATTGTTATTGAATGCTGTTAGAATTTAAGTCGAAGTCCTCATTGTAACATGTTTATTTACTATTTAACTATAGATATTAATTTAAATTAATTTTAACACAATTTTATATATTTATATTATTAATATTATGTTAAAATCTTTTAAAATTAAAAAAAATTATTATTTGAAATTATTTGAAACGTTTTTTAAAAAAATTTCTGTTTTCACGAAATTTTCGAAACATTTCGAAATGTTTTCGTTTTTGAAGTCATCGAAACGATACCTCGAAACGAAATTTAGTACCTTGTAGACAGGGTGACCCCCTCTCGCCCTATCTTTTTGTCATGTGCATTGAAAGACTTAGTCACTGCATTGAGTGGGCTGTGGAGAATAAATTTTGGAAGCCGATCAAGCTCTCAAGAAATGGGCCAAACCTCTCTCATCTTTTCTTTGCTGGCGACATGGTTCTTTTTGCTGAAGCAGATCTAGAACAATGCACCCTGATTAAATCTTGCCTAGAGTCTTTCTGTCAGAGCTTTAGACAACTTGTGAGCATTAATAAAACGAAATGCTTCTTCTCCAACAACATTGGGCACACCAGAGCAGTCCAATATAGTAGAGAGCTGGGATTCTCCCAAACCTCAGATCTGGGAAAATATCTGGGCATACCACTTATCCACAAAAGAGTTGATACAAATACATTCAGGCATATAACCGAGAAAATCACAAAGAGACTGAACAGCTGGAAAGCTAGTACTCTCACTCTTACAGGTAGGATCACTCTTACTAACAGTGTTTTGAATAGTATTCCTTACTTTTCCATGCAAACTACTAAATTGCCTCGTGGCTTATGTGATGACATTGAGAAAATCAGTAGAGGATTCATCTGGGGGGATGGGGCTGACTCTAAGAAAGTACACTTAGTGCACTAGGAGAAAATCTGTTGCTCTAAAGAGGCTGGCATACTAGGATTTAGGAAGATTAGATCAATGAATGATGCCTTTTTGATGAAAGTGGCTTGGAATTATAACCAGCAACTTGAGAAACTCTGGGTGTAGATTCTGAAAGCCAAGTATAGCCACTGGAATCAAACGACAGTGGATCCAACCAAGTACCCAAGGAGCTGCTCTAACCTATGGAGAGGGTTGCAATCAATTTGGAATAAGGTGGCTGATGGGTCTACATGGATGATAGGGGATGGGAAAAGAACTCTCTTCTGGATGGATGATTGGGTTCCAGGTTGTGGTAAGCTGATCCATATTGCTCTACATCCCATCCCTGAGAATTATCTGGCTTGGAGAGTTTCCGATGGGATATCCAGCTCAGGTAGTTGGGATTGGCCCAAATTCCATCACCTTATACCGAAATCTGCACTACATAAGATTGGGAAAGTCATGTGCCCAAAGGAAGACATGGGGCAGGATTTCATTTCCTGGAAGCATAGTAGCAATGGATCCTTCTCAATGAAGTCAGCCTATGATTCTTTGTCACCTAACCAAGCCCAGAACCTCCCGAAATGGAAAGCCATTTGGCAATGGCCTGAGCCGCAGAAAATTTGTACTTTCCTCTGGCTAATTGGCCATGAAAGCCTTCTCACGAACAAGCTAAGATTTGAAAGGCATCTAGACTCTACTGGAATCTGCCAAATCTGTGGAACTGAACAAGAGTCTATCTTACATTGTCTAAGGGATTGCAGGCAGGCCAAATCTCTTTGGATGCGTCTGGTCCATAGGAGATACTGGCACTCCTTCTTCAATTTCAACTTACAAGAATGGCTCAAATCAAACCTCACTCGAAATTTGGGTAAGAGAGAATACGTAAACCTTCCTTGGAAGATTCTGTACGGGTTTACAGCTTGGAATATCTGGGTGAACAGATGTGAAGTCCTATTCCAACCAAGTCTACAAAATAATCATGACCCACTGTTTGTTTGTCTTTCACGTGCCAGAGAATGCATGGAGTGGTCCGAAATTAAAAGAAAATTCCATAGCCATTACCCATCCCTTAATGACATGTTCTAGAAGATCCCACCCCCCAACATGGTTAAGTTTAATGTGGATGGAGCTGTCAATGATCTGAATGAAGCCAGCTGTGGTGGACTCCTCAGGGATGCTTCAGGAGGCTGGGTCAGAGGGTTTATGAGGAAACTGGGAACAGGTAATGTGTTAAGGGCTGAATTATGGGGGATCCTCATGGCTTTGGGCATTGCTTGGGAAATGAACCTTAATGCTATTTTGATTGAATCAGACTCTCAATTTGCGGTGAACCTGTGCAACAAAGGCTGCGAGATCTCTCATCATTGTGCAGGTATGATCTCTTACATTAAGAGCTTCCTAGATAAACAATGGGATGTTACCATCACCCACTCTCACAGAGAAAGCAACAAGGCAGCTGACTGGCTAACCAAAAGAAGCCACTTTATGACATACGAGTTTAAAACTCTTGACAGCCCTCCCAATGGTATTGGGGATCTGCTTTTGGATGATATCAGGGGAGGGATCACATCCCTCTACCATAATTTGTAATCCTGAACTTTTATTGTACCAAAAAAAAAAAAAGGAGTAACTTACTGTTTGGCAAGAGATAGCAATTGCTGAGAAGCATCTAGTTCGTTTACCTCAGAACTCAGTACTTTCTGAACAAGACGCTTATATTCATTGACATTTGGGGTTAGAACAGCTAAGTCATAGCCACTAACAAGATCAAGACTGTTGGTAACAAGAAATAGTCCATCCTGCAAAACACCAGCAAATTGCCCAGAATGTTCAAACATATACAGGTTAAAATGCAGTCATGATGCACATATATTACCACACATAAGGCACTAAACCCCATTATACATACCCCATCTATAACAATTGGGATATTTGACTGTCTTGCATGTTTCATGATTCCACCCACACAGTCCTGACAACATTGTGCAAATATTAAAATTCGCTATAATGGCCATAGGCAAGTGGGAGATGATAGAGCATATAAGGTAATATCACAGAACTCAAAAGTAATAAAATTTAAAAAAAAAATAAACTGAGTCAATATTGAGTACATCTCGGAAGCTTAAAGTTTCAAATACAGCTATAAAATGTATATGTTAGCCCTCATTTAACAGTTAAGGTTTAGGGCTGAGTGTTTCATCAACATAATAGCAAACTAACTAAGCGGTCTATTGTCCATCCTCCCTGTCTTTTAACATAATTAGAGTTTCTGAATTCCATTACAAAGTAGCACTACTTTTCAAAGGTTATAGGCCTTATCATTGTCCACATTTTAAGTACAATGGAATTCAGACAAGGCAAAACTATTCTTGGGTCGTACTCTAGTATAATTAGCTTTAGTTTGTAGATTGACTAGTTCTTTGGCAACTTTTAGGGCATCAACATGCCATGTTTGCAGCTTGCAATTAACATCACATGCATGCACAAGATTATACATGCCTAAACAAATACAAATATAACCACCCCAGATATTTACATGTTGCTACGATGGAATGGCATAAGTCAAGAAACTAGCCCCTCAAACAGGTCACATGTTTGTGGTCAGAAAAATTATATAATCAGAAGACTGAATACACTGTATGCATGCCTCACTCAAAATCAGAAAAGGAGATTGAGATAACTAAATTTTATGAGCAAACATGTTAAGTCAATGATTAAGCAAGAAATCTCAAGGTGCATAAAAAATTGGAGATCCAGTGATGTATTCCAAGAAAAGCATACCAGAAGAAATGGGTCTCTCCCAAGTCCTGGACCAATCACAAGGCAGTCAAATCTTTCCATCCACTTATCAACTTCAGCTAAAATCTTACTTGATGTTGATTTCTTGTCCTCATCCCTAACATCAGTCTCCCACTCAATGAATTAACATCAACATACTCATGAAATGTGCATATGGAAAGACAAAGATTAAGCCGAGTTTACACCTGACACTGTAAGATTCTTCTAAAACAGGGTGTACAATCAACTCAGGACTATAACCTTTTATGACAGGAGCAGCATCTTTTGTACAAAAGACATGGGACAGATCTGCACCCTGCAAAGAAAGGAATATAGTCAAATAATATGAATGGCAGGAATAGATAACAAAAGAATCAAAATAAAGAAGCTTTTAATAAAGGAGGACGGGGATCAGTTTGAGCTATACAACTCAAACGAAGCAGGAAGAGAATGCAGCAGGGAAAAAGCTAAAAAGAAAAGGAGTGTAAAAACTAACAATTTTTAAGGCTGAAATAGCAGAAAAATATGGAGCTCCAGTATATTCACGACACCCTCCAATCACAGCTATCTTTCCTAATGAGGAACATAAAGTAAATGAAGTAAACATTAGATATTTTTTACTTTTCCCGCTCAACCACAAGCCTAAAATGGATAATTTGGGGTGACAAGAAAATAAGTAAGCTTTAAAACAAGAGTAACAGACAAACTTAGTGTGGCATCCTTCTACAACAATGTGGAAGAATTAATTACAAACCTTCTTTTTAAAGGAGAAAAGAAAGAAAGGAAAAGCATTGCCTTCATAGTTGTAAAAGGCTAAAAATGAATAATCTCACTGCTCACATATATAACGAAGAGCAAAATGGAATAATGAAGGGTAGATAAATCAGGTCTTCTTTGTTAAGGGGAAAAAAAGCACTGTATGGAATTGCAAGAATGTTATACCTGCTTGGCCTTTATGTCTACTAGGATCAAGGGCAGGAGTAATTACTTTTAGAATGTTCTCAGCATCAGCCTCAACAGCTGTTAGGTCTTGCATTTTTGTAAAATCAGATTGGTGACCACTTGCACCTCCTAGAGACCTTATCAAGAATTGTTGTCTTCTTAAAACAGGTGAAGAAGCCAATATACAACTTTTGGCACAACCCAAGAAGGCTAACCGGGAGATCATGCCATTCTTTATTAACATGTGCATAAAGACAGCCCCTAAAACAACCCAAGCAAGAATACTATTCAAACTTAAAAAATTGACAAGTTGATAGATAACCCCATTTTCTTATGCAGAAAGAGCAAAAAAAGTTACATTATACTTACATATAAAATGAATTCAGAAAGTTATAAGAAAGACGAATAAAGTCAACCAAATTTGCTAATAGCAGTGGCATGAATTGTTTTGCACAGAAATTGCTGAGAAATTTATTTCCCCACATTGGTATACTTTAAAATTAGAGGAAAGCCCTATTCTCGTCTCCATAGATAGATGAACTTTCAATTTAGTTCCTTACAAATTAATTTTTTTTTAATTTAGTCTCTAACAAATGAAAGCATTTACGATGTCAATTTTTCAGTCAAGTTACAGTCCAAAATTTGATGTCAAATTGAATTCACTATTGAAATTGCATTTTTTTTGCCAACTTGACATTTGAATTAAAATTTAATTAACACTCTCACGGCACTTTGACAGAATTTTTAATTTTCTAGTTAAATTAACCATATGGAGAAATTCTGTCCATGGATGCTATGTGAGGGCTAATTTAAATACAAAGTCAAATAAATATTAAACAAAATTACAATTTCTACATTAAGTTTAACATAAATTTTTAAAGGTGGATTGCACGCAATTTCATTTTGGACTAGATTGAAAAAATGAATATGTAAGAGACAATTAAAAGTTTACGGCCAAAAATATAATTTTTCTCTTAAAATTATAACTGAAGTTGAAAACTAATGTAAGAAATGGTTGATCTAAGGGACAAAATGGTACAATAATTAAATAATCCTACACTGACAACTTTGTTTTAAATTCATGATAAAATTCAAGGATGTAGAATGAGATTGAAATAATCGAAGCAGCCGTCGCGTTCAACAAAAAATATCAGACAAATCCAAATATCAATCCTATAAGCGCGAATGGTAGAGTTAATTTAATACTAATATGCATGTCAACATCAACAAGTATTTATATTTCAATATAAGCATTACAAGGTATGTTAGTTCTTCAATTATAATAACTAATAACCTCAAATTCTTGCCGGCCATTCCTCAAAAAAAAAAAAAAAAAAATCCTGGTCTACCAGTTTTCGAAAAAAGATGCAGATGAAGGATGAAACAGACCGAAGTTTTCAGAATCAGAATACATAGCACAATAGCTCAATCAATGAAAAATGAGATACGAAGAAGAAAAAGAATAGGAATAAAAAATGGCTATAATACCTGAAAGTCAATCAGAGACGAATCCTAGAAAACTTACAACAACCCCATAGCTTACAGTAGAGTCATGGCTTTAAAACCTTTGCTTCACTGTTCAGCGAGCTTCGATGTTTTACCTCAGAATTCAGAGAATCCGAGAAAGTTCCAATTTTTTTTTTTTTTTAAATCATCACCTGGCGCTGGCTATTTGCCGTAGCAAACGCGTGTTCCCGACCCGCAAGCACAACAAAAAACGACGTGTCGTTGCTGTTAGTCCTCCTTCGTTGGCAAAAAAAAAAAAAAAAAATGTTGAAAACTGATATTTACAGTTGCCAACTTTGCTGTATCTTCATGTCATTCCGAAGATGCTCTTCTCATTCTGCTCTGTTTAGAGATGATGGATAACTAAGAAGGCTAAGCAAAGAGTGAGGCGCCAATGTTGGATATGAATATGAATGCGTTTAGGTCAGAGTTAGTGGTGCTGGGAGTCGGGTTCAAGCCTTTTTCTCAATTTGTTCCCCCTACACCTTCTCGGGAATCCGCTTTCTCAAAACGTGATTCATAAAATAGTATACTTCGTCTTCTTCTTTCACAGTGCTTGTTTCGACAAGATACATTCATCTTCTTTTCCCTTCAAGAAAGATGTTCTTCCAATGAAGATTCTTTTCATCATTGCCGGTCGACCTCGTAATTTGGCATCACGCCCGAATCACGATCTTTCATAGAGAGAATAACAATAGCGATCTTGATTGAGCATCTGTTGGAGCACTCTGCTACTTAACTGTAGGCAAATTCTGGACAATCCTGGAAGCCGTTAAATTATTATCTTCTTTGTGGGGGCAGCAAAATACAGAGTTGTAAGAAAAAAAACCAGAACGAGCCTAAATATAAGAGAATTATTTGTTTGATAATTGTTAGGATTGAAGATTTAATCTTCATTGCTCCGAAATTTGTATAAAATTATAATCTTTATCTGACTATCAGACACGAATATGGGTAATTGTATAATCTTGCAGTCAAGGGAAAACTGTTGTTTAAGGCAGGAATATAGTTACTACAGCACAAATTGAAACCTTTTTTTTTTTTCTTTCTACGTTGAGGATATTCAAATTAAAACCTCTGATAAATTACTAAAGTTATTTAAAATTCTTGTCGCTAATACATAGCTCATAAATTTTGAGACCCACCCAACTTCTCGAAACGGCAAAACCTTAAATGAGGTTGTCATGGCGGATACGTTGTGCTGTTCTTCATTTCTGCCTCCAGTGGGTGATTTTTTAGCCACCACATCCACATGTGATTGACTCAGCCTCCAACTCTCTTGGTCCTAGATATTCCTCCATTCAAAAAAAAAAAATCGTCTTCACGTTACAAAGTCATCAATTTTTAGATATTCTTTCTTTATATTGCTTCGTCAGTTCGCTTCGTCTCCTTTTTTCATCTTCTCTCTCATATTTATTGATTGATGCAAGATCCTAGAAGGGGGACTAAGATTGAATATCATTAGCAAGCGAATGATTCGGCGTTCGAAAAGTGAAATTCTTTTTAACCAAAAGGTAGATTGTGTAGAAGATTAATAAATCCACATGCAAACTTTACTCAGTATAACTCCAGCATATTCTTTCTCACTCTGAAATTGTTTTCTTGCACTCAACATTTTCCCTCTCACAGTGTTTGGGATGTCAAATGACTCATTTTTAAGAACGATGTTGAGCTAAGATTGTTGCTCCATCGAGTCGTAAATAACTTGAAGCCAAATGTTACCCTTAATAAATATTTTTAAAAAAGGAATAAAAATCTCTCGTAGGTAAAAAATGTTAATACTAATTAATTCATTAAATATAATCTAAGAATTAATGATGCATCTAAATTCCCTTTTCAGTCAATCAATAATTCGATATATTATATTTTTATTATAATTTATGTTAAAAGAATATTTTATAAATTAATCATATTCACCTTAAAATATTTGCCACCCATTGATCTTTCATTCTCATATCATTTGGGTTTAAAAAATATATTCAAATGGTAAGGCTATAATTAAGAAAAATTATTTTAATTTGTCTTCAATTTCCATGCATTCATTTCACACTAATTAAAAGTGCGGACGGTAAGTCGTTTCTTGCATTTGGGTACCCCGACGGGCGACGGCTGCATGGAATTTTCCCAATTGGCAAAATAAAGGGGAAATATTTGAAATGTAAAAGGGTGCTATTGTACATGGACGATGAAGTGGTGTTGGAGATATCGTTAAGAAGAAGCCAATCGTCCCACGCTCGTGAATGCACGGTCCAATCAGAAACCGAGTTTTCCCCACCCTCGTCGAACGGACGAGGCACAAGTCCTCTACCGTTACCCACGTCCTTCCAATTTCCGTCGTGAAGCGTGGGCTCAACAAAATCCTCGTTGCTGGTAGCGGACCCGGGTTAATAAATTGCTTGCCAAATCTCCCTCTGCGATGAAAATAATTGAAAAATAGTGAAGGAAAGTATATATTATGCAGCCATGAATGCTCCCTTGCTTCCTTCACACCCATCTCTTTCTTTTTTTCTCTTTTAGCATTT
This sequence comes from Gleditsia sinensis, assembly GCA_037074535.1. Taxonomy (NCBI): domain Eukaryota; kingdom Viridiplantae; phylum Streptophyta; class Magnoliopsida; order Fabales; family Fabaceae; genus Gleditsia; species Gleditsia sinensis. Next base: position 84,899,023 of record CM073463.1, read on the forward strand.
CATTCATGGTTTTACCAAACTGACCTACCAAGCAAAGTGCACAAAACATGCTTCAATTCAATCGGGGGCATGAATTCCATTATATTGCTTGCATGCTACACCTCTGACTCAGTCACCCTTCTGCGTTTTCAAGCTTCCGTCTGTCGTTGTTTTGCCACCTTCGAAACAATACGCGTACTTTGGAGTTTGAATTTTTGAACTCAAATGTTCAGGAGCTTTCACAGCAGGACACTGAAATCATGCCAGTGTTGGAAGTTTTAAGGAGGATTAAGCGGTTGAGGCTGTTTGAGCCTTCTCTTGGTCTTCTGGGATTTTCGGCAGTCGCTGCCTTCGTGATTTGTTTCTGCTTTTATTCGGATTACACAGATTTCGCTAGAAGATTTGGGCTCTCAGGTCAATCCCAGAGGTTTTCTTGGTTGAAGATGAAAGGGTCAGAGGAGGAACCGAGAGTTGAATTTCTTGGAGAAAGGGGTGGTGTTTGTGATTTGTTCGATGGGAACTGGGTTTGGGACGAGAACTACCCGCTGTATGAGTCAAAGGATTGCCGCTTCCTGGATGAAGGATTTCGATGTTCTGAGAATGGAAGACCTGATTTGTTTTACACCAAGTGGAGGTGGCAACCCAAAGATTGCAACTTGCCCAGGTACCTATGATGTTTGTTCTCTGTTGCTTTCATTTCCAGCACTTTTTTTAAAATAAAATTTAAAACGGTTTTATTTTCCATTGCTTTCTGCAATTTTTGCTGCTGAGAAAATTGAGGAAGGAGTCCTGTTCTAATCTTTTGAATTAAAAAAAACTTGTGGCTTTTTTCTTTTTGGTCATTAGAAGAGTCTGTGACCTTGAATATGTCTATCTCTATTCCTCTCCGGCATTTCGAAAGCGACCCAACAATTGAATGGCTATTGTCTATCCGGTGTATTATAGAAACATTTTTTGTAGCTTTCAAGCTTTCTTGATAACTGATGCAAAATCTTTAATCAAATTCCCACGCCAACCTGAACTCTTTCTGGGATGGTCATATCGATAAGGATGAAGAATTGTTAAAATTGAATGGTATAACTTAGTGCAGTTCCCATAATTACTAGCCTTCGTAAGTTTTATCTTCTGTCTTCTCTTTCCACATCACTTTCGATATTTTTCTATCGTCCTTTTTTTTTTTTTGATACAGCAGCCCTTGTTTCCGTCCTCAGTTTTGACTTTTGAAATCTTCTATTTTACATCTTAACTTCACCCGGTGCCTCAGGTAGCGTTTTGGTTGAGAGAAAGAAATTTTTTAAATTATTTGAAATAATAATTTGGAGGAGAGGATGCAAGAAATAGAGGGGTAAAATGCTTTTCTTCCCTCCATCCCTTTTTCTTATAAAAGTGGAGAAATTTGAATAGGATAAAAAATATAAAATAGAATAAAGACAAAAATATTTACTTAAAATAATTTTATTTTATTTTATTGTATATTTGTTTAAAATTAAAAGAGTATTTTTTTCTTTTTTTTTTTAAATTAAACCAACCAAATAAATTTTATTTTAGTTTTCTCCCTTTCCCAAGTCAAATTATCTTAACTTTATACATCCTGAGTCAATTGTACTTTGATATATTATCCTGTTAACCCATTTATTTCATGCTGCCAGCATGAGTTTGTGAAATAATATGATTAATGGACAAGTAAAAGAGGTAAACTTACAGATTTTTTTTTTCACAAATAAAATCAGATTTAATGCAGCAGTTATGTTGGAAAAACTGAGAAACAAACGGCTAGTGTTCGCTGGGGACTCAATTGGGAGAAACCAATGGGAGTCACTTCTATGCATGCTCTCTTCTGGAGTTTCTAACAAGGAATCAATCTATGAAGTGAATGGCAATCCAATTACAAAGCACAAGGGGTTCTTGGTGTTCAAATTCAGGGATTTTAATTGCACTGTGGAATATTACAGAGCACCATTTCTTGTACTGCAGAGTCGGCCTCCTACTGGAGCTCCCGAAAAGGTTAGGACAACTCTGAAACTGGATAAAATGGATTGGAACTCTTTGAAGTGGAGAGATGCAGATGTGCTGGTTCTTAACACAGGGCGCTGGTGGAGTAATGAGAAAACCATAAGAGGGTAATTCAATACTTCCCGAATTTATTACCATAAATCTGTCCTATAATTAGGTTGGCTTCAAAATAAAACATTCATCAAAGGATGTAAGCTTGAACTCTGCATTTTCATAAGAATTCAGTAAGGCAAACTGTAGCACTAACGCCAATTAAGAAGGTTAATTGTTACGCATTGTGATTTCCTTCAAAGTTGATTATGTCAAAGTAGCTTCATCACTCTTCAAATATGACATTTGTCTATAATATTTGGCCGAGGAAAGGATTGAAATTCTTCTGTATTTATTTGTTCAGGGGTTGTTATTTTCAAGAAGGTTTCGAAATTAAGTTGGAAATGAGAGTAGAAGATGCATACAAGAGGTCCATCGAGACTGTGCTGAACTGGATACAAGATACGGTCAATCCTAGCAAGACCCAGGTTTTCTTCCGTAGTTATGCCCCCGTGCATTTCAGGTTTGTTTAACTGTTGCCTCACTTTTTAAATCTTTTAATGGAAGATGGAGATTTTCTTTTCCTGAATGAATGATATATTTAGATATGCTTTTCTGAATGAACCTGACATATTTACATGTGTATCAATATTTAGAAACTAAATTGCTCCACTATGAATGATACAGGGGAGGGGATTGGAGAAATGGTGGAAACTGCCATTTGGAGACACTGCCAGAGCTTGGCTCCTCATTGGTGCCTAGTGATAACTGGTCTCAGTTCAAAATAGCCAATGCTTTGTTATCATCACACACAAACACTTCTGGAATTATGAAGTTCAAGGTTTTGAATGTAACCCACATGACTGCTCAGAGGAAAGATGGGCATTCATCTCTCTATTATCTTGGTCCTAATGTGGGCCCTGCATCTACCCGTCGCCAAGATTGCAGCCACTGGTGTCTGCCTGGCGTTCCTGATACATGGAATGAACTGCTTTATGCACTTTTCCTAAAATACGAAGCTACTCATAGATCATAGATGAAACTCACAGAGAAAGCCTTTTAATTGCCATGCACGGATTCGTGGAGCTTGATGCATAGGGAATAGAACAATGCAAGACATAATTTTAAATGGAGACAAGGTCTCAGATTTTATCAGTAAGAATTATTTATCTCTAGAAGCCCAACTTTCTGGGGTAGATGGACATCAATTTAGGATAGAATGATGTTAGCAGGAACTCAGAATCTTTCACTTTCGGTTAATTCTTGTAATTAGATTAGGGAAACAACAAAAATGGTGTAATTATCAGTTTTCTGTAAATTGTATTTTGAGCACAGTTTTGATCCAAATTAAAGATTGATAAAGGAAAATACTTCTTGCAAACTTATCTTGAATATTACGGGTGTTATTGTTTGTACATTGTCAATACGGATTATCACTAGTTATGATTCATATTACAGAGGCAGGAATGTACGAAACAATGTGCAGATAGGATGAGGCTTAAGTACTGAAATAAAAGCGAATAATATAAGCCTGCCAATTTTAAGTATTTGGAGGGGTAAATTATTTAGTTCTTCAATTACCATGAGCTACTACCTCAAAAAAGGCGGACCTACGGCTCTTTTCAATCAATTCGTTAGGAAGTTATAATGAATCTGATAATGGATTTTGAAAAAGATGCAGATAAAGACTTAAACAACTTTTCAGAAAACATAGCACATGAACCCAATCAATGAAATACGAAATATGAAGAAGAGAAAGAACAAGAAGCAAATAATTGCATAATACTGAGAAAATCAAATATGAAACTCAGAAAGTCTTGACAACCCAGAAACACCATCAAGCCCAGTGTTTTAAGGTTTAGCGAGCTTCAATGGTTTAGCTCAAAAATCAGTATTAGTATTTACTAATAGTGAAAAAGTTCCTCGCTTTACTATTTCTATTTTCGTTTCTTTCTTTCTTTTTTCCTCTGGGTTTGGCGATAATACACGTGTTCCCCATCTGGAAACATGCCAAAAAACGACGTGTAGCTCGTTCCTTTACTGTATCGTTTTGTTTTGTTGTATCGAAGAGCGTAAAAGGAAAGCTACTGTATTGCCCATCTATACTGCAGGTCAGTGTGAAATCTTCTGCGGGATTTTGATCTTCAGCTGCAAAACCCAAGAGAGCGACTGCAATGGCGGATGCCGCAGCGCAATCGAGTCGGTCGAGGGATCTTGACAAGCTACTTCTCAGGCCTGGAAATCTGGTCGGTCCCAGGTTTGAACCTGGCCCAGAGGTATATCATCTCTTCCTCTCTTTCCCATTCAGCAGGCGCCCATACACTGAGTTTAATGATGTTTACTGCTTTTTGGTTTTCTTGCATAATTTACTTTGGTATATTGCAGTTAAGAGATGACCTTCAGGCGTACGCCAAAGTTTTAGTAGTAGGGGCAGGTGGTTTAGGATGTGAGTTGTTAAAAGATTTAGCCTTGTCTGGTTTTCAAAACCTAGAGGTCATAGATATGGATCGTATAGAGGTTACTAATCTCAATCGCCAATTCTTGTTCAGGTAAATCCCTCTGCTTAAAGTTCATATGCGGCTTATCTTTTTTTTTTTTTTTTTTTTTTTTTTTTTTATAGATGTGTTATTTCTGTTACCCTTTTAATTATTTGTCAGAGGGGGGAAATGGGTCTTTCATCCTACTCATATCTGATGAGCTTGCTAGTCACCTTTGGCTGTGTGCTAAGACTCTAGTAACGGTTTGCTGCTAGCTCTAACTGGTTTTCTACAAGCTTAAGAGGGCGAAGAATTTTATGTACTTCCAATTGATATAAGCTTGATTTGGATATTATTATTTTAGAGTTGAAGATGTTGGCAAACCAAAAGCTGAGGTAGCTGCCAAGCGTGTCATGGAAAGAATCAGTGGTGTAAATATTGTGCCACATTTTTGCCGGATTGAGGACAAAGACATCTCTTTTTATAATGATTTCAACATTATTGCCCTTGGTCTTGATTCCATTGAGGCCCGTAGCTACATCAATGCTGTCGCTTGTAGTTTTCTTGGTGTGTATCCCTTTAACTTTTTCTGCTAAGGTTTATCTGCAGTAGATCTTAATTGCCTTCATACACTTTGCTTGATCGTTTTGAGGAAGGTGGTTGCGTTTTATATTTGAGTTGTTGCATATCATGGATTAGTAGCTTCTGCTTTGTAATGAATAATAACCCGCATTCTATCTGGTACAAAGTTTTCCTGATTGAAATATGAATCAGTTGGAAAAATACAAGCATGACTGAAACATGTAAATGATATAGGAAGAAATAACATGTGATGCCGAGAGCATTTGAGCAATGGATGCTTGTCCTCCTATGAAGCTGGGCTTTGCCCATCCCTATTCATCATGAAACTTACTTTTACTGTCAGAAGATGCTTTGTTTAATGTTTATTCGATGCACATGTGGATATGTGATGCAAGTTAGTTACATTTCACCGTGGAACTCACTTTTACAGACAGAAGATGCTTTGTTTATTCACTATTTTTGCTTGATGTATATGTTAATTCTATGGTGAGAGCAGTAATAAAAAATTTCATCTATGGAAACCACATCATAATTTATCTTTTTGTTACAGTTTTGGTTTCATTACCTTTTTACTGGAGTTGCTTGCTATATATGGTCCCAACATAAAATTTTTTTTATAAAAGCAATGTCTTCCCCAGGCATTTGAGCTAAAGGTTGTCATTTTGTATAGGCCATTTCTTGTTTTATCTGAACTCTGAAGTTTACTACAGACTACTGATGCTAATCTTTCTTTTCTTTTCCCTGCTTAATTTAGAGTATGATTCTAACAATAATCCACGGGAAGAAACCATCAAACCTATGGTAGATGGCGGTACTGAGGGTTTCAAGGGCCATGCTAGAGTTATCTTGCCAGGGATCACACCATGCTTTGAGTGTACAATCTGGCTTTTCCCACCTCAAGTGAAGTTTCCTTTATGCACCCTTGCAGAAACCCCTAGAACAGCCGCTCATTGTATTGAATATGCTCACTTAATTAGATTTAATGAGGTATTGCATTGCTCGGTTTCTTGTTGCTTTCTTTGTCATTTCCTAAAATCCATTATTTAACACATATATATTATTTGTAGGTTCATGGTGGAGTGGCTTTTGATCCAGATAACCCAGAGCATATGAAATGGGTCTATGATGAGGTAGCTGTATAAAGTTATTTTCATGATTAGTTTGCTGATTGGCCCATTAATTACAAGTCTTACCATTGATATTTCATAGGCTGTCAAGAGGGCTGAGCTTTTTGGCATTCCAGGAGTTACTTATTCTCTTACCCAGGTAAATAAATGATATGTGATGGTAGTTTTTCCTTACTAAATTTTGAATTTTTGCTTGATATAGCTTTGCCTTTTGTCTGATCTTAAGCTGAATTCCTATGAATTGTTAGATATTTATGTCTTTTTTTTTATTTGTTTGCCCTTGCGATAATCTGAGTGCATTTCCTTGTTGCTAAGCAATTAATTATATTGATAGGGTGTTGTGAAGAATATCATACCAGCTATAGCTTCAACAAATGCAATTATATCAGCTGCATGTGCACTGGAAACATTGAAGATTGCAACAGAGTGCAGCAAAACTTTGTCAAACTATTTAACGTGCGACCTTTCTTGTCTATATTATTTGGAATTTCCAATTTTTAATCCTGTTGTCATCATCTTTTTCGCATTTATGCACAATGGACATGACAAATGGGACATAGAATATTAAACATGGACACAGCAACACAATATTTTTTTTTCTTAAAAACAAAAAAAACCACATCATGCAACATGTATGCCAACATCTATAGCTGCTTAAAATTATGATTTGTGCAGTATGTCCATATTGTTTTGTCATTTTTCTTGAGCCTGTTTCATTATACAACTAGCATAATTTTCAATACTTTACCTGTTATGGTTGTCAAGGATCAATTCATCCCAAAAGCTTAAGTTGTTAGGATAAAGCCCATGAATGATTTTATTAATATATCTCTAACATGTCCCCTCATGTGAAAGCTTATTGGTTTGGGGGCGGTAGGTATCAACCTTTTGGCCTGATCAAAGAGGCTGTGAAACCACATCAAGAATCAATTCATCCAAAAAGCCTAACCTGTTGGTAGAAAACTCTTCAATGATTTCACTAACATAGCTCTAAAAATGGTGATGCCCAATTTTGCTAGTATTGGAATATGAGATTTCTTGAAATCCCAAACCTTTAATTTTTCTCAGGTAAGGGTCTAAGGCTAGATCCTTGCATCATAATATTCAATTAGCCAGTATTGTATAATTTGAGTTTTCATTTTTTTCTACTTTCACTACAGTTAATCCCTGCCAATCTTAAGTAGCATTAATAATTTCACTTTAGGTTCTATGTTATCTTTTTTTGTTTTGGAACTTGGAATATAGACACGTTTACAGGTAAATCAATGAAAATAGTTAATACTATAATTAGGAGAAGAATCAACATAATGTGTCTACAAGAAACTAAGTGGATGGGAGAAAAGTCAAAAGAATTAAATATTTCGGGTTTTAAACTTTGGTATATTAATAAGACAAGAACTAACAATGGGGTAGGCATAATAGTTGACAAAGAGTGGAGGAATGTGGTAGATGTGAAAAGATTAGGAGATAGGATCATAACTCTAAAGCTTATAGTGAAACGAGACACTTTAAACATGATTAGTATATATGTACCACAAGTAGGATTAAAGGAGCATTACAAAATAAATTTTTGGGAGGATCTAGAAGGTTTGATTCAGGAAATACCTTTGGAAGAAAAAAAATTTCTAGGAGAGGATCTAAATAAGCATGTAGGGAGTAAATCTAAAGGATACGAGGACATATATGGAGAATTTTGGTTAGGAGAAATAAATGAAGATGGTAAAATTATCTTGAATTTTTTTTTTAACTTTTAATTTTATAATAGCAAACACTTGTTTTAGAAAACGGATTGAACATCTTATCACCTGGAGCAAGCTATCAAATAGATTTCTTGGTAAGGAAATTAGAAACAAAAATGTATTGCATAGATTGCAAAGTCATACCTAGAGTTTGTTTATAGAATTTTAGTCATGGATGTACAAGTCAAGAGAAAAATAAAAAGAAAGTCAGAAAAAAGTTCTGAAAATTAGGTGGTGGCATTTGAAAGATGAACAACAAGAGAGTTTTAAAAAAATGGTGGAAGAAAAAGAGTTTTGGAAAGTGAGAGGAAGTGTTAAAGATATGTGGGATGAGGTGGCTAAAGGGATTAGAAAAATAATAAAAGAAACACTTGGAGAATCAATAGGCATAAGATCAAAGAGTAAAGAATCTTAGTGGTGGGATGCAGAGGTGTCAGATATAATTAAGGTTTAACGGGAGTGTTATAAAGTATATCACTTATGTAAAGATAATGAAAATTGAAAAAATATAAGATAGCTAAGAAGGTTGTAAGTAAAGTGAGAATTAGAGTTTTTGAAGGCCAATAACAATCTTTAGAAACTAAAGATGGTGAAATTTTTTTTTAGACTTGCAAAAGGTAGGGAAAGAAAGATAATAGATTTAGATTAAGTGAAATGTATTAAAGATGAAGAGGGTAATGTCTTTGTAAGGGAGTAAAATATTCAAACACAATGAACAAATTATTTTGGAGGGCTTTTTAACAAAGAATATGAGTTTTTCTGTTACTCTAATAGATTAAATATTGTAGAGGTGGATTGAAATTATACTTTTCATCATATAATTCAAAAGTTTGAAGTAGAAAAAAGAGAATGGATAATGGCAAAGCAGAGATAATGTGATATAAGAAAATGTCGGATAAATGGAGGATGAGTATTTTAAACTTTATTTATAAAAATAAGGGTAACATACAAAATTGTGCTAATTATAGGGAAATTAAACTCATGGATCATATTATAAAGTTATAGGAGAAAGTCATTGATCAAGACAAGAGACTCAAGTCACAGATAATTAATTTGGTTTCATATTAGGAAGGTTAACTATAGAAGCAATTTACTTACAGTGAAAATTAATAGAGAGATATCAAAGGAATTAAAAAGATTTACATATAGTTTTTATCAATTTGAAAAAAACGTATGATAGAGTGTTAAGAGAGATTTTATGGAAGGTTTTAAAGAAAAAACGAGTACATATTGTTTATATTATCAAAATTATGTACGATAAGATTATGACTTGCGTGAGAACACAACATAAAGACATAAATGATTTTTTTACAATTGTAGGACTACATCATCTTATAAAACTTGGAGATCATATTTTATTACAAGTTTTAAATATCTTGAGTCAATTATACAAAATGACAGAGAAGTAAAGGAGAACATAAACCGTAAGATTCAAATGGGATGGATGAAATAGAGGAAGGTTTCGGATGTCATCTGTGATAAAATAGTACTGCTCAAAGTTAAAGGAAAATTCTATTGTACATATACAAGATTTATAATATTGTATAGTATTGAGTGTTGGACGGTTAAAAGACAACATAAAGATAAACTCAATGTCGCAGAAATAAGAATATTATGCTGGATGTGTGGACACATTAGAAGAGATATGATTAAAATTGAGTGTATTAGAGAAAAAGATGGGCTAGCACCTATTGTGAAAAAAATAGTTGAATTTCGCTTAAGATGTTTTGATCACGTGTGAAGAAGACCTGCAAAAATCTTATTAAGAAGAGTAGATCAGATGAAAAGAGTCTGATAGTTAGATATAGAAGGAGGCCCAAAGAAAATAATAAGTGAAACCATTAAGAAAAATTTAGCAATTAATAATATCTCTATTGATTTCATTTATAATAGGTTATTTTGATGTCATTTGATCTATGGAACCAACTCCACTTAGTGAAAAAATGTTTAGTTGTTATTATTATATAAGACTACGTCAATGTTTATCTTTGAGTTTATAGTTTTTTAACTTAATTTTGAATGCAGTTACTAAATATATCTAAGAATTGGGACCTCAATGTATGATTTTTGCAGATGATATAGTTCTAATTGGTGAATCGAAAGATGAAATAAATATGAAGTTAGAATCTTTTAAAAACACGTGACTTTCGTATAAGTAAAAATAAAATAGAATATATGAAATATAATCTTAGTAAAAACCGAACAAATACGAATTTAGAAATAAAATTTTAAAATTATCTTATAAAAAAAATTACAAGATTTAAATATTTTAAGTCTATTATACAAAATGATAGAGAATTAAAGGAGAATGTAAACTATAAAATTCAAGCAGGATGGATAAAATAGAGAAAGGTTTTAGATGTCATTTATGATAGAAAAATGCCGTTCAAAATTAAAAAAAAAATCTACCAAACAGTTATAAGACCTGCAATATTGTATAGTATTAAATGTTAGCTAGTTAAAAAAAATGAAGATAAACTTAGTATTGCAGAGATGAAAATATTACATTGGATGTGTGGACACATTAAAAAAGATATGATTGAAAATGAGTGCATAAGAGAGTAAGTTAGAGTAACACATTCTATGCAGAAAATGGTGAAATTTCGCTTAAAGTAGTGTAGATCACTAATTGAAACTATTAAGAAAGATTTAGTAATTAATAATCTCACTAAACAGAAATCTAACTAAGCAGTGTAGATCAGATGAAAAGAACCCGATAGTTAGAGGTAAAACAATAATTGAAACTATTAAGAAAGATTTAGTAATTAATAATCTCTCTATTGACTTCATTTATATTGGTTACTGTGGCGTCGTTTGATCAGTATAGTCAATCTACCTAGTAGAAAAAGGCTTAATAGTTGCTGCTGATGTTGTGTGTTAGAACTTATTTACTTAATCGCTAATATTTTATCCTCTAAAGTTTAAAATCAAAATGCATAAAAGACAAGCATGAGTTGTTTATATATTTTACACATGCATATGCATGCGCGGACAGGCCCTTACCACACACACTTGCACACACATATACATGCATGTTATTTTTGTGGGTTCATAGCTCTGTATAAAGTGTGGGCATTGTTTATTAATTGATCCAAACCATATGTAGGTATAATGGGGCAGAAGGCCTCCATACTAAAGTGACAGAATTTGAGAGGGACAAAGAATGTCTTGTTTGCGGTCCTGGTGTACTTATTGAAGTTGACCCTTCAGTCACATTGCGAAAGGTTATTTTTCAGCTGCTAACTGCTGAACCTCTTCATATATATTAATTATGAATTCAGTAAATACCTTTATATTTCAATTTTCTTTGTCCATTCTTTATATCTTTAAAGGGACCAATAATGGCTTGATAAAGGACATTTTGAAATTGTAACTTCTATATGGTTTTTGGCTGCAGCTAATACTTAGTGCTCATGCTTTCTTTCTTTCCTAGCGAGGTCTTCATTTGCCATTTTCTTCATCTGTTACCGTGCATTGTGCTTTAAAACTGGAAGTGCTTAAATTTTATCAGACACTGTGCCCCTGGGGAAAATCTGAAAGATTATCTTGGGAAGACACAAATCATTTTCATGCTTCAAACCTTGATGGTTTCATTATTAATTTTTCTTCAACTCCCCCTTGTCTTTTCTCTTTTTAAATTATGGCTGTACAAGGAACTATCAAGTGTTGAGTAGGTAGTAGAAAGCCAGGAACATTCTTCTTTGGTAACAGCCACTGTTTTGGAACTTCAGCATGAAGGGTCAGACCCTCCTTCATTTTAGCTGACCGGACTTGTTTTTATTTAGCGCAATCACATTGTATTAAAAAGGAAAATACTGTACCAAAAAAAAAAGTAAAATAACCTCTGCCACCAATGAAATGGTTTGCATCTCGACTCTGAGTTAAATTAGTACTGTACAGGGTTAATATGCTAATGATTATTCGCTTTTTAATAAGTGAAGTTATCTTACTGCTGTTTTTAATTGGATTTAAGCAAATGATATTTGATTTTTCTTTGGCATATTCCCTTCTAATGCATTTTTTTAATTATATTGTGGCAACAGTTTATTGATCTTCTGGAAGAACATCCTAAGCTGCATTTATCAAGAGCCAGCATCACACACCGAGGAAAGAATCTATACATGCAAGCCCCCCCTGTATTGGAAGAAATGACTCGATCAAACCTGAGTTTAACTCTTTTTGACCTAATGGGTAAACTGTCAAAGGATGTTGTCCATGTGACCGGTACAACAACCAAGAACGACCAAAAAACATCATCTTTGAGAAAATTATGTGTTGTTTTCAAGGGAATTGATGGGGTTACAGATATGGATACAGCTGGAGGGCCTTAGTTTGGGACTGCTCCGAAGCTTTACAAGCATAAAATGTTCAGAGATCACCGCAAATTGCCAATATTGGTGAGCCAAGGCTGTAAGTTTCTAGGTGAGAATTATGAAAAAAGAGCCAACTATGTGTAAGAATCAAACAACCACTGTATGGTTATTCAATTCAAAATGAGAGCCAAAGTGAACTAAATAACCATATGGCATGATTTATTTTGGCCTTACAGGTAAGTATTTGGATGGACAGGGTCGTCTATAAATTTTCTAGTGTCTTTCCAGTACGATTTATTCTTAGATGAGCAGTCAATAGCACTTGATCTGCGGATTTGTTGTCCCCAGGGCCATGACTTTTTTTTCAAATTTCATTCAGTTATGCTGTGGATTTTTTTTTTTTAATGGAATTTAGTTAGTTACATGTTTCTCACTGCTAGTGTTTCGTCAATGTAATGCTGAAGTTCACTCTAAAATGCTATTGTCTCGATAGCCTAGAAGGTGGTGGCAGCTTGAACTTTGAGGCCTATTAAAATTTGCATTCCCACTGACGTACTGAAGAACTATCTGAGCAATTCTCAGAACTATAGCATTTCTTTAGATTTCATAAATGTCCAACTGAGTAAGTTTATTTTAACTCGAAAATACCTTGTCTGGAAACTTATTTATATAAACAAATCTCTTAAAATATGAAGTTTTTTTAGAAATTTTAAAAACTAAAAAAGATGAGGGTTGAAACTTGAAAGTGGAGAGAAATTCACCTTTGCTGTTAATAAAAAAGAGAAGATTGACCGTAAAAAAGAAGTTCCTTGTCTTGCAAAAGTCATCTTTTGAGTTTAGATTTTGGAATAAGTTTAGAATTGTAGAGATAAAAGAGGGTCTTCTTGAGTTTGAATAGATTTATAATTATAAAAAAAGAAGATTATTTAAAGGTTGCTTATTTGTATTTTAATATGATTTAAATTATTTGAAAAACAAAGTTGTTTTTTATAATTTTTTTAAAAATAAATATATTATTTAAAAAATCAAAAGTCTTCCATATGGTGCAGACGGAAGTTCAATTCATTTAAACTTTCAATAAAACGTTGCGTTGGTGAATGGTTTTTGGGGTTTAGGGTGAATGATTTTTAACCAATAATTTAAAATGCAACATTTTGGCCTTAAGGTGAAAAAAAATATGAAAGGTTGCCAAAGGCTTTTAGAACAGAGATAAAGCTTAAAAGTTATCAATTGAAAAGAGACAAAGTTTTAAGCTTTTAAAAAAAATGAATGATTTTTTATTATGTTTGACAAAAATAGCTGATAAATTAGCTGAAAATTTAAAAGTTAACTGAAAGTTGAAAAGTTAATTTTTAACTGAAAACTGTTAAGTTAATTTATTGAATTATAAGTATTTGATAAAATATCCATTGAATTAGCTTATAAATATAAAATGATATAAAATGATATACTTATATAAAATTTATTATTTTTTGTTAGTAATTACACTTTATTATGTAATCTCAAAAAATATAAAATAAACATATCATATAGTGTCTCACAATAAATTAGTAATATTGTTGCGAATCTCTTTTATCTTAGTAGATGTCTTTAAATTTTTATTTTTTGTATCACTATCAATAATATATAGAAGTTCATCATAGGATATATAATTTAAATATTATTTGAACATAGTAAAAACAGTGTCATCTTGTGAGTAGAATAGTATTAGAATTTGAATAAAATAATAAGGATAAAAAAAGAATAAAATTATAAAAACTATCAGCTAAAAGCTATACGCTACTTAAAGTAGCGTATGATAAAAAATTATAAGCTACTCAAATAAACTTATTTATCAAACAACTCTAATTTAGTCAAACAAATTTATAAATTAGTCAAATACGGTATAAGTTAATTTATTTGACTTGTCAAACATACTCAGACTAAATATTACGAAGCTGCAATAGTTATACAACCTCAAAATTTAACTTTAGAATCGCAGATCATCCGATTCTGTAATTTTTGTCAGAATCACGTAAATTTATGCGATTCCAACATCGATTCAGGTGCTCTAATTGGTGGTTATATAAATCGAAATGACACGGTCAATTCACAATGTGTATAGCGTGTGTTTAACTGCTATAACTTGACTTTTAATACAGAACATAAACAGAGAGGGATAAATTAGAACAACATTAATTGACCCAAGACATTAAAAATCCCACATTTCCAGAACTTAAGCGCTAACATAATTTCTGAGGTCGTGACTTGTGACATTCTCATGCTAAGCAAGTTGAGTTGCGACACTCTCGTGCTACAGTGCCATCCTTAATAAAGGTCCCAAATAGTCATATACTGTTGATAGTACTGGGGCCCCACTGCAACTTGTTCAACATGCAGAACCACTGACAATTACAAACGAGATTTGCCAGGCCAGTTTAATCGAAACCATTAGTTCTCAGTGGAAGATACAAAAGCTGAATTTTATAAGCCACACCTTAGATGAAAGGGAGAGAGGAAAAGACCCATCCACAATTCTATCTTCGATTAGATATCTAGGCATAGGCTGTTTCCTGCAGTTGATCCTCATCTCTTATATGCTCAACTGGATAATGTCACAACACACTTCCATGATTCTCGTGGGGGGAGTTTCTGGGTCTTAGCCAAATTGGGCAACTGATGTGACCCTGACCCCACCAACCCACATACCCACTCCTACATTTTGACCCATCCATTCTCAATTTTTTCTCCTATATAAAACCCAGAAGTGTGGGAGAAAAGTGGGATTATATAGTCTAATACTTGGTTTCAATTTTCTTGCCAACATAGAAAAATCCTCAAGTTATCAGTTAGATTAGGTAGATATGGAAGCTACGGTGGAACTGGAAGATGATACATATTTTGCAGACTTGAGCAAGCAAATTTCTCTTCTTATTATGGATGAAGATGAGGACCCTCTTGCTTCTTGTCGGGAAAACTCACTCCAGGTCCTTCATTACTCTGGCAATTTCTTCTCTTCCATTCATAGCGTCTGAGCATGACTTTTATCCATTATTCTTAACATGACTACACTTTTTAGGCCTTCTCTGGAACAATATTCCGTCCTCCTCCTGGGTCTGTTTTCCTCTACGAGCAGACTCTCAGAAGAGAAAGCAAAGGGACAGGAGTGTTTATCCCCAAGCCCACTCAGCCAAGGAGGAAGCAGAGGAAAGTAAGATCTAGTTCATACACAAAATATCAGAAGCAGTCTCAAGATACAAGAATGGTTTCTCAAGCTCCTAACCATAATCCTCTCAAATCCAGAAATGGCTGAGAATATATATACACACACACGTATCCTTCTGTAAAGAAGCATAATCCAATCCATGTTTAATTATTTGCGGCAGCTAATTCTTCAGTATTTAGGCAATAATTCCAAGATTTTAATGCTTTATGTATATAGGTGATCATGTACATGGGAAAGCCATATATATCAGACCTGCTGCTTAGTGATTATAGGATGGTTCACCCAAGATTTTGTGGCCCTCCACTTAGTGGGCAAGTTGACATCGGATAAGCTTGTCCCTGGTTCATTCAATAATATTAATGACACCACTTTTTTCATATTGGCTTTTCTATTCCTTTCATCTCATTATATAATTGCAGTTAGTCTAGATATTACATCCACTTAACTTTGTCCAGTCTAAATCTTTATTTTGGGTAAGAAAGTAAAATAGATGGATTGATACTGCTATATATATATATATATGATTTTTAAAGTATTTTAAATATTATTATATTAAATATAAGTATTTGACATTTAAAGTATCAAGATGAAAATGACAATCCAGTAAATGTCAACAACTTCTTGCCTGGTGTTTTTTTTTTTTTTTTGGGACTGGTTCAGATAACAACTAAGCCCACCAGCCCAATAGGTCTGGATCCGATTTCTATTTTTAAAGAGCTTTAAAATCGGGCCTCGGCCCGATTGACTTTTAACGAACCATAAAAAAAAAAAAACAAAGCATCACGTGGCGTGTCGCGCCGATCGTTTTACAAAGCTAATACAAAAACAAAAGCTCCGATAAAAAGAGAGGAGAGGGTAGTCCCATATACCGCGTGTCTGGAGCCATTATTGTTGCAGGTAAGTTAAAAAATCGTCGCCGTTTTTGAAGCTTCAGTAATGGCGTACTACTACTTCGCCTTCTTCTCCCTCTTCCTTCTCCTTCCTCTCGCTCTCCTCATCTTCCTCTACATTATTGTGCGACCACGTCCTGTGAATATCCCAATCAAGAACCGCCACGTGTTCATCACCGGGGGATCAAGTGGGATCGGCCTCGCCCTGGCCCACCGGGCTGCAGCCGAGGGCGCTCGCGTCTCTATACTTGCTCGCTCACTGGACAAGCTAGAGGAGGCCAAGAATTCGATTCGCCTTTCCACCGGCATCGATGTCGCCGTCTTCGCCGCCGATGTGCGCGATTTCGACGCCGTGAAGCGGGCTGTGGATGAAGCTGGACCTATTGATGTGTTGATTGTGAATCACGGGGTGTATGTGGCTCTGGAGCTCGATAAGCAGGAGTTGAGTGAGGTGAAGTTCATGGTGGATGTGAATGTTATGGGTAGCTTTAACTTGATCAAGGCTGCTCTGCCAGCAATGAAGAACAGGGAGGACCGGGAACCCGCTTCGATCGCCCTTGTGTCGTCACAGGCCGGTCAGGTATAGTCGGAGTTTTCTCAATTATTTATGCGACTTGAAGCTTGAAACCCATAAACTTCGAAAGGATTATGGTTCTTTTATGGTCATGAAGTGCTCTTTGTAAGAGAGAGAGAGAGAGAGAACGCCGATTCTATTGCATATGCTGTAAAAATTTGAGTATGTTTCCTCCATAAAGTTGCTCTGTGCAAACTTCTACAAATGATTATTTTAGCTTGCTATCTAAATGTGATTTGTATAAATTTAGCTAGATGCTTTATATTTTCATGGTTTTGTAGGACTGTTTCAGAATTCTATCTTCTTCTTTTTTTAATGACATAATACTATAACGTTGTTGCATGTAAACATTACTAAAAGAGTGAAAACTTCCTCTTCCTTCGGTAAAAGTTGCTTCAAATTAAGTTGTCTTTGTTATCTCAATAAATCCCAACCTGTATAGTTAATTTTCATTTAAAATTTACTATTTATTATATAATATATATACTCATAATGTAGACCCTGTAAACCAAGTATGTTTAGAATACTATAAATCATTAGACATTTTGGATTTCACCTTCTAGATGCCTTGATGGGCAACCTATAAGTAATAATACTAGAATATTGTGCTTGCCCTGTTAAAACACGCTGGCATTTATTCTGTATGACATTGCTCTTCAACACAACTAATACTATGATTATAATTTAATTTTTTCTTACTATGATTAAGTAATATAAAAGGTACTCTTCAAAGTTTAGAATTTCATGGTTTTGTTATTGATCATATATGCTATTTATCTGTTCGCTATGGGTTCTAAAACTGTTACAACTTTTAAGTTAGTATTATGAAGTTATTTATCTGTTGACATGAATTTGTATTTATTTTTAGGTGGGTATTTATGGTTATGTAGCTTATTCTGCTAGTAAATTTGGGCTCCGTGGTTTAGCAGAAGCATTGCAACACGAGGTTATAGCAGATAATATTCATGTCTCTCTTATATTCCCGCCAGACACAGATACTCCGGGTTTTTTGGAAGGTATTAAGCTGAACTCTTGAGCTTATTCATTCATGTAAATTGGTTTTAGTAACTCATCGATATTCATTTTACATTGGTAAGGAGTTAATTAGCCTCTGTGAAACCCTCTATTCTTGTTAGTTCAAGACTTCAAGCTCATCATGGACGTGAAAAGACAGGGTCTACAAAATGGAGTACTTAAATCCATGACATAGAAATAAGTTTAGTTTGTTGCCTAGAATTTTCTGTTGATTGCCAGAGTTCTTTGGCTAGAGATTTTCTTTTGATGGGTGTGGATGAAAATATATAAAATTTTCCCCTTGTAAATCCTGGCTTCTTCATGATGTCAGTATCAAAATAGCTTTCCTTTTCTGCCCCTTATGTGTGTTTCAAATTTCAAATATATATTATCAGTCTATGTTATCTCTTGGGAACCCTTTCTTTTTCCCCCCTGTAACCAAAGTGAATTTATAAACTGAAATGTGCACTCTACAGAAAACAAGAGAAAACCACAGCTCACCAGTATAATTGCGGGCTCCTCTGGTGCAATGAAAGCCGATGAAGTTGCTCTGAAGGCTATAAATGGCATCAAATCTGGAAGTTTTATCGTCCCCTGCAATTTTGAGGGATTCTTGCTGTCCCTAGCAACTGCAGGTTTTTCTCCACAAAGGTCATTCTTGATGGCATTTGTTGAGGTTGTTGCTGCTGGAATAATACGAATTGCAGCACTATGTTTCCAGTGGACTTGGTACGGAAGTATAGAGAAGTTTCATGCCCAAGGAAGAGGTAAGTGCAGGACAAATGGGAAAACATCCCATGCTTATTTCCTAATTTAATCAAAGTATCTATTTCAATAAGTTATAAATTTTCACTAGTTCTGTTCTAACTAGTTTAAAAGAGTAGTCATTAGAAATTTAGAATTCTTGCTTTGATTTTAGTGCAAGACATGTTAAAAGAAAAAAAGAAGAGAAGAATCGATTTTCTTGCAGAAAAGCTGGTCTAAACCTAGCAAAATTCTAATATCCTGGAAATTGTTTAGAGTTATTTGTATAACTCCTGTTTATGAAATTAACTGGACTGTCTAGGATGATTAATAATGTTATTATCTGTAGTTTGCCTCTGTATGATGATGGTTTAGGTAAAAGAAAATTGCATTTTAATGCCAAAACAGCTAGAACATTGTAAAAAGGATTATATTGCATGTTACTTTAATCTCATTGAAGTGAGAATTTCATCACCTTTATTTTGATTAAAAAAGTATAGTTTCATGTGTGCTTTCCATGCACTTGGTAAAATTCACGATCTTATTTCTGTGTGCTAACTGATTTTGAAGCTAAGCATTCTTTTAATGTGGCAATAACAGCTGTGCATTGATTTGTTATAAAAAGCTATTAGAAATGCAAGTATAATTTCACATGATGAGATTATTTGGATACAGAATTACTTGTTGGTGGCTTTCTTTACCTGAGTTTCTGCTTTTATAGCTGACTTCTAGAATTTAATCACAGAGTAGAGTCTCCTGAAGCTGCTAAAAGACTAGTTGCTGATTCAAATAATTATCCAGCTGTACTGCTTGTGAAATTGATGATTTGTACTTCTAACAGGTTCAGTATATCCCCTAAGGAACTGAGGCTCACCCAATGCTCTGTTTCCAGACACGTCATAGCAGATATCAGGATATGTTTTGTTCCAGTCTGTTCAATGTTGAGATTGTGATATAGGAAACTGACATGACCGTAAGAAACGAGAACCTATTGAATGTAGTTTTTAATAAAAGTCAAGTTCAGGTTTGTGGGTTTTTTTTTTTTTCTCTTTCCATGAGAATGAACTTCGCTAAATTCTCTCTTTCCTCCAAAGGTGTGCTTTGGTAGGGAAAGTAGAAAATAGAGAGGAGTGGGAATGGAATGGTTTTGAATTTCACTTTTGATACTTTGTAGGAAGTTGCATATCATTTTCAACCATCTATATTTTCTTTGTTGCAACTAGACAAGTGTAAAATGATTTTGCATCCCGGATTTTCAACCCATCTATTTTCCACCAACTTTCTTTCAAGTATCCGACTGTACCAAGCAGAACAAGATGTATGTTGGAAGCAAAAGGTTTAACTTTCTGAATTTTATGTCTTGGAAACGGATGCAACATGTTATTGATGTGCCCAGTAGAGCAGCAGCTCCAACAGAATTGCACCGTCAATATTTTAGTATTTTTCTAGGCGTGCAGAAATATCTAGTAGTTTTTCCATTGTTATTAAAACTGAATAAAACCACTCAGTTTAATTAAAAAATTGGTGAACTAGTCGGCTCTGAGATCCGGTTGACTCCATAAATTGGGGGGAAGGGGGGGGGGGGGGCTCATTGAATTAGTCGATTCAACACCTAAACTAACCATAAACCGTCAAAATCATCGAAAATTGGCCAGTTCCTGTGTTGAATTGGTTTCTCGTCAGTTTTTTTTTGGGTCATAGAAATAGTACATTTTCTTAAGAAAATAGGCCAGGACACTTTCAAGAGATAATGCTATCTACTAAACCACTTTGTTTCTTGACATGTAATATCAAACTTAGGTATGATACAATTTTTATCACAAAAACATTTGTTTTAAAAATAAATACATTAATATTAAATACAATAATATCATTAATTTATTATTCACACCTCGTAACAATTTTAAGGTAATATTTTTTTATTTTCAAATGATATTTTGTTTAATAATTATAAATAAATAGTAAATAATTTTTATAAAAAAATAACAATACATCTTCAACTCTTTTTTAAAAATATATATTTAAAAGAAAAAACAGTTTCATTGCACTTCGATCACCGTTGCCAATGCACTGTGAACCATTTCTTCTGCCAATTCAATGATCAGTGCAATTTTTGCAGCATTGGATTTTTTTGCTGTCACTATTACATTTTAGTAATTTTCTTTTAGTTTAAATAAGTGAACTATTTGGTGTTTACAGAAGAAGTGGGGAAAAACAAGTAAAAATGACAGTATGAAAAATAAGCATGTTCTTATGTTTTAATGATTTCTTTTAAGTTTAAAGCAATGAACTATTATGGTGTATTTAGTAGGAGTGGAGGAAAAGAGTGAAATGGAGTGGTATAGAAACAAACATTATTAAGAGGTTCTAGGTTCGAGTATTAGCATGTTCATTTAAAAAAAAAAACTACTGTTATCAGATTATACCATCAATATGCATTTTATCAATACTCGTTTACAGCTATATTTGGTGAATAAAGATGGAGTAAATTCAAAAATGTTATCTGCAACAACTTTTTTAATTTGTTCTTTGTTTATAATCACTGGTGTAGCGTGGACTATTTGCTCAACACTTTTCAAAATTTATAATGACCTAAAATAAATTTTAAAAGTAAGATTTTTTAAAAAAATATTATTAAAATAGATAATAATAAAAAATTAAAAATTTAAAACTCTAATTTTATTAACTTTATTTTTTAGCGACTTGATGGTTGAATATAAAGTCAGAAATTAGTTTATGGTTGAAGGGCTCTAACACTTTAAAAATATTTAATTTTTTTAAAAAATAATATATCATTTGTTATTTAAATGTACATATATTATGACTTTAATTTTTATTAACTAAAAAGTCATTTTAATTAAAAATTTTGTAATTTAGTTTTATAAAAAAAAACTTTAAAAATAATTGTAAGTAATTTTTTATTTATAAATTATGTATTATATTTAATTATTTTTAAATTTTAATTATTACGTAAAATTAATATAATTTTATTAATGTCTTTAATTTTTTATAATTTTAATCTCTAATAAAAATTGTCTTTTAACTCTACCTCTATTTTATTTTTTTTGGACAAGTGGAAAACCACTATTGATTACATCAGACATAAAGCCAAATTACAGAAGACAAAGACAGATATATTAAGTCAAACAACTTAATCCCGTAGCTTCTAACAATATAGAATACAAAATAACAAGTCTTACAAATCAGAGAATGTAAAAGCAACACACTTCATATCCACTAGATTACCCAAACTTACATTTCAAAATCCTAAATATACAACAATACAACATCTAACAAATAGAAAGAAAAAGATATGCTTCTAGGAGAGACAACACATCTCCTAATTTTCTCTGAAGATTAGATCTCTTCAATTTCTTCCTCCAAATTTATCGTTGCTCAAATATCAAAGTTGCATATTTAGATAACGAAATGCAGAATCTTGAAACTCCAACATCTCTCTTAAAAGAAGGAAAAAAACTTTTCTAATAGAAGAAGAAAATTTCTCAAATAGAAGAGGAGAACTTTTCTACTGAAAGAAAATAAAAGAATAATAAAATAAGAGAAAGGGGAGGGGGGAGGAAGCTGCCATTGACAGCAACCTCCCCAATTTCTTCCTGCACAGCTAGGGTTTGCAATTTGGGGGAGGGGAGGGAGGGGGGAGAGCAGCTGCGGCGCTTAACTCTGCCTCTAGTTACATACTTGCATGTAAGCAATATCTTTTTTTTTTTTTGGACAATATGCACGTAAGCAATGTCAAGTGTTACCTAGACAAAGACCAAGAACTGTAGCCCAATGGGCTTATTGAGAAGGAAAAGCCTAAAGAATCCACATGTCAGGCCCAGACAAAGAAAAACTATTATTACCATTAATAAGCATCGCCTTAAACACGTATTCAACTTCCTTCGAAAAGGAGCAAGCTAGAATTAGCCATGGCATCCAGTATAGTGAGGCGAGCTAGTTGCTCGGCCATAAACTCGCTGGTGGGAGGTCTTCGAATCGGAGCTTCTCTGAGGTCTTATGCTAAGGTTGCAGTTGGGACGGACATAGTCTCCGCCGCACCCAATGTTTCTCTCCAGAAATCTCGCACCTGGGATGAAGGCGTCTCATCTAAGTTCGCCACCACTCCTCTTAAAGATATCTTCAAGGTTTTCTCTTTTCCTCCTCCCTTTTTCTTTACTTTTTTCATTACGCAACTCTCTGGGTTTATTTTACTGCTCAATTAGTCTGCTATAGCCTTTTTGGGTCAATTGCTAATGTCCTTTTACCCTTCAATTTGATGTTTCAGGATAAGAAAGTTGTCATCTTTGGACTTCCAGTAAGTTACTTGAAAACTTATTGTAGTTAATGTATTTTTCCTGTCTTTGTGGTATTTGTTGTCGTTATGAAAAAAAAGAAAAAAAAAAAAACAATGCTACTATAGTGAATGAATGGATACTTTCTATATACAAGAAATGGAGCTGTTCGAAAGAACCGTGCTTTGTTTTGCCCTTATTATAGAGAAACTATGGCATTATTATTTGTATTACTTCAATGTAAATTGTTTATTTTGATGCTTTCGGCTGTCTTTCAGGGTGCATACACAGGAGTTTGTTCACACAAACATGTTCCTACTTACAAGGATAATATTGAAAAGTTTAAGGCTAGAGGGATTGATTCTGTTATTTGTGTGGCCATTAACGATCCATATGTTATGAATGCGTGGGCAGAAAAACTTGAAGCCAAAGATGCTGTAAGTTACCACTGCCTTGGGTTCTTCTCCTCAAAAACACAAATAATAATAATAACTAAAGGACCATTCATTCTGTAAACTCACGTCTAACCCGGTGCCGTACTGTCATTCTACTAGTGCTAGTAATGAGTCGATCTAAGTTTATTAAGTTTTAATATTACAATGCATGCTAGCATTGAGTTTTAAGAAGGAAGGATTACAAACTTTTGGTTTTATTTATTATTTTGATAAAACTAGGGTCTTCGTTTTGAAAAAGGGTGTTAATTTTTTCAATTCTTATATAGTGATTGGATAACTGGCATACCTGAAAGTTGGAATAATTGATGATGTGCAAGAAGAATAAAGGGATTTTTATGAACTTCAACCTCCGGGAAGTCCAAAAATATATATAATCTGTATAAAGATTGAGTTCTCCAGTATGCATTTTATGTTTAGTGACTCAATAATAATCTGTTTATGTCTGATTATCATACTTAAATACCATGGTGAATTAGAATTTGGTTGATGCTTTTTCTCTTTCCTTTCTTTGCTTCTTTTTTTCTTTTTGGGCCTTTTGTTCACATGTCTTCTTTTTGGGTGTAAAATATGTCTTGCAGATTGAATTTTATGGGGATTTTGATGGGAGCTTCCACAAAAGCTTGGAATTAGTTACAGATCTCTCTGGTGCTTTGCTCGGAACTCGATCCGAAAGGTATGTTGTATATCCTGGAAAAATTTTGGTTTTAAAGATAGTTTTGCAGTTTCTGCCATGAGTCATAACTGTTCTTGGATAGACTGGGACAATTCATGTGAACATTATGTGGTCTTTTGTTTGAGAGAACTTTCTTTCTACATGGTACACATCTTTTCTACCTTTCACTATTATTTTCAATTTTCAAAAGAATAGCTGCTTCTTTGGTGTAGGTGGTCAGCATATGTGGTAGATGGGAAAATTAAGGCTCTTAACGTTGAAGAAGCTCCATCTGATGTCAAGGTTTCTGGTGCAGAGACCATTTTGGGACAGATTTAAGGTTTCTATAGGTTATTGATGATATAACACGCAACACTTCAATAAAATGTATCTTATGCTCTAGCAGAGACAATGTTGTGATTCAAGAGCCTTTGTTGTTTCATTTGTTTTTCAGTTTTGGACTACTTTCTGTTGTCACTAATCCTTGTTTGAAGGGTGTAAGGTGGGTTCACCTTTATTTTGAACTAGTTATACGGGGCAGAGAAATTTCTAGCATGCAGCGTAGCAGTTCGATGCATAATGTTCCCGCACTTTGTGTTTTTTATTTTATTTTGAGGCATGCTATATGTTATTTGCACTCTTCTTTAGGCTTCTCCTGCGGTCCCTTATGGTGACGTTCTGAAGTTGAGTACCTTTAAATCTTGCAGCTACGGTTTTGTCCATTTAAAATTGTAGCCCGTGCTCGATAAGCTTAAGGAGGCGATGCCTTATGAAATGATTTCACCTTGCTTTGTTTTGATAACCTCAAAATTAAAAACTTGTTATTTCGTTAATTATTTATTGAATTTAATTAATAACTCATTATTTGTGGTAATTATTTATAATAAATGATTATGCAACATTGAAAAATTGAACTCTTAACAAAAGTTCAAATTTCAACTTAAATGTGAGAAAGCTTGAACTCCGTTCGACCCATTTACTACTCAATTTTTAATTGAAATCAACTTCATAGGCTTGCTGAGAGTTGTCAAAGTGGCCAGCCTATATTGTCTTTAAATATATGAAAATTCATATAAAACAAATAGCAACTAGCAGCAGAAGCTGCGAGAGCACAATGTTGACATAGACAACCAAATTTAGTTAGCGTACAAGGGTATTCCCTGAGCTCTATTATTCCTCAGATGCTGCTGAACTCCACCGCTTAGCCAAATGACCCTTGAGCTTGTCCTATCCATGTGAACATGACCAGTGCCCTCCACATATGAAGCTCAGATGACACGATGGCAGAATGCACTTGTACGTGGCATCCCATCACTTTCGACTTGGCCACCATTCCCCCTTTTGGGGCATTATTCATCCCTATATATCTATACTATCACAACACGTAGTTTTAATTCCACTCCAATACAATGTATATATATACCCACACACACACATACACTTCACCTTCATTCAAGCAGCAAAAAGGGTTCTTCACAATCCGTTCTTAATTCTGCAAAAATGGCGAGCCAGGAGCTAAAGTTCCCACCCCAGAGCCAGGAAACTCATCCCGGTAAAGAACATGTTATGGAACCAAACCCCCAAGCCATAAATCCTCACTACAAGCCTTCCAATAAGCTCCGGGTATACCCTATAATTCTTTTTCCTCCTCTGATCTTTTTCTTCTTCCTCGGTTTGACTTCTATTACTTCTCGTAATCTTGGATATAGGGAAAAGTGGCATTGGTGACAGGAGGTGACTCTGGAATAGGTAGAGCTGTGTGCATTACTTTTGCAAAGGAGGGTGCAACCGTGGCCTTCACATACGTAAAGGGTCAAGAGGACAAGGACAAGGATGATACTCTACATATGTTGGTAGAATCAAAGACAGATGATGCAAAAGATCCCATGGCAATAGCGGCGGATATTGGATACGACGAGAACTGTAAACAGGTCGTTAATCACGTTGTGAAAGAATTTGGACGCATAGATATTCTGGTGAACAATGCAGCGGAACAGCACATGACAAACTCAGTTGAGGAAATCACAGAACAGAGGCTTGAAAGGGTCTTCAGGACCAATATCTTTTCACAGTTCTTCTTAGTCAGGTAAGAAAAATGAAAATCCAAGCCATTGATACGAATCACAATGATGTTTGATAAAATATAGAATCACAAAACAGCTTCCAATTGGTGCAGGCATGCTCTGAAGCACATGAAAGAAGGGAGCTCCATTATCAACTCAACTTCTGTTAACGCTTACAGCGGGAATCCACAAGTGCTGGACTACACAGCGACCAAGGGAGCCATTGTGGCTTTCACAAGAGGTCTTTCTCTAGAGCTGGTGAGCAGGGGGATTCGGGTGAATGCTGTGGCTCCAGGTCCGGTTTGGACGCCACTACAACCAGCATCGATGCCTGGTGAGATGATTCAGAACCTGGCTGAGGTCCCAATGAAGCGAGCAGCTCAGCCTTCTGAGATTGCACCATGTTATGTATTCCTAGCGTCTCTTCAGGACTCTTCCTACTTTACTGGCCAAGTCCTTCACCCCAATGGTGCGTGACTTCTTATCTTTATGTTTTTTTTTTTTTTTCAATAGCAAGTATCAAGAGCATGCTCACTGATTCTGGCTTTTTTGCAGGTGGTATGATCGTCAATGCTTAATCCTGAACTTTTGATCCGCTTTATGCATTTGCCTATTTGCCATGAATAAGAAGCAGCAATAGAGACTACGTGGTTAGGGTGTGTCTGTGGGTGAACCATAACCAGAAACATCACAAATGAATTCAGATGAAATTTGTTTCTAAGTATATTTATGATAACATAGAAGTAGCGTCAGAGTATATTACTATATTTGTGGTACATTAAGTTTACAATTTTACATCGTTTTGTTCATATTCCTTGCGAATTACAAGTGATCGTAGTACTAGAAAGCTAGGAGTTTTCCTCCTTCCACTTTCCTTCTGCTTACCATTATTGGGTAATTGGTGGTACCTTTCCTACATCCTTCTGGTTCTGGACAAGGTCATAGCTGCTGCTAATGAGCCAAACTAAGTATACTATATTAAACTTCATCAAATTAGTAAAACTCGAAGACGGAAAGCAGATAACCTCCACATTACTTGATTGAACTGAATAAGGAGCCACGCACGTTTCTACTATATCTGATACGTACATTAAGTAATCTCTTAGGAAAGGAAAAGGCTCTGGCTCTGTAAACTGTTCATACATAGAAATATAGAATTCCCACAAATCATTAACCCTTGATAACAATGCAGGACGCACACCAACGGTAAATTGGTTATTAAAGCCATCACTCGCACTGTAGGCTTCTTCTTAGACAAATGAGAAAGAAAGCATAATAGAATTGACCGCATGAGTTAGCCAACTTAGCTCTTCACCGCATTATATCCACTCTGGATGTAGAAAATAGAGAACACAAGTTAAAAATTAGACATCTTTCAAGCAATATCATTAATAATTAATTTAAAACCATTCATCTTTTCAATTCCTTTCTAAGCAATAGCAAACATTACAGCACCAGTTAAGATGCTTCCTTGTAATAAACTAATTTTTGAAGTTCAAACTAGGGATAAGATGTATGAAGTAACCTCAGCACTTTGAGTAGGAACTTCTACTCGACCAGAAGCCATGCTGGAAACGAGGAAGGGTACATCTGAACTAGTATCACGAACTACAACCTCGCTCTCTTTATTGGGAGACTGCCCAATAATACCATGCTCTTGGACAGTCTTCCCTTCTAAGGGGAAGCCTGAAGTTCCCACAGTACAGGTGGGAATGAGAGGAGGAGTTGCCCGTTTCGAGGTAAGATCAAGGCGTTCAATCATCCGTGCAACACCAGCAATGCCTGCATTCATCTCACGCTGAACACCTTTACTCAGATCTTTTACTGAGGTATTATGAGCAAGAAACTTCTCTTTTAGGCCACGAGTACTTTTTGAAATTGATTCCTTGTATCTGATGCATGATTTATATATATATATATATATATATATATATATATATATATATATATTAGCTCCAAGGGTATGATAATGGGAGCAAACAGGAATTCATGCACAAAGGTGTTTACCTGGCTGAGGCAGCAGAAAATTTGGATTTGATGGACTCAGGGAAGGAGAACATCTCGGAAGTGTCAGGTGGTGGTCGGCTATAAAGAACTCTGAACATGACCCAGAAAATAGTAAACATAAGAAAAATCAATGTGAATACTCCAGAACAAACATCAGATTCTTAACAAATAACTTTTTTTAATTAATATTTCCTGATTATTTACTTGTACCACTGCTTGGTACCTAAAGTCTAATACAAGTACCTGGGTTTGAAAGGGGCATCGCTCTCAGGGATAGTATTTCTTCCAACAACAGCATCAGGGGAAAAAGCAGAAGGTGGAGCAGGTTGAATGTCAGCAGCGGATGGTCCACCAGAAGTTGGTGAACTACCCCCAGACGGTGAAGCTGCAACCGCCGGTTGCACCCCGGACACTTGCTGCACAGAAGAGTTAAAAACAAGAAACTTTGATGGACCAGCTCCAGATGATCTTTGTCTTGCCCTTCTGCAAACATAATTAACTCTACTCGCGGCAGCAACTATGTGCTGCATAATTTGTTCATCAAAATCAGAGTAATCTGACCCAGAATTATCCTGCAATAGTATTATTTTCCTCTGATCAATGAAAGATCTTATAATTCCTCTGAAATCAATGAAATGATATTCGTATTTAGACGACTAAAATAAATATTTACAGCACAAACAGTTCCATAACACTTTCAATTCTTAGATATATCACTCACATGCGCAGCATTCGGCTGTTCAAGGGAGCTACTAGAATTAGTGAACGCAGATGAATATATGTTTCTTGATCTTAATCGTTTTTCATTCTTCACAGCAGCTAGAAGTTCTTGGCTACAAAAAGATAGATAGTTGATGAAAATTATAAAATACCAGCACAAGGGATGTATCAGGGGCGTGGAGAAGGAGAGAGAGAATCTTTCCAAGAGAAAAAAACATATACCTGGCAGGGTCTTTCAAGACAAGTAACTGCCAACATATTGGGCACTCTTTACTTCTCTGTGACCTAAAGAAAAAATGAGTTGTGTAAGAAGCAGTCAATCAAATCATTGTCCACGTTTGTGAAAAGCAAAGGTACACTTCTGAAAGATCAAACATGACTATTTATCTGGCAATTCAGCTTACCAATCAAGAATACAATGCATATGATATTCATGTTTGCAACTCGTAATCTGGAGTTGAAAAAGAAACATGTCAATAATCAGTTCAATGGTTAACTTTAGATATTAATATCTGTAAATTGCAACTTTCTCTTTGACCATCTACAGGTTGTAATATGGGACTGGTAACTATTAAAGTCGAACACATGAAAAGAAAAGGAGTAAAGGAAAAATCATTGATGTGAAGAAATGCTCAGCACACACAGGATTCAACAATTCGAATCCTCATATACCCACGAGATCTAGATGTTAAATTTATTGGTGGTGCAAGAATAAGAGAAAATCTTCAGAAAATATGTACATAACTGCAAGAAAGCACATGGTGTATATGTTATTTTTTTTGTTGCTTCAATATGAATAATTCATTTGGCTGTTAAAATAATAACCACCATGAAATGGCATATGTTCCCCAGGATTTGGATCAGTGTAGACACTGACACAAACAAATCTGCACATGTATCACAAAAACCAAATATTAGAAGACTCTTAAGTTTTTTCAGCAAATTCCTTAAAAATGATGGACCCCAAAATCCAATAACAAGCACTAAGATGAAAATATAGAAAATTCCTAAGTACAACAATCTATCACACTAAAAGATTACATAACTCATCAGACACGCATACTCATTTCCCATTCGATACCGCATAAAGAAAGTAAAGGATAACAATTAGAGTATTAGCAAAGGACCAACATAACCACAGGGCACCCGAAAATTATAATAATGCAGCAAAACTATGACTTCAGCCAGGACAATTCCAGTCCCCAAAGGTTATGAATATCCGAAACGACTTAACCACATTAAGTCCACGGGAACCCGATTATTCAAGTTTGCAACTTTTCAAAAACCCAAAAGCACAAACTAAAAATAGAAGTTAAGTTAAACTAATATATGAGAAAATAATAAACAGTATGTATCATACAGTAGCTGGGTCATCGGTGCTGAAGGGCTCTAGACATATACTGCAGGAGTCCTCGGAGCAGTCATCGAAAACTGCTGAAGGCGATGAAGCTGAGACGGGTGGAATGCCGGATATAGATGGAAAAGGAGGAGAAGAGGAGGATGAGGATGAGGTTAAATTTGCCATTGATGACGGCACAGAGAAGGAGAAGGAGACTTCGTGGTAAGGGAGAAGAAGAGGAAGAAAGCAAGGAAGAAAAGAACCCCGGAAATGGAAATATAGGAAAAGAGAACGTGAAAGGTCAAAGAAAAGAATTATTGAAAGGGGAGAATTGTGAGGGAAGAAAAGAAGGCAGAAAACGCAGGAAAATTCCCATTCAGACGGTTTGATGGAATCAACTTACCTGCTTGTCTTAATTAATTTTAACTACAGTGATTTGGGATATTTATTTATTTATTTATTTTCAATTTGTCTCTTCTTTATCGTTAACTCCGATGCTACTGTTTGTACTTACTCACTTGTTTTTTTTTTTTTCTTCCATGACATAATAGCAATTTAAAGTCATAATATTCATAATTTCATTTAGGGACTGATTTCAGGTGGCCCTACAAAACGTATACAAATTAAAATTGGTCAATTTTTTTAACAATTGTAAAATTTGTATTCCCAACCAATCTGTAAATAAATGTAGCAACAAATTTGTTTTTGAAAATCATGTAACATGTATAAATGAATCAATACTGACATTTTACAATAATAAGAACTTAAAATGATTAATTTAGTAATTGACTTATATCAATTACTGAAAGAATTTGGTTAGCATAAAAGTCTTTGCTTCTAAATAGATGACTAAAGTTCTTATTATTGTCATACATACTCTATACTATTTACTTTTGCTTCTATTAAATACGCCAAATATTATCTCAACTAATCTTGGATAATTTCTCATAGCTTGTATACAAAACTTGCTATTTTGCATATTATAAGACATGTCCTCAACTATGAGATTCACGTAAACATAATTATATTTCCTCATTCCAATCATAATCCATGGGAAAATAGGTGAAAGAATGGACAAATCTTTTTAAATGACAAAGCCATCTTCAATAACTGAGTTTTTCAATATAATGGTAACACCAGACCGGATATAAAACCCTTCTGAAAATCTATCAGCCTCTTGTATGCCCTGCAGTTCATGCAAAAGTAGAAATTTAGTACATACTTCATCATTTAAAGTCATTAGGTGGTCCACTCTACAACTGAGAGAAACACATCAATTTAGTGCTGGCTTCCTACAATTGTTTACCTCTATGGGTGGGTTGGCCTTAGTTTAAATAGGACAAAACAAGATGCTAATTACTGTCTCTGAAAAGATAGGTATATACCCAGTAAAAGAAAGTTGGGTATCAATTGGAAGGTGTATCACACGCAGTCCTTTTCTATAGCACTAAAATTGTTTGAACTATGAAGAATCATACCTCTGAGTTTGCTATTACAACGTTCCTTCCAATTCTAGCATTTTTGTCAATAATGCAGTCTCTGTAGATATGGGAGAAGTGAGAAACTACAGCAATAGAAACTAAATGGTTAGATGGATAATTTGAGCTGAAATTTGTACTTGATCTTTGTATTTTCTCCTATCCCTATTGGAACTCTTCCCTCAGCTAATAGTGTTGCCATTTCAGCCTCCGTTTCATAGAAATCAGCACCAAGCATCACAGTATCCTGCAAACAAGCATAGCAAATTATATATTTTTACTGAGAAAATGTCTTGGATTTTTATTGAACGAGAAACTTCTGGAATGCTTAATATGTAAAATTGAGAATTGCTTTACAATCTCCAACTACATGCTTAGATGAATGGAACTGATACACCAGACCTTCAAGTGAACGTTTGAGTTTATTCTGGATCTGATTCCAACGACACTATGCTCTATGAAGGAATCAGTCAAGAAGCTTCCATGTGATATGATTGAATCAACAATCTGCAGGCACAAGGAAAAAAACCAATATTTTAGATACCTAATTAAAATCTCCGAGAGTAAGTCTGAAGACACAGATACTAACCTTGCTATTGTCAATCTTCGATGGTGGTAAGTTTCTCCTTGATGAATACATTGGTTGTGCTGCATCATAAAAGCTAAACCTTGGAGGCTGAAAATTACATAAGTTAAGAGTTTCTAGGCGACAAAGATTATAAGTCTCAGTCATGGAACAGTGAACATAGTAGTTTGAAGCCAAAATGAATAAAAGTGATTCGTATGTTTACTGCTTAGTTTTTTAGGTTTGAAGTTCAATAAGGGTGGTAAGACACATAAATTTGATACTCACGTGCTCGGTGAGGGCTAGATTTGCCTCAAAGAAGGATCTGATGGTTCCTATGTCCTCCCAGTAATCATTGAAGAGATAAGCCTGCATGCAAATTTTCACAATAAAGAGATATTCATAATATGTGAAAAATTGAAAATGAACTTTCTGCCAGGTCCAAAGCTACATTTTCTCTTGTTTCTTTCTCTAGAAAACCTTCAAATCTGCACTTCTGCCCTAACAATAGCTTGAAGTAGACAATCTTTATGTGTATCTCTCCCAAATTCCAATTTTTTATCTCAGGTATAGTAATGTCTATTGTACTAAAGAAGAAGGATTAGTATTGTCATACCATAAGTAAAATCATAAGAAACCATATAGATTTGCATTTCAAGGGTATGAAATAAAGATTGAGTGAGACCTTCATGTAGAATTCTCTGGCTGAGGCAGGAATGATCTCTGATCCAAAGTCATTTGCAGTTGGAAAACGCCATCTGAATGAAACAAAATTGCAGCACTCAGAAAACCAGTTAGATGTATGACACAGCATCAATTTGTTTTGCTGTGCACATCTCTAATATTTTGAAATAATACTTCAATAGATGAGGGGGAATAATTAAGCTAGATAAATATCAGTACCTTAATAGGTTTAGAAGAATCTCCTTCTTGAAGACGTACACTCCCATGGAAGCAATGTATGGTTTCTTTTGAGCCTCATCTCGTGAAAGGCCCAGCACTGTCGTATCTACTTGCTAAAATATGAAGCAGCGTTAGCATAATTTCTGAAACTCTAGGTATGTTAGCAGTATGTTAAAATTGATTATTACCATGGCTTTCAGGTCTTCCCCCTTGGGCTTTTCACTGAAGGAAAGGATCCTTCCTTCATTGTCTATCTTCATTAGACCAAAATCTGAGGCACGACTGTCATAAATCCACAGTAGAGTTTCAAAGTAGTTATAAATGATAATAATTATTGAACTTGGAGATAAAATGATTAAGAACTTATTCCAGAGTTTAATTGCATAAATTCATTGAGAAAACACCAGACCTCTTAGCAACCCAAAACTATGCTTATATGTTAGTCTAAGTAGGAGAAAGAGAAAATGAACCATGGTGATCCCAAAGTTATGCAGAGAAATTTTTAGGTTGACCTGGTCTACTAAAGATAGATAGATCAAGTTAATTATAAGTAAACATGTGAGCTTGGAAGAAGTGGACCTCACTTAAAAATGTCTAACATGCTTACATGGACACTCAGGATTCGTTGGTTTATCAAAATTGCAATAAAATAGAAAGCCAATAGGTGTGGCAAGCAACCTACCTGTCATCCATTGGCAGACAAGAAAGAGTGATGTCTGCACCACTCTGCCGATGATTCTGCAAATGAAGATGAGTCATGACAGCTGAGAGAGTTAATATTTTGAACGCATGAACTAAATTTAAAGACGAAAGCACTGTTTAACTGACTTTAATAGTGGCTTACTTTAACAAAGTCCATATAGTCCATCCTATATAGGTGATCCCCGGAAAGAATCAATACATCTTCAATATCCTTACTTCTTGTATCCTACACCATTTAAAAGCATAATCTAAATCATCAAGCTTAACATCCAAACAGCAGTTAGACGTTGTTTGGTCTTTGATAACAAAAGGAAAGCAGAAAGAAGAAGATAAAACTGTTATAAGTAAAAGTTGCTATTTAAAACGTAAGTTTCAACAAGGGTAAACTTGATTCGCCCAGTTTTTAATCAGCATGTTGCTCTTATTGAAATAGTTGAACACCTCAAAGAGCCAATGGAACTGACGCACAGCATCTGCAGTACCCTGAAACCAACTCTTTCCCTCCTCCCCTGGAGTTTGGGTGGCTGCAAGAACCTGAAACAGGACAAGCAATATTAAATATATAACATCATATAGAAATGAGTGGCTGCTAAGCCACAAAAGTGGTATACCTCGACATAGCCATCCCCAAAGGTAACTCCATTGCCAGAGCTGTAAGCACGTGCAATGTGCCTGTTGAGTGATTGTGAGTTGAACTGAGTCAGAATGTACACTTTGTTGATCCCACTATTGATGCAATTGCTCATTGGGACATCAATCAGCCTGTAAGATCCTCCAATTGAAACCTATCATAGGAAGACCCAGAGAAAAATTGGTATTTATATGCTGCTGCTAACGCAGAAGTACTGTAAGCAAAAAGAAAAAAGTAATTATGTAAGCTCATAATTTGGAGAAACACATACACTAACGCATTCATGTTATGGCACAAGAAAAAGAAAAGAACAGAAAAATAGAGACGTACTGCAGGTTTAGCACGGCGCCTAGTGAGAGGGAAGAGACGAGTTCCTGCTCCTCCACCTAGTATAACTGCCACAACCGTCCTTGGGTCCTTGCTTTCCATATCTAGGTCCCTCAACTGCACTACCCGATTTCCCCATTCATCAAAATGCAATCATTTAAGCATTGTATAATCTAAGTTAAGGATTGAAATGCAGTGGGGCCAAGAAGCAAAGCTGCAATCTTTTCAATAAAATAGCAATGCACTACATTTATTGTCTTATGCCTCATGAAAAATCCAACTTTACATATATATACATAGTCTCAAATTTGATCCTAATCTAAATTACATTATAGCACGAAGGAAGGTTGAAGTGTCAAAAAGGAGAAGCGAAGGAATGAGATAGCTAGCTAACCTTGGATTCGGTGGCCACATCAGCAGTCAGAGACACGAAGATGCGTTGCCTTACATTGTTAGTGCAACCTCTACCACTACCTCCTTGTTGGGTTAGCTTCAGCTTCCGACCCATGAGTTCTCCATTACAAAACTTAACAAGCCTCCAGTTCCTAACGGTCAATCCTGTCGGTCCACGTAACCGAATGGCAGAGGAGAGAGATAGGCGGCCATCCCCCGAGGTTGCCATATAATTTTCCCGGTTACTCTGGGTGATGTGTTACTGATCATACACAGGAAGCTGTGAGGAATGGCCTCTGCTTACATGGGCAGCAGGCCATTGGAAGATTGTGCCACGTTATCCAGATTCAACTGTATCCACCAATTTCCTCAAAGAAAGCCGCTTGTGTAAAAAGACAATTTAGTCCTGCACATTCTCTTGGCATTACGAATTGACGAATATTCTACGGATTGTTTTTTTTTTTGGTCAAATAAATATTCTACAGGTTTAGGCTTTCAGCCATTGTGTTTTATGGGTTGGGCCGGGTCCATGAAAATTGTGGAGTGATTTTGAGACGCAAAAGAATGATACCCCTCTTGGACAAAACATGCAACTCTTGGATTTGGACAGCGGTCCTTTTTTACCGGATGTTAGACCAGGAAAAAAAAAAAAACAAAGGTCTCGGAAACGTGGGCAAAACGTTGTCGTTGTAGACCGTTGGAACGTCTTCCTCAGTTTGCTGTCTGCCTTCTGCTTAAAGAAACAACAAATCCACCAACCACATGCACACTTCCCCAGCATATAGAAAGCCAAAGTAAGGTACCAGGTCTTTTGTCACTCTTAACTTGTTAGCATCATTTCTCCTTCTGCAACTCAATTACAACCCATGGCGTTCGCCAAGTTTTCTCTGCTCTTCTCACTGCTTCTTTCTTCCATTCTCTTCATCAATCGTCCAGTTTTATGCGACAACGGTGAGTGCTGACATTTCTTTTCCTCAAATCCTTCTTTTTTTTTAATCATCCTTCTACGGATTTCACTTGTTTAGGAATGCCTTTACCTGATTTGAGTTATCTTCTCCAATTTATAGCATTTAGTGTCGTCTGTTTGGCCATTTATTTTCTTTACTTTTTCGTGCTATAACTATAGCCAATGCGAGCTAGATCTGATTAGGTGCGGTTGATCTGGGATTGTTGAGTCAGAGGGGGGAACATAATTTACTTTTGTGTTGCTGATCTAATAGATTTATTCATTAATTTGATGTTTTTTTTTATCGGGCATTTGGGTACTAAACTAGATTTTACTTTATGCGACACCGGTTCATAACTTCTGCTCAATACAAATTGTTCCAAAGGAGAGGTCAAGATTGAGTTTTCAATGGATCATAGTCCATTGCATCACGCTCATTCGAGAGATTATTGGAAGTATTTTGCTGTTTTGAGTATATTTGGATGTCAAAGATAACTCTGTTTTTATTGCTTTTTAATATATACCCGTCATTTCGAAGTTCAAACCTTTAGATGGAGCCCGTTCTGATCCTGATCCAGATTAATTATTGCATTAGGTGTAAACTGGCCATGGTTGGGCAACCCTAAGTCAACTCAAACCTAAGTTTATTAGCAAGTACATATATCCCTGGATGTAATATTCCCCGGGTAGATACTAGAAATTGCATACTTTAGTATGTTCTCGTATGATCAATGTAGAGCTCGTATATACTGGCTCAGAAACTGCCATATTTTTAGGTATTACACCTGATAGATTCTACCCAATGATTAGATAGTGACTTCACTGTAATATCAAATTCATAACTGGGTATCCAGCCAATAGAAACAGAACTCTTGCAGACTAATATTTTGTTTTGACATTAATTGTTGATTTCTTGATGCAATGCAGCTAATATCTTATAAGCTACCACTGGAAACTATTTGGTTCAGATTATTGTAAGTTTGTAACACGTTCCTGTTCAAAGAATGTCAAATATGTGGACCATTTAGCTTCCTCAAGTAAAGGCCCATTATTTCATTGAGAATGTATCTTGGTTGCACAGCTCATCTCTAGTCTAACAAGGGCTTTGCTGAGTACACTAACTAGAACTTTAAAGTTTCTCTGCTTCCTTTCAAAATAGCATCTACCTGTCGAAATGTGAAATCATCCCCTTCTCCTTCAGATGAATATTTTTTGAGTGGGTGCAAAACTGAAATATCTTCAGCTGCTGTCTGGCATTTTTACTGCTTTCTATAAGTGCCTGTATATACAGCAATAGCACCATATAGCAAATAAAAGAGATTTTTTGTTTTTTTGGTTACAAAGGAGGTCTCAAGGTCTGGTAGTAGGGACTGGGGAAAGGGGCAAGGATTAAGGTGAAACCCTTGATATTAAGTTTGCCTCAATCTTAAAGACTAAAACCAGTGCCATGTGAGCTTTCAACTCAGTGGCGCAAATAATAGAGACTTACATCATATCATATGTTACCATTGAAAATCTTTCTTGTCTCTTTCACTGGCCCACACAGATACATGCATACTAAGTAAAGATGGCATCTTGAAACTGCACTTACTTAATACCCCCCTGCAGATGAGGAAGATAATCTTTATCAGGGAATCAACAAGTATCGAGCATCCTTAAAATTGACAGCTCTGACAAAGAATGAAAATGCAGACTGCTTTGCTGATGAAATAGCCGACCAGTTCAAGAATCAACCCTGTACAAACACCACAGGAGCTAACACAGTACCAGGCACAGAGCCTCAGTTTTCCAACTACCCAGACCTTCTAACTAAATGCCACTTGAATGTCTCCAACACAAGGGATGGAGCTGTAATGCCTGCTTGTGTTCCGGGCATGCTTCCAAGCCTTGTCCTCACTAATTTCACAGGGTCTCTCTACTCAAACAATCTCAACGACACAAAATATACAGGTATTGGTATTGGTTCCGAAGGTAACTGGATTGTTGTCGTGCTGACCACTAACACGCCTGAAGGAAGCTTTTCGCCTTCTACTTCTAATGGTGTCAATTTGATTTCCAAGATTGGTTTTATTTACTGTTCAATGCTCTTGTTAGTTGGTAACATGTTCCTCTTGTAAGCCCAGAGGGTGGCTGCCAGCAGTCCTTCGTTGTTACTACTAAACCCTGCATAATTGTTGTTTCAGTTTTGATTGTCTGTAGAATGCTAGAAAAGACAAATACGAGAAAGAAGCAATTTTCCCCCAAGAGTTGTTATTCCTATTGTCATCATCATCAACACTTTTGAGGTTGGAAGTTTTGCCTTTCTAAATGAGAACTGAAAGCAATAAATTGTATCATTTGTCGCAACTTACGAGGACTTTGTTTCCCAATGGAATTTCTGTTGCTTATTTGAGGTTGAGATTGGTCTTAAATGCACTTGTACACCTATCTCCTCATTCAGCTTAAGGGTGTGCAAAATTCGAAAAATATGGCAAGATGGTTAACGTTTATATTAGTTGAAGGTTCCAAACAAGCTGTTGATTGATTTTAAAGAAATCCTTACCAGAAAATATATAGAATTACCTTTGACCATGGTTGACTTTGAAAGGCTTTTGTCTGTGATAAAATGCAAGATTTTATTTTTTTGGTCGTGTTTGCCAACTGAAAATTTTAAGGATAAGTTTTCAAAGA
Source organism: Gleditsia sinensis (assembly GCA_037074535.1). NCBI lineage: Eukaryota > Viridiplantae > Streptophyta > Magnoliopsida > Fabales > Fabaceae > Gleditsia > Gleditsia sinensis. The sequence continues at coordinate 84,937,853 of CM073463.1, forward strand.
TAATATGGCCTATACTACAATACAAAACATTCCCACTGCGAACACAAAACAAAAAGGGCAGCATATGAACTACGAGTCTACGACGATTCATTTCGTCAAATGGATTCTCCTCTGAACAGAACACCACCATCAACACCCCACTGCAAAATCTTACTGGGAACTGGTGAGGAAGAGATCATGAACCCTCTTTTGGGATTTATATTTGTAAAGGAATGAGTGCATTTGAAGTATTTCTTATCATGGATCGGGCTGTGTCAGATTCTTTTCATTTTGCGAAGGGTTTGAGAATTCCTATCCGAAGTAAAGGCCCAAAATAACCCTCAGTCTCAGGTAAATAAAAGATGATGATAATAAAGTAAATGGGATGGACCTCCACAATAATAAAAGCTCTGAACTTCTAGATAGAAGCATGGAAGGGACAAGTGCTGGAAAGTATGAATTTGGCATAATAGATCACGTTTAAAACACAATAACACAAGGGAATCTCATTTCGATCAAATTCAAATTTGGAAGCTGAATGCAATTGATTGAAGGCCACATTAGCTGCATTCTATGTATAGTATGCATTCTCAGGTGTCACATTTCCGTCAATCAGATGAAAATAACACTGTTTCTGATACAAAAATAAAGGGAAAATTAACCTTTCTGACCCCATAGTGACTAATTAAGAGGCTGCGCAAGATTATAAGAAAATGATTAGTGTGGCTAATGAAGGAGCAAAGATCTGTTTGAATTGCGGATCACCCTTGATTTGTCTTGATAATCAATGATAGAAGATCATAAAAAATCCTCATAAATTCTTTTTATTCCTCAGAATTATTAATGAAGGCGATCTATTGAGATCTTTTCCTCTATTTGAAAATGGTTGTTGAGGTCAAAAAAATTACAAAAGATCAACTTTTTCATGGTTTCTCATTATAATCAAAATGCGTTTATCAAAGTTTTCTACAGGAGAACAAACATGGAAAGGCAAAACTTCGGGAACGAGGGGATGAATTTTGAATTATAAGAAAGGACCAAAGTGAATGAAAAGATATGTTTGTGGCGGATGAGGTTGCCATGTCTTTTTTTATTCTGTAGAATAAAGACAATCCTCTTGATGTAAAAGACCTGGATTCTGGGAAGAGATGATGACAAAGATGCATGAAAATATCATTGAGATAGGGAGAGAGAAAGAGAAATCAATACGACAGGAGATGAAAAAGATGTCACTTTCAGTGGGAGACCAGAAGAACAAAAAGCTTGGCGGTCAATTCTAAAATGTTCACTTACCCCACTTTTCAGTGGTTTCACCATCAGTTAAATATAATATGATGTGGGAGATTCATATATTCATTAAATAAAATTCTGGTATATCAAGCAAACCAAAAAAAAAGAAATAAAGCTTCATTATAAATTCTAAATTCCACATATAAACGAGAAATTATGTCAAAAGAAAGTGAAGAAAGGAAACAAAGCAAATCACAGAGGGATTATATATATCAAAATCTGGTGAAATATGGTCTGGAACATGCTATAGGTGGACCAGTAAGCAAGACACAAGGAAATCATAAATTATCAATCCTGCCTCCGAATTCCACAGAATGTGTCATGAGTCTCAAAAACATACTGTCCTGGATATGTTAGTTGTTGAGCATCTCCCCAACACAGGGACACACTCCTTGTGTGGCAAAATATTTGTTTCGAGTCTTTTAATATTGAGGCGAGTTTGATGTCAAGCACAGCCATAGAATATTGCTGATGGTTATGATTCAAGAGTGGATCTATGCTTGTTTTGGTCTTCTCTTTAACTTTATCTTCGCTAGGAATACGAATTGTTTCTCGCGGATTAAATAGATTTGGTGCATATTCTCCAACACTGCCAAGAATTTGTGAGTCAGGAAAGAGACAATATTAACTACAAAAGGACATCAGTAATAGGATCAAATTAAGACAGTAGAGGGTGGTCCTATTGCTTGTACGCGGAGGGATCAAAATCACTTGCATAAAAGATTATTGATTACAATCCTCGAGCCACATTCGAAAGGAAGGATTTGTAGGCTCTATAGTGATAACGATATTGATGCATGCTCTATAGCCATGGTTTGATAGTGCACCGTCACACTCACACTCATAGCTGCATGCTTATCCATTTGGGTAGTGAAGGACAGAGAGAGGCCTTATAATTTATGCCATACGAACTTGAAAAGGGTCGCTCTGACCCTTTTCTTTTTGGAGCAAAATCTTTTCTTTTGGTACTTTGAAATAAAAATAGTTACTTTTATGATATTTTTCTGATTTTTGTTGGTTTTTCAAATATGGTCAAGAACATACAACACTCCCCAATAAATTGGTCACATTTGGTTTTTCACTTTCCAAATGTGGCTAAATGAATTGATGAAGGTGGACACAATATATATATATTATCCATAACCATTAACGAATGAATTGGTTGACTTCTCCATGTTTGTCCCCTTTGGGTTTGTGGGCTCTGCTTGTGTCCTTGAGGTTGGTGGCAAATGTGGCGGTGGGGTCCAAGGGCTCTAATATGATGGACTGCTTTTTCGACAAAGCTTGTTCCTTGTGTTGGTGACGCCATGGCAAATTAGACCCACCAAGAATGGGTTTCTACTTTATTGATCATCAAACTTATTACTGACAAATCAAAAGCAACTCTCCAAATTAACGTGGTTCTCTCTCTGAACTGGTATTTGCCATTCGAAAGTTTAATAATATTCAATGAATTGTCCATTAAAATGTGAAAATCATAAAATATATAATTATGGGTTATTATAGAGTTCCAATCAAGCTGTCCATTTAAAGTTTTTCTTTTTAATCATCCTTTTTTGGGTGGCTAAGTAGGTGTTATTTCACAATTTGGCTTTTCCTAAGCTTTGTGGAAGCAAAGAAGAAAGTGTTATTTTCTGTTCTCACAAACGAAAGCGAAAGGCTTAAGTTTCCATAATCCAATGCTTAACTAACAAGAAAACCAGGTGCTTTTTTTTCCGAGAGGACGTGAACTCCATCCCAACCTCTCATTCACAAGAGTCGTCCTTTGCTTTTACACATGGCGCAGTGTCATTGGTTTTATTTTGCATTCTGGATTAGATCAAATCCGATGAATTAGTGGATTGCATAGACCGGGCACTGTTTTTCTGGAAAAAAAGATGGGAGAAATTTGATCCATTTAACAGATCATTCCGACCACAAATTATTATCTTTATAGTACTGTGCCTTTGTTGCTTTTATCTTTTATTTATTTTTTAAATTAATCCATGGGGCAAGCAAGTTGGGGTATATAATTCAATTATCTCCGCAGGTGTTCCACGTTTAGAATAGAGAATATATAGCGTAGAATCACATCCAAGAAGAAGCTTTGGGGTATTGTATAACATTATTACTGGGTATTTTTGTCAATTTCAAAGATATCAAAAGTAGAGCGGATAGAAAAAACGCTATAGCTTTATAGCTTTATTTGGATAACAAAATTTATAACTTATTAGAATTTATTTATTAGTATAAATATTTTTATATTAAAAAAATAATGTTTGAATAAATTTAAATAAATAATTTATTAATTTTTAATAAGTTAATTTTAACTTATTTTATAATTCAGTTTTTTAAATTTATTGAAAATTTATTTTATAAAAGTTCAAATTCATATGACCAAAAAATTATTTTACATTTTTAGAAATTAAAATTTTATCAAAACTATATCATTCACCTCTCTTCTTACATAAAAAATTATATCTAAATGTTTTAAAAATATTTATAAATTTAAAAAATATTTTTTAAAATATATATTCAAATATTAAATAACTTAATTTAAGAGATCTTTTTCTATAAGTATTTTTTATATAAAATTTTATTCTATAAACACTTAAATAAATTATATACCCAAACTAAACCTATTTGCGAATAGCTAGCCTCACTCAGAAGTTAATATTTCATATTCATTTCAAAAGAAAGAAAATATCAATGCTATCTTGAAAATTTATCAAGGGATTAATAATGAATCAAAAGAGTACATTAATATACAAGTAGATTAATCTCTTTCTCTTTATTAATATTTTTATTATATAATTTTTTATTACAAAAATATAAATGAATTTATTTTAAAAATAAAAATAAAATATTTTTTCTTTTTAATTAATACTTTTATTATTCTATCTTTCTATCTATTAAATAATATTTTTTCTTAATTATTTATTATTATTAAATATACATTAATATCCTTTAAAAATAAATAAAAAATATTACAACTTAATTTAAATATTTTAAATTCACTTTATAAAATAGAAGTAAATAAATAAAAAAATAAAATATCACTCTATTAAAAAAACTTAACTAATTTTCTAAGTCAAAAAATTAATATTTTAATAATCTGAACCATCTTATAATTTTTTTGAAAAGAAATAATTGATATTAGAATATAGTAGATTAAAGAAATTCATAGAGTTATTTTATTTTATTTGTTTCTCTTTCATATATAAAATATATTTAGATATTTGAATTAAGTTGTAACATTTTTTTATTTTTAAAAGAAATTTGTGTATATATTTTTTATAATAGAAGTGAGAGTATTGTACTACTTAAGACCATTAATTAAGGGAGGGAAAATATTTTATTTTACATTTTTAATTTTAAAAGAGATTTATGCATGTTTTAAAAATAGAAGAGAGGTATAATAAGTACATTAACACTCAATATAATTCTCATTTAGAACTTAAGGAATCCTGTTTTATTTTCTTCAATTTAAAGAGGAATTTATTACTTTAGGGATAAAAATTTAGTTAATATATATAATAGCCCGGCCAGCGGCATTAAAGTTGGATGATTGGATAGCCTTATAAATGAATAAAATGTCTTATTTGGAGCCACAAAACGGAAAATAAATGAAGATTACAGTGATACTATATAACTCATTCGTTTGAGAGCTAAACATATATATATATATATACACTTCGTTATCCGATGGCGAATATCCACGACGCAACAGAGAGTAAACACATTTATAAATAGCTTTGTCATTTTTGCAACTGCGCAAAAGCAAGCATGAAAATGAAAGTAGCAGAGGAAAATCAGTCCAAGTTGAGAAAGTAATGATGGATGAATGCAGAAACAGCAGATAAAGCAATGCTAGTTGTGGTTGGGTCCATACGCGTCGACCTGTCTGAAAGCCCTAGAATGATTGGATGTCATAACTCCACGGTCCAACGTGAATCACCATCTATTTTCTTATGAGGAATACCTGAAGTCTCATCACGCAGTAAACATTGCTTCTTGGCAAATATTACAAATAAGCTAGCTTTTTTCTTCTTCTTGAATCTTTTTCTTTTTCCAAAGATTTTGCGTAGACAGTAGTATTATGGGAACTAACAACATCTTCCCCTCGATGTAATGGTGGCCTTGTCGGCTAACTACATATAACTGGCACAGATTTGCACGAGAAGAGGGAAGTCAGTGCATGAAATGGGACTTGGGACTATGCCTTTCCGTACATATATGCGTGGCCTTGGAAGAGTTGAAGAAGGGCACCCTATCCAGTTGATGATCAAAGATTCATATATAGAGGAATCAGAGGATTTTGGTTTTTGATTGTGTTTCAGAGCAATGGATACTTTGGTACGGCACAGCGATACGGAATCTTTTTTAGGGTTTTGTTATGGTTAGTGTCCTGTTATAGGTTACTTTGATGAGTTATCTCAGGAGGGAAAAGAGTCAGCATTTTGAAGGTTTATCGGTGGAATTGAATATGAATAGACGGTACAAAACAAAAGCAACCAGGTAAAATTAGACTTCTCTTTCTGTTTCTGAGGGGTCATTGGCAAATGCACTTTTCGGGAAGCAAGACTGGAATAAAGGCCGGATTTTGCAAGTGGCCGTACAACCTGCAGATCATATATGAGATCAGTATTATATTCTTAATATCCCTTGTGGAATATTATTTCTATCTTCATTTCTCTTAGATGAAAGAAAGAAATAACTACCCAAATGATGCTCTCATTCATGCCACATATATATATAGGCTAACGTTTTCTTTTCTCTTTTTTTTTTCTGTTCTGTTTAATTAATTATTAAAGGGGATTCCTGTATAACTATTACAATCTTTCATGTTTGAAGGTAAAAGGGGAAACAAAATAAAGAAAAGAAAAAAGTGAATGTTTCAAATATGCATTGAAAATTTTCTTAAGAGTGGCACGTTTCGTCAAACCACTTTTATCACATGTATTCAAATTTTTTTTCTAGTTATATTTTCCTCAAAAAATATTTTGCATTGATTATGGAATGAATTAAATCAAAATTCAAACTGCACTCAATATTAAAAAAAAATAAGTAACTTAAGTGATAATATTATTTTGGTCCACAAAAGTTTCAATTTGTTCCTTAATTTTTAATTGCGTAATATTTCATAGTTTTTAGAAACTAAGCATATATTTAAACCACTTTCCACCCAAGAATGTGATCGTTAATAGCTAGTGATATGCTAAAAATAACACATATTTTCTTTACTTAAAAAATTCTATAACTTCCTCCAAGTCTTTACTTTTATCGTTTATTTTTCTCCTTTATCTAGAATTTATCATTTTATTGAGATTCCCCTGATAGAATGTCTTTCGTATACCAAGTTCTTTGAATCTACTTATGTCTACTTTACATCATCATATGTTTTGTCAAATTCTTTGAATAAACCCGATGAATAAAAAGAAAAGCAACTTGGGCATATTTACAAATAGGCCATCAGAAACCAGTTCTGTTTTTGCTCCTCAGGCTTGCAAACTTGCCACTGTGACGACACCTAGTTCAGTTGCACTGTGTATGCATCTCTGCGTGTGTTGATGTGTGTCTGTGTGTCTGAGAAAGAGAAAGAGTAACGATAAAAACTACCAACCACAAGCATAGTTTTATGGGAAAACACGGGGAATTCATTAAAAAAGAAGGGAGGAACCAAAAGGGAAACTGGGAAAAGGACAAACAAAATCCTAAAATTTTTATAGAGATCCAAAACATAGGTTCAGGAAATAGACACAAAAACGGGCTCCCCCCTATTTAACAATTCATTATTTTCATGTTCACCGCCTTCTTTGCACCTGCTTGGCCTCTCAAACTTTTCCATTCTCATGTCAGCTCCATTATTCGAATCATTATCACCTTTCATCTCCTCACACCCACACGCGTCTCTCTCACCTTCTTCAACATCACCTTCCTCCTCTGTTTCTTTTTCATCTTCTTCCCCACCCTCCTTGTCGTTTTCTTCTTCTTCTTCTTCAAGCTCTTCATTGGTTGGTTCTTCTTCTTCTCTGGCAGCTTCTTCATCCGGGTCAAAGCTTGAAGTGCAATTTTTCAACAAGTAGAGGCGAAGGCGGCCTTGGCTTCTCTCAGCTTGGAAACAAGAAGCACTTAATGGGACCTTGAAGGCCTCCATTACTACTCGCCCATCTTCACGGTGGGGCCTTATTCTTAGAGATTCTGATCCCCTTATCGTTGTCAAAGGAGGTGGAAAATTCTGGGTTTTCGCTTTCCTAGATCCCAAAAGCTGACTTGGTTTGGTTTGCTCCCTTGTCGGCGAAATCCCACCAGCACAGTCTGATGAGGAAGAGAGCAAGTCAATGCTATTCTCGATAATATCAGAACCCGTCTCGTTCCCTAAATTCTCAGTGCACAATTCCAGGCTCTTCGGACTAAGCAGCAGCGAAGAGCACTTCACCTGAGGATGGACATAGACGTTTTCCTTCTCTAATAGTTCTTTCGGGCCCTGGGAGACATTGGAAAGAGCTTGAAGGAAGCTCCATCTACCCTTGTTTGGATTATCATGAAAAGTTTCAGTTTTGTTGTAAACCTCCTCACAATGGGTTTTGGTATTTGAATCTCGGAAATTGGTTTTGAAGGCTAAATCAATGGGTTGAGAAGTCTGAGGTTTTGAGTAAGGCAAACTGAGCCTTAGTGTTCTTGACTCGACGAGCTGAGACTCAAGACATGACTGCAACCCGTGGCACACAATCGCAGCCATGTGGAGGCTTTAAATTGTTCAAATCTGAAAGCTAAAAATGAAAACTAACCTGAAGAAAGTAGGTAGGGGCAAGGAGAAAACAGAGGACTTGGACTTGTATATTGGAACAGATTGCTCTGTTTTGTGACGCAAAGGAATTCTGGGAAAGAAAAGAACTGAACTTTGAGCTTCTAGACTACAAAAATAGAAATGCTTATATTTTGTGTTGAAAGCAGAGGAGAAGAAAGGGAGATAGCGGAAGAGGTGAAGGGGCATTGGCATGGAGGAGAAATGATCGGGGTGGGAGTGCATTTGTAGTCCCCAAAAGTGCCCCATGTCATGTGGAGAGGTCAATTTTTTTTTTTGGGGGGGGGGGGGGGGGGGGGAGGGGGAGGGGATTTTGTGCCACTTGAATTATTATGTGGTATTTTTGGTTTCTGTGCCGATCATAAATTTCAGGGGAATTTCCTTCTTACAATATAGTATCTTCAGAAATTGGAGCTTTTGGGCATGCCCTTTTGTGGAAATAAATGAATGAATATAGAGAGAGCATAGGTTGGTCCTAACTTTGCTGCAAATTTACCAGCTTTCCTGTTCTTTTCCAAAAGAAAACCAACAAAAGGCAACAGCACAAATGGATTCTCTTCAATATTGCTTGATGGTGACTGCTTCCCCTGTTTCTATTCAAAATACACGGCATTTTTAGAATAAATAAAAAACAATCCATAGTTCCCTGTCTATAATTCAAATACCATTTCGTGTCGAAACTTCGTTTGTCGCTGCTGTATTCAAAGGCAAAACAAAACATCAGCCCACAGCCTTTGAAAAAAGAAGAAAAAATAGCACAATTATTTCCATTCTTTACCCAAAATGATGATGACTGGAATATTATGTGGTAACCAAAATTCAGACAACAAAAAGGAATGTTAAATCCTTCATATTATGAATCAAAAAATGGTTTGTTCGGTGAATGTTGGGAAATCCTTTTGTTGCATGCACCAATGATTATGTTTGGGGAAAATCTCGAGCCAGAAGAACAAGATTCCGCGACCTTATTTTCCTGCATAGGCTTTGAAATTATGGGATGTATACAAGAGTCAGTCTAACTATGTATCAAATTCAAAATCCTTCATGATTGCTCGCACCAGCAATTGCAGAGGCCTAGGATCAAGGAAGGGTTTGGTGAAGGAACGTGTTATTATTATTTTTAAATGATAGTAATAATATATTAGTTCAATATTACTGGTTAACACCTTGGTCATATGTTCAGAATTTGCGAGAGACAGAATAAAGATTCAACCTTGGTCATAGTCTCAATTAGACGACCTAGCAATCTGCGATTAATGGTAAAAGAAAAGATTAAGTATTTGGTTCGTCTATTAAAATTTATATAAAAAAAAAAAATTATCCCATATATTTAAATTAGTTTTAAAAAAATTAATATAAACGGACAAGTGATAGCTTTTTTTATTTTTTGTTTATGTAAATTTTATTTTATCATCAATGAAATAAATACTTATTAAAAAAATACACATATCTTCTAAAATAAGTGCGACAAAAAAAATCAAAAATTATTTTGGTATGTTCATAGTTTGACCTTTTAATAAATATTGAAATTAATTTAAATATTAAAGACAAATTACAGGTCGATGGGTATGGTTAGATTGGCGTTTAACATTATTCTTTTAAACCCAAGGCAGAGCAAGTTTGCCCCAGCCACTTTCCTAATTGTACGGATAGTTCATAAAGACACGTTCAAAAGCCATTTGAAAAGGAGAGAAGTGATTCTCCACTAAGTCACACCTTTCCTACTGTCGGCTGGGATTAACCTATGAATCTAAAAATGTGCTCTTTTTAATTAGAAAAAATGTCCCCTCTCCATCTCTCTCTTCCGCTCGTTCTCTTATATTATAAAATCCTACTAAAAGCTTAAAAACAGGGAACCCAAAACCCATGGGGTAGACCACAAATTAGTGACCTACCCTAATTGGTTAAAGTGTCCCAAACGTCATTACCTTTAAGACACATACTTTCCTTGGATAGAAATCGAGACTTACAGGTACAAGAAAGGAGCTGGCACCAGCACTGAATATCACTACCTCTCTCTGATCTATATATAACCTAGCAGGTTACCTTTCTGTAAACTTGATATTCTTTTCTTTTCTTTTGTCAATTATCAGACATAATGCATGAAGAAGTACATGTTATTTTTCTTACGAGTGGAGTTGGAATCAGAAAGAGAGAAAAATAAGTATTTAATTTAGATGTATATATATTTGTGTGTGTGTGTGTGTGTGGTTTGTCCTCATGAAACCTTTCTGCAAGATGAAAGGCAATACACCTGGACAAAACAGAAATAGGCAAAAGTGACCCTCATCTTCCTTCTGCATTTTGAATATTGAGAATAAATTAAAATATCTCATTTAGTTTACAACATAAATCTCCAGAATTTGGAGCTATATACCCACAAGTGAAAGACCCCGGAACATAAACGAAAATACATTTATATATATATATATATATATATATATATATATATATATATATATATATATATATAACAACTTTTTTCGTTACAAAAAAATAAAAAAGGAAGCTTGGTAGAAAGGAATAGACAGAAATTAATTAAAGGATGCTTGTGTGACCAGCTGGAAGATCTAGGTCAAAAAATGACAACTAAAATGGAGGTGAAGATAATGTAAACAAAATTGGAGAGATGGAGCTAGAACGCTGACTCCCTCACTGTCGGACTTGGGCATCCTTCCTAGAATGTTGAATTTTTAACTTTCCATTTTGAGTCAGTACGCGGGTTCCTTTATTATATGCCGAGGGGTTTGCATGTTACCATTTTTGGTCGTATTTGGTAGCAAACTCCCGTTTACAACTAAGCAGTGTATGACTGTCATGCGAAACCCAAAAAAACAAAGAAAATTAATTAAGAAACGTACACACCGTTCTCAACGCCCCACATGCCCTTGTTTTCTTTTTTTTTTTTAAAAAGGAAGAAGAAGAAGAACATAAGAAAATTATTAAAAAAAATAATCAAAATATTCAAAACAGAGGGGGCTGGCTGCCTAATTACCCTATGTTACAAGTGCAAAGTATTCTACTCAACGCATTGGAACAAAACTTTGAAGGTGAATTTATGTAAGAGGTTTTAAATTTTGAATAAGGTGAAGTTTTTCACGATTAGATTTAACTCTGGATTCACCCACTTTTTTGAAAGAAAAGGATTGTCTAAGTTCTGGTGAACTTTCTGAAACCTTTTTTCTTTTTCAATAGTTATGAAATTCAGACTGGTATTTTTCTCTTATAAATATCATTAACTCAGTGAAATAGGATTTGGACTGCGCTTCAGCTTAAGTGATTTAAAGATAAAAATTTGAGTTGAGGTTTTAGATTCGAGTTTTAAGTTGAGTTGTGCTATTTCCTTTTAGTATATATAAAAAAAAAAAAAAAGTTCATGCATACTGGAAGTACTTAGCCCTAGCAAAATAACAAGACCACTATCTCAAGATTTCAAAGCCTTAAAGGGGTCAGCTGAGAAATGACTCCTCATTGATATTCATCTTTAAGCAATAGAAAAAGAATTAATTGGTAGTTTGGCATCAAAAACTTATAATCAAAAGCATATATATATATATATATATATATACACACACACACACACACACATACATAATACACGTACCCTCCCTTACCTTTTCTTTTCAGAATTTAAAACGTAAAGAAGCTCACTAGGCTTTACGGTACATGTACATCTACATAAGCTTAGTGCCTTGACGCTAAATTAAAGCTTCTTTCAGCAGGGAACTCATCAAGTTAATGTATAATATTATGTGCGCCAACTGAGAGAGAAACAGAGGAAGAACTGAGAGATCAAATATTGCATCAGTGCCAATCTGGGCCTCTCTGATTTTGTCCTTTAAAGCCTTAAACCTAGGTCTACCTCATGAACCACTTGATTAGAGAGAGAAAAGAATGATATTTGCATCAGAATCCATGTTAAGCAAATGCATGTTCTTTAATCTTATTTTTAAGTAATGGAGAATCTTTTAAGACTTTAACGGAAGGATACGTCATGCACCCCTTGGTGAAGCCTAAGGTTACTCAAGCTTTCAAATTGCTTCCCATTAAATTATAATCTAGCTATCTATAGCCCTATGGCTGGTAGGAACTTTATAGGGAAGGACAAGAATCCAATTCATGGCTTACACAAGAGCAACTAAACAAAGGCAAAATGTCCTCCTTTACCTGTCTTTTTGACCATGTGTGAGTTCCATCTTTCTAATAACTCTAGATTTTTATTTATTTATAATTATGGACAGATTCTCTCCGATTTAATTAATTTGCCCACATCTTATTTATCTTTCTGATCACGTCAAAAGTTAATTATTTATGTTATAACTAAAAAAATTCCGATAACCTGATACTAAAATATTGATATAATTAAATTTTGTATATATAAAAATGTCTCTAACCACAGAATCATGCCATTGTAATTTTTTAAAACCTACTCATCTCATCCTTTTGAACTTAAAAAATTAACGAGACTGCTGCGTAATCCATGAAACATATCAACCACCTGATGGCCATGAATCATAATACTAATTAATTGCGAGAGATCGGTGAACTAAACTTTATGTTTATTAGAAGCAATCGCACAGATGAAGATTAGCTTTACAGACAGTGACTAGTACTTCTCAAGTACAGATATTTATTCAGTTCTAGCTAATCTCAACTGGCATAGATACATTCATCATCACGACATGTTGCTTCGATATTTTAATTATAAACCATAGTTTGTATCCCAGAAGATAGTTTGTTGATTTGGAGTTTCAGCATTTGGGCCTTCAAGTTGGGAACAAATTGCCAGTGATAAAGATTAAAGAAGAATAATCGTACTAATTAAATATATATATTTAAAAAGTAAACAGAGACGAAGGGATCGAATAATTTTGAACAAGTTTTTTTGCTCGTTTTAGGAAAATTAGACCGTTACATACAATACAAAACAAGCGTATATATACATTTACTAAGCAGCGACCTTGCTAATATATTCTTTAAGAAAAAAAATATGTGCATGACACCCCGATTGGCATAGATTGTAATTAATTTGAACAAAGAAAGATAATTAATTATACATTTACATAGTCTTAGATCACTATCTAAGAATAAATTATATTTTTAACATACGCCCCTCCGTCCAAAGCTGGCTATATTTATCAGTCAATTGGAAATCATGTTTAATTTTCTAGAATGATTTTAGTATAGATAAAACTCACAAATTTGTGACTCAATTAGTAAATAAATTTGAATTCAATAATTGAGAGATTTCTACAATGTTAGGAGTTCAATTTTATAAAAAAATAAATTATAAATGGAAAAGAAAGTATAGGGTAACTGGAATGATTACTTTCTATTCCTAAGGTTTTTTTTTTCTGGATAAATGGAATATAAAACCATTAGTCTCAGAAAATTTAAGTATTTATTATTTCTTTTTAAAATTCTGCGTTGTTTTAATAAAACATTTTTTAAAAATATAACCTTGTTAAAAACTAAGGACAAAGTGACAAATTGGACTGTTGAAAAAATGGAATGGGGATTCCATCCATTTCTGAAGAGATAGAAGAATACATATTTTCTCATTTGACAGGTTGAAGAAAATAGTCATATTTCTTTCCGAAGTTACTTATACTCCCAAACATAGTGTGGCCTCGTTCCCCTAGTACTGCGAACAAAACGTGCAGGGTTATGATTAAAGTTTTTCGTTCATAGTACGTAACGAAACAGACTATCCGTGCTAGTTAGGATACTCGCTATAGCAGCCTTACATATTCATTGAATCATATTTATCACACACGATTTTCATCTTTCTCTTTTATCTCACAGCATAATGATCGAACCCAAAACCTCTCTTTCGAGTTTTATCCTCCAACATTATAACATACTTCGTATACACATTATATTTATATATAGTACTTTTGTTACAAAAACAGCAGCTATTTGCTTGCTAGCCATAGTACTATAGTACAGCCCCATTCCTGAAGTTAATTTGGCATCTAGTCTCAGTGTTGTACCTCAAATTTTAAAAGAGAAAATGCGTAAGCATCTATAATTTAACCTGTGTTATCCCAAATTATCTTTGTTAATATTTTAGGAGCTATTTGGTACAGGAATTCCTTCAGATTTTTCATAAATCTTCATCTAAGAAAATAGAATTACCTTTCTTGCAAAGTTTTCTTAAAAATTTAAAATTTTCACGGTATTCAATTATTCACAAAATGTTACAAAAACAGCAGCTATTTGCTTGCTATATATATGCTAGACTACTACAGTACAGCATTATTCCTTAAGTAATTTGGCATCCAGAATCAGTGCCGTGCCTCAAATTTTAAAAGAGCAAATGCACAAGCATCTATAAATTAACATGTGTTATCCCTAATTATCTTTGCTAATATTTTAGGGTTTCATATTAATTTCTATGTGCTAATACAGTTTGTCAGCCCCAATATCAATGATTTGGATCTAATCTTTAAAAAGGAGACTATACATGAATCTTATTCCGTGGGGGTCTTATAGACACACATATATAATTATACACATGATGATTAGTTAAATGTAACTGTACTAAGAATCAATTTTGCGCATTTTTTATGACGAGTAGTAAAATTTATATTTTCCTTTTAGAGTTTTGATCGATCTTGAATGGGATTTTATGTGATTTATATTATACAAAGAGGAGATCAACTAGCTCAGTTTGATATAGCTTTAACTTTTAATTCAGTGCATTACATTTCTTTATTCCAGAGATAGAATTGAAGGTCTAGGAAATAAGAAATCAATAATCCTCAATATGCTGCATTCACTATCTAGTATGAGACTAATGAGACTTTTAAGACATACTTAAAGTCTTCAAAGTAGTTAGTTATAATTATAATAATAAATAAGTGTGGTTAAAAGACGTTTATATCGTTATTAGTTTATTACAGAACTCATGCATTATCGATCAACTATATGATCTTAATTAATTAATAGTTGAAAAATATGTAAATCCATCACATTAATTACTTCAACAAACCTACAGATGCTGAAAATAATCATTCTCATCTGAACAAAATCTGAAACTGTTGACGCAAATAGTTATTTCCTTACCATATAAAGAATAACAAAGCAGTCAACACTTTTTACTACGTTTACTGTTCTTCACCTATATATATATATATATATATATATATACATACATACATACATACATATTGTGGTGTCAAATTTAAGTTTTGCAACATATTTCTACTCTAGCTAGCATGATTTAGAATCATGAACGAGTTCATTCAAGCAATTAGAAGCAAGTCTGCAGCCAAAGCCTTCTTTCTCAGCACCTATCCCTTGCGTTCGGTATGATAATCCCTTTATGAGTTTATTGTTAAATGTCTTGTTGATATCATCAATATATATTAGTATATTACATTTTCACTCTTACCTTTTTTATTATATATTTATTCGGGTTTCTTTTTACTTATTTTTGCTCTTTTTATACAAGCTTTTCCCTTCTCCAGAAAATAAAGAAGTAGAAGAATCTGTCACTTTTTTCCTGTTTTCTGTATTGCTCAAAAATAATATATAATATTGATGTAATAACTTTTACTAAGAAATAATAGATATTAAATTTGTATAAAAAGATAAACTTTCAACCCTTTATAAATTTTGAGAATATGTATTTGGTCTCCCGCTATATATATTTATTTCTCAATTACATGTAGAAGTCCTTCATGTTGACCTTGTCATTATAAAATCATATTATATGAACTAATTAGTTATAATGGTCAATTTGTTGAATTTAAAATATTTATTTAAAGCTACCATGCTTTTTTCAATTTTTTTTTTACCATCGATCGTTTCTCTCAATTAATTGTTGCCATCATCAATACAATGTAATTAACAATTACCCAATACATGATCATGAATTCATGATATATATTTGCAAGATTCCCTTATTATCTTCTTGTTGTGAAGTTTTTAAATCCGTTTTGTTTTTCTAAACAAATATGTTTATGTAATTCTTTATAGCTAGCTAATCATTATGAAATCTTTGGAGATTTCTTTATTGCTTTTTCTTTTCTTTAATAACAATCCATGGTGGTTAGTAATGGCTTATTATTATTTATCACTTGCATGCATAAATGCAGGTTATGTTAATTCATGGTAGGTTTTTTTTCTTTGGTACAAAGTTGAGAATCAAACACGACTCATCTCTCCAAACCCCACCCACCCCTTGCCACCTGAGCTAGCCTCAGGTGGCCTGGGTTTTTTCTATCTATTTGCAATGGTTATCTACCATCATTTTAATTCTTAGTTGATTCACCAAAAGCCTACCAAGCTTTGGACTATATATGGTAATTATTTAATCCTCCTTCATAATTCCTCTCTTAATTGAACTTCAATTTAAGATCCCTAGTTGATAATTAATTTAATATGTTACCATTAGAGATCTACAAAGCGTTTGGTATAATATACTTTTGACCTTGTCTACTATCTCACATCTTATAATATCTTAGATACATAAATTGTAAGTCTGCATTTGGTATTCAATATATGATGATAGTGGCACCTGAGATGACACTTGAGATATCACATCCCATGGTAACTAATATAGATTATATCCCTTTGTACCAAAAAAATATAGATCATATCCCTTTTGACTGGGTTAACTTTTATAAAATATTAATTGTATATTTTTTATAACAACTTTCAATTGTCATACCAAATATAATAAATTTATTAATATAGTATCTTATATCACAATATATCGTATTATAGTGTCCAAAAACCTTAAAATTTGAGATCACACGTAATAAATGTCTACCTAATCTCTCTTCCATTAGTTGAAGATAACAAAAAAAGAGTTGAGCATCCCAAGACTCAAACTCCATACAGGGGAATTCATATGATTAAAAGATTAGTGCTAAGAAGGAAAGAGAGGATTGAATTCTTCTTCTTTTTTGGTACAAGCATAGAGTCAATGACTAAGATACACAAACTAGCTAGTGGGATAGATACTCTCCTAATATCATCAACCAAAATAAAATCCACCCCGTTAGGGGGTCTCGTGAAGTAGTGCAGACCTAGCTAGTTCCATATTGTGCCCTTTTTTGACTAACTAGTATGCTACTCTATTGCCCTCTCTAAAGGTATGCTTAAGGATTGCCTCCCAATCTCTTTTCATGAAGCTCCTGGTATGTGAAACTAGGCTCAAACAGGGGTGTTCTCTATTGTACCCTTCCCTGCTTAGCCTAATAGTCACTTCGGAGTTAAATCCTAGTTCCACTTTATAGAAGTTCCCCTCCCAAGTGATATGTAGAGCTATAATAATACCCTACAACTCAGCCTTGGCAATACTGCATCTCCCCAAATTTCTTGAAAATTCAATTATCCAATTGCCCATGACATTTCTTAGTGTTCCTCCACAACTAGCCTAGTTTCTATTTTTTACTGACCCATCCTCTTTGAATTTGATCATTTTATTGCTTGGCAAGATTCAATTCACTTCCCTGATGGTCATTCTTCTTCCTTGTACTTTAGTGTTGCTTTCCAAACCCTGGAGACAGCTTCTTACTCTACTTAAGTAAGCAAAGAACAAATCTTAAGTGTGATGGTCATCAGGCTAGAAAAGAATTTAACATCTCTGTACCTAGATGTTCCAGTTGGTAATTCCAAGCAAGATCTTCTACGCTTAACAATCTAGGTCCTCTCTTTCTAATTCTTGTGAAAAGTTCATTGACAACCATACCTTTCTATCATCTGTGAAGAACCTTCTCCAGTGTACGATTCTCGTCCAGAGGTTTTTGGTATACTCGCAATCTCGTAGATAGTGGATGATTGTTTTTGGGGAGCTTCAGCATGCTTGGAAAGTTCTTATGGAGTTGAGATATCAATCAAAATGTTACATGTTCGTTAGCAAGCTATTCTACCCAATCAACTACATGAAAACTTGAATCTTTTGGAGTCCCAGCCATTGCCATATATTCTTCCATAAGGTATGATCCTATTGTTGTTTCCCTACATGGGCTTCATAGATCGTCTTAGCAGAAAACTCCCCATTCTTACTAAATTTCCATGTCAATGAGTGTACTCCTAAGTTTTCATGTGGAGCCATAACATGTGCGATAAGATTCCACATTGAATCAGGGAGGTAATGTTGAAATACAGACCAGTTCTAATGCCCTTCAGGTGTTGCCATATCTACAACTTTGTAGTTTTGAATTTCTTCTGATATTAGTTCTTTGCCATATTCTTTATGCCTCTATCAAATTCTTTTCACACTTTTTTGACTCCTTTCCATAGATTATATGTGTTTTTTGTTGTCGTGGCCATTAGGGGGATTTTGTGGTTTGACATCTTGTATTTAGTTTTCAATGTTTTCACCCACAGTGTTTCTACATTCTGTATGATGCCCCATCCAATTTTCATCAAAATTGCCTTGTTCATGTCCTTTAGTTTATTGACTTCCAAACCTCCATCAAATTTAGGTTCACAAATTTTATCCCACTTAACTAAGTGGATTTTCGTCATTTCATATCCATCCCCTTAGATAAAGCTTTTATTTATCCTTTCCAATTCATCACAGAAGTTCAGGGGAAGAAGGGTAGTTTGCATTGAGTAGTAGGAGAGGTTATTCAGAACACTGCATATGAGGGTCACCTTTCTTGTGAGAGTTAGATTCTTAGCTTTTCAGTTGCTTAACCTCTTCTTGACCCTTTATGAAACATGCTTGAAAGTTTTCTAATTAACTCTTATGTGCAGAAGTGAAATTTCCAACTACATGCCAAAATCATTAGTGTAGAGAAAACCTAACTGGAGGTTGTATTGCTCTGTTCTTGTATGATTAATGTTCTTTAAGAAGAAATATCTCAATTTAGAATCATTTATTAGCTGTCCTCAGCCTTTGCAAAATGTCTGAAGACATTTTTTAATTAAGCTGCATTGCTTGAATTCAGCTTCTGCAAAAAAGAGTAGATCATCTACAAAGAAAAAGTGAGAGAGATAACGACCATTTTTTCCAATGCGTATAGTCTTCCACAATTTATTCTCTACTGCTCATTCTATGCAATGAGACAACCTTTCAATACACATGACAAAAAGATATAAGGACAATGAGTCTCCTTGTCTAATTCTCCTAGTTATGTTGAAAGGCTCAATAATCTCTCCATTCCACAATATACTCATAGAAGATGTTGATACACATTTTAGGATTGTAACAACTCCATTTAAGTAAATGTAACAAATTTTTTTTATATTTAAAAAAAAATATTCCATGAAGTTATTACTATTTTAATTCTAACCACTTAACTCGTAATAATAATCACTTTAACCAAGCATAATTGTTATTAACAGTGATACAATATTTATAATACAATACTTAGTTTCCATACACACCATTATTTTACAAACATTTGTACAAAGATACATCTGATATAGTTGGTAGTTGCCCAAGGTAGGGCACCTCGATCCAACGTACGGTAATAATAAGTGTCATAGAGAAAATCTGCATATTATTCTTCTGAACATGATATGGAAATATAGTGAGAATTAAATCCCAGTAAGTTCAACAATAAATCATAATTTACCATCAATATAGTTCATCATGTCATGTTCAGCTGTATAAACTACAGAAAATATCTTTGGTTACATGAATGCATTATATCTATGCACATAAGAATCATACAGTAATGATATGTATGACATGATTAACTATTTTCAGAATATCATATGATGACTATCAATTTATTCTCATATCAAGCTACCCCAGTCAGGGTGAGTATTTTCTACTCTCCAATATGAGCTTTTCTCACTCCGTCCGACATGACTCACTTTCTCTTTCTTTTCTCATTAACATGATCATAACCGTTGGTAGGGCGTCCCCTACTGGTGCACCACACGGATTGCCATGTGATCGTGCTCATTTCTTTTCTTTTCACAATGATAGCCAAAAATATGCTTTCAATAACAAGTATGTTCATCAAAATATAACTATTACCAAAAATCATTGGTAATCATGCCATGAACATAACCATTTCAAATATCACTTTATAAAATATTTCCATATCAAAATTTCACACTTAAGATGGTAAGAAGTTCATACAATGGCAATGGCTATGGCTATACTAGTCATTTATTATTTTCATTTATAAGATTCATCTTCTTTTTTAAATATTAATTTTATTTCTTTATTTTCTTGATGCAGGTTTTCATCCTATCTAACCTTTTCTTACTAATCAGAGCATAACTCCCTCAATTTAACTCTGATGTAGGTGATCTTGGTGTCAATATCAAGATAAAACAATTATCTAAAACTATTATGTTGAACATTGTAGCAAAATATTAAGAAATCAAAGTGATATTACTCCCTAAATATATAGGTTATTTCTTCTCGGATAGGTTCTGACCTCTACCTACTAATTGGACCATATCTACCTCATATGGACTCCAACTTGAGTGATTCCAGTGGCTTAAAATCCATGACACACATAGCTATAATTATTATGTTAACCATTTATTTTAAGTCCATACAGATAATTTTCAGAAATTAAAATACCGAAATTATTCTAACATATTCTTCCCTGATAAACCATTTTCTGACCTTTGCTACCTAATCGGATCATATCTACATCATATGGACTCCAAATTGAATGATTCCAGTGGCTAAAAATCTGTGACACACATATCTACAATTCTTATGTTGACCATTTATTTTAATTCCATACAGATAATTTTCAGAAATTAAAATACCGAAACTATCCCAACATATTCTTCCCTAATGAACTATTTTCTGACCTTTGCTAACTAATCGGACCATATCTACATCATATGGACTCCAAATTGAATGATTCCAGTGGCTAAAAATCCATGACACACACAGCTACAATACTTATGTTAACTATTTATTTTAATTCTGTATAGATAATTTTCAGAAATTAAAATACAGAAACTGTCCTAACATATTCTTCCCTGCTGAACCATTTTCTGACCTTTGACTACTAATCGGACCATATCTACCACATATGGATTCCAAATTGAATGATTCCAGTGGATAAAAATCTATGACACATATATCTTTAATTCTTATGTTAACCATTTATTTTAATTCCTTATAGATTGTTCTCAGAAATTAAAACACCGAAACTTAAAATTCTGCCACCCATAGCCATACCCATGCAGAACTATTTACACCAACCTAAGTATTCAAACATACATCACATGCAAGATCAATATGTAACATGATATAACAACATCATGACCAATCATAAAAGTTCTAAGATCAAAATCTCATATAAATATTATAAGTTTCAAAAGTTTTCTTCAAAAAGAAATATTGTTAAACTTACCTAAGAATCTCCCTAACTTACTTAGTGAATTGGTTTTCTTGTTTCCTCTTGAAAGAAGTAGCAAGATTCCTTCTTTCCTTTAACTTTTCTAGCAGCTTAGGTAAGAGGAGGGTGAATTTTTTGAACCTTAAGGATGAAGAAGAAAAAAATGGACTCAAGTGGAGATTAAGGTAACTTACCTTGAGTACTTAGCCTTCTAAACTTCTCCTTCTTCTTCCTTCCTTTCTTCTCCTCTCTTTCTCTCCTTTCCTCACTCTACCTTGCTTCTATTTCTCTCTCTTCCTCACTTGGACGAAATTAAAATGTTGTAAGGGTGGGTTTTCTTATATAGACCACCAAATAATTCACCTTTCATGATCATGAGTCTACCTTATCACAATTAGGATACACTTTGTTGAATTTTTGGAAAACAAACAACTTATGTTCTTGTCTTCCTCTTCCTTAGTCAAGATATGCATAGGAAAAGGAGATTTGTATTTTGAAAATTATGATGATATGTTCTTAAGATAAGGGACAAGGTCCCTTTGATTTAGGGATTCTTTTCCATTTTCTTTTGTCTTAAACAAGTATGATAGATGTTCCTTTTTAGGTGGCAAATTTATAGCCATTGAATCTCCATTATTTGATTGATATTATTTGTGTGGGATATGAATGTTTTGTCCTAATGCCATGTATTATCATACCACTTGCTAAAATTATGAGTGTAAGATATAGATGTTTTTGTCCTAAAGCCTTGTATTATCATGCCACTTGCCAAAATTATGAATGTAAAATCACACCACTTGCTAAATTTTTGTCTTAATGCCATGTAACCTAATCTTTATTATTATTACATTATTATATCATCACCTAATTTATTTATTTTTATTTTTCCTCTTGGATTTGAGCTTATTCCTACCTATTATGGGCTTATTCCTACCCATTTTCTTTGCTTTGGATAAAATTCTACCTTTCTTGGAGGGTTTGGTCACATTTTCATAATTTTGGACTATTGGTCCAATTACTATATCTTAGTCCAAGTCTATATTTTATTTTTTACTTAGGTTATTCAATGGGTTTGCTAGAAACTTATGTGAAGTGGAAAACTCTATATGAAATGTCCATAGGTAAAAGCCCAATGTATGGGTAAAGATTTTAAACTTAGTAACTCTAGTTCTTAAATTAGGAAAAATTATCCTAATCCAATGTTCTTGAAATTTTAAAACCTTTACTTGTTTCTAAAAATTTATCTTCCTTATCCAAGAATTTTGCATCTCTTTAGTATGTTATTTCTAATTTCTTTCATATTAGGTTTTTCCTCTTTATTTGTTCTTAATGTTAGAAACATTTTTTATGCATATACATAAGGTGAAGAATATCTAAGGATTATATTTCCTTTGATATCTAAAATATTGTCTAATAAATTTTATTTCCTTAATTAAATATTTTTGTACTTTTATCAATAAAAGAAACGAAATTAGGGATGTTACAAGGATGAGCTTCACAAAATAATTATTGAACCCAATCTCTTTAATGTATCCTCTAAGAAATCTCATTTAAGTCTGTTATAGACTTTCTCCAAGTCAATCTTAATGGCTATCATCCATTTTTTGCCTTTTTTTCCTTTATTGAGTGAATAACCTCCTGAGCAATGATGACATTATCATTAATATTCCATTCAAGCATAAAGAAGCTTTGACATAGATCCATCCATTTCTCCATAAGTGGTTTGAGCCTATTTGCAATCGTTTTAGTTAAGATTTTAAATATCACATTGCAAATGACTATAGGTCTAAACTTTTTGAGAGTTTCGAGGTTGTCTACCTTCGGAATGAGCACAAGGAGTGTTTGGTTGATATCTTTGACCCTATCCAAGTTAGTGAATATCTCTTAAATGATTTTACAAACTGAACTACTTACCAAATCTCATTGACTTTGAAATAATAAAGCATGTAGCTCATCGAGTCCAGAGGCTTTAAGGGGACCCATGTTGAAGACAACCTTCTTGATCTCCTCTTCAATCAGAAGGCCTTGTAGCTTAAGTAAATCCTCCTCCTCGACTTTTGGAAAGCTCCCTTGGAGTGTTAGGGTGCAAAGAGGGGTGTTATCCTAACTAAAATGGCTATAGAAATAAATCTTGTCATCTCCTTTAGGGTGTCATTGTCATGATTCCATTCTCCTTCACTATTCTTTAAGGTTCGAATTTTGTTCATTCTTCTTCTTACCATTGTAGATGTATGAAAGTATCCTGTATTTCTATCCCTCATTCTCAGCCAGTTGCAACGGACTTTTTGAGACCAAATGATCTCCTCTTTAATCAAGTTAATCTTATAGTACTTCCATAATCGCTTTTTGAGATTGTGCAGGAAAGAATTTCCCCAGGTGCTAAGGGTTCAATCAATCCCTGTCAGCCTTCTAATAATTTCTTTCTTATGTTGGAACACATTCTCGAACACTCTGTGATTCTAGTCTTTGATCTCCTTCTTGAATCTCATAGAAGCTTCCTTCTATTGCCTCTCATTATCCTAAGCCTGTCTAACCAGATATTTAAAAGAATTATCAAGAAGCTAAGCTGATTGAAATTTAAAGGCTTTGACCTTTGAATCTAGGGGACTATCTGATTTCAATTTCAATTTGATGCACAAAGGCTTATGATCGAATTTCAAAACTAGGAGGTGAAGAATGACTGATTTTGAAAATTAGATGTGCCATTTCAGACTGCATAACCCTTGGTCAATACATTCTTTCACATCTGTTCTTTTCTATGTGAATTGGGGGCCTTCAAATTCCAAATCCATCACAAATCAAGAAGCAGTGAAGTTACTAAAATCTTTCATGAAGTTCCAGTTAAAGTAATTGCTCCCATGTTTTTCATCTATATTTTTTTATGCATTAAAGTCTCCAATGATAAACTAAGTTTGTTTTGTTGGTTGCTTAAAGATTTAAGCTCCTCCCAAAATTCTCTCCTATGGGCGCATAAAAAAAATTTATATATAGACTAATTAAACTAATTATAAAAAAATATTTAAGTATAATAGATATATGTTTAGTCAAGTCTATCCTTAACATGTCTATCCTCAACATGTTTATATATATATTTATAATTAATTTGGTATATAAATTCATTATAAGTGGAATCTTTATTAAAATATCTCAACAAACTCATTAATTGCCCCCATTGTAGAGACCTTAATTTTGCCATTGGTAGTCGTTGTACTCAACCAACTTCATCATCTTATTTAGGAAGGAACCTCTAATTATAACCGCCATTTGTTCACCAACAATCACCATTACCATACCAATAAGCCAAGGCTTTCCATTACAATTTATTGCCAGTTCAAAGCCATCATCATTGCCATCATAACCAATTCCGTTGTCATTTATATAACCTGTCAACTTTCTTCTTGCAACACCACTTTTCAAATCACCATAATTAAAAAAAAAAAACTTAAGGATTAAACAACTACAATTAAATTAGTGTATTCTTAATTTTTTTTCTCTTTTTTTAAGAATAGTGTATTCTAAGCTATTATTGAGCAAAATTTAATTTTTTTTTAGACAAATAAAAAATTTATATTCATATAAGATGAATAATACATCAGACACTGAGATTAATAAATAGAAAATAAAAGTAGGGTAAATAAATTTTATAATTTTTAAAGATATAAAATAAAAATTAGTACTATAACTAAAAAATAAAGAGATAATATATTTCTCAAATTTTAATTTATCAAAAATTATATTTTTAAAATAAAATATATATTTGATGCAATAATAATAAATAAATAAACTCATATTAGGGAGAAGAATGTGAACCCTAGGAATTGATCTATTTGATCTGAAGTCCGAGCAAACATAGATCTCAATAAACCCACAGGCTAATAACTAATCTGAGCTAGTTGACCCAGAAGCAGAGAAACTAATATGACCTACTCGGAAAGATTATGGGTTCTGAGTATTTCTAACATCTGACCCTAATAAAAAAATCAAAGCTTGGAACATGGTGTAACAGAATTGAAAGAAAGAAGACACAAAGTTAGAATATCCAATCCTTCAATTCGCATCCATTTATATCTAGATCTGCAAATTGCACATGCATGCATGCAAATATATAATTTTCTTAGTTGAGGCAATCTCACAATTCTAGTACAACTCATACACAATATTTGATATGGTAATTAGTAATTACATATGAAAACACTATGCAATTATTGTAAAAAAATAATTGTTGTCTTAAAACACATTTATAAATAGCTTTTCATTATTACTCAATGCTCTTTTCTTTTAGTTTCATTCAAAGTAATTAATTTTTATTATGTATTAGAAAAATGTTTAAAAAAATTAATTTGGCATTTTTCAGACCCTTCAATTCTACAAAAATGTTATACTTACGTCAATTTTTGATAAATAAATTAATTACAAACATCATTGTTAATTAATTGAACTTATTTATGGTGGGTTTCAAAAGTTTAAAGAAAATTAAATTTTTATTAATAGAAAAAAATGGTATAAATTCAGGGAATTTAAAAGAAAGTTAGGGTAATTATTTTTACAAAGAGTAATTTACTTAATACGTAAATATTCTAATAAAACAAATTAAAGTTAATATGGATGTAAGGACAAGGAAGAAGGGAAAAAAAAAAAAACGCGAGTGCGACCATTTCAAAGCGAGTTTTTCGCAAACCCAAATCCAATCTCTACTCTCTTCTGACGAGAAGAGAGAGAACGAAGAAGATGGAGATGGTAGACAGCATTGTCAGTCTCTTTCTTCTCCTTATGCTTCTTCTGATCATCGTCCTCATCTTTTTTGCCTGCAAACCATGGCGCTTCATTTTTTGGTCGCGTTCTCGCTTCTCCATTAAGGTACTTCATTTTCTTTCCCCAATATTCGCATCATTTCCTGTTTTTCATTTCTCCAATGAATTGAGCTTCCTAAACATTTTCAGAATGATATTCTTAGTGTAATGCTCTGTTTGTTTTCGGGGAAATACTGGGTAAACCAAATCAATATTTGGAAGTTCTGTTACACGCTATTCGGTTGGCGTGTTCTTAGCTTTTTTGCTGTTGGGGAATTGGGGGGATTGATTTGAGCTAGTTCTGTGAGTTTTTTAGAAAGAAATCGCTGCTTAAGGGTTTAGTTTTGCTTATTTTTTCAGTCACGTACGAGTGCATCAAGCTGCATGAGAGACTTTTGAAGTTATCGTGTGAAATCATGGATTCCAAATATGTTTTGATTCAACATTGATCTGGGGTTGCTTTTTTCTTTCTTGGTCTAGTTTCTTTTGTTTTTAATTCTTCAGCTAGTGAGTTTGAAAACTTCGTGGGAAATTGAGTTTGATCGATTCGAGTCTGGAGAATTTTTTGGTTTGGAGGTTATTAGAAATTTATGTTTAAATTTATAGCTTAGCATTCAATGTTGGCTCCATTTATTTCTCTTCTATGATTGCAGCTTTCATTTATGTTCGTGTTAGGTCTTCCGGACATTTCTTCGTGTCATCGTCCACTGCATATTTTAAGTTTTATCTGTTATGAATGGATTAGTGTTGCAACAGAGGATGGGTTTGAAAGAAATATTTTATAGTACTAGTTCATAATCAAAGTAAAATGAATTGATCACTTTTCTGTTGGAAGTCTGTTACAGCTGAAAGGATATCCATGTCCTTAACACGGTGAAGTTTTTAAAAGCTTGTGCTTTACCTGTCAAGGATGCAATGCAAGGATTGACATGATATTCTTCCTATATGACATCTGGTATCTTTCAATTGGAAAATACCACATTTTCATCATCTACCTAAGATTTACACAGAGTTGGCTAAGCATTGGTTGCTAATAGAATGCTCCAGCTTCATTGAATATAAATAATCTCAAGGATTCTTAGTTAATTTAAGTACACCTCTTTTATTTCATTTATGAATAATATTATATACCTTATACATTTGTTATGATTAATTATCTGTCAATTTAGCTTATGTTCTGAACCACTAGTGAATCCCACTTTTGTAGGATGGTGACCTAGAGAGGCCCCTTGTTGTAAATGATGCGAGTGTGTTACGTAATCAGAGCAATGAATTGCCTAGAGACTATGATCTTGAGGGTGCATGCTTTTCAAATGAAGGTCATTTTCGCTCACCACGAACACATGGACTTGTTTATAAGCAAAGGCTTGCTGCTGCTTCTCCTAATGTGCCTCAAGGTATTTTGGCCACTGCTACAATTTTTCAGTCTACCTTTTATTTCCATTAACTTTTTTATCTGCTGTAATGCTTTGCGTATTCATACTAGTTTTCTATAACTATTTCCAGGTGATAGTTTGGTTGTAGATGTAGTTTCTGATCCTGCAGATGTTGCCGTTGGTCAAACACTTAAGCTGCCCCCAGCTCAGTTAGCAGAAATTCAAAAGCATAGTAGAGTGAATCTTGGAAATGATAGACTGCAAGACTTGGTGCAAAGAGATATTTTAGATCAAAGTAATTTCTTAGCTCTTTTTTCTATTAAGAATTTATGTTTTTGTGTATTTGCAAAGGCTAAATATGTGAAACATGTCATCATATCTTTCTGTTAGAAGTGCAGGATGTTGCCTCACTCTGGAGGTTATCAGTGGGCCGTCTCGTGGAATTCGTTGTTCTGTACAGTCAACAAATCCCTCTCATCTACCACTGACCCTGGGAAGAGTTTCTCCGAGTGATTTATTAGTAAAGGATTCGGAAGTATCAGGAAAACATGCTCTAATCAATTGGAACTTAGATGTAAACCTTTATTTTCTCTTGGATTTGGATTTTAAAAGATGTATGTTATGTCGTACTTATTATTAAATTGCTATTAATTTTAGAAAATGAAATGGGAGTTGGTAGATATGGGTAGCCTGAATGGAACACTTCTAAATTCTCGTCCAATCAACCATCCAGACTCTGAAAGAAGGTGTTGGGGTGATCCAATTGAGCTTGCTAATGGAGATATCATTACTCTTGGAACAACATCAAATGTAATTGTAAGTAATGATTTGATCCTCAGTTAAAAAGGGTGTCTCCCTTTGCAGTTTTGATTATTGTAAATGCAAATCTTGTCCATGATATTAGATGTTGAGACTATTGGCAAGGTTTCCAGGGTGAATAAATTTTGTTTGCAGATTATACTTGCTGAGATTTTCTCTCTCCTCTGAGATCCGAGAATAGTTTCCCAATTCTTACATTAGAATATTTTTAAATTTTTTTTTAATTAGAACACGAATTTCATCCTGTTTCATGCATGCAGATGTTGTTGGACACTGGACAATGTTATAGATATAAAAAAGAAAAGAATATTAAGTAGTTTTTCAAATTTCTAGGAATGCCCCCCCTCAAAAAAAGAACAAAAAACAATGTAATTGTCATTACTCTTAATTAGAGAAAGGAAATAATAAATTTATGTTTGTGGCTTCTTTTAGCTAGGAAAGATGATTATTTCATTACCATTAAGAAACAAAATGTTTCCTATATGATATCACCAAAGTCTCTGTTATAAATAAATTTTTATTAGATCAGTTATAATTGTCTGTTTTGCACTATTGCTCCCATGGTAATACTAGGAATGAGTATGCTGCAGTGATTAATTTTTTATCCTATTATATTATCAAGTCTGTGTTTTCCTCTTCTTTAAACCATGCCTGTTTAATCTGCTATGTGATTTTAATATTTGGCAGGTTCATATTACTTCTCAAAATAGGAATCAAATTCCCTTTGGAGTTGGTATGGCATCAGATCCAATGGCCTTGCGTCGAGGAGGAAAGAATCTGCCTATGGAAGATGTTTGCTATTATCAATGGCCTCTACCTGGGCTAGATCAGGTTCTGGACTTCATATCACCTGTTCAACCAAGGGCTATTCTGTTATTTTAGTTTGCGCTTTGAATACTTGCTAACCCACCTATATGCCTAACTTGCAGTTTGGACTATTTGGCATTTGTGATGGGCATGGTGGAGATGGCGCTGCTAAATCTGCTAGCAAGTTAGTGTTTCTGATTAACTCTGCCATGTTTGATGTCTGCTGCTTGTATCCTTTTATGTAACTTATATTTTAATGGATGCCAGTTCTGATTTGCTGGTCTCTATCATAATAAACTCTTAATCACATTGTCTGGATATTTTTCCTTAGTTCTGAAACTCTGATACAGTAATTTGCAAATTTGTATCATCTGTGAACTTTTGATGTATGCTTCAGTAACTTAAATAATATACAGCATACTCTATAGGTCCATGTTGTCTCAAGTGAGTTTTTATACAGTAATAGATCAAACTATTGTATACACAGTATATTTTATATAGACAGACTTTATTAACTTACCCACTGTGTCAGGTTGATATGTAATTTGGCATCATTTGTATATACAATATCCCTAATTGTTGTAACATGTTAGGCTACTTTGTGGTCTATCCTGCGGCAATCACTTAAAGGTAATAATGGACATTGAGACTCGTATTCTACCTAAGACTTTTTTCCATGCACTAAGTTGTATGAAAGAGTTGGTTTAGACCATCTCAATATAGGTAGATAATAATGGAAAAATAGGTCAGTTCAAACGCTTCAGCAGAACTTGTTTACATCTGTTTTGAAGTAACTCTGAGTCACCTCTCACAGATGCCATAAACTATGTGACTGATTTGCTTCAGTTCTCCAGTCTCATGATTATATTCTCACAATAAAACTAATTGATGCTGAATCATTGTGATATGTGAATGTTAAGAGAATTGCCACATGCACCAGAAAATTGGGACTTATAAAAGCAATAGATTTCCTGGCAGTATTCATCAACAGTCAAAATGCCAACCTTCTATTATTCATGATCTTTGATATTTTTACTTATCTGAAGTTGTTGTGGTTCTTACACTTAGGAACTTTACTAATTTAGTTTGCAATTTTTTTCAGACTTTTTCCTGAGATTGTTGCTAGTATATTATCAGATTCATTAAAAAGGGAGAGAGTTTTATCTCTCCGTGATGCATCAGATGTTCTTAGAGATGCATTTTCTCAAGCAGAAGCAAGCATGAATCACCATTACGAGGTAATACTTTTTTCCATTTGAGATTTTTTGTATAACTTGACTGTACCTTTGTGGGATTTTCTTTACTCCTTGAATGGCAGAGGTTGACATTGTCATCATTAGATTTTTCATATTTTCTTGCATCAGTATTCAATGATTACATTATGTGGTTTATTTTATACTGTTGCTACATTCTTAACTTCTTCTTCAGTCTTATATGCTTTTCTTCAGTTTGTTGACAATTGCCTTAATCTATTAGTATTTAGCTTATAGTCACCTTCTACTTGAAATATTAGCTTAAACTTAATTCTTATAGGTTCTTGCAGCACCTGGAACAAATATTGGTTTTCTTAAAAAAAGAAAAAGGGAGGGGGTCAGGGATTGGACCAAGAGTCTTAAAGGCCTGCTAATTTTCTTTATTCCTTGTTTTATTGATGGAGCTATACATGAGATGTTTTTGAGATAATGTTTATTAGTACAAATTTGTATATGCCCATAAAACATTTTTCCATCATAAAGTTGCTTCTACTCTCCCCTATGGTTATTCATTGTTCTTGGACTCTGCATGCAATGTTGTGTATGCTGTCAGCAGAACAATATTAGAAGAAGGAGAAGCCAAAGCTAGTAATCCCAACTTTCTTTATTCAATAAAAGTTGCAAAAACCTATTGTTCCCTGGCCTCACATATATGAATTTTTGTCTTATGATGACAGGAACTCTTAAAAGAATTATTTCATCTTTCAAAATTTTAGTAATTGAAGGCTATGGTTCATACATTTTAATGAAAAACACTTTGCAGGGATGTACAGCAACAGTGCTACTGGTATGGGCTGATGGTGACAAAAATTTCTTTGCACAATGTGCAAATGTTGGAGACTCCTCCTGTGTTATGAGGTACGTTTATTTATTGAACTAAAGAATGCTTAGGATAACTAAGTAGAATTTTGAATGGGTCATGGGTAGGAAGATGACAACTGGGCTATGTATCAGCTTATGCTATTTTTACTTTTCTCATCGCATTGAAATGTATGCATCATATTGATGGATAATAATTTTGTGTGAGAAAACTGTAATTGTCTAAGGAAATATTGGTGAATGGAGGTAATGTTAAATTCCTTTTACCGCAATTGATTGCATTCCATTTCGTAGTATAACTATATGCAACAATTGTAATACTTATACGTGTGTTCCCTTGCCTCAGTGTTTGTTATTGTATTTTTTGAACTTTAATATGTCTTATATGGTCATTTTAGGTAGATTGGAATTCCCACGAGTCATGGCTAGGCTTTAATGCCTTTATGGAACTAATTATCTATCTTGGGCAGTGTTGATGGGAAACAAATCAAGATGACAGAAGATCATAAAATAACAAATCATTCTGAAAGACTCCGAATTGAAGAGACTGGTGAACCATTGAGAGATGGGGAAACACGTCTATATGGTACAAAGGCAAAAAGAACTTATTTTCCAGAGTTATAATATTGACTGGGCAATTGCTGATGGTTGTGGACAACTGGGCTATGGATAATTGCAGGTATAAATCTTGCAAGGATGCTTGGGGACAAATTTCTCAAACAGCAGGATTCCCGGTTCAGTTCAGAGCCTTATATAAGTCAAGTTGTGCATATTGATCAAGCAAGCAGAGGTTTCGCTGTTCTAGCTAGGTGATTGATCTTCGAATGTATGCTTTTATTAATTTCACAGCACTTCTGAATATCAGTGTTCTCTGTATTTCATTAATGTTATTTCTAGAAATAGTGAGTCAAATAACTGGGCTTTATTTTGCAAAATGCAAATTTTGGTGCTTGGACCTTGAACAATTTAACCCCACCTAGTGGGAAAAGGCTTAGTTGTTGTTGGACCTTGAACAATTTGATGTATGGAAGGTTTGTTGTGTAAACATTCACATTATGCTTTGACCATTTTGAATATAACTTTAGATTTTCAAAATTTACAGTGATGGGTTATGGGATGTCATCAGCATGAAGAAGGCAGTTCAGTCAGTGCTTCAGGTTTTATACAAAAGACTAGTGTTTCTAGGTATATTTTATTTCTGTTTCCCACCAATTTGCTCTAACAATTTCCTTATTTGACTGCACAGATGAGGGAAAGATACTCCACAGTTACAGAGAATTCAGCAGAAAAGGTTGCTAATTCCCTAGTGAGTGACGCTAGAACACTCAGAACAAAGGATAACACCTCTGTAATTTTTTTAGATTTTGATAACTTCACCAGATTATCATGTAAACCTGAGTCCTAGTTTGAATTAGGAGGGTTAATGTTTCAACAGTGGTGATATATAATTTTTTTTTCCTCCTTTCGTGGAATATGCTCCTTTTTTCTGTGCTTTTCTTGCTTGAGTCATGGAATCAAATAATTGTGTAGTAATACCACCCCTAATAAACCGCTTGGACACAAAATAATAATGTTAAAAGTGAGTTTTGCTGAAAAATGCGTTGTTTACATGTTTTGTTATAATTGACATGATCTATCAATCTCCTGCAAATACAGTTTATTTAAAAATTTTAAAAAATAATTTAATTTATTATTGATAAATAATTTTTTTATCTATACATAATAAAAATAATATTTTTAAAAATTATTTATATAATATATTATAATTTAAGTATCGTCGATAAATACAAAATTTATATACAGTAAATTAAATAATAACTCAAAATTATTTTTAAAAAACTGAATTCATTATTTGGTAAGCTAAACAATGCTCAAGGGTAGCAAACAGCACTCCTTAAAATCCGAGGATGCTAAATCCATATCTTCAAGGCCGTTTCTTCTCCGTTTTCTTTTGGAAGAAGGAGGTGTCGGTCAAGTCTTCAATGTTAAAGATTTAGAAAGATTTTAGTCATATTTGAATAATCAAAGAGAGATTAAGATGTAAGAACCTGGGCTGTTGTCGCTAAATAACAGGTGTGAGTTCATTTAAGAAAAAATGAGGGAAATGCTGAAAATTGGTACTAAAAGTTCTGTCAGCTTTATGAACTCTAAATGAAACATTGTGATACAGGATAAAAAAATAAAATTGTGATTTATTTTATTATTTAATATTGATATAATTATTTTAAAATTTGTGCTATTGTAATTAATTATATTAGAATAATTTTAAGATTAATTAGATTGATCGTCTGAGTGTTTGAATTCAAAAAATTATTATTTCTTAAACTTATTTTATTAGTGTTTAGTTAATTGTTTAGATTTTAGTTATCCATATCTATGGATAAGTTATTATTGTATATGTTTCAATATTTTAATTCGTTTAAAATTTTACAAATATAAAATCTGCTTAATAATTGTTTTATTGACTTTGATTATCAAATAATAAAAATTGAGTTATTTCTATAATGAATTTTTTGGTTTAAAATGTTTTGCAAAATAATGATTGTTTGCAATTATTCTTTTTTGTGCTACATCGTGTTGGTACCAAAGCATAAAATATATATATATATATATATATATATATATATATATATATATATATATATATATATATATATATTACAGAAGTTACAATTCTACAGAATATTCAGGGACTCTCTAAATAAAAAAATTTACTCTATAAATAATTCAATTTTTATTATTCAATAGACCTATATATATAAACATATAG
Source organism: Gleditsia sinensis (assembly GCA_037074535.1). Classification (NCBI taxonomy): domain Eukaryota; kingdom Viridiplantae; phylum Streptophyta; class Magnoliopsida; order Fabales; family Fabaceae; genus Gleditsia; species Gleditsia sinensis. Next base: position 84,971,826 of record CM073463.1, read on the forward strand.
ATTGCAGAATTTTAAACTAATTAAATTTTAATAAAATAAATTTAAAAGATAACGATTATCTAAATTTAAGCACTTAAAAATGATAACTTTAACTAAATTTAAAATTATTTTAATATAATTAATTATAATAATATAAATTTAATTACACCAACATAAAATAATAAAATAAATCAGAACTCTATCTTTTTATTTGCATCGCATTGATAAACTTGAAAACAAGAATAGAGATGGCAACAGATGAGTTGCCATTTTTTTTTTCACAATAAGTGTAACTAAAGGTATTTTCTTATGGAAACCGCAATGAGTAAATCACTTTCAAAGTTGTCAAGTCTGCATAAAGTAATGCTGTGACTGAGTTTTGAATTGTTAGAGTAGGTTAAATAGGGTCACTTGGGTTTGAGCTCTTCATCTTCCCTCTTCCTAGTCATAATACTTTCTTACTGAACAATTTTATCCTTTACCAACATTTTTAAGTTCTGATATCCAAAGAAATTCCTTCTGCCCTGAGTGATCGTGTTGGCCAGAAGCCTAAAATGTGATTCCTATTTTTACGACATATGGGCACTCTCCTATTCACCAATCTGATTCCTATTTTTAAATTATCTTGATCCCTATCTACTGAAAGTGAGGTCGTGTTGCTTAGAGGAGGAAAAATGCGCCAATTAGGCTCTTCCAATTTGTTCAATTCATTTAACTTAATTATTTTTTAATAAAATTAAATATAAAACTTTAGCCAGAAAGTTCACATTTAAACAGAAATTCCAAGCCCGCAACACAAGCAAGTTAAACACTCCATCCTACGGGCGTTTCACCATTGCTAATTGGGAATAACTCCTAAAAGCAGAAGCAAAGGCAATAACAAGCACTTGTTTACAAGATATTTTATTACTCTAATAACTGAATCAAGGGGTTCCAACAGCAAATAATACAACTTTAAGAAAAGGTTAAAAAAAAGGAAACAGATGACCAACAAAATCATAATACCTAAACTAGACATTACGTACCCTCAGATCTTCGTTTGCTGTTCCACTGAAGCGTCTTATAAGTTATACAAACTGCTCTAGGAATAATGGTCTAAATGCCCTCTACTTTAATAATGTCTTAAAAGTTAACTGGACAGCAGAATCTGAAAGTAGACCACTACTCTACTCTTCACTAACTTCCAGGCTCTTCATTTTTGGTTCCAATTCATTCTCACTGCCTTCTTCATCACCTTCTTCATCATCATCTATTCCATCAGGTTCATTGTCATCCAAAGGACCAAGCCTGTCAGGAAATTTTTTAAACATATCCTTCACCTCATCAATGCCTTCTTCAGAAATGAAATTTCCATCAATGTTCAGTAACTCAAAATGAGCCTTCTGCACCACAACCTGAGCCAATTGACGAGCCCCAGCCCTTCTTATTTTGTTAGAGCTTAAATCAATATCCTTTAAATGCACGTGACCTTCTAGTGCCTCGCTTACCTGAATGGCACCTTCATCCTTGAGTTCATTCTCAGCAAGGTTCAACTTGGCAAGAAACTGCTTGGCTGCTAGGCAGGCTGCTATTGCAGGAGCAGCTTCAGCTGTAATGTCATTTCCACTCATCTCCAAAACTTCAAGGTGAGGAGCTGAATTCATAAGAGCTCTGACTATAGAAATCGCACCCTCATCTTCCAAGTTTAGGTAGCTCAGGTATACCTCTCTCAATTCTGCATGATTGCTAAGCGCTTTACTCAGAGAAACACCACCTTCTACCCCAAATATGTTGTCTCGCAAATCAAGCTTCTTCAGATGGGTACAATTCCCCAGAGCACCAGACAAGGCAACTCCACCTTCAGAGCCTATCCTTGTAGAGGAGCAACGGAAATTCTCTAATAAAGGAGAACGCTTCACAATCTCAGCTATAGCTAGTGCCCCTTCATCTCCAGTCATATTATTATGAAAATGAAGGACTCTAAGCTTCTCCGTGGAGGGAATCAACTCACAAACTGCTCGAGCAGCTTCCTCTGAGATGCCATCATTCATCAAATAAAGTTCCTCCAAGCAGGTCTGTGATTTCAGGAGTGCACCAAAAGCTCTGACACCTTTCTCACCTAAGGCATTGTCAGAGAGGTTTAAAGACTTCAAGAAACTACCCTCCAGAGCAGCTGAGAATATATTCATGACTTCAAGAGCTTCTGCCTCTGATCTTCCAGCAACAAAATCTGATAGATCTACTTCTTTCAACTGGTCCTTGAGGGAAACAAGAATGGGCTGGGCAACTTGTGCTGCTACTGATCCAAAACTTCTATTGCTGAAGCATATTTTAGTGAAAGAATTTTCTGGCTCCTTTAATGGCTTTAGGAGTTCCTGAGCCTCTGTAGCTTCAATGAAGGATCGTTCACCTTTAGATATATCAAAAACAGATTCACAAGGTGCAGTGATATTATCAGACGTCATGGCTTCATTGTTATCCTTTTTACTAGGTCCTCTTTTAAGAACATCTAGGAGGAGCTTACTACATTCTTTGGCATAAAGCTGGACTGCAGAACCTCCATCACCATCTGGCTCTTTTTCATAATGTAGGTTAGCTGTGGCAAAAGCCATGTCCTCAATTCTTTTCGCATTCTCATCAGCCTCTTCCTTGATCAGAGTTCCATACTTCTGAGTGAAAATAGATTTAGTTGTAAGATTGTTGGTCATCCGATCCACAAGCATCTGTCTAGTGTTCTGACTAGGAGGCCATAATTTGATTGAAAATGGTCTGCGCTGTGAATTCAGCTCCGTAGCATCCATTGCAATGAAACCTACCAGAATTGCTCATGTAAGTAATTTCCATATATTTTATAATTTAGTGAGGGATAAAGAGAATTAAAAAAAAATTAGTTAACAGTTAAATCAAAATCATCCTAACATATGTGTTCTCTATGATAATACCAGGTATTGTCCAAGAGATTATAACAATTTCCAAACCCTTGCACAAAGAAAATGTTAATTTAAATAAATCAATCATGTCACTTGTTAATGTCTTCAAAGTCCTGACTCCAACCTTAATACCATTGAGGGTTTGAATAATTTAATTCAAAATTTAATAACAATAAAGTTTCTGAAAGGGTCCAGAATTTCTATATCTAATCATGCATATATATAAGTAAACTCTCCAATCATCAATATATTACCCCATCCAAGAAACTGTTGCTATGAAAATTGAATGATTAACAAATATCATGAATCAGGAGGAAATAAAAACCAGTAAACCAATTCCAATTATAAAGTAGGCCTGTTTCGTTCTATTTCAGTTATAAGTTATAACCTGTTCTCCTAATAACATGTCAAATTAAACTGGGCAAAGCTACAATGCTAGAAAGCGTGATCGAGAGCAAAGAAAAAAAATTGCATTTATTATAAAAAGAGGCACACATAACTACAGCTGGAGACAGTGGATTATGTGAACTGGCTTGGTGTTATAGCTCATTAAATTTCTTATGATGTATTGGATAAAAGGAGTAACCTTCACGGAACTAAACAAAGAAACAGCCAACAGAAGGTGCATAGGTCCAGATCCAGGCACAACTATAGTAAAAATACTATTAATATCACAAAATATGCAAATAAGACTAAAATATTACTCCACCACGAAGTTCAACAAAAAAATATTTACTTTTCTTCCCCATTCCTGTCCCACATTTTTGTTGTGATAAAAGGGCTTCCAATTTATTTCATATAAAATAGCTACCTTCACACTCCTTGTGTAGACCATATTCAACATGACTAAAAAGTAAGATGTTTATCTTGCATAATAAAATCTCAAGCAGCCCTATTGACATTAATTAGTTTAAGAAAAAATCACCAACACAATAGATCCTACAAGAAGGTTGTGTTAAAATTGGCAGAAACAAATAAGCATGGAAGAAGATAGAAGCTTTCATAAAGCTGGAATCACATATCTTTCATATATCTGGAAAAAGGGTCTACTTGTGAAAAATGGACTAAGGTCGCATTGTGAGCATTCAAAAGAAAATCTTCTTAAAAGTTCTCTTCATATTAATAAAGCAAACACATCATATATTCGCTCTTAAATCCAAACCTCCCACCCACCCTCCTATTCCAATAAGATGCAAAGATAAGCATCTATAAATATAACATGCTCCAAAAGTTAGTTTTCTGTTCCAATTTCAAATAAAGAAAATTATCTATACTCCAATATTTCAAGTCTAAGGCAGAATAATCATTATTTCCCACTCACTAATAGCATATAGTCCCAGGGCCTCGCATCGATGTGAGCTCTTTAACATCCATTTTTCCAATTCAAAGCCCTATAAAACTCATCACCTAGGTAAGCCCACGAGCAGAAGAACAGAGTTGAACACCAAATAAACTGGTAAAATTAACACCAATTCGATCAAACAAAACAAATGAAATGAAAGACACCATGCATTTCCATGTAAAATTGCGTGATAATTTATGAGAAAACAGAATAAGGGCGAAGAAGTTCGTAAAAGAAACGATGCAAACAAGACATTCAAATACGAGGTTGTTTCCTCGGAGAACACTAACACAATCGCATGGGGGAAAACAACCAACAAATAACTTCGTTCATCAACAATGTCATCCTAAAAATCTTATCTTTCGCTAAAAATGCAACAGATCTGAAACAACGCAAAGATACGAACTTGAAATGGAATCAAATTAAAGTAAAACAGATACGAACAAAAGCGGACGGGGAGGGTTTTAAAAAGTCGAAAACCATCAGAGAAAGCGCAGGGAACTCGAAAAACGAAAACCTAAAATAGAGACGAATTAGATCAACTAAAAATCACAAACCCTAGAAATGAGAAAAGAGTACCTCTTGAACTGAGAGTTGGTAATCTGCACTTGAATAATCTCGAATTTAAATGTTAACTGGCATAGCGAGATATATACTCAGCGAAAGAAATGTGGAGGGAAAACCTAAAATTGCCAAGACATCGACAGAAAAAAAAAAAAAAAAAAGGACTTTTTGTTGACCAAAAAAGATGTAATTGCTTTTTTTTATTATTATTTTGGACTGGCAAAACGATGTAAGAGCTGGCAGATTGGTAAAACAACCCTTTTGTGTTTTTGGGGCAATTGGCACCTTTTCTCTATCTGGGCCCATCAATTTTCTGTCCAGTAGCCCATCGGTTTTGGTCATCATAGCCAAGGTATTAAATTTCGTTTTGAGGTATCGTTTTAATGACTTCAAAAATAAAAATATTTTGAGACATTTTAAAAATTTTAAAAAAACAGAATATTTTTTAAAAAAACGTTTCAAATAATTCTAAATAATATTTTTTTAAATTTTAAAAAAATTTAACATAATATTAATGATATAGATATATAAAATTATATTAAAATTAATTTGAATTAATATCTATAATTAAATAGTAAGTAAACATACTATTACAGTAGGGACTTCAACTCAAATCCTAACAGCATTCAACAACAATTTCTCTATTGTCTTTCAATCTCTCTTTGTATCATTTTTGTAGTTTTCTCTTTAAAATAAATATAATGAAGAAAAATAATGTCACGAAAACAAAAGGAGAGAGTATGAAGTTAATAAAGATGTTGTGACTTATGAGAGAAAATAACTTGGTGTTGGATGTGATATAATGCTATTTTTATTTACTTTTAGATTGTCAATTTTTGTATTTTTCAAATTAGTTTAATACTTTTACATCGAAATAATTTGAAACAAGAGTATTTCCATCGAAATAATTCGAAACAAGAGTATTTCCATCGAAATAATTCGAAACAAGAGTATTTCTATTGAAATAACTTGAAACAAGAGTATTTTTATCGAAACAACTCGAAATAAGAGTATTTCCACCGAAATTTCCCTTGAAACAAGAGTATTTTTATCGAAACATAGTAATTTTAATTGAAATAGCATAATTCTTTAACAAACACTTCGTTTTATTTCGATAACTCCGTTTCATATCGGTGACTCAGGAAACAGAATCGTTTCGATCGTTTCAATGAAAAAGAAAGGAAATTTAGTTCCTTGATCATAGCCAAAAGACGAGTTTGTTTCGACCAAAACACTCGAGAACACATATCAAGTATCCTCTCACTATTAAAAAAAAATTAATTTCTTATTACTAATTCAATTTTATTGAGTTAATTGATTGTGTTAAAAATGAGTGTCTAAGAAAAATTATAGTTTGATAGTGGTGTTTTTAAGCATGCTCCCAATAATGGCTTAAGAGAAGCTGATAAAATGACTGGGAAACACTTGCTACCTTTCTCTGAATCCAATTATTCACTGTATGAAACCCGAATATATTAAGTTTTTAGTTTTCTTTTGAAAAGAAAGAACTTATTTTTTTGTAAAGCAGTCCAACATGACCAGGTTTCATTGCACCAGCAGAAATTCTAAACGGGACAAAAGCTGGGTAGCAAATTTAGTAAGCCATATATGCACTATTTTCCAACTATAATTGGAAATCCCTGTCGCTTTTCTCTTTATCTTTTTTGTTTTTTTTTTAAATGGTCAAAGCTCCTTTCTTTTTCAAGGGCCCTGTATGACAACATCATCCAGCAAACTCTGGGAAATGATCGAGACTCAATATAATGACGTGCACAACTTGCAAACTCATATGGATGAAATCATGAAAGACAATAAATTCCAGCAGATAACGCATAGAATCTATTTAAAAAATACTCATAACATTGCTACTAGTTTTCTCCTCACAACAGCACATAAACAAATGAAGTACTTCACAATACAGATTTGCAAGAACTGAATGTCCTCTGAAAACACAGGCGCATAGATTTACATTTGCGCAATTATTAATCAGAAAAATTCAATACTTTAATCCACAAACGTTTTTTCCTCGAGGATAAAAGAAGCCATGCGTTTTGTCATTTTCTTGCCATTCTCAGATTCAGGATTGAAGATGTGATAAACATGGTCTTCCCCTTCCTGTTCAAACAATTCTAGTTCCCCTTGCCACCCACTCTTCTTCACAGCTTCATAGTACCAAACCCCTCTGTCCCTTAATGAATCCTTCCCAGCGACACACACTAGTATCTTACAACACCCAAGTTCAGCTAAGCTGGGTGCCCCCGGAGCCAATGGGTTGATCATGGGGTTATCGATTCCACCAGGAGCAGACGGGTAGACCAAGTTCCAAACCAAAAAGGGCAAGCTCTGCTCGTGCCCTGAAACAGGTTCAGACCCAATTGGCCGTGAACTGTAGAAGTAGGGGTGGGCATAAATAGCCCCTAATATTCTGACACCACCACGCATGGCGATGTTATGTACAATATTACCACCAGCGCTATCGCCCCCTATGAAAACCCTGTGAAAATCACCATATTTAATTAGCCATGGCTCGCTATTTGTGGGGTTTTTTGTCGAATGGGTGGCGACCCATTTCAGAGCAGCCCAACAGTCATCATAAGCCGCAGGGAGAAGGTGCTCTGGAGCGAGTCTGTACTCCACAGAAACGACCACAACTTCTACTTGGGAGACAAACTTGGTGAAGTAGTTGTGGTAAAGCTGAGAGAAAGCGGATTCAAAGAAGAATCCACCACCGTGAAAGTAGACCAAGATGGGAAGTTTCTGTGCCTGATTGTGTTGGGTGGATTTTGGAAGGTAAAGGCGAGCAGAAATTAAGGGGTTGTGGGAGATAACAATGTCTTTGGATGAGACTCCGGTTTGTGGGTCATGAAGCGAGGGTGGTACAAATGGGGTTTGTCGGGGGCGTTCCACGGTGCCATTCTTGTAGACTCGAATATAGGTAGGAATCTCTGCAACTATCTCATCGATGTTGGCGGCGGCAGCTAGTGTCGTGGAATTCATTTCAAGGATACAGAAAGTTACGAACAGAGTCGTTAGATAAAGCAGAGAGGAAGAGTTAGGAGCATAAGCCACAAGCTTCATCGAGGAGTACTGTGATATACGATGTATAAACGAAAGAGTTATATCGACTTGGCCAGATATCGATGAGAGTTCCATGGATGAGAGCAAATTACGCTGAATTTCTTGATTTCTGGTTAAATTATTCTTTTTTATTATTTTAAAAATAACAATTTACGTTTTAAATTTTGAAATTGTAGTATAGTTTGGTTATAGAAACACTTTCTATATAATTAACAATATATATATATATATATATATATATATATATATAACATTATTTCAAATAAAAAAATATAATAAGAAGCGATCAATTATTAGAGGAAGGACGTGTAGAATGATGTCAATGTAAGGGATATGGTTTTATCTTACCAAAAAAGAAAGGGATATGGTTTTATATATATATATATATATAGAATGTACGGGATATGGTCAAATGCAGCTTTGTTTATGTCCGACAAGGGACAAATAACATATGGGCAGATTTGCCACGCATTTGATCTCAGCCGAAAAGCCCGGATTGGGTGGGATATAGTTAGAGCACCATGGTGATACTCTCTTGCTCAAGTGTGCTATATTATTATTTTAAATAATTTTATATTTTAATAATATAATTTTAAAAAATTTATTAAATAGATATCACAAATTATTTTATATTTTTATATTTTATTTATATTTTAATTTTAAAACAATAAATACATTAAAAAAAATTAATATAAAACAATAAATACATAAATAAAATTTTTAAAATAATATAAATTTATTTTTAATAATATTAATTAAAAATAAAAATAATAATAATAAAACTTAAATTTTGACTATTTGATGCCACGGAAAGCAACTCTCCACCGTTGAAGATGCTTTTACATTACATCTGCACATACACAAATTTTAGAAAACTCAATACTAGTTCCGTGCTTGGGAATTTATCTATTTTATTTCTATTTAAATAATGAATTTTTAATTTTAATAATTAATTAATGACTACCTGCAATTTATTATTTTCAGGTTAAGATATTAAAGATATCAAAATCTTAAAGTTAATAACAGATTATTATATTTAAAAGAATAAATTAAAAGAGAAGTTGAGTTTTCAAATGATTATTCATCAATTTTACAACTTGCTGGACACAATTGAGATTAGAAGTTAGAACCCAACAAAGAGTTTGATTAAAAATATTAAAATAATTAATAAATAATCTTAGTATTATTTTTTACTATACCAAAAAAAAAAAAAGCATCTGTATAAATATCTGATGAAAACAGAACCAAACAAGTGTCCTGACTTTCAAAGATCTTAATTTAAAGGTTCCAAATCAGTTAGATGTGGATTTTAGGTCCGATCAATGTCGTGTGAATGCTTCTAATTAAGTTCTAACTAATCATCCAAAGATATGATAGTTTAATAATTGAACCCTCAGTACTCCTCCATTATAAGAGAATGATAGGTAACCCTTGTCAAGTGCAACTTCTAATTAACTTACGTACCCTTGTCAAAAAGCATCGAACTTATCAGTTAGACATTCATCAGTTGAAAGATGCTTCTTTGAAAATCACTTTTTTTTGGAAGGATTATTTGAATTATATGTTCCGGGATACAAAGGAACCCGATACTCCACCGAAAGGCCAAAGCAACTTTATTCGAGAAAATATATTCCAAACTATGGATGGTAAAATCTTCGCTTTGAAGCTTTGTATTATTCATCATCTGCTGCACCTATAAATGGAGAATTTGTTTCTGCTTATACGTCACGAACTCAGCAACAAAAAGAAAACAGCCTAGTGTCCGATCAGATCATATTATTATTTTCACGTACGTACGCCATGGCCGAGCTCCAGCAAAATCCACCTAATAATGGTCATGTTGGTGATCATCATCATCAAGATCAAAGTCAGAAATCTGCAGCAACAAATGTACAAGCTAATTCGTTTCCTACTCCTCTACCTGGAAGGAACCGCCTCGCTGCAATATATGGCAACTTTAGGAGGCAAAGGATGCCATGGATCGCTAAGCAAACAGCCTACACCCAAGGCAACGCCTAGCTAATGCATTGCATGGAGATGAAGCAATCAACTTTAATAAATTATAGGTCTCAAGGTTTGCGAGTGTGTGTAATGCCATGGATGCATGCATGTCTTGTATATTATGCAGTGACAGCATGTTATTTTTAGAATAACAGCAGTGACAGTATGTTATTTTTAGAATAACAGCTTTCCAAGGTTACTGTAACATATCATATATATAGTTTTATACTTTCCTAGGTCTTTTATAGTTATTGTGAGAAGCCTATACTCATACATATATATACAAGCTAGCCTTAATTCTAAATTGTATCTCCATAGCCCATTTTAGTTTACAAAGAATATTTATGGTTTCATAAAGCATGATCAATTGTTAGAGAAGAAAGGTAAAGAAGAGATCATCCGTGCTGATAATTGGGATATTATTTTGTATATCCTCGTATGTAGCACCATGTTTACTTCGTATATTGGAGCATACTGAAGTCAATCTATAAGAAGCAGTTTACTAGACCTGCTGCTGGCATAGCTATAAAATGAATTCCTAAATGACCCAATCGCCAATCAGTTCTTTACGAGTGTCTGTGTTAAAATTCAGATGATCAGCAAGGACGATATTGAAGTTAGTTTGAAATATTATAACGTGATAATTAATTATTTTGATAAATTAAGTTTTTTTCATCAATCTTCAAGTAAAAATTAAGCGGTTCAAAAAATTTTTATAAAAATTTGGTTTTTATCGATCAATTTTTATTTGAACAAAACTTAATTTGTTACTTCTCTCCCCCTCTTTCTACAATTTTGAAATTTCAGGAGAAAAAAATTACGAAACAGTGGTTGATATTAAACTAGTATAAAACTATTTTTTGTTCAACTTTATCTATCAGTCAAATTGACGAAATTAGAAATATATCTATATATAATATATTCAAAGATTAAAGTTTTTTTATATTTGATATGATAATTAAACTTGTAACTATCTACAAATTTTAATGAAATATATACTGATATTGTTTTAAAGCCAATACTATATATATAGTGCACAATTTAATCGATTAGAAATCAATTGACCCTATCAATTCAAAAATGTATATATACAGATGTAGTCTCTCCCATCAAACATTTGATTTGAGATTTTTCTTTCTAGAATTGGTCACGAACTTTTATCAATTTTTACAAGATCCAAACTTAAAACTGGACAACTTTTTACATATTTGAAACCCGCATATGTATCTATATCCTATAATATTGTCCACAATGCTAGCTAAATTATCAATTGCAAAACCAGTACGTAGGTAAACATATGAAGCTCTAATTCGTTGCTTGGTTACTAGGAGTACATTATGATCAGTCTAAGAGGGGAGTATTATAATCTCACTAACTCGATTAAATCCTTTCAAATTTAGTAAATAAAAAGATCATCAGACTAATCAGATTTTTGTATGGAAGATATTAAAACTTGTTGAAATTGTGATATTAAAAATATTTAAAATAGTGGTATTTGTATGGAAGATTTTTATCATAGGAGTGGCGGGGGAAAAGACAATTTTGTGTCCCATGAGAACCATAATTCTAAAGTGTGCTATATGCTAGAAGGTATAGACGCAAGTGCAAGCATATATACCAGTTCGCCACGTAATATGAGGAACAAGTACTAATTACACTGTATTTATATGCAGTGTGTAATTATTAACCGAAGACTTACATGTGTACGTTTTAAGATTCATTCATATCTATATATATCTGCTACTGATGTAAGCACACCCACGTCATAGCACTTGATATGCGGCAAAACCAAAAGAAAATCTAAGATATTTAAGGCATCGCATCCAAAATATCTTTCCACGATTATGCCATATATATTCCGATTATCTCTATGTCAAATCCACTTGAAATTTGCGTTCCCATATTAATTTGCAGCTTCGATCGGTTCCCTAAAGCTAAGGCATATTATAAAACTGATGCTAATTTCTTTTATAATAGTGGTGACTATGGATCATTAATTAAATTAAATAAAACAGTTGGTAGGTAAGATCGACTGAATATATAATAGATCTAGGTTAATTTGGGCCTAACATATATAAATTCCATAAGCAAATTAAAAGATCTGGTTTAGTTTTAAAATGTGAAATTTTATGTATAAATCGCTCTAATGAAGTTGGTCGAACTTCGAAACTTATTACATTAGTACAAAATCACAATGGTGCAATATTTTTTATTCGTCACATTATTTAAAATATAAAACTTCTAATTTCTATATTTGGTACTTATATAGAGTATATATTTTTTGTGATTTATCTTGCTAATTAATAGTAAATATAATGGAATAAGAGATACACTTCTTGTACGTAAACTATCAGATTAATTATCAGCACACGATATAGATTAGATATACTCTAAATATATAATCAAATGGACTGCATAAAAATATTTGTCTCTCTTTTTCTTAAAAAAAGAAAAATCAACGGCATGCGCAAGACATAATTAACATTATATGCACTTATACATGGGCGTTACACTGACACTAGGCCCTTAAGATTCTCACCAATGCAAACTTTAGTCCTTGCATTGCATCTATACTTATTCACTTCAATAATTAAATCTCACATCCAACGCCCTCTGGCGTTTTTATGAGTCTCCAAGTCCTGTGATTATCATAGCATATGGTCTTCATACCTAATTGTAATAAATTACACCCAAAAAAATTGATTAAATTCCATGTGAAGTATTGAAGAAGCCACCAAGTCTATTAGACAACTGAGAGACATTTTATATTGTTCGATATCGTTAATTGGATGATCTTATCGTAAAGGGCTTGACTAAAATCATAAACGAGAAACTCTTTCGGCATATGATTTTGCAAAGAACTTTAAGTTAGGCAACTAATAAAGGAGTTGTTCTTCAAGATCACTTTTCTTAAGTAATTTCAGAAAAATTTCCAGCTGCTGTATATTGTAGAAGCAAGTACAGATCATATTATAGGGCAAATAGCTTGAAGAAGCCATTATGAAAATTGATACTTGTTTATCCGCGAAGGTACCATTAATAGATAGATTTTTGTTTATTCCATCACAAGCAGATTGCAAGGAATATATCTCTGCAAGAAAGCAATGGTCCATTTGAACATCATCCCATTTCAAGATACTCCTAGCTAGGTGCGAAAGGTATAAAGTAATTTTGCCGAATGATCATGCCTAGCTTCACATTTCACAACCCTTGTGGTTAAAAAACTATTATTAATTTCATCGTAGACTGATCTTATAGATTTTGGATAGTGCTTAAGGGTTATACAAAACTTCAAGCATCAATTTTTTTTTTTTTGGCAGATGCGAATAGGGCAAGCAAACGCTATAATTAATAACATGCTTCATTAGCAGTGAGAAGAAGCAAATGCTATATATATAATTAATGGCCGAATTCTCAGTATCTTTGGCTTTTGATTTCCCATTGAAATGCCAATTTTTTTTAATCTCATATATCATTCAGCTCAACACACCCACCGAAATACTCTAATATGGAATTCCCCATATGATCAACAATAAAAAAAAATTCATTAAAATAGATCAACAAAATCAGAATTTTCCCTTTTAATAATTAATCACCTTCTTAAGAGATCAAGAACTAACAATTCTTACATTTTTAGTTTTTCGCATGATTATTAATTCCTTGATTCTCTTAAACCAAGTCCTTGATGTTCTCACTCCTAATATGAAAACTTTAACGCCAAGTTTGAGTTGGTCTAGCGATGGGCATACATATTAAGGATACAAAAAGTGTAGAGCTTAAGTAGAATAGTTTAATATGGCAGTGGCATCAATATTGTTATATATATATACATGTGGTTATGCTTGGCAGTGAAGAGTGCAAATAATGAATCTAATAGTTCATATATTCTCAATGTCATTCTTTTTCTTATCTGGGTTTAGATTTGAATTAGCTAGGGAGGCCTTTCGGGATAACCTTCGGCCTCTGCGCACAAAATTAATGACACTGACCCATTCTTGATATAACGGCACTATGGTTGGTAATCGTTTTGGGAGCCATGTTGATAAAGAGATATTTTATATTAAGATGCTTTGCTTTTTGAATTCAAAATACTTCTCAGGGACTTGCAAAACGACGTTATGTACGTAGTAGCTCTATATAATAGTCTCCCGTACATATGGTGGGATCAAATTGAACTGACCTTTCCGATGGGAATCCGCTTCAGCAGTAGCGTGGGCAGCAATCACACTAGCTGTGAGATAACAGATGCTGAGAACCGTTACCCTTTTGCAATCACGAGTACCTGCAGAGACACTAAAGGCGGTGGTGCCGGTGCCGCCGGTGGTGGTGCTGCAAATGGCACTGAACTTTCTCGACGGTACATGCAATACACTCTAGGCACGAAAACTTGTACCTTTGAACTAATCGAAACCAGCAACAACAATCGGGTCGAGAGCATACTCCTCAAATTTAACGACTCCGCTTGCAACTTCGCTCACTGCGGTGTGAAGATTGAAAGGGCCAGAGGTTGTGGTGGTGGCCTTCGTGGAGGCATAGAATCAATTAGTTATACCGGCGGCAACCCAAAAAACTCCCACTTCAGTTCAACCGCCACGTGTTGAAATTTTTTATTTTTTATTTTTTAAGTATATGTGCAGTAACATAAGTCAGATTATTTTATAAATTAAAGTCTGAATTAATGTGAATGTCAAATTAATTGTGAAATTGATTGAATCCATTTAAGAAAATTTGATTATCTCATTGGGTTTATTCAAAGAGAGGTCCTTATTCTCATTCTGTACATAAATTATGATAGTGACGTTGAAATTAAACTTAAACATTCTCTAATAAATATGCAGAAAGATAATAGAAACTCTCGTATGTACACACTATCATATATTAAGGTGAGCTCTTGTGCTTCACATAAATTATGAGTAGGTTGATATGCAATTTTAATTTAGATATTTATAATTATTAATTTCGTTCAGTAGGACAATCAAAGGTTGCATAATAGAGACCACCATTTTCTCTTATGGATGCTCGCAGAGAGAAGGTCTATTTGTCATGGAGAAAAAGAAAAAGGTTATGAATAATGAAAGCTTCTATACGGTGACAGTGGCACATTACTATGTCACAAAAGACGTGGGAGTTTCTGCTATGGTGAAGATTCATGGGGATAAAGGTGATGGTTTTGATATTGAAGTGAAGAGTCCTGTGGAACACCCTAGCTCTGATTTGCGCATGGTACTTATTGAAACTTGTCGTAGCCATGCGTGGGCGCCTAGTGCGTGCTCTCATTGTGTGAGAGCAGAGAATGGTAGTGCTCATTGCGGCGTAAGTAGACGGATCAGAGAGTTTCTTAATAATAGTCACATCGTAGTAGCTTGGAAAAACGTTACGCAGAATGAGTATCTCACAGGACTGATCAATAACACTGGAAATATGCAAGGCAATGGTAATGGAGCTATCAGTACTCACGGCAGCTTTCCCTCCAAATAATATATAGTTGAGGGACCTCAATCAGTACTGTACTGATCATATTCAGAATTTGAATATCTTTTTGTCCATCTTAATTATACCATACTATCTTGTAAGCATTAATTTAACTAGATAGTGTTTATCTTCTTATCTTCTCTATGTAAAATCATTCTGAAAGACATTGTGCATATATATATTGTATATGTTTATTTTCAATAAGTTAATAAGAAGTATTCCATATACCAAAGGGCAAGAAGGTCCCCTTTGGTAGATGAAAATAAGGGCATGAGAATGGAATGGGCATTCCATTCCTTAATTTGATAGCTGAAAGTGATGAAAATTATGGGTCTCACGGAATGTTAATTATCTTCTCTAAGGTAATTTAAATTACCTCTGAAAACAGGTAGAAAGTGAATAGTACAAAGGAAAGAAAAACAAAAAAACTAAAATACATTTCATTATTTTATTTATTTATAAAATTTTTTATAATTAAAAATATATATATTTAAATTAAAAATTTTAATATTTTTTAACAAAATTTAATTTAAAAATTTATATTAATAATAATTTATTTTATTTTTTATTTATAATATTTAAAATAATTTTTTAAGTTAAAATAATATTACTATAATAATTTTATTTTTTAAGGATATTTTTGTCTTTTTAATAATTTTTATTCCATTCCATTCCATTGACCTGCCAAACACAATTTTAATCACAACATTCTATTCCATTCCATTTGAATCCATTCCTTTCCATTTCATTTTCAATTATCATTCTCATTCCCTCCATTGCTACCAACCAAACGGTACCCAAGAAGTGAAATGAATTTTAGAAAACCTCTTACCTATCAATATTAATGAACTCCAGTAAACTTTCAAAAAATGATTTTAATTAATTCCATCCTTTGATTCTAATATAAATATTGAAATCACTATCTATAGGTGATGGCTGCTGGTTTCTTATGTCTAACTGTATGAATATTTTCGTTTATGATTTTTGGTTTTTCTTTACACAAATTCAATTGATCTCGTCCTCTGCTACAGTGCAGCTGCTGGCGGCATTATTTCAGAAAAAAACCGATTTCTCATACAAGGATAGCTACACGACGAGCAATATATATGAATATATAATATTATGTATTGATGTAGCAGGAAAATAATAATAATTATGGAGTGCATGTGTCTGATTCGCTCTAAGTTGACACATGCCTATGGAAAGACAATAACTATTATATTGATTTAGTAATATTTAAGGTGGTACTTCCGAGTATTTGATGGGACCGGAAAAGCTAAAAGATTATTGCTAATGGGGTGCATCTTATTGTTAGCAATATTTTATATACATGCATCTACAATATTTCTCTGCTCTTCGCGTCAGGATAAGAATTTACTTGCATTTAGGGCTGACTCTGCCGCCAATGATGGCGTTTCCTGTTGTTAGATCACTAACTGTAACATCTGAATTAGGTTTAAGTGGTTAGAATTGAAACACTTTATATGGATTCAATTTCTGTGGTTAAAGTTTTTATTTATTTATTAGCAGTCTATAAATATGGTGTGTCTTAAAATAAGGTAGCCATGCATTCTTAATTTACTTTAAATTTTTTATAATTAAAAAAAATATTTATAAAAAGTCTTAAATTTGACTCCTCATGTTATCATTAAGGTGTCGTTTGGTTTGTGGCAAAGAAAGGAATGGAAAAGAATAGAAAGAAAAATTTAGAATAGAATGGAATGGAATGGAATGTTATAAAAAAAATTACGTTTGGTACGTAATGGAATAGAATGGAATGGAAAACTGACAAAAAGACAAAAATATCTTTAAAATATAAAAATAATAAAATAATATTATTTAAATTTAAAATTTTATTTAAAAATGAGATAAATAAAAAAATAATCAATAATATATAATTTTTATAAATATTATTGTAACTTAAAAATTTATTAAAAAAATAATATGAATAAAAAAACTAAATAGTAATATAAAAAATTTATTAAAAATATTAATATTTTAAAAAATAATTTAAATATTATTTATTTTATATTATTTATCAATAATAAATAAAAATAATAAGTTTAGAAAACCCCCTACCTTCGCTTTCAGTGTGAAATCCTGGTGCGTAAGTAGAAAAAGTAAAAAGAAAAATGTTTTTTTGATTTTTTAAATATTATTTCACGTTTTTTGATGTATTCCAACGCTTTCCTTTGCTTTCCATCACTCTTGAGAGGTAATGGAAATTACCTCCCTTCTTTCCAGCAGATTCCATATCTATCTACCAAACATTGTCACTTGATGGAATGGGAATTAACATTCCCATTCCATCACCTAAATTCCATCTAACAAACGGGCCGTAAGAACTTGACTCTAAGTCTTTGATCTTTTTTATAATTAAAAATGCAATTTGAAATTTGTTTAACACACACACACACACACACGTATGTCCAATTTAGATATTTTTTCTCTAAAATTAATAACAAACTTACCAATTTTTAAAACTTTAATTCTATTAAATGTAATCAATTTATTATTTTACATTTAATTTTTAAGTTTAAATCGCCACCAGATGATTAGATAATAGAAGGTTGTACCCCATAAATTAATTATCTAGGTTCGCTAAAATTTAAACAGCAATATAATAATGATATTCCAAACACACAATTATTTTGTTATAATTGTATAAAGCTAATTAAAACAACTTTATAGCCTTATCTCTAACAAAAAAAAATTATATTGCTATAATTAAATACAATTTTAAATAAAATGTGTAACTCCAGAGTTTACATATGATTTTGTATAATTGAATGTAATATTTATATTGTATTGTATGGTATTTGTGTTGGACAAGGAATTCTTAATTTTTGATTGTCAATTATATACACAAATATATATGGCTGTATTAAAATTGATTTAGTAATATAATTCAAAATCCAGCTAACTGTTCAAGGAACCCATATCTCTCTTCTTCAATCTTATTTAAAATAGATGTCCATTATTGTTTATGGGTTGTTCCAAATGAATTATATAATCAAAGCCGCCATTAATCTACTTCTTTATTGGGTATATTAATTACTTTCATGAGAGAAAGCACGATTCCTTGACTCCTTGTCATGATTATCGTTAAATCAAATTGTATCTAGGTCTAGCTAGCTAGCTAGTAATATTTCGCAGCAGCTCCATCTTATAAACTTCTAATTAATAAAATTTTAAAATTAATTATAAATCTTATTATAAAATGAGTTGATCTATCAACCTTGAATTAAAATTTATATAAAAAATAAATTAAAAAGTTGCTATCCGTTCGTTTAAATAAAAAATTAATTAATTGAATCAAATACAAGTAACAATTTTTAATTCATTACTTATTTAAATTTTAGTTTATCCAGTGGATTAAATAGTTAGTTTTAAAAGAATTAATTATAAAAACTCATCATTTTCACTGCAAGCTTAATTACTAGGATGAAGCCATAACACAGACCAATAATTTTTAAGGTGAGAGAGAGATCGAGAAAAACTAAACATGAATTTGTTAAACATTGACTGCTGGGGATATGTTATTATTGAATGTTTATTATATTACAAATTGCTTAGAAGGTATAGCGCCAAGCTAGTGAGCTGTTTATGTCTATATATATCAAAGAGAACGATCGAAGGGTGCAGGGTGTTAATTAAGCTTTAGCTGATTGTTTTGTGGTATTTTGTTCCATGGCTTCTTCCTCAGCAGCGAGAAGA
Source organism: Gleditsia sinensis (assembly GCA_037074535.1). Taxonomy (NCBI): domain Eukaryota; kingdom Viridiplantae; phylum Streptophyta; class Magnoliopsida; order Fabales; family Fabaceae; genus Gleditsia; species Gleditsia sinensis. Next base: position 84,990,888 of record CM073463.1, read on the forward strand.
AAGAGGTTCTCAATGACTGCTCTACTGCTTCTACTAATAGTCTTGGCAGTAGACATTCGGATGACAGGTCCTTTCTCTCTCTCTCTTTAGATCTCTCTACCAGATGTGTATATATATATATATATATATATATATATATATATATATAACAGTTGTTAAATGTTTAAATGCCATTTCCAAACCATCATTTCTTCTAATCTATGATCTCTTCTGATCGTATTATTGAAGAGTCAAACGATAAAATGCCATTTTCAATCCTAGCTGGTGTTATCAATTTGTTCTATGCATGGCTTATACCAGCCTTTCACACCCACTTGCTAACACATGGAAATATCTATGGCTTATAAATGTCTTTTTGGGTAGCAGATGCTCAAATAGGCGTTTGTTATGGTATGCTGGGCAACAATCTACCACGAGCAAGCGAAGTCATTGATCTTTTCAGATCAAATAACATCCAGAGAATGAGAATATACGATCCAAATCAAGCTACTCTGGAAGCACTAAGAAACTCCGGGATTGAGCTCATGCTGGGTGTGCCAAACTCCGACCTTCAGAGCTTAGCAACCAACCCAGACAATGCACGTCAGTGGGTAGAAAGAAATGTGCTGCACTTCTGGCCTAGTGTCAGGATCAAGTACATAGCAGTTGGTAACGAAGTGAGTCCAGTTGGAGGCACAGCTTGGTTTGCACAGTTTGTTCTACCCGCTATTCAAAATATATACCAAGCTATAAGAGCTAGAGGCCTTCACGATCAAATCAAGGTTTCAACAGCTATTGACACGACCCTTATAGGAAACTCCTTTCCCCCATCGCATGGCTCATTCAGAGATGATGTAAGGTCTTACTTGGACCCCATCATAGGCTACTTGGTATATGCAAATGCACCTTTACTTGCCAATGTTTACCCTTATTTCAGCTATGCTGGAAACCCTCGTGATATTTCTCTTCCTTATGCGCTCTTTAGCTCTCCAAATGTTGTTGTTTGGGATGATTCGCATGGATACCAAAACCTGTTTGATGCTATGTTGGATGCCTTGCACTCAGCCCTTGATAACACTGGAATTGGCTTTGTGGAGGTTGTTGTGTCGGAGAGTGGATGGCCATCTGATGGTGGATTTGGCACTTCATATGAGAATGCTCGAATTTACCTTGAGAATTTGATTCGTCATGTTAAGGGAGGGACTCCAAGAAGGTCTTGGAAACCTATAGAGACTTACCTCTTTGCCATGTTCGATGAGAATCAGAAGAATCCAGAGCTTGAGAAACATTTTGGGCTCTTCTTTCCCAACAAACAGAAAAAGTACCCATTCGGGTTTGGCGGAGAAAGGAATTGGGGAATTGCTTCTGAGCATGAGTTCAATTCTACACTTCTTCTCAAGAGTGACATGTAGAGTTGCAAGCCTTGATTTCATCAACAAATAAAGAGAGAATCTCATGTTTCGATATGTACTAGTTGTGCTCATTTTCAGTTGAAAATTCATTTTAATTGGCTTTATAATTGTTAAGTTAAATAAAAAATAATTCATGGATCTAACTATGACACTGGAGTCAAAAGAGTAATGTATGAAATAAATGAACTACTCAAATGTCATATTATGATGCACAATTACTGAAATTAAGCCAATGTTTAAAACACATAGAATACGATAACAAGAGGACATTACAACTAGACTAGTAATGTTCTCAAATTAAGCAAAATCGTGGACATAACCTTAAATTTATGATTCTTGATCTATTATTAGTAGAAAAAAAATTGTATACTCAATATATAATAAAAATAATATTTTTAAAATTATATTTATTACGTATTATGATTTAAATATTATTAATAAATAAAAAATTATTTATCAATAATAAATTAAATATTATCTTATTTTTAAATTTATGAGATTGCAAGCTATTTAACCCACTAATTAAACAAACGATCATAAGCCTTCCTTTTTTTTTTTTTTCTTTTTTGGCATTTATAATGCAGGGCTAGTCAACCCATATTTTTTGTATATATCATGTCCATCAAAACCTTAATGGGGCAATTTGCTGGATCTAGACTCTAGTGTCTTCAAATTATGCTGGGCTCCAACAACTATATGACCCAACTTTCTAGATATGTTTTTCAATTAAATGGGTAAATCTGAAAAACAAAATTATGCTTGTTAAGAAATCCAACTGAAAATGGCTATATTCCATTCCATTTGTAGGTCCAATTCAAACAAAGTACACGTTGTAAGGAATTTTATTTTTCAAAACATTGTTTTTTTTTAATTTAAAAAAAGGGCTATATTTCATTACATAGACATCTACCTTTGAATTGGTTAGACTCAAATCAAGTTTTTGGTTAATGAGTATTAACTGCGAGCCAAAAGTACTGCTAGTGTAAGTCCCTAGTGGATATTGCATTAGGCAACAAGCTAAAGAAGCTATGACCCACGAGCAAGGATTGCAAATTGAGTGTTGAAGAGAAGAGGGGAGAAAGAGTCGGAGCACTCATGATCATGCGAAGAGAAATACGCATATTTTTTTACTAATTATTTTGTAATTAATTATCATGTATTAATTTGTTTTTTCATATAATCATCGTGTCACATAGAACACTCAAATCCTAAAATGAGTTGTACAAAAGAGATTGGTTGAAGGCTCGAGACAACGTCCTCAATCCTCATGTCTCCTGGCCAATGATGGGTAGGGCTCATTTCCTTACGACATTTCTACGCCTAGCATCACAATTCTTGACCATTTGAGTTGATGTTATAGGCAAGTCATAATGCCACGTGGAGGCTTCTTATTGTTCTCAGGTGGAGTGTAGGGATTTCGAAGGTCATTTTAACATTTTTATAAAAAAATGACGAACAGTTACATATATATTTCAATTATTTTTTATTCCCGAATATTTTTAAAAGTATATATTGGATTGGTCCACCAAAGCTTTTCAAAACTATATATTAGTATAAATAAATATGATATGTATATGGATAATTCTTTAATTATTAGAAAAATAAAATAATTAATAAAATTATTAATTGAAGATATATTTCATCTCATAATTCTATACAAACTCTGTTTCTTTAGTCCCCGCTCTCGTGGGAGGACAATTCCCTTTCTTCTTTATTAGAATACTTTAGTTAGTTATCTAACAGAATTTTAGTTTGGGAACCACAGGTCAGCGTGCTACCGTTTAAGGTTTCCTTTTGATGTTTTGTTTCAAATTTAAAAATAAAATAAAATTAAAAAATATTTTTAAATATATTATGAGTATATTGTATTATGAAATACTCGTTTTTTTTAAAAAAAATAATGAACCATTTATAAATAATTTTTTGATTGTGTATTGTATAAAGAGATTGTAGTTTTCTAAATATTTAAAAAAAATACATTTATACATTATAAAAATTATGGAAATATATTTTTAAGATATTTAAATATAATAAATATAAAAAATTTTGAAATTTATATATTATCTCAATAATATAAAATCTCAATTTTTTTATTTATCTCATATCTAAATTATTAAAAAATTAGGATAACGCCACCTTCATGATTATATTATCTCTGTATATAACAAGAAAAAAAAAACATAAAAGAGTGAAAAAAAATCAAAATTAGAACTAAAAACTAAAAAAGAAAATAAAATCGTAATGGCAAGGAGGCCGAGGAGAGTAATTACAGAAAAACTTGCATTTAGACAAGAGTCGTATACACGTCCCACACAAGAGACCCAAAATGGTATAGCCCGGAGTAATGGGGACGGTGCGACGACATCGTTTTTTATCTCGAGTTCTTCCGAGTATTTGCACGATCCACTCGCGCGTGGTACATGGCATATTAAGAGTTGATTTCAACAATTATTTTAATTAATTTTCGATATATTTTTCTTTGCTCGAGCTTCTGCACAGGAAGAGTGGATGTACCGTAAAGGTTTAAAAAACGCTTCGTTCAATCCCTTCGTTCGTTCTCTCACTTTGTCTCTCCATTCTCTGCCTCCCTATGCACTGAAAAACCAGAGGAGAGCCCAGAGAGACACACAGAGCTCCCTTCAGAAATCTAAATTAGCAACTTGAGCGTGATTCACTCTCTATCTATTGAAAGTAGTAATCTTTTCCACTCCCAATATTGCAAAATTTTGGCTTCTCTAGGCCCCATTCCTGTCTTGCAATCCAGAAAGCCGAAGATACGAGAGCCAACCGGAAACCAGTTATTACTATGCAAAGCCAGCACCATTTACGGTAGTTATTGAAAAGAACAAAATTTATTTCAATTTGTAATTTTTCCTTTATGAGGAATTGCTATTGTTTTGTGTATGTGTTGGATTTCTTTTATTCGTTCTCTGTGACCATTTGTGGTCTTTTAATTTTTGTCCATGTAAAGCTCGAAGACATTGAATTTAGGGTTTTTATCAATGCCACAGAGGAATGTGTCATGGAATCTGTGGAGGGTCAGGGTTTCAGAAGCATAGAGGAGAGTATTGGAGTCTTGGAGACTGCTTGTCGGGTTGAATCTGTCTCTTATTTATAAGGTTTTGGCACTTTATCCTCTGGATCTTCATTTTGTTGGTGGTGTGAAAACAATTTGACTGTCTTAATGGAGAGTTATTATAGTGTCAATCATGATTTGAAAATCTTAATATGGGTTGTCTATCTTTCCATTGTTATTTTGTCAGTGTAGTTTACCTAATGTCACATATTTTATTGCATGTTGCATTATTTTTTTCTACTAAGCCCTTTGTGCAATGTAAATATAGGGATTATATTATTTTTGTTGCTTCTGTTTAGACCTGAAATTAGAATTTCAGGTACTTAATTGCAATTTTTTTAAAATTAAGATTTGAATTGAGAATTACCTTAAAGTGATAGTTTACTTAAGATCTTATATAACAAATTTCCTTATGTGTGCTATTTATGATGGGAGACAATTGCTAACATCGTGACTTTTCATTTTTCATGCAATTATTAGTGTTGAAAAACATTTAACTGATTATGAATATTACCGATGAACTTTATGATTGAAGTTGACCCAAACTACAGGTACTAGATTTCATCAAATCATTTTTTATTAGACCTTTCTTTTCATTTTTCACTTTACTGGCAGAAAGACGAGTTCAGTTACTCAATTGCTTTCCTGTTGAGGAGATAATAATGTAATTGGTTGCCTCAGTTGGCATAACTTGTCTTTCTACATGTTGTGTGTTACTTCAAAGTTCTCATGACCTATGAGTGAGTACCAGTTTCTCTTGTTGGGACTGGCTTTGCTGGGATGACTGCTGGCATGCTCTTGCACATCCTTCAAGACCGAAAATCATCTTGAATGTTAGGAAATTACTAATTGATCATCAAATGTTTCGTCATTTCATGTTTTTCTACATCTTTTGAATATTTCATTCCACTATGGAGTCGGTTTCAGTGTTTGCTTTTTGTGGCCTCTTTTTGTTGGCTTTTTCTTGTTCCCCAGATTTTCATTACTTTCACTTCCTAGGTTATGAACAAGGCTGTCATAATGCACATTAAACAATGAAGGTCCGCTTAACACTTGTGATATGGGGAAATATAATTAGTTTTCTATAATGCTGGAGTTGTTTGAAGAACAAAGCGAAGTTGATAGGTGTAATTGCAATTTAGCATCTTTTCATGGGTGTCATTTTTCTGTGGGACTTTTAGCCCTTTTTTTGTTGTTGTAAAACTTGCCTTTTTTTTTTTTTAATATTACTATGTCTTGGAGGGTGCTACTTGGTGCCTACAGTCTTAGACAAGCACCTGGTGGTTTTAAAGCTTCATGTCTCACCCTCAGTTGCTTCATTCTGAGATAAAATTAAAATCAGTGATGTTGGGTGAGATGGTGGAAAGGATTGGAAAGGGAAGTGATTATAATGTTCTATTTTGGGGGATAATGGTATCATGAGAAAGAAGTAGGTTAAAGACAGAGTTGCTTTTGTTTTGTATGCATCCTTTTTTTATATACAGGTTCAAGATTAGAATCTTGGGCATTGGCCATGTGTTTGTATTCCTAATCATGTCTTAATAAGTGCCTTTTTATTTCTGTATATAATACTTTTTTCTTTAATTCCGGAAGGAGCTTTTAGGATGAATGCTTTATTTATTCCTTTTATGCTTTACAGGAATATGGCTTTGCAGAAATATGTTCCTTCTGGTGATGCACCTACTGTGAATATGAAACGTTTGAGTTTTTCCAGTAAGGTGCATGAGAAAGGTCAGCTTGAGGTGGGAGATCGGAATCATGCTGTGGACGTGGATATTGACCTTAGAGAAGTTTATTTTCTAATTATGCATTTTCTTTCTGCCGGGCCATGTCGTAGAACATGTGTACAATTTTGGAATGAGCTCCTTGAGCATCAACTTTTACCTAGAAGGTATCATGCTTGGTATTCAAGGAGTGGGGCACCTAGTGGAGATGAAGATGATGACGGTCTATCATTCCCTTTAAGTTACAATAAGTTGGTGGAGAGGTATTTAAGATGCTATTGTAAACTATTACTGTTGTTGAGTTTGTGTTCACTTTGATCAAGTATGTCAAGTTTACAGGCACTGGTCTATTTTTTTTATTCATGTATCATCTTATAGTTAGTTGCATTAACAGTATGGTAGTCTGTTTGCCACCTATATCTTGTTCCTTTATGTTGGAAATAATGAAAAATGGATGATTCATCACTTTGTATATGTCACTTTACTCCTGTGTGATCTTTTCATTGATGTCACGTGTAATTATTGGTTAGGTATCCTCACATTGAAAAGGATCACTTGGTAAAGCTTTTGAAGCAAGTGATATTAAGCACAGCCTCACCATCATTGGGCATGAGTAGTGGAAATGCTCCAAATGCAGCTGATGTGCCTACTCTTCTGGGAACGGGTTCATTTTCAGTTTTGAGCCGTAGGTGACTTTTATTTGTGCTTTGAGACAACACCTTGACCTCATTTAAGACACTATATAATGACTTATTATATATTTTATGATCATCTTGGAAATCCCATGGTGATCTGCAAATTTACCAATTACCAATTCAGGATCAAAGATACCATGCCCTTATTAATTCTGCTTTCAATTGAACAATATTTTCCCTTTACATTTATGTGTTAGACTTTCTGTACTCCAGATGAAAGGGATAAAATGAATGATGATGTCAACCGACCACCTCCTCACATGCGCTGGCCTCATATGAAAGCCAATCAAGTTCATGGGCTTGGTTTGAGGGAAATTGGGGGTGGTTTCCCTAGGCACCATCGTGCACCATCTATACGTGCTGCATGTTATGCCATTGCAAAACCTTCTACCATGGTACAGAAGATGCAAAATATTAAGAGGCTAAGAGGACACCGTAATGCTGTTTATTGTGGTGGGTTATTCTTTATGATACTCTAGTTAAGGTTCAGATTCATTGTGTAAATTAGTATTAGTGCATTCATTAAAATGAAAAGTGTCATTTTTTTTTTCTTCTGCAACAAAATTATAAGATGCATAATTGGGGAGGGTTTTATCACTTATCTTTAATACTGATAACTTTGTTTAAAGGACAAAAAATTCACCCCCTCACTTTTCTGCAGACAATATGCATGGAAAGGAGTTGTGGAAGTAGGAAAGAAAGTTAAAAAGCTATAGGAGAAAAAAGAAGAGGAAAACCCAAAGATTCTCTTGAATGAAGAGGATTTGGGTTCCTGTAGGAAAATATGATATGGCTGATAGGGGAAGATTTAATAAAAGATGTAGTACGGTGAAATGAAATTGAGTTTCAAGGACTAAGGAACTCTAATGTATTGTTGGGTTACCTCTCCGCCAACACCATGCTCTCTTCCCTCCTGTTTTCTGAAGATATTTTTGTTTGAGAAAACCTTCTTCGTAGTATTTAAAATTCAGCTGTTATCCACTATTCCAGCAAATTTTATATTTTTCACACAACTGACCTAAAAGTGTCAGATCCAAGTCCAGAGCTCTGATGCGTCACAGTGTCCACGAGATATCAGGCAAAGCATTTGAGCGAATTTCTTGTGCAGCTACAAGATCACTTTGTGCTTCTTCTTGCCTTTGTTGAAGTTTGAGGATTGAAACAATGAAAAGATATTCTTTGGCACATGATGAAATTATTCAACACTATTAAGGAAGAAACATTTTTCAAGTAAAGCAGGGCTAACTCACTGATATACACGAACTTGACAAAATAAAGTGTGTAATGGGCAAAAAGTTTCTGAGTACACAATAAACTAGCAAGCGCTGATTATTATTAGGAAGGAAATTTGTCTTTATCTGATCTTTATATAACCTACTTACTGCACATGTTGTAATCTCTTGTGTTAGTTTATGTTTATTGTATGCATCTAATTTATCAGTCAGTTTAATTAAATATCTCGGCTATGTCCTTTTCTCATTTCTTTTTCACCTTCTTTCACTCATGCTTTATGTTTATTTTTCAAGGTTGAACCCTATTCTTGCATTGTGTATTGTATGATAGATACAAGAATGTTCGTTCTTGTCCAGGTATTTATTTGGGTTCCTTAAGTTTATCATATTTTTTTTGATAAAAGAAGAAATTTATTGAGAAAAGAAGTACAAAACAGGAGGATTAGTTATCCGCCTGAGGAAATAAAAGAACATTAAAAAACCCGCGTAAAAAACACTTAAGTTTATCATTTTTTTTTTGTAAAAGAAGAAATTTATTGAGAAAAGAAAGAAGTACGAAACAGGAGGATTAGTTATCTGCCTGAGGAAATAAAAGAACATTAAAAAACTGGCGGAAAAAACACAGTAAGTAAAATTAAGCATGCAGCAAAGTTGCCCAATCTCTCTGCATATGATTTGGAACATAGGATTACTGTCTTTTGAAATATTAAAGCTTGACAGCAAGTATGTCAGGAGGCTTTGAGACATTACCTGCAATTTTGAGGATTTTGATGCAACTTCTGGGTTTTATAGGGTAAATGTCCGGGAAACATTTGTGAGATTTCAGTGACTATTTTTGCTACAATGATGGGTATTGTTTAGGTTAGCAGAACATGAGAAATAAAAATATAGAGAACTATAAAATGGTTATGAATATTAGCAGAAAATAGACAAAGAAGACTAATGAAGACAGAGAATTTGGGCCACAACTCACAAGCAGTGTTCTAAAAGTTGAATTGGTCACTTAATTGGATAAGGTAGAGGGTCAAGGATTAAAGGTTCAACTGTGTTTGAACCAGGATTAAATAAAAATGTACGTTTGACTAAATTGTCTGAAGTATATCTAATTCCTGAATCCTTATATAATTTGATTTAGGAGTGGGATTCTAATAGTAAAAACTGCAAAGCTTACAAAACCTAATCTTAAATTTAACTGAACTTCAAAATTTCTAGATTTTGTGTATTAGTGTGCATATTTGAGTGTCTGCATGTCATATGCCCATACTTGCGTATCAGTTTGTTGAGATTTGGAAGACATCTGTCAGGTCTATAATGCAAAGTATTTTTTCAGATGCAACCAGAAACATTGTTCTAAATAGCAAAAATATTCATACTTTCGTTTCCCTGTTTCATTAATGCATTCAGTTTTAATAAACATTTTCAAATGAACCACTGCCTATCTGTCTTGAAAAGCCTAGAATACCCTTTCTATTTTCTCTCTGGGAATCAGATTCTTCAATTTTTGCTATTGTCTGATGCTAGATACTATGTGTTTAATATTTTCAATAGAAGCATTCTATTTTTATTGATAGTTCTGAGTCTTCGGGTGGGTATTATTCCATTTCTGTTTTCTTGATTTCATTTGTGGTTTTGGAGAGTTGGCTTCTTTTCGCCTTGTCATGCACCTTATGGTTTACCTTAACATTCATACTGCAGCTACATTTGACCGGTCAGGGAGATATGTCATTACTGGCTCAGATGACCGACTGGTAAAAGTTTGGTCAATGGAAACTGCGTATTGTTTAGCTAGTTGCCGTGGACATGATGTAAGTTTTTGTTTTGAACAGTGTATATATTTTCTCCTGCTTGTCTGGATTTGTTTTGCTTTAACATCTGTTGACCATTACATTTATGCTATGCTTGATAGGGTGACATCACTGACTTAGCTGTGAGTTCAAACAATGCCTTAGTTGCATCCTCTTCAAATGACTGTATCATTCGAGTTGTAAGCTGTCTCTGTGACTCAGTTGATGTTTCTTTTTTGCCAGTGCTCTCTTCTCTCTTTTCTCCCTGGCCTCTTACCTGAGACTTCATGTTCTGTTGATGCTATTTTCACAGTGGCGCTTGCCAGATGGCCTACCAATATCAGTTTTGAGGGGACATACTGGAGCTGTTACTGCCATAGCATTTAGTCCCAGACCTAATGCTATATACCAACTCTTATCGTAAGTCTTCATATCAACAAAGGAAGAAAAGGATTCCATAATATTGTCTTATGTTTTTCAACATTGAGGCATTTCATCTATTGTAATAGTTTCATTCTGTTTTACAAATATATTCAGTAACCTTAAAGGTATAAATCCAATCATTAGGTATGCTTTTATGAAAGTAAGAAGACCTTTGGTAATCAGAACCAACATCTTAGTATTTTATCTGGAAGTAAATAGAAAGTTTTACTGAATATGGCATTTAACTTAAACCTTCTTGAACTACAAGGCAGTATAAAATTCTGATTGTATATCGTTTGGATATCCTTGCATGCAATTATATCTATAATTTTGTCCCTTTTTTTGTTGATTCTGTCAAACTTGTGATGACATATCCCAATTGTTTCTCCTTTTCCTTAGGGCCTTCAATATAATTGTTCATGAAATATTTGGGGCAACTTTCAGCAAAAATTCACCACTAACTTGTATTAGTTTTACTACGAGATATCATTTGCATGGATTTGGATTGATGCATCAATTCTTTAATGTGGTTCTCTGCTTTCCTTTTCTTATTGATGTCTTGAACTCTTGAATTGTTACTTTGTTGCATGACTTTGGAAAATTTCCCCTTGAGCTTTCAGGCTACATGTTTATGTATGCATTTAGCTCTCTTGTAGGATATCCTTACTTTTGGCCTTCAAGGTTTCTGTATGTAAATCAAGTTTGTCTAATTTGTCTTTTTATTTTGTAGGTCATCTGATGATGGAACTTGTAGGATCTGGGATGGGAGGTATTCCCAGTCTAGTCCACGAATATATGTTCCAAGGCCTTCTGATTCTGTTATTGGTTAGTGTGTTCTTTTGTGTGCTATAATTCAGTGACTTCTCCCTGGTGAAAAGATCTAACTTGGAATACTTGATTGGCTTTAGGGAAGAGCACTGGCCCATCTTCAAGTACTTTTCCACAGAGCCATCAGATTTTTTGTTGTGCTTTTAATGCTAGCGGAACTGTCTTTGTCACCGGTAGCTCAGACAATCTTGCAAGGGTATATATATTGTGTTTACTTGTTATCATCAGACACAAAATAATTTATTTTATTATTCTTTATATAAGCTTCCATAGAAATTAGCCATCTATTTTTAGTCTGCCCCGCAGTTTTAACCCCTCTGGTGTTTGTGATGATTTGAGGAAAAATAATCTCTTGAGGCAGAGATGTCCACTTGTCAAAGTAGTTGTCTTTTTCTTGAAACTTGTTCAGGCCTTGTATGGGAAATAGGTATCCCTCTTCAATTATCACCACCACCATCCATTGGCTCATGCTAGTTATTCCCTGGTCACCCTCCATTAAATATTATTTACCTCTTCAGTTATTGACGGCCATGTAGGTTTTTACCAGTTGCTGACATCCTTCATCTAGTCACTGGCTTTTTTTTTATTTTTTTTTTTCAATTATGAAATTTTAATTGTTAGAGATTATAATAAAACTATTCATAGTTTTTCACTTAACAGTTTAACTTTTGAGTTGAAGTAGTCCTTGACACTAACCAATGTTTCCAATAGCTACTTTATAATCCTTACCTAATATTGCATGCATATAGAAATCACAACTATTGTGTTCACTTGCTCTTAAATTTCTTTGTGAAGAGCTTGGACCTCTTTCAGTTTAAGAGACAATCTACTGGGAATCAGAGATGACTATTATATCTAAATCTTTTCAGAGCGAATTTTCAGCTTCAAATTCATATATTTTTAACTAAACCTAGAAGTTTTTGCAGGTCTGGAATGCTTGTAAACCAAGTCTGGATGACACTGACCAACCAAATCATGAGATAGATGTGCTATCTGGGCATGAAAATGATGTAAATTATGTGCAATTTAGGTTAGTATGTTTCAGTATGTTGTAAACCATGATAAATAATTTTTTTCATGCTGATGCCTGTCACCACATATATTGCAGTGGATGTGCGGTAGCATCTCGACTTTCCACGGCTGACACTTGGAAGGAAGAAAATATTCCCAAATTTAAGAATTCCTGGTATGTGTTTGTGTGTATCTTGTGGGACTAGAAGTAACATTTTTATTGGTCTAGCCCTTGGCCTCCCTCTTCTCTTCCCCTTTCACAACAAAAAATGTCTCTCTATTCCCATTTCCTTATTGGGTGGGAGCATTTGGTGATATTTAGTATATCTAAGGGGCAATATTATATTCCAGGTTCAATCATGACAATATAGTTACCTGCTCTCGTGATGGCAGTGCTATTATATGGATTTCAAAATCACGTAGGTCACATGTAAGTGTTCATCTAATATAATTTCCTTCTACATATATTGTTTTTAATTTAGTTTTTCAGGTGAATTTTTTGTTTTTAATTTGTGATTTATATTGGTTTAATTTAGGTTAAAACTGGTCGTTGGACCAGGGCATATCATCTTAGAGTTCCACCTCCACCAATGCCTCCTCAACCTCAGAGAGGGGGTCCTCGTCAGAGAATTTTACCAACTCCACGTGGTGTAAATATGATTGTTTGGAGCCTAGACAACCGCTTTGTCCTTGCAGCTATTATGGGTAAGTTGGTCTCTTTTCTTTCTCCTGTATTTTTCCCCTCATTCCATTCTTTCTTGCTTTCTTTCTCCTGTCTTCTAGTTACCATTTTTTTTGTTTTCTCTTTTCTTCAAGTATTGATTACTTTGGGTGATATGATTTATTTGTTAGCAAGTATTTAACTGAACAAAAGAATTTATTGTACTTAAATGTTACTTGTACTGCTGAACTTACTCTTGTCGCTGGTGGCTCAGGTGGTTGTAAGATAACTCATATTTGTTGCAGCTTGATTCTGTCTAACCTGCAGAAACCCCTTGAGTGTTTTGGTTGCCTCAGAAGGAGTGATTTTGTTAGAATGTCTAGGAACTCACTATTTTCTGTTGATATCTGGAAGTATTGATGAGCTGTGCAAACTTCAAATCACATGCTTCAGAACTGTTGCCTTTTTTTTTGGCTTGTTTACTTAGTGGATTTAGCCAGTGGACCCTCATCTTAGTATGTTACACTGAAGGATTTTTCTGTTTTTGAGTAGGCATCAAGTTTTGTTGCCTTAACGTTCTAGCATAATATTATTTGTTTTTATTGACATCATTAGATTTTTCACTCTGACTGAAAAGCATTTTAAGTACTTCTGAAATGGTTGGGTTGAATGGCTAATGATAGATGTTCCTTAGTCTTAGTATTTATATAAGAGGGCTTCTACCATCAGGAGCAATTCTTGGGAGTATTTTGACCTTAATTTTCAATACTTGTTAATTTGTCTGTCTTGGGCAAGCCACATTTATAATAGGTTGGATAGTCAATGTAAGTTATCTCATGCTGAGAATTTGTTCATACAATATGATGACAATGTATGAATTATTTGTTTAGAAACATTTTTTTACGAATCATTTCATGCAACATGACTGCATTTGTTATCACACCACTCTTATGTGTGTGTTAGATCACAGTTATTTTATTCTCTTGTTTCATGTTTTTGGAGATAGTAGTTTGATTGCAACCTATTTTTGCAGATTGCAGAATTTGTGTTTGGAATGCTTCTGATGGAAGCTTAGTACACTCATTGACTGGACATACAGAATCTGTAGGTGTTTTAATTTCTTGATTATGGTTCTTCTCCCTTCTTTGACTACGTTTTTTACTGCCTCTTGCAAATATAAAGCATAACTGAATGGAGTTTGACTGCCTGGCTTTTTATGAGTTAGTTATTAGTATTTAACTTAAGACTTGCAAGTCGCAAGAGACAACCAGTGCTTAGCTTTTTGTGTCTCTCAGTTTTCTTTTTAAACATGGCATGCATGATGTTTCTGCCTTCTACTTAGCTTTGATTTGTGCATTTGTTTATTGGTGTTCCTTTTATCTCCTTTAGTAGTTTGATCACTTCGTAATCTACATCTGTGCGCTCTAATGTGATTTTGTTCCATGCTCAAAATATATTGCCATCACTCCTTTTGTTTATAACCAATATATTTATATGTGTTTTGTTCCTTTTGATGTTAATTTTTTCTTTTATCAGTATATCGTTTCTTTTTTTCTCTTCTTACTTTCTGAATAGCAGTCAAATTAGCAGCCTAAAATTGAATTAGTCACTTCATACTAATTCACTTTTTGACTGCTTTTTTTACTGCTATTTTGTTTGATGTTAGCTAATTGCTAAGTTTATCCTCTTGGTTTTAAGTACAGTATAGTATGAGAATGACTTTATGATTTCTTAATGCTTTTGGTCTTCTTGGTTTAACTTGATTTTCTGCTTTGCTTGTTAGACATATGTTCTAGATGTTCATCCATTTAATCCCCGGATAGCTATGAGTGCTGGATATGATGGAAGAACCATTGTGTGGGATGTGAGTCAACATTTACTTTTATCTCCTTGCAAATTGTCTGGCAGTCTGATATTTCATGAAATGCCTTGGTTTTTTCATGACTTTAGATATGGGAAGGCATGCCTATCCGGACATACGAGATATCACGTTTCAAGTTGGTGGATGGAAAGTTTTCACCGTAAGTACACTATGAGAGTCTAGTCTTAGAAACTTATTTTGCACCATGGTTATCTTGTACAGAAGTTGTTGTTTTGTATCATAATAGTATATCATTGTTATTTTCCACTAATCATAGAGGTAGAAATGTGTAACTTTTATATATTTAGAATGCCATAATTTTCTGCCCTTATCATGTTTTACTAATATTTTTCAACACTTAGGAGCTGTTTGGTACATCATCATCTTTGTTTTGACATCTTAGATGTCAAGAGGCATCCAAGGTTCCTGTGTCTGGTAGACATGTCTTAAAGATGCCGGTGGCATCCAATATACCAGGAGGCATAGAATAACACCATTTTGATACCATCCAAAAATCATGAGGATCTTACATTCCTGAATTTTTAGGCTTCCTAAAATTTAAAAATACCAAATTTATTCTTCTTTGATAACTTTCAATTGTCACACCAAACATGGAAATCTTAAATACAATGGTATCGAAATTCCAAAATATCAGGGAGTGTAAGATAACACTGTACCAAAGGCTGCTTAACAGTATATGTGTCTTACTTGAATGTTACAAAAGCAGCCCAAAACTCTCCCTAGTACAAAATTACTTAAAATTTGATAAATCAGTATAGTCTTTTGCTGAGGGATGAACCTCGAGTTGTATTTACCTATGGAAATTTATTGTTGTTGAGGAATTTGTTTAAGTTTGAAGCAATTAGGAAAGTTCTTGTGGGATTAGGAAATTAATTACTTGTGCACCAAAAGTAATGTTTGAGGTAGTATACAAACGAATTTGTGAAACACTAAGAATGTGAAAATCAAATGTATTAAAAAAAAGTAGACCAAAGGTCATTGGGCATTGCTTTCATTTTAAAATATAAATTATTGATATTTGGTTTTTGTTGAAATGTCTTTTTGCTATATAGAGATGGGACATCAATTATACTTTCAGATGATGTTGGTCAATTATATATATTAAGCACTGGTCAAGGTGAGTCCCAAAAAGATGCCAAATATGATCAGGTACATACATCGGTAACCTATTATGCTTTTGCTGTTTCCTTTGTTTCTGTTTTGGTACTAATGTTGTCTGCACATATATGGCAGTTCTTCCTTGGTGATTATCGCCCCCTCATTCAAGATAACCATGGTAGTGTACTTGACCAGGTTAGTTGGTTACTTGTGTGCATCCCTTTCTCCTTTTCAAATTGGAAGACATTGGAATTTCTATCTGGCTTAACTTGTGTGTGTGTGTGTGTGTGTGTGTTGTGTAGCTGTGCTGCCTATTGGTTGGGTGGAAGAGTAATGTCAAAGTGTACTAAATTATTTTAATCTTGTACTAACTGTCAAATGTAATTTTTGCACTTTTTGGTGTACCATCCTTTGGCCCCACTCCTTTTGATGTGTTATAAATTGTTGTATAGAGATAAACATAAGGAGTCATGCTGTGTTAACTCTTAACGCTTTTGTTAAAGTCACTTCTTTATGGATCTTTTCTGAAGTTGGGTTGTTTTGGATTCAAATTATATCAAGTATCATATTACATAAACTTAAAATTTGTCTCAGGAAACTCAGCTTGTTCCATATCGACGGAATTTGCAAGATTTACTTTGCGATTCAGGTTTCTATCTCTTTGGATATGTGCTTTATATGTATGTATTTTCTTTGCAGTATATCACCTATGTCTGTTTCGCCTCTCACTTTTGTTGGTTATGTGCTGTCAAACTTCCAGCAATGATACCATACCCCGAACCCTATCAAAATGAATATCAGCAAAGACGTTTAGGAGCTTTAGGCATTGAGTGGCGCCCTTCATCCCTAAGGCTTGCTGTTGGTCCTGACTTTAGTCTGGACCCAGATTATCATATGCTTCCATTGGCAGATTTGGATATGCTAGTGGAGCCACTGCCAGAATTTATAGATGCTATGGATTGGGAACCAGAAAATGAAGTGCATAGTGATGATACAGATTCAGAGTATAATGTCACTGAAGATTATTCTTCTGGGGAGGAGAAAGGATGTTCAAGCTCCAATGCCTCTGGCGATCCAGGGTGCAGCACGAATGACAGTGAGGGGGAGGACACTTACATGGATGGCATTAGTAGATTGAAAAGGAGAAAACAAAAGTCCGAAGTAAGTATCCAGGAAGAAAATATCAACATAATGCTCTTTATTAACATTGCAATTATTTTGAAATACTTTTGTTTTCTTTTCTTCAGATTGAGATTATGACTTCTTCTGGGAGGCGTGTGAAAAGGAGGAATTTGGATGAGTGTGATGGCAATGCCTTAAGGAATAATCGAAGTAGGAAAGGAAAAAACAGCCAAAAAACATCAAGGAGGAGATCATCTAAATCAAAATCTTCAAGACCTCAAAGAGCTGCTGCACGCAACGCTTTACATTTATTTTCTAAAATTACAGGTACACCAACAGATGGAGAAGAAGATAGCTTGGATGGTGATCTTTCAGATAGTGAATCATCATTAGAAGAGTCTAATATTGAAAGTGATGAATCCGGTAGAGATTTACAGAATGATCAACAAAAATATTCGAAAGGTAAAGAAGTATCATTGGATGAATCTGAGGAAATGAAATCTCATGAATTTCTTGAGACTCATATCAATGCTGTGAACAGAAGGAGATTGGTTCTTAAATTGCCAGTTCGCAATTCTAAACCAGTGCTTGAGACCAATGTGCATAAGTTTGACAATCAGGCTGAATTGGTTGCCTCATCATCAAAGCCTGCTCAGCAAGCTACTGATGTTAATAGGAACAGATCAAGTTCTAAAGATCCTTTGTATTATTCTGGAAGTGGAAATTACCATACAATTGAAAGAAGAGGTCAAGTAAACTCAGATCATTTAGAAGAACCTATAGACCTGTTTAATGGCTACATGAAAGGAAAAATTAGATGGGGAGTTGTCAGGGCTCGTACGTCTAGGTGTTTGAGAGTGGGAGACACTGTGTCATCAGACGCAAATGCCAGATCTGTAAAATGTTTTAATGGTGAGGAAAATTTTGGCATTGATCATGACAAAGAGGACAAGGACTTTAGTGCTTTGTCCCCTTCTTTGGAAATCCAAAATGACACAGAAAAGGTAGATAGTGTGACAGACATCAATGAGAATTGTGCTGGTACTGCTTCAGAGCCATTTAATGCTTCTGAAGATGGAAAAAGGCACGCAGCTTCTAGCAGTTACAGGGATAAAGATGAATCTCTAACTTCTGTTCTCTTGAATGCTCAGGATATAACTGCTGCTTCTATCATTCATAGTAGCGGGGCTGACCAACTCTCTGAACCTTTAATTGGTTTTCCTGCTGTTTCAACAAAGGTAAGGTCTAAAAGGAGTTCAAGAGATCCTGAAAGTCCATCAAAGAATGAAACAAAGTTTTCAGTGCTGAAGAATAGTTCATGTAGCAATCATGTAGATAACTTGAAAAAGGAGCAGAGTTTGGTTGTGGTTGGGGATGACAACACCCCTGTACCAAAATCAAATGAAGGAGAAAATAGAGCTCAAGAGATAAGTGCTCAGGTTGAAAAAAATTTTACGTCACATGATTCACTAGAACCACATTCTCATAGGGATAAAATGTATAAAGCTGTTTATAAAAGATCAAGATCTCATAGGGGTGTGACTAATTTAGGTGATGGTGGTGGCCTGGGAGAATCCATTTCAAATGGGAGCAACAATAATTTCAATGGGGCAGTGGACCTCATTAATGGAACAAATGAGGCAGCTCATGCCACTGGGTCCTTAGAGATAGAGCCAACCACTTCTGACCCAAATAGTGGGTGGAATAATCTCAAAGTGCACCAAGGACATGAATATAGTACTATTAGAAGTCCTCAGAATGGTTCCTCAAACAGAGGACAACCTACAGAAGAAGAATGGGGTTCTAGTTCAAAGGTGACTGTTGGTTTGAGGTCCACTAGGATTCGGAGGGCTAGTTATCATCATATCAGTGAGACAAGTCCTATAAATAGAAGGAAGTCACTTCAATCAGCTACCAAAGGATCATGGTTGTTGTTATCAACACATGAGGAAGGATGCAGATATATCCCTCAACGGGGAGATGAAGTTGTATATCTGAGACAGGTTAGTTATAAGAGATTATACCTATGGCCTCTAATAGTATGCTTTAACTTTCGCATATGTTGTGATTTTTTCTTTTATTAGTTTTATTTATTCAAAGGTTGAATAATGATTTACCATATGGAAATATCTGTTTTACAGGGGCACCAGGAGTATATAGATTATAGTGGTGCAAGAGAATCATGCCCTTGGACATTACTGAAGGGGCAAATAAGAGCTGTGGAATATTGTAGAGTTCAAAGCCTTGAGTATTCTACAGTTCCAGGGTCTGGTGATAGCTGCTGCAAAATGACCCTCCAGTTTGTAGATCCTAATTCTTGTGTGGCTGGGAAATCTTTCAAGTTGACCCTACCTGAAGTGTCTGGTTTCCCAGATTTTCTTGTTGAAAGAACTAGGTTTGATGCTGCAATGCAAAGAAATTGGACACACAGGGATAAATGCAGGGTCTGGTGGAAAAATGAGGGTGATTTTGATGGGAGTTGGTGGGATGGTCGGATTCTGTATGCCAAACCCAAGTCTTCTGAATTTCCAGACAGTCCATGGGAGAGGTATACTATTCGATACAAGAGTGACCCCATTGAAACACATTTACACAGTCCTTGGGAGCTTTTTGATGCTGATACCCAATGGGAACAGCCTCACATTGATGATGAAAGCAGAAACAAGTTGCTATCCAGTTTCAAAAAGTTACAGCAGTCAGGCAACACAGTTCAGGTATTAGGCTAAAAGTTCTTTAGAGTTTTGACAGCATTGTGACGGTGAATGTAAGTACTCATCTCTTTGTTATGAATATCCAGGATCGAT
The DNA here is from genome assembly GCA_037074535.1 of Gleditsia sinensis. Lineage (NCBI taxonomy): Eukaryota > Viridiplantae > Streptophyta > Magnoliopsida > Fabales > Fabaceae > Gleditsia > Gleditsia sinensis. The sequence continues at coordinate 85,010,619 of CM073463.1, forward strand.
ATGGGGTTCAAGAATTGAGGAAAGTTTCAAATAAGTCAAAATTCATAAACAGGTATTCATCTAGCCTCTAAGTGGAACTTCGTAATTTGTCAACATTTACTTAAGATTTCTGGAAATTTTGCAGGTTTCCTGTTCCTTTCTCTCTTGAATTGATACAGTCAAGGTTGGAGAACAATTACTACCGAACTTTAGAGGCACTCAAGCATGATATCACAGTTCTGCTGTCTAATGCCTCCTCTTTTTTTGAAAAGGATGCAGAGCTATCAGCAAAAATGAGACGCCTTTCAGAATGGTTCACACGGACATTATCATCTCTATAGCCCTTTGGTTTCTAGGGAGATTGACCAGCATTGAGGCTGAAGCAGCCAAGCTGGTGATTCCTCTACATATATTTTTGTAGATAGATAATTTATTGTACCTTTGGATAAGTTTTTTCGTCTTTACTGAATTCTCTGAGGGTAAAGATAGGGATATCAGGAAAAAGTAGCAGTTTGCCGTGGAAAATTTCTGCGGCAAAATTCATTGTTGTACAGAGACATCATTAATAACAAATGAAGAGGTAACATACAGTGATTCTGGTTACTAAAGCTGCTTTTCAATGTTGATAGTTTGGGAGCTTTCCCAAAATATTGATAAATGTCATGTTACATTATCATATCGGTAGGTATTGCCGCATCCTGCTAGTTTTATACTGAATTGAGCTTGTTAACCTTTGGAATTGTATCATAAGATATATCTTCTTAGACAGGATCTTATACACCAATTCCATTTGCTTTATGCATATGATGGACTCATCCGTGGCTGATGAAATTGTTAAATCTACAAATTCCCGCAAAACCAAATGATAATAGAATTGAAAGGAACATATAAAAAGATGGTTTCTGTCTTTCCATTGGGGAATTTACTTGAATTCTTTTAGTTGTATGCTAGAAGTTTCTAGAATAATAAGAATATTTGGCAGTTTTAGTACGAAAAGGAACACTGCAACAACTAATATAATATTGAGTATCTGTTGCATAAGATACAGGCTATAGGATTCCGGCTCATGTGATGTGACATAGCAAAATGGTGATTGTTCCTTGGTCTTTGGAATAAGCAGGCACTAACGGAATGAACCCAACTCACGATAATATGAAACTTAGGCATATTGGTTATTTTTATTTTTCCTGTAATCATAGATTGCTTCATTTTTCAGTTTAAAATTTAATTTCATATCATTTCAACTTTTTTGTTCAAAATATTATTATTAATTTCAAAAAAAATTTTTTACTTAATAATTCTTAAGTTTTAGTTTTAAGTTTAATTTAAATATTTTTTACTTTAATTTGAGCTCCAAAGCTGAATTTTTTTTTTAAAAAAACTAAAATTAATTAGGAAGGGAACTCATATCTGTTTGACGTTAAAAAAACTCAACGAATGGTAAATTATGGATATATCCCTAGGAACCTGACAATAAGACAGACGCATGTTATTGTACTAGGTGAAGCACCTCTTGGCCGAGGAAAAAATTGATACATCAATTTTCCTCTAATTGTTTCATTGTATTATATGTTTATATAGTTACAAATTTTTATGTTGACTGCACACCTTAAACAAATCTCTTTTTTTATTTGAATTTGGAACCAACTATATCAATAAAAAAAATAATCTCATAATTAAAAAAAAACTATTAATTTTTTTTTAATAATTAATAATTTATCTATTGAACTTATTAATAATAGACAACTATAATATTGTTTGATTCATATAGCCAATTATACCTAATAAAAAAATAATTAATTATTGTTGCAGTTCCTGTTTCATTATATTTAAAAACTACTCCAATTTACCCAAAAAAAAAAAAAACTCCATGCAATGCCCACAGAAGTTTTCGAATATAGCCTCAGGTCTCCCTCAAGCAACAAATGCTGCTACTTGATCCCAACTTCAAGCTAATGCAGAGTTACATTAAAAAAGCAAAATCGGATTTTAATTCCTTGATTGGAGCACGCATGATTCTCAGTCTCTCCAACGGTAGCCACAATTTGGGTTGCAGCAAACAAAAAATAACGTCATACCTTCTTCCCCTCTGGCCGTTGCCTGCATACATTTAAAAATTTTAAAACACCCGCAAGTACTTCACATATGGTTCTTAAACATGAAGCATTTTATTAAATGCCTCGAGAAAAGAGTGCAGTATGAGAAGAACGTAAGATTATAATACTACATTTTCTGGTTGGAGCAATGATATTTATTAAATAGATGACACAATTGTATTGCAGCAATCTGCAAAGAACCATGAACACTAAAATAAAGCAAACTAGGACTGCTTAACAAACCATGCTGAATGAGGGTCACGTTCATGCTTAATCTTCATAATCAATTAGTATACAAGCATTAGTAGCAAAGTCAAATAAACCCAAGTGCAAATACAGTTCCTATAAACTTCAAGCTATTTATGATCTATGCAAAGACATCTCCCATGTCTTGATAGTGTTTGTGTAATTGTCATGGCACTTTATTAGCCCATATAGTACACATTTGAATTCGATAACTCCAGTAGCATAAAGTATAAACATATAATGTTTCCAATGCACCGGAGCAATATAAGGGAGTGCAGCCTTAACATGCCCAAGGGAGGGGGGGACCTTAGCCTAGGCAAAGCTCGAGATACCTTGACTGTAATTTTAACAAAAAAGCATAATATTTCCCTACTCTTAAATCTTATCAAATTGTCAAGACATTTTTTTTTAAATTCCTGTATCATACAATTTGAGGGAGGGGGTGAAAAACATTATTAATGTTAAGGAGTCAACATTTTCATGTTATCCCCACAAAGCACACTCATGACGATCCCCAAATTCGTTACCCTCCCTCCCTTCCCATCTTTCCAGACACACAAAAAGAGATGGATCCGTTAAAAGTGGAAAGAGCGTTTTACTTCTTAGCAACAAAAATAAGTGCCACCGTCTGCAGGTAGGATAGGGAACTAACCTGGAAGAAAACAGCTTCTCCATGGTTGCATTGAGTACAACGAACAGCCTTTGTGCGAGGAAGAGTTGGATCAGCAGCTACATCCTGCAACACTTGAGTTCGCTCTCCAGCAGAATGATGTATCTCATTCCTATAGACACAGTTGTTATCAGCAATCTCCTGAACAACAACCGATAACTGGTCAAATAGGTACATCCCACTGTACTGATAACATTAGAACCGGATGTGGTCCTCAGCAGTAGCTTCTTTCTATGAAAAACTGAAGGCATTAATTTTTATAATATAAAGTAATAATTATAAAATATGAATCAAATGTATTGGACTTTCTGTCCATTATTCTATATTTCCAAAATTGATAGTGGTGTAAACCAAAATTCTTATCATTCAAGCACAAGGCAATAGCAACAAATCCGACAAGGATTCAGAAACTGCTATAATATAAATGTAATATAAACAAAATAGATATGATCAAATGAATTCATAAATCTGAAAAGGAATAAACCACCTTTACCTAAAATATTGAGCAAATGGAGATAAATGAAAGAAGACAAATATAAACATCAAACCCACACTTCTAAATATGACCGAGTGAAGAATAAGATCTAAAAATATTAACAATCAGGAAATCTTTCTAGTAATGGGTAGCAGAGCCACTCCTGACGACTTTGTATGTCCTTAACATGAAATGTGCAACTAGCATGGTAATTAATGGCTTGTTCAGGAGGATGGAATGGGGTGAGAAAAAAAATCAAACCATTGTTTGGATGATTAAAAATAATGGAGTAGAGTGAGCTAGGATGAGTTCCCAAACCCCTCCTCCCCACCCTACGCCCTATCTCCAATATCTCTAAATTGGCGAGGTTGGGATGGTTTGGTTCTTTTTTATTTTTTTCAATTGCTGGTTTACCCTTGATCATCCAAATTTTTTTCACTTTCTTTTTCTTCTACTAGAGTTAAAAAAAAAAATATACTTCAAAGGCACTCCAATCCGTTAATGATAATGCAACTTACAATCAATGGGGAGCATTCCATTTTTTTCATTAAACTTCCAAACAATAGAGTGGGAACTCCCTATTCCCACTCCGTCCCATCCCAATGATCACTCCAGCAGTCTCTTCAAAACTCCCCCAAGCAAGCCCTAAAGTGAAACGCATCTAGTGGGCTAATTGGTTCATTTATCGCCGAGGGATGGAGGCATCCAAAAAAGGGGCAAACAAAGCAAGGTGTTAGTGCATTTAGAAAACTACAAATTTTTTTTCATATATTATAATATGCAAATCATACCGTTTGTATAAATTTCAAGTAGCTGTTATGAATTTAAAAAGGAAATTTCAAGCCTAAAGTTAGAGAAACCAAAGAACCAGAGAGGGGTGAGAGCGAGTCAGTGGAGGTAAGATAGAGAAGAACCTGATGATCGCAGTTGCGGCAAGCATAGAGAAGAACCCTCTGCTCCTTGTCGTCCTTAGGGTACAGAATGTTGTTGCTGAATATCAGAGCAAAAAGAATAAAGAGGCAAACATTCCACAGAAAGAATTACAAAGAGAAAGCAGATCATATAGATAGATGCATGTAAAGTCGAAGCGTGCCGAAAAAGCATTGTAACAATGATGAGGAAATTACGAACAGACCATTCGCGGCAAAATTTCATGGTACTCATTTTTGGAAGGGCGAGGGAGAAGAAGAACGGGACGGTGACGCCGGCTGTAGGGAAGTTCGGTGGCCGGACTAGAGACCTACTGCTCTCACTCTCACTTTTTTTGGGGCGTGGCTGTTTCTTCTTTCGCCGCGAAGAAGTTCTAAGGCACTATATTAAAAAAAAAAAGGAATATATATATATATATATATATATATATATATATATATATATATATATAGTAAAACATTTTAAGTCAAATTTATTAAGTATTATAATTATGAATTACGAACTCAACGAGAAGAGTATAGAATTAAAAAAAAAAATGTGAAGGGAAAGGGGGAATGAGAAGATAATTACCTTTTTATTATTTGAATAATTAATAAAAAAATACAAGCCGAAAAATTTAAAATAAAAAGTATCAATGTAATATTTTTAAAATATAAAAAAGATAAATTATAAGTTCTTTAAATTTTAAAAGAACCTCTTGAATAAATTATAATAAAATAAATTTCTAGTGAAGGATGAATATAATTTATTTATTTTTTATATTTACATTTTATTCTTAAAATTATTGGCTATCAATTACTCAATTGTCTTGAATTGATTAAATTTATTTGGCACAAAATTAAATCTAGACCTATACTCATTAAGCAAAATATACTCACTACTTCGTTCAATTCGCGACCAATTCTACTTTCTAAAGTAATATAAAACATTTATCCAGAATTTATAACACACCATCAAGGATTATTCTCAACTTATAAACTCCCAAAACTAACAACAAAGTAAATTTTTTGCTGTCTTCGTGACGTTACTTAATGGAATGCTTTAATCTGTTCGTAAGGCCCAAATATGATTTACACTTTTAAAGATTTAAAGACATTTGGTAGACAATAAAAAAATTATTTGTAAGAAAGTATAATTGATAAAAATTATAATTTTTAAAAATATATAAAATATATTTAGTTAATCTTTAATATTAATAAAATTTAAATAATATTTTTTAATAATTTTTTATTTTTTTTATTTAATTATATTTAATTTTTTAAAAATTATATATATATATATATATATATATATATATATATATATATATATATATATATATATTTATTTAAAATATTTCTTATTTTTATAAAAGATAAAAAAAGTGAAGAGAGATAATGAGAAAAAAAAAATAAAAGAGAGAATGAAAAAGAAAATAAGAAAATAAAAAAATGAAATAGAATAAAAATAAAAAAAATAATTTTTTATTATAATTATATTATTAATAAAAAATATAATTATTTTTTAACAGTATAAAAAAATTCTTATATTCATAAAAAAAAAATTAAAATTCACTCCACTTCGTAAAAATCTTTTTGTAAAAATTTTATTAAAAAATCATTTTTAAAAACCTTCGTGTACCAAACGTCCCTTTTTCTCCCCGCAAGAAATGAACGCTTTATAATGATTTGCTATTTTGTCCCAAAAAAAGAAATATTGATTTCCTGAAAACGATTTAACCAGTATATAAGTATTCAAAAAACTACCACAGATGGGGAAGATAAAACCTAAAAGGCCCCCATACAACGAAAATGACATGCTACTCAAGTCTAAGGCAAACACTTTAAGAGAACAGTGACAAAGAAGCCCTGTGCTACCGCAAACACAATAGAAGTAAACCAGTATGTGTCAGAGCAGGGAAAGCCCTCATAAATACGTACTGCAAGAACAACTCAGTTATGAAAGATTTGAACCTATTCAAGAATTAACTTGCAGCCATACAAATGATAGCATTTGAAGCCCTCATCACATGCAACAACCATCTAACTGCTTAAGGATCTCACAAGATAGAAGCAAATAAATAAACTTTAATGTGAAAGATAAATCTAGCTTCTGAATATCTTCAGGATAACAAAATAGCTGTCCAAACTAGTACAAGCCAAACATAGAGCGAAGCTTATGTTACATTTACCCTAATCACAACAAGCGCCATATTTTAAAAAGACTTCAGACAGTATCCAAGGAGTTGATGGATGATCCAGGTTGTCAAACCAGTCTCAGCCATTCCAAACATTCAAGTGTGCCTTCGATTATGGCGCTTTCTCCGGCTGCTTCTCTTGTCAGAATCAGAGTCTGAATCAGAATCTGAATCTGAAGATTCTGAAGATGTGCTGTACCTCCTACGCCTTCCTCTCTTCTTCTGCAGCTTCTTCTTCCTCCTCCGCCTCCTTTCTTCCTCAGAATCTGTTGACGAACTATAACCCGAACTACTTTCTGAAGTATAATCTGACCCCGTAACTGATGATGACCCACTATCAGTCTCAAAAACTGAATCCTCACTACCACTACCAGAATCAGAGTCTGACCGATGCTTCCTTTTGCTTTTCTTAGAACTCTTTCCAGCCTTTTCTTCCTTAGCATCAGGATTATTATCCAAATCATAAGTCACAGAAACATTCACCCTCAATTTAGGGTTTTTAAGCTGTTGGGTCCGGGATGGCCGGGAAATGTAAACCCGCTCATTCTTGCATTCATATGTCCAATGTCCACTTTGGAAACACTTTTGGCATTGTGCTGTACCACCAATAGTTGACATTGTAGGCTTAAGGTCTTTTCTTTCACCCAATTTAACAGCTTTCTCAGTACTCATCAAATACATTTGCCTCTTTGCTTCCCTTTTCTCCTGCCATCTGCTAGGTCCTTCTTCCTTCTGACCATAGGCATTCACATTTCGAGCTGCTGCAGTTGCTGCACGTTCAGCCTGAGCACGACTTAGACCTTTAGCAGCACTCAATGCTGCAGCCTTGATTCTTTCAGCTGCAGCCTGAGCTTTTTCTTCCTTCTTACTTGACATGCTGTATGTCCTTATGTGTATCACAATAGATAACTGCATCAAAGTTCAGATAAAATTAGTTACAATCTATTAAAAACCAATCCTGCAACCTGTGATTTGTATCAGCTCAATCATTCAAATGTACCAGTATTTCAAATATCTGAAAATGCAAATTCAACAAAACTTAAAAGAAAAAACCCATTGTGAATGATTGAGCTGGCAATGTAAACAAGTTACCTGAAGTTAGTTAGTTAATCACATTGATTCCACATCTAGAGTTGGCAACAGGTAGGAAACAAGCCAAAATCCCTTCCACGATAAGAATTTTACAACCTGAACCTTACCTATCCCCAGAGGCAGTTGATCATATAGATAAGGTCTCTTCTCTAAACCTATCTGTTGAGGTTATATACTGGTAAGGATAATTATATAATTTATAATTAAAAAAAATTAATCTTATATGCTAATTTTCTCCTCAATTTCACCCCATTTACAAAAATAACGAGTTTTAGTGAGATTATGGCGCTATTTATTCTTCTTCTCATGTTCATTCCTCCCATATTCTCTTTAACTACCCTAACTTTCTTCCTCCTAAATTCTCCCCCTTGTTTCAAATCATTCTAATTAATCAGAATATTTACGATGATTTCCAGAAATCAAATGAAGAACGATTAGAACAACAGGTAATTACAATTTATAATTAATCTAAACCTATCTGTTGAGGTTATATACTGGTAAGGATAATTCTATAATTTATAATTTAAAAAATTAATCTTATATGCTAATTTTCTCCTCAATTTCACCCCATTTACACAAATAATGAGTTTTAGTGAGATTATGTCGCTATTTATTCTTCTTCTCGTGTTCATTCCTCCCATATTCTCTTTAACTACCCTAACTTTCTTCCTCCTAAATTCTCCCCCTTGTTTCAAATCATTCTAATTAATCAGAATATTTACGATGATTTCCAGAAATCAAACGAAGAACGGTTAGAACAACAGGTAATTACAAATCATCCTAATTCAAACTTATACCCAATAGCACATAACGGACAGATTCAAGCATGAAATTCACAAAGGCCACGAGCATCTAATCAGGCCAAAATTCCACAACGAGAAAATAAAAGTCAAGTAGGAGTTACCCTTACCCTTCTGTATAGGCGTAGACGGCGGAGCCGGCGATACGAAACTAAAAGACGCACAGAGCGAGATTTTAGATGTTCGAAGCTTCAGTTATTCTGTACTCTTCAGGGATTCGAATTCGGTGGTAGAGCGAAAGCTCCAAACATGGAAGCCGATGTACAAGGGAGGACGGATCTTGAAGGCTATGGCCGTAGGGTTAACAAACAAAAACACTCTTCCTTTGCTTTTGAGTAATTTATAACCCTGACTTCAAAACATCCGAAAAATAATTGTTTAAATTATTTCTATTTAATTTGAATATTTGATAAATATTGATATATTAAAATTTAAAAAATATTTTTTTTTTATTTTTTTTAATTAAGTGTATTTTTTTAATTGATTAATTTTTAAAATTACTTAATTAATTAATTTATAAAATATTTTTTATTTTTTATAAAAAATTTGTCAATGTAAAAACTCTTTTTTTAGTTCAATTATATAAGAAATTAGGGAAAACAAATTGCTAAACGAATATAAAATAGTAACGTGGACTGTGTGTGATTAGTGGGCGAAGGTACCAATAGATCGGGTAATAAACGAGTAGCAAAAATTTACATAATTTGCCCCCGGCTCAAATGGTCAAATACACCGAGCCCACATCTTGGACGCTCCTCTAGCTCCCTCCCATTTTCCTCTCTCTAAAGGCTCAGCAGTATTCGAGCGGAGAACGGCGAAGATGGAGGGATCTCAAGTGTTACACAGTCATCCATATGTACCAAAGGACCTGCTACTGCCTGGTTTTATTCCTTGTTTCCTCTCTCAGGCTACCATTCTCGCCGTCTTTGGCTTCTCTTCTCTTCTCGTTGTCTCTCTCATCTGGATCTTCTCAGGTAGGAATATCCAATTTGTAGATTCATTTAGTGTTTTTTTTTTCTTGTTGGATCTAAATAATCTACTCAGAGTTTTTAGTCGAAATGAAAATTTCCTTACATCAGAGCAGTTATGCTGATTGAGAGTTTTTAATATTAGTTTAAATGCATCGAATTGTGTGATAATTTTATGATTCTATAAGCATAAGTAGCGCAATGCCCGTTTGGATATAGTTGCTCCAAAGTATATTTGATCTAAAATTTTCTTTTCTAAGAAAAGTTAAAAATGCTATTTTTTATTACAAGTCAAAAACATCTTTTTTTCGTAAGCTAAAACATGCTCTATTCTTTTGAAAAAAAAAAGAAAAAAAGAGAAAAACTTTTTACAGATAAAACATGCTCTAAGAGAAAGTGTTTATTTTAAGTAAGCAATAAGCTGTTTCAAATCCTTCTCGCAGTCGTTGTCTTCGTTGTTCCTGAAAGCATTTGATTATCTTGATTGCGCGTAGTATTTTGTAAAGTATTATATGATAACGAGGCAACACAATGTTGCTAGCTTGTTAACCGAATAATAAGATTATGGAACCATCGAAACGTTCCTGAATGGAGAGACCGTGTGTTTCCTTAATCTCGTTCGCTAAGAAGCTAAAATGTTCTTTGATTGCCTTGGACAAACTCTACAAATATTGATATTCAAGTCTATTCATTTTGATGCTTACCGTCCATAACTCTACTTTTGTTCTTCTTGAAAAGTGCTTAATTTCACTTTAAACAAGAATCCTGGATAAAATTCTAGGACCCAATTTGTAGTTTGTGCGTATAGCAAACTTATCAGTTCATGTACAGTGTCTCAGCTCATTCAATTTGTTCTATTTATAGAAATTGAACTTCTTGTTTTTCCTGCAAGAGAAGAAAACTATGAAAATTTGGTTAGGAATTACTCTATTCCTAAGTGTGTATAATTTCGTACACTTAGTGCTTTACCCCGCTCACACAAAAAATCAAATGTTGCGGTTCACGCTTAAGGTGGTCAGCATGGCTTTTTTATTATCTTTCCTATGCAAAGTTCTATCATCTGGTAAGAGAAAATGATTGTAGCCTTGTAGGATAATTTTTTTTACATGACTTTTTGACCTTTCCCAGGACGCCCTCCCAAGAAAACAAAAGTTGATCGACTGCTAATGTGCTGGTGGGCCTTCACTGGCCTCACACACATGATTGTTGAAGGTTATTTTGTTTTCTCACCCGAATTTTACAAGGATAAGACTGGGTTCTACCTGGCTGAAGTTTGTGAGTCATTTATTTGTTCTTTCACATTGCTCACATTGCATTCGTAGAGTTTGGACTTGGAGTACCTTTCAGGAAATTAGCGGTCTCAGTTGATGAAAATTCTGTGTAAACGATTGGCAGGGAAGGAATACAGCAAAGGGGATTCAAGGTATGCTGCAAGGGATGCCGGCGTGGTGACTGTTGAAGGACTAACAGCAGTTTTAGAGGGTCCGGCTTGCCTTCTAGCAGTGTAAGTTAAAAAGAAAAAGAAAGACACGACCAAGATAACTAATGTTATGATACTTCAACAAGTGAATTTTAATAATGAAAAAAATTAGGTGCAGTTCTTAGCTTCCTATCAAGTTCTTCAATATAATTATAATATGTAAAGTAATCTTGAGAAGTAAAAAGTGTCCACATGTTGTGTTTAAGGAACTTTTTCTAAATCTTGCCCTTGTCTTTTTTACATATGTAGGTTAACTCTGGATTATTATATTATATTTGTTATATCTCTTTTCTTATTTCCCATTTTTCACCCCTTGCTTGTGCTGCCATTGTGGATTTCAGATACGCAATAGCTACTGGAAAGCCATACCGCTATATACTTCAGTTTGCCATTTCTTTAGGACAGCTCTACGGAACTGCTGTATATTATATAACAGCAATCTTGGAAGGTGATAATTTTACTGCAAGCACGTTTTACTACTATGCATATTATATTGGAGCAAATGCCTCTTGGATTGTAATACCCACGCTCATTGCCATTCGGTGTTGGAGGAACATCTGTGCGGCATTCCAGGCCCAAGGCCAGACGAAAAAGGCTAAAGTTCGCTAATGCAAAGTTTCAGATTGTTAGTTTTTATTTAATGAATAATAATCCTTTTGTTGATAATGCTTTAGTGGGAGGTGGCTGAGACTGGAGAGAATGTTCTATTTAATTCTCTTAGATTGCTTATCTTGAAATGTAAAATTTCCCCATGGCCATGATGGATGATCAGAATTACAACCCATTAATGTTTGGTACCGTGTCAAATTTGTTGTCCGATACAAATGCTTTCTGTCTCTTACTGGAAAGGATAAACATGTTTTAGGAAATGTTTTTGCTAAAAGCTTGCAGTATTCTGGCTACATTTGCTGGTTTACCGGTGACAATATGTGTGGGCCTACATGAATCCCTCCTTAGTATTGAAAAAACCTTGCAAACGAATATTTGGATGTAAGAGGAAATCTAGGGTCCCAAGTCCAAAATGGATTGGATCCAAGATAGGGACAAGAATACTAAGACTTGTCATCTGTCAAATTATTGTCATAACTATAATAAAATCTTTAGGATTAGGTATTCAGTGGGCAGCTGGATCGGTTAACCTGTAGCTAACCAAAAAATATATTTGCAAATGTTTAAATGAAAAGTACTCCTCTACCTTTTCTGATTGCCCTATCTCTGGCTTTTAGGAGAAGTTTTTAGATGTACTTTTTGCAGGGGTGGAAGTAACTATTGAGAATTTACCAAAGTAGGTGTATCAAGAATCTTATCAGCTGAAACATGCACTTTAGTTAGTTTTTATTAATTTATTGTATGAACTAATACACTGTATATCTTACACTTTCCAAAGGATGAATAGATTAGAGGCTTCAGAAGTCCTTAACCTTATAAGGAATCATTCAAACCATGATATCTGAGTGGCCTTAAATTCTGTGAAACCAGATAAAGCTCTTGGTCTATGTGGCGTTCACCTTGGTTTCCTTGAGAGATTTTGGAATGTGGTGGGTCTGTCCAATTATAGTTGCATTTATGGGACGTATAACATCTAGTCTCCCTGAGTGGCTTAGTAAGATTTTGATTATCTCCATTCCCTAAGCAAATATTGGAGAAAATGTGAATAGTTTTAGACTAATTAGTGATTCTCACAAAAGTCCTTCTTAGCCATTTGGTCCACTATTATCTGGCTGTTTCTGTCAAAGGAATGATTAAGATGTGCTTTCTCTGCCTCCCCGTTACCAGCTGAATAGAGTCAACCTTGCATATTTAGTTGTGCAGGTTAAGGAAGTGAATTGGCATCACAATAGCTTTGACCAGAGCAAGTCTATATTTATCTTAACAATCAACCCAATTACCGGCGTACGCGACCGAGAACCTATCATGTTTCAATGCTCAAATCAAAAGGTGGTGTTCAGTCGTGTCAATCCCCCTTCTATCCTTACCCAATCATTTTCTTCCTAAGTTATGGACTTTTTATAAACTAAAATTTAACAGAACAAATTAAGAATACTTCGTTTCTGAAATTGATTTCTGTAAACGAAAAGACAAAAATTATCACTAGACATGCTCATTATTCTAAGGTTCACCCATAATCATTGTGCTTCTATGGCCCTTAGAATCTGCGGTATTAAATATGCTCAGTATAAAGAAAATGCCATTGCAGTTTTGTTATGGCCATATCGTGGATTTCAATATATTCGCTTACAGCTAATTAATGCAAATCATTTATCCTATGGACAACTATACCAAGAAAGTCAAAGTCAACTTAAATGTTTTATACAAGACGATACAATTACAAATAAACTATTTCAAATACAAATATTTAACTTCGTCTTATCAGTGATAAGGTTTGTCATTGGTAATCAAACCGATAAAAAGTTATTGAATAAACATTAAAATGATTATGAAGCTTCCCTTTTACTGCTTCGCAGCCATATATTACAATGAAGTTTGAAGATCTATCTTATAAAATACATAAACTACCTAAACTCCAAAGAGCATGCATTTACTTACAAGCTATAAGAGAATCAATTTTACTTAGCTAAGTTCTACTGTAAAGAACAGCTAATGTGAAGTGTATCAATCTAGAAATATTCAATAATTTAAGAGATTGGGTTGTCAATATTTTAAGGTCAGGCCATAAGTAATGCTTTAATTTGAAATTTTTAGTCACTAACTAAATTGCTAATAATATTATTGAAATTTGTATGCTGCCAGTGGAGAAGCAAACTTCTACAAAACTCTACATATTAGCACAAAAGATATATGCTAGTGAATGGGTCAAGAGAGCGGAGAGAATGAGGAGGAGAAAGAAATTAGTAGTTATATATTCTAAACCATGTGCAAGGGCAATGGAATTTTGTAGATCCAGCCTTGCACTTAGAAATAGTGAACAAATTGTACATTTTAAAACCAACTTGTCAGGCAAAAACCAAGACAAAGTCAACCTACGGAGTATATATATATACAAGATGAACCAAATGAGTGCTGCCAATGTAGTAGTATCGAATTGTTAATCGACCTCCGTATCTCATCTCTACTTCATCTTTGATCAACGCCAAAATATGTATAACGGTGATTCTAAGGCTCAATACAGCGCTCATCCTACAGGACAATGGACCACAGGTTTATGTGGGTGCTGTGAAGATCCCGGGAATTGTAAGATCTTCTATGAACTCTCTATAATATGTGACACAAAATTATGCATTAATTCTCGTAGCATTTACTTGTGTTTTTAAATTATATTTGTTACCTCATTTTTGTGAGATTTTACTTATTTTTGTTATGAACATGATGAAGGCTGCATGACCTGCTGCTGTCCATGTGTCTCATTTGGTCAAAGTGCTGAAGTCATAGACAAAGGAAAAACATGTGAGTAACTCTTATATAACTTTGGGTGCTAAACATCATCTTCAGTTCTTCATTTATAAATAACTAAAAAAATGGGTTAACTATTTGCAGCTTGTGCATTAGCGGGGTTAATCTTCTATGGCCTTTCCTACATCGGGTTCGGATGCTTATATTCTTTCACGTACAGAAGCAAACTAAGAGCCCTTTTCTCCTTACCAGAAGACCCATGCATGGACTGCTGCGTCCACTGCTGGTGCAGTTATTGTGCTATTTGCCAAGAGTACCGGGAACTCAAAAACCGTGGATTGGACCCCTCAATAGGTAAATAATTAATTAACCATCATAGATATTATAAAACCTAACAAGCTTCTTTCTTATCATCAAATATCAGAGCCGTTTTAGGATATGATTTCTAATAACATAAAAATTCCAAGAGGCATAAAAGAACACAATTTCGAATTTTTTTTTTCGGGTACAAGCCATGAGTCAAAGACTAGAATATGCAGACCTGGGGAGATGTTTCGCCCCTTACATAATCTACAAGCAGGAATCCCAGCCCGTTGGGGGGCCAATAAAGAAGGTGCAGTCCCAAATTTATGTTGTAAGCCCTCCTAATCGACTATTCTGTCCTCCTTCCTGAGAATGTGTTGAATTACCACCTCCCAATCCTTGTTTGTGAGTAATTTTATCTGCGATACTAGTCCAGCACAAGGGTGTTGTCTGTTGCACCCTTTATTGCATCGCTCCGTACAGCAGCTATTGAGTACATTTCTACCACCTCTCTGAAGTTGTTCTCTCAAGCTAGCTTTAGAGCAGTTAAAATACCCCACAGCCCAGCTCTAGGATTCAAAATTCTACATCTATCAGTTTTATTATCTTTTTAAGATTATCAATGTTAAAAAGTATGATATATATTTTATATTTCAGTATAATATATATAATGAAATTTAAAATATCAACGTACTTAAGAGCTCCAATATTTATTGTCTTGTGTTGCTGATATATGATCATTTTCATCATCACAAGGGCTAATCCTTATAATTGATATAGGTTGGACTGGCAATGAGGCAAAAATGAACCAAGTACCTCCTGGCGTTGCACCAGGAATGGCTCGCTAGGAATTTCCCATGGTCTTTTGGCTAATTGTCTGCGAATTGTGATCTTGGATTTTACTAGTGTTTGATCGATCTGTTTAAATTTCTGTTTCTGTCATGCATGTGCTATTGAGAACAATAGGTTTGTTTTGTATGTTGGTTATCTTGTTTTTAGTTCTTAATTTGTACCTAATTCCATCTGTCTTGTTTAATTCTCCTTAATTTTCGTCAATTAATTAACTAGTGCTGGATTTGTCATATGTATTCTACGTACTTTTTTAAATGATATGAATAAAAAAATCTTGATTTTAGAGCAAAAACAATGGACATGCTTAAAAAATTTATTAAGAAATTAAGGGATAATCTTTTTTTATTATAAATTATAATAAAATTATTCATAGACTTTTACTTAATTAATAGATTAAAATTTTTAATTAAAAACTATGTTATCAGATTCTCTACGACTAGAAGATCAAAAATTCGATTTTTGTGAACTCCTATTTTCTTAAAAAAAAACATTAAATTTCAATCCCAAGTATAGGGGATAATTAATATATCTGTTATTTGTTTAAAAGGAGACATATTTGGTTATTGACACGGGTATTTGTTTAAGAAAACTAGGATAATTAATGGCTGTTCTTAACCGAAAAGCCAATACATTCATATATGAAACTGATGTGTAATTTGCACAAACACTTCTATATATGCGACTCACTTCGCTAGGCATCTTCTCAAGAAATCTCCATTTCGGTCGTGTCTGCAACTTAATTATTGAAGAAAGAATCTGCAAAGTCACCCGTTGACTTCTACAGCCATACTGCTTCAAGCAAAGAAAAAAACAAAATTAAACTCACGTTATACCTTCTTAATAAATAAAAATACAATTATATATTACGCTTTACAAAAGCAAGGATTAAAAAAAGGCATATTATTGTTCAAATCAATAATGCTTCGGTTATTGTGCATCCGGCAACCATGTCTCTTCCTTCTCGTCAGCAAGCACAACGAAACACAACCTTACAATGCTTGTGTAGTACTAGCTAGTGATTCAGTTCAAAGAATATTACCAAGGGAATGCTGTATAAATTTGCTCTTCTCGTGCCAAAGACTAGAACATCACCAAAACGTTGGCAATGCCATCGATATGCCAAAATGGATGTTCCAGTGTTAGCCTCGTTATCAACCTTAAAATTCATGAAAAAGTTGTATCTTTTAGCTGGCAAAAAAAAAAAGTTTTTTTTTTTCTTTTAAGGTCCAAAGTCCAACCATCGTAAATTTAATATACATATTATATGAATATATTTGTACCAAAAAAAAAATATTATATGAATATATGATGAGATGATGGTATATATAGCCATTATCGCCAAGGTCAGCCGGTTGAAAGTGGTTTGTGCGTAGAGGGAAAAAATGAAGAGCGATACAATAGTTCAAATGTATTCATGTTGCAGCACCACGATAAATTGAATTAAGTACGACAAAATGATAATTTATTAACGGAGCTTTTGTGATGGTTGTCAAATTTGTTCTTAAAACATAAAATAATGATACTTTTGTAACTATAATTATTCAACAACGATTTTTTATAAACCGTAACCATTTTGATGAATTTTTAAAAAATTGTCACTAAATATTATTATTTTTTATACATTTTATGTTATTATCAATTTTTAACAATAAATTTTTTAAATCTCATTTTCTTCTACACAAGCAGTTCTACTTTTTTTTTTCTCCTCAATTTTTTTTCCACTTTTTGTTTTTTATTTATTTTTCACTTTATTTTTCTCCACCTTCTCTCTTTATTTTCTTTTTTTTTTCTCCTTCAACTTTTTAGCTTCTCAATCAATCAAACTGATGGTATTTGTTATCCATCAAAGTGTTTCATTTCTGCTCATCATTTTCTTATAAACTAATAAGTTTCTTTGTTACATTTTGATATATTTTTTCTTGTACTTTTTGTTCATATTTAAGTTCCTATGTTTATATGTAACAATTAATGGAGTTTTAAATTTTTGCATTTTAGTGGACTTGAAATTTTAACAAATAAAATTTTATAGAAAAAAGATTTTAGATAGAATAAGAAAATAGATTTGTTATAATGATTGAAGAGTAAAAGATTTTAATCTTTATTTTTTAATACTAATTATTTGTAATTTTATAAATATTGATTTATACTGAACAAATATTTATTCTGAAATTTACTCTTGGATGTATAACATTTTGAAATATTTTTAACAAATAAAATTTTTTTTTTAAAAAAAAAATTTAACAACAGTTTTAAAATTGTTGCTATAATTTTTTAAAAACTGTTGTTAAATCATATTTTAATGACAGTTTTAAAACCATCGCTAAATTCTAATTTAATAACGGTATTCCCATGACTTTAAAAATCATCACTAAGACGATAATTCACCAATATTTTTTTGTTAAAAATTTTAATGATGATTAAAATTGTTGTTAAAATCACTTAAAAATAATTGTTAAAACTCTTTTTTTTTTGGTAATGAAAATTTAATCCAACTTTGTGTGTTCTAACATAGTTATAACATGTATAAACTCTCATTTTTAAGACACATTCAACCTACCACAAGGATCCCGATTATTGGTAAGTAAATTCAATTTCAGTAAAATAAGCTTTACCCATAAGGTCAAGGTTTTAATTTTTTTAAGAGTGCATTTTGAGAAAAAAGAAAGTTTTAATATTCTAAAAAAATATTAATTTTTTATACTTCCTGAGAATTCAAAAAAAAAAAAAAAGAGTCAACCTAATTGAAAAGCCTAGCTAATTTCTATATATGAACAAAGCAAGAACAACTTGTACGTGTTTGTCTATATATACATATATATAATCTTTCTTCTCAATTTACATAAATGCGAGGTTTAAAAATATGAACCAAGATAACATGGCCCATATTTAGTTAAGATAACCCATGGGCAGAAAAATCTAATGCAGCTAATAAATCACATGCATGCAGACCGATCCAAAACTAACACCCCGCTTGCGAAGAGGCTCACGCAAACAACGTTCCACATATGGAACCCAGACCTTACTCATAAAAGAATGAAACTAACAAGGACAGAAGATTATCAAGTAACCTTAGGAGGGATGAACGTGAGCATAAGAGAGAGTTAGTTAAAAGAGGTGTAATTTAGTGATTGGCTAAAAGAGTTTATATATATGAAACGGATGTAAGTAAAAAATATTCAATTAGAAGAAAAAAAGAAATTCTCTTCCCCTCCTACTCTGTCTCTATAATAACATTATAGGCCACACACACACACACACACACACACACACAGAAAGAGATTTGATTGCTTTTTTTTTTTTTTGGGTTAGGGGAAGAATGGAGAGATTACAAGTATCTAAACAAGGCCCAACTTAAGATTGGGTTGGACTAACCATCCCCTGGGCATAAATGTACCGGGCCAATTAACAAATTAAGTCGCCGAATGAACCTGTCCCTTTAATAAACCCGCCCGCCCCTGTAAAGGGCTCCGAAAAAATATATAAAATGCTCCACGGGAACCGGAAGAACCCAGTTATTCAGTATTCATGTATTCATATTCATAATTAATCATTTCAGCAAAACTGAATAGACATTACACACCGTTTAGACAAAATACGGAAACATTCCGATCCGTTTTTCTGATCTCGCATTACCGCCCAGAGAGTTTTTTTTTTTTGGGTGAAAGCTTAGAGAAATTTGTTAAATTCAGTCGTCGCTGGTGGAGAATTGTTTTCCTTTCTGTTGGTTGGGTTCGTAAACTACAAGTGCGGAAATGGAGGCTCCGCAAGGTGGACACGAGAGAGACAAATCCAACTCTGCCTCGTCTTCTCCGATCTCCGTCGTCTCCAGCTTCTGGAAAGGTGCTCAAAAACTTGATTCCTCCGTTAGCATTGTGCTGTATTTTTTTGTTTTTGGCAGAACATTGGACATCAATTGTATGTCATGCTTGATGTCTTTGGAGCATTGAATTGTAATTATCTAATATTCTGGCATCTATTCTGCCGTGTTGTAGTTCAATCACATGTCACAACTCTATGTCTTTTAGAGTCTACTGCAGAGTTAGTTAATATATGGTTATTGATGGATTTGGTACACTTGCAGCACGAACTACACATTTTGGTTACTACAGATTGTACCTCTAAGTAGATTTTATACCTTTTAGTCTTAGTTTATCAATTCAGAACTTTTTTAGATACTCAATGAAAATATCGTTCATTAAAAAAAGATGCCGTATGGATCCTTTTTTTTTTCCTGATAACTAATGCTATATAAATCTGTATGTGTCATTTTACTATGATAACATTGTTCCCCATCAAATAAGACCCTAGTTTTTTTTCCTTTCTTCTTTCTCTCCTCTGTGTATACTATTACTCCACAGGAGTGGAAGGATTCTGGCATTTGCAGTTAGGATTTTTTATGTAGTATTCGTGGCGCTGATAACCAGGCTAAAAGGTCACATAACCACTCATATCATAAAGTCATTTGATATTATTTTATTCTTTTGGTGGGAGTTTTCTACTTAACTTGGTGACCTCTCTGTTATGATGCCACTTTCTTTAAATTAGTGCTGCTAAAAAAAAAAAAATTTCCCATGTTGCACAAAAATCATAATAGCAAAATTATAGGTGCAACGAATTTATAGCCTTTCCCCATTTCAGATTTTGACTTAGAGAAGGAGAAATCCATATTGGATGAACAAGGGCTCCGGATTGCAGAAAACCAGGAAAACAGTCAGAAAAATAGGCGGAAGCTCGCAGAGAGCACTAGAGGTATGTTTTTGCTACTGCTTATTAATTATGATGGAGACTGGAGAGATAGACATGGAGGAAGTGGGAGAATATGATAAGGTTACATTCTGAATCCCACCCACAATCATGTAAGTGTAGAAATTTTAAAAATTTGAATGGAGGAGGGAACTGCTTTGTTCTTTCCCACACTCTTCAGTCTTCACTGATATTTACTTAGTTATATTTTGGTCAACTGAAATAGAGTCTGATCTCAAATTCACAACTCACATATTATGCTGCTCACATATTTTGACTTTTGTTTTTTTTTCTCTAAATTAAGAAAAGACAATTCACAAATAATGCTGCTTACAGATTTCAAGAAAGCTTCGGCTGAGGAGAAATTAAGTTTGTTTAATAGCTTGCTTAAGGGCTATCAGGAAGAGGTTGATAATCTGACAAAGAGAGCAAAATTTGGAGAAAATGCTTTTCTTAACATCTATCAAAAGCTCTATGAGGCCCCAGATCCTTATCCGGCTCTTGCATCAATTGCTGTAAGTTCCAACATTTCACTTAGGTGCTACATGAGAACCAATGGCATCAAAATTATAACATTCACATTTAAGGCATTTTTGGTTTTCATATATATTACATATACCTTGGTGAGATGACCATAGCTCTTAAATCTAAATGTATTGATGAAATGATGTTTTTTTTTACTGAGGGAGATACAGTGATGTTCATGCTAGAGTTTATTATGCTTATTCATCAAATAAAGAATTTTGTCTGCTGTCAAAAGCATGATCTGTAACCAACATGGTCATTTCTTTTTATCTAAATGTTCCATGTTTGTTTTTGTTTCTTATGATTCCATATGCATCAGTCATTTGCATAATTTGTCCTTTCAAATAGATATGCATTTGTCTATGCTATGGGATTGCAGCAAGGAAAATAAATTTTATTTTGCAAAGTGAAATGAAGCAGATACTCCGTTTTTGATCTATCACGACTACATCTTGGGCTATGCATATGTTGAAGAGATTTACACTTCCTTACTTCACCTGTAGATATACTATTAAAGAAGATTCATGTATATAAAGAACAAAAAAGAAAAGAAAGGAATTCTGACATTCTGTCAAGCGGTATAGTTGGATAGTTTATGAATAGTAAGTCATTGACAGGTCGATGCCTACAAGTTGTAATTTAAAATTTCTCATGTGCCTTCACTTGATATTGTGAACCAAAGGTCCATGCCATATCAACTCCACCCCACCCCACCCAACTGCAACCATTAGTTGATGACTATGCTGGATACGTGTTTCTAGACCTGCACCATATACTAGGGTGATTTTCATATTACCATATAATTATCATGAGAACCACTGCCTTGCACATTACATGACGTCTCACTGCAGCTTTTCTGCCACCAATATCATCATGCCTTATCTATATTTTGGCTGCAATGATGTCAGCTACTATTATAAAGTTCCATGCTAACTGCTAATAATACCTTTGTGAAATATGTTATTGTCCCAAGACTGATATATGTGAATTTGACTGTCTTCACTTCCCATCTGTGTTTATCTAAATACTTTTGTTTAATGACTTGATATCAGTGGTTTGCATGAAAATAGACCTTGAACTTAGGCTTCCATCAATATATTGCTAAGGATTCACCATTTTGCCTGCTTGCATAGTTTCATTTCTTTATATTATGAAATTTGTGTGCATCATCTTGCATCTTTGTCTGTGTATGACAAGCCAAGTGCATATGTGCCTGTGCTAGTTTGTTTTCTGATATTTTTTCTTCAAACAGGAACAAGATCTCAAATTGTCTGAGCTAGAATCTGAGAACCGAAAAATGAAACTTGAGCTTGAGGAATTCAGGACAGAGGCAACTCACTTGAAGAATCAACAGGCTACAATACGAAGACTTGAAGAGCGGAATCGGCAATTAGAGCTACAGGTTATTAATGCTTAGGATATTGTGATTTGTGAATACTATTGCATGATGACATAATTTCTGTTTCATTTTGGGAGAAGATACCTATTGGCATTCTTGCTGGTTTTTCAGTTCTGGTTTTGTTTTGTATGCATATCTGCGTGTGAACTGTTGGCAGGATCACATGGAATTGGCATACCTTTTTCCATTTTTAGAGGAGCACTGTTCTTTATCCAATTTAAAATTTTAACCCTTTAAGAATGAATAAATTTTAGGTGTAGTTACAAGTATTGTAAAGACTGTAAAGGAATTTATTTTGTGATGAGTAAGGTTGCTATGAATGCTACCAAACATCTGCTGCTAATGATAACTCTTGGGAGGAAGACTTTGACCCTCTACAATTGTTCTCTGTATCAAATTAATTTCTTCGTTTAAATAATTTTCAACTTGTCCATTATCATGTTGATGAAGTATTAGCAAATTCCTTTTAGTGATTGTATTCATGATTCACTGTCTGATGATGCACTGGCCATGCAACTAGAATATCTCTAGATGCTCTACATCTCTTAAATTCAATCACAAATCACACCTATCTTTGATGGATTTCTATTTGACACCTGAATTATGTGTGTTAGATGGAAGAGAAAGTGAAAGAAATTGTGGAGATTAAGCAACGCAGTCTGGCGGAAGAGAACCAGAAAATGTTGGAAGTTTTAAAAGAAAGGTATTTTCTTGGTTGCCATTGTGGGTTGTTTGTTTATTCAGTTTAATATGTGCAACCCCCCGACATTAGTATATAAGTTTTTTTTCCTTCTAGCTCTGAACTTGTAGTACTCCTATCCTATTAGAGCCATCCTTTTTCATTATTGGCATTGCATACCTATATTTATGATCCCTTTATTGTACGCAGGGAACAATCATTGCAAGACCAGTTGCGGCAGGCTCAAGAAAGTGTTTCCAATATGCAGAAAATACATGAACTTGCACAAAACCAGTTGTTTGAAGTCCATGCTCAATCTGGTAATCAACTAGTTTGCAGTTGAATTTGACTAAAATTTATTACCTGAATATATAATATCAGTTGTTATGAACTCTTATGATACAATAGAAACTAATTTCAGCTCTATGAATGTCCTCTCTGCATTTTAAAATTATGATTAATCAAAGACAATGCCAAATTGAAGAAAATGATCCCATTTCTTCTCAAAAATTTCAGAGGAAGAGAGAGCGGCTAAGCAATCAGAGGTCAACCTTCTGATGGATGAAGTTGAAAGGGCACAAACGCGGCTTCTTAGTTTGGAGAGAGAGAAGGTGCCATACACAAACTTTCATTTGATTTTGAAACATGTGATTTTTTTAATCTCTTACGAGGGTTTAATCTTTATTGTCAAATTCTTCAAGTTTTGCTGCTTCCCCTCCATTTGTTTCAGTATTTATGAAATATTGTATTCCACTGTTTCTATTTTAGGTTCTCTTTTGAGTTAAAAAAATTGTCACTGTTGTGATTAGAAATATACCTATTTAAGGTAAGAGTTTATTAATCTAGCACTCTAGAGGGGGTCAATCTATTTATTCATGGAATACATACAAGGGACTGCTCCTATGGCAAAGAGAAAAAAGAAACAGAAGACCTTTTTCTGAAACAAAAATTAATCTAAGATTTTGAAGAAAAATACTGTCAAACCAAATTAAGTATTGATGGCTCAGAAAATAGTGTCAAAACCCCTCTTATACTATCCCTTGTGGAATTCCTTTTGTTTAAGTAGTCAACTAATTGGTCTGGAATCTTTTACCATCACAAAATTTCTTCATATGTTTCCCTTTGCTGGTGTAATTCTCTTTAATTTGTGATAAGCATATCCCTTATGCCCATGATCCCAGGTGATATGTTATCTACTTTAACATCTTATTCATGACACCCTCACCTGTATTGTTTTGGTTTTGCTGGCACTAGTCTACCTACCTGCAGGCCTAAGGAAGAGGATTATAACTATATTATTTAGAAAGGCTGTAATGAATTATTGCTCATAGAATCTAGAACAATGTATTTTTATAGCTGTCTCTTGGTTCCTCATGATGTAAGGATACAGTTTTTAGTACATATTCAACTCATATAATAACAAATTTTGTAACATTAAGTCAAATGAATCCATGTAGCTGACTCCACCTAGTGAAAAAATGCTAGTTGTTGCTGTTGTAAGTGAAATGAATCTTGTCTCATTCTGCTCATGCTTTTTGATAATTAGCCAGACTTGCTGTTTTATTGATCCTTCTCCATGTCTATGCACAATGCAGGGAGTTCTTCGATCTCAGTTACAGTCAGCAAATGAAGAGCCTGAAATTAAGAAAAGGTGTGGGGGTCCTCTTCTTCTGTTTCTTTCGGATATAGTCCATTACCCAGGGCGAATAAAACAACTTACTGCAATAACTGTACTCCTTTACACATATTTTCCATTTTGAATAGAATAACATCTACAGTTGAAATTCTAAATTCTACCTAAGGAATATGTTTTTGGAGTTACAGAATTTATTACAACATACTATCTATCTCTTGCATCCTTTTTAATTTGAAACATGTTCTTTTCTGTATTTTCTTCAAAAATCCTTGGTTTTGTTCCTTCCAAACATGATAGATGAATGCACTCCAGTTCAATTTGATAAGAGTGGCTGGCTGAATTACTTTTGTCTTTCATCAAGCAAGATAATCAGTGCTATTCATGCCATCAGTTTCCCGTTATTCTTGGAACCGAGTGAAGTTGCAATATATGCAGTTATACCCATACACACACATATTTATATAGTATACACAAACACATTAATATTGCCCTTATCCTTTTTTTTCTTCTGTTTTTTTTTCTTTTTCATTGGATCAGGAACTTCACATTACTGTTGATTATTGTTGCAGTGACAGTGTAGACTCAAATAGCGTGCTTGAGAATTCCTTAAATGCCAAAGAGAAGCTAATATCTGAAATGAACATGGAACTACACAATCTTGAAACAACCTTATCAAATGAGCGAGAAGAACACATGAATGACATCAAGAAATTGACTGCAATGCTTAATGAAAAGGTGATGTTTCAGTAGGTTGAACCGTTGAAGTCTTATAATGACTTCATTCATGAGTAAGAGCCTTGCAATACAAGTGATATAGCTCACTAGTGCCATCATAACTGTGTCTGTTATATCAAGTCCATAGGTCCTGTTACCCTTTTTTCCTGCTTGTTCTGTCTGTTGACATTGGTTTGAGCTATAGTTATAATTTCTTGGAAAAGTATTCAAAATAGTAATTTTTGAAGTATGATATTTGTGTCCAAACAGCCTCCTTAGATTCCTTTGTTTTGTTTCTGCATATGAAAAAGAAGAAGATTGAAATCGGTTCTTTGCCAGACAGGCAAAGTTGACCGAAGAAAAAAAAAGTGAAACCATATTTGGGCAATTTTACTGTTTAAAGCTTTTAGGTTTCATGCTTTGACATAATACGAGAGCCTCTTTGATGCAAGTTCTACGACTATAATATAATCCCTTGGCACCCCTATTCTAGTGCATGTTTCTCAGCATAAAGTAACTGAGGCCTGGCTTAGTCCACACTGTCAGACTCAATAAACTCACACCTAATGTTATGTTAGAAATTAAAACCTAATACTGGGTTCTCACCTAATGGTAGATTCAGTGGTCGTTGTGATAGGTGCAGTAAATTATATTTCATCACTTTATGCTAGGGAGTTGTGGTTTCTCAAATTTTTCTCTCCCTTTTTTTTTCTTGTTTGATGCCTGTCATGAAGTTATCACTTATCAGTTTAATGCATTGTATTTGACTTGAGTCATAGTTAAGCTCTCTGCTGCTCCAGTGTGGTTGATCAGCTATGTGATTGCCAATTTTAAATATTACCATTTTTAGCTGGTGAACGAATTAAAGATTGTGAATGCTTGAAGAGATTGATCCCATATTTTTTGGGTTTTAGTTTGTGCTAATTTTTATATCTGATGCATTGCCATCATAGTTCCAAAGAAATCATATACATTTATTTACATGTGCACATAATTTAGTGCATTCCCTGAGCAAGAAATTACTTAACTAGCTTTTTTTTTTTTATTTGCTAGAGAAACAGAAGTGCTTGATAATGCTTTTCCTTTGTGGATTCTGGTGTATGATCCCTCACCTAGTAGTTAGTAGCATTTTTTATGTCTATTGAAAATAACTATCTAATAGCATTACTAGTTATGACACGTGTGATTATAACTTTGAGTATGTGCATGCATATTTCAAGGTTTTGTGTTAATTCATTAACTTGTATTTGTGTATGTGCTGAACTTCTCCACACCTTCTTGATAACCCTCTATTCCCTTTCAAGAATTATGGTTATTTTGTGCTTTAATTTATTTTTCGTTTCCCTTTTCTTACTATAGGAAACTAATCTTGAGGAGATCAAGAAAGACCTTCAGTCAAGGCCAACAGCAAAAATGGTTGATGATTTGCGGAAGAAAGTGAAGATTTTGCAGGTTTTTTTTTGTGTGTTTTCTTTTTATTTTCTAATGGTCTTCCAGGTTCCTATAATTAGTTGAATGACTGCTCTTTCCAGATACCTAATAATGCATTATTCATCCTTACGTCTATGCATACAGGCTGTGGGTTATAATTCAGTTGAGGCTGAAGACTGGGAAGTAGCTACAAGTGGGGGAGAGATGAGCAAGATGGAATCTCTTCTTCTTGATAAGAACCGGAAAATGGAACATGAACTAACACAAATGAAGGTATTGACATGGTTTGTTTAACTGTGGGACACATTGTCTGATCTCATCCGCCTCTCCTCTTTTCCCACTACTTTACAGAAAAGTACTAATAATAAAAGAAGCAATAAACTCGCACAAAAATTGGCTCCTCTATTCTCTAGTCTTAAGATGTCCCATACATCCTGCCATCTTCCATCAATAACCATTCTATTACTGTTCTAAGACTGTTCTCATAGAAGATCTGCTGCTTTCACTTCTTGTGCATTTATAGGTACCTCTGTTGTTATTTAGATGTAATTCTATCATTTTCAGGTCAAACTTTCTGAGAAAACTTCTTTGCTGGAAACAGCAGAACAGAAGATAACAGAATTTACAGCAAAGATTAATGAGCAACAAAAATTGATACAGAAGTTGGAAGATGATATATTGAAGGTTTGGATTAATTACTACTAAAATTTGTATTACAATATATGCCGCTTTAATAAATTCCTTCTCTTGTGGTCATTTTTTTCCGACACTTATATAAATTAGGATGATAGTTGATACTTTATATTTATTTAATGCACCTAGCTTGCCCCTATTGATACAGGGTTATAGTTCCAAAGATCATAAAGGAACTTTTCTTGACGACTGGGATCCTTCAGAGGCTCGTGGGGGTGAGACATCTGAGGTAAACTCCTTTCATGCATCTATTCTTACTGCATTTTAGTTATTTCTGAATCTTATTCTTCAATAGAAACCTAATATCATGTATTCAACAATTGAAAAGATGTTATTTCAATTTAAGTTTATTGCTATAGTTGTGTTATAGGGAAATAAGTTATTTGCGGAGTTGAGTTGTATTTATTAGTTATCACTGGAATACTCTACCAGTATTTGCTTGTTTAAGTAGAAGGAAGTTTTATTGCTGCTCTTTTATGTACTATATAACTTCAATAGTGAAACAAACAAGCTCAGATTGGAATTAGTTACAAATAAGAGAAATGAGCCTATTTACCATTCTGATGACAGGACAAAATCTATTAGAGATATAAATTAAAACCATTCCTTTTTTTATATATATATTTTCATAACAGCATATGCTTTTGGCATAGTTAATCAAATGATATGGTATTGAAGTTTTTTGGACCAAGTGGTCAAGAATTTGATCTTTATCACCCCCCTTGTTGCATTCAAATTAAATTTCAAAATGACGTAGTGATGGGCATCCGCTTCTTTTATGCTTCAAGGCCAAAGGGCTTTTGCATGAGGGTCTGTGCATGATTTCTGGGCAGCTTTGGGGACAATTAATTTCATGATACAATATTTTGATACTTCAACAATAGTGCTGGTTGGCTGTGCTAATCTTATTGAAATTTAATCTGTGCTATGAAAATATTTTTATTTTTTGCAACTATGTACTGATAATTCTGTAGTGAGTGATTAATTTTGCATTGAAAAATTTCTGCTGTGTTATGCTGCATTTCTGTTTATTTGAATTTTAAAATAATTCTTATCTGCCTCCTCTGTATCAGAGTACAGATCAAAGGCACGCTTATTTAGACCAAGATCAGAGCTCAATGCTTAAAGTGATTTGTAACCAGAGAGATCGATTTAGGATACGCTTGCGAGAGACGGAAGAGGTATTTTTTTCTTTATATTCTTGTATATCTGAAATTATTGCAGTCAAATTTTTAGAATATGGATGTGACAGTGTCTCTTAGTTGAACTCTCCGTATCTATAGGAAGTAAGGCAGCTGAAGGAGAAGATTGGGGTACTAACAGTGGAACTGGAAAAGACCAAAGCTGATAATGTCAAACTTTATGGGAAGATTCGCTATGTCCAAGATTACAATCTTGAGAAAGTGGTTTCTAGGGGTTCTAAAAAGGTTGTCTAAATTGTTCTCTTTGTTATGCTATTACTTTCAAGTTCATACTTCCTTTCCTATTTCAGAGTTTTATCCCCTCAACTTCTTTATTGAAATGTGAGTTTATGTTCAGTATGCAGAAGATCTTGAAAGTGGTTTCGCATCAGATGTTGAATCTAAATACAAGAAGATATATGAGGATGATATAAATCCTTTTGCAGCATTTTCGAAAAAGGTGGCCATTTTCTTCACATATTAAGTGAAGCATTATATGTTGTATCTGCGTACATCTTTTTAAGTCCCGATTTTATGGCTCATCTTGACTACTATACTGAAGAATGTATATGTTGAAGTAGACAGTTCTTTCAGACCATGATAACAAAACCAGTCAATAATATTTTCCAAGGAACTTTCTATCTTTGTCTAACTTGATGATGTCAGAAGCAACTTTTCTTCATAACTGTGTTTACTTTGTGTGGGAAATAGCTTTGAACTGCACTTCCACCTAAAATATGAAATTTCTGGCGTGTTACCTATTAATTAGATTACAAAGTGGTATATGTATTGTCTTTGGCTTCGGGAAACAATACCTGCATGTCCTTGATGGGAAGCCTGAATTTCCATTTGCTAACTTTGTATATAGTTGCCATTTAAGCTATTTAACACTGGTACGAGGGACTTAAGGATAAGGAGGCAATTTGTTGGCAACACAAAAACCGAAGTGTGGTCTCATTATGTGTGTGTTTTTTTTTAATTATTATTATTCATTTCTAATTCTGAGCTGTTCTATATGTTCTGCATGTAATTAGGAAAGGGATCAAAGATATAAAGAGTTGGGATTCAGGGACAGAATCACACTCAGCAGTGGACGTTTTCTTCTTGGTAACAAGTATGCTTCTACCATACTTAGCGAAAGTACGGCCATTAGTGCCTCATCATTGGCTTTTTCTCGTCCACTTTTTGAATGGTTATGCATATCCAATGAAATTTGGGAAATTAAAAGCATCCATAAACATTAAAATGAAACAGAATATCCTTTACATATACCATCTATCTCCTGAATCTCACTTACGGTGTTAATTTGGTCCTATCCTCAGGATATTTTTTCAACTTTGGGATTGTGTCTTGAATAAATTGGTGTATCATTTATTCAATTCATTCTTGTTTATGTGGATAATATATTATGTGCATCGCTTTATTTGATAAAGAGTGCTCTTGCAGGTATGCTAGAACTTTTGCTTTCTTTTATACGATTGGATTACATATTCTGGTCTTCACTTGTCTCTATCGAATGTCAGCTCTCAGTTATCTTAGGTAAGTATCTTATCATAAATTTCCTTGTCGTAACTTCCTAATTGATTTCACTGATTCCAATCCTTTTGTTTCACTGCAGTAATGGTTCAGAGGAATCCATGATTGGAGAGAAAAACATTAATCTTCCACGTGCACCGTAGCGGGTATACAACTCATTTTTTAGTTATCATCTCTCGTAGTGAATTACATTTTTAATATTCTACTTCTACTGATAAGTATCGTATATTTTGTACATACAACAGTGTGGTCTTGCTCTATAGGCTATACGATAATGCAAAGAAATATAGTGGTGTTTCCTTTTAGTTTTTCTTTGCAGGAGAAAATATATATTTCTATATGCACATGAACAAATGGCTTTCCCTTCCTGTTTAATAAAACACAACGACCACGATCCTTGGCGACAACCTTGTCACGTTGTTTGTTTTTTGGGGGTAATAAATCCTGGAACGGTTCTTATCAATAAGCATGGATGACATTTGAGCGCGTATAGTGCAAAAGAACTTAAGTCCCAAACTGTGACATAGTTATTTTCCTTGATAGAACACTCGGATGGCCCCGATGGGACGTCAGAACAATCGTATGTATTGGACAAAATTTTCCAAGTACTACTATTTCTTTCTCACGGGTCACAGCCCTTAAAATAACTGAATAATGATTTTTTTTGGGGCAATAATACATCGGTAATACTAATACATTACACTGCAGACAAAAAGCCCACAATGACTCAGGTAGGCCTAAAAGGACAAACTGATAACCTGGCCTACGTGGCAAATGCAGGAGATACATAAAGGATGACATGCATCCCAAGTTTTTCTCCGAACAAACAGAGCAACACACACAATTAACATAAACAAAAGAAATTAACTATAAATATTACCAAATTTACAAGAGACTCTTGAAACCTTCTATGAAAAGACAAATAGGCCTTTCAACTCTGTTGAAAATTTAGTTAGTCTCTTAGAAGAGGAGAGCAAATGACACTAGGTTTTCAACCTAACAAATGAAAATCAATGAATAATGATAAGTAAATAACACATCCAAACAGTGACATTGACTTATCAAGGGTTGAATGCAATCGAAATTTATTTATAATACAAGAAATTAAGTCATATTTTGTAGGACAACACTCCAAAAAATAAATATTTAATTAATCAAAGAGAAAGTCATAGAAACTTCATTATATTTATTATTATTAATATAATGTTAATCTAACGTATTTTTCCATCTTGTCGTTGTAGTATAGTGGTGAGTATTCCCGCCTGTCACGCGGGTGACCCGGGTTCGATCCCCGGCAACGGCGAATGTAATTTTCTCACTTCATTCCTTTTTTCTCCCCCCAAAAGTTCAATTTCTTCCTCTTATTCTAATCGTAGCTTCCCAGGGCTGCTGTCTCTCTTTTGCCTCAAAATCTGATCTTTTAACCGGGCAACATGAACCTGGGTGCTTCACTATCATCAATTACCTTCCCTAACTGGAATCGTTGCTTCCGCTTCTCAAAGCCCCTAATTTCATTCCCTTCTTCGTCTTCTATAATGTCTCTCTTCTGCAATAAGAATTCTTCGGCCATCATAGCTTCAATAACCACAAACGCGATGGACATGGAGCCCATGAAGCCCAAGCAGAAGGACCCATGGCTAATTGTTGGCCTTGGCAATCCGGGCAAGAAGTACGCCGGTACCCGCCACAACGTCCGTACTCTCCTATCTTGGCTCTCTCGCTGTTATTTTCTTCGTCTGTCTTTTTTACTTTTCAGTCATAATTATAGAGGCCATCGCCATGGAAACCACGGTAGTTATCCATTGGTGAATTGTCTGATTTAGTAATAAGAGCTTCCAAGTCACCAACTAGAAGGCCTCAGTTGTGCTAATACACCCTCATGCTACTTTTAAGCTACTTCCTCTTTAAAACATAATAGTAATACCTTATGAAATAGGAGAAAATAATTTACATATTTATATATGTTAGTTTCTTAGTCAAATTTAAAATTTAAACAAGTCAAATCTGTAGTTGAATATTTACTAGCAGTGTAGCTTGCTGCATGATTGGTTGAAACCAATTTCAGTAATCTATCTTTAACTCCATTTTGGAGCTCCATTTCAGGTCGGTTTTGATATGGTTGATGCTATAGCTGAAACTGAAGGGATACCTATGAGCAGCGTTTCCTTCAAAGCCCTGTTTGGAAAAGGTTGAAATTTTCTTCTTGTTTTATTAATTTGGTAATCGTAGAGGCATAACAGTCAACTTAGTAATGTTCGTTGCTGGTAAACCATAGCTGCTTTCTCTCCATTTCCATAGATGTTATCATTATGGTCATGTTTCTACTCAAGTAAAACCAGAGAGAATTTTCATGCCAAACCTGAAACCGTCTATATTCTAATTAATGCATTGTACACATTATGGCCTAAAATGCTGTCATTTTGTTGAGCTTATGACTTTGTTTAATTTTTCAGACAGCCCATGTACCCATATAACTTGAAATCAGAATTTTAGAATGTCAGGGAGGAAAGCAAAAAGATGTAGTTGAAGTATTTGTAACTTGTAAGTAGTTATCCAGTTGATGGAACTTGTTTTCCTATTTCAGGTATTATAGGTGATGTACCAGTTATACTTGCAAAACCACAGACTTACATGAACTCAAGTGGTGAATCTGTAAGTATGCCATCTAGAGAATCCTCATATCTAATAGTATAGTGGGACAGCAATGCTGACGGGAGAGTACTGGTATTTTATGATTGCCAACATGATGAATTTAAAGGAGAATTAGATGCTAGGGCAGATTGTTGAAGAAAACTTTTCCATGTCTTGATTCTATGAATGATAAGTGTCTACGGATTTATTACTCAAATTCCAAGCAGTTATACTTAGGAGATAGTACACATTTAGTTATGCAGCAAAACAACTTAATGTGATTTTTTTGCCTTTTTGCCGTGGAAAAGACTTCTAGCGAAATTACTGTAAAATCAGGTAACCATTTTAAAATTTTTTTAACCAAGCAAAATGATTATAGTAAGGGTAAGGTATATGTGGACCAGACAGCCATGCTTAGAATAGAGAATCACAAGAATCCATTTGTTTTAACTGTAATTAAATTATTAAGTTAAAGATTTGCATAGAAACTCCTTTTGAAATTTTGTTTTTCTAATTGTTCTTATATAAATGACTGTCTAATGAAGTGTCCCAACATATCAGAATGGTCAGAATCCACAAGTGTTTGAACAGTTTGATTAAAGCTGTTGTCTTGATGTTTTAAACCCCTTACTGTAGTCTTGTCAAAGTGCCAGTGTTTTCTTTAATTACTTATATTTTTATTCTGAAGCTGATTGGTTGGTGGTCAAATCTATTTTGAAGGTTGGGGCCATTGTTTCATATTACAAGATTCCATTGAAGCAAGTACTTGTGGTATAATATCTTTGACTAATTTTGTCCTTTTTCATTGTGACATGATAAAGAAAAGTGGGGGTATTTGAAGCTTTGTTAACTAGTCTTCAGTTAATATTTTTTTTGTACAGATCTTTGATGACTTAGATTTGCCTTTTGCAAAATTGCGGCTGCTGCCAAAGGGTGGACATGGAGGTCACAATGGGTAATTATAATTTTTTTTTCTTGTGCTCGCATTCTGCTATATTGCATCATTTGTCTAAGTCTGGTTTGACATCTTATTGAATGTATAAATTACCCTGTCCATCATGATTTTTAATTTCATAGCCTGGGTTCTTCATCTTTCTGAAAGTAGACAATGTCATATTTTTCTATGCACAAGGGTCTGAAATTGTCTTTGCTCAACTCGATAAGTATGTTGCATCACAAAACTTGTCGGTGCTATCAATTGGATCTATTTTTACCAGTCAAATGGTCACTCCAGAAACAGAAGCAAAGAATATTCATGGATGTGCAATGCTTGGTTTACATGCCTTATCTTGAGTAGAAACTATTTATGTAATTGGAATGTGGCTAAATTTCTCTGCTAGTTGTTGAAGTATGGTTTTCTCTTTCGGCAAGGATTGCTTAAATGGCTGTGTTGAACAAGCTACTGAACACAGCACGCAGAGAGAGTTGAATAAGAATGATCATATGTTCAAAAGAAAAAAAGAAATCACCTTCAATTGCCCCAAAAGCTGCATTTTTATACTGAATTTATATGTAGTAGAGAGAAGTCAAAATCCTTATCTGTCCTTTAAAACACTTCCAAACTAATGTAGGGGACTCTTGAAATTGGCTTCTTTGTCTGTGTCGCACCACTGAATTTTACAAAAGGCACATGTCCTACATCTCTCTTATATTTTTCCAAAGGTATCTCAAGTTCTTTAATTATCATGGTTCTTATGATGGTCATTTATCTGGGTGATATTGTATTCTTGTTGACCTTGTTTTTTGCTAAGGGGAAGAAGTGAGGCATTAGTGTTTTTGTTCTTCTTGCTTTTTGGCAGAATGAGGAGTGTTATAAATCACTTCAAAGGGAGTTCCGATTTTCCTCGATTAAGAATTGGTACGTTCCTAGGAGTAAAATAATGTTACCGTTATTGCATTCCTTTGTGATGTTTATTTGCCATCATATTGCTGACTTTATTAGGCATTGGACGGCCTCCTGGGAAAATGGATCCTGTGGCATTTGTTCTCCGCCCCTTCACTAAACAGGAAAGAGAAGAGGTATGTTTCTTTATTGAATTGATAGAAAATCCTTTGGAACATGTATTCTGGGTTCTAAATGTTGATGGGAACATCTTTCAGTTGAATTTTACACTTCAACAAGGATTGGAAGCAGTGCGGATTCTTTTGCTCGAGGGCTTTAATAAAAGTGCAACATTCGTTAATAGTGCCAAAAAAATAGAGCAATTAGGTTGAGTGATTGCTTAATCTATAGATCATTTTGGCATTTGCCAACAAACGAGATGACTTTCAAGGAGATGGAAATTAAAGGACTACACGCATTCCCAGCTCTGTTGTTAATTGGATAGACTTTGCATGTTTCTGAGCGAGTGTAAAGTCGTTCTTTGAAAGAGCAGTTTCAACGCATTGAATTAGAATCTGATGCTTAAAATCATCAGGCACTTGTAAGTATATATCCTGCTATTTTTTTTTACCAATTTTGAGCAGTTCCTGCGCGCATTGAAATAGAATATGATGGTATGGAATTATCAGGTACTTGTCCTGTTGTCAACTTTTGTTACATGAGATCAATTTCTCTTAAGTCCCGTGAAGCTACATAATTCTTTTGCAAATAACAAGTGTTTCTAGTTATCTTTTCTGACTTGTGGCATCATGGACTGCTCTACTCCCCAATTGTTGTACCGAAACAAAAAGAAAAAAAAATGAAGATACCAATTCCTGCAAGCTTTTCTTTTTCAACGATGCTATGATAATTCAGTTTATTTTTTTCTTTTTCTTTTCAAAACTGCCATTTTCTTTAGACCTTTGAAAGGTCCTTTTAGGCCTCATCATAGTTACTGATGCGACGCGTAGTGGAAGTTATCTTTCACTACGTCACTCTTACTCATCTTCAACTAATTTAGGAAACATAACAATTATATTTTTTGAGTCATAACCATGCATCAGCCAAACTCATAACTACGTAGTTGGAAGTAGTGGTTCTTGATAACTATAAGCCATGAGGAGGAAAGAATGTGAAGACACCGCACATTCATAGATAAGCTTTTAAGTCTGCCAAGTTTTCATACACCGCACAATTCAATGGTAATAAGTTAGAGTGGGTGTATTAATGACTAAAAATGAGCTGTTTGATGGAAAAGTAAAACTCTTCCCACAAGTTAGGTAGGCTAAAATGACTCGCCTCTCATGTAGCTTCAATTTCAACTTCACAACAAAGTTCTCAGACTCAGTAAAGACACCTGAAGTAGCATTATATCTATTTTATGTCTACATGTAAATTTCACTACCAATACTTAAAATTAGAAAGTAAGGATCCTGTGTTCATCTTCAAACACTTGCAGTAACATTTGTTTTTATTTCGTTATTAATTTTAAGTATCTAAATAAGGAATATAAAAAGAATCCTTTAACCAGCATTTTGTCTTCTTTCTCACTTTTTAAAAAGATTTCTCTTTCATAAAAGATAAGATAGACATCCATAAGATAAAAAAAAAAAAAGGTAGCCAATAAGAGACGGGAGAATAGAAGCTCCAGAATTTAGGCCTTCATTGATGGCATCATACCGGAAGCACTTTTCCAAGGGACAAGCAGTTTTTGGAACTTTTCTCCCACTTTTTGCAGTATTTGTGGTTGACCTACTTGATCATTTCTTCAGCGGCATGATTACTGGCACCGATAGAGCCGATTTTTCTCCCTTCAACAGTTGGTCGGGGCCTCTAAGTCTAACCACCGACTTGATTTTCTTGCATGCACCTGAACTATTCGTCGTTATGCCACACTGAACATATAATATATAAACATAATAAAAAAATGGTCTTTTGCTTTTGATTGTCGTGTTATTGGTAGTCAAGGAATCCAGGTAGAACGAACTATCATCGTAGTTTAGTCATAATCATTCACTTAGACTTTTTTTGTTATTATCATTAATCTAAAAGTACATCACATTGATTTCTTCAATAGTAGAAAATCCGTTTCCCACTTCTAAAATTTATTTAACACAATTTAGCTAGGTTCATAAAGAATCTTGAATAGTTTTCTTTATGAAATTTCACTTGATTACAATTTTAAGAGATTAACCTAACAATGAAAGAAATACAATTATTTGATTACGCTTCATGTGAATTATTGCATTATTTAAATAATTTGAGTTATGGGTTAATTAGAATATTTGCATATATTGACTCCAAGACCACTCGTAGCTGTAGAGTATGCCATTTTATTGAAGACCAGCTCCCTCATTAAATCAACATTACGTTAAATAAGTAAATAAATAAAAGATAAGACCAGACAAATGCCCGCGTTCCAAGAGACGTGATATCAGCAGAGGCGCGAGATTTTTTCCAAAAT
The DNA here is from genome assembly GCA_037074535.1 of Gleditsia sinensis. Taxonomy (NCBI): domain Eukaryota; kingdom Viridiplantae; phylum Streptophyta; class Magnoliopsida; order Fabales; family Fabaceae; genus Gleditsia; species Gleditsia sinensis. The sequence goes on from CM073463.1 coordinate 85,047,530, forward strand.
GGGACACCACACCCTGTCAGACGCCCTTTTCTCGTCTACTTTTTGGTCAAAAATTGTCTCAAATCATTTTATGGTTGTCGGTCACGTGGCACACATGCAAGCCTTTACAATTGTACCATGAAGTGAATGCAGTGTAGGAACTAGAGTGCCCCCAAGATTCCACAAATTTGCAAGGCATGCCACTGAGTCGCCAGTATCTCATAAACTCAAAAATTATATATTTAAATGATTATGACCCACACCAGCCAAAAGGTAATAATAGTCTTTCTACCCTGTTAGGGAGGGTACAGTATAATCTAAATCCAAACGTTGCCCTAATATTTTGTTTCGCCATTAAGGCATTAATAAGTTGATAGGGGTAGATACGTAAATATATATAATCTAACATTTTTCGGGTGAAAATCCTACTAGAGAATTCGCGAGATCAAAGGTGACACGTGTCCCTTGTTGCTGCACATTCCCTATGATAGATAAAGACGATGACGCCGGAGCAAAAGCAAAGCAGAAAGTTCCGTTTGAGTCTACGGGAATCAGGTAGTTCTTTGCCGGCAATGCATATGATTTTCCACCGGTGAAGTGAAACGACACCGTTGGCACCTTCACTGTCTTCAGCGACGACAAATCGTAGCATGTGTCGAACAGCGCAAACCCGTTAGTGGGCCGTAACTGAGTTAGTTTCACGAACGCGTCACGGACCGAGTTGTAGGCCTGAGTCTGCAACCGAGTTATGGCCGTCCCCGAGTCAATGATGATTCCGCCGCTTCCTGACTGGTCCAAAGCAAAGGTTGACGGTGGCATAGAGACCATTTTTCCGCCCACGCTGATTCCGGCGAGTTCAATGTAGTAAAAAGTGCCCAGCTTTCGGTTTTTCCGCAACGGGGCAGTCACCGAGTCGCCGGGTGGGCGCGAGTTGAACTCCAGGGTCGACGATTTGCCGGAGTCACGATCAACCAGGCAGTAAGAAAACGACGACGCTTTGATCTGAGATGTGAGTGACAGTGGCCCACCGCCGAGTCCAATTAACCCGGCGGCTCCGACAAATAATCCCTCATTATCGTGACCGCAACCCATAGCGACGCGGTTCGCTGAGCCGCTGTTGCCAAACGACACCGTTTCGGTGACATACTCCCCAACGGTGAAAGACCCATCACCGTACGACACCTGATACAGACACTTGCCGTTTCGGCAAGCAGACATATCCAGAGCCTGGCATTGTTGCGCATCGCAGGTGAGGGGACTATAGGAAGATGAAACGGACGGGTCAAAAATGGGGTCCGTTTGCTGGTAACAGTCCATACAAGGCTTACACTGAAGCCAGTTCACGTCGCTTCCCGTGTCGAGAACCATGTAGAAGGGCTTCGGCGGTTGCCCCACACCGACTCTGGAGAAGTACTCGCCGCTTCCTTGGCCGGTGCCGGATGAAACCGGCGTGGAGAGATCTTCGGGTCGGATCTCCGTTTCAGTTGGGTACAGATCGGACTTGTTGATTTGGTTGAGGGCGAGCTGGAGGCTGGTGGTGATGGATTCGACTCGGGCTGAGTCACGGTCCAGTCGGGCCAGGACCATGCTCTTGTAGTCCTGGTGCTGGGCATTGAAGAGAGAATCTCTCGGATGTAACTGGAGAGAGAAGGAAGAAGAAGAGGTCGCGGAGGCGCTGGGGGTTTCTTGCTGGTAAGAAGTTTCATGCAGTTCAGGGTTGAAGGAGAGGACTTGGTAGGCTTGCTGGATCGAGGCTGAGACGTCAAGAACAGTGGTGGAGAGTTCAGAAGTCTGCGATGGGGAGCTGCGAGAATAAGTCGGGGAAGGAAGAAGAGAGAGAGAGAAGGAAAGTGATATTGCAAAGAAAAGGAAAGCAGGGTTCAGGGCCATTTTTGCTTGGCGAGAGCAGAACCCTGAAATTGAAACTTCGGAAAGAAAAAGAGTAAGTGTGGTGTATGAAGGGGTAGGGGTAGCTGTTTGGCTTTATTTGTTTCCAATCTCAAGAAAATCATTAAAAAAAAAAAAAAGGAAAAGAGAGAAAAGAGAAGAGAGAGCGAAAAAAGAAGTTACGAATGGGAAAAGGGTTTTGAAAGAGTGCTAAATACGACTTTCATTGTTGTTTTGTGAATTAGTCTAACTGAAAAAAACAAAAATATAAAAAATAATTTTATTTATTAATAATATTTAAATTATGATATATAATAAAAATAATATTTTTTAAAATTAATTTTATTATATATTATAATTAAAATATTATTAATAAAAAAAATTATTTAAATATAAACTCCTATTATAAACGATACAATGGCGCTCAGCATAACTTTCGATTGTGGCAAACATGCATTTATCAAGCACGAACTTTTTTTTTTTTGGGACCGAATCAAGTACGAAGCTGAGTGCGAGCGCTGGCGCTGAGGAAGAGAATTGGGTCAATACTCACGAGCTCAACTTTTGTATTTAATTTGGGTTAAATTAATTTTGCTTACAAAAGGAATACGAGATTTGCTCCCAATACATTGCCTATGTGTTCTGGCATTAACGTCATAACAGTCACTACACGTAAAAACTTCTCTCTCCGCCAACGTTGCATGATTCAAAACAGAGTGGAGATTGGTCGATGAGTATTTTTTTTTGAATTGATACTTGATCTATCCACTGTAAATAATTTTTTATTTATAAATAATATTTAAATTATAATATTATTATTATTATCACATGTTGTAATTTGAATACTGATCATAAATAAAAAATTATTCTCTATCAATAAATTAAATATTTTTTTTTGTAAATACTTTAAATTTTATTTTTATGATATTCAAGTGTAAATTTTTTTTTTTTAAAAAAATTATTATCCAAATCCATTCTAATATTTTGCAAGTTATTTATATATTGATTTTTAAAATGATCCATTCTAAATTATTTATTAAAAAATAGTTTTTTTTTCACTTAAAATTCTAAAGAAATAGTATATTCATTTTAATCATTTAAGGCAGAGGTAATGAGATTTTAAACAACAAACGGTCAGGATTGTAGAGCAGGATTTGGGAATGTAGATAACAAACCGTGGCGCTAAACTGGACTTGCTCCACCCTCTGCCACGGTGCCACCTATTCGTCTTTCATTGATGGCTTCCAACAAGTGCTCCTCTTGGCTCACTATTCCCTCGCTCACCGCCCCCTCGGTCTCGCCTAAGCGCAATTCCTTTCTCTTCTTCGTCTCCTGCAAGGCCTCCATTTTCCCAAGCTGCTCCAATGGTTCCACCAATTCATCATCTACTCGTTCTTACAGTCGACGATGGTGTAATCCCCTGAGGAGGAGGAATTTCGATCGGGCTCCTCAAATTGAACGACATTGGGTTGAAGCCGATCAACCGCTCGCATCTACAGGTTTCTTTCCGTGGTTTGCTGAAAACTCTGTACCTAACGATCGTTTAAATTTTCAATTTGATGCCTGCCACTTGATGTGCATAGAGTTAGGAAAATGTTTTCGTGTTCCCGAATAACAAGTTATTTATTTTCTGCTTCATCTTTTTAATACTCTCGAATAAAGTTTAACCTTTGTCAAGCATGCTGCATATAATTGGTAAAATGATAGGCTATTCTGCTTCAAGTGTTTTATGTTTTTATCGTTTGTGTGGTTTTGATATATCTGGGGAATCTAAATGTTCCAGAAAGATTCACGGTGGCGTCATATAACATACTGGCGGATAGAAATGCTTCTAAACACAGAGATTTATACTTAAATGTTCCTTCTCATTACTTGAAGTGGGATCATCGTAAGAGCGTTATTTGCAGAGAACTCTTTGGATGGGACCCAGATATCATATGTTTACAAGTAAGATATCTTCGTATTTTTCCTTGTTTCTTGGAGGGATTTAATATTGTGTGATTGATTAAAGTTGGAGCTCGAAAAGTAGCTTATGGTAGGTTGGAATGATGTTGTCAGGAGGTGGACAAGTATGCTGACCTCTCAAACATTTTGGTTAAAGCGGGATACATAGGATCTTATAAGGTATAACTTCATTCCATGGCAGCTTTTTCTGAAATTTGGACGCAAGGTGATGCTAGTTATTTTTATAGTTCACCATCTATATTTCTTGGTGAATTCTATTCTATTGATAATGTGTCCAGTATATAAAACTTCAGCTTAGTTTTATGAGTTTCACTAACTATGAACTGCCTGAATATATTTTGCACAAACTTTTGGTTCTTTCAAAAAAATAATAAAATTTGGTTGGCCCCATGAGCTAAGATCATCAACACAAGCTGATTTAAAAGATATGCTTGATTATTTTGTAAGTAGCCTATTTGCCAGAGCATCTACTCATGCTGCTATTGAAAACCTCATGACCTGTGCCAATGGCTGTAGAGACGCACTGGAGACGCCGTCGATGGTTGTGCAATGTTCTGGAAAGCTGATAAGTAAGGAAATAATGGTTTATTTTATTTGCTCATTTACATTTTACTTGTTAGGTAAAACTAATAGATGAAATCTATTCACTTAATCAATCTTTCTGTTTCTGTCAGGTTTCGGTTATTAGAACGAGAGAACATTGAATTTAAGGGCATTGGTCTTCGTGATAATGTTGCTCAACTTTCAGTTTTTGAGGTACTAATTTCTAAACGTCAGCTATTTTCTTTTTCCTTCTTCGTGTTTTGAACCTTCGTTTATGATCTCGAGTTCTTTTTCTTTTTTTAAATACACAGCCTTCCAATCTAGTGTAGTTGCACTGGAAATTGCTTCAGTGTAAAAAAAGTATAAAAGGAAGATGTCAGAAAACATTTCCACACAAAACAGGGGGAGCAAATATTGGAGATTGTTTGTTGCTCCAAATCCTACAAGAAGAAAATTCAAGCATTTGCTCTTAAATTTTAAGCCTCATAATTTAGCCAATTTGAGGGCTGAAAATTTAAGCTAGATGCTTACGCTCTCCTTGACAACTAGCTCCGTAGTTCTTTGGCTATCTCTTGCTTTCTATAATGCCATGCCATAGATTGCCTTGACCTTAAATAGTAAATTATTTTGCGACTAATCTCAATCATTGTTCCAAGAAATGGCATAACTATCCTTTATTGCTTTACAGCTATTCTTGTAAATATTTGTCTAGTACACATCAATCGGTTTATCATCCTTTGCATTTCTAACTTTATACTGTACAGGCAGATGTGTGAATCTGACTCAAGACGACTAATAGTTGGTAACGTCCATGTTCTTTATAACCCAAGCAGAGGAGAAATTAAACTAGGTCAAGTAAGCCTTCTCGTACTGCATTCCAGTTTTTATGTCAGACCATCATTACATTATAATAGCTAGTTCAAAGAATATTTTTTTCTTTTTTCAACCTTTCCATATGGTATATATCTTCAGAAATTAACACTCATGCAGGGTTCTTTATTGAATTATATAGAACTTTCAAGGATTTTTTATTATTGAGAAGTATACATGAAATAAATAAATAGAACATAAATATCAGAAACGAAAGAAAGAAAATAAAATCAAGTGTTATGTTAGGAAGTTTCAATTAAAAAGAAAAATTGTTGTGTTAGGCATTACTTGCTTTGTCATATTGCAAAACTAAACTGAGCTAATGAAAACTTTCTTTATTCATTATTATCATCTCATACAAAGGACTGACCCCACTTATATATATACGTGGAGAATCAGATAAGGAAAATAAACTTGATAAACCACGGTGGTCCAAATGAGCTTAGGTGGACATTTAAATGCCATATCAGCTTATACATAAAAATATGCTGAATACTCTAATACCCCCCCTCAAGTTGGAGCATGTAAAGAACGAATGCCCAGCTTGGAAATGGAATCACGAAATGGGATAGGAGCTAGTGGTTTAGTGAAGCAATCAGCCAATTGATTATGAGAAGAAATTGGGACAAGATGCACAAGGCCAGCCTGCAGCTTTTCACGAACAACATGACAATCTATATCAATATGCTTTGTACGTTCATGGAAAACAGGATTCTGTGCGATGTAAATTGCAGATTGACTGTCACAGAAAATGGTAACCGGTGATGGATAAGAGGTTTGAAAATCCTAGAGTAAGTAAAGAAGCCATTGTATCTCACAAGTTGTGGAAGTAAGAGCACGATACTCAACTTCAGAGGAGGAGCGTGAAATAGTTTGCTGCTTCTTGGATTTCCATGATATGAGATTGGAACCAAGAAAAACATAGAACCCTGTTACAGACTTGCGAGTAAGAGGACAAGTAGCCCAGTCCGAATCTGAGTAAGCAGTGAGAGTTAATGAGGAAGAGGCTGAAAAGAAGAGTCCTTGATCAGGAGTGGCTTTCAAGTAACGAAGAACTCGATGAAGCGCCTGAAGATGAAAGGCTGTTGGAGAATCCATGAACTGAGACAACTGTTGAATGGCAAAGCTAAGATCAGGACAAGTGTTACAGAGATATAACAATTTGCCAACAAGTTGCCTATAAGAGGTGGCATCAGACAGGACCGGACTATGAGAGGGAGGTGTGAATCGAGTAACCATAGGTGTAGAAACATGCTTGCAATGCAGAAAACCAGTATCACGCAGAAGATCCAAAATATATTTGCGTTGACACATATGGATACCTTCTGCAGAACGACTAATCTCAAAGCCAAGAAAATAAGTAAGAGATGCAAGATCCTTGATCTTAAAAGTAGCATGCAAAAAAGATTTGAGATCATCCATAAGACCAAGGTCATTACCAACAAGAAGAACATCATCAACATAGATGAGGAGAAAGAGAAAAACAGAGCCTTGCACCTTGATGAATAATGAAGGATCAGAAAAAGCCTGAGAAAAACCTTAGGAGATGAGAGAGGTGGTGAGCTTCTCATTCCACTGTCGGCTGGCCTGCTTCAACTCATACAATGACTTTGTAAGTTTGCAGACCTTTCGAGAATCAGAAGCATGGAAGCCAGGTGGTAAAAGCATATAAACATCTTCATGAAGATCACCATGTAAAAATGCATTATCAATGTCAAGCTGCTGCAGGTGCCAGTGATGATGCACAGCCAGTGCAAGAAGGGTCCGAATGGTGGTGAGCTTGGCAACAGGAGAAAAGGTGTGTAAATAATCCAAACCATTTTGCTGGGTATAGCCTTTTGCTACTAAACGGGCCTTGAAGTGGTCAATAGAACCATTAGCATGATATTTAACTCTGTATACCCATTTACAGCCAATGGGTTGCTTGCCAACAGGTAAGTCAGTTAAAACCCAGGTATGGTTTTGTTCTAAAGCAATAAGTTCAACAAGCATTGCATCTTTCCAACACTGATGTTTAATAGCTTCATTGTAAGATTGAGGAGTGGAAGAAGCAGCAGAAGAGGAACAAGGAGATGAATGAGGAGATGTGACTGAAAAAGCTGAAGGAGGAATTAAAGCACAGTGATAATTGGTAAGATATGCAGGAGGTTTGTGAACCCTATGAGACCTTCGAGGACAAGGAAGGGAAGTGGAAGAAGGAGATAAAGACACAGAAGGAGACACAGAGGAAGGAGAGGAAGAAATAAAATCAAGGGAGGGGGAGGGTGGATCAGCAAGAGAAGCAGGAATAGAAGCAGGAAAGACAAAGTCAGAAGGTGAGGAGAAAGAAGAGGGCTGAAATCCTGGTTTAAAAGGAAAAGAAGACTCATAAAAATAAACATCACGGGAAATGAAGACTTTGGAAGATTGAAGAGAGTAGACACGATAACCTTTGGTGGCAGGAGGATATTCAAGAAATATGCACTCATGAGCACGACTATCAAACTTAGATCGATGAGATTTGATGGTAGATGCATAGCACAAGCAACCGAAAACACGAATATGGGAAAGTGAAGGAGGAAGATGAAGCAAGATTTCAAAAGGAGTAAGATTATGAATAATTGGAGAAGGAGTACGGTTAATAAGATAGACTGCATGTGCTATACAATCACCCCAAAAAGTAAAAGGAAGATGAGCATGAAATTTAAGAGCACGGACAACATTGAGAATGTGTTGATGCTTACGTTCAACCACAGAATTTTGCTGAGGAGTGTAAGTACATGATGTTTGATGGATGATACCTTTTGAAGCATAAAAATGAGGCATTTTGAATTCCACACCATTATCAGATCTAATGGTCTTAATAGATACAGAAAATTGGGTTTGAACATAGTGACAAAAATTTTGTAATAATTGCTGAGTTTCAGATTTTGATTTCATCAAAAAAATCCAAGTGTAACGGCTTTTATCATTAACTAAAGTTAGAAAGTAATGATGACCATATAAGGTAACAGTATGTGAGGGACCCCATATATCTACATGCACAAGCTCAAAACAGGACTGTGAAACTGATGTGCTTAAAGGAAAAGGTATGCATTTCTGTTTAGCAAAATGACACACATCACAATGATTAAAAGTAGGAATAGAAACAAAATTATCTATTTGTTTCAACAAACTCAATCTTGGAATAGACAGATGGCCCATGCGAAAATGCCAAATATCATCAGAAACATTATTATGAACAGTACAAATGGTAGATGAAACAGGGGAAGATAAACCAGAAGAAACCAATGAAGGTACAATGAAATGATAGAGTCCATTTGTCTTTCTAGCTAATCCAATCATCTTCTTGCTGTGAAGATCCTGAATGAGACAGAAGGAATGATGAAAAAGAAAACAATAAGAGTAGACTGATGTAAGTTTACTAATGGAAACTAAGTTAAAAGAAAAATGAGGAACATATAGCACATTATGAAGAATTAAGTGTGGAGTGAGATTGACGATGCCTACATGAGTAACAGGAACCTTTTGTTTGTTAGGCAAATGAACAAAAGTACAAGAAACCGGTTTGTATGATGAAAAAGAATGAAGTGAACAAACAATATGATCAGTAGCTCCAGTATCCAAAATCCAAGAAACACTTTGAGGCATATTATCATCAATGCAAGAAAGACTAATATTACCTTGATCTGGCACCAATGGTTCAAAATGTGAAGTAATTTGATTAACACGAGCAGCAGAAGAATCTGGAGTGCTGTTTGCTTGTTGCAGCAATTGCATAAGTTGCTTGTACTGATCAGGTGTAATAGATGGCTGAGGAACAGATGGACGATTTTGTCGAAAAACAGGATCAACAGATAACTGAGAGTCATTTGCTAAAACATCCAGTGCAGGTGAAGTATTCTCTTCATAATTCGCTTCACCACAACCATCAACACTAACTTGATTTGCTTGAGAATAATTGAATTTGCCTTTACCTTTAAATCCAACTGGATAACCATGTTTCTTATAACAAGTCTCCACAATATGTCCGGTGTAATTACAAAACTACAGATTGGTTTGTTTCCAGAACTATTATAGTATCTTCTTTGTGGATTACCAAAACGCTGCAGTGGCTGTGCATCATTAAAACGCCGATTTGGTTGAGTTCTAACTTGTCCCTGACTAAGAAAAGCTGCAGGTTCCTCATTTGTAACCAAAGTAAAATTAAACTGCCTCTCATGTTGTAATGCTAAAGAAAACAATCTATTAATATTCGGAAGTGGCTTCATCAATAATATCTGTGATCGAATTGTAGAAAAATTCTCGTTCAAGCCTTTCAAGAAACGTATGGAATAATCAGCTTGTTGCGAATTCTTGACTTTCCTAAGAGCCTCACATGTGCATTGAGGATTGCAAGTACAAACCGGAATTGGACGAAGGTTGCTATATTCATCCCAAAGAATTTTTAGCTGAGTGAAATACTCTGTGACTGATAATCCGTTTTGTTTGAAGGAGTAAATTTCTTCCTGCAAATCTGAGATCCGAATTGCATCTCCTTGAGAAAAACGATCTTTCAAATCCTTCCATACTTCTGTTGCATCATCGATCCATAAGATACTCTTCGCAATTGAATCAGATAACGATCTCACAAGCCAAGAATACACCATGGTGTTGCATCTTTCCCATGCCGGAAACAGAGCATCATTCTTATCAGGTGCTCGAATTGATCCATCCACAAACTTCAATTTATTCTTTGACAGCAAGGCCATTCGCATAGAACGCTGCCAAGAATGGTAATTAGAACCTGAAAGAACCGGTGATACCAAAATCAATGACGGATTTTCGTTTGGATGTAAATAATACGGGCTTGCCAGATTATCCTCCTGTCTCGTCGTCGATGTTACCATTTGCCTCTGGTTATTCAAAATCTCAGAATATGACATTATTGATGAATTTTCTGAATTAAATCTTGATGAAGGAACGAAGAAATGGCTATCTAGAAATGTGTTTGGTTGCCGGGAAAACAAAAAAATTTTCCTGCTCTGATACCATATTGCAAAACTAAACTGAGCTAATGAAAACTTTCTTTATTCATTATTATCATCTCATACAAAGGACTGACCCCACTTATATATATACGTGGAGAATCAGATAATGAAAATAAACTTGATAAACCACGGTGGTCCAAATGAGCTTATGTGGACATTTAAATGCCATATCAGCTTAAACATAAAAATATGCTGAATACTCTAATATGTCACATGCTATTTGAATATGATGCTTTCCATTTTCTTTGCCGAACCTCCTCCTTTCCTCTTGTTTTGTTTAGTTTTTGAAAGGATGGCAATTCTCATCACAGTTGACCACTTTTTCTTCTAAACTACTAGTAAATTAATTGGGATAACTACTAATGCCTAATTAATAAAGTTTTCATTTTACTTGGGCAAGACAATAGAACTCATTTGACGTTATTTTCAAGATTCATTATCAACTTTTCCATTGCTCTCTTGAACCTGCTATACTCTCTAAAAATGAAATATATAATATTTCCAGATTCGTTTTCTCTTGTCAAGAGCACAGACGCTCTCAGAGAAATGGGGTAATACCCCTGTTGTGCTTGCCGGTGATTTTAATAGTACTCCTCAGGTGCCATATTCCGTAACGTACATATATTTTAGTCATTTGTGTTGTGTTTTTACTTTTGTTTATTGATTTTGTCTTTTCATTGCGCATCAACAGAGTGGAATATACAAGTTCTTGTCATCATCTGAGGTGAATGCTTTGAAGTTGCTTATTACATTAACATTATTGTGGTTTATTAGAGTATTCAGCATATTTTTATGTATAAGCTGATATGGCATTTAAATGTCCACCTATCAGCTTATACATAAAAATATGCTGAATACTCTAATATGGTTTGCAACTTCATCTTATACTGTAAAGAAACAAAGATTGATCATGTAATGAAACTCGGCAAGTTAGTTTATGTTCAAGGTGCTTGCTTGAAATTGGATGTGGTTTTCAATTGCAGTTAAATATCATGTTCTATGACAGAAAGGAATTATCTGGACAGAAAAGCTGTCATCCTGCTCAAGTTTTAGGCTATAAAGAGACAGTCAGTCCATTTATCTTAATGGAGAGGTAATTTTCTTTCTTTTTCACTTTTAGCAATTAATGTATTTTATAAGCTTCTATGCTGGTTTTATATCGTAGAGAATTATTATTTGGTTTATTCACATACTTAAGCTGAAGTAGTGCGAGTGCACTCATCACCTTGGTCTGATCACTTTCTGAGGGAATAGGTGGTTTCGCATTTTCACTATTCATAAATGTGAGCTCCACTCTCAACATTTTTCTCCTGCTTTCTGTTTTTTTTTTGTACTTTAGTGTGTAAAAAAAATGCCTATTAAACGAAGAAAAAATACTTTAATTCCTATTTATAAAAATAAGAGAGACATATAGAACTGTACTAACTATTGAAGAATTAAACTCATGAGCCATACTCTGAAGTTATAGGAGAAGGTCATTGAACAGAGATTAAAATAAGAGACTCAAGTCACAGAAAATTAATTTAATTTTATGTCAAAAAAGTCAATTATGAAAGCCATTTATTTATTGAGAAAATTGATGAAAAGATATTAAAGGAAGTAAAAAGATCTACATATAATTTTTATTGATTTGAAAAAGGCATATGATAGAGTGCTGAGAAAAATTTTATAGAAGGTTTTAGAAAAAAAAAGGAATATGTATTGCGTATATTCGAACAATCAAAGATATGTATAATAGGATAATGACTTGTGTGAGAATTCAAAATAGGGACACAAAATTTTTTTTCACATCTATCGAGTTATATCAAAAGTCATCTCTGAACTTATATTTTTTTAACTTGACTTTGGACGCAGTTACTGAACATATACAAAATTTTAGACCTCGATGTATATTTTTACAAATGATATAGTTTTAATTGGTGAATTAAAAGAGAAAATAAATAAGAAGTTAGAGTCATGGAGACGAATTTTAGAAACACACGACTTTCGTATAAGTAAAAATAAAATAAAATATATAGAATGTAAATTTAGTAAAAAGCGAACAAATATTAATTGAGAAATAAAATTTAGAGAACAACTATTAAACACAAGTCACAAGTTTCAAATATTTTGAGTCCATTATATAGAATGACTTCGAAATAAAGGAAGACGCAAACCATATGATTCAAGCGGGATAGATGAAATGGAGAAAGGTTTTGGGTGTCATTTGTGATAGAAAAATGCCGCTCAAAGTTAAAAAAAAATTCTATCATACAGCTATAAGACATGTTATATTGTATGATACTGAATGTTGGGTAATTAAAAGATAATATAAAAATAAATTTAATGTCGTAGATATGAAAATGTTGCGCTGAATGTGTGGACATACTATATGAGATATGATTTGAAATGAGTATATTAGAGAGAAAATTGAAGTATCATCTATTATGAAGAAGATAGTAGAATCTCGTTTAAGGCAATTTGACCATGTGTAAAGAAAACCTGTAGAAGTCCTATTGAAAAGAATAGATCAAATGGAGAGCGACCCGATAATTAGAAATAGAGGAAGGTCAAAGAAAATAATTGGTAAAATTATTAAGAAAGATTTAACAATTAACAATTTATCTGTTGATTTTATTTATAATAAGTCACTGTGGTGTTATTTGATCTATGTAATCTTGACTGTTATTATTGTTGTGTGTAAAAAATTATTATTTCTTTCTATTACTTTTGACTACATTAATCGTTAAGAATTTCTTATTTTGGCAATATTTTCTCTATAGAAACTATGTAGAAATGCTTTTCTATGATCATTTTGCAGATTTATATACTGATTAATGCCCTTCTCTGCTATGATTCAACCTGCATTTTCACGACAGATTGTCCTATTCCTTATCACATTTTATGATCTTTAATTTGTATGTTGATAGCAATTTGCTCATATATAGTAATTGGTAAAGGCCAGAATTTGAAGGTGTATGTAGCTTTGTGCTACTAAGTCTTTTCTCAGTATTATGCTCACAAGCTATTTTTTCTAGATTGTTTAATAGCTGGACAGCTGAAGAGGTAAAAGTTGCGACTGGAAATTCTATGCGTCATTTGGTTGTGCATCCCCTGAAACTTTACAGTTCTTATGCCAAGGTTAAGGTATGCGGTTATTCTTTTTCAATCTGTTATTATTAAATTTTATTTTCCTGAATCCTTCTCCTCTGCTCTTGGAAAAAAGAAGAAGAGAGAGAAACATGCCAATGGTAACATATTGTTATAAACTTGACTTCTGCATAAATTGAATTTGGTTTCCTTTCCCTTTTCTAAATGTAATGTTCAACTTTTTCAGGGTTCAACAAGAATTCGGGGATTCAATGGGGAACCCTTGGCAACTTCCTATCACTCAAAGTTTCTTGGTACTGTGGATTACTTATGGTAAGCGGTAAATAACATCTTTCATAGGGCTCCGTCAATGATTTTGGTTGTAAAAGTATGGCGGTTGCGGCCATAACGATTGAATTGCTTGCACTTCATGCAGGTACTCTGATGGTATTGTACCTACAAGAGTTCTTGACACTATTCCATTTGATATTCTCCGAAGGACAGGTGGCCTTCCATGCAAGGTATTACTACTTCGATTTTGCTACTCGATGCATCTTAGATCAAAACAATTAAGCATGTAAATTGATTGAGTGATCAGGTATGCATTTTAAGGGGATTAGAAGAGTTTCCTATCGTAAGGAAAAATTAAAGAAATTGCTGAGAAATTTATGGTTTTAGATTTTTGGACAGGCCCTATATTGACCATAATACAGATGCTCAGAGACATCCTCCCTCTCTATTTGTTATTACATTTTTGCCAAGAATTTTGTTTGTCATACTTGTCTTTGCTCGTCCTTGCGTATCCAAGTTCTTAGGAAAGAACTAAATTGGAGGCTGATTGCCTGATTCTAAAATCTGTTGCTTCTGGGCATTGGAAAAATAGAATGGTATTTTTGTTCATGGTTAGTTCTATGGAGAGGTGGTCATCTGAAGAAGTTTAGCTTTTTGGCCATGAGATGCATTTTGAGATTTGTGTTAATGAAAACCAATTCAATATAATGTCAAATGTAATTATTGCTTCACAGACTTCCTTCTTCTGGGGCCAAGAGAGAGAAAGGTTTGATTTTTGTACTAGCTAATGAATGTGTGAGGAGGAAGACGCAGCCCAAACAGTTCTTAGATAAATATCAACTCTCTAGGTGGTGGCAAAACCTATACTAGGCAATACGAGAGAATCCTTGAGGCGCTTAGGACTAATAGCTTGTCGCTTTGGTCGTGGATGGCAGATGTCTGGTGTAATATAGGGATTCTGGTTCTGGGGATATGGAGAGCCCCCGGAACAAACAGAATAATTAGGAAGCAGCACCCAGAAAAGAAAGAGAATACTAATTAAATGTTGAAAACAAAGTCTAAAAGAACCTGACAATCACCTGCAAAATCAGCTACACTTAACATGTAAGGTGCGATTGTTGGGTTCCAAACTCTAAATTTCACCATGAATCAAAACTGTCTGAATGTTATTTCTCCAAATCTAACCATTCTTTTTCCTGACCAACAGAGAGTGGGAAGCGACCACTTGGCCCTAGTTTCCGAATTTGGCTTCTCGCTTACCTCCAATATAACTAAAGAAACAGCTGCTGCAGCGGCAGCAGCATCTTCTGCGGTAGATATTAAAGAACATGACAATCTGCAGTCAGAAAACAGTTCAGGGTTTGTGTTTGGAAACAAAACTTTATTTTTCATGTTTACTTAGATTGGTAGTAAATTTGCAATGCAAGGAAAATATTAATTAGAATATCGATCGCCCCTTATTCTTCTGGTCTTGTCTTTGGAAAGTAATTAATCCGAATTTCCCAGCATTTTTGTGTGTGTGTTTGTCCGCTTGCACGTGTATCATGGAACAAAAAAAACGGGAAGCATATGTTTCATGGAACAAACAAAAATTCTACAACGTTGACTTGAATATTTGGATTCGGTTCCGTGCGAAGCATGTGTTTCATGGAACAAACAAACGGGAAGCATGTGTTTCATGGAACAAACGAAGTCGACTTGAATATTTGGATTAGGTTCCGTGCGATAGGATCTTACTTTTGTTGGATAAACTGGACGATGAAAATCCACCAAAAGAAATTTGAAATTTTCATTTTTTTTTAAATGAAAACCTTGAAAGTTACCTATTTCAGTCTAACTACATTTTTTTTTGGGGGGAAAGAAACCCGGTTTTTCTTTGCCATAAAAATGCCTTTGGTTCATACATTCTCACATGCTGGTATATGATAGATGGATTTCATTAACAAATATTTTGCTAACGTGAATATATATTTAGGAAAAAATGTATTTTACTCTTTGAATTAGGATTTAATTACAATTTTAATATATTAATCTTGAAACATAATAAAATACTTCTTTTATTTTTTTCAAAAGTAAAAATATTAACTCTTTGTGACCTTAATATTTCAATTACACTTAAGAAATAAATAATCTTTTATCTTGACATTTATGTGTAATTTTTATTTTTATTTTGTTATTTTCACATAAACTTAATACCCACACAGCATTCAACCACTATCAATACAAGGATATTGTTACAGTTTTATGGGAGTTTCTTCGAATCTAGTCTCCAATAGGTGAAAATGGTAACAATAAGGGCAATGTTACAAATAAATATTAAAATAAAAGACTCTTTATATATATTAAAAAAATTAAATGTCACAAAAATTTAACATTTTAATTTTTTATAAAAGATTAAAAGAGTGTTCGCTTAAATTTTTAAATATCTTTTAATTACAAAAAATTTAAATTAAAAAACGAGAGGTCCAATCAAAGATTAGAAAAACCCTTTAATTAATGAATATTTATAGATAATTTTTCATCAAATGACGGACTTTGAAGTTAAACTTATTACTATCAAATTACAAATTTGTGAAGTCAGTAAAATGTATTTTCTTGGCATATTTATTTATCGTTTTAATTATTTTTTAGAAATGGATCTATTTTAAAATTTTTCGGTCCCCCCGTACTGGCCCCGTTGCAACTTTCATCAGCTCCAGAGTAATCTCCTTCAACGCTTTAGATCCTTCTACCGATTCAGGAGATTTTAATTTGGGATAAGTCATAAATCGTCGATCCAGTTACGTGTATCGTAATGCATAACAATATCACTAAAAAGCGACACATAGCAACTTACCGAGTCACAACCGTCCACGCGGATTTCCAGACGTCCACCGACTTCCCCTTCTCGTTAAAGGCAAGTCTCGTCCCTGCCTTCCTCCTCCCTCATCAGATCACCGTTCCCTGATTTCAAATTCTACCCTCCATTTCCCTTTGCGGACTCAAATGTAAAAAAAATTTCGATTCCGGTTTGGATACCCATTTCTTGATTTCATATACCTATTCGATTTATGTTTCGTTCCTAAGTGATCCGAGTGGAATATAGAACTGAAATTTGATAGCTTATGATGCAACGATTCGTTGACACCGTCCTCGCTGTCACTAAAGAGTAAGGCTATGTTTTTATCAATATGGGTTTGATTCTATAACATGATACTTGAATATGTATGCCATGAATGAAATCGGTGTCCGTATTTGGTTGTAATTGTTATGTAGCTTGGTTATGAGAGTTTTTACGGAAATGATTCCATGCTAAGAACGTATTTGTTCATTGTGTCTAGAATTAGTTACTGCCTGATTTTTCTTTTTACGTGTCTAGTCTGCATGTGATCAGTGTATGCATATATGGCTGTAATTTCCCTTTTCAATCTGAATTCATGTAATTCTATGGATTCTGGGCAATGGGCATTTTTAGTATTCTTTTGACTGCCCAGTGGGTATCCGCTGTTTGTTGGATGTTCTTTTTTTCATTCAAGTTTTCTGCTATGTTGATACGTGGAATGATTCCGGGCTATCACAGCAATGTTGAAAGCTTGAAATGATGCGATTAGTTATTAGGGGGTAAATTCGCATACTTTTTTGGTTATGTATAGTAATGTAATATATTGATTTTCCCCAATAGAGATAGTATTCGGCTGAAATGTTTTTGTTGTTATTTTTTGAGGTATTGAATGAGATTTGAGAGTCAGTTACTGACTTGTTTCAGTTTAAAAAGAAAGTTGAAAGATATAGGAATATGGTTCTGGGTGGTCTCACTCCTTTCATGGATTAGATGCTTCCAGTGATGCATCATGTTTTGATTTATAGAATAGTTTGTTGCTGATGGTTGAGCGTTTAAAGTCTTCAGGTTTTACTAACTTGTAACAACATTAGAATTTTCAGCTATAGAAGTTTGGATTATGGAGTTTCAATTTGAAACAAAAAAAACCCAAATTGGCCTCATACTAGAATTTCGTACCTTTGGAAGGATAATATTAATTCTGGGCTGGCAAAAGCACAGATCCATATCAGCGGAGTGACTTGAGTAACCAATAGGATAGGAATGAAGTACTGAACCATGATGATTGCTGACTGGATCCTGTGTTAGTTGATTGTGGAGTTAGGTATTTTGACTGAGTCATTATTTTTAGATAGTTTAGTTGCCTCCATAGTTGAGTTCATCTATGTATTTAAGACTAAGTTCTGAACGTTGCAAATACAAACTATATTGTATTGTTGGATCAGTGGTTATACAGCTTCGAGTTGTCAATCAATTGAAAAGATTGTTTAGTCTGAAGAGATTTTGGAATATTATACATTTTGAGCTTGCCAGAAGTTGAACCATTTATTTATGCATCATTGTTTTAAAGCCATTGAAGATCCTATTTTAATGCCTTTACCTATTGTATATGTGGCCAGAGGATGAACATTTGCATTTGGCTTTTAGTTCAGGTCAGTGAAGACATTTACTTATGAGTCTTTGAACAATATTGTGAGGCTGATCAACGGAGTGTCAGCGCTTTTGTTAACTTTACTACCTGGGAAAGCAACTATACTTGAAGGTATTCATGGTTGGGAGCTCAGGCCAGCTTTCCGTGGACCAAAGTTTCCACGTTGGATGGAAAAGTAAGTTTTTCATATTGGCATTGGTAATTTCTGTGGGGAATTTTTCTCTATATGTACCTTGCATGGTCTTATGATAACTTCAGTTGATTTGCGTAGTTGGATTTTTTGCTTTCAGCTTATTCCTTTGAGACAAGTAGAGTGGTAATATGCTATAGTCAACGATTCTTATCATTTAATAGTTATTCCAGTATGGGAAGGTTCAATTATGAGAAGCCCTTTTTTTAATAACTATTCTTTTATTACATTTTTGTTATGGTTCCTGTTCTAAATGTCATATACCACATGCACGTTGCTTGAGCCTTAATTTATTTTTGGTGAACCTCTGCATGCACCTATGCTTCATCCCTGAACCTTCCCATGTTCCTGGTGAGGTGTCTTTAAATATATATAGCATTCACCCGCCGATTGTGCCTTTTCACAAGGTGCAGGGTGCTGTACATGGCACATATTTATTTATTTATATTTTAAAGTTTGAAGGTGAGAGAACTTAAGAATTGACTTAGATAAACATGGAAAGTAATGAAAATTAGGCCTTTATTTTTGAAAGAGTGACAATATTTCTACCGGCAGGTTTTAAACCTTGCCAAGAAAATGAAAGAATTAAATGAAGATTAGGACAGGAACGGGAGATCAGGAATAGTGGAAACGAGAGAATAAAGTCAAAGTAAACCTTAAAAAAATTCAAGCTAGTTAGTAATTTAGTAAATGAATTGCTCTGAGTTATTTGCTTCATTTCAATATACTAGTGTATTAAATTTATTCTCTTTTTTTTATAGAAATGGAAAGGGTCTTATATTTATTTTATACTATGAATTTTATATTTATACTTATTCTAGAATTTTCTACATTTTTGTAATCTTTTTATTTTTATTATTGTTCTTTCTAGAAATTTACAGTTTAGAATATGCATTTCTATTGTTTGTACAGATGCCTGTCATTATAACTTAGTGACTCACTGATGTGGCACCTTTAATCTTTAATGCTGCTCTTGACACAGTTTTCCTTGCCTTTTTTTTTTCACCTAGTGGCGTGTCATCTTTCAATCAGTTCATTCATGAACTTTCTGTGGATTCTGATACTTCAAGCCTTGAATACTCATCTGGAGAAGAATATAGTGATGGATATGACTCTCCTGCATCTTGCTCATCTCAAAGTACTAGAACCTCTGGAGCCAGTTTTACCAAGTATGGTAGGCGCCAGATGGATTGGATCCAGTATATCATATTTTTGGTTTTGTTTCCCATTAAATTTTTGCTGGGGATTCCAGTTCGTCTTTTCCAGTTAGCTTATTCTAGGGTGTCAAAAACTCCATCTATCTCTGGAAGCCCACGGCCTTCATGTTCACATTCAAAGAAGAATGTGCAAAGTCTCAAGGACCACATTATTCACCGCACAACTGATCGAAGACGTGGGGTCATTGAGGTTGTGCAACAATTACCATCTATATCATTTTGTGTTGTGTTATGTTAATCATTCTTGAATATTTTTTAGATAGCTTTTATGTACTTGTAATTTTTGTGTTGCTTATTTAATTCTTTTGTCAATCAGGATCTTCATCTAGCCATAGAGATATTTATAGAATCTGTATTTGATGTGGTTCACAAGGCCGCACATCTTCTTCTCTCCCCCTCAGAAGCTTTTGGGACATTATTTAGGCTGTTTTCATCTCATGAAAGTGGCATTATGGAAGATCAGGATGTTGTTGTGGATGCTTCTGTGTCTACTGCCACACTGGGAGAGAATGACCAAATACCTTCAGAGAGGAATACCAGCTTTCATCAGTCTCTGAATACAGATGCTCGGACGTGTCAGGATGTCATAACAGAGCTTGGGTAAAGGCTATTCTGTCTCTGCCTTTATTTTAGTTCTTTCTGTTTTGAATTTTTGTTTGTCTGCTTCATAATTTTTGCTCCTGTCTGTGACAGGTATCCATATGAAGCTATTCATGTGATCACCGCTGATGGATATGTTCTTCTTTTGGAAAGAATACCTAGGTAAAGGGGCTCTTTTGAGGGAAATTATATGCACCTCCATAAGTTTAATGTTCTATCATCTTTGATTTTTAAAACTGACTTTGACCATCTAAAGTTAAAATTTAAATACATCTGGTTATTCACTAGGAATCACTACAGAAATGGATACATGATGCTCATGGATGTTATAATTTACATATCTTGATCTCTAACCTGTTTTATTAGTGTCAGTTATGAATGACATCTGAAATTTGAAATGAAACTATTTTGGGAAAAAAAAATTTCTGTTAGTTATTCATCTTTTCAAACTGAAGTTGCAGTTTATTGCTGACAGTAATATAGCAATAAAGGGATTGGAACTTGCAAATATCATGCACAGATGTGGAGCTCACAGAGGACGCTAGAAGATAATATTAATGTTTGAAAATAGTCAATTAATATAAATGGATGACAATATGGGGAAGTGGGGGGAAATTTTTCATGTGAAAAATAAGGTCCCTATAATTTTTAGAACATGGAGGTTGTGCTATAACTTTAATGTGGTGTGTATTGTAATCCTTGTAATCTGATTTTGCAGGCGAGATTCCCGAAAAGCTGTGTATCTTCAGCATGGGATTTTGGATTCATCAATGGGGTGAGTCGTATTGTTGTCTCTTTCTTGCTTAGTGCTGATTGATTCTCTGATTCAATGTACTTATATGAAAAGTTTAAAGAGTTATATAAGTATTCTTGAAAAGTTCTCATCATGAAGAATATTTTGTTTGATTGTTGCCTGTACTTCAGAATATTGAAGATGGCCAAAATGGTGATGCAGATTTAATGATCATTATATTTATGCTTGAAAAGTTCCCATTGTGAAGAATCAATATTTTGTTTGAGTGTTGTCTTTACTTCAGAATAGTGAAGATGGTCATAATGGTGATCCAGATTTAATGATCATATAAATGCTCATTCAGTTACAGATGCATCCACTTATGCACAGGCACACACAAACACGTTTTGTAAAACAGGTTGGGTAAGATTCATGCTGCATTATGATTTATGAGCTTTCTTTATGTTAACAGCTGCATGACTTCTATTATTATAAGATGGAACAAGTTGACATGTGGAGTTGGGTTTATTTACCAAAGGCTAATAGTTTACTCCTCTAGAGTAGTCTAATGCTAAACTTAGCAACTGAGTAGGAGTATGTTTTGGCTGACCTGTGGTTACTATTAGTGAGATTGGATTGCTATCTACATTATATTATAGCCAATATTTGATAACATGGTTTCTGTGTGCTTGTCATTAGAAATTTTATCAAATATGTATTATGTTGCCTATAAAGTATATGCTACAGGTTTTGATTGAAGTACAAGGTGGGTGAGTCTTTGAGATCTATTGGGAGGGATCACACTATTACGAGTGTCTTTGTTTGTGTTGAGCAAATAGGGAGCACAAGTTAGGAACAATATCTATGAACAGTATATATAACATTGATCTCTCAACCTTCGTTTATACAAGTTCTATGATAACACATACACAATTTTACCTTTTATTATGGGTTTACTATTAATAATGCTTTTCTTATATTAAAAGCTTTCTAAAATCCTTAATACCTCTTAAAATGTGTTATTGAATTCTCAATGACAATTCACATAACAGGCATCTCAACTGCTATTTATACTAATGCTTTTTCTTTACTTTGGGTGCACTAGAAAACTCTCTTCTTAACCTAGAAGACTTGCCCAAATTTTGATGCCTCTTAACACTCCCCCTCAAACTGAAGCTAACAAAGATTGTAGCTTGTTACGAATAAATTAACTCAAGAAAAACAATATACAATAAATAATTCAAGCAAAAGTACTTAACCATCGTCTCATGAACTTAAGAAACTAGCACCCTGACACTGTCCTTGCAGACAAATAGCTCACAAAATTCTTTTATCTATTTCCATGAGTAACCCTGCCAGACATTTTCTCAGATGCTCTCCTCAGTCACTTTGTCTAAGACAATGGCATAGCTCCAAAACATCTTCCATTGATTTTTCATGAGTATTCCCATCAACTTTCTCCTAGCTGGTTTCTGTTGCTTGAATTGTACATGCAGACACCTAACAACGCACAACTCCCTTACTATTGCCAAAGTCTACAATATGCAACTCTCAATCTCCATTCCTTACTACTCCCAAAGCAGCAGCAAGAGTTTCCGTTGCAACTTCCTTGATAGCAATGTCAACTAAGCATTGCTAAAACACTTGTCCAGACCACCACAATCACCACAGAATAACTCAACATCAACAACTCCATTTGAGAAAATAGTACCTTCACAGTTTGAAATCTCATAAAAGAATGGAAAACCGCTGTGAAATAGATTATCAAACAAAAGTAGAATTCAAGTTGCTAGAAGGGGGCAAAGATGTATATATATTGTATGTAAAATTGACACTCCTATTTTTTTTGTACTACTATTATGACAGCATAAATACACTTGTACCATTTACTTTGGGTGTACTACAAGTAGTTCTTATTTTATCCTACAAAACCTTCCTAAATTCTGGACAGTTTTTAACAGTTTGAATTGTTGTTTTCTGCTTATACCCTTGTTCTGGTATAGAGTTGTTTATTTGGCTTTCCTTTGGTGTTCAGTCCTTGGGTTTTGTTGTGTTTTTTCCTTCATTTGTTTGTTGAGGAGGACATTTATCCTCTCAATATATTCTTTATTCCTCTTTTAGTGATAAAATAATTTTTTTTAATTGAAACAATACAAATAAAAAATGATTGCGTTGTTAATTATGTTTGTTGTTTAGGTGATTGGATTTTAGAGGTTTCATTTATTTGCCTTGATATTAGGAACTTGGTTTCAAATTCTGCACTTCTTTAACTACTAAAAGTGGATAGATAATATGGTTTTCTAATAAGCTAAATGTTTTTTTGGTCCAGTTGGGTTTCTAATGGGGTTGTTGGCTCTCCAGCTTTTGCAGCCTATGATCAAGGTTTGTTATATTTGACAAGATAATATGTTAACTTAAGAGAACATGTCAGTTTACAGATTTACTGCATGTTTAATTTTGTTGTGTTGGCAGGGTATGATGTATTTCTGGGGAACTTTCGTGGTTTGGTCTCTAGAGAACATGTCAACAAGAACATCTCGTCACGTCAGTAAGTTCACAAAGCAAACTCTAGTTGAATTTTGTTTTCATGTTCGATATAATCTGGCTTTTTGTCTAATTATGTTTTATGCATCTTAGGGCTATGACATAAATGTTGATTTTTAACTGAATTGATCTAATGCAGATACTGGCAGTACTCCATCAATGAGCATGGGATTGAGGATATTCCTGCTATGATAGAAAAAATCCATCAAGTAAAAACTGCTGAATTGAGGCTCAGTAAACCTGATTTTGAGGAAGAAATTAATAATGATCAGCCTTACAAGCTTTGTGCAATTTGCCATAGTTTGGGAGGAGCTGCTATGATTATGTATGTTATTACACGTAGAATTGAAGAAAAGCCCCACAGACTTTCAAGATTAGTTTTATTATCACCTGCCGGTTTTCATTATGACTCTAACCTAGGTTTTACTGTGGTGGAGCATCTATTTCTTCTGTTGGCTCCAATTTTGTCTCCTCTTTTTCCTGCTTTCTATATACCTACCAGATTTTTTCGCATGCTTCTCAACAAGTTAGCTCGGGACCTGCATAACCTACCTGCAGTTGGAGGATTGGTTCAAACTTTAATGAGTTATGTTGTTGGTGGAGACAGCTCAAATTGGGTTGGAGTTCTAGGTTTACCGCACTACAATATGAATGACATGCCAGGAGTATCTTTTCGAGTTGCTCTCCATCTTGCACAGATGAAACGAACGGGAAGGTTTAGACTGTTCGATTATGGAAGTGCATCTGCTAACATGAAGGTGTATGGTTCGCCTGAGCCTTTGAATTTGGGTGAATACTATGGGCTCATCGACATTCCTGTTGATCTGGTTGCTGGACAGAAAGACAAAGTGATACGACCTTCGATGGTTAGAAAACACTATAAGTTGATGAAGGAAGCTGGTGTGGATGTATCATTTAACGAGTTTGAATATGCTCATTTGGACTTCACCTTCTCTCACCATGAAGAGCTCTTGTCATATGTTATGTCACGATTGCTGCTTGTGGAGCCCAATCCAAAGCATCTAGTGAATCAGAGGGCTTCAAGGTCGAGAAAGAAAGGACCCATTAGCAGCTAGTGGGATGAATATACCAAATTTCAAGTCTTACTAATGCATTTTCGCAATGGCTCGTAATCTTTGGCTGATTGCTGTTTATGATTGGATTTGTTATACATCTATAGAGCTGCTCTGTACATATGGTGATCTTTCCATCAGTTTTTTTTTTTTTTTTTAATTTTCAGTTTGGAGGAAAAGTAGATCTGCAAAAAATATGATTGCTTTTTACGTTGTAATATATGTAGTGTACGCTGTCAGAACGGCTTCAGAGAGAAGCTATACTAATGTTGTTGTATGTTTTAGCTGTTTACTATAGTGGATTTTGGAATAGAGAGAATCTATACTAATGCTGTTGTATGTTAATTTGTAGCTGTTTACAATAGTGGATTTTGTAATGGAGATATTGTTGCGAGAGATTTCTTCAGGTTCGCTAATTGAAGTACTCTTCAATAATTGTAGAGGATCTAAAATTGGGTACATATCATGAAAATTGCATTCGTACGGCATATGGACACAATATATGATTGGATTGTCATTTTTTATGCATTTCTCTTTTTTATTTGTATTTTTTAACATAGCATATATCAAGATAAAATTAAGATTAAAATAGGGTATTATAAAATGTGTCATTTAAGTAAAGATAATAAAAATTAAGATAAATATAAAGTTGTTAAAAAAGACATTAAGAACGCTGTAAGTAAAGCGAGATTTAGAATTTTTGAAGAGTTACATTAATTTTTAGGAACAAATGATAGGGAAAGAAAAATTTACTGGGAAAACAAATGAGACTTAGATAAAATAAAATGTATTAAAGATGAAGAGGGTAATGTTTTGGTAAGGGAGAAAAATATCTAAATACGATAGAGGAGTTACTTTCAAAGACTTTTTAACGAAAAATATGAATTGACCTGTGAAGGATATGAGTTGACCTGTGATTCTGACAAATTAAGTGTTACGAGGAGCATAATTATACTTTTTATCTTAGAATTCAGAAGTTTAAAGTAGATAAAATTTTGAAGAGAATAGAAAATGATAAAACAGTAGGACTCGATAATATACTTATTGAGGTGTGAAAAAGTTTAAAAAGAAAAAGCATAAATTGATTCACTAAGTTGTTCAATTTGATAATGAAATTTAAGAAAATGTCGGATGAATAGAAGAGAAGTAATTTAATCCCTATTTATAAAAATAAGGAGGACATACAAAATTGTATTAACTATAGGGAGATTAAACTCATGAGCCACACTATGAAGTTATGAGAAAAGATCATTGAGCAAAGATTAAGACAAGAGATTTAAATCATAAAAAATCAATTTAGTTTCATGTCAAGAATGTCAATTATGGAAGTAATTTACTTACTGCGAAAATTGATGAAAAGTTATCAAAGGAGGCCAAAAGATTTGCATATGGTTTTTATTGATCTAAAAAAGGCTTATAACAGAGTGCTAAGAGAGATTTTATGGAAAGTTTTAGAGAAGAAATGAGTATATATTGCGTATATTCGAACAATAAAAAACATATGCGATATGATCACGATTTGCATGAGAACACAAAATGAAGACACAAAAAATTTTTCTACAACTATTAGACTACATTAAGGTTCTTCTCTGAATTCGTATTTTTTTAATTTGATTTTGAACGTAGTTACTAAATATATACAATTTGGGCTGATTTTTGCAGATGATATAATTTTAATTGGTGAATCGAAAGAAGAAATAAATATAAAGTTAGAGTCATGGAGACAAACTTTGAAAACACATAATTTTCGTATAAGTAAAAAAAATAGAATAAATGGAATATAGTTTTAATAAAAGACGAACAAATACGAATTCAGAAGTAAAACTTGGAGACCATATATTAAAATAAGTTATAAACTTTAAATATTTTGAATTTATTATACAAAATAACAGCAAAGTAAAAGATGATGTAAACCATATAATTCAAGCGGAATAGATGAAATGGAGGAAGATTTCGAGTGTTATTTGTAATAGAAAAGTGCTGCTCAAAGTTAAAAAAAAAATTCTACCATACAACTATAAGACTTGCTATATTGTATGGTACTAAATATTGGGTAGTTAAAAGACAACATGAATATAAATTTAATGTTGCAGAAATGAGAATGTTGCGTTGGATGTGTAGACACACCAGAAGATATATGATTAAAAATGAGTGTATTAGAGATAAAGTTGAAATAGCACCTATTGTGAAGAAGATAGTAGAATCTCGCTTAAGGTGGTTTAAACATATGTGAAAAAGACTTGCAGAAGTCCTATTGAAAAGAGTAGATCAGATGGAGAATAGTACGATAATTAGAGGTAGAGGGAGATCAAAAAAAATAATAAATGAAACTATTAATAATAATTTAATAGTTAATAATTTATCTTTTAATTTTATTTATAATAGACTACTGTGATGTCTTTTGATTCATGTAGCTGACTCTACCTAATGAGATTGTTGTTGTTGTTGTTGTGTAATTCTTAGTTAAGATAGAACTTAAATGCAATAAAATGCATGCAATTTTAATATAACTTGATATTTATTCAATTTAAGTTAATTTAACTATTGACAACATATAAATAAACATAAAATTGTTGCATACATGTGAATTCAAAAGGCAGAAGGTTTAGGTAAAGTTCTTTGATATTTTTATTTGGTTATTTAATAAAAATAAATGTCTATATTATTATTTTCACAAAAATTTCTTTCTATATTATAATTCTATTGAAAAAAGAAGAAGAAGAAGCTCATAGCAGTTAAGAATTGCAATTCTAAAGCTGGAAAGATAAGTCATCGATGATATTCATCATCAGATTATAGCATTCAACCATAGAGAGAACATTTACGTTCCGAAGGTCAAAGTGCAACTACTCTTTCTTTTTGACTGATTGTTGAAGCCATTGCAAGCTAGTCCTTGAATATAAAGTTCCATTAACATCCAGTCGGAAACCCAGTGACTCTTTTTGCAGATCTTTCTGCTTGTTGGGGTTGCTTTGGGTGCTCTTGACAAGAGCTACTCGCAATAGTAGGCATCCGTACAGGAAATCCCTGTGTCTGACACTTACTAATAAGTCAAAAAGCGAAGATAATGTGAAGTAAGTAGGGCATCACAATGATTAAGCATAAGATGATCAAATTTAGGGTCTTTAAATTTAAATCCTATTAATTATAACATGGGTAGGTTAGGGTTTATATTAAACGAAAAGGTAATATTATTACTAGTTCAGATTTCATATAATCACAAGGAAAAAAAAATGATTGTGCAATAGTTCTTGATATGTTAATCTCACCCCTTGGTAAAGTGTTCCAATGAAGCGGCATGGTTCACTCGTAGGAGTTAGGATCAAGGTCTGTAAAGGAAGATCAAGTCTTGCACACTGGAATCCACAGATTTAATGTCAGAACGAATAAAACTTTCAATTAATATGTTGTGCCTGTGTGTGCATTTTCTGGGTCATTCTCGGAGATACTGAATTTCTATGTGCTGGTATGCTTGTGTTCATACTGAAATGCATGACTAAGTAAGAACTTGGTATGCGACTCACAAGATCATTGCTGCTCAGAATTTGGAATAATTGATTGTCGTTGCTGTTCAAAATTTCGAAAATCAAGTAATCTATGGGGCCTCGGAATATGCTGCATTCAAAATATTATTGATATAATAAATCTCAGTATTAATTAAAAGCAATTTAATTAGTCACAACTGTAAATTAATAATTAGTATATATATTTGTTAATTCATCTGAGTTCAAGGTAAAAATGGGAGAGTACTGAAACTGGAATTAATAGAGCCAAATGTATGAATACAGAAAGAAATATAGGAATGTAAATTAATATTATAAGAATCCTTTTGTGGCATTAAAATCATACCTGGTAGCGTCAACAGCGCTGTGTGCTATGACACAGCCAATCTCCAGCCATTGTGGCCACATAGCAGTAAGCCTGCAAATTATAAGGGCAGCAAATTAGAAGATAATCCTGCTTGTTTTGTGTGCTGATTACTTCTAAGTATCACTGACTAGAAAGTTTTCAGAAACTAAAAGCAGTTGGCTAGTTTTGAGCCTTTTCACGGAAACTAGAAACTTTTGGATCGACATTAATTTATTTCAAGATAAACATCTTCTCCAAGTAACATTAAGGAGACTGAAATTATTACTGAAGAGCTTAAACTTTCAGATTGGGTGCTTATATATACTTGAATATATATGAGGAGAAAATAACATTAAATATGTGAAATTAATTGGAGAAATGTAAACACAATAGTTGCACTGATTTAAGCAGAAAATTCAGGTTGCATGGGCAACAGGTTATAATTCACTTACGTCGGGTGTGCTGTGATCTTCCTGTAGGCCTGTTTCAAAAAGGAAAATTCATTTATATACACTCTGATTGAGGATACAAAAAAATGGGTAATCTTTTTTATCTCTTGTAATTGACAACTTAGGATGTTTAGGTCAAAAAGATTAATTGTTCCACACTTCGATTCTAACATACCTTAGCTTTGCTCAGGAAGATAAGATTCCCTCGATCTGATGTAGATATAACTCCCTGGATGAATATATATATAGCAAAAAACTTATTGTGGTGAATCCATCGGCATCTTTCTATATATAAATTGGTATAATTCTTCAAGTAAACTGGCATGCATCTTAAAAGTGAAATCTAGAGTTTAGCTGTTCTATGGAGTACATTATTCGCATATAATGTATTAAGACACGACAATAGGACGAAATTCAAAATATAAGCACATGAATATATATATACAATTACCAAATTTATATGTCTGAGAGTTCAAATGTTTCAGCCTTGTTTAAAAAAGTAAGAGCCCAATTCAGTGCTGAATAGCTAGTATTAATTGTTTGAAGATAACTTAAAGAGGTATTTTATAATAAACTGAAAAAATGCAAACAAAAACATGATAGCAATGTATAGAACTATAGATTGATTCAACAACAATTATTTAGGACAACACAATTATTATTATTATTATTTTGGACAAGTAATTATTTTGTTATTTAAGTACTTGCAAAAGACAACAAAACCAACCAAACGGGCCATCTAAACCCTAAAGACGTCATCAGCACAAATGGCAGGTTAAAAAGCTCCGAAGGAGGCCCATACACATATATACACAATATTCACATTGTTAATTGATTTTTCACTATTAAATTTTCAGTTTCATGAAACCATTTTTTGAAAAATATTGCACTTAATTATGATTTGAACAATTTACCTCCCATGCGTTGACATAGCTTTGCTCATTTTGCATGGGAGATGGGAGAAGCTCTAGGTCATTTGGCCCATGCGTAATCTGAGTAATTCCAGTCCCAGCAACCAAAGCACTACTTTCTCCAACTGCACCTTGAGGTAAAGGTGGTGAAGGAGGACACAAGGCACTCGTCAAAGCCCTCTTGTGCCTACTTCCTCTTAAAATGCCTTCCTTTCCTTTTCTACTATTGCTACAAGACTTTCGCTTCCGTGATGAAGCTTGAGAAGCAGAAGCAACCCCAGATGGGTTCTGAGCTTTCCTTCCAATATTAAACCCTAGAGATCTCGCCACTGCTGTCATGATATCACTTGTGCTTTGCCCTTCTAAAGGCTGTGAACCAAGAATGTCTTGAGCTAAAAAAGCAGTAGCTGCACAATTGCATGAGGTATAATTGTGCTTTCTTTGTATAGGAATAGGATTGATGGCTCTTGATTCTTGAACCTCTTTTGGTGCTTCAGGTTCTGCGAGTCTTGAACTGTATTCTCCCTCACAAGCATTATTATTAGGAGTTGAGGTAGCAAAGCAACTTTGGCTTATTGGTTGTATATTTTGTGATTCAACTCCAGTTGGATGAGTTACCGAAAGGTCTTGTTCTCCTCCAAGATCATAATCTCCGATAATTGTATCAGAAAGGTTTATACAATGACTTGGCTGAGAGTAATATGCATCCAGAATGTCCTCTTCAAATGTTATCCAATCCTCTGGTATGTACTGTGGTACAACGATACCACCGCGGGAATTGAGTTCATCCAATATCTCATTATACACACTGAAATCTAGTTGAAGGGATAAAAAGGAAGAAACCTGTGGCTCTATAGCATCTTTGTTCCCCGATTCTGGGAAAGTCGCATCTTTGGGGTCCTGAAAAATAATGTCTTTGCTTCTTAAAACATGTTGAAAAAGGAAAGAAACAAATAATCAAACATATTTATGCTTATTATTTGTTTTCTACAAAGAAAGTAAATTAAACAAACATATAAATATAAATATATAAGCAAGTCTTACAGCTGGGGCAGCTTCAGCAGAAATTTGTGTTGCAGGAGTATTTTGGTGGCTAGTAGTGAATTCTTCCATTTTGTCTCGAGGTAGCAAGGGATCTTCAGAAAAGAGGGGGAAAAGTAAGGGCATTTTAACAACTGGAGTTAAAAATGAATTAAATATATTAATCTTTGTCCAAAAAGAGCTAAAGCTTTTCATCCTAGCTTAGATTTAACTTCATGATCGACAAAATATACTTCATACTTGTAACAGCACGTATATTTTGGAGAGGGAAAAGAACCAGAAATAGAAAATAAGAATGCCCATTAATTCTGTAGTGAGGTTATGTAGGCAAACCTGGATTGTCAGCACTGGTTTCGGAATCCGAAGAAATCGTAATAATTTCTGGGATATTCTCTTTCTCTGGACGCTGTTGGTTCCTATCCATCTTGACATAGAACAAATAAAATAGGAAGTAACACATTATTAACTCTAAATAGTTGGCAAACAGTATAACTCATCTGCATCGATCCAGAACGCCTACCAAAGGAAAAATAATTAGATATATTCTAATTCTATTATTCTGAAAAAAAAAACGTATAGATAAGTCTTACAGCTTCGGCATTCTTGTTTTGCTTACTATTATTGGGATTCGATTCTCTCCTGAGTAAGTTGAACTCTTGACCTGAAAAAGAGAAAAGATAAAAAGAAAAATGTCAATATTTTTGGGTATTGCCCCAAGAATGTGTTGTCCCTTCATGATTATATAGTATATAGGCTGTGAGGCTATATTCAATTATTCATTATAAATGAATTGTTCTCCAATCTCTATGGAAAAGAGAATGTGAGGCTGTGCAGGCAAACCTGTCAGATCACAATCTGAGGAATTTGGAACAATTGCTGCCTGCTTTGGCTTCGCATTTTGTAGTGAGGACGTAACCACGATTTCTTGCGGAGCAAGAGCAGCGTGAGCCTCCCTGAATTTCTCGGATATTAGAACAGTGAAATGGTCATTTTCATTGTTGGACACTGACCGGGGAGCTGCACCTGATATTCCAGCACCCTACAAAAAAACCTAAACGAAGTTACATCCAAACCAAAATACATATTCATGCATGCTTAGGCTTTTAAGATAGTTGATGACACTAAGAAATTGCAGATTTAAGGGCCACTTTTCAGTGAGAACTAATAAAGTTATCACTAAAAATTGTCAATCAGAAAAAAAAATACTCTTCCAATAATAACTTTTAAGAAGCTGTTACTAAAATCCAACTTTCCTTGAAAATTTTAGTAGTCGTCACCAAAAAGTTAAAGGAAAAATTTTTTGGTAATGATTTTTATGTTGTGGAACCTATTTTTAATGATGAGATAAACATAGACTTCAATAACGATTTAATCATAATTAAAAGTTATAACTAAATGACAAATTTTCGAACTTCAATTTAATCTTTTATTTTTTGTAGCGTGATTGATTACAAAATTAGAGAGCTATAACAACAACTCTTATTCAATCAGTCTTAGGAAAACTCTAAAATAATGAGGTAATTAACGATTGACATTGTACCCATAAATTGCATCATGCAGACATTGTAGAAATAGATCGCTGAACTTAATATATCTGAAAGCTTCTCTTTGTAAAAAAAAAATGTTACTAGCCATATGGTAATTAAAGTTCTCTAATTAGTTAATGGTAGAGATTAATTACTGCATAATTAAAGAATGAGGTTTAAGTCTGATCGATGTTTCACATTTCTAATTTCAATAGAGAATAGAAAGGCGATCTTCACTTTTTAACAAATGCATGTTAAAGCAGCTATTAGATAAAGTTATATAAGTATAAAAGTAATTAAATAACTAAAAAATAATTTATATAATCACATTCAAACTTTCGCTCCCTACTTCACTAATTTACCTTCCACTCTTTCTATTTAACTATCATTTGATTTTTTTTTCAATTTACACGCTCTCAGTATATGTTTTCTACTTCTAGTGCTAAATTCGTGAAAATCCGAATCAACTAGCTAAAAGAACTGATCAACCTAATCTGGATTGTGATGGTTGATTTATAATTCAAATTATTCTGAGAGATAAACTTATATTTTACCAGTTGGAATATCTCTCTCCAAGCAGGATTTTGCTTGGGCGATATAACCGATAGGGATACACCAAGCTGCATGCAGTAATATGAGCATAGTCAGTGAAACATACAATAGAAGGAAGAAATTAAGATTGATTAGGCAAGAAGCCAAGTGAGCCACATTAGTTACCGGACCATAAAATTGTGCTACATCTTTATAATCTGCCACCCGATAGTCTGTATGGGAGCCATGAAGTTTATTCCCTCGTACCTTGGGCACATGAAGTGCCAAGAACATAGGAGAGGGTTGAATCGCAGGCACAATAATACAGTGCCTTTCTCCTCCATTAAAGTATTCTCTTGAAGGATTTCCAAGTGGAGGCTTAGGAAACATCTAGTTATATTAGGTCAGAACTCAGATCGAATCAGTGTAATTTTTTCAAGAATTTCATAAATATAGAAAATTTCTTAAATAAACTATTTATAAAAATTTATGTAAGCATCCAAGACACAATTTTCAATAAAATTTGCTTCTGACGATTAATTTGATCTATCTGTGTATCTTTTGCAAATGATTTATCCAAGAATATCTCTTGCATAATTGTGTGTGTGTGTGTTTGTGTGTGTATAGTTGTTTAATAATTAATAGGATGAGTAGCAGAAGAAAGATGTGTTGAATGTTCATCACACACCACTAAAGCCTCAGCGAGGCCTTCCGACATGAAAGATTTATATTTGTTTCCGCTGCCGTTGAATGTTAAAGTTGATAGCTTTTCCAAGAATTGATCTTCGTTTCTTGTCCAATGGCTACATTGGACTCGACATTCTAC
This sequence comes from Gleditsia sinensis, assembly GCA_037074535.1. NCBI lineage: Eukaryota > Viridiplantae > Streptophyta > Magnoliopsida > Fabales > Fabaceae > Gleditsia > Gleditsia sinensis. The sequence continues at coordinate 85,081,102 of CM073463.1, forward strand.
GTAAGAAATACAAAAAGAATCATCAGCTTCAGGGGTAAATTCCTGAACATAAACCATAGCTGCAGGGTGAGTAAGACTTTTCCTATGAAAATCAGAAGCAAAAATATTTCCAAAAGGAATGGTTCTCAAACGATAGATAGGCATAAATCTTAGAGTTTAGATTAAAAGAAAAAAGCTTAAAGGCGTACCCAAAACATCAGATTTAACATTGTACATTATAAGCCCGAACTCCACTTTTGCACAACTCGCTTCCTGTAGAAAAAGTAAAACTGTTTGCTTGGCTAGCTGAAAGGAGCACCTCCAAAATTTACCTTTCCTTCATCTTAAAGTATAATCAAATTAGGACTAAGCTCATATTCTTGCAAAATGACACTTCCATTCACACCATTAGGCATATCCGTGCATGCTTATGTCTTTCTGAATAGATTTGGTCAGTTTAAGTAACATTTTTACAATTGAAATATGGATAATTGCTATAGATTTATAGTAGAAGTGGACATAGAGCATTCATATAAAGGGAAGATATTATTTCAAGTTGTAAAACTTACTGGTTCTCTCCACCTGCTACAAGAGTACCTGCATAATTAATTACTAAGGGAGATGTAGTCATATATATAAATACACACACACACACACACACACACAAGAGAATCAGATTCATTAGACTTGGCATTACACATTTCAATTGGGTTCAGCAAAACCAAAAATCCCGCACTCTCCCATGATCAATTATATGCATACTCAATATATAGCGACTAACACTAACTAATCTCTTTGAAAAGTTAATGATTAAGTGACTTTTTACATTCCTTTAAAAAATTACATGGAATGTGTATACAATGGTATGCCTTTAGCCCTCCAAATAATGTCAACATTATTTTAGGTTTGGGCTTTATAACAAAAGAAATTTCATGTATAGAAAGTTTTGATCATGTTTTCTAACCTAATTTTTTATAGTTACCCTCTAAGCACATGCACCCAATCTTATACGGCCAATTTCATGTAAATTTTGCTTTAAATTTTTTAATACGTATATATATTCTCTATTTCGCACGTGTTTTATAATAATTTATTTTTTTATGACCATGTAAATTTTATTTTAAATTTTTTAATATATATGTATATTCTCTTTGTCTGAAATACTTATTATTGAAAACACGTGCGTATACATACACGCATCAATGATTGTTAATTTAAATATCTCTTTGAATAATGTATATACATCGTAGTAAACGTCAAAATTAACCTTTTTATTATTGTTGTCGTATAGTTTTAATGATATTTAAGTAAAAAAAAATGATAATTAAGCACAATAAAATAATCTTTGAATTTAAAAAAGCTACATACAGATTGTCTTAGATTAGATTAATTTAAAAATATATTTATATATCAACACTTTATATATATATATATACCCACACAGATCGAATGTGCAATGTTGTTTAGATTAACCAAAGTAAAGTTTAATTTCAAGTATTGTTTTTCTTTTCGGGCATACTAAGAAGATATTGATACGATTTGAATCCATAACCTCTATTCAAATCCCTATCCATCTCATAAACTTAATTAGCCGAAAGAAATTATAATAAATTTGTTATTAGGGTACATGGTGGGCGGTGGCACCTCCTTTGAAAATCAGTGTTAGGAGGTCCTGATATATAGGGGTTTGATTTCTCTCTCCTTTCTCCCTTTAAAAATGAGGTTTTTTTATTGGAGCCTCCCTTTAAATAAATAAAAAAAGGACAGAAAAGATAAGAAAAAACCCTCAAAATCAGCATTATCGTATACAGAACTAACACCGAAATACCAGAAAAGGGGACAAAGAAAAAAAGAAAAAGAAAAAACTTACTCAACCCAGATCGAGCTTTTTCTTTTTTATTTCAACCCATAAAAATTGAGTGGGGGAAAAGGCATATATCTAGGAAGTCAACACGATTATCGGTGGCAAATAATGAAAGAAAAAAAAATGCAAGACGAAATTCAATAACAAAAGAAAAAGAAAAAAAAAGGTGAAAAGTTGACATCATATGTAAGATAAGATTGTGCATGATGATGATATGAAAGAATTGAGTAAAAAAAGAGAGGGAAAAAAGGATCGACCTCACGATTTTTTCGATATACTTAGAGAAAATGGTGGGCCAGTGTGGCCCCATGGCTGTGCTGCTATCAACTACGAACATCAACCACTTCTCAGCTGCCATTGATGATCTCACTGTGTTTATCTGTGATCAGAACCTGAAACTGATGAAAAAGTTGAGACTTGGAGACGAAGACTAATTAGAAGAAGACAGATCAGATATGAACAAAGTGAATGTGAGAGCTGAGCTCTCAGTTTTGCTTCCTTTAAGCATCACTGTGTTATGCCGGGTGGCTAGTTTTTGACACGTATAGCCGCTACTATGACGCCTTGTGCAAGGCCTTCGGTTACTTAAAACTCTTGCCTTCCACATTCCGACGAAACTATGCTCTTTCTTACAGGCCTGAATGTGTAGAATTAAGGACCGTAGAGAACAGCTAGCAATTGAAAAACTGCACTTTCTATGATCTTATATATCTACATATATTTTGTGTCGCAACTAAACATTTGTCATTAGGTAGATCTTAATTATAGTCACAATTTGAGCCTAAAATGTATTTATCTAAATTAAATAATGTTTGGATTGAATTTTATGAAAAAATAAACTATTTTTGGATCATAAGTTATTGCTAAATGGCCTCTTTTAATTGAATGTATAACTTAATTTCTTGTTTCTTCTCCTATATAAAATATAATATTTTGAAAAATAGTTTAAAACCTTTGAAGAAGAATTACATATGGGAGACTAATTAAAAAAAAAGGTTAATAATAGCCTCTCTTTTTCTTCCTACAAAGAATTGGAAACTTTCCAAAATAACATCTAAAATTCCTTCGGCAATATAAAATTCTGATAAAAAAAATTGAAGTGCAATATACTAGGAAGTGGATGGAGAGGATTGCATGAACTAGATCAGAAGTAACTGTAGATAGAGATATATTAGTCATTTGAATTGTAACGGCGGTACTTGGACATGAATTTGTAAAAGTTTTTATTGAAAAATGAGTATAGTGCGGGATGGAAGTTGAGAATAGCAGAGAAATTGAGACAAATGGCTGAAGTCTCAGATGCTGACAAGAAAATTCGTGATGTAAATTGTGATGAATCGGGGCCACTTCAATTTGAATTTGTTGACTTCGGACTTTTTTGCTTTTCTTTTTGGAGTTTTTTAATGAAAACAAAAAAACAAAAAGAAGAATGCTTATGCTTATGCTTTTCTTTATTTTATTTTAATTTTTTAAAAAAAGAGCAGTCCCATAAATATGTCCTCTCTCTTCCCCCCCCCCCCCCCCCGAAAAAAAAGTTAAAAAGCATCTGAACTTCAAAGTTACATACAAGGGTCTATTTGTGAAATATACACACACACACATTCATTTCATATATTAAAAAGAAAAGACATAATAAAAACACATTTATGGCAGTTTAATTATATATACATTTCATAGAGAGATAAAGTGTGTAAAGTGAGACATTCGCCCAACACAGATTATTTTTATCTTTTTGTTGGGTAGAAAGTGAGTAAAAACAAATCCGAGCTTGATGAAATTCAGTGTGGCCACAAGTGATTAATGCTCTTCAATTGAATGAAGCTAAAGCGACAGATATATAAGTGGCCGCCCCAATATTATATAACTATTCCTAATATACTTTCAACAGAATAAAAATTCATAATTTTGGGGGAAAAGAAGGAAGAGAATAACATAATAGATATGCAAGAATTTGTGGTTTTGTGCTCCAATAGGTTCCACAACAATAGCTCCGGCCGATTCTACTTCAATATGTGAGGGGGAAGGCCAGAATGCAAGAGAAAATCTAGATAAAATTAAATGGCCAAAGTTGAGAAATGGTGCTATAAATTGTGATGAAAAGGGACCACTTAATTTATATCTTTCACTTCTTGATAAATATATTAACATTGCCTCTTTTTTTTAAGAGGGTCTTTTTTTATATGTTTTTCTTGAAAACAAAAAATTATGCTACAAATATTTCCTTACTCACGGTTTGTTAAGAGTTGAAGAAAATGACTACTTGAGAATTGGCTCCACCTTCTCTTTTTCAACGATGAGTATCATCTTCTGCAGAAGATATATTACCTGAAATTGAATGTTACATTTATAATGGGGCTGTCTCGTGTAAGAGATATTTAATATATATCTGCAATAAAGTCACTTGGATTCGGGGAGAGTGTATAGAAAATTCTTATATATTCTTAGAGTAAGAGTTTTCTGATTTCTCTTACTCGTGACTCGTGAGATTTACTTATAGACTATCATGTCAAGTTTATCTCAGTCAGAAAATATACTCTAAACTAAACAAAAAAAAATATTTAAAAAATTAAGAATTTAGAAGTTTAAAACAGTTTGAAGATATCGTGTAGAAAGAGATATATATGAGCTCAGTGAAAATCATCAAATGTTTAATATTTTAATCTGAATGAAAGTATGAATTCTTGTACATCAAATTGATATGCTTTGATTTCGTTGGGTTAGGACCTTATTATCATAATTGCACCCCTATTTGCATCATTCTAGCTACAATCCAAAACTAGACAAAAACCCATATAGTTTGAGGGGCTATAGCCAATAAAAAATCAAGAAATATACTTTTTTCATAAAAAGTATAATCACAGAAAGTCAGGATAACATACCATCCATGATCCACACATAAAAAGAAGAAAAAGTATCGTGTTCTCCTTGTAGAGCTTCTGGTTATGGTTTCTGCGATGTGACTTCTTCAAAAATACAGATCGAAGGCGCTGATGAATTTCAGAAAATAAAGAGTGTCTAACTGTTTTCCAATGATGGATATGAATATGGACAATATATATCAGATTATAAGGAAATTAAAAAAAAAAAGGAAAAAAAATGACATAAGGAAAGCTTAGGTTCTAGATAATTTTATTAAAAATAGCGGAGAAGAAGCGAATCAATGTCGACACTCCGACCATATATTGTATCTTTAATCTTTACTGTATATAAAAAAAATGATGGCATCTAATAAATTTATTACTTAGAATTTAATAATTGAAACGTATTTATTTCATTTTAGTCCTATAATGATATATGGAAAGGATTTAAATGATATTTGTATTCAAGTTATTAATTATTTTCTAAATATAAAATCAGACTTTCCATGTAGTATAGGAGTATTCACACAACAATTAACCCTTATTATGATTTATTTTTATTTTGGTATAGAAAGTTGTAACCACAACTTAAATTGAATATTTTTATATAATTTTTCACCTACCTTACTGAAACCAAGTCCATGTAACCTTATTAGATTATTTCAAGCCTGAATACGTAGTTCATGAAAATTTGAGCCAAAACTGCTATGGAGAACAAATTAACTTACCTCAATTAATTTGCACAATGGTTGAAAACTTTTCATTAATGAAAGCGTGATAAATTAATTTACTAATTGGTAAAGGATATTTGCATAATCATTGTTGAAGGACAGAAGAGAAAAAAAAAAAAAGATATAATTACATCAGTATAATGGTCAAAAAAAAATTACATCAATATAACCTAAAAAAAGATCCCCAACTAATTATTAAATAAATATTAATTAAATTTCCAAAATAAAACACATAAAAATAATCATCTTAATTCAATCAATAAGATTCTTATATTCTAAATCTCCTTATTCTAATTCACCTTTTTTTTGGGGGGGGGGTTCAAAGTGTACATTTCAATTTACATGTGTCAAGGCCCATGCCTTGGAATTTGGGCCACTGGAAATGCCCAATTCAACAAGGCCTGAGGAGGCTTTCGGTGAACGATGTTTGGTTGAAACTAATCGATCAGCGGTATTCGGCTTCTGTAGCTCCTCCCCAAGTTTCCCGTAAAAGCCAGAGCATAAGCGACAAAAAGGGAGAATCGTCGAGGGCTCCTTCTAAAAAATGGAGCTTCGTCACTGGGGGAAATATCTCTTTGGAACTAATTATCTGGTTACCACTACTTCCTCTATATTATGGAATTTTTAAGCTACGCTTGAGGAACTTAATTTGAAACGATATTCTTTTTCTCTGCCAAATAAATTTTTTGTTCGTCTTCGATTCTATTTTATGGCTGTCCGTTGTGGTTGATGTGTGGACTTGTGTTGAGAACAGGAAAGAATGAATGAAAGACAAAGATATTATGAAGCAGAATTCGAGAGAATATATGAAGGACTAAGAAATTATGAAGCAGAAATGAAGAGGAAGAAGCAGCTGCAGGAGAGACTGAACGTGTTTGAAGAATCGTCGTATCCGGTGTTAAACTTTCAATTTTGCATTCTCTGTTTCCCAGTTTTTGCCCCCTCCCCTTCCCTCCGTTGGGTGTTGTCTTCCTTTTTTACTTTTTCGCGTTTGGATTATGAGAAAATTCGAAGAACTTGGACAATATCTATATTCTCTTTGATAAAAATTATGTTTTGGTCATTGCTGGATTTTTAATTTAATTCATTTTTCTTTTTAATCAAGCCTCTTAAATAGTAGTGTCCGGTCATTTTAATTATTGTTTAAAATTTGATATTATATTTAATTTATTGTTAAAATTGTAATATTTTATCACATTTATTTAAATTAATATATAAATTTACATTTATTTAAAACTAATATGTCATTTATAAACAATTTTTAAATAAAATTAATTTAATTGAAAAATTAACAATTTTATTTGTTACAAAAATGTCAATTTAATATTAAATAAATATTAATTTATATATTAAATTAAATAAATGTAATAAAAAAATTATAATTCCCAGCCTGAATTAAGTCTGAAATTAAATTTTAGTGAATTAAAATATGTGAAATTATAAATATTTATTATTAAAAGATGAAATTGAACAAATTAATTTATAAAATATTAAATTAAAATTTACTATGATTTTTCTTATTTTCTTTTTTAGGTGTTGACATTTTCGCTGGCTTACCCAAAAGTAAGTAACTGTTATTGCTCGCATTAATTTAAGAAGAAAAAAAGTCACTCTTGCGGAGTGGAGATGCAGGTGATTAGCGAGCTAATGTTTGGATCAACTAATAATATGGTTAGTTAAAATATTATGCTTTTATTAGAGAATTTCATAACAAATTCTTAAGTAAAAGTCATTCAATGATATGTGTTTTCACAAACTGTCAACGCTATGAGCACAATTTACAATTTATTTGTAACACCATTTATTCAATAACGCGGAGACAAAGGTCTCGGGAACATGCAATAAGTTCACGCAATTAGGCTATTTCATTTGAACATTTTCGACATTGTAAGATTTCCTCAAAGGAAAACGGAAATGGATAAGCAAACTACAGCCTTCAATTCTTCCACGCTGCTTCTACGAAAAGTCATGGTCGTGCAACAAACAGGACCCGAAAAAAATAAAATAAAAAAGAAGTATAACACCATCTGCTTATTTAATAGTGTCTACGAGCTTACATTTGGTAAATCAAAAGAGTACACTCCCATTCACACATTACAAACTCAACTCACCAACCTCTGGTCCTAATGGTTCAAAGACCGCTTCAACTTCTTTCTGATCAACTTCCTCCAAGCTTGATGGTTTCCACTTGGGGTTCTGCAGGAGAATTACCATAATACTTACTGTAGTAAATAATTGTAAACTACATATTCCAATGATGTAATGAGAAATAAGTTTCCAACTTTCCTGCCTTTTGGATTAGAGAGGTAAGATAAAGGACGATAAGGATTCATTACACTAGTACAAAGAAGGAACTATATACAGGCAATACTATTTATAAACACTATCAACAGTAAATACTTGAGAGTTTATCAAACTTCAGAAGAAGGAATTTTAGAGCACAGAGCACTGGCATAGTTTTGCAAAATTTGACCAATACCACAACCTCGAGTACCCCCAAGACATAATTTTTAATAGCACCCACACTTCTTTCACATGCACAAATTGCACCTACACTAGCCTATTGACTGAACTAACGACATTACAGTTTCTCTAGCAGATTAAAATATAAAGCTAATAGAAGAAGAGAAAACCTGATCCTTGTCCACCAATACAGCTCTGACACCTTCAGGAAAATCATGTCGTAGTGAAGACCTTAAGGCAATGCGATACTCACTTTTCATCACACCGCTTAGCTGAATTTGCAAAAATGAAGGTGGAATACAAATGTATAAGTTTGAAACATGAAAACTACAAAAAGAATACAGAAGTTAATGGATTCAGAACAAACGCATACTCACTCTGGATAATTCATTGTCATTGTTTCCTAGTGCAGAGGCCACTCTAGAGAAATGCTTTTGTGTCAAGCAAAGCGAAAATGGAGCACCTTTTCCAAGACCTTGGAGGGCTTCATTAGCCCACTCCACAACTAGAAAAGGAAAAAGGCAAATGAATATGATAATGACTATACAAGCAAGCAACAAATTACTACTTTGAACATTAGCATTTAACGTACACAACAATCAGTGTATGTGGACATTTCAGTATAACATAAATAAACAATAAGTTAATAGGCATACCAGTAGGATCAGCGCTTGATTGGTGCTTTTTAAGCTCTTCAATTGTCTTGGAAACTGATTTATTTGATCCAAAGCATGAAATTATTTGAGGTAAAAGCAACTTCAACTGTGCCTCAGACTCAGGGTTAGACTCATATCTTGCTAAAAGTACTTTGATATCCTGATGTGGATCCTCGGAACTGTATAATTAATGGATTTGTTTAAGATCAGCCTTAGATCTCTGTCTTTAAAGATTTGTTATGTATATACTCACAGCAATACTGTATTCCACAATGTAGCTAATTGATTTAATACATTTCTCAACAAACACAGAAGGTGCTTATAACTTGTTAGTGAACCATGTAGAGTACACAGTACATGAGACATATATTTAACAACCAACAATAACAACAACTAAACTTTTTCTTATTAAGTAGAGTCGACTACATGAATCAAACAACGTCGATTTATTATAAAAAGGTTAACAGAGAAATTATTAATTACTAAAACTTTATTAATGGTTTTACCTATTATTATTATTATTTTGTCCTCCCTCTATCTTTAACAAATATTTTTATGAATCATTATTACATGGGCGGGCCTAATCTAATATGAAAAAGTTAATATAAATAAAAATGTCAATACCATGGATTTCTGCTCTTTTTAAACAAGACAGAATGACAGGAAATATGAAGTTACTTAACCAGCAGACACTGGTAAATGAATCAGAATTCGACAAAGCCAAATGACAAAATCAAAGGTCCCATAGGTATGCAAAATGGAAAATTTATATTAATTGACTATTTCCTCTCTTTTTCTTGGGGAAAATACAGAGTTATAAAAGTTTCATGCTGAAACTTACAAAGTAGTGGCTAAAAGGGCCTCCTTGAATAAACCTAACTTTCCAGATGGCACATAATGTGTTCCGATTCCAGCATATATTGCATCTGAAGGAGTAGATATCCTTTTTCCAGTCAATCCAAGATAAGCACCTGCAATTAGTCAAATTTTCAAAATAACCTGTGAATCAGAGACCCCACAAGAAACCAAGTGGAAGAACCTGTCATTATCGCACCCCAGATTTAGATGTTTCTGAATTGTCTTGAAGTGAGTATTTTGAGTGCAAAATTATGACAAAATATTACACAAAAGAAGATGAAAAAGATGCAAGCATACTTTGGCCACCCTTCGGATCCTCATTAGCTCATCTAATAAAAGTAAAAAATTAAAAAGGAACTCTGTATTCTGAAATAATAAAAACATACCAACAGATCCTCCTCCTGGACATTGCGCTGCTATATAAGCAAAACCTACATCTGGAAATAAGCCAATTCCATTTTCTGGCATTGCAAGAACAGTTCTCTGAAATGTAACATGTAATAAAAATAAAAGTCGTAAACTAAAATGTCATTTCATGAATTTATGATATAGCCATGACTAAACAAGTCCACTATCACAAGATGAGCATACCTCTGTTATGATTCGACAGCGACCATGACCAGACAGACCAATTCCAAAACCCATTGTTATACCATCCATGAGACTTATATATGGTTTCTTGTACTCAGAAATTTTACAAATCAAAGAATACTCAGCGGAGAAAACCTGAAGGATGCAGCATAATAGGACATTATTTTTACATAATTAATTAACAGGTAATGCATTAATGCAAGATGCAGGAAAACACAAAATTGGCATAATGCTAATAGCACTTTATGAAAAACAAAATGCAATACAAGTGATTGAAGAAATTATAAAAATCATCCAAATAGCATGTGCAGGCTAGTACTAAATTAGCAGTATATTATCAAATCTTCCCTAACTCTAGAGCCCAGTATTTCCTGAGTAGCTGCATGGGTGTCTAGTACTAAATTAGCAGTCCAGGTAATATTTGTTTCCTAAACTATACTGTAAATAAAGATATTAGTCATATTCTGCGGTAGTGCTGTATAAAGTACAATAAGAAGGGTATTCTTATAGGCATGGCCTTGATAAATTGTAAACGTTATAAATCTGATAATATATAATTACAAGGACACAAAGAAAACTGAACCATATCTGACAGAATTTTTTATTATCTGTAGATAAACTAAGATCTTGGTTACTAAGTAGACAGTCGCTGAGAGAAAGATTTATTTAAAGCAACAGTTTCTTATATTGAGTTGGCATAGCATCAGAAGACTGCATATCCAACGATGCACATCAGAGTCGCAATCAGACAAGGACATATTAATACACTTGAGGAGAAAACAAGTAATATTATGAAACCTTCTGCACTAGAGGTGTGTTTTTGTCCTTTTGAATTTCAGCAACAACCCCTTTAATATCCATTCCTGCATAGATCATCAATGGTGACTCTCACACCCTTAACTAACACTAGTAATATGCTTAAATAAAGCATTGATTGAAAAAAGAAAAGATTGTGTGTTTCTTGATTACTCCATCATACCAGCAGAAAAAGCACGAGCAGAGCTACTATCAGCCAGAACACATTTGACTCTTGGATCCAATTCCCATTCATCGAGATAACTTTTAAACTTTATATCCATATCTGCTCCAAAAATTGTCCTAGTCAAGATAAAGAAAGACAAATCCTTCTATAGCCGAAGACAGATACTTGAATTTCATCCTAAACAAAAACAAAATTTAAAATCGGAAGTAAAGGAAGAAACATGTCATATTTCCCGACGCCTAAACAATCAACCAATCCATGTTCAAAATCCCTAAACAATGAAAAAGAAAAAAATGAAACCTAGGTTCATAGCGTTGAGAGCTTTGGGGCGATCAAGGGTGATAACAGCGACGCCGTTTGGATGAATGTTACCCTTGACGAACTCTTCGGCTGAGGCCATCGTCGCGATGGCTCGGAAGTATGGCGATGGTTTGGTGGATTTGCAGAGAGAGTAGCAAAGGAAACCCAGAAGACGAGGAGCTCCACCACCACCAACTAGGCTTCGCATGCTATTCTATAACCTCCTGTTGCGTAGTGATGACTGTGAAAGGGGAAGCTTGCAAGGGAGTGCGATATTTTTTTTTTTTTTTCACTTTGTTAACCGTTTAGCCCCTGCTATTCAGTTGATATTACGTGGCTGTCCTTTTGTTTTGCTTTCGTCACGAGCACTCCGTGAGGGTTTGATTCGGAGGGCAAAAAAGGGAGAGATTTCAACAGAAGATGAATGAGGGGAAAAAAATAATTTTTTTTATATTTTAATTTAAGAAGAGAGAACGAGAGGAAAAGTAAATTTTTTTTATTTAATTTAAAAATAAAATAAAATAATTATTATATTTTTTTAATTTATTTTAATTAAAAATAAAATATTTTTAAAATATTTTTATTAAAATTTAATTTTTAATCGATCTCTAATTTATTTTTTTATTAAAAAATTTAAAAATTATTATTTTATTTAAATATTAAAATAATTAATTGAAAGTATTTTTATTTTATTTTTACTTCACTTTTTCTCTCTTTTAAATTTTTTCATTTTTAAAAGACAAAAAATCTTTAAAAAAGGAGATAAAATAGACCTCTATTTTTTTTTCTTTTTTTAATTTCTCAAATCAAACATTAAAAGTAGAGTCAGTTAAAATAAAAATTTTAAATATATTTAATTAAAAAAGTTCAATATTTTTAAAGAGAATTAAACAACAAAAATAATACGTGTATACCGAATGATGATAATTATTCTTTTAATACTATGACAGAAAATTGATTATAAAACCTACGTCAATTAAATAAAATAAAAATTAAAGCATGTGCATTAATTAAAAAAATTAATTAATGAACAAAAAATTTGTCAAACTAGTAGAATTTTTTCGGCCCATCTTTTTTTTCCCTCTTTTTGGGCCTACTCTATCTCTCAATCCATGTGTGTATGTAAAAGAAAGTAGAAAAAAAAAAATAAAGTAGAAGATCCTACGAGGCAAGGAGATGCTTCAAATTCATGTGGGTGCCTAGAAGCTGCAACACGGCAGCCCATGAGATTGCAAAATTGAAAGAACAAAATCGCCTCAAAGCGAACTGCATCGTCACCCCACCAACAGTGCTGAAACAAATCCTAGAGAAGGACGCTAGATCCAGGACCAGAGCGAATATTGATGCTGGTGGAGTGGAGTGAGGAAGCGGTGTTTGGATGTATCTAGTCCTTGGCCTGAATCTAGAAGGGGTGGTTGACGGAGTGTAAGGAATAGGATGTTTTTGGATCATCGAGAGGAGTAGCTTCCACAGGAGTCTCTAGATAGTTCTCCTCGTTTTTATTTCCTGAAGTGTGTTGTTTTTTTTTTTAAGATTAAAAAATTATAATATTAAAAAAAAAAGACATTAAATCTGAATTTATAAAAATTTAGTAAAATAAAAAATATATAAAAATTATATACAGTCTACACTTTTGAAGTATAAATAAAATTTAAATTACAAAATAATACATTTTTTAACTTTAAATACAAAAGGAGAAAAAAGAATTTTTCAAAAGAAGACAAATATATTTATTAATTTTTTTTAAAGATTACAATTCTTAATCTTAATATTTTTTCAAAACTTGAAATATTGTAGATTTGAAAAAAAAAATATTTAGAACTTCTAATCATGATTAGCACTAGATATTTTTTACTTAAGAGAAAAAAATTTCTCTCAAAAAAGAAAAATACATTCTTAATAGAAAGAAGAGACTTCTTTAATGAAAAAAAAAATTTTAATAAAAGATAATAACTTTACTAATAGAAGAAAATTATATTAAAATATTGAAGAAAAGAGTAACGAAGGAAGGGAGAGAAAAAGAAAGGGAGAGAGGAGGAAAAAGTTGTATTGCCAGCAACCTCCCAAAACAGTAAACTGTAGCACGTTTAAAGTGTGTTGTTTCTATTGTTGTTTTCATTGGAATGTTTTCAAGGGACTGAATGGGCTTAACAATCCTTGTTCTTGTGTCTCTATGCTAAGTGGCCTACAAACTTTATATGTCTTGGCTTTTGCCAATCTAAAAATAAATAGAAAATTAAGTAAGGGTGAACAAAATGTCAAGTCGAATTAGGTTGAAAAAAATATATTTAAATTTGATAAAATTTTTGAATTATTTAAAAAAATTAAATTAATTTAGAGTTAAATTTGTTTGGATTATGACGAGTTGGTCAAATTGAATTTAAAAAATTAAAAAAATTACTTAATTTTTATGATCAAACTCAATTTTTTTGAAAAATTTAACTTATATCAATCTATATAACCTGATCCAACTCAATTTAAAATAAATTTTTAATCAAATTAGATGGGAGTAGTGGATTTTGCTCACCCCTAGACGTGAGAGAGTTTTAGTTGTCCAAAAGAAAAAATGGAGGTGGTGGGGGAGCACAAGGGAGTTTTAGTTTTAAATTTTGGTTGATTTTGTGTTTGGGGGAGATACTTGTAGAGTGGTAGTTCTACACTTCTACTGCATGCACAAAGATGGGGTGGTTGGAAAAAAAGGACTTGGCAAAGTGGGGAATTGGGCCTTTGGTCGGTTCATTGGAAAACTTGATTTCCTCAGTGGTCTTCAACAGCCCGAACCAAAGAGGTATCATCAATTCTACACAGAACAGTACAATGAAAGAACCTACAAACTGATGAGTCTTGTCCCCAGGTCATGGACCTATTGTGTAAATTAAAAAGCAGAGAGATGATGATCAAGTCAATTATAAAGGCAAATACAGAGACAATTCTGGCTTCCCTACCCACACTTCAAGACCCACAATAATGCATACACTACCACAAAGCTAATCAATACTTTCTTCATTCGATCAACACAAAAGTACCAAGTACAAACAATAATGAGAATATATCACACTCTATTAATTTCTACAGCATCTGCCACAAACTACGTGATGTGCTGCTCCTACCATTGCATGAACGATTGAACCCATAAATTTCACAAACACAACTAAGTTGACAAAAGGAAAGGAAATTGAAAAAGAACTACAAACATACAGAGCTAATATAATGCATATCTATATTGGAGTATTCCCAGCAAACCCCAAAACACCCTTTATCACCTCAACTAGCTTAAGGTGAGCAGTTAGTTGAGGGAAATGGCCATCTGTGTCTATGATCTCCAAAGTGGATTTCCCTTTTATTTTCTTCTCCATGTAGAGCGCTACGCTGTGTGGAACGGCCATGTCATTAGTGGGCTGGACGATGGTGCATGGGGTCTCAACCTTGTCAAGCAGATCTCTGTAGTCACTGCAAAATATAGTCTTCGCTAAGGGGAGAGCAACTTCAGCTCCCATTCTTATCAAGCACTTCTGGAACTTGTCCACGGATAGAGCATCGTTTGAATCAACCGCAGTTGAAGAGAAGGCTGAAACCCAGTTTTCATAATCTGACTCTATGTGAGAGAATAACTGCTCAACATCTGAGCTCCTAAGCCCACCTTGGTACCCTTCTGTATTTAAATACCTATATGGAACACCAACAAATTAGGACAGCATTAACCCTTAGGTGATCAAGATCAAATGAGTCAGGACTAGCTTATTAGGTGGGATCGAAATATTGAATTAGTCCCAAGATTCAACATTTGAAACCCAGTTTAAATTCAAATTTACATTTTAGATATGAAAAAACATAGAATAATAAAAGCTAGTTTAATTGCTGAGCACGAGACTAAATATAAAAGGGGTTTAATTAAAAATCAAAACAGCAAGACAACTTTTTCGTCATGAAATTGGTTGGCCGGCTACACGGTGGTTAAAAGGGAGCTAGGGAGCAAACTTCCAAATCAGAATTTCCCAAAAGTATATACCAAATTCAAGTCAGAAAAGTAGGAAAGTGAAGTTTTGTTTTATAATTAAATGTTGAGCTTGTGTGGCTTCACTCTCATCTGACATCGTTTGTCTGCGTATTGTATGTATTTTTGTGGATAAAAGCAGCAGTTACAACAAACCCATTAAGCCAATAATGAAAGTCAAACACAAGAGTACAAGGAAGCTTTTGGAGTCTCAGAGCCAATCCCGTTAGGATCACATGTATATAGTTGGTTCATTTTAATCCAATAGGGATATTTATCTAAATTTTTTTAGTCTCTACAGTCAAAAAATTTGACCCAGCGGATTAGGTATGCTGCCGGAGGCGTCCTTTAGTTATTGCACCTTTTTCTTTACAACTCTAGATTCCCAGACACTGAAGTCCTAGGTAGAATTTTGAGGAGAAAACTCTATATCAAACCAAACCCAAAAGGAATTTTTCCACTACTATTCTACAGTTTCAATGCATGAGAAATTGTACCAGAAAAAGACAAAGTATGAAACAAAGAGCATGTCATTTAAGCATAACTCAAATGATCAAGCAGGGTTGGAATTATTGATACAAATAAATAAAAAAAGAAATGGAATAAGGGCAAAAATTTTAGGTTTTAATCTTGATATGAAATAAAAAGATAAAAGAAGACGAAGATAGATTAAAGGTAATAAATATACAGAAATGGTAAAAGTTAAGAGAGAGAGAGAGAGAGAGAGAGAGAGAGAGAGAGAGAGAGAGAAGGGGGGGGGGAGGGGAAGAAGAAGAGATTAACCAACAAAAAAGTAAGAAGTTCAAAATAACTATGTATCATTCAAGTAACTGAAGGATTTCAAACTAGCCCAGAAATTAAGAACTTTCCATTTAATTTGTTTACTGGAAAGAAGATGAGGAATTAAAGTACCTCCTTACAAAAAAGTCTTCAATTTATTTATTAAGATATGCACAGCAGAACTATCTGAAACTAATGATAAGCAAGAGGGATGTAGGCTTCTACTTTTTAGCCATCAACAAGGACACAAGCTTCTGGAAAAAGGGAAAGAACAGAAATAAAAAAGGAGTACCTTGGGGAAGCACAAAGGAGAATGAGCCGCTTGAAGAGCTCGGGCTTTTTAATGGAGGCAATGCAACCGATCATTCCAGACATGGAATGCCCAACAAAAGTGGTAGCTTTGAGGTCCATCTCAGTCAAGAGTGCGATTAAGTCATCAGCAAAAGCATCGAAGGTGGAGTACTTCACTGGGTCATAAAGGCTTCGATCTTTAACAGCTCCAGAAAAAGGCCAATCAAAAAGAACTAGACGGCATTTTTCAGCTAACAAGGGAAGGACTTTGTCCCAGATAGACTGGTCTGTTCCGAACCCATGACCAAAAACTATAGTTTCGGAGCCTGATCCTACGGTTCTAGCATTCAGAAGCGCCGAAAGGCCCTTTTCTGGCGTCACCATGTTTGGGTCGGGTTCAATGAGAAGGAGAAAGAAATTAAGGAAGCAGAAATTAAGTAGAGGGAGCAGAATGTGTGGCTTTCTTTGCTGTTGGGTTGGCCAGGTCTCTATTTATAGCCGAAAAGAATGGTTCATTGCTAAATAGCTAGAAGATTTTAGAATCAACTTGGAGCTTCAACTGTAAAGGGCAGTTTGAGTGCCTTCTCTCTCTCACAGTAATACTACACGAAATTTAGACTGACAACAGTTATCCACGACTTAATTCAAATACAGAAATAATATCATTTTAATATTTATTTGTTAATACTAATCATATGTGCAAACATTTGACCAGTCGAGCATTTGTGCACAAAAGTTGCATTACTGACATTATTTCTTTAACTTTTCAAATTAAATTATTCTTCAACCGAAAAATGAATTATCTTTTGAAAATAATATATTATATTTTCATCAAAGTCATGAATCTTTTCATTTCTTCTAATTTCACGAATCAGTGAACGATACTCAAGTTAATTTTCTCAAGACGCACAGTTTATATTATATTATATTATATATATATATATATATATATATATATATATATATGTATGTGTGTGTGTGTGTGTGTTTTTGTGTGTTGGCAAAAAATCACTGGTTTTTTTACCATTTAGAGAACATTTGGTTTGATGAAGGATTGCATTTTTTTTCCCTTCTCAGAGGGGAAATTAATTTATCGACCGAAGGCTTCTTTGGATGTCAATTGTGTGAAGGGACTAGGGAGTAAATCTCGCCATGCTACCAGAGGCCTTAACTTCACTTTTTAAAAAGTTCTTTCGGTGCTCAAAAGATTGAATGAAGAGAGAGAGAGAGAGAGAGAGAGAGAGAGAGAGAGAGAGAGAGAGAGAATAAGCAGTGGATTTGGAATTGATGATCTATTTGTTCGATGGTTGGAGCCATTTATTGGGTTTGACAATTTTTTAGGTGTGAAACAATATTGCAGCGGATCGATGTCGCGGCTACCCCCTAGCAATGCACCATAAGAAGAATGTGTTCAAAAAGCTCTTCCCAATTTCCTGGTTTCCTTGCTTTAAAGTCTTCTATATTGGACCTTTTCAGTTGCCAGATCTTCAAATTTTTCACTTCTAGGTTTTATTTTTGTTCAATAATACTATGTTTTTTCTCCAAATATTTGGTTTCTTATTCCATTAAGTACTTAAACAAACAATTTTAAAAATTGTGTTTCATGTGGCTATTTAATTATTATTACACGCTATTTTAAAAAAATGATAGGCCTAAGTAATAATACTCTGAAGGTAGGTAGGCCGTGAGAAATGTTTTTGTTCATTTTTTATTTCTAGTGTTAATATGATTTGCCACTAACAAAGTGTAAATAAATCAAATGGTGGATTTAATTTAAGCATGACTAATTTTAAATATAAATTAAACTATTTTACTCTTAACTAAAGTATTTTAAATATTAAACAAGTTAAGTTTTCAATTAAGTTTAAAATCATATACAAACATTGGAAACTCAATGATATTGTGTTGATATGTGTAAAAATATATTGATATAATGAACAATTTGATGCGGGACTGAAGTAATTGTATCAATAAAAAAGAAGCATAAGGCCTTGGGAAACGATGAGAAAAGGAATAAAAATAGGATTTTATATTAATTACAAAAAATTGAAGACTCAATTTAAAATTAAATTATGAATACGAGTTTTAAAAACATAAAATATATTTTATTTGGATATACAAAATCTTGAAAGAGATTTGGATGTGAACAAAATTTGATGAGAAAGTGTGGGCGCGGGGTTAGGATCTTCTCGGTGGTAAAAAACACAGCACCACATGGTGTAATTAAAACACCCCGTATTGGATTAGAAAATCGCAGGTCCCAGCCCAGCCCATCGAGCCAGGCGACTGGTATAATCTACCAGTCACCCGTTATCATTCAACAGTCGATTGGTAAGTTTATCAGTCAACTGATAATTGAAAACCAAAATTCAAAGACTAGCAAGGGCTGGACGAGTCGACTGTCCAAGCTCTTGCTAGCCTCTAGAGTTAGGACCAGTTGACTAGTACAATAGCCAGTCGATTGGTGAGTCCCTGGGATGGATTCTAGAAGGTATCAGGAGCATTGGAAGTCGACTAGTGTGCCCCTGCTCCTAGTTATAGGACCAGACACTCGACAATCAACTGGTACAATAGCCTGTCGACTGATAAAATAAACAGTCGATTGGTGTGCAGGAAGTTTTTGGATTTCAGAGGCACTAGGTCCATTACCAGTCGATTGGTAGGCCTTTGAAATCCATGACAATCGATTGGTAATTAAACCAGTTGATCGGTTGCTCTATTTCTATATTTTTCCTTCTTTAGTTGGCATCGAAATCCTTAATCACTTTATCGTTACTGCCAAAAACTTTCTCCTAATCGTCTTATGAACTAAAATCTCAACTTTATATTTATCAATCAATCCCTAATTTCATACAATGCCATTTTACGTAGTTCACATTTTTTTCTTGTTCCCGCTATTTTTATAAAACAAAACACAGTGTTTTATGTTTAAGTTGCGTAAAAACCATGAAGCAACAGAAGACAGAGCAGGAAACGTGAAGTTGGTGAGCAAGCTTATCATAGAGTAGAGAGAAGAATAGTCGGTGAAGGAAGCAAAAACAGAGGCACAGTAGCATTCATGGAGTTGATATACGAAATGAAGTGCAAAGAAATGGAGTTGCCAGAGGTTGTATTATCACAGCAACTTAAAATACGTTCATCTACTACTGAAACTATTTTGAAGCCTGAGATAGGTATAGAGTTTGATAGTTTAGATGAAGCATGAAATTTTTGGGTGGCTTATGGTGGAAATATAGGATTTGGAGTTAGAAAACATTATTTCAACCAAAGACCAAAAGATGGAATTATAACTTCTTATAAATTTATTTGTTGCAAAGAAAGAAGTAGGAAGAGTGATAAAAGAGATATAAATACTACAAATCTTCGATTACAGACTAGAACTAATTGTAGAATAAAAATGGGGGTCACTTTGAAGAATGGAAAGTATAAGATAAATGATTTATTGGAAGAGCATAATCACCCCTTCCATCTTCAAGAAACAATTCATATGTTAACATCTCAACGTAAATTATCTGATATTCAAATTTATGAGATTGAGTTGACTGAAGATGCTGGACTCCGACAAAAATCAGCTTTTGATTTGATAAGTAGGGAAGCTGGAGGAAGGGTTAATCTTGGTTTTATCAAGTAAGATGCAAAAAATTATATTCGAACTAAGAGGTAAAAAAGTATGGTATATGGTGAAGTTGGTTGTCTATTGCAATATTTTCAACGTCAAATGTTAGAAAATTCATCATTTTTTCATGTTTATCAAATGGATATGGAAGAAAAAATAACCAATGTGTTTTGAGCTGATACAAGAATGTTGATTGATTATAGTTTTTTCAATGATGTAGTATCTCTTGATACAACATATAGTACTAATAATGCACACCAGCCACTTGCTTTATTTTGTAGAATGAACTATTTTAAAGGAGTTGTGATTTTTAGGGCAGCCTTACTATACGATGAAACTTCTGAGTCTTTTAAATGGCTATTTGAAACTTTCTTGGAGGCACACAAGTAAAAAAAATCATTTACTATTTTCACCGATCAAGACCAAGTAATGGCAAAAGCATTATGTTGTTGTTTTTATTAAAATTCGCAAGCGCACGAATCTATTGGAGTATAAATTTAGTGGTATGCAAGGTCGATCCCACGAGGATTGCCAATTAAGAAAATTTAATTCAGATCCAAAATAAATATTTCTAACCTAGTTGCCAGAATGTTTGTTTGTGAGAAGAGTACTGAACAGAGCTTGTAAAGAACTAAAATACTAAAATAAAATATGAATGTATTCAAAGTAAGAAACATGCTAAGGTTAGGGGATCCACTCTTGGTACATCAAATAATAATAAATTTTAACTCTTTTATTACTCAAATGGAATCCTCACGTAAATAAGGTTACATTCGGAAGATATTACATTAAATGCGCTTTGGTTTATAGATGAAGTGTATTTGCCTTCTTTTATTGTATTACTAATAGTAAATAACTTTTGTAAAATGGATTCAAGTATACATCGTGCCAATCGTATTGTCTACAGTAAATCAATAATAATTCAAGTATTTATTGTGCCAACAATTGTCTACAATGTATCAAGATTTGCACTTTACAAAATTTAAAATAAAAATATACAAACAAAGTCAATAATAATAATATAAAGTAGGCGGTAAAACCAGCCATTGAGAAAAGAAATAACAAGAAAATAAATACAAAAAGTGCAGAAAATAAATAACAGAGGGGCAATAAAGCCATCCTCTAAAAAAAATAACAAGAAAGTAAATAATAAAAGTGCAGAAAATAAATAACAGAGAGGCGACAGAGCCGTCCTCTCAGAAGAAAAATAAAAAAAATAACATAAAAAATAAATAACAGAGGGGCAACAAAGTCATCCTCTAAGAAAGTAAACAATAAGAAAATAAATAATAAAAGTGCAGAAAATAAATAACAGAGAGGCGACAGATCCGTCATCTCAGAAGAAAAATAATAAAAAATAATAATAACATAAAAAATAAATAACAGAGGGGCAACAAAGCCATCCTCTAAAAAACTAAACAACAAGAAAGTAAATAATAAAAGTGCAGAAAATAAATAACAGAGAGGCGACAGAGCCATCCTCTCAGAAGAAAAATAATAAGAAAATAATAACATAAAAAATAAATAACAGAGGGGCAACAAAGCCATCCTCTAAGAAAGTAAATAATAAGAAAATAAATAAGAAGATAAATACAACATCAAGTATAAACATTAAAATTAAGAGTTAGATAAATTATTATTTTTATACCAAGAGTTTCACCCTTTCACCTTAGCATTAGGAGATTAGTTCTCCATAATCAAAATAAGAAAACAAAATGAAAGATGAAGAAGCATGATAAAACTTATGAGAGAAAGTAAAGATACAAAATGTATAAAGAGAGAAAAGGATTACAAATACTTAGAACTTCCATAAAGATTTCTCAAGCTCCCTCTTCAGCCTTTCCCCTCCTCCCTTTAGCTCACAATATGTCTCTATTTATAGACAAAACAAGGGAAGTAGGTGACAAAAATGGTGGGTAGCAAATTGCACTAAAGTTGACAATAGTGTTGCATTATGTGCCCCGAAAGTCATCATGATATATCGCCTTGATAGCCACCGAATCTGCTCATCCAATCAACATAAGAGTTGTAGATATTTTCATTATCTTTCCATCCATATAAGGTAAACAAACATTGGCCACGTATTTTGTGATTTATCCTCAAAACACTATAGCAAGGTCAGGCTAGACTGCAACAGTAAACATGTTCGGTTTTAGCTCCATTTAGGCCCTTTTAGTGTCCGAATTTGCTGACCACTTGAACACCAAAGTTGTAGAAAATTATATCTTCTATTCACCTACAAAATTTTGTGTCCATTAAATATGTATTTGCTGAAATATGGCCCAAATACTACAGTAAGGTTGGACTGTACTGCAATAGTAAACATGTTTTATTCTAGCCCAATTTCAGCCCTTTGAATATCTGAATTTGCTGATTACATAAACATGAAATTATGTCAGCTATTCATCTACCAAATTTCGTATATAATATATACGTATTTTCTGAGATACGGTCAAAATACTGTAGTAAGATCAAGTTGAAAAGCAAGCAGCAAACAAATTTTTAACATTGAGTGTTTTGCCTTGAATCTTTATGTTTCAATTCTTTTAGAAATGTGGTCATAAATCAAGATTGAATTGATGCATATATCCATTAGGATGTGTCTCAAGAGACAAAAAGATAATGCTCCTTACTCTGCCATCCTTAATGAATTTATTTTGTCTGCTTGATTTATAGACATCATTTCTAAAGAATCACAATTTAGCTTTGATTCCTCCAATTAAGTCAATTTCCTATTCTTCTCTTTATCTATAAAAATACACAAAACTAAATACAAATAAGGGAAATAAATACTTAATTAAGGTAAAAAGATAAGATAAAAATATTTAATTTATGAATACAAAACTCATTCATCAAATACCCCCAAACTTAATCGTTTGCTTGTCCTCAAGCAAAACACACAAATATCAAAATTCAAAAGATGAGTGAGTGATGAGTTGTTTTTGGCTTACTAAACATTCCTCAAGGATTTAAAATGTGCAACCAAAGAAAATATCAGAATTCAAAAGTCATGTAAAATTTTAATTCAAATGCAACATATAGTTTACTATTGAATCCCAAGTGTGTGTGTGATAATCTTATAACATTGGACTTTTTGCATTCAAATAAATTTACATAATCAAAATTTTAAAACAGAACTCCAGAGTTTTACATTTGAGACTCCATAAGCTTATTTTTCATGTCACTCTCCACTAATGTAGACTAATCATAAAATTTAAGATCATTAGGACTTTCATTAGGCTTGTAATGTATGGCATAGGTTAAAGGTGGATAAAAAGATATGAAAGCTCAATTCACTCTACAACATACATGATCATTTAAGTCCTCCCAAATATTTTTGATATTATCATGTGAGTTCTATCTCCAACCTTATCCTCATCCTTATGTTATATGCTCATAATACTCTTCTTCTTTTTTAAAGTACCCCCAAACTTATTTCTTTGGGCGGTTCTATATTTTTTTTTCTTCTCTTTTTTTTTTAAAAAAAACTTCTTCCATTCACCCATGAACCGTAGCTTTTCAAATGATCATTCCTGTGAGTGAAAGGTAAAAGTTAGAAATATTTTTATTCAAAGGCTAGATAATAATATAGGTGTACAAGAAAGGATAAATATATGCTCAAAATGGGTTACTAGGGATGGCATAATGTGTAGATTGGTTTGAAAGGCTCAAACGATTCCAACAATGCCTAATTCATTTCTTAAATAGAGAGTAGTCTAGAATTTCATTTCAAGTGACAATCAAATAAGTTCTAGAGTTTCATGAGATCACTTAGCATATTTGAATTATATAAATCTTTTCTGAATAAACAATCAATCAAATGTAAAAGATTAAGTGTTCAGGATTTTAGGATTCTCAAGTAAAATATAAGTTACAATTGAATTTAGGTTCACACATAACACTCAAAACTCATCTATTTTCCTAAGGTTACAAGCACTTTAAATTATTTTCATCATTGGTGCTAGTTTTGCCTATTCCCAAACCATCACTCAGTTTTTTTTTTTTGAAATCTAGGTGCTAGAACCTATACAGAGATAGGAGGCTAGACACCCACGTCCCTTTTTTTTTTAAGAAAGAAGAAGGACAAGCACAAAACAAACAACAAAAATTGAAAGAGATATTACCTGGAAGGAAATCTAGAAAAAGATGAATCTGCAATAAACTAACCAGAAAAGAAAAATTTATTCAATCAAATAAAATGTGTTACAGATGAAGATCCAAATCCAATTTGCGCTTTTTGCGGTTGTCTGCTGTCCAATCTATTTGAGCTATAGCTTGATCAAGAATATGAACATATGCTTGTAATGCATCAATCAACTCATCAGCATTTGAAGCTGAGATGAGAATTCGTCGTGCTGAGTGTGAGATAAACCTTTGTTCTACAGCTTGATCAAGAAAAGACAGCAAACCATCAAAGAAATTGTTAACATTTAACAAACCTATGGGTTTATGGTGGAGATTCAATTGTGCCCAGGAAACTATTTGAAAAATTTCCTCCAAAGTACCAAAACCACCTGGTAAGGCAATGAAAGCATCAGCGTTGCTCATCATTCTAGCAATGCGTTCATGCATGGAGGCTACCCTAAATTCTTCCCCAATTATTTTTCCAATGATATTTGATACAGCTAGAGCTGTAAGAATAATACCAAGAACTTGGCATCCTCCTACATGTGCAGCTGTAGACACACACCACATTAACCCACGACTACCTCCACCATAGAATAAATGAATTTTTCTTCTGGCCAGTACAATACCCAAATTTTGTGCTGCTTTAACATACTCTCCATCTTTTCCAGGACTGGAACCACAAAAGACACAAATATTTCGAAATTGACGAAATGTGATTCCTTCCATACCTGCAATCACCTTAACTTTGAGTATGAAGATAAAAATAATAATATGTGCATTTATAGAACTCAGATAAAGGCATACTTACAGCAGCTATGCGAATAAGACGGTGGCATAATTACAATAGCCATGTGAGTAGGCCAATGGATGACAGCTAAATTAAAGATGAAAAATTCAAAAATAATGGCACGCATGCATATGTACAGTAGTTGTGGTTGTGGCTCACATCTTCCTCTAGATTTACATCCAGTAACGGCTTAAACGTCCTCTAAGGGTCGAGGATATGCTTCCCATCCAATTTTCTTATAAATTGGCAAACAAGGTCTTTTAATGTCAGATTCCCAAGACTGTATCGTTTTTGTTCTTTCTTAAAATGGGGCCATAAACCAACAATCCCGATATGCACAGATCCACTAGGATGTGTCTCAAGAGACGTTGAATGAAACTCATCATCTAATGACTCCTTACTCAAGCCATCCTTAATAAATTTTATTTTATCTTCTCGATTTACATGAACCCATCCCAAAGAACGGCAACGTGTGTTGCAAGTTTCACGTCCACATTTATGGTAGACACCCATTCTTTTAGCTCTACGCTTTTTAGCAAAACTGCTTTTTCCTAACCCAGGCATGTAAGAGATGTAACCATTTGCAGACTCACCTGCTAATCGTACCTTAACTTCAATCAGCCAACGAATATCAACAGGTATTCCCATTATCATCATTAACCTTAATCTTTCAACCCGTGCTTTATAAATTTTCAACAATGCATTGGGTGGAAGAGAAGGAAAACGATTTTTCAAGTTTGCAAGTATGTTTTCCATTCTCAATTCAATTTTTTTTTTTTAAGAAAGATCAAAAGCAACAAAACCAAGAAAACAATAGCAATTCAAAAGAAAATATTAATGAGGGAACAAATTAATGCAAACTAATAAAAAAATCTTACCTAAATAGCGTGCGTAGCAATTAAAGGAAGCAAATCAATCCTGGTAGACAAGATTACGTAGAAGTGTCTCCTCTACCTCTGGGTTGCGTAATTCCAAAAATGATTTCAATCTTTGGCCATTGACTTTAAATACATTACCATTTTTGGGATTTTCAATATCTACTGCACCATGTGGATAAACAGTACGAACAATGAATGGTCCTGACCACCGAGAACGTAATTTTCCTGAAAATAAATGCAAACGAGAGTTATATAGAAGAACTTTTTGACCTACATTAAATGGCTTTCTTAAAATATTTTTGTCATGAAAAATTTTCATTCGATCCTTGTACAATTTTGCATTCTCATATACATCATTCCTTATTTCTTCCAGTTCATTGAGTTGAAGCTTCCTGTGGGAACCTGCTTTGTTAAGTGAAAAGTTAAATTGTTTGATGGCCCAATAAGCTTTATGTTCTAACTCAACAGGTAAATGACAGGCCTTGCCACACACAAGTCGGTAAGGAGACATTCCAATATAGGTTTTAAAAGCAGTACGATAAGCCCATAAAGCATCAGAAAGTTTCAAAGACCAATCTTTTCTACTTGGGTTAATCGTTTTTTCCAAAATATTTTTAATTTCCCTATTTGAAATTTCAACTTGACCACTAGTCTGAGGGTGGTATGGGGTAGCAACTTTGTGTGTAATGCCATATTTTCTCATTAACTGTTCAAAATGCTTATTACAAAAATGTTTTCCCCCATCACTAATGATAGCCCGTGGTGTGCCAAACCTCGAAAAGATGTTTTCTTTCAAGAATTTTACCACAATCTTGTGATCATTTGTTTTACATGCAAGAGCCTCTACCCATTTTGACACATAATCCACAGCAACAAAGATGTATAAATTACCGAAAGAATTAGGAAAATGACCCATGAAATCAACTCCCCAAACATCAAATATCTCAACAATAAGAATAGGAGTTAAAGGCATCATATTCCTCCATGAAATACTGCCCAATTTTTGACAACGCTCACAAGAACTACAATACAAATGGACATCTTTGAACAATGATGGCCAGTAAAAATCACATTGCAATACTTTTGCAGCAGTTTTTTTAGCACTAAAATGACCTCCACAAGCATGATCATGACAAAAAAAAATAACACTATATTGCTCACTCTCAGGAACACATCTCCGAATGATTTGACCAGGATAATACTTAAACAAGTATGGATCTTCCCAAAAGAATTTCTTTACTTCTGCTAAAAAATTTACCCGATCTTGCTTACTCCAATGTGTAGGGATTTGACCTATGGCAAGATAATTAGCAATGTCAGCAAATCAGGGTAACTGAGAAATAGACATGAGTTGCTCATCTGGAAATGAGTCTCTGATAAGCAAGTTATTGTCACCCGATTCAACTATCAACCTAGACAAGTGATCAGCCACAACATTTTCAGATCCTTTCTTATCCCGAATTTCTAAATCAAATTCTTGCAACAACAGTATCCATCTTATCAAACGCGCTTTAGCATCTTTCTTAGAAGGAAGATATTTAAGTACAGCATGATCTAAAAATACTACAATTTTAGATCCTAATAGATAAGATTTAAATTTGTCTAATGCAAATACCACAGTTAGTAACTCTTTTTCTGTTGTAGAATAATTCAATTGAGCATCATTAAGAGTTTTACTAGCATAGTATATCACATAAGGAAACTTTTCTAGACGTTGACCCAAAACAACTCCAATTACATAATCAGAGGCATCACACATGATTTCAAATGGAAGATTCTAATTGGGTGGTCTAATGATGGGTGCAGAAGTAAGAAGGAATTTGAGCTTCTCAAAAGCTTGAAAGCATTTTTCATCAAATATAAAAGGTGCATCTTTAGTAAGCAAATTACACAAAGGTTTGGAGATTTTGCTAAAATCTTTGATGAATCTGCGATAAAACCATGCATGGCCTAAAAAAGAACGTACCTCTTTCACTGTCAGAGGAGGTGGAAGACTGGAAATCAATTCAATTTTGACTTTATCTACCTCAATCCCCTGATTTGACACAATATGTCCCAAAGCAATTCCTTTTTTAACCATGAAATGACATTTTTTCCAATTCAAAATAAGGTTCTTTTCCTTACACCTAATTAAGACCAATCTTAAATGGTGTAAACATTCCTCAAAACTAGACCCATGCACAGAAAAATCGTCCATGAATACTTCCAGAAATCGCTCTACCATGTCAGAAAATATGCTTATCATGCAACGCTGAAATGTAGCAGGTGCATTGCACAATCCAAATGGCATTCGACGGTAGGCAAAAGTTTCGAAAGGACAAGTGAATGTAGTTTTCTCTTGATCTTCGGGTGCAATGGGAATTTGGTTGTAACCTGAATATCCATCAAGAAAACAATAATATGCATGTCCAGCCAACCTTTCTAGCATCTGATCTATAAAAGGAAGTGGAAAATGATCTTTTCTTGTTACAACATTTAACTTACGATAGTCAATACAAACACGCCACCCAGTTTGTACTCTAGTGGGAATTAATTCATTGTCCTCATTCTTGACTACAGTAATGCTAGACTTCTTAGGAACTACCTGAACAGGACTGACCCATGCACTATCAGAAATCGGGTAAATGACACCCACATCAAGAAGTTTAATCACTTCAGCTCTCACAACTTCTTTAATGTTTGGATTCAGACGTCTTTGTGGCTCTCTTGAGGTTTTGGCATTATCCTCCAAATGTATCTTGTGCATGCAAATTGATGGACTAATACATTTAATGTCTGCTATTGTCCACCCTATGGCTTCCCTATGCTCACTGAGGACTTTTATGAGTTCAACTTCATGTTCTCTATCTAGGTCTGATGCAAGGATAACAGGTAAGGTTTCAGCAGGTCCTAGAAACACATATTTTAGAGAATCTGGCAAAGGTTTTAACTCTACCTGAGGCGATTTCTCTATGGATGGTAATAGGACAGACCCAAAAGATGTAATTGTCTCTGTTTTGACTTTCCATTCATTGGTATCCATCAATGGAGTAGTCTCTAACAGGGAATTTATTTCATTGATCAAACAGTCCTCATCTATGTCCATGTTGAAGTAAGCCAAACATTTTTCTAAAGGGTCATCATCAAAAGAACTTAAAAATGAATCATTAGCTATACTCTCAATCATGTTAACCTCACATAAATCACCAGCATCCACAGGTTGACGAGAGACATTAAAAACATTAAGTTCCACAGTCATATTTCCAAAAGATAGATTCAAAATTCTATTTCGACAATTAATGATCGCATTGGATGTTGCAAGAAATGGTCTACCCAAAATGACTGAAATTTGTGTCTCTGTATTCTCAACAGGTTCAGTGTCAAGAACAATGAAATCTACTGGAAAGTAGAATTTATCAACCTTAATGAGCACATCCTCTATGATACCTCTAGGAATTTTTGTGAACCTATCAGCTAACTGAAGGGTTACTGGTGTAGGTTTTAACTTTTCTAACCCAATTTTTGCATACACAAAATACGGCAACAGATTCACACTTGCTCCTAGATCAAGTAAGGCTCGGTTAATCACATGGTCACTTATAACACAAGAAATTGTAGGACAACCGGGATCTTTGTACTTGACAGGAGTTCTTTGTTGAATTATGGAGCTCACTTGTTCAGTCAAAAATGCCTTTTTTGGAACATTAGTTTTCCTTTTCACCGTGCAAAGATCTTTCAAAAATTTTGAGTAAGTAGGTACTTGTTTGATAGCGTCAAGAAAAGGGATGTTAATGCTTACTTGCTTAAACACCTCTAAAATGTCACTATATTGAGTACCTTTCTTATTTATCTCAAGTCTTTATGGGAATGGAGCTTTAGCAGCACAAGAAATATGTTCACTTTTATTCTCACTTGAGTCATTAATTTGTGGTTCATGCTGACTCTGTTCTTTAGTTCCAGGCATGTGAACTTGATTATCAATTACTTTTCCAGATCTAAGAGTCGTTACAGACTTTACTTCTTCATTAGGATTTGTTGATGATCCTACTTCAAATTGACCCTTAGGATTAGGAATAGGTTGATTGGGGAATTTTCCTTTCTCTCTCTCTCCTACAGCATTGGCTATTTGACCCAATTGTGTTTCAAGCTTTGAAATAGATTGAGTGTGGGATTGTAAATCTTGTTGAGTTGATTGCATGAATTGCTGTAGAGTATCTTCCAAAGAAGGTCTTCTTTGTTGTGATGCTCCGAAAGGAGGAGCATATTGAGGAACTGAAGGATATGAGTTAGGAGGGTCAAATTGTTGCCCACCTTGATTCATTGAAGGTTGATTTTGTATTCATGAAAAGTTTGGATGATTCCTCCAATTTGGATTATATGTAGGTGCAAACGGGCTGTCTGATGATTTTCCATGAAATTGAAGAGAATTGACTTGCTCAGAGAATGCATCTTGGTAAGCTGGTATAGATGGACAAGATTTTGTAATGTGAGATGTACTAGAACATAAGGCACATGCCTCTATCCTAGTATTGGTAGAAGGGTTCAGAGTGTGGCTTAAAGTTAAAGCTTCAACCTTTCTAGTCAGGCTAGCTAAGGCAATTCTCACATCTGTGTCATCACTCACCTCATAAATTCCTCCCTTTTTGTGTGTTTGAGACTTCTTATCCCTAGAATCTATGCAGTTCCAATGTTGAGAATTTTCAGATAAAGATCCTAAGGATTCCCAAACTTCTCCCTCATTCAATTGTAAAATCCTCCCACCATGCATGCTTTAGATCATTTGACGGTTTGATGAAGTTAAACCATCATAGAAATATTTCACCAATCTCCAAATTTCAAAACCATGATGAGGACATTTCAAAAGAAGATCATTAAATCTTTCCCAACATTCGAAAAATTGTTCACCCTCTTTTTGACAAAAATCAGAAATTTCTCTCCTAAGGGCATCAGTTTTAGACATGGAAAAAAATTTTGCCAGAAACTTATTTACTAATTGATTCCAACTAGTAATAGTTCCTCTAGGAAGGGAGTTCAACCAGGCTTTAGCTTTATCTTTTAATGAGAATGGAAACATTCTAAGCCTAATTGACTCATTATTGAAATTTTGAAAGCGAAATGTTGAACAAATTTCAAGAAATTCCCTCACATGCATGTATAGATCTTCTCTTTCCAAACCATAAAATGATGGTAAAAGTTAAAGTATGGCTGGTTTGAGTTCAAAGTGAGTTGCAGTAGTTTGTGGCAAAACTATGCAAGATGAAATATTGGCTATGACAGGTGAGAAGTACTCCATAAGAGTTTTCTCATGCACAACTTGTTCTTCCATTTTTGATGATGTCTCAACAAAGCCTAATGTTCTAATTTTTAAATCAAAGGGTGATCCTAAACTTTTCCTAACCAAACGCTGATCTTTATCACGTTTCCAAACACGCATAAACTAAAAGAAAAATTATAAACAAATATTTCTAATAGCATATAACACAATTACAAAAGAGGATAATTTTACAACTTAGTAACATATATATACAATGTTAACTACAAGTAACAAAATGCAAATACAACAAAAACAATCACAAAATTTTGCAACAAAGAAATTTTTTTTTCACAAAGATAATTTTCTATATAAAAAAATTAAATATTCTAAATAATAACTAGTGGAAGAATTTTACTTACCTGGATCTAATTAGATTTTTTGTCGGAATCCCCGACAACGGCGCCAAAAACTTGTTGTTTTTATTAAAACTCGCAAGCGCACGAATCTATTGGAGTATAGATTTAGTGGTATGCAAGGTCGATCCCACGAAGATTGCCAATTGAGAAAATTTAATTCAGATCCAAAATAAATATTTCTAACCTAGTTGCCAGAATTTTTGTTTTACGAGAAGAGTACAGAACAGAGCTTGTAAAGAACTAAAATACTAAAATTAAATATGAATGTATTCAAAGTAAAAAACATGCTAAGGTTAGGGGATCCACTCTTGGTACATCAAATAATAATAAATTTTAACTCTTTTATTACTCAAATGGAATCCTCACGTAAATGAGGTTCCATTCGGAAGATATGTTACATTAAACACGCTTTGGTTTATAGATTAAGTGTATTTGCCTTCTTTTTTTGTATTAATAATAGTAAATCACTTTTGTAAAATGGATTCAAGTATACATTGTGCCAATCATCATATTGTCTACAATAAATCAAGAATGATTTAAGTATTTATTGTGCCAAAGATTGTCTACAATGTATCAAGATTTGCACTTTACAAAATTTAAAATAAAAGTATACAAACAAAGTCAATAATAATAATATAAAGTAGGCAGTAAAACCAGCCATTGAGAAAAGAAATAACAAGAAAATAAATACAAAAAGTGTAGAAAATAAATAACAGAGGGGCAATAAAGTCATCCTCTAAAAAAGTAAATAACAAGAAAGTAAATAATAAGAAAGTAAATAATAAAAGTACAGAAAATAAATAACAGAGGGGCAATAAAGCCATCCTCTAAGAAAGTAAATAATAAAAGTGCAGAAAATAAATAACAGAGGGACAACAAAGCCATCCTCTAAAAAAATAAATAGCAAGAAAGTAAATAATAAAATTGCAGAAAATAAATAACAGAGGGACAACAAAACCATCCTCTTCTAGTGCAATTTGCTACCCTATTGTCAACTTTAGTGTAATTTGTTACCCACCATTTTTGTCACCTACTTCCCTTGTTTTGTCTATAAATAGAGACATATTGTGAGCTAAAGGGAGAGGGGAAAGGCTGAAGAGGGAGCTTGGGAAATCTTTGTGAAAGTTCTAAGTGTTTGTAATCCTTTTCTCTCTTTATACATTTTGTATCTGTACTTTCTCTCATAAGTTTTATCATGCTTCTTCATCTTTCATTTTGTTTTCTTATCTTGATTATGGAGAACTAATCTCCTAATGCTAAGGTGAAAGGGTGAAACTCTTGGTATAAAAATAATAATGTATTTAACTCTTAATTTTAATGTTTATACTTGATGTTGTATTTATCTTCTTATTTATTTTCTTGTTATTTACTTTCTTAAAGGATGGCTTTGTTGCCCCTCTGTTATTTATTTTTTACCTTTCTATTATTTACTTTTGTGTTATTTACTTTATTAGAGGATGGCTTTGTTGTCCCTCTGTTATTTATTTTTTATGTTATTATTTTTCTTCTAAGAGGACGGCTCTGTCGCCTCTCTGTTATTTATTTTCTGCACTTTTATTATTTACTTTTTTGTTATTTATTTTTTTAGAGGATGGCTTTGTTGTCCCTCTGTTATTTATTTTTTGCACTTTTATTATTTACATTCTTGTTATTTATTATTTTAGATGATTGCTTTGTTATCCCTATGTTATTTATTTTCTGCACTTTTATTATTTACTTTCTTGTTATTTACTTTCTTAGATGATGGCTTTATTGCCCCTCTGTTATTTATTTTCTGTACTTTTATTATTTACTTTCTTAGAGGATGACTTTATTGCCCCTCTGTTATTTATTTTCTACACTTTTTGTATTTATTTTCTTGTTATTTCTTTTCTCAATGGTTGATTTTACTGCCTACTTTATATTATTATTATTGACTTTGTTTGTATACTTTTATTTTAAATTTTGTAAAGAGCAAATCTTGATACATTGTAGACAATCTTTGGCACAATAAATACTTGAATCATTCTTGATTTATTGTAGACAATATGATGATTGGCACAATGTATACTTGAATCCATTTTACAAAAGTGATTTACTATTATTAATACAATAAAAGAAGGCAAATACACTTCATCTATAAACCAAAGCGTGTTTAATGTAACATATCTTCCGAATAGAACCTCATTTACGTGAGGATTCCATTTGAGTAATAAAAGAGTTAAAATTTATTATTATTTTATGTACCAAGAGTTAATCCCCTAACCTTAGCATGTTTCTTACTTTGAATACATTCATATTTAATTTTAGTATTTTACTTCTTTACAAGCTTTGTTTTGTACTCTTCTCGCAAAACAAACATTTTGACAACTAGGTTAGAAATATTTATTTTGGATCTGAATTAAATTTTTTCAATTGGCAATCCTCGTGGGATCGACCTTGCATACCACTAAATCTATACTCCAATAGATTCGTGCGCTTGAGAGTTTTAATAAAAACAACAACATCCCTCTTCAGCCTTTCCCCCCTCCCTTTAGCTCACAATATGTCTCTATTTATAGACAAAACAAGGGAAGTAGGTGACAAAAATGGTGGGTAGCAAATTGCACTAAAGTTGACAATAGTGTTGCATTATGTGCCCCGAAAGTCATCGTGATATATCGCCTTGATAGCCACCGAATCTGCTCATCCAATCAACATAAGAGTTGTATATATTTTCATTATCATTCCATCCATATAAGGTAGACAAAAATTGTCCACGTATTTTGTGATTTATGGCCAAAACACTATAGCCAGGTCAGGCTGGACTGCAACAGTAAACATGTTCGGTTCTAGCTCCATTTCGGCCCTTTTAGTGTCCGAATTTGCTGACCACCTGAACATCAAAGTTGTAGAAAATTATATCTGCTATTCACCTACAAAATTTTGTGTCCATTAAATATGTATTTGCTGAAATATGGCCCAAATACTACAGTAAGGTTGGACTGGACTGCAACAGTAAACATGTTTTGTTCTAGCCCAATTTCGGCCCTTTGGATATCTGAATTTGCTGATTACATAAACATGAAATTATGTCAGCTATTAATCTACCAAATTTTGGACATAATATATACGTATTTTCTGAGATACGGCCAAAATACTGTAGTAAGATCAAGTTAAAAAGCAAGCAGCAAACAAATTTTTAACATTGAGTGTTTTGCCTTGAATCTTTATGTTTCGATTCTTTTAGAAATGTGGTCATAAATCAAGATTGAATTGATGCATATATCCATTAGGATGCGTCTCAAGAGACAAAAAGATAATGCTCCTTACTCTACCATCTTTAATGAATTTATTTTGTCTGCTTGATTTATAGACATCATTTCTAAAGAATCACAATTTAGCTTTGATTCCTCCAATTGAGTCAATTTCCTATGTTTCTCTTTATCTATAAAAATACACAAAACTAAAGACAAATAAGGGAAATAAATACTTAATTAAGGTAAAAATATAAGATAAAAATATTTAATTTATGAATACAAAACTCATTCATCACATTACATGCGGTGATGTCAGGAATTTCTTATGAATTATGCACATGGCACTTGATGCAAAATGGCATTAAACATTTGAAAAATTTGATGAAAGATGGCTCTCATTTTTTGACTGACTTCAAGAAGTGTATGTATGGATACGAAGAGGAAGCCCAATTCGAAATGGCGTGGAGTAGCATGTTGTCAAAATATGGTGTTCATGAAAATTCTTGGCTCAATTCTCTTCAAAAGATAAAGGAGAAATGGGTTGCTTGTCATATGAAGCAAATTTTCACCCTTGGTATAAGAAGCACTCAACTAAATGAAAGTTTAAATTCAAACTTTAAGAGTTGCATGAACCCGAGTTTAGATGTTACTCAATTCTTCAAACACTTTGAGAGAGTTGTAGAAGAGAAACGATACAACGAGTTGAAGCATGAATTTGAGTCACGACAAAAAGTACGTAGATTGAAAATGAAGAATTCACTTATGCTACAACAATTTTCCGAAGTTTATACTATCACTGTATTTGACTTATTTCAAAAGGAGTTTGATTTATATGCGGCTGCATGTATAAAATATATAAATGAAACAAATACAATTTTTAAATATGTTGTTGGCATGGTCAACCAAGAGGGATCATATAGAGTTCTTTTTTATCTTCTCAATACAACTGTTTCTTGTAGTTGCATGAAATTTGAAACTTCTGGTATATTATGTTGCCATGCATTAAAGGTGCTTGATATGATGGATATTAAATAACTTCCTGATCGGTATATTTTGAAGTGGTGGACAAAAGAAGCCCGGAGTGAGTTTTTTCATGACACGAGAGGAAATAAAATAGAATAAGATTCTAGGCTCGGAAGTACACAACGGTTCAAACAACTGTGTCCAAGGCTGATAAGATTAGTAACAGAGATTTGTGACTACCCAAAAGCGTATCTCATGGTAAATAAGGCTATGGATAAATTGACCAACCAAGCCATGCAATTTCGTATACGGTAAAAGAGTCCAAACTATAGCCCTGATGCAAGCATAGAACCAGATAATAAATATGTTGTGCAAACGAGGGGATTGAAGAAGAAAATTGGAATAAAGAGTAAAAAACGGTTGAAGAGTTGGGTTGAGGTTCAATCCTGTCGAAAAAGAAGAGTTATGAAAACAAATAATTCGCAAGTAAATGAAATTGTGATTATATTAGGTGTTTCTTACTTTATATTACTTTATAAATAATTTATCATACTTTGTCTTTGCAAACCTGTTTGACAACTAGTGTGATTCAAACGAAAATATCTTCTTCTACATCCAAAACACCTGTTGTATGCATCCAAACACAGTATGAATGTGATTTCAGTTATATGAATATGTTGACGATATGAATAATTATTTTTAATGGCTAAACGGAAATGAATTGATTTATTCTTCGTCTTACTCTTCTTTTACCTTATTGTTCATAACTATTGTTTTTAACGGCCACAGGCATCGCTTGATCAACCCATGCAGACGATGAACACCATAAAATTCTCTGGAGATATCTCAGATATTAATAAATTTAAGGGTTGAGACTGAATATCCATGGTCAAGCAAAAATGCATAGTATGTGAGTGGCGAAATGTTAAAGAATTTTGAGAGAATGAGAGAAAAGAATGTATAGTATATGAGTGGAGAAATTATTTTTAATGTATGTGAGACTGAAAATCCATGATTCTCCTCTAATTCTTTTGAGAGAAAAGAATATAGATAAGAATAATTTGTAAAGTATGAAGCTTAAACAAATACCTTTTTGTTACACAATCTGTAAAATGTCTATTCAACATGGCTTTGTCTATGCCAAAATAACCCTTCAGTTATTTAATCGATTTACTACTTGAGATTTAAAATCAATGCCTCGGTGCCTTGGATCCTTAAGTTTCTAAACCTACAAATTGAAGTATTTTGTTGTTCAACTGAAGTGGAATTGTTTGATAGTCAGAAGCATAGATTGCAATGAGGTGCATACTCATTATATTGTTCCTACCTATTCCTATTTCTAAGAAAGTTTCATCCTAAGTCCAAGAGGAAAGAGCAATTAGCAACCAAGTTATGAAATGCATAACTAACCTTAATAAGGAATATTTGCAATGAAGTGAGGTTGCCTTCCATTCCTTCAATGGATTGTATAAAATTGAGTCTGAAGGTGACTAATCAAATCATCCTACATCTTGTTGGTCATAGAACAAACATATGCAAAACATATTCAACATCAGTTTTTCCAGTGGCCACACCTAAAAGAGGAGTAGTAGAAAACTGTGGTGAGGAGATAGATATCTTGGAAGCATATGGAGGTGATTCAAATGGGGACACTGATATGCCTTGCTTTTATTTTATAAAGCAAGCTCTTCCTGCACTTATCCCTTTGCTGTTGGAAACACTACTCAAACATGAGGAGGATTAGGATCTAGATGAAGGTGCCTGGAATGCAATGGCAGGTGGCACATGCCTTGGTTTAGTTGCAAGTATAGTAGGAGATGATATTGTGCCACTTGTAATGCCCTTCATTGAGGAGAACATTACAAAACCAGATTAGAGACAGAGAGAGGTAGCCACTTATGCATTTTGCTTTATCTTGGATGGTCTTTCGCTAGACAGAGAGAGACAGCCACTCATAAGACTTTATATACAAATTTAGAGCAAAAGGCTAAACCTTAATAAGAAAGATATCAGAATTCATCCCACCATAAAAAATATATTTATAGCATTGAAATTACAATTACAACATTCCAAACCCAATATTTAAGAGTTGTTG
The DNA here is from genome assembly GCA_037074535.1 of Gleditsia sinensis. Lineage (NCBI taxonomy): Eukaryota > Viridiplantae > Streptophyta > Magnoliopsida > Fabales > Fabaceae > Gleditsia > Gleditsia sinensis. Next base: position 85,118,783 of record CM073463.1, read on the forward strand.
GGTACAAATATTGAGTATCAACACAAGGGACAAAAATGGCTAGTTTTTAGCCATTGGACAATACAATCATTGTGATAAACATGGTGGCAGGGCATTGCCAAAACCTTCGCGCTATCCTCGAACTATCATTTGAAAATCATAGGATGGCCCAAAACTTACACCAAGTCTAGCATCAAACATAACTTTGTGATCAGGATCAATCCAAGCATCCACCTTCTGTGCTAAATCATATATGACTTTATTTTTGTTTTGAAAACCAAAAAAGACATCATTCATGTCAAAATCAGAACCATCCCATATCAATTAAGTCAGTGCAATCACTAGTACTAATGATAATCCAATGCAATTAAAAAAAGACCAATACCAATTCAAGCGAAAATACAATGCAATTTAAAGTTTAATATTCATGTTTCATGTTCATAAAATGTAATACATTGGTTCAGTACAAAAGAGACCAATACAAAATAGCATGTATTATATAGAATTGAAACAATCAAAATAAAAAAAATCTAAGTTGTATGGCCTTCCTCTGGTTCTTCATCCCTAGCTTCTTGACATGGCTCATCATGCCCTATATCTCCATCTTGTACTTCTTGATGACTTTGCTCTGGCTATTGATCCATTGCTTCTTGTCCATATTGTACTTGTTCAAATCTACGTAGTCTCTCAGAGAAGTCAGCCATATTATGTTCAATTCCTATCACTCTAGTGCTCAAATTTGTCAATGTGTCATCTATATTAGTTTATTTTAAATTTATAGTCTTCAGCATACTACATATGTGTTTTAACATGACAGTGCTTGATCCATGTTCCGTTGATGGTTCATTACTCTTAGTAGGTTCTCTCTGCACTGGCTCATCTTTATTTTCTTTTTTCCAGATCTATATATTATCTTTTTCTATAAACTCCATCATATTCATGTTATTTTCATTAGATACTTTGAGAACAATGACTTGGCCATTTTTTGTATCAATACCAAAATGTTAAAGGAGTCTGGTAATGACTGATGTATATGGTAGACCCTTTTTAGTCTGCTTGTGAGCTGTGATTATAAACTTGAGCATAAAATGAGGATAATATATCACTTTACCCTGTAACCAGCAATATACCAATACTTGCTCCAAATCACTCATGTAAGAATAACTTCCAGCCTTTGGAAGCAATATATGACAAATCATGTAAAAAACTATATTGGTATTAACATTTAAATCCTTTGTATATATCTTAGTGCTAGACACCCGTGTTTGTCCTAAGATTCTGGAGACAATAGCTTCTCTGTTGTATCAAGGAATATCAGACATGGACTCATCCAATTTACATGCATCATCATCAGGTACAGGCAAGCCAACAACCCTAGTAAACAAATCTTTATTAAATGAAATTTTTACTCCTCTAACTTCTGAACTAAATTCCAATTCTTCTTCATTATATGCTAGGTTTGTAAAAAAGGCTCTAATTACACTAGGTGAGTATGGTGTCCCGTAGTCAAGGTACTGCTGCATTGACTGAGTTCTCACTAAAATATTCAATTCCAATCTTTCTCTAGCCAAAAAATAAAGATTGAGATACATACCCAGGACCATGGTCCTGTCCATGAAATGCTTCTGGTATCTTCGTTCTTGTTCTGCCGAGGTCAATAGGGGCACAGGAGCTAGAGATTGTGTGGACTTCCGAGGTTGAGATGAGCTGGGTACTCTAACTTATGGTCTCTTGAAAGATGTCTTCAGAAGCATTTGCAACTGAGGTTTGAATTTGCAGAATGGGTCTGAGGAACCCTAACTACGTTTTGGGAAAATTTGGGGGATTTGGAGAGAATGTAGGTTGGTTACGATGGATTATAGGTGAGGGTTTTGGATTAGAGGGTGTTTAGAGGGTTTTAATCGGTGTGTTTTGGCAAAAAATTTTGAAATAGAGATATGGGTTTCGGGGATTCGAGAGAGGAGATTGAGAGCTGCCGAGAAAAAATGGTAAAAATGCGAGCAATTTGGGTTTAAAGAGCCATACTAGTCAACTTTCGATAAAAGCAGTTGATTGGTACAAAGAAAAAATTGCCTATTAGGCAACTGTCGAGTTAAACAATCGCCTGATAAAAAGATACCAGTCGACTGGTTAACTAACCAGTCGACTGGTTAACTAACCAGTCGATTGTCGAGTCTTTGTAATCAAATCCAGAAGCTAGCAAGGGCAGGGCAGTCGACTGGTCCTACGATTGACCCTATGTCTAATAATTTCTAGAATCAATTTCACGCCCTAACCAGTCGATTGGCAGGGCCAGTCGACTGGTCCTGCGACTGGCCCTATCTCTAATAATTTTTGGAATCAATCTCACGTCCCAACCAATCGACTGGCTATTGTACCAGTCGACTGGTCCCAACTCCAGATACTAGCAGCACTTGGCCAATCAACTGGTTCAATCCCTATTAGTCTCTGGATTTTGGTTTTCAATTACCAGTTGACTAGCGAATGGCAATGGGCGACTAATAAATTGTAGCAATCGCCTGACTCGATGTATTGGGTTGGGGCTTGCAATTTTTTAATCCAATGCAGGACATTTCAATCACAGCACGCAGTGATGTGTTTTTGACCATCGCATAAGGTCTTGATTTGTGGGCGCAAGGATAGGTGGTGGCTGGGGCAAGGAAATGGTAGGGCGTGCAGCATGGTGGGACCGTAAGAGAAGAAACCAAAGCACTCCAAGGAAATGGTAGGGCGTGCAGCATGGTGGGACCATAAGAGAAGAAACCAAAGCACTCCATGAAGAGAAGAAACGAGAGAGGAGAGCCAGGGTGAGGAGTGAAAGGCATTATGTGGTATTTAAAATAAATAATATAAAAAAAGGGAGGAAATATGGTCAATGTGGGGAGTTGTAGACAAAAAGAACCCATTTGTCTTGTAGTGTTGATAGCGGCATGACAAAGGGATGAATAAGTCCAAGACCAACCTTTTTCTGCCGTTAAAGCTCATACCCCACCAGTCCACCACCCACCTCTCATACTAACCTAACCCACACCCATTTTAACTATTTCCCAGTGTCTATATTTTTAATTCCAAATAATTTTACTCAGATTACACACTCTCAATTTCTATGCTATACATATTCCAAAAAAATACAAATAATTAATAAATATAGAATGTGTAAACAGCTTTGACTAACAATAAACTCTCTGTTCACATTAATTAATAATATTATAACATCAAAAATATGTTTTTTCAACTTCAGTTTTAATTTAAGCATTTGAGACATAGAACTAATCAAGCAAATAAATTTGATGAAGGATTGTATTTTTTTCCTTCTTAGAGAGTAAATTAATTTCTCATAATTTCATCACGAATAGTGATCATTTGGTCAGAGTTTTTTTTTTTCTTCAGATCAAATCATTAAAAAGAAGGAAAAAAAAAAGGCTTACCGATTCAAACAAACTAAATGAGGCAAAGTGGAGTATGACTTCCGGGGTTTGAAGATAATAGCTGCTCAAATAACAGAAAATGACATTTGTCCTAATTTATCATGTACCACTTGTTCTTTTCTTTTTTCTCGGAATAATGTTGTTTACACAAATTCACCACCATAAAACTCAGCATAAAATAAATTTTACATATCAACTTAAAAAATTGCTTTTTTTTTAATAATTCCAACATTTGATAATATATTTTCTTTAACAATCTCTCTAATGAATCTATATACTGCAGACACGCATGTATGGTACAAGGTAGGATTGAATTGTGAGACAACCTTTTAAGGTTAATTTTTTATTTATGAAATTGACTTAGTGATAGAACCAAATAAATTATGTCATTAAGTGTATTATGAATATTATTTAACGGTAATATTAAAAGAAATCTCACTTGATCCGTCATGATAAATATTAGAGTTACAAAAAAAAATTTCTGTAGATTTATAAATTTGATTTACATATTACTTAACTTTTAATCATTTTCTTTCAATAACGTTACGTTACAAGTTGCCTTGAAAAGGCATTATTACCCTTCCAAAAATAATAATAATAATAAAGGAAGGAACAATTGTTAATTAGTATAAACTAGTGACGATGGTATACCTATTTGTCTATAGGTAGGTACACACGACGTTGTCCTTTTCAATATAAAACGTGTTTTGGAAACCCAACAAAAAACACCCTTTATTAAAGTGAAATATGACCAGCCTGGCCAACTGCGTATATGCTTATCAAATCAATGCTAATTGGATTAGTCGTTGTCTTTTTTTTTTTTTTTGTGTGTTTAACATTAAAGATATTATTTTATTGAATAAATTAAAATTGAAATTTACATAAGTTTTGGTAAAACATAACAAATAAAAATATATTTGAAAGAATAGAAAAATTATAGATGAAAAAAAATCGTACCTCTTGCTCTTTTTTTAAGAATTATGTCATTTTAGCAAATATTTTTTTTAATCAAATTTGACTTGCAAATATAAATTTTAGTTTTTTTTTTAAATATTGATTAGTACTACATCTATTCTAATAAGAAATAAAATACTCATCTAAAATAAAAAAGAACAACTTACTCAATAGAATCAATAGAAGGAGGGAATTCTAAAAAGGGAGGGAAAAATTTTCTGTAAAAATAAAAAATAAAAAAAAAAGTTCTATAAAAGAAAGTACTAGTCAAAAAAGGTGGTTCTAGAAGATTAATTTTGACGATAGGATACTTGCAATGAGAAAGACACTCCGATTTGGAAAAAGATTAGCGATTGTCTTAGAAAATGAAGACTTAAATCTGCCGGCCGTCTTTTTGGTTTTTTCCTGTGAGAGTGTGGATTTGTTCAAAGCGGGGTTAAACGGTTTTTTCCTGGTATTATTTTTGTTGTTTGATTCAGAGGGAAAAAGAAGGAGAGATTTTAACAAAAGAGGAATGAGGGGAAAAAAATAATTTTTATTTATTTATTTTAATTTAAGAAGAGAGAATGAGAAAAAAAGTAAATTTTTTTATTTAATTTATTAAAAATAAAATATTTTTTATTAAAAATTTTGTTTTCAAGTCTCTAATTTATCTTTTTTATATTTTATTAAAAATTTTACAAAAAGTTTTTTTATTTTTTTTTATTTTGATATTAAAATAATTAACAGAAAGTATTTTTTTTTTTTTATCTTATTTTTAAAAAATTTGGGAAGAGAAGAAAAAATGTACCTCTATTTTTTCTCTTTTCTCTTTTTCCGTTTCAAATCTCTCAAATCAAACATTAAAAGTAGAGTCAGTTAAAATAAAAATTTTAAATATATTTAATTAAGAAAGTTCAATATTTTAAAAGAGAATTAAACAACAAAAATAATACTTGTATACCGAATGATGATAATTATTTTTTTAATACTATGACAGAAAATTGATTATAAAACCTGCGTCAGCATGTTTGGGCTTACTCAAATCATTCCTGTTGGGCCCATCTAGTAGGATAAAAAATTGATGATAATAAATTAATGAACAAAAAACTTGTGTCAAACTGGTAGGATTTTTTCGGCCCATCTTTTTTTCCCCCTTTTTGGGCCTACTCTATCTCTATTCATGTGTGTATGCAAGAGAAAGTAGAAAAAAAAAAGAGAGTAGAAGATCCTACGAAGCGAGGGAGATGCTTCAAATTCATGTGGGTGCCTAGAAGCTGCAACACGGCAGCCCATGAGATTGCAAAATTGAAGGAACAAAACCACCTCAAAGCGAACTGGATCGTCACCCCACCAACAATGCTGAAACAAATCCTGGAGAAGGACGCTAGATCCGGGACCAGAGCCAATGTTGATGCTGGTGGAGTGGAGCGAGAAAGCGGTGTTTGGATGTATCTGGTCCTTGGCTTGGATCCAGAAGGGTTGGTTGACAGAGTGTAAGGAATAGGATTTTCTGGATCGTCGAGGGGAGTAGCTTCTACAGGAGTCTCTGGATAGTTCTCCTCATTTTTGTTTCTTGAAGTGTGTTGCGTCAGTTGTCGTTTTCATTGGAATGTTTCCGCCGGATGGGCCTAACAACCCTTATCCTTGTGTCTCTCTGCTGAGTGGCCTACGGGCTTATATGTCTCGGCTTTTGCCAGATCAAAATAAAAAGAAATAAAGAATTGAGTAAGGGTTAGTAAAGTGTCAATCGAATCAGTTCATAATAAAAATTGAGTTAAAAAAATATATTTAAATTTAATAAAAATTTTAAATTATTTGAAAAAATTGAGTTAATTTAGAATTGAATTCCGTTGAATTATGATGAGTTGGTCGAATTAAATTTAAAAATTTTTAAAAAAAATTACTTAATTTTTATAATCAAACTCGATATTTTTAAAAAATTTAATTCGTACCAATTTGTATAATCTAATACAATTCAATTTAAAATAATTTTTTTAATCAAATTACAGGATATTATAAAAATAACTTCACTAATAAAAAAAAATACATTAAAATATTGAAGAAAAGAGTAATAAAAGGAGGGAGAGAGAAAGGGAGAGAGGGGGAGAAAGTTGCATTGGCAGCAACTTTTCAAAACAAACTGCGGCACGCTTGAAGTGTGTTGTTTTTTTTTTTTAGACAGATCAAATATCATAATATTCATAAAACATGTATAAATTTGAATTTACAGAAGCCTTTAACAAGGCAAAAAAATAAAAATTACAGATCAGCCTGCACTTCTAAAAGATAGAAAAAATTTAGATTACAAGGCAATACACTTTCTAACTTTTACTATCAACATTATAGAAAAATACAAATTTTACCCAACTACAACTCAAATCAGAAAGAAAAAAATTCGAATCTTTTAAGAAAAGGCAACACACCCTTCAATCTTCTCTGAAGATAATGACTCTTGGCATTGAAGATTCTTCTAACCTTAATATGTTATAGATCTGAAACAAAAAATGTAGATCTTTAAAAATTGATAAGTACCGGATAATCTCTATGAAAAAAAAAATTCTCTTAACAAAGAAAATAAACCTCTCTAAAAGAAGGAAAAAAACTTCTTCAATGGAAGAAAGGAACTTCTCAAATAGAAGAAAAGAGCTTCTTTACTGGAAAGAGATAAAAAATGAGAAGCAAAAAGGGGGGGGGGAAGGGAGGAAGCTGCCATTGACAGCAACCTCCCTGCTCGCGGCACACTCCTAGGGTTCTCTCGCGGCATTGCACATTTGAAGTGTGTTGTTTCAATTGTCATTTTCGTTGAAATGTTTTCAAGGGGCCAAATAGGCCTAACAACCCTTTATCTTTGTGTCTCTATGCTAAGTGGCCTACAGGCCTTATGTCTTGGCTTTTGCCAGTCCAAAAATAAATAAAGAATTGAGTAGAAGTGAACAAAATGTCAAATCGGATCAGGTTGATCAAGTTATCAACCCGACTCAATAAAAATTAAGTTGAAAAATTTTTATTTAAATTTGATAAAATCTTTGAGTTACTTGAAAAAATTGGATTAATTTAGAGTTGAATTTGTTTGAATTATGACGAGTTGGTCAAATTGAATTTAAAAAATTAAAAAAAAATTTACTTGATTTTTATGATCAAACTCAATTTTTTTAAAAAAATTTAACTTATCGAATTAGATGGGAATAGCGGATTTTGCTCACCCCTAGACGTGAGCGAGTTTTAGTTGTCCAAAAAAAATGGTGGTGGTGGGGGAGCACAAGGGAGTTTTAGTTTTAGTTTTAAATTTTGGTTGATCTTGTGTTTGGGGGAGATACTCGTAGAGTGGTAGTTCTACACTTCTACTGCATGCACAAAGATGGGGTGGTTGGAAAAAAAGGACTTGTCTTGCCAATGTGAACGGCGCATATGAAAGCATTTGTGACTTCTTTTTGCAAACTGGGAAATTGGGCCTTTGGTCGGTTCATGGAAAACTTGATTTCTTCAGTGGGCTTCAACAGCCCGAACCAAAGAGGTATCATCAACTCTACACAGAACAGTACAATGAAAGAACCTACAAACTGATGAGCCTTGTCCCCAAGCCATGGACCTATTGTGTAAATTAAAAAGGAGAGAGATGATGATCAAGTCAATTATAAAGGCAAATACAGAGACCATTCTGGCTTCCCTACCCACACTTCAAGACCCATAATAATGCATACACTACAACAAAGCTAATCAATACTTTCTTCACTCGATCAACACAAAAGTACCAAGTACAAACAATAATGAGAATATATCACACTCTAGTAATTTCTACAGCATCTGCCACAAACTACGTGATGTGCTGCTCCTACCATTGCATGAACGATTGAACCCATAAATTTCACAAACACAACTAAGTTGACAAAAGGAAAGGAAATTGAAAAAGAACTACAAACATACAGAGCTAATATAATGCATATCTATATTGGAGTATCCCCAGCAAACCCCAAAACACCCTTTATCACCTCAACTAGCTTAAGGTGTGCAGTTAGTTGAGGGAAATGGCCATCCGTGTCTATGATCTCCAAAGTGGATTTCCCTTTTATTTTCTTCTCCATGTAAAGCGCTACGCTGTGTGGAACGGCCATGTCTTTAGTGGGCTGGACGATGGTGCATGGGGTCTCAACCTTGTCAAGCAGATCTCTGTAGTCACTGCAAAATATAGTCTTGGCTAAGGGGAGGGCAACTTCAGCTCCCATTCTTATCAAGCACTTCCGGAACTTGTCAACGGATAGAGCATCGTTTGAATCAATTGTAGCTGAAGAGAAGGCTGAAACCCAGTTTTCATAATCTGACTCTATGTGAGAGAATAACAGCTCAATATCTGAGCTCCTAAACCCACCTTGGTACCCTTCTGTATTTAAATACCTATATGCAACACCAACAAATTAGGACATCATTAATCCTTAGGTGATCAAGATCAAATGAGTCAGGATTAGCTTATTAGGTGGGATCGAAATATTGAATTAGTCCCAAGATTCAACATTTGAAACCCAGTTTAAATTCAAATTTACATTTTAGATATAAAAAAACATAGAATAATAAAAGCTAGTTTAACTGCTGAGCACGAGACTAAATATAAAAGGGGTTTAATTAAAAATCAAAACAGCAAGACAACTTTTTCGTCATGAAATTGGGTTGGCCGGCTACACGGTGGTTAAAGGGGATCTAGGGAGCAAACTTCCAAATCAGAATTTCCCAAAAGCATATACCAAATTCAAGTCAGAAAAGTAGGAAAGTGAAGTTTTGTTTTATAATTAAATGTTGAGCTTGTGTGGCTTCACTCTCATCTGACATCGTTTGTCTGCGTATTGTAAGTATTTTTGTGGATAAAAGCAGCAGTTACAACAAACCCATTTAGCCAATAATGAAATTCGAACCCAAGAGTACAAGGAAGCTTTTGGAGTCTCAGAGCCAATCCCGTTAGGATCACATGTATATAGTTGGTTTATTTTAATACCAATAGGGATATTTATCTAAATTTTTTGGGTCTTAACAGTCAAAAATTTTGACCCAGCGGATTAGGTATGCTGCTGGAGGCGTCCTTTAGTTATTGCTCCTTTTTCTTTACAACTCTAGATTCCCAGACACTGAAGTCCTAGGTAAATTTTGAGGAGAAAACTCTATATCAAACCAAACCCCAGAAAGAATTTTTCGACTTCTATTCTACAGTTTCAATGCATGAGAAATTGTACCAGAAAAAGACAAAATATGAAACAAAGAGCATGTCATTTAAGCATAACTCAAATGATCAAGCAGGGTTGGAATTAGTGATGCAAATAATAAATAAAAAAAGAATGGAATAGGGCAAAAATTTTAGGTTTTAATCTTCATATGAAATAAAAAGATAAAAGAAGACGAAGATAGATTAAAGGTAATAAATATACAGAAATGGTAAAAGTTAAGAGAGAGAGAGAGAGCGGGGGGGGGGGAGCGGGGGAGGGGCAAGAAGAAGAGATTAACCAACAAAACAGTAAAAAGTTCAAAATAACTATGTATCATTCAAGTAACTGAAGGATTTCAAACTTGCCCAGAAATTAAGAACTTTCCATTTGTTTACTGGAAAGAAGAGGAGGAATTGAAGTACCTCCTTACAAAAAAGTCTTCAATTCATTTATTAAGATATGCACAGCAGAACTATCTGAAACTAATGATAAGCAAGAGGGATGTAGGCTTCTACTTTTTAGCCATCAACAAGGACACAAGCTTGTGGAAAAAGGGAAAGAACAGAAATAAAAAAGGAGTACCTTGGGGAAGCACAAAGGAGAATGAGCCGCTTGAAGAGCTCGGGCTTTTTAATGGAGGCAATGCAACCGATCATTCCAGACATGGAATGCCCAACAAAAGTGGTAGCTTTGAGGTCCATCTCAGTCAAGAGTGCGATTAAGTCATCAGCAAAAGCTTCGAAGGTGGAGTACTTCACTGGGTCATAAAGGCTTCGATCTTTAACAGCTCCAGAAAAAGGCCAATCAAAAAGAACTAGACGGTAGTTTTCAGCTAACAAGGGAAGGACTTTGTCCCAGACAGACTGGTCTGTTCCGAACCCATGACCAAAAACTATAGTTTCGGAGCCTGATCCTACGGTTCTAGCATTCAGAAGCGCCGAAAGGCCCTTTTCTGGCTTCACCATGTTTGGGTCGGGTTCAATGAGAAGGAGAAAGAAATTAAGGAAGCAGAAATTAAGTAGAGGGAGCAGAATGTGTGGCTTTCTTTGCTGTTGGGTTGGCCAGGTCTCTATTTATAGCCGAAAAGAATGGTTCATTGATAAATAGCTAGAAGATTTTAGAATCAACTTTGAGCTTCAACTGTAAAGGGCAGTTTGAGTGCCTTCTCTCTCTCACAGTAATACCGGTTACCACACAAAATTTAGACTGACAACAGTATCCAATACTTAATTCAAATACAGAAATAATCTCATTTTAATATTTATTTGTTAATACTAATCATATGTGCAAACATTTGACCAGTCGAGCATTTGTGCACAAAAGTTGCATTACTGACATTATTTCTTTAACTTTTCTAAATTAAATTATCCTTCAACGGAAAAATGAACTATCTTTTGAAAATAATATATTATATTTTCTTCAAATTCATGAATATTTTCATTTCTTCTAATTTCACGAATAGTTAATTTTCTTAAGACGCACAGTTTATATTATATTATATATGTATGTTAGCAAAAAATCACTGGTTTTTACCATTTAGAGAACATTTGGTTTGATGAAGGATTGCATCTTTTTCCCTTTTCGTTGGGGAAATTAATTTATCCACCGAAGGCTTCTTTGGATGTCAATTGTGTGAAGGGACTAGGGAGTAAATCTCGCCATGCTACCAGGAGGCCTTAACTTCATTTTTTAAAAAGTTCTTTTGGTGCTCAAAAGATTCAATGAAGAGAGAAAGAGAGAGAGAGAGAGAGAGAATAAGCAGTGGATTTGGAATTGATGATATATTTGTTCGATGGTTGAAGCCATTTATTGGGTTTGACAATTTTTTAGGTGTGAAACAATATTGCAGCGGATCGATGTCGTGGCTACCCCCTAGCAATGCACCATAAGAAGAATGTGTTCAAAAAGCTCTTCCCAATTTCCTGGTTTCCTTGCTTTAAAGTCTCCTATATTGGACTTTTTCAGTTGTCAGATCTTCAATTTTTTCACTTCTAGGTTTTATTTTTGTTCAATAATACTCTTAACTAAAGTATTTTAAATATTAAACAAGTGAAGTTTTTAACCAAGTTTAAAATCATATTCAAACATTAGAAACTCAATGATATTGTGTTGATATGATATGTGTAAAAATATACTGATATAACCAACAATTTGATGCGGGACTGAAGTGATTGTATCAATAAAAAAGAAGCATAAGGCTTTGGGAAACGATGAGAAAAGGAATAAAAATAGGATTTTATATTAATTACAAAAAATTGAAGACTCGGTTTAAAATTAAATTGTGAATACGAGTTTTAGAAACATAAAATATAATTTATTTTGATATACAAAATCTTGAAAGAGATTCGGATGTGAACAGAAGTTGATGAGAAAGTGTGGGCGCGGAGATGGGTGGCGGCCGGGGCAGGGAAATGGTAGGGGCGTGCGGCGTGGCGGGACCATAAGAGAAGAAACCAAAGCACTCCATGAAGAGAAGAAACGAGAGAAGGGAGAGGAGTGGAAGGCATTATACGGTATTTAAATTTTTTTAAAAAAAAGAGGAGGAAATGTGGTCAATGTGGGGAGTTGGAGACAAAAAGGGCCCATTTGTCTTGTAGTGTTGATAGCGGCATGAGAGAGGGAGGATGAATAAGTCCAAGACCAACCTTTTTCTGCCATTAAAGCTGTCATACCCCACCACCCACCTCACGTACCTCTCCCTTGGGCCTCAACTCAACTTACCTAACCAACATCCATATTAACTATTTCCAAGTGTCTATATTTTTAATTCCAAACAATTTTACTCAGATTCCACACTCCCAATTTCTATGCTAAACATAAATGAGGCAAAGCGGAGTATGACTTCTGGGGTTTTATTGAAGATGATAGCTGCTCAAATAACAGAAAACGACATTTGACCTAATTTACCATGTACCACTTGTTCTTTTCTTTTTTCTCGGAATAATATTGTTTACACAAACTCACCACAAAATAAATTTTACATATCAACTTAAAACTTTGCTTTTTTTTAAATAATAATTCCAACATTTGATAATATATTTCCTTAACAATCTCTTTAATCTAATGAATCTATATGCTGCAGACACGCGTGTATGGTACAAGGTAGGATTGAATTGTGAGACAACCTTTTAAGGTTTTTATTCATGAAATTGGCGAACCAAATAAATTATATGTCATTTAAGTGTACTATGAATATTATTTAACCTGAATATTAAAAGAAATCTCATGATACATATTAGAGTCACAAAAAAAATAATTTCTGTAGATTTATAAATTTGATTTACATATTACTTAACTTTCAATCATTTTCTTTCAACAACGTTACGTTACAAGTTGCCTTGAAAAGGCATTATTACTCTTCCAAAAGCAACGTTAATCATTTTCCTTTCTTTGAAAAATAATAATAATAATAAAGTAAGGAACAATTGTTAATTAGTATAAACTAGTGACGATGGTATACCTATTAGTCTATAGGTAGGTACACACGACGTTGTCCTTTTCAATATAAAACGTGTTTAGAAAACCCAACAAAAAACACCCTTTATTAAAGAGCTAATCTAAAAAGGTGGTTCTAGAAGATTAATTTTGACGGTAGGATACTTGCAATGAGAAAGACACTCCGATTTGGAAAAAGATTAGCGAGAGTGTGGATTTATTCAAAGCGGGGGTGCAAATAGTAAAATTCTAGAATGTTCAACATCTCGACAGGCGTGATACGTATTTCAACGATTCATTATGGAGGTGAATCTTTATGTCAGTAACGGCATGGACCGCTTGATTCGGACTTGAACAGAGATAGAAAGGACCAAAACTAAAACGACATTAATTTCAGTTTTGAACCGACCACTAACGATGCTTGTTTTGGATGAAAAAGATAAAACTTGTTTTGTGAGGACGAACGAACCCCGCCTTGATCTTTCGCTCAATTCAGCACCTTCTTTTTGGGTCAGTCATATTTTCATAGGAGAAGTACATAAATTCGAGGAATGTTTTATGATCGACGAATGCCACCTTTGAAGTTTTAACGAAACAAATTGGTAATTTCCCTCATCGGCTACATTCAGTTTTTTATTAAAGTAAAAAAAAAAATTATCATATTTTCCCATTAATTATTTTCAACTAGCAGAATTACTGTTCCTATTCTTGTTGTTAAATACCCGTGCATGTCACGTGACGAAAGTAAGGCCGATACAAAGAGGTCGTCTTCTTTTGTTTTGTAAGGGCACGGCATTGTCACGTGGGAACGGCAACATATTTGGAACACATACTGCCCCCCTCCACTTGAAGTCCTCACCACCACTCAACTTCAAATCTTCAATCATATGGGGTATGTCCACGGGAGACATTATTTTGGTTTCTCTGCTTTAACCAATTTGTAAGTACCATTTCTAGTCATTCGATGATTTTTTTTTATTTGTTTATAAAAAAATTGTATTAAAATTTTAAACTTACTTAAGTGTAATATAGTGAGGAGAGACAAACATCCGGATATTGAACAGACACGGGTCAAATTCTTAAATTTTGATATACTAGGATTGCAATAAAATCATTGTTTGGCACTGTTAAGAAGGAAGATCAAGAAGTACTGCAGGAAAATGAATGGAGGAGGACCACAGGAAATGGGGGTGTTATATCCCGGAATAAAAGCCAAAAGGTAATTTGAATCTATGGATAAAGATATTGACCGGAAGGAGCAGAAAGTTAGATTGTAGAGTTAAAGCCATAAAAGGGGGAAATGCTGAGGCAGATTAATGAATTGAATGCGAAAAGGGAGCTGCCCAAGGTGGACCCTCGGAAAAAATCTCCAACTGTGGCTCTGTTTTCATTAATAGGGCGGTTCCTAATTCTGTTAATTCGGATGGGACTCACCCGGCCACTTTAATACTGTTTTTCAAGATGACGAAGTTAATAATACAACCACCCGAACGTACACACCCACAATCCCCAATCAATGCGAGTCGTATGTTACGTTACGTGTTTAATTTCTTTTTCTTTTTCTTTTTTTAATTTATTGAATTAGTAATTTTATTAGAGCATCTCTAATAAATTTTTTTACATCTATTGTGAATTTTTTTATAGTAGAACTACTTCTAAGGTGGCGCCAAAAATTTAAAAATTTATACTAAAATATTATTATTAAAAATATTAATTAAATTTTTTTATGTATTTATTATTTTAAAATTAAAATATAAATAAATGTAAATAAAATATAAAAATATAAAGTAATTTGTGAAATTTATTTAATAAATTTTATAAAGTTGCACGATTAGAATAAAAAATTATTTAAAACAAAAAAGTGATAATATAACAACATCAGACTTATTTAAGTAATTTTAAAGAATATCACCATTGATAATACTTTTACGTATTCTAATAAAAAGTTTGACTTCTTAAAACATTAACCTTTTAGGAGACTAAGTCTAAAGAGTCTGCACAGAAGATATTTGCATAATAACAATAGTTGTCTCTCACTCAACAATTACATACTAATTGTTAGATTAAGCATTTAAAGTTAGAGTAAATATTTAATTTATTATTAATAGATAATTTTTTATTTATTAATAAAATTTAAATTATAATAAATTACAAATATTAATTTAAAAGATATTAATTTTATTATGTATTTAAATATTATTAATAAATAAAAAATTGTTCATTAATAATAAATTAAATATTTTTTAAAATTATAATTATTAGATAAAAATAATTTCTGCCACAAGTTGAACATCACATCATTCACACTTACGTAATGGGGAACACTGCCCGACATGTCTTGCCATCGTTATTGATACAGTGATGTGAGAATACTCAAAACAAAGGGGCGGTGAAATATCTTATTGTTACTTTTCTTTCCTCTAACTTCTTCTTTTGAGTTTGAGTTCCCTTTCATCAGTGACATTGGCTTCGAGAAGACGTTTTAATTTCTTAAAATGGATTGAAGTTTAAATCCAATAAGCTTAGGTAACTTGAGAAGTTGGTGTTCGAAGTTCTCATGTACCGGTCAGAGACAGTCATCAAGGTTGAAATGTGAAATAGCATGTACCCAGAAACAAATCTCAACAAGCGTGAGCATGTAACACATGCACACATGAAGCTTTAACATGAGTTAATGGTGGCTAGGGTGAAACACGAGGGAGGGTTTTTATGGCACAAAGCTAATGGATGGGTATGACGCATCTCAACGTAGAGAAGTAAATGCTCTACTTAAGGTAACAAAAGAGAGTAAAGCAGAAACTTTAAGAGTTCATTGCATCTTAACGTCAACCTGTAGTAGGGCTGTAACTTACAGAAATAACCAAATGCTCCATTCCATGGTTTGCAGCCGATCATAAGGAGCAATTTGGCTAATATGTCTCATGACATGATAATCCGGTTCACACATTTTTTTTTTTCCTTTTAAAGTCTGAGATTGATGTCCTGTCAGCTATCAACTCATTGGCGATTCACCCTTTTTATTACAGAACTTGTTATTTTCTAGCAGTTCACATGAGTGCAACATTTGGGTGCGCTTGCATGGCTGCAGCTTCCGGCATATGTATGTGTGAAAAGCAAAGTGCTCAAGTTAAAGAAAGTCATAAAGCAACGAGCTTGTACAGATAGAAGACATCCTTAAGAGTATAGACGGAAAGATATTTGCATCTACCCCAAATGTCAATAAGATAATCTGCTACTACCATTTGGTTTGTATGCACCATTGCTTGGTTGCTAGATAACGCCTAGTTTCCCAGAATAACTGGTAGTAACAATGTTAATAATTGAGCCAAGAACCAAGGGCCTCAATTCTCAAACCAATCAGCAAAATGTTGTTATAGTTGCCTAAATGCTATTTTTCCATTAAAAATGGGACAGCATCAACATGCCATAGCCATCTGATTTTCTGCATCTTGGTCAAATACAGCTGTTAATTAGTTTTTGTAGTCTAAAATTATCACGTGGATTAGAGCCCCAGTCAAAACCTTATATGTAGCTAAGAATAATTCAAATGCTGATAATCAATGACTTAAGCTTTAGGGAATTATACATCTGACTTGCCAAATCAGATCACCTGATTAAATCCATCAGGCCAAATTATTGAAACAGCATATTTTTCCCATTCTGCAAGTTTTGCTTCCTTGCCCATTCATCCTGTTTTAAATAAAATAAATTTCTGATGACCAGTCAAGGTGCAATTTTCTCATCAGAAAGTAACATTTTGTTCTATAGCATAGGCATTCAAAGTGTTTGGTTTGGACTTTCAGTCACCACTATTAAATCCATCGACTAATCTCTGAGATTTCCCGAAGAGCACAAATTTCAACATTCATCCCCAAAGTTCTTCATGTCCTTTCAAGTCAAAACAGAAAAGGAGTTTATTGGGTTCTAGCTCTATCTATGTAGGGAAGAGATTTCTGCATTTAGATTACGGATTTGCATTGACAAAAGCATAACAATGAAGAATCAATATGATCTCACTAGTCTTGTCTTGTGCTTTGTGAATTGTATGGACATTGGACTGTTCTCCTATGACATCTTAATTTGTTATTTACCGTGTACTACTTTTCATTTATTTTCATGTTTATTTCTCCATAGAATCTGGCCAATCACTTCCAGTTCTTCACTTTATACCTTGTTACTGTGAGGTGCAAAAAGAAAATGGAAAAGCAATTTAGGCAATATTTCAACTTAAAACTTGTAGAGTCAACTGAGAGTTTTACTCCAACCACACACTCAGCTCTTATAAGATTTGCTGGGTGCAAATGTCCATTTTGGGGAAAAATTTAAAATTCTGAAAATATCACAAAAAGGAGATATAATATTTAACATGGTTGGACAAAATCTCTCTGACAACTATAGCAGGGAGCAAGAGAAGATTACTCCAAGTTCCAGCTTCCCTCTATTGGCCAAGCCCACTACCTAACGAAGAATTTTCTCCTAAAGAGTTACTTTTCTGTGAGATTACTCCTATGATTTGAGTGAAGAAGACAAAAATCTGTAATTTTCCACGTTCCATTTCTCAATGAATTTCTACATTGTCACCACCAATACAAGTAGGCCTAGAGGCCAAACTTCACCCTTTTGATAATTGTCGCTAATGCTGTCAATTTTGTCCAACCACTACATTTTTTACAGAGACCAGAAGAAAGAACCCATGATTTAGACTATAGTCATAAATGTCAAACTCTAATAATCTTAACCCAACTAGGAGTATCAAATTCTGCTCATTGGGATCAAGTCCGCCAAAATTTGCTTACAGTTAGAAAGCTCTCGGCTTTAAGGCTGATCAAGCATTGGATACACATACACACATACGCATTACCACAAAACACAAATACACAAATTCAGAGGGGGAGAAGGATTGCGTTAGAAAATAGTCAACGAATTATAATTATGCAAAAAAAAAAAAAAAAAAAGTTTCCCTGCCTATCAACATATTAAGTTGAGTTGTTTAGATAACCTAAAGTGAACTCTCTAACGTTCTACATATAGTTGACGTCCCAAAGGAGAACTAAGCTTCTGCCCACCACTGAAAAGAAACCAAATTACCTTGACCAGATGTAGCTCTAGTAGAATAAGAACTTACGAAGCATCAATATTTCAAAAACAAAATCAGATCGTGTCTAAGACATTCGTATCATATCCGTATCTGTATTCTTATATTTCAAAAAAATTCAATATTTTAGTTCAATCCTTGGTGTCATTCTGTGTCAAAATGGAATTTGCTGTACATTAATTTTTATTAAGCTTTAAGCTCAAGCATTTCAAAATTTCTGACCGGCCGTGATTAACTTTAATTTACATCAAAGGCAATATGAATAAAGAATTTAAAACAAGGCAACGTGCTGATAGCTAACTATTTGAGTTTCAGCAATCCCTCATATCCGCGGAGAACGACTTGCCGTTTTCTTTTTATTTCCCAAACAAAAGTTGAAGTTATAGCACAAAAATGAATTGTAAAAATTAATGGGTGAGCCTACGTAAAAATTTCTCTAGCGGTTATACCCAAAAAAAAAAAATGGTCTCTACCAGCAGTTTAATTTATTTAGCAAGCTAATTATTTACTATTTATGGCGACTCAAGCTCTCCAACAAGGATGAAGCAGAGCATTTCCATTTCCCTGTTCACAGCTAGTATGGAAACAATAAAGATAACAAAGAATAACAGGATATCAATAAAGTCAGCCATAATTTCAAGTACCTTCTTCAAATAAAAGTAATTAAAAAGTTTCAATATAAATATTTTCCATGATTAAATTCATAGCTGAAAATAATTGCAGAAATTTAGGAAATAGCAAATGCCTTTCACATCCTGAAACTCCACGTCCAAAGATCCTCCTTCCCAGTAAAAATGAGTAACTGTCTCTGCAATCATCAATGCAAATCCTTTTAGCCAGACAAAAATTTGTCTGCAATAAAAATGAACCACTTTGAAGGTGATTAGTAAAAAATGCCTGTACAAGGAAGGCAATAGCAATCAGACGGTAATTTGTGGCTGTAAAAAGCAGATAGCAATCTAGTATAACAGGACTCCACGGCCTTAATTTAATGCCACAGCTTACTACAGAATGCATTTCTTGGCCTTTTGTTGGATATAATATCAGAAAATGAGTCAACCAGTTGTCCTGCCAAACTACATGGATCATCGAGCAGAGTCTGAATGAAGGTATTAACCACCCTGCGTTCCTGCTCTGTCGACCTCAAACTAAACCATGTTAGCAATTTCAACCTAAATTCCTGTTTGATGTGACCCTCACATTCTAGCCAACGAATTACTTTCACACAGTACTCAAAATTCTCATCCAGGGAGCATGTACCATCAGATATGCCTAAAGGAGAGCCGTTAGCCAAAGTGCTGTTGCAATCATGTGCCTCTTCATTTATGCTAGCTACCCTTTTCCTACATGCATCTACGCAGGAGTCAACAGCTGGCACTTCTCTGGTTGGCCCATGTGTCCAGATTTGGGAATCATCACTACCATGTGATCTTGCTAAACCATTTTTCTCTCCATCACGAGAAGCCACGTCTTCATCTGCCACAACGGCCTTCTGCAAAGTGTAGCCATTATCTTCATCCCTGGAAGACTCAAAAGGAGGCACTAGTTCTTCATTTAAATCAGGCACTGAAACAACATTTAAATCAAGGTCCCGCGAAACTGCAGGCAACTGCTCTTTCAGATTTTTAGGCTTGACCATTTCAGTTCCTCTGCAAGTATTTTTCTTATCAGCACAGTAAAACTCTTCAATGTAACCTTGTTCTTGAGCCCAAGCATGACGCAAAACTTTTCCTAAGTCTCGAACCTTGAATTCTGAATCTTCCTGTGTGGGACTGGGCTCCATTTTGGAAGTGCTTCCAGTTAGAAAGTTCTCTTTTTTATGACTCAAATCAACTATGGAAGAGGGATTTTTTTGAATTATCTCAACACTCTTGGTGAAACACTTAGCCTCTGAATGACCAAGGTCACCCATATCCGTATAAGATACAATCCGAAAAGTATATTCTGTGCAAGGCTGAAGGTTGGATAATAGAATCCTCCTCTGATCTTTCGGAAACTCACAAACAGGATCTTTTGTTAGCAACTCGTCCTTACTTTTGTAATACCAGAGCTTGTAGCCCTTAATGTCCTCAGAAGGTGCATTTGACACTTCAATCAAAATGATTTTGACTGAGGAAGCTGTTACCTCTTCAAAAAAAAACTTGCAGGCTGCAGGAAGTGAATCCTCTTGAGTTAAAAAAAATTAATAAATATCATATACCATATAAGTGCAACTTGCTTGAAAAGCAAGAAGAATAAAAGAAATTAACAAGTATTAGTTCCAACCTCTGGAATCTGGATTTACGTTGGAAAAACTGACAAGCCACCCATCAGCTTTCTCAATAGCAAGAGAGCAGAGTTTCTGCACATCACTAGCAATGGAGAGTCTGCTGACAGTGCCACGAACCATCTTGACAGAAACCCCATTAACCGGACCAACTTCTGTTTCCAGTTTACCCTTAGCCTTCAGTACTATTTCATGCAATTCTTTATACCTCGAAGTCCCATCAAGGAGCTTGTAGCTCAAATATAGCCTATAACAGAGTAAATCTACGCGCCGTGCATCTTTTGCTATACTTAGCTGCTTCTTCCAACATCTGCCATTATTAAACATGAACTGCCAATGTCATCAAGATAGAGCAGAAAATTTAGTTAACATGCAAGTTGCAAATGGTGGGATCTATTATGTATCTCAATCTTTGTTTCACTTTCACTATCAAATCAAAATAATGAGCAAAGCAATATTTGTATTCATTTCGCAGCAAAAAGACACATTAAGGATAGCAAAAACAGCAGTTTTTTCACGCTTGTTTAACTGCTGCAAGAATGTAAGTGAGCAAGATGGAAAGAGTAAGTGGCAAGAACTATGAGCAAGTTCTTTTTCTTTTCTTTTTTTGGGTTCAAATCAGCAATTTCTTTTTTTTTTCTTTTATTCAATGGTATTCAGAATACAGGTCAAGAAGCATTTTGCTGCTGCAACCCAAAGATTGGTAATGATTCACCAAATGCTTCCCTATATCAACAAAACTTTTTTTAGTAGTAGGAGGGAGAGCATATATGATATAGAACTCAGCAGGTGTAAAAAAAAATACATACCCAAGTATCCCTGTAACTTTACCACAGGATACACAACAATAATCACCATCTAGTTGCATCAGTTGCCCATGATCAAAAACTCCCACTTTTTCATGTTGAAGGGCACACTCAATATGGCAAGACACCCCACAGCAGTCCCCTTTAGCAGATTCAGATGAACATACCAACCAAAGACTAGGATCCTTGTTAACATCAAAAAGGTGACAAATACAGCAAGAACACCTTCGACAAAATGTGTTATCTATAGAGAGAACAGCTTTACAAGCAGGATTTTTACAGATCCATGAGTTTGAATGTCCAAGATCAGAAGGGTGGTCAGGAGCTGGCAGGAATCTTGTGGGGTTTTTGCCCTTCCTATGTTGTTTCCTAGAGGGCTGCTGGTTGCTGAGACTAGAAACTTTTTTGCTGTCCTGTTTCTTGCTTAGCTTACTGGTTGACTTAGTTTCTGACATCCTCCTTTTAGATAAAATGTTCTTTCGGTCCTTATCGAAGCACGTTCGAAGAAGTTCCTTCTTTGGACCAGATTTCAAGAACTCTTGAAGAAGTTCAGGACTTCTGGAAGCATCATCTGAATGACCATTTTTCTCTGGAGTGCTTTGTACACTGGAAGAAAGGCTTTGAACACCAGAAACTGGACACCAATAACAAACAAATGCAAAGTAAGTCTCTGGTGGAAATAGAAGAAAAATTGAACTAAACAATCAAACCAAGAGTCACAGACAGATGCCTGGATCAACTGAACAGAAAAAGAAAAGACAGCAGATTACTTCATGGTATCGACAATGCATGCAATAACAATAAATTAAGTTCAGGTCCCACCAAAGAAAAATGCATAGAAATGTTCATTACAGAGGTGTAACATGTAACAAAGCTGCCCAATATGTTTGCATATCTGACAATGACATTCCCTCACGAAAAGCATGTGCAGAACACCAGAGAGAAGCTACAAACACATCCATGTCCCATTAAGAATTCTAAAAGCAAGGAAACATCTTGAAAATGCAGGCATTTCTCTCTAGCTAAATACATCAAAGCACAGCAAACACCTCAGATTGCCACAATGCTTTTTCATCCTGTTTCCATCCACCACTTTAACCATATCAAGAGAAACAGCTCTAAATTCAGAAGGCACACCCAAATCTCACCAAGGACCCCAAACAACTTCCACAAGGAATGAACCACCCAACCAAGCAAGAATAAATAAGCAATTGTTTAAGAACTAGGCAAGCACATAATACAAATATCAGAAGAAAGTGCTGTTTTGGGTCTACGACTCTGCAACATGTCATTAATATTAATCCTATTGAGTATTCTTGTGCAACAAATGACCTTTGCAGGAACTTTACATTACCAAATAAGCTTCTCAAGAATAGTCTCCTTAACAAGAGAATAAGTAAGATGGTGAAAATAAGGCATACAAGAATACATACCGGAAGAATTAAGAGTCTAAAACTTTCCTATCTAAAATAGGAGAAGGACGAAGTAATCTAAGGATTAGATACAAGAATGCCAATTTAGTTTCCATTTATAAACAAAACCATAATGCTACTTCTTCAATACTTAATATCAAATCTGAACTCCTGTTGCCCCTCTTGGCACGTGATCTCTCTCTCTCTCTCTCTCTCTCTCTCTCTCTCGCACCTGTGTTTTACGTGTGACATTAGATCATCGCTAGCCATTTACCAGACCATTTGTACACTTTAGATTACTACTTCATGCATAGACAGACAAGTTGGATTAGCTGAGAATTCAACAACCAGAGCGAACCACACCAGGTCATTTGGCTACCTAGGCATCATGAATGAATCAAGCAGCAATTGCTACAGAACCAGCACTAGATTTACACATCGAATGGAGAAACCCCGCCCCACTCCTCCACTAGGGACATCTTGCAGCGAAAAGAGGGTAATTAATGAATAATTCAATACGAATCTATGTGAATTCAGTACAATCAAACAATTTCATTATAAAACCTCGTATTTGGGCAAGGAGCTGTATTTAGAGAAAGATATGCTAAGTGATCATATGCATATTTGAGGTGAAGGGGGAGACTATGGGAAGTTTTTGTGAGCACATTTTTAGTGCCCTACTTGTCTCTTTGATGATTGAAGAATTAGGAAGAGGAAAGAGTAGATATTTGTCCCCATAAAAGATATCTTGGCTTTCCCCTGCTGTGCTATCAGGTACAGCACACTATCCAAGGTATACCCACTGAAAAGAACCAGGAGATGGAAACAGAGAATGAACTGAGAGAAGATATAATGGAATGAACAAACTGAATGCAATTCAATAGGATCATAGTGTAAATATTTGGAAGCAAACTAAAGTTGTATGGAAAAAAGAAAAAGAAAAATTAAACAGAGTTAATTTTGGAGAGAACCTTTAACCAATAATTCATTTGCAAACTCTGAGAGAACTAAAACATTTGCATATTATCCGGATAGTGTTGCATAAATCTGCTTTGACTCTCTGTATTGTAAATGAAAACCATTTAATCAAGAAACAACATTTTACACCCAATTAGAGGACAATCATAGTCTTTTAAAACATTCTTCTTTGTCAACAGAAACAATGTCAGGCAATCCACACCTGATTTAAAAGCTTGTGAAATTTCCAACATGAGTAAAGTAAATGCTAATGCCCAACCATATCAGTAAAAATCATTCAAGGGAAACAACCACAAGAACAACTAATGTAAATCAATTATGGTAGTACTAAATAAACAACTGCAAAGGGAAAGGCCTGGAATCAAGTTCCTCCAGTCCCACTGCACAAATCTTGATTAAAACAGCCAGATTGCAAGTTATCCTAGAATAAGGCATACAAGTCACAAACCATCCTGGATTGGTTAGGGTCAACCTAAAATTATCTTCACAAAGCATTTCAAATAGTAAAAAGATCAAATCTTAACCAAAAGAGAGAGACAATGAGAGGATTCACACCCTGGCAAGAGAGGACTGACAAAGCAGCAAACTAACATAAACACAACAGGCATTCTGAAACAATTATAATACCCAAAATATTTAATAGAGGAAAGACTATTGGGAAAATCGAGACCTCATAAACACCAGATCATCCTTACCATGAAAAAGAAGATAAGAGAGATCTTGAAAGATCTGATACTAGGGCAGCATCTTCAAGTATACAATGCAGCGACTCCTAGAGCGGCCAAGGCCAATGTAAGTCTGCTAGGGTTCGGAAAAACCCTTTATATATTACTAGGATCTATGCCATGGGCGAGCACGTGCTAAAGCCGTGTTTTCTAATTTTTTACATATATCTCAATTGACACGGTGTAAAACTTTATGCACTAAAACAATTCAATAACTTCTTAAGGATTGCGATTTTCATCAATCCAGCTACTGAATTATAAGTAATCATTATCTCAATCTTTCATGCCAGATTTTGGCAATAAAAATGGGCCTCAATAAGTATTTAATTGAACATCGGTGTCCTCTTATGATAGAAAAGTATATTGTACACTAATTTTAAGATATATGAAATCCCTTCAGGGACAACCGATAATTTTAAGATATATAAATAAGTACAAATCAGTTTCAAATTAGAATGACATTTTATGGGCAAGATTAGCGTAGTAATCACTAAAAATCCAAGGGTGGATTATCTAAGAAATTTGTCCTATAACAACTTATTTAACGTGTGTGCGCATGTGTTTGTTAACAAATGATATAATCTGGCCATGTGATTGATCAGCAAGGTAAACTATATGCAAACAGCCAAACAAAACTAGACATATTTTATCTGATTATTTCACATCCAATAACCTATTTCAATGAGTTCAAGATCTGCTCCTACTTAATTGATGCAACCACATTGACAGCTTGTGGGATGATGTATCTCTCTTTCATTCTGTATAAATTCTAACTGAGATCAACATAAAATTGTAAGGCAAATACAGGCATTATCATAATATATAGTCACTGGCTTATATTGGCAGTTCAGCCAACTATCATATCCCAATCTGACACCAATAGATTCAACAGTTACCCCCTTAGCATTTATGATGCCAATCAAATTCTACAATATATACTTCAATGCGGTACTATATATGTCCTTTAATTCTTTATAATTATATTCTATCCAAAATAGTAGCAAAAATTAAAGCATTAATGTTTCATATAATTAAAAATAAAATCATTGGTAGGTCAAAATTTATATCCTGTTCTTTTAAGGAGAAACAATTGGACAAATTAACTATGCTACCGCAAATGTCAATAAGCAAATATTGTGCAATGGTATAATCTTTTGCAAGTAAGATATAGTTAAGAGAAAAAGATAAACAAATATCCTGTTGATAAATAATTCTCAGATAGGTTCTGTGGACAATCTTCTTAGGCTTCGATTAGTTTATTGTTAAAAAGAATTTGAACATAGAAACTATGAAACCACATAATTTCTCATTATTTCCTTAAGAGGTACTCCTCACCTAGTGGAAAAAGACTTGGTTGTTGTTGTTGTATTTCCTTAAGAGGTACCATCTAGGTTACACAAAGCAAAACACTTCCATATAACATGGACTAACTATATTTTATTTATTTCTTATGATATAATTTCAGATAATAAAAAGAATGACAGCGAAGGTAGTCAGGTATTACCCTCATGCAGACACAAGCACAATTACCTTCCAATATCGTGCTAGACTAAGTGGAAAATATAACTGAACTAAATAATAATCATATATGTGTGTGTGTGTGTGTTCAGTATTTATTACAATCCCTCAAGCTTATTCTGAAATAACATTGATTCTTGACTGTAAGGAAATAATCATACAGCAGGTTTGAAATCAAGTGTATATAGTTACAAGTTATATTCATGTCATTGTATTACTTAATTACAAGACTTTTCATCATATGGGCCAAAGCAAGTTCACTGTTGGCCCCACAAAAAGGACTCATCTATAGGGTAGTGCAGTAAAAAGCCCCTCCAATTAGTACACTTGAGTTCCAAAATAAAGTTTTAAATCCATGAGGTAGAAAGGTCTAGATTTTTTATCCAGCACAAAAAGGTCAAGGGAAACAAATCACAAGGCTATAAAGAAATTATGACGATATTACCACCTGTCAATATTTATACAACACAGTGAACTGAAATTGTACATTAAATATAGTCTTAATTAGAGAGGATGAAAGAAAACTACATGGCTTGACATATTTTGAATTGAGTAGCGGCAAGCTTGTCACCGGTAAAATGACATATTCATAAGACACCAATCATATGGTGACTAGAAACGTTTAAAATCCATTCATCTTTCCCATAGTCCAATTTCAGCTATATTCTAAACCATGCCCAAATATTTAAGAGCATAATATACATAATAAAACCACTGTAGCCAACACCCAGACTCAACATTACATACACAACAAAAGGGGGAAAAATTATTGAAACTTTTGAAAGAGAAGATTCAATAGGAAGCTAAATGCCATACCTTTAGCAAGGAACTTTTCTTCTAAATCCATTTGAAAGTGCTAGATATTATAACTGAATGACCCTCATCTGACAAGAGGAGAGAAATAATATCAGAGGCATGCTTCTGTTAAACGGAAGATCAAATTGGTGCCATAGATGAATTATGAAAACATTTAATCCTCAAAAGAATAGAAAAGGAAACTTATAAGTGAAATCTTACTTATAGTGTTACACCAAAGAAAGTGAAAGACCAATTAAAAATTAACCAATTTTAAAATAAATACTATATTTCTTTGGATTACAATTTAAAAGATTAAGAACAACTATCAGCAATATATACCTTGAAGATTTGTTTTGGATCTTGCAACTCTGTTCTTCCTTCGACCAAAAAAAAAAAAGTTATGATTTTTCATGGGTATTGGGTGATTCAAATATGCAAATGCCACAATGTGGGTCATGAATTGAACACAATAAGCCATGAACATATGAAGCTAAAATGAGGGATAGGGATATTAATGTAAATAATTCCGAACAATATTATTTTCTTAAATTCTTAAAACGAAAATCTGACTCCACTGCTACAATGTTTTCTTTCCCTTTTCATTCAACCCATAATTTCTCATACAAATTATCGAAACAAACAGAGAGTTAACAATATTAAAAACTATACACAAAATCTAAAAGGCACAATTGTGATGGATTATTAAAACAAAAAAATTCTTAAATACCACATATACTTTATAAAACGGGAAAATAACAATATAGAGATATAGTATGATAAACTTGACGTAAAGAGACCATTCAAAGCATAACAAAGGCGCAAATATCATGAATGAAAGCTGTTCCTATACTCATTGTGCTCATTAACAAGAAGGAAATCAAGAGAGCTTACCGAAAACAGAAACAATTATGGGAATATGAATGAAGAAGAACATATATTTTACAAAATTACGATACGTACAGAACCATAATCTGAAAATAAAAATAAAAACTGGGAAGAAACCAAAGCGGGAAAAAACAAGGACGAATCTGCAGAGACAAACAGTTGAAAAACGCTAAAGCGCAGGTATATTTCAGAAGAGCTAAGAAAACTTGGAAGAGAACCTGCACGAAGTAGTAATGGTACCTTAGGAGAATGGAGACAACGAATCAAGGGTTTCCATGGAGCAAAGCCCAGAAATTTGCTCCGCAAGAACATGAATCCAAACAGAAACTTCTTAGTTGTTAGTTGGTTTGAGAGAGAGGGGAACTTGTACGAGCTGTGAACAGCATAACACTGAACAAAGAGCAATATGAAACTCACGCGCAAAGGGGGCGCGTCGAAGAACTTGAGTTAGTTTGAAACCATGGCGGAGCTTCGTATCCATGAGTTCATTTGAAAGAGACCTAAATTAAAATTTCAGTCTTTGTCTTTTTTTTTATTATTGGTATGTTACCTAACAACTATCTTCTGTTTTCTTAAAACTTCACTTTAAATAAAAAAAAATTTAAATGATATAAAAATTATTACATCTATCTATATTTTTGTAAAGTTGTGTATTCATATTGAATTATTTTTAAAGTGAGTTTTCAAAATTTATTAAACAATTTTAATAAATTAATATATATATATATCTTAATTGGAGGTTTTAGTAAATTAAATTCCACAATTAGAGATTGTATTCTATGATTCGCGTAAAATTCATGTAATGTGTATCTTCTATGAGTTAATAAGACTTTATTAAAATTTATTTTAAGTAATAAAATTTACTGACACACTTATCTTAATAAATATTGCTAATTTTTTATATTTAATTGTACATTTAATTTTTTTTTTTTCAATATCTATTCACTTTTCAGTTTTAAAACTTTCTGATATGTTGAAAATTTTAATAATAGATTATCAAGAATTTATATATCATTGTATTAAAATATTATATTAAATTATCAAAATATATAATAATAAAAAAAGTATGACTTAGAAGACCAATATATACTGATCATTTTTTTTATTTGAGATAAGAGTAAAAAAAAATTATATGTAAAATTAATTTACCTTATTTATATATTAAAGATCATATCCTATTTATAATTATACGTAATTTTCACTTAATTTTTACTCGTCACAAAAGATATATGTCATATTGTATTTTTACATATAAAATAACACATATTAATTATTTTGATATTTTAAAAAATTATAAATTTAATATATTACTTTATTAAATTATTAATTAAATAGTTAATCTATATATAATTAATTAACATATGTAAATTCATAAAATATTTTAATAATTTTTTACTTGATTTATATATACTATCTAAATATTGTATATGATAAAACTGAATTGAACTTAACTTTTATTATATAAACCAAAATATCCTTTAACAATTTTAAACATAATTAGATCCATATCAATAACATATATTATATATGAATGTTTAACATAAAAATTACATAATCTAAATATTTCTATTTTTTAACTGATCCTATTTATGATTCAAAGAGCACAACTTACAAATAATAAATACTAAACCAGGATAAAAATCATAACTTTATTTCCGAGTAATCAAAACATTTAATCACAGAAATACTAAATATCTCAATTAAGCAAATACAAACTCCTACTAATTAGGCACCACAACCAAACCATAAGCCACGTACGGTTTAGAACTTGTTAAACATGGATTTTGGCCACAGACCTTCCCCGCTTCAACCAGTTCCCAAAATCATCGGGGATGCAGTGCTGTTGAAGAACCACGACGCTGTTGACGGCGTATGGACGCGAGATGAGGCTGTGAAGGTCTGGTCCAGCAATTCTTGGCTATGTGCTTAGTTAGTGGCCTCTCGATGGTGCTCACAACGACACGCTGAAAGTGAGGTGCTTTGTCCCTTGTGATCGAAGAGTCTTTGACAGTGACCCCATAAAAACGTTGATAAAAAAACGAATGAATAACGCATATATAGGAGCATCGATAAATATCAAACAAGAATTGACATAAACGAATTCGAAGACGACATCCAATGGGGCACACAAAACTCTCGTCTTCGATTCCATGTTTAATAATTAAGTTCGAGAACAATTTCTAAAACTATTTGGTAAAGTATATATATATACTCTCCTTCAGATTTGGGTGCAACAGAAGGGCAGAAACTGAATTCAATAGAGATAAAGCACCTAAAAAATTTTCAGAAATAAACATCAGAAAGATGCAACCCATAGTTCTCAAATTTCAGTAAATTCAATGGGAGCACAAAAGGCTCTGAATATGGAATCAATCAATAATCTAAATTTCACAAATTTCTTGCCAAAATACTGTACAGCAGCAGAAATTCAATTATTAACTGGATACATAAGAAATATAGCACAATAATTCAACGTGACATACACCATTTATTAAAAAATATAGCAACAAGTGATAAACAATTTATATATAATCTTATTAAAATATTATGTTAAATTATCAAGATATATAATAAATAAAATATACTTGAATTTTATTAATAAAGACCAAATAGATTGTTGGTCTTCTAAAACAACATATATATATACCCTTTCTAAATACACTTTTTTAGTATGAGATAGGAGCATAATACAAATTTATATGTGAAACTAACTAATTCACCACATTTGTGCCTTAAGTATCACACCCTATTTGTAATTATATTTGACTCTCATTTGGCTTTATCCATTACAAAAGATATATGTCACATTGAATTTTTATACATAAAATAATTATATCAATTATTTTAATATTTTTAATATTTATAAATTTAATAGATCATTTTATTTATTTTATTTTATTAACTAACGAATTTATGTATAATTAATTAATACTGTACAAGTCAATACTCCTTAAATGGTTGCACACCTTTAAGGACATATGCAAGGAGTTACTCATGGCAAAACATTTTATTTTGATAATTTGAAGAAGGCAGGCAGTGTTACAAATTTATGTCTATTTTATAATAATAATATTATTATTATAAACAGACACAAATTTTAAAAAAATTAAACTTCTGTGAATTCGAAAACTAGCAAAATTCATTTAAGAAAAGGACCAATCTGGATGAAAAGTTTCATTTAAGAAAAGGAATCTTAACGGGGAGAGTTTGTGTTAGCGGGGAACTTCTATTGGAAAATTAATATATTAAGAGATATTTGCAGTACTGTGATTTCAAATATTATAATTTCAGATATAATATTTAAACTTTTTATGTTCAACATAAAAATTTTAAATCTTCAAAAAAAATATAATTAATATTTCATAAAAATTAAAAATAAAAATATAATAAAAATGGTGGGAGATAAAAATTTTATAATTCTCAAGTGATGGTGAAACATGTTGTATAAGAATGTTTTGAATCAAACTGATTGTTAAAAGTCTGGCTCAAAGTTTAGTCGTAATTTTTTATGCATGAAACAGTGAGTCCTTGTGTCATTGGTACGTGTTCAACCAATGTATGAATTGCGCGTGAGAGAAGCGTTCTCCGAATTTCTTACTTATCATTGTATTATAAACTTCTTTCCGTCACTGGCCAAAGAAAAAAAATCTTCTTTCCGTCATATTTTGCCGGAGACTGAAAAGCGTCAACAGTTGTGACCTTTGCATGGATCTAGTTAGATATTCAAAATCATGCGTTTTGAATCAAATTTTTGAAATTTAACATCTTTATATTTAAAACGATAAAATGCTAAATTTTTTTTTTAATATAAAATTTAAAATTAAATTTTAATATATTATTATAAAAACATCACCAACAGTGATATTTTTCAAAATTATTTAAATAGACTCTAAATTATCGAATCATTACTTTCTTATTTTAAACAACTCTATTATTTTAAATAATTTTATATTTTAATAGTGTAATTTTCAAAAATTTATTAAATAAATTATACAAATTATTTGACATTTTTATATTTTTTTTAAATTTTAATTTAAAATATAACTAATTTATATTTAAATTTTAAAATAATAAATACATAAAAAAAATTTAAATATTACTTTTAATAATAATATTTTAATATAAAATTTTAAATAAAATAAAATTTTTAATATAAATTTTAAAACAATAAATATATAAATACATTTTTTAAAATAATATAAATTTATTTTTAATAATATTAATTAAAAATAATAAATATATATAATAAAAAAATATTATTTATATTTAAACACCATTGTTTGTTTATAGAAATAATGGAGTTTAAAATAATCAAAGGTTTTTGTACTATTTTAATGCCAACATGAAAGTGTTAGAGTTAAGTAATTTTCAATGGAGGTTAAGAACTTCCGTTGAAAATGTTCTAACAATGTTTAATTTATGTAATTAATTTTATTTAATAAAATTTTTTTAGTTATTATGATTATTGTATAAAATTAAAGATTAATTAACATATATGTGAAATAATAGCCATAGACTTTCATGCATCTATTTTTTTTCTTTTCAACAAAACAATCATATTCATAGTGAGGTAACAAAAAATTAACATATTATATATAAAAATTATTTTATTTTATAATTTCTTTATAAATTAAATTACTAATAAGCATAACATAGGCACATGATTATTTTTTATTTTATCAATTGCAAATAAACTAATACACTTAATTTATAAATAAAAAAATTCCTTGTTATATATTTGCAACATTGTGTTATTTATTCTGATATTAGTACTCAATTTATAAAAAAGACATTTTAGTACGTTTATGGCTTAATAAAGAAAAATCCAAACACAGTGTTAGCAGAGTTTTCTGAAAAGATAAAAATTTCGTCAATCTTTGGCCGAACACGAGTTTGGTAACTTTTTCCTCTTTTTTTTTTTTTTTTTTTCCTTTTTATGTAACACATCCACGTTACTCACGTTTAACCTAAAAATTTATTGAATTTTCAACAATCTATTAAATTAATATTATCTGAATTACTAAATAACATGCAATGAAAAAGGCGTCTCGTGATGGGAGGGTGCTTGTGATTTGACAATTCTGATTTCTCAAACTCTCATTCACCGGATTGGAAATTAGTTTTAAAAGTGGATTAGATTGAAATATAATTTTATTTTAATTTTTATATCTAAATCAAAAAGCATAGAAAAAATTCATCTACATGTGTCGGAACTATTGAAAACTTAATTAAGATATATATATATATATATATTAATATTTTTCATTAATTTAATTTATTAAAATATAAGTTAAGTCTGAACAAATAATTTCTTAAAACTATCTATATTAGGAAAAGCAATTTATACAAAATGGTAAGATGTTATCGTCATCCCATACAAAAAGAGAATACACGAAAACATCTTTTAAAAACAAGTCAATAATTAGATTTATTAGTAATAGAAAAGTAAAAAAAAATGGGTTAACATAATCTTAACTCTAAAATGCATAAAAAAATTTTAGCCCAAAAATTTTAATAAAAATTTGAAATCTCAAATCTTAAATAAAAACGTTCAATGAACAAAATTAAATTAAAAAGTTTATTAAAAAATCGAAGTTATTTTGATATTATTAGTTAGATTCCCAAGATCCTCATACTTTATACAGGATATGTGGGTTGGCTACACGCCACACTGACAGCGCAGGGGACAAAAGCCGAGGAAGAAACAAGTCTAAAAATTTGCGCCTGGGTTATAGGATTTGGTAACGCAAGTTGCAAATTTGCAATGGGGTTAGATTAGTAGGCATCCTTATTGGCCCAAAAAAAAAAAAGAGAAAAAGAAAAAAAGAAAGAAGAAAAGATTGGTAGGCGTCCTTTCCCTTTCGGCCTTGGAAAGCAGCCTTAGACCCTTGGTCATCACTTATTTGTGTGTGTAAGGTAGATACTGGCTACCCACTTGGATGCTTGGGACGCCAAGGTACCATACTTTCAAGTGTCAACCATGCATCGCTTTCGCAGCACAAGAAGAAACTCGCACTAAATATGCTTCTCTCAAAAGTGTCATCCGGGATCAAATTTCAGATAAACAGCAACTACAACTACTTTCCAGAAACAAGAGTGAATTATGGACCATTATATGGTAAGTACAGTGTCAGAGTTGCTATTTGAAGACATAATGTGTAATGGAATTGAGTGGCTTTTATAGGTTACGTTTTGCCAGGAAAAGAATCATATGCTTTGTCAATTAGTGGAAAGAGGGAAAGTGAAATTGAATTTGAAGGCATGTCACACACTCGTTTATGTGGTAAATTAATTAAAATATGGCCATGACGACTTCTTTGACGTCTTACCCCGCCCATTTTCATTCGTACGAGGACCGAACGTATTTATTTTCACCCACGCGCCTCAAAACACAATTGGGAAGAACCGATCACCAAGGTCGCCATCATTTTCAAAGTCTTTTGCTGACAAGAGGATGCTGTCAATTACCAATTTTTATGAAATTTATCAATTTCAGTCTTTTGCTAGGCTACTAACAGGTCTTCCTTTTTATTTAAAACTTTTTTGGGAAGGAGACGGTCAATAGAGTAGTGATATAATGTTACCTTATAATACAAAGAAAAATAATTTGATAAAATAATTTTTTGTTGCATTCAAATTATAATATATAATAAAAATAATATTTTTAAAAACTATTTTTATTATATATCATAATTTAAATATTATCAATAAACAAAAAATTATTTACTAACAATAAACTAAATATTATCTCTATAATACAAAAAGAAAATTCAATCACATGTGGCCATAAATTTAAGTTGATTTAACCAAAACATTTAATTATGGTATGCCTCTATCTTTAAAAGTTGGTGGAGACTAATTATTTTCCTAAAAATAAGCGTAGGCAGGAATTTTGGATAGTTCATATATCTACTAAGATGAATATTTTTAGTAATACGAACATCATTCATCATATATAGATATGAACATGTGAATATGCTAAAGTACTTTTCTGATTTTTTTTTTTGGTAGATGAATATAAGGGCAGGAACAAACATCTCAACACCTTACCGAGTTCATCAATATCATATACTAATTGGTGTTGGCATATATACAATTTACTTAATGCACCACAAGCTGCTTTGGGTAGATTTGTGGACACTGGACACTATCTGATTACGTAACCCATGGAGGCAGCAAAAAGAGTATATAGTTCACCCTGCATAACTGGGAAAAACTGTCAAGAATCAAGGCTTCGTAAGAGGTAACCAAGGTCAGACCACAAAGAAAACAAATAATAAAATAGAAAGAAAGAATGCGATGAGTCTCACTAGTCTAGCTCTAACATAAGTACCATAGTAGCATGCATCAAGTTAACTACATTTATACATAGTGCTTGAAAACAACCTGACTCAAGCATGAATCTAGAAAGAATATAGTGAGGAAATGTTTTAAATAAGAAAAGAACAGTTGAAACAAAAGCAAGACGTAAATATACATCAAACTATCTTTTTTCAAGGAAAAAAACAAAAGCGCACCAAACTACGTTGCATAGCTTATTTTTCCACAGGGACATCTGAATAAGTTCTCTTCCTGGATTGAAATTAGAAGCTCAGTTCATCACTTCATCTGATCTTCCATTGTATAACGAATGACATTGAGCTGTGGTAACATTGGAATGAGAACTATAATGACCCAAATCCAAAATACCAACAATCAGCAATTTCAGAGCTTTCACAAACAAAGCCCCAGACCTAAAAGGGCGAAACACAGTCCGCAGTAATGGCCACTAAGTACCTAACTAAGTGGGCGTAACTAAATAATTTAGTCACCGCAACAATCGCTAAGTTCCTCAAGTTCCCAAAGCATGATAACAGAATAATATCTAATCTAATACCAATAACTTTTGCATAAAGGAATATCGCAGCGCCTGGTAAATGGTGGAAATAGTATCCGACAATGCAACATTGATTAAAAAACAAGAGCATTTTATAAAATTTTCAATCCACCTATTCATACATTTAATAAAGTATAAGGAACTTCAAGTAGGAATACGGAATAAGATATTGAGGATGATAATGGTATTATAATAATTTAATAACAAAGGAAATTTCACATTCTTTTAAAGTCTAAAATCAAGTGTCAACCAGTACAAAAGTGATATAAAATATCAAAATGAAGATGATGATGCTGACCAATCAAGTATCTAGTTTTAGTTGGGGTCATAATTTTTCCATGAAAATAAGACGAAATGGTGGAACACAAGAATAAATTAAATGGAAAATAATGACCTACTGTAGACCTCTCTTACGTCATTCTAGCATCTATAAAGCTATATTCTCATGCATATGCCATATGGTATTCGTTAAAGACCCTTGATCAATCTATGATTCTATTCTACTAACATTTAACGGGCCACAAGTTGAATTCTTTTGTTAATATATATATATATATATATATATTGTCAAGAAATGACCATTCTAGAATGGTATATAAAAAGTTCAGGCCAAGTAATAAAAAGGAATAGTTGAAAAAGAGAGTGATTCGAAAACAAATTCGCAGATGCTCACGCCATGCAGAATATCAAGCTAACATTACAACTGCGGGTGGAATATAAATTAGAAGCGCGAATGATAGCATGTAACTAAAAATCAAATCTTCATCTTTTTAATAACCGAAAGGTTAGACCAAAAGAAAACAATAGCATGAATAATATACAATAACAACTGACCCAATAAAGCAAGAATATGCAAAGGACCCAAAACCTTTCAAGAAGCAGAGTACTGGCCCTCACAAGCTGGGCTAGCATCGAAATTCTTCGAGTGATACTTAGCCGTGACCACCCCGACTTCAAACACTATGTTATCGCCGCTGGAGCGAATCCCAGTGATGGACCACCACTTGAAGAAGGCCCAAACCCTTATCCCATCAAGCTCTGCGATTCGACCCTTGACAATTTTTCCGGTAATTCTCTTGGAGTAAGTGGCCACGTAGTTATCGGGTGGGAGCGTGATCTGGCACGCGTCACCGAGATGGACGGAGAAGTCACCGGAGCTCTGATTTACAGAGTAACCTAAAATTGTGGTTGCGGGTAAAAGGCCAACGGGGAATCCATAGTTTGTGAGCTCCTTGTGAGCCGCTGACAGCGATGAAGTCGATTTCGAGGATACAGGGTTAGGGTTTTGGGACGAACTGGATATCAGAAACAAAAGAAAAGAAAACATAAAGAGGATTTTGGGGTTCATGGTGTTTATTATTAAGAAAATTTGCACGCGATTTTTCTCACTGGAAATTGCTATTGAAGATTTTCGTTTTCCCTCGGACGCATTCGCGCCTGGTTTTTAGTTTTCCTTTTAAATCTATATAATTGTTTATCTGTCTACATATTCGCGAAGATGAAAGTGGATAAGTAGTTAATTTTTCTCCGTGGCGTAGAAAGTGAGTTGGGGGGGTTTTTTTTTTCCTTTACAAGTAGAATATAAAAATAGACCGTGAGATTAATGAATAAAAGATAAATAAATAATAAATATTATGAATTCATCAATCATAAATATTTATTTAATTTTTTAATTTTTAAAATAATAAATATTATAAATATATTTATTATTATAAGAGTCTTTTTATTTTTTCAACTCTTAAAATCATTTAATTTAATTTATACTTTTTGACTTTTGAGTTATTTTTTTTTATAATTATATGCTTATAAATAGAAACTTCTATAAATTAATAGAATAAAAATAATATTTTTTTCTTTATGTATTATTTCTCTCTAAGTGTCTTTATATTCTATTTTCTCCTTATATAAAATTTCATTTACAACACGTTATCAGTACGAATTTGCTCTTGACTATTCGTTTTCAAATCACAAAAAAAAAAATCTTATTGTGTCCTCAATGCCATTAGAGTATTTGAGGTTGCTGGAACTACAATTTTAAGGTGATTAAAATATTTTTTCCATGTCTACATCTAGAAAAATAATGAAGTCAGTAATATGTATTTCAGTTTGTGGGATAATTTTGTTTGAAAGAAATGTTTAGTATCATACATTTTTGAAAGGTATGTGATTTTTTTTTATTTGACATTGCATTTGCTTATGTGAAAAATGAATTTGGTGATGTAGATTTTTATTATGATTCATATAATTTTGTATGGTTGTTTCATGAAAAGTGTTATTCACAAAAGAAATTTAAAAAGAAAAATAGTATTTCACGGAGACATCTATATGTGCTAAAATAAATTTTTTTGTAGTTAGTCCTTGCAATTAATTTAGCATAATTGTATTGCCCATGTTGGGCTAATTTTTCAAAAATATTATAGTTCCTAAATGTGTAATCAACGCTGAAACACTTGTAGATACTAGTAAATTGTTCATGTTTAATGGTGCTACATAACAAAATAAGAATTATTGTTTTTGGATCGTCTTATGTTAATAAGGATTGTTAATTACGTTTTTTATTTAATCTTATATATGCATGAATGCCTTAAAAGTTGTTTTAACTATTCTTGAAAATACCAGAGATTGATTTTTATTTGTTATGATTTATCATGTTTTCATCTGGTCCAAGATAGTATGAAATTTTGTAGAAGTATCATAAAAAGTTCTTGGAAGACCAATAATTCTCTTATAAGTTGATTTGAATGAGAACTAGAACCACTATAAATTTAATTTTGTGAATTGTATATTTATGAGTATTCTATTTGTAGAATTTATATTCTGTTGAAAACTGAACTACAATTTTTTACAATATAGTTGAAGAATCTTCTGTAATACGGATTATAAATTCAGCATGACTTCTAGTTGATATCTATCTACATGGTTTATTTAATTGAATCCTTTGTATGGATATACAATTATACCGTATGTAGTTATAGGCATTCTTGAACTTGGTATGTAGGATATCGTATAGAAGACCAATTAATTGTCTACTTTACTAAATAATTTGTGAAATGTGAAACTCTTCTTGACATTCACTTTATTTTTTTCTAAATTAGTTAGATCTATATTATGATTATTTATCGCTTGCATCTATATAGTGTCATTTTATACCACCCAATTTATATTGTATCTAACTATTTGGAAAATAATTTTTTTAATGCACTATTCACAATTTACAAATTGTTTGTGTTAAGTTTCGTATACATAAAAGAAGTATTTGCGAATATGCTACAATAAACTAGAAATTTATTGATTCAAAATTTTTCACTATTTGACATGATCGGTTCGGATATCTTGAATCAATAATGATGTGAAAAGTTATTGAAAATTCACATGGGCGCCTATTGAAAAACCTGAAGATTTTTTAATCTAAGAAATTGTCATGTGTTATTTGTTCTTAAAGCAAATTGGTTATTAAGTTATCATTAGTTAAAGTTGGAACTAAATCTCAAACATTTCTAGAACGTACACATGATGATATATGTGGACCTATCCA
The DNA here is from genome assembly GCA_037074535.1 of Gleditsia sinensis. Lineage (NCBI taxonomy): Eukaryota > Viridiplantae > Streptophyta > Magnoliopsida > Fabales > Fabaceae > Gleditsia > Gleditsia sinensis. The sequence goes on from CM073463.1 coordinate 85,157,644, forward strand.
TCCTAAATGTGGGCCATTTAAATATTTTATGGTATTAATAGACACATCTAGAAGATGGTCTCATGTGTGCTTGCTATCAACTTGTAATCTAGTGTTTGCAAGATTACTTGCTCAAATAATTCAATTAAGAGCACAATTTACAGATTATACAATTAAATCTATTCGCTTTGATAATGCTAGTGAATTTTCTTCACAAATTTTCAATGACTGTTGTATGTCGATTAATTTAAATGTAGAACATCATGTAACTCATGTTCATACAAAAAATGTGTTAGTTGAATCATTTATTAAGCAATTTTAATTAAAAGCTAGACCTTTGCTTATGCGAACAAAGCTCCATGTCTCTGTTTGAGGATATGCAATTTTATATATAGCAACACTAGTACACATCAAACTAACAAGTTATCATAAATATTTTTTCTTTATAATTGGCTTATGGTCATTAGTTAAATATTTCCCATATCAGAATTTTTGGGTGTGCGGTATATGTTTTAATAGCCTCACTACAATATATTAAGACGAGTCTTCAAAGGAGATTAGGAATATATGTTGGATATGATTCTCCTTCTATTATAAAATATATTGAGTTAATGACAGGAGATGTATTTACAACATGTTTTGTCGATTGTCATTTTGATGAACCAGTCTTCCCAACATTAGGGGGAGAAAATGAAAAACAATTGGTCAAAGAAATTACATGGAATGATTTGTTATATCTTGAACCTCACACAAAATAATATGAACTTGAAGTTCATTCATTTACATAGAATAGCAAATCAACTGTCAGATGTATTTATTAACCTAAAGAGAGTGACCAAGTCATATATACCAACTATAAATACTTATGTATGGATTGATGTTCCCGAATAACAATTCGTTAGTAAAATCATTAACAAGTCTAAAGCACGTTAAAAGCGTGATAGACCAATCGGTTCAAAAGATAAAAATTTCAGTGAAAAGAAAGAAATAATTATTCAAAATCAGTCCATTAAATAAATAAATACTCTTGAAAAGATTAAAGACATAATAAACAAAGTACTTTCAGAAGAAGTTCAGGTACATGAAATTGATGAAATTGATAAAAATAAAGATATCTCAATAAATTATGTATCTACGGAAAAACGATTGAATCAAAAGAAATCGTTGTCGACAACATTTGTGTGTATATAGTAGCGTTTAATATTTTGAATGATAATGATGAGTGTCGACATAGATGTTGTGATTGACCAAAATAGAAAAACACAATTCAAACAGAATTGAATTCACTTAAAAATTGTGAGGTATTTGAATATAAACAAACACTGAATGTGTAATACCTATTGGGTACAAATGGATATTTGTACGTAAAAAAAATGAGAAAAATAAAATTGTGAGGTACATAGCATGATTTGTTGTACAAAATTTTTTACAAAGATCTAAAATTGATTATAATTTTACATTTTTTCATATGGTAGATGCAATTATATTTCGTTATTTCATTAGTCTGGCAGTACATGAAGAACTTGATATGCGTCTTATGGATGTTGTTACAACCTATTTATATGGTTCACTTAATGATGACATATATATGAAAATTCCAGAAGAATTTAAGATGCCTGAAACATATAATTCAAAAATCCCAGAAAATTTATTCAATTAAATTACAACGATCTTTATATAAATTAAAACAGTTTAGACGAATGTGGTGTAACCATGTCAGTGAATATTTGTCAAATGATCATTATAAAAATGACCACATATGTCCATGTGTTTTTATAAAGAAAGCAAATTCAGGATTTGCTATTATTATGATATATGTTGATAATTTAAATATTATTAAAACTCCTGAAAAGATTATAAAGGCAGTAAAGAGTTTAAATAAAGAGTTTAAAATGAAATATTTTAGAAAAACAAAAATTTGTCCTAGATTAGAATTTGATCTTTTGAGAAATAAATTTTTTATTTATCAATTAATTTATACAGAAAAAGTCTTAAAATAATTTTACATGGACAAAGTACATCCATTAAATATTACAATGGTTGTTCGCTCACTTGATGTGAAAATATGTTTTCCGACCTCAATATGATAATAAAGAAGTTCTTGGTCCTGAAGTACCATATCTTAATGCAATTGGTGCACTGATATATCTTACCAATAATACAATGCCTGATATAACTTTTGATGTCAGCCTATTAGTTAGATTTAGCTCTTGTCCAATGCGAAGACATTGGAATAGAATTAAACATGTCTTTCGATATCTCCGAGGTACTATTGATATGTGATTGCTATATGCAAATGGATTTAGATCATAACTCATTGATTATCTAGATGTTGGATATTTATCTGATCCACATAAGACTCGATCTTAAACATGATATTTATTTATATGTGGTGATACAACTATATCATGGCATTCTATAAAACAAACATTTGTTGTTACTTCTTCAAATCATGTATAACTTATAGCAGTTCATGAAGCAAATCATGAATGTATTTGGTTGATATCCACGACTCAACAAATTTGAGAGGCATGTGGACTATCTTTTAGAAAGAGAGCTCTAACTATACTATATGAAGATAATACTGCATATATAGCTCAGTTGAAGGAGGATATATTAAAGGAGATAAAACAAAACATATCTCACCGAAGTTCTTTTTCATTCATAAACTTTAAAAGAAATGTGATATTGACGTACAAATTTATTTAAGTGGTAATTTAGCATATTTATTTATCAAAATCTTACCTACTTCAACATTTGAAAGACTAGTATATAAAATTGGGATGCGTCGACTTAGAGATATCCAATAATACTGAGAACAAGAAAAGTATACAAGGAATGATATACTCTTTTTTCTTCATTAGGATTTTTTCCCACTGAGTTTTTCTCTAGTAAGGTTTTAATGAGGCATATTCTTTGTAAAATGGACATTCAAAGGAGAGTATTATGAATTCATCTATTGTGGATGTCTATTTAGTTTTTTAATTTCTAAAATAATGAATATTATAAATACATTCATTATTATGAGTGTTTTTTTATTTTTCCAACTCTTAAAGCCATTGAATCTTATTTATACTCTTTGATTTTTGGGTTATCTTCTTTTATAATTGTATACCTATAAATAGAGACTTCTATAAATCAATGAAATAAGAAAGACATTTTCTTCTTTATTTATTATTTCTCTCCAACTGCCTTTACATTCTATTTCCTTCTTGTGTAAAATTTCATTTACAACAATAAATATATTATATAATTTTTAAAAATAAAAAATATAAAAAAATTAATATTATAATTAAAAAAATACAAAAATAATAATTTTTTAAAATTTTAATATATTAAATATTATATTTTAATATAAAATTACAGTTATTATAACGTATAAAAAAAAATGTATCATCGATTGGTGAAACTGTAAAGCAAGAACCTATCCTGTTTTGACTTTAGGTTCATTCATAAAGCCATGGACTCAGATCCAGAAATTCCGGTCTAGCTCAGACTCCCATTACAATATTGTATGTTGTTTTTTGCTATCCAGCTCAGATTATAATTTATAATACACATTCTGTTTTCTTATATTTGCTATCCCGCGGGAGAATTGCCAGGACTTGACAAGGGTAACATATTATACACTCTTGTATGTAACAACAAAATGACAAACAAAATAAACATTTCTTCATTACTTTTGTCCTTGTTGAATCTGCTAAAAATGGAAATTATGTGCAAACTTTTGCTCATCAGCAAGGAGAATTCCAAAGCTCTGCATTTTTTACCTTGGATACACTCTCCAGCACTTCCAAGGGAAGAATGTCGCCAATAACAACTACCATTTTGTTTTCCAGATCTATTTTATACGAGCTCACTCCTGTTGAGAGGTTAATAAAGGCAGCTATGAATATGATTAGAAATAGATACAAAAACAAAACAAAACAAAACAAACTAGTACCATTCCACACACTGAGAATAAGCAATAATGATGTTGACTTTTTCACAGATGACACTGCATTTGTCAGAAGGACAGGGCTGAAATAATTTCTCCTCCTCCAGTGGTCATTTTTTGCACAACCTCATTACGTTCTCTCACTCTCTAGTACAGAATGTTAAACCCGACTGACATCTGCCATGCTTAATAACTGATAGATTTTAGTTTAGTTTCTGATGCAGTATTGAAAAAAGTAACAAGCACGAGTACAAAGAAAAAAAGTTAAAGACGAATAAATAGAGCTTAAGATGGCATGCTTGACAGTAATATTATTTCAATTCAGATTGTTATTTTAAGCTTTCTGAAGTCTTGCTAATACAGTCTTAATTAAGCTCTTGGGGGCTACCTCTTGATATGATAAATGGAAGTGTGCTCAGTGCTCACCTTCCAACTTTGAGACATGTTTCTCAACTTTTCTTGCGCAGCCATGGCAGTGCATGGACACTCTCAGTATCACTATCTGCGCATTTTATCATCAAACAGAAAATATCAAGCTAACTAATGAAAAAATGCTAAAGTATTTTCTTCAGTTCTAAATCCTATTGCAAAAAAGAGAAGGAGGATTGGTGGTGGGGGGCAATGGAAAATTCACTGCATAAAAAGAGAAGAAAAGACCCTCACCTTGGGTTTCAATTGAAAAGCCAGCGTCTGCTTTCCAGCAACTACATCCTTCAGTCTTAGTTTCTGGTCACTGTCACTTGCAACCAAGGGCTTTTTCTCAAACTCTTCATCAAACTCCATGGAATTTACACAGAAGCAGGAGTTTGAGCCCGAGGAGAGACAAAACTTGTCCAGCATCCGACCAAGTTTCCCCATTTCAGTCACAGGCGCTTATCTGAGCTGAAACAAGTTCTCTGTTTCTCTCAACTATAACCGGTCAACCTACTTGAATGATGTAAAAAGTCCAAAGCGGGCTTGTTAGAACTTAGAATATCTTACATTTAAGAGGAGAGAGACCTTCGGGTTGTGGGACGACAGACACATATGACAGAAGCTTAAGGTCAAATTTTATTGGGGAAGCCAATAGTTGCACACAACCCAATGAATTTAATCAAGGATAATAAAAAAAAGCTAAAATAAAAAATTATAAGTATATCAAAATAGTACTAAATAAATAGGTGACTATTTTAGTCATGAATGAAACAGAAAATGTACTGAAAGAGGAGAATTTATCTCATGAGATCAAAGGAAGAGATAAGAAAAGAAGAAACAGGGGTCACAGTACAGGAGGTAGGAATGAAAGTCAAACTTTATATAGGTGAATACCATGAGGCTTAGCCCCAGCTGGAGGAAAAGATAATGTATATAGATCCAAATCATGAACTATAAGCATGGAGAAGAAGTCAAATGTGAAGGAACAAAATCATGGCATTTATATTTGGTCATACAACTATAGTGTAAAATTGAAAACAAAAGTTATTTAGTATATTATTTCCTTAAAGATGTTTATGCATCGGTACTAATAGTGCACAGTGATTAGTAGACACCTTGATCAACGTATAAAAACATTCGAGAGTAACTTACAAGCAATAGGTGACAAAACCATGCTCTACATTGTGATTTTTATCATTAGAAAATATAATTGATGGAAAGGCTTTGCATGCTTTACATTCTAAAGGGTTGAAGCTGTCGACTTCTCTGTCTAATCTTTGCCTTCAATATAATAAATAGTGAACAATGGGACATGCGAGCCATGCATTATTGGACGCCCATGGGGTCGCAAAGCGTTTTCTAATTATTCAATCGCTGAATAATTGCGTTAAATAAAGGGTCTCTTATCTATAGGTCGGTCCATGCGATAAGGAGCCTTCCCACGGAAGCAGGTGTAGAGTTTTGAAAAAGCTCGATGTGACCTAAATACCACACATTAAAATATTATATTATATTTATTACAAGAGTCAGATGATCAGTTCTTTTTTTAAAGTAGCTTATTAGTCTGTGATTAATTAACCCATGTGAGCTATGATTTAATTAATTAATTAATTAATTAAATCAATCATTGCTGTCGTAGCGCATGTATGGTCGACGCCCCCCACATGGGACATGTCCATCTGGATTCTCGGATGTAGCTCCGAACCTTATAATTCAACTTGTTAAAATACTAACCATCAAAATGTAGTCGGGCCACCTTTATTTAATGTTTTTTGAAAAATATAATTAATAAAAATAATAATTCTTTAAAATATATAAAATATATTTAGTTGACTTTTAAAATTATTAAAAAATTTATTTTTATATTTAATTATATTTTTTTTAAAATTTTATATCTTTTTTAAAAACACTCCTTAATTTTATAAAAAAAATAAGAATAAAAAGAAGGAGTCTGAAATTTTTTTATTTTTATATTTAGTTATATTTAATTTATTGAAAATTTTTGTACATTTTTTAAAAATATTCTTTATTTTTATAAAAAAAATGAGAGTAAAAAGAAAGAAAAAAAACAGAGAAAATAAAGAGAAATAGAAATAAAAAAAAAGAGTTAGAATGAAAAGAAAGAGTACAATTTTTTTATTATTACAATTATGTTATTAATAAATAATATATTTATTTTTTAACATTATAAAAAAAATTTATATCTATAAAAAATTAAAATTTTCACTCCTTCCCATAAAATCTTTCTATAAGAAATTTGTTAAAAAATAATTCTTGAATCCGCGTATTCTGAAAATGAATTTTTTTAATTTTTTTATCAATTATGAAAATTTTATTTTTTTTGTATTAAAATTTTCATAAAATTACAAAAAAAAATGTATACCAAATGTCTCCTTAAGAGATTAGCCTTTACATTTTCACTTTATCAGTTTCTTTTTGTCTTTATAAACAAAACTACATGAAAACCTGGCATAAGATACCAAGAGAAAGTTTTAAAGGTGAAATTTGAAAAAATTCTTATATGATGTACGAACCATAAAAGCAATTATGCATAGCTTCAGGGCTTCCTGGACTTCACAATCGGCTTATACAGTTTATATCTTGCAGGCCCAAAGTTGCCAAAATTAGTTTGTGATCAATTTTTAAAATAAGATTATGATACTCTCCCCCCCCCCCCCTCCTTTTTTCTTTATAGGAACTACGCTAGTTTTAGGTTGGGAGCCCCTTTTTTTTCCCTCTTTTTTTTACTTCATTTAATAAATATTTTTTTCTTTTTACAAAAGAGATTCTACAACTTTAAAATTATGCATATTTTTTATTCAAATTTATTGCATTGAATTCAAATCTATCATTTTAAACTTGCAATTGAATAATTTTTTTTAAAAAAATTAAGTTTAAAAAAATTAAGAAGTGTGTTGCATTTTCAAATATATATTTTATGTTGTATGATCCTTATATTAAAATATTTGATAAACTATAATTTAATATATGTGTTGTTTTTTTATTTTATAATCATAGCACTTGATTTTTGTATCTTCACAAGTTATAAAATTTGATTATTTTTTATTTATTAACCTGAGTATATGATGTATTTATCATAATGAACATGATTTTTCATTTATAAAAAAATATTAAAAATATGATACCAATTTTTTTAAAAGAATCAATAATATAATATTTAATTGTAAAAACTATTTGATAATAATTCTAATTTTTATTATAGAGAATTTAATTTTTTGTAATTCTCAACCTGATGTAACGAAAAAAAGGTTGATGTTTTTTATTTAACCGATTGGTTCACAACTTTATATGACCAGAGAGACACAAATCTAAGTTTTTCTATAGTGAATGTTCATGTAACTCATGTGACATCTCTCCCATCGTTATCTTCAGACAATGATAATGATAGATTCTGGCTAAAGGACAAAATTAGTCTGTTTCTTCTATAACCTTTGCGACAAGAAGGGATGGATTTATGACTGATTGCATTGCATTAGAAAAATTGGAAGGAAGATCTCGAACCAAGAAAAAACTCAACGTGTATAGAAGGAAAAATTAAGCAAGGTTTGAATTTTATTCTAATAATCAAAATATAATTTAACGATATTAAATTTATTATTATAAATTCGAATGAGCTTAGATGCAATCATTTTTTTTTTTTTTTTTATACTTTTCACGAAAGAATTTCTAAATTCACGTTGTTTCTAGAAGATCAAAATTGTTATGGTCAAGTAAAATACAATATATAATTTGATTTTGAAGAGTAGACTTGAAGAGGGAGAGTCGCCATGTACGACTGTGAGAATGGACCGTCCTTGCAAGTTCAACAAACAGATCAGCAGCCTCAAAATACGCATGACATTCTCATAGCATCACGCCTTATGTCATAACACCGTCAAAATGTTACATATAAAATCCCCGCCCCCTTTCTTTTTATCCATTTTTCATTACATTTTTAGAGAGAGAGAGAGAGAAAAAAAAGTGAAAGGCTAAACCTCTCAAAGCTGTACAAACCAACTCAGAAAGATCTGCGTCTCTCTCTTTCTCTGTGCAGTGGCCGTGGATCAGCATATGAAAAAGCTGCTGTAGTGGAAGCATTTCAGTATTTCTTTTTTCTGCAGCTAAATTCAGGTCAGTTCCATTTGTCCTTTCCCTCGTCAACTCTTCTCTTTAGGGTTCCAAAAACGAGTCGTGATTCAGTTCAGAAGGCCACCTCCACCTTTTTTCTTTCTTCTTAGCCAAGTGTTTGATTTTCAGATCTGGTTTTTTCTTTCTTTTTCGATTTTCGTGTTGTTTACATTTCAACATTGTTCTATAAGAAAAGGAATACGGATATTTTTCAAATTTCGAGATGCATTATAATGGAACATCAACTTACTGTGAGTAGTTTTTACGAAGCTGAGTGCTTGACGCCACTGTACTGGTTTATTCAAATTATGTGCATGAACAATAACCATTTTGAAACCATGGAGTTCTTACTTGTTAACTTCTTTAACTTATCGAGCAAGTAAACGGGATTTGATAATCATTTTTTTACAAAATAAATTGTTCAAGGTGGTTTTTATTGCTTAATCATTTAATCGTTTTATAATCTGTAATATAACAGTCGTTTCTTTTAACATAGGTGGAGATGGCAAATCGACTGAAGGAAGATGAGAAAAATGAAAGAATAATTCGAGGTCTTAAGAAACTTCCAGCTAATCGCAGATGTATTAATTGCAACAGCCTGGTAAGATGGTTCTCATGTTTGTGGTTCTCTCATGATCTTAGAAGTTAAAAGTCATTCATGAGATATTCTCTTTCTGCATCTCTCTTTGAATTTATAAGATTATGTATGAAATTGATCGGAAGTCGCTATATTCAGCCAGATACTGTAATTATGTTAACTAACTTCTAGTGATTTGCTACTAAGTATAAACAAACTGGCCGGCCAGAAGTAATTCATTGCAGCAAGGAAGTCATTAAAATTATGCAGTTTTTTCTTTTGTTATATTTGAATATGTCATAATGGGGGGCATAAACTCTGTCACAGAAGCAAAAGATCTCCAAAAGCACTTCCAAACGGTGATCCTAATGTGCTTATTCTTGTGTTACATGTGCTTATTTGACATCTTAAACTATTGATGAAGACTTATCATGTTTTAGGATACTTTATTAAGTTTAGCTTATTGGACCAGCTTAGCTGTAACCATTTCTTTTACACTATCTCAAATATATAGCTTATGATATTCAGATGAAAGTAGCATTGTCTAATCTGTTCAGAATGAGATGTTTCAATTTTCCCAAATAGTTATTTGCAATGCACTTAAGTACTATTTTCAACAACCCATCCAAATGAATCTAAAATAGAATATTGATGTAGGACAAGTAAGACAATTTTATGGTGATCGCTTTTGCATTTTCCTTATTTCAGTTGGAGTACAGTTGTGTATTATCTTATTTTCATTAGCAGTCCAACAGTATGGTTTTCCCTATTTAAGTAGAAGTTTAGTCACTTTCGTTAATCTTATAGGAATAGTTTAGTTGACGTTAGTTATCTAATTCTGTTAGCTGTAACATTCTTTCATGGTTTTCGAAGGAAAGGTTATTCTCTTTGTTTTCCTAGTTTTAATTGGTCAAGTGATTACTATAAATTGAGGTGCTTGCCCTTTGGCTAAGCAGAATTTCAGTCTTTTTAGAACTTCTTTAGTAGGTTTTCTCTTCTTTAGAGATTCCAAATAATTTACCACCTTCTCTTCTACTATGTCACATTTTTCTTATGAACATATTTAGTGCTGTTAATTTCTAACCAGCTTTTAGAATGTTATGATTTCATTCTTACCAACCTAGCATGGTGATAGATCCGTTGCATTTATGCTTTTCTTTTTTCTGCCAAGCAGGGGCCCCAATATGTGTGCACAAATTTCTGGACATTTGTTTGCACAAACTGTAGTGGAGTACAGTAAGCACTTACTCTCTTTTTTTTGCTTTTTGTGTTATTGAAATTTCTATATATGGCTTTCAGGATTTTCAAATAGTTCAAGTTTTTATAGTGCATGGAGGCCTGATGTACTGGCCAGTATTACCCATTTTGATGGATTTGAGTTTTGCTATGTGCTTATGGTTTGCATGCTTTCTATTTGTTTTGCTCTTGAGCTTCTACTTCAATAAAAAATAAAGCTTGAAACACCTTTTTCCTGCACGAATTTAAAGCTTTCTATTTACAATTTTTTTTCTAGTGTCTTCTTGTTAGGGATTAAAGTTCATTAATTTTCTAGCTACAAAAATCTCATGTTTCTTCAGCAGGATGTAACTCTAAAAAATATGTCTAATCATGTGCATGCTCCCTTTTGCTGTATGAATATAAACTAAATTTTGTTTAAGATATAGTCTTCTGTGGAGAGGAGAGAAAGGTGTTCCCTTGCTACTGCGTGAACTTTAACTGATAATCATTTGCTTTCTGTGTCAATTTCCAGTCGGGAATTCACACATCGAGTAAAATCAATTTCAATGGCTAAATTTACTTCACAAGAAGTTAGTGCACTTCAGGAAGGAGGAAATCAGGTATATAGGCTTGTTTGTACTAAAAGCAATGCTAGATATTCTTTCAGTCTCACAGATTCTGTGTTTCTTAAGTTGATTTTGGTTGTATCTAATTCTTGCAGCATGCAAAAGAAATTTATTTTAAAGAATGGGATCCACAACGTCATTCTCTCGCTGATAGTAGGTAACTACTCACTTGTACTCTGTTATAATTGCAGCATGCATTGTTCTGATTGGCATGTTTGTTGCCAGTAATGTTGACAGGCTCCGCGACTTTATAAAACTTGTTTATGTGGATAGAAGATTCACTAGTGAGAGGACCTATGACAAACCACAAAGAGTAAAAATGGTAAAGTCTCCTTTGTGTCCATCTAGTATTCAGTATTCACTAACTTTGGGAGATAAAGTATTATGTTAAAATTCAACTTTAACTAATACACTGTTTTACTTTAGAAATATATGGGTCTGTCAGCTATACATATATCTTTTTTCCTTGCATGTCATACAGGGTGACAAGGATGATTTCTATGAAAACCGGAGAGTTGAGCTAAATCAGGGAGGTCCTAAAAGCCCATCATATGAGGATACATATGAGCGTCGTTATAATGACAGTTCTAGCCCTGGTGTAAGAAGCCCTGGGTATGATCAAGAAAGTAGGAAGTACAGTGACTCTAAGAGAAGTCCTGGTCGTCCTACTATTATCAGTGATTGGCGTCGTGAAGATAGATTTGGGGATGGAAGGAGAGTTGAAGATCGTAGAATATTTAATGGAGATTATAAGCTGGATAGCCAATCGCCTGAGCGAGCCAAAGATCTTGATTTGTCAAGTTCACCTGTTGTGCGGCCTGTTAGAGATATTTTGGGAGAAAATGTAGTACCTCTTCGAATAAGTGAGCCCCCCAAAACAAACAGTGTAAAAGCAGCTGATGGCTCAGCACTCACACAGGTGAAATTATTGTCAATGATGTTCCATATGGTTCAACCATTTGGGTCATGATACTGCTAGACCTATATTTGGTGTGGAGTTTGTTAAGTGTTTATCATTGCAAAGTTGCTATGAGCCTATGACTATGTTTAGTCTAGTAAAGCTTATCATTAGCTCTTGATGTCTTGTTATTCTATTTTGTATTTTACTCATTTTTAGCTTCTAACTCCTTGTTTAGACTTTAGGGAAGTCTATATTCCATAAGATGAAGAGCTAAGAATTTCTGATGCAAACATCTTGTCCAAGGCTTTAATAAGCTTACTTTTTAAAAAAAAAAAAAAGAATTTGAGAGTGAAGTTGTAATTCATGCTGTTATTTCAATGAAGATTTTTTTTTTTACAAAAAAGTACAAAATTTATTTTAGGTACTGTTGGATGCTGGCGGATTTCGTATTATTTCTGTATGTTATGATCTTGCATCTGATTAAAATTTGGAATTACCAATCAGCATGAATTCCAATTTGCCTCTCACTCCTAGTGATTTTGCTACTTTATCATATGATACAGCTCAGTTTTACTTCCTTAAGCTTGAATTATGTCAGCCTGTCTCTTTCTACTGCCCCCCATTGCCTTGTAAGGTACACAATATTAATTTTCAAATATAAATTAGATAATCATAATTGATTGCTAATAATTGCAGAGAACAGTATCTTCCAGTAGCTTGGCATCAAGCAATGGAAATCCTGTGGAAGTTAAGCTTGAGACTACAAAGAGCCTCATTGATTTTGATGCTGAGCCTGAGCCTCCTGTGACTCCTGCAATTCCTCAAGCCCAACAAACTACTGTGGCTCAATCCATTGTGGAGCCAGAAAAATCCAGTGATGACAGCAATTGGGCCTCTTTTGATGTGGCCCCGCAGGCAAAAGCAACTCAAGCTCCTTCAAATGTAAATCCACTTGAATCTGTGCTTTCGCTATTGTCAGCATCAGCATCAGCGTCTTTATCTGCTCATGTTTCTGGAGTCCAAGGTGGTTCCAGTGTTGCAACACCTATTACAACTATTCCAGGGAGCGATACTGGTGAGTCCTCTGTTTCACCTGCTGGGCCTGTGCTAGGATCATCTCTTACTGCAACTGTTAGAAGCATCTCAACTTTCCCATCAAGTGGTGCTTCAGTAGCAGCCCCGGGATTGACAAAAGTATTGCCTCACAATGATGCACACCAGTGGGCCAGTTTGCAGCAACAGCAACCTTTGTTCCCTCCTGCTGTTAGTCAGTCTACTACTCAACAGTTAAGACTGCCGGTAATTGGAACTGTGAATAATCAGGTGGGGATTATGGAAAAGTATTCTCAAACATTATGTCTGTTTCAGATGTAGTATTTGTTCACCCTCTTATTTCATGGCAATATCTTGCAGCCGTGGAATATACCTTCTACACCGATACCAGGGCATCCAAACATGTCAATGCCACATGCATCCATTCATGTCTCAAAGTCTTCCAGTGAGACTAACTCTAAGGTTTCACAACTGTCTGTAGAAGTAAAACCAAGTGGAAGAAAAGAACTTCCTGAGGTATTATTTGCTCCTTATTTTACTTCATAAGGCATCTACTTTGTTCACTAGCATGCATGTGTGTATTCTATTGTATATCTTACTGTATCTTATGATTTTCTGCAGGATCTTTTCGCTGTAAATTATTCATCTTTCCCTGCTCCAGTTGCACAGTGGCAAATGGGTCCTCCTCATGGCATGGGTATCTCAATGCACTATAATACTATGGTGGTACTGTTACAATCCAACTATATTAGCATACAAGTTTATTATCTTAATCTGTGTCTTATACAACTGTGTGGTGCATTTCTCATTTAAATTCCTGCCCTCTGTTACAGTCCATGCCAGGTGTTCCGCAGCCATCAAAATCAACAAATCCATTTGATATTGGCAGCGAACCACCTCTAGTTCAAGCCCCAACTGTATGTGACTTTCATGAATTTAAAATGATTGTGTGGGTTTCCAATTATATGAGCTTTCTTTAGATCTTAGCATATTCTGTTGTAAATGATTTTCAAAAAAACCATTGATAAGTTCATACTCTTCTTCATGTTTGGTATGTTATATCATAAATGTTTTGAATTAACCCACTGATATTGCTGATTGGGGATTTGGCTCTTTTAAAGTGCTTGGTATGCTTTAGAGAGAATAGTGGTTTTGACAATCATTGGAGATTAATGGTATGGGCTGGATTTTGTCCACCATTGAGTCTACTCATAAGCTATTTTTTCATGAGTTACTTGTATACGATACTCTCTTAGGTACATCTTACAGGAGCTTATCTATTAATAGCATAGTTATAAAAATTGGACTGGACAGCTGGTTCGACCGGTGAACTGGCCCGGTCACGGGTCTAGTCACATAGGGAAAACTGGTCAAAGATGGTAAAAAACTGGCCTAAACCAGTGGCAGTGTGGCCCATGTAACAGATGCTATGAAAGGTGTGCTTGGAGAAGGCCCTTATTTTTGGCTTTTATGGATGTTGCTTCATTTGCTATTCTATTGACTTTTTCGACGTGGGACTTGTGAAACATTTACTTTCTTTTGTCTTCTTCTGAATTCTTGTCTCAATTTTCAGACGGCTGAAGCTTGATTTTAAAACTATTCTCTAGTCCATGGAAAAAGCTAGCTCAATCAAATTATATTAATGAAAATGCATGCATAAAACTAAATGGTAGAAAAATGAGAAAATGGTGTGAGAATTTGCTGATGTATATATCAAATGAACAAAAATTGGAATCATGAATGGGCTCGGATCTACCACAAGCACTAGCTCCTTGATCATTTTAGGCATCCTAGATATATCATGTAAGGTTATAAATTTGTTTATGTGCAATTAAATTATGCAATGATATCTTGAATATTGTATTTTTAATATATTATATATAATATAAAAATAATTATATAATTTAATTTACTACCGGTTTGACTAGTCTAGTTTTTAAAACATTGATTAATAGGATTGATGGACATTGGCAAATGCTGGAAAATTATTGTCTGTTTTCTTTATGGACACCTTGCTTCTACTAAGCTGGAACATTGACGTTTGACGTGCTGACTTTCTAATGTGTCATTCAGTGGATGACCTGGAATATCTGATGTGAATTAAAACTTATTATACCTTATCTGTTCATGGTAGAAAAATAGATTATAATATAATATCCTTAATTTTATAAGTTAATAAAAAATTGTGTCATGTTTATGTGGTTGGTGTTCCTTGGATGCTGCAGTTTCCTTCAATGACATCCTTGCAAGTTGCTCTGCCAAATGTATCACCTTCAGGCGTAATGCATCCTTCAAGCCTATATAATCCATCACTTGCGTGGAATCCACCACAGTCATCACCATATGGCTCAGTTATGCCCCCCCAAGCACAAACTCATGCATCAGCAATGGCACCAAGTATATTAATCCATTTCCATTCTTATGTTGATAGTAATCTATTAACCAATTTTTCTCCTGTATCTTGAGCTATGCTTTGAAAATTTCAGGGCCTTACATGGGGCAACTAATGCCAACGAACATGCCAATGCCAAGGTAATTATTCTTTCATTGCAGTAATATTTACTCTTTACGTAGGCTATGTTTGGTTAGGTTGTTTCTTTGCTCTTGGAATCTCACTTTTGGATTCCAATTATTCATATGGTCTCCCAAGTCATGCTACGCAGCATGAACTTCAAGGAGGAAAAGAACCCTTTATTCATATAAACAGTCAAATTATACAGTCTGTGCTGTGCTAATCTGTTAGTGTGCTAACTGGGAGGGTTGAATTTTTTTTGTCGGGGTTCTTGAAGTAAATTGTGGAAAGATCAATTTATTGTGGTTGTATTTGTATATATTATTGGCTCTAGTTTAGCATTACCCAGAGTGTCACATAGAGATTTTCAACATCATGTGTAGGCACCAAGCAATCGGGAGTTTTGGTACTGAAGGAGTTGGTCTTGGCTTCTCAAAACTAGATTGGCAGCTGACTGGTAAGTTCTCAGCCCCTGCTACACCAAACCCCTCATCTGCAGGAGGGAACCCATTTGGATGATGCGCAAGTCTGACCTGTTCTCAAGTTAAGCATCATCTTGTTGCTACCTGTACAAATATCGGTTATGTTTTGGTTTCTATCTTCTCAGTCAAAGCGAGACACTTCAGCATAAATTTGTGATCATCCTTGGGGTCAAAGTAAAATATTTGGCACTTGGCCGTGTAAATTGTTTATTGCTATAGAAAAGCAGCATAATCTGCCTTGTGGGAAGGAGTCTTGTAGGAAAGATATCTTGAGCTGGATATTATTTGGAGAGGGGAGGGGGGTTGTATAGATTATAGACCCCTTCTGTGGAGACAAATTTGTTTTTGGGTGCAGCCATGTGTTACATTTGCAATTGTAGCGTCGATTAGGCGATTAGGCGATTAGGCGATGGCTTGTGGTTGTTTGGTACCCCGAAATGTATTATCTCATGGTGCTGTGTTGTGTGATTTTGTAATCGCATAATTTTGGCGATTTTTAACTATGAAAGTATAATAAATCACGTTTCTGTTAAATTGCTATAAAATATCAGTTTCTATGCCACTATTACTAAAACTATTTCATATGATAGTGACTAATTTTTCGTTTTCTTTTTCTAGCCCACAGCTTATGTTGAAAATTATAAGATTTTAAATCAATTTTACATTTTGTTATAGTGTCATTTCTGTGGAAAAAAAAAATATATGTTCTGCGCATATTCAAATTAAAAACATTTGAGTTTGAGAAGTTCAATTTTCTCTTTTGGTTATTAGAAGTTCTATTCAATTTGATATCTTGAGTACTACACCAGGATTGGGTAAATTTGTCTAGCAATTGGTAAACATGCAACAGCAGATAGCCTATCTAATTCCAGCTCCGATACGTCATGTATGATCTAAATACATTGGTTGAAAAAGTATGCATACCAGCTATAATAAAAAATGGTAATCGCGTCACTTCCTCAGTCCATTCGTCTCTAGGCACATCCTGGAAATCCACTTTTTATTGTAAATTCAATTTGCCATGTGATGACTGGAGCGAGATGACATATATGCTGAAACATTAATGCAATGATGTACCCACTGAACTTGGCAAGCTACGCTGTCAATATGTTAACTAATTTTTAATTTCATAGACTTCACAAGAAAATCCCTTTTCAACTCAGAGATTCTCAAAAATACACGTCCTCTTGTAATGGAGCCCGCAGCAGTACTTTTCTAGTCATTGAAACTGATTCCTTGTCAAATTATGATTGCAGAGTCTAATTAGCATCCATCAATCTCCGATGTAAATGTACAGGGGAAGTATTTGTCTGAGAAATGTGTTTTCTTCTCTAACCCTTGGATGGAGGGAGAGGTCCGTATATCTTCACGTGGAAATAAATAAAATCCAATCAGTATGCGTGCATTGGTGCCAGACAGATCCATTAATTCTGCCTGAGAATTTCCTGTGTTGCAGTTGCAGTTCCTTTTCCTATCTGGCAGAACTGGAGTCCACCACATGGGGCAATTTCAACATCCAAATCCTCAACAAGAAAATCAACTAGAATGAAGAGGTCTATTGAGGGAAAATTTCATGTAGAATCAGTATGTCGGCTCTTCCATATGATTGGTGCTACCTGCATCCATACTGTGAAAAAATATTTTGTGCTTCAGTCGTTTAAGAATTATACAGAAGTTACATTAAATCTCTCTCTCTCTCTCTCTCTCTCTCTCTCTCTCTCTCTAAATTTAAAATCTTACTCTTCATTATGCTTTAAGTAAAATTCAAATCTTCATGTTAGACTTGTTTAACAATACTTACAGTAAACAGAGACTGCTAACCATTCATTCACTATTCTGACCCAGGTGCTGGTCCAGCCCACATCAATTGTCCATCTGCAGAAGAATAAAGCTATTACATCATGTTTCTTTATCATTTAAGAATTCTCGCAAGAAACAACAAATCAACCTCCAATTACCTTGATACCAGCAAATATAAGCCATAATCTTTAAATATTAGTGACATTATTTATAGAAACTACATTTATTATCTTGTGTCACAACTAAAGTTGTATGTGATCATTTCATAATTACCAACTGGAAATGCATATTTTCCTTTGTTTTTCTCATCTTTTTCTTTAGGGGACCAAAACAAAACAAGATGGCCTCAGCAAGATACACATTAAACAAAAATTAATTTTCTGCTACAACTATAACAGGGGACCTTACTTTCTCATTACATGATGACTATTCCATCCAATCAATAGCATTGCAAAGTACATTGCTCCTGTGGCAAACACAAAATGGAAGAAGCCATAACCATATGGAACATCGTCTTCTGCTGGTGTATCATCATCCTTCCTGAACTGCAAGGTTCTGTCAGATATGTACCAGAGAACCAAATACTTAAATTCAAGTTCAATTCAGATTCTATAACTAACCTGAAAGCATTTGGAATCAATGCCTGTCGAAAATGTTGCAATAACAATTGCCAGTATTGCAACAATAAAGCTCTGCCAACAAGAATCAGTTTCACATATCAACGGAATATAAGATCATGTATTCGAAAGCTCACAACTATAAAAGGTTCTAAGTACTTAGTTAAAATATCATTTAAGCATGAAATAACATATTACAATGATGCTTAACCAGTCTGTTTTTGTTGCAGAGTCTGATTTCCTGATGCAGTTTTCTCCTGCTGGTTCACTGCAGACACACATATGACTCAAACTCAACAAGAATGAAGACGCAAAGATAAGAGGGATTATCTAATAAAAAAAATTAACAAAAATAAAAAGTGCACTTATTGCGCTTAAATCATGTGGCTTTCTTTGGTGTCTGTTACATGGTAATTTTAATTTTCCCAGCTACTTGAAAACCTATTTATAAGATATTTGGATATAAAAATATGAAAAATTAAAAAATTGTGTTGTATGTCTTAAATAACACAAGAATAATAATTTTTTCATACATCTCATACTCAAATTTTTTAAAAATAGGTTTTCAAGTATTTGAAAAATTAGGATGTCTACATGCCAAATGTCACCAGTGATATCAATACAAGTGCAAAACTAGGGGGGCAAAGATTGATAGCCTTGCCTTCTAATTGCACACCAGCAGAGGAATACAACATAAAGCCCCATCAGCCCTGGAGTTAGAATGCCAGCACTCACCTACAGGAGGGAAATTTAGAAATTCACGTCAAGTTATGTTAGAAGATGAAGTAAATTGAGCAAGCAATAAAGACCCTTTCACCGATAGAACTTACTTTTGGATGCAGAGACACATTTGTCATGAGTTGGAGAAGCACTAGTGTCCAAGTAATGAAGAAAATGTTGAGGAGGCAAGATGGTTGTGGTGCATACCAAATGTACATCAAAATGATCCCCACCAAGCAGACAACATATGCAGTAGTTGCAAATAATATCACATGGATTTGGCTGCATAACATTTATAAATTAAGGCATCTCATTACTGATATAATCCTAAATTTATCAACTAGTATGTCAACCTATCAACGCCTTACAAGTGGAGGAGAGAAAAAAAGCACAACATAGTTTGTATTTGTTCTCTCATTGCTCTCCACATAAGTAGAGCTCAATGCTTAATTAACCTTGAACGGCATCAACCACAGTAATTAGTTAACCCACTCTAGACTCTGGACACCTTTCAATGCTTCTAGAAGGCAAACACTGATTTTTAAAGTTTAGAATTTTTTCCCTTCTTTCTTCCATATATCAACGTAATAATCAATAACCAAGAACCATCGAATATGCCTTGCTAAAAATTTAAATGACAAATACAACCATCAACGCTTACACTTTGTGAGATGCATAGATCGACCTCATCTACTAAACTAATTATAAACAAACATCCAAGATGAGTCCTACAAAATATTGTGCTTACATGTTTACCTATGTATTCATAATTGCTTCATTTACCTAATTTTTTATAGTTCTTACAACCAAACAAATTGTTTGCAGGCATATCTTTCTACTAGTGGTTAAACCGAAAAAACCTTACCATCTTTCCGCATATTTTTCCGATACACAGCAATCATTCAGCCAAGTAATGAAGCTGATTATGCTTACTAGTTGAATTAGGAGGAAAACCCTGAAAGAGACAAAAAGAAACCTTTAAAAAAATCACTGATCTGTTCAAGAAATGATATGACGAAAATCATTTAGAAGGCTATACCCGGCACCAAAATGAGCAATCTCCCCTGCCAACCAAAAAGTAATCAGCGACCTTTTATATCACAGACGAAGAAAAAATACTCGAAAGCTTATTAAAAGATAGAATATACCAACCATAGAGTTGAATAAACCCAGACGGAAGTAAAAACGGAAAGATTGTCATGGCGACCCAGAGAACAATCTTGACCGACCACCAACCAGAGTGCCATGAATCTCTGGCTTCGTTCAATTTAGAAGTGCCAGCAGTTGAGAAAAACATTGTCATATAAAATAGCTGATCTAGGATTAAGGTTCACAGTGAACATTATTTACTCTTATAGGAATAAGACATCGAGCTAAGACAAGTGGCGAAATATCGAACCCTTTTAAGAGCATAAATGATTTTGTATTCACCAAATATAAAGGCATATAAATTACCGATTAACTATGGTGCACGAATATGGGTGTAAGACTAAAAAGTTAAGTTGCTCAGTGAACATCTTAAATAATTTTATTATAATTTTTAACAATAAAAATATGGTAATTTTTAAAAGAAAAACTAGGATAGCCTATAGTAGCTTATTACGTGTTATATATAATATTTTTTCATCATTAAAAATTTTAACGTTCAAATGTTTTTACTTGATTTAGAGTTTTTATATGTATTTTTGGTGCATTTCATTAAATTTCAAGGCATTGAAAAGACACTTCTTGACATTTAAAAGCATTTAGAGAGATTTAAAAAAAAAAAATAATGATACAGTAGCAATAGGTAAGTAAACATATTAATTATCAACTAGATTTATTGCTTAATTGAATAGGATACGAAGCAACCAAAGCTCACCCGCAGAACACCCTCTGCACCCAAACAGTCTCCCACACCATTGCATCCTTTTAACCCTGTACGTAGAAGATATATAATATTTGTGTTAGATTTTGAGCTATTGCCATTATGTCATAATGAACACAGTTCAAGATGTTCATTATGAATTCCGAAGTGTTAATTTGCATCATTTGATTAATAAATATTCGGCTCTAACATCATGCATAACTGCAAAAAATATAGATGTTTAAGAGATTGGGTAATCTTACTCTCCATTTCTGTTAAAGCACCACGACCATAATCTCGGGCAGCCCATGCCAACAGATTTACGACTAGAAAAATCAAGGCATAGGCATATCTTGCCATCCAAGGATTCGATGCATTACGAAATTGGCTGCACCATGATAAGTCCTTGGAGATGGTGGTACTGGTACACCTTTCATTACTACTGCTGCTTGCTCCACTTTCCATCTCTTCTTCAACACTGCGTTTTAACCAAAAAAGCATGAGTGCAGCATAGGAGAAAAGGGTCTCAATATTCCAACAAGATCTTCTATTCCACTGTAATGTACAAATAGACTCGTCCTTGTCATGGGAGATCCATTACTGTTTGCTAAGCATCAATAGAAACTAGTCTTTTTTATAAACGATATTTACTTTTGACGTTGTCACGTAAGTGACAGAATAATACTTAAATAAGTCCTAACAATCGTAGAATTTTTCGGCCAAGTATTACCTATCACCATTGGCTAAATTCTAATTCCGACAGTTAACGGTATCTCTTACCAAATCATTCTCTTTTAGTATCCATTCCTAATAGTAAATTAGTTGATTGTGCTTAATAATAATAATTGTCCTTGTCTCTTTTGAAGGAAATAAGAACCCAAAATCTACGACGGTACAACCACGGTGACTACCAATTAAGAATGGTTTAAGAAAATAAGTCCAATAAAATCCCCACAAAATAAATTGATGGAACATTCTTAGTTGAACAAAGTCTTACCTATCCAAGACTGAATTCTTAATCTCCACCTTTCAGAGGAAGATGGTATATTATCTCAATTAATTGATCAACCATAATACACGACCAATAACTTTGAAGACGAAAGAAAAATCGGAACTCAATTATCACTTCCAGAGTTTCATTCGAAAGAGTTGAGTGCAGTATTGGAATACGTTTCCTTTAATTCGAAGTAAGAGTTCAAAATCTCTTTTGTTTACTTTTTCTAATTTTCTCGGCAAACAAACGTCCACAGCATTGATCGTGCGTACTGTATAGGCATTCAGCAATTCTATTAATTATTTTATATAAAAACAATTACTCTATAATTTATAATCCATATAAAATGAGAATGAAAATAAACGAAATATCAGAACAGCCATAAAAACAGAGATAATAAATCTGCGTCTGGTTTTTTCTTTCTTAGAGAACGAATTTTTAAATAGTTATATGAAAAATTGACAGAATGCTAAGCATCAAACTGATAGCGATTCATACGCAAATGCAGATGATCAGAATTAGCAGTAACTGGAAAAAATAAAGGAGAAAATTAACAGAAATGGAAGCCTTGCAATGGAGCTTAGAATCAATAATCTGGCCATAGAAACGCGATCAATCCAAAAAATCAACAAAAGGAAGTACCTGTGAGATGAAGATCAATCAATGCCGCTGTTGAGAAGAGAAAGATGTGAGCTAACAGCCTAACACTGAATCACTATTTCTGGAAGAGGCATGTTTCAGTTTTCCATCTCTCTCGATCTCTCTCTCGGAAGAACACAGAGAGAGATTATGGGTTCGCTTGTGCTTTTGGCTCTTTTAAAAATGACCAAGCAGAGTCAGAGTGATTGTGTGTATGCGAGGGATCCCTTTTCGGTGGTTTTCTCTTAGCTTTTCTTTTATTTTTTATTTTTTTTCCCGCCGCAAGTTTCCCGTGCTTCCTTTCAATACCGACCTTGGTTATGTTACCTTTCACTTTCACTTCGCCTATGATTTTTTTTTCTTTTTACCGAAGTTTTCCAATACAATTTATTTTGTTAATATTATTATGAATTTAAGATTTCATATTAAACACGGCACCATCTTACTGACTGAATGCAATCGTTTAATTTAAGGAAATGGTAGTTATAAAGCAGAGAAGAGAAGGTTAGTTTATCAGATACCGGATGGAGCGGTTGGTAATTTGGGATCATAATTATGTTGCTATCCAGGCCTTCAATGAATGTAGAAATAGATTTTTCGTGTTTGTTTCACGCCAAAGTTAGGGATTGGCTCCATGTTTTATTATGATTGTGTTTTCTGTAATCATAATGGGACACCAAATGATTATAACATGCATGCATGTAGCCTCATTACATTATGGCTATTGATGTTTGCGTGGTTTGTAATATTTTCTTTTATTTTATTTTTTATATTTGTTCACTACATTAACTTAAAAATATTTTTATTATTCTTAAAACTCGTTTAATAGTCAAAATATAATAAAAATAAATAAAATAACAGATTGAATAAGAATAAGATAAGATATAGATATTATAAATTCTTATCTTATCCAATGTTTGACGCAAATTTAAATAAATATTATACTATTATATCTTATATTTAAAACAAATTAAATAATAATAAAATATAATATAAATTATATAAAATAATAAAATTATCTTTATAATAGAATTATATATATAATTATTTAAAATCAATTTTAATATAATTTTTTGATTATTATTAACTAATAAATAAAATATGATAAGAAATTTGATGGTATAAGACAAATTATTCTATTCATAATTCAACTTATCACATAAGATAATAATTTTAATAAAAAATAAGATATAATAAAAGACTTGATAGTGTTATTCTATTCTATCAATATATTAAATATAAAATAAAAATATAATAAAATATATTATTATATCTTATATTCTCTTTGATGTACACCAAATGACCTTTAAAATTTTACATAATGCTCCACTTGTTCGTATATTTAAAATATACGATTTATGAATTTTTGTATTTGGACATCATAGTTAAAAACATAAGAAAAAATTTATAATTTTCATGTTATTATAACATATTAAATACGAAGAATTAATTTTTTTTTAAGAATGTTATAATTATAATAAAATGTATCTCAAAAGGAAAAACTGAGATTTCTGAAACTGCGACCATTCTAAAAAAAACATATTTTTCTACGACAAAGAAAACACGCAACATATATAATCAGCTTTTACAGAAGATGGATAATTCCTGTGGCATACGTAAATTAGGCAGGATCCCATGTTCTCCAGAAATGGTCCCTCGAACTAGTGGATTTCTGAACAGAAACCATTCTGACCATCCACTATTTTTATTCTTTCATGAATATTGATGTTTTGTTTGACTGAAACTCTGCAAGTCACTGTTATTTTGTTTAATACGCACACATACACATCAACCAAAGACTAAAAACGAAAAAGAATATATTCTGACCATAGCAGGATGGGAGGAAGAAAATTATTGGCAAGAATTCGATGAAGCTGATATTTAAGGAAAATGACTCGTTTGATTCTGTTATTACTAACCACACACTCATAATATGTTAATTGTAATTTCAACTGGTGTAAATTGAATGCGGTTTGGTGGCCACTTACCTCGTAAATATTTCCATTAATAATAGCTTCTTATTCATTACCTTCCCATAAAATAGCAGAACCATGTTTCCCGATTTTTCAATGATTTGAGCATCCTTTATTAACTAACACATGTAATTTAGACGCATAATTTAAAATCTTAACACCAAATAATATGATTTTTCTTATTAATTATGCTCAAAATGCACACCTTATAACTTGTTAAACAAGAACCCGCACGGGGAAACGATTAACCAATTTAAGCCTATTTTGAATCTAAAGTAAGTTTGTGAAAAACGGAGCGAAGTTAATGTATTGAGAAGCAATATTAGCATTTGAAAATTAAGATTTAGTTATACTTTATTGAATCAGTGATCTGGGTTAAAGTGGAATAATATATAAGCTACTTTCTCTTATCTCTCTCTCTTCATTATTATTATTTTAGTTTTTGGTTCATGAGCTTTGGAGAAATGAGAGCACAAAGTTTGTAAGGTTGAACTTTTATGCATCACATTCTCATATTGGTGCTTTTGAGCTTCTCTTTTTTAAAAAATGAAGAGAAACTAATAATATAGTTTGTCCAATTTGATGAAAAATAAATAATGATAATAAGAATGTCAATTATGAAATCGTCAATCAAGGATCCATTGCTTTCCTAAATCATCGGTTACACTTTTATGCCCAAATAAAGTCATAGGGACAAGTTACTGTGATTCTGGAATATATCCTTTTACAAACACACACACACACACACACACACACACGAAGATAACATTATGATAATTACAGACGTATTTAAAAAAAATTACAACATCTTTTATTAAAAAATGAATATTTTATTTTTGGACAAGTTAAAAAATAAAAGAATAAAAAATAAAAGAAAGTTCGTGGGCTTGACAATATTCTTGACACCATAACAGGTCAAACAAAAAAACCCAAATAAGGTCGAGCTTTCGGGTTATGAATATCTAACAGGAGAAAAGGCTCCAAAGTCCAAAGGACAGTAGAGGGTTGAAGATAAAGCAGTCACAGATACCAGCGAAACTGAATGAGATGGACCGATTGAAAGTAAGATGTAGCCCAAATTATACACTTTGGGCCTGTCTACTCAATTGGCCCTTTATCCTCCAAATTAGGCCAGAAAGACTTACTAGCCTGACTAAAATATTTGGCTCACAACTCAACGAATTTAGCTTTCCTAAAGTTTAAATTTATCAAAAAAGTATATAAATAATTATTTTCTAAAATGCAGTGATTTTTTTCCCATAATAGTGGATTGTGGCACATCTTTAACCTGGGAAATTGGGGTGGCTGCATGAGTTTGAAAAAAAAAAAAATGAATGAAGAAACTTTGTAATATAGTCATTTTAACTGTTAATGTAAAATCGCTTAGATAATAAATAGCATCGCTTAAATAACCGGAGTTTGTGAGAATGTTGGAAGGGAATTATAAAATGAAACAGGCGAGCAAATATTCTGATGATTAAATTGAATTTTGATGGGTGTGATGCTTCATCAAAATCCAAACAAGGATGGTTTCTTAACATCGTTGTCAGGCCTTTTGTTTTCGCGTTTGCTTTTGAAAACATGATTTTCAAGTTTTTTTGGCAAACAAAAATGATAACATGGAAACTCAAATTGCCATTCTCTTCTTCACCATCAATTCGCAAATTTGTCCGGTAATATAATTGTCCTTTTCTTCTTCTTCGTTAAGGTGCTGCTATATCTTAAACTCTGACGAGTATGTTTTTTCATTTATGTATCTGGCACTGCTCATTCATTCCATGGAGAAAAAAAAGGTGGAAACTGAGAAAAAGGAAATTTCGATAGGCCACACCTCCTTAACTAGTATGCAAAAGTTGCCAGCTTCGCCATGGCATTTTGTACGTCTTTCAACAATCCTAGTCTATGCACATGAATTTTATTTTTTTAAAAAAATTGTAGCTTGGTGGTGTCTAAGTTAATTGGTGCACATTTTAATGGTTTGATTAACAAAAAAACAAGACAATTCATGTTAAGACTAAAGAATTTATGAAAGAAAATTTTTTATGACTTAATATCAAAAAATGAACAAAATAAAAATTTGAATACGTGATCAGGTGTATTGAGTGTAGACCCTCTTGCACCTAACTCGCCATTTAATGGATTACCTAGAGACTTGAATTGAGATAAATCACCTTCTTGCCTACCATTATTTGTGCCTTTATTTGGAAGGAAATAATTTAAAGTACTGTTTCTTCAAAGGAAAATAAACTATCTTTAAAACTGTTGCCCAAGACCAATAACTCTCCCCATGGCATCTGTCTGTATTTTCCCTTTCCTGGAGGGTAAGGTCTTATAGGACTACCTATGCTTATGATATATGTCATATGTAGAAATATAATTTCTAACTAATCAAATGGTAATAAGAACCAAACGAAGCTAGAAGTCTAAAACCTATTGTTAAAGAAGATTTAAAATGATGGGGGCATCTTTAAAGGTAAGGGTAAATCTCAGTTAATTTGAAAATTTATTCCCTTCTGATTCTTTATATCAGAGTTATTATTATTTTCTTTCTTAAAACAGAGACTTGTCCGTGTCTTTATAATATGGGCGTAGAGGTCAATATCATGAGCTTCACTTTATGAAATGCCATCAATATACTTTACCTAATCACAGGCTGTCCCTAGAGCCCCTAATTAAATGATAGTTATGTCCCAGTCGCGGTAATAGAACAAGTCAACCAACTTCTAACATCGATATTTTTCATGGTGTTGTATGTGAAAAACCCTTCTAGGCCACGTGAATTTTATACTTGGAAGGGCCCATTTCATTAAGGTCACTATCCCTTTTGTTGGTAGTTTAATATGCCCTCCTTTGCACCTTTCCCCATTTTCCCACTCATTACAGGGTAGAAAAGACTTTTCCCAAAAAAAAAAAAAAAGATGGGGGCAGAGGGGACATGGCCGAGAGGAAGTTGAATACTTTTCTTTATAATGGGTGGCGGATTAAATGAAAGGCCAAAGATCACTGGGTATATAGAACTTTCGTGTCGCAGTGCTTGCAATTTTTTGAGAAAACGACCTACACTACCTTCCGCATAAACACCACTTGGAACACTTCCTTTCTAATTTGAGAGAGCATCACTGCACAAGTTTATGCAAAGTATGTGTAGAAGATGTAAATAGCAACTGTCAATGAGCATCTGATTATATGGAACCAGAAGCTTCTCGAAAGTGTAGGACACTTTAGGATCCACCTTGGACTTTCTTGTGTTCATGTTAGGCGAGAAATGAGTTTCATTGAGCAAATACTAAATGGTTAAGAATATTCTTGCCTACATCTGTTTAAGTTTTGTATGAAATCAATATGTAGCCAATACCCGGAAGACGAAGCAAAGTATTGAAAGGGGTAACAATGAATGTGGCTTGTGTGGTGGAAAAGCAGAATCAAGAAAGGCATAAAGTGAAGAGGGCTACAGGAACAGACTGAACTTTAAGCTTCTCACAAGCTTAACAGTATCAATCTACACAATTCCAGATAGCGCCAAGTAAACAGATTTGAATTCAAAATCTCCATAGATATGTTTTGCACATGGAGGGCAATCTCAATCGATATTAATTAAATGAAAAAATGCTTTAATAAAAAAGTTTAATCTAGCAGACGCTCCTCAATGGTTCTTGGGACGGCTACTCAGGTCCCACCATGATCTGAATTGGGACCTGTACACTCTGGTGGTGGCCTCGATCCAAGATTATCGAGGACTATTTCAAATTGCTCGCATGCATAATGTTCGACGACAAAGAGAAACATAATTGCAGGCCTAAATTAATTATTCGGTAGATCCTTGCAAAGGGAATAGATAGCAAGCAATTCTAAAACCTCACTAAAACAAATAGTGTGGAAGTTCCCAGCGATGCAAGCATATAATAATAACATGGGAGGATGAAAATGAATCACATTATCACCATATCCCTTTCTTTTGCTTCTGTTATCCAGAAAATTATAAGCAACCTTTGATAATTGCTCCAAGATAAAGATTCAAGGACATACTCACAAGTGAAGCATTCCATCTCAGCAGAAACAGATTAAAAGACCGATAAGAAAAAGGAATTATCTCAATTCAGAAAAATCAATACAAGTGAAATGTTCATAATTATACTATAAATTGGAAGGCAAAAAAGAAACAAAAGTAAAAGTATGATATAAAAGAGACAATAACAATAAACCCCACAAACAACCAGCAGCAGCAGAAAGTGCTACTGTCTTTGCAGCCCTGAATTATGGTCTCCAATTCATCCCTATACATACATTTTCTCTGCAACCTACTCTTTCTCTGCCATTTTTATTTCACAACTCGAATATCCATAACAATTCAAATCAATAAGGAGATACTTTCTCCTCTTACCTCCACTCTACTGTGACCTCTTCTCTGTTTTTTATGATAATTGATGAAATCCAAATAAGAACAATGCTGGTGACAAATTCTGTGGTGCACAAACCCTTCTCATTCTCTTCTTTATTTTTCCTCCACGAGCGACGAGAGTCGCGTAAAAAAAAAAGAGAGAGCATAATTTACGAGGTACAGGGAGAGGGTATAGAAGAAATGGCCGACAATGTGTAAATGTTGTTGTTGCTAGAGGGAAGGATAGAGGAGAAAAGTTCTCAAAAGAATCAATAGAAGGGTGGTGGAGGTGGAGATGCGTATGAAACTCCGAAGACAGGTGGCAAAGGCCCTTCATATACAGGAGCAGGTGGTGGGCTTCCGTATATAATTGGTGGAGGTGGTGATGGAGATGGTGGCGGAGTTTCGCATGGAGGGGAACTGTAATGAACAGGGGGAGGCGGGGAACTATAGTGAACCGGGGGCGGTGGGGAAGCATATACCGGCGGTGGCGGGGGAGATGGGGAAGGATATACCGGTGGTGGCGGGGGAGATGGGGATGGGGGTGGCAGATAAGGAGTGGGTGAAGGTGGAGGCGGCGAATGCTCTTCACAAGGTGGTGGGGATGGTGGGGGTGGTGGTGGTTCTATACAAGGTGGTGGTGGTGGTGGTGGTTCTATACAAGGTGGTGGTGGTGGTGGTGAATGGAGTGGGGGAGGAGGAGAATGGACAGGAGGAGGAGGTGGCGGTGATAAATAGGGATAAATAGGCGGCGGAGGTGAGTGAGGAGGTGGTGGAGGCGAATGATGTGGTGGCGGTGGCGGGGGTGGAGAGCTGTAATAGTAAGGCGTTGGAGGGGGTGGGGAGAATATAGGAGCCGGTGGAGGTGGCGAATTTGGTGGTGGAGGGGGTGGAGACCGGACACAATATGGTGGCGTTGGAGTTGGTGAGGTTGGGGGAGATGGAGGGGGAGGCGATGGTGGAGGTGGTGATACCACAGGTGGTGGAGGTGAAGGTGGCGGGGGAGATGGTGGGGGTGGAGACGGAGATGGTGGGGGTGGAGACGGAGATGGTGGAGGAGGCGGTGAAGAATAGACTGGCGGAGGAGGTGGTGGAGAATAGACTGGCGGGGGAGGGGGTGGGGAATAGACCGGAGGCGGTGGTGGAGGTGGAGGAGGTGGTGGGGGCAAAGTGGGGGGAGGAGGTGGAGAGTAAACTGGAGGTGGTGGCGGCGGAGATTGTGGAATGGAAACAGGTGGAGGAGGTGATGATTGTAGAGGTGGTGAAGGAACAACAACTGGGGGTGAGGGAACAGGGATAGGAGGGGAAGGAGGTGGAGGGGAAGGCAACGAAGGAACAAATGGTTTACATCTAAACGAGTTACAATCCACAGGCCGAGACAAGAACGACTTACATTGTGCCGCTGACCTCTGTACCGGCCTCGCCGGCAAGCAGTTCCTCCGGTCATCAAACGACGGCAAGCTCAGACACGCCGGCGGCTCACCAGTGAAGAAGTTATATGAATACGTGAAGTTCTGAAGATTGGGTAGCATACAAATCGCCGCTGGAATTTTCCCAGAAAGCATATTGTGAGCTACATTCAGCTGCTCAAGGCTCACCACACCTCCAATGGTGTCTGGCAAGGGACCCAATAGCTGATTGAAGCTCACATCAAACACTGTCAAGTTCTTCAGCAACCCAATTTCTGAAGGCAAGCACGAACGGAATCCATTGTTCATCAGAATGATCTCATTGAGGTTTGACATGTTGCCCAAGCTCGCAGGGACGCAGCCATGGAACCTGTTGTTAGCGAGAACGATGACTGACACCGGCGAGTTCCCAAAATTGTCTGGAAGATCGAACACAAAGCGATTGCTGTTAATGAAGATCGCGTCCAAATCCTTGTCAAAAAGCTCTCTGGGCACTGTCCCTTCAAATTCGTTGAATCTCAGATCCAAGAATTTGAGAGCAGGAAGCCTCAGGACCACCTCCGGGAACTTCCCGGCGAACCTATTGTTACTGAGATCCAGTTCGAAGAGCAGTTTTAGTCTATCAAACTTGTGAGGTACAGTACCACAGAACCTGTTGGAGTTGATATGGAAGAGGGCTAGATCCACGAGTAGTCCAAGCTCTTCCGGCAAATAGCCAGCAATGTCACCATGGTTGAGATCAATACCGGCGACTGTCCTAATCTTGGGGTTATCCAGTGCAGGAGCACAGAAAACCCCAGTGTAGTTACAGATCTTGGGTCCAACCCAATTGGCAGTAAGATTTTGCGGATCAGAAAGAATGGCTTGCTTCCAAGCTTGTAAGGCTATATAAGCATTTCTGATACGATCATTCTCGAAAACCAGAGATGGGTCGACAGTAACTTCCTCTCCTCTGTCACCGAACTCATCCCTGTAGTAAAGAAGC
Organism: Gleditsia sinensis; assembly: GCA_037074535.1. Lineage (NCBI taxonomy): Eukaryota > Viridiplantae > Streptophyta > Magnoliopsida > Fabales > Fabaceae > Gleditsia > Gleditsia sinensis. The sequence continues at coordinate 85,188,832 of CM073463.1, forward strand.
TGACGTTGCCTGATGTACATGGCTTCAGCATCAGTGAGAGCTCCATGGCCGGTAATGGGGGCCTGGTTGGAGGCGCAGAGAGATAGTGTGCCTAGGAAAAAGGCAATGAGAAGTGGGAAATGCAAAAGAGGGTTTGAGTAGACCTTCTTCTTCATCTCAGGAGGCATCTGATATATCAAACGCCAGTTTCTTGAAACTCTTCAGCTACCCGTCTTTCTCTCTTATTTTCAGCTGAGATTGGAAGTGGGTTTGCAGGAGCCTCCACCTTGAGATCTGAGAAAAATGCAGCTTTGAAGAGGGAGAGCGGAGGGGGATTTGGGTGAAGAGGGAGAAAGGGGAGGTGTGGGGGAGGAAGAAAGAGGGTTTGTTCTAGGGATTTTGGAGCTGCGCGAGTATATGAGTGAAAGGGGAGAGAGAGTGGACCAAAAATAATTCATCCCACGACAGCTAAATCACAGCTCAACCCTCAAAGCCCACTGTATTCTCTCACTTCCTTTCTTGTTTCTTTCTCTTTTTTATTTTTTTTAAAAAAATCAGTTTAAATTAAATTCCTACCTTTTAACGATAGGAATAAATTCGCAGACGCGGAACTTCAACTCATATTAATTAATTAATTTTTTCAATTATGACTCATAATTTTGAATAACGCCTCATTTGTTTGACAATAATTTTTTCAAAAAAATAAAAAATGAAAGCTGTTAGCATGATTATGGAATTTAGTGGACAAGTCGGCGGTGCCGAATTCCGGCGAATTGACCGGCAAAGCTGTTTTCATTTTTTATTTTTGTTGTTTCATTAGTCTCCGCCAACTTCGCAAAATTTCAAAAGATTTATAATATTTTTATGGTAATAATTAAAAATTATCAAATAAAAATATAATTAATAACTACAATATAATCAAAATTCGAAATTATAAGTTAAATTAGAGTTCTACTTAAATCTTCACTCTTGTAATTGGTTTATACAAACAATGGGATAATTGTAACTTAAAAAAGAAATCAGATCATAATATACGCTTGCGAATATCAAAAAGTAAATTTAAATAAATTATATTAATTTTTTAAAAGTTTATTTTGTCATGTCTAATTATAAATGAAAACATAACATATAAATATTAATATAATTTAATATAAAACGGAGACAGTGGGGGTTATTTATCAACTTCAGCAAATAATGGAAAAATAAAAATAAAACCAACTTCAACAAATATATAATAATATAATTACATTATTTTTTATAAACAAAATTAAAAACAAATTGGACCTACTGGCTACTGTGGCAGAGGCTGGCAGTGGCAGGCACGGGCAGTAAAGAAATTTCAACAAAATATTAATTTTTAGAATGGAAAAGAGAGATACTGGAGTAATTTAGGAAGAGCAATGGTTTTGTATTTGGCCAAAATAAATTATAACTAAAATATTTTGTAATAATTGTTAAAATTATAATTGTGCATATAATGACATCTTTCATAAGGAAATAGTAAAGAGCCTAAGAGGTGCGTTTCAGGTTCCTCCGCATCACCGTTTTGGTATAAATAAACCAACAGAGATCGCTTTCCAACCCCAGGCGCTCTCGTTTTGCGCGTCCGCATCACCGTTGATGCGAGGTCAGCTGATGTGGCGATGCCCTTCAGCGGATGGTGCCTCGGCGGGGTCCACCACTCGCAGAAAAACCCGTTGCGAGATGGAAAGAGACAACGAACGCAAGCATTTTGATTGGGCCCCACGCGTCACGTCGTGCCCGGCTGGATCGTCGGCGTTGTATGTTGACGAGGGGAGGGGACCTACCCCTTCCCCCTCTTGTTGTGCACCGCGTCCACATGCGCGTCAACGCACACCGCATACTCTCCAGTGGGGCTTAGCTTTTATTTTCCTAAGGTGACTAAATTACCCTCCGTCCAATTTAAATTGCGTAATGACCGTTACGCGCTTTTGCTTTGTCTACAGTGAACTGTTAAGCGTTAACCTGGATCACGCGGTGGAGGATGAGAAAAGAGAGGCGTTAAGGCAACCACGTGTGAATTGTGATGTGTTTTGGTTGGGTGAAGGGTAATCACTTCGTGAATTAGTAAGCGGTGCGTTTAAATGGAATCTGAATACTTACTATTAATGGAAATTATTTTGGGAGAATTATGACTAGTAAGGATTTTTTTTTGCTAATATAATACTAATGATGGGACATTCTATTGTTTCTCATAATGTTATCAAAATATCTTGAATTATATGCCTTTTATTATTTAATAATATTACTATGATATGTTATCAGCAAATAGTAAAATATTTTTATTTTTATATAGTATTGGACTTCCTTATTTTTAAATATTATCATTAAAATAAAAATTATTTACAATATCTCACACTTCTTTTAATTCGTTGGTAAAAAAATCTTAATTTAAATCTTTAAATATTATTTTTATTTTTAAGAAATAATGGTTTAAAACAAAATTGTTTTTCCAAAGCAATGTGGCTTATTCATTAACATATCTAGACTCAAATAATTTATAAATAAATTTTTCTAATTTAATTTCTTCCATTGATTTCAAATTCAATTTTTTTTTTTTTGTAAAATGTGACATTGAACAATAAAAAAGTAAGTATTATATAACATACATATTGTACTTTTTAAAAAAAATTAGAATTAGTGGCATCTCATAAAAAAGCTTGCAATGTATAATAAATTAGAATAGAGACTTCTTTGAGAATCGAAAAGCTTTATTGAAGGCACAATATATTAATATTAACATAAAGTTATTGGTTAACATCTACAATATATAAGAACAAGTTGTATAAAAAGGATCAACCACTCTCATTTGGTATGTTTATTTTAAAATGCTCACCAAACATGTAAATCAAACGGTATCCAATCATAAAAACTATCCGAATTATTGTTTTATACTTATCCAGAAGGGTCATAATCGTAAATTACTAAAATAGCATAAATTTTATTTTTATTATTTTACTTTTGCCAAGTATTAAATAAAATAGCATTTGTTGGGGGAAAATTAAGAAAAATGGCGAGGAACCGAGGAAGAAGGGAGAAGGGAGATGCTTAGGTGGCAGTACAAAATTGCCAGCCGGCAGGCAGAGGACAGTGTGACGTTGAAGTTATACGGACACGTGTCTTAAATCGGACGGTCCATGTCGTCATAGATTGTAGTGGTAACAGGAATAATGATAGGCATGGAGTTAACGAGGGACCCACGTGCTGACTGACTCGTTCCTCACCTCACATTTAGTTGACTTGGAACCGTTCTAAATGAAATTTGCCATCCTTTTACATGCTTGTTAATTAAATTGTAACAACATTTATATATATTTTGTTTAAGTATCACAATAAGAATTATTTTAAAATATTGTCTGAAATTATTAATTTTTCAAATAATCAAGAATAATTTTCTTCAAAATATTAAAATGTCTTCAATTTTTAAAATTTATTAATGAAAATTGCAATGCAATATATGAAAAAATTAATTTTTTGTATTATTTAAGATTTATATTATAAGTAAATGTAAACATTTTCAAGTGGGTTATGCTCAAGTCTAAATTTTAAATATTATTTAATGGAATTTTGCTATTGATAAGAAGGAATAATTTTTTTTTGTTGGGGATGTACCCACAAATAAAAAAGTGTCAAGGAAAAGGGTGATTTTACACATAATTTGTAGTTATGTGATTATAATTGATGTGTGATGACTGATTTGGAGTTTGGATGCACATCAAAGCATTTTTGTAGTTATTGTGTGTCGTCATTTGCCAAAAGAACAATAAATTAAATCTTGTTGTCTAAGACATTACCATTTCCATTCTCAAGTATCTTAATGCATAGTAAATAGAATAAAGAAAAAGCAACTAAACACTTTTCATCTCTCCCCAACCAAAGTGAAGCAACAATAAAAGTTGCAATGTGAATCAAAATGAAGTGCACATTGTTAAAAGAAAGATCAAGAAAGAGGAAACACTGACACCTTTTACTGTGCTTTTTTTTTCTTATGTTATTTTTATTTTCTTTGAAACTTTTATTAAATAAAAAAGGAAATAAGTTTGATAAAAATGATTTAATCATGTTATTTAAAATACTCAGATTAATTTACGGATCTTTTAATTTATTCATTTTGTTAAAAAAGCAATTTATTTATGATAAAATTAAAAGAATCATTTTTATAATTTTATATTAAATATATGATGCGTTTTAGTCATTCAGCCTAAAATCATGGTTAGTGAAAAATTGTAAATCAATTATAAAAAATAAATATATAAAAGAGACATATAAATATGATAAATATTTTTTAATAAAAATCATATTGTATATATTTTTAAATCTTTTTATGATTAATTTTATTTATTTATTTATTAACTTCTAGTATTCAATCATATAGTTTTGCATATGAATATTAGATAAAGAATTCCATCTCTTAAAAATTTGATTTTTTTTATTATTCTATGAATTTAAAATAATCACATTATTAATTAAATAATTAAAATTATATATTTAAAATAAATTTAATAATAAACAAAATCAACCTCTCACCCTATCTAAAATTATTCTTAACAATTTTGTAGTGTTAAAAGTAATAAAGTTAGTTAAGAAAGGAATATTGACCAAAAAAAAAAAGAGAAGAAGAAGAGAAAGAGAGAGAATGACGCGTCAACGTAAATTACGGAGGGATTCGAGAAGCTTGACTCGTGGACATGCTTTGCTTGCTCTTTCCCTCTTCCATCCCGGAAAAGGATGCCCTCAAATGCAAGATATACTTTAAAAATAATTAAAATAAAGTGTATACTATGTTGTTGTCGACGAAAAAAGTTAACAATTTCTTTTTTCTTGAGTGAAAAATAAGTTAACAAATTAAATTGTTATGAAGTAGGAACCACCAGATAATAATCTCTAAATATATATATAAAATACTTCATTTAATTCTTTTAATCGAGAATTATTTATTTATATTTTATTTTGTCAAATAATTCACACTTACTACCAGACAGATTCTTCATCAAATTACTATTTTTTTTCATTGTTTTGGGAGAAATTTTCAAATTTGCTGATGCTAAAGACGTCTCCACATTTTGGCAAAATAGAAAAAAGAATTGAAAAATAGAACCTATTACCTTGATATGAAGGTGAAATGTGTATGGTCTTCATCTTATATTAAACGAGAAATTATGACATTCTTCACTTTATAAAGTTTATACAGGTCAAAGTGCTTATTTATTTATCTTAATTATCTTGTTTTTATATAAAATAAAGGTGATCATAATTTATATTTAAAGGCGAGGAGAAGGGAAGTTCATAAAGTACTCGCTCTCTTCGTGCTACCCACTCTGAGCATTTGAACTCTTCATAGTTTTCTTCTTCAACTTGTTCTCTCTATTCTTTTATGGTTTGTTTGTTGTGTTTTCAAACAATTTAATTTATAATATAAATGTATGGTCGTCTACGTTTTAAATGAGTATTCCCTTGACCTTTCTTGCGTGTTTTCTTCTCCGTGTAGAGTTATGTGCGCAAAGTCAAGGCTTCACAAATCGCACGTCTCTAATGAAATATCTCTCTTCAAAATTTTTTAATATTAAAAAAATAGAGAATGTTATCAAAACAATTTCAATGTAAATAAAGGGTCACAGGCCACTCATCTAGCTTTGGAAATTAATATTCTAATTCAATCTTCAAAACAGAATTGTAAAGAAATGAAAACGAAACAGAAAAGAGAAAAATTAAAGAGTTGTTTCTCTTGTACCTTGAAATTGAAGTCTGGTAGGAAATTATATTATTTTTCTCGTTAGATCTTGCTATGTATGGATCTCATTTTTCGAAAGTAAAATGTTGTTAATATACCAAATATATCTCTCCGTTTGTCTGTCTTCTTCTCTCTGGTCCTCTTGGCTTGGCTTGGCTTGGCTTATATCTCAGAACTTTCAAATTAATGAAGGGGAAAAGACAATAATAAACCTACAATAGATAATAAGAAATTTCAACTCGTTCGGCTTTGCTTGTTTCTTCTGAGACCATTATTATCGAACCCGTTGACTCAATGAGAATAGCTTGTTCAGGATCGAACTACCTTCACCACCAGTTCGAACATATAAACCATATCACCTGCAAACAAGAAATTATAATAATATTATTGATATCTTAATTCATACTTTTAAGATAGTAGGAATGGACTATTGGGTGTGCTGTATGCTTTATAAAATTGAAAAAAATTTTAATACTGAAATAAAGAAAAAAAAAGTTTTCATTTACTGGCTTTCTTTTTTCTCTTTATTGTGGTACACGGGATCAATGGTACATTCCTCAGTTTTTATTCCCTCCCTTATGTTTAGACAAACTGTTAATTTCATAAATGAGAGTGAATAATTTAAAGAAGTTATATATTAAAATATTTTTTGGGTACTAAGTTATATATTAATTAAAATGATTGGGATGTATGCGTTCCTATACTAATAGTTTACGAAGACCGTAGCAAAGCTAAGCATCAAACTTGACAACATGCATGAGATTAAATGTTCCTCTAAGTTTTCAAGATCCTAAAATTAAATGCCAATGGTTTGGGATAAAATCAAAGTGTTGATTTATATTAATTTGTTTTATAAAATTACATATATTACATAACAAACTCGTATTCACTTCCCATGGAACAAACATTAAGTCATTGGTATAAAATATAGTTTTGAGGGGTCACTTTCCCGTTGGTTAAGAGCAGTAGTATGGGTTTCAAGTAATGGCTACCCACATTGTGCATCAGTATGTTAATAATGGTGATATTATGACGGGCACCTCTTCGAATTTAATCCAATTCAAGTGGCAAATTCTTGCGGTGAATTTTCATTTCTCCGCGCTTGTTATTTTATCTCGTGACTGGGATTCCTACGAGTGCCTTCCGAGTGAGGGTACCTTCGAAGATAAATCAAGACGGGTTCATTGGACTATTATCAATGAATGAGAACCACGTAAAAGGATAAAAATGGTAAGAGATGAGCGGCAGATCAAGAGACAATATTAAACTAGATGGTCCCTTACCAGGAACTTATCATGTGGTGCCATGTGTTTGGCTCTCATCTTATCAGGAACTTTGTACCCTATGAAGATAAGATTGAGCCTTCCCTCTTTATAGAAGGACCAAGGTTTTCCATGGTTCGTGCCATTGGTCTCTTTCTTTTGGCAACATCAATACCTCCACATTTACTGCATCTTATATCAATATACATGCTGATATTGACAATCCACGAATTTCCATTGTAAGTTACTGATTAACTCTTCCTTTTTATGCAATGCTTAGGAGTTAGGAGCCTTAGTAATGATTAATTTGCATAACATTCATTGTATTTGGCATATAATCCATGAACCAGGACCACGTAGAGAAAAGGAAAAACATTAAAAACCCAACGAAGAGAAATGTGATCACATTATGCGACCTTTAAACATTTGCGGAATATATAACCAATTACAGGGATTAAGTGTTAATATAATCTGTATGATCTTTTCAGTCGGAGTGGAGAATCAGAAGTTAGGGGAAGCAAGCTCAAAACTCAACTGTAGTTATCACCTCAACATGAGACCCACCTACTCTCACTTACCTTTTTCCCATATTTAATGTTCTGTTCTTATCTCATGTGAATTCAGATAGAGAAAGCAACAGATATATGGGAGTGGGCAACAGATATATGGGAGTGGCCAAAACTAGTTTCTCCTAACCCATGAACTTTGTCGGCACGTTAGAACAAACAACTTTGCTGTATTGATCAAACTAACCGTGACAAATTTGATTCGTTGCAAGACGCGTATTCAGCAAAACCCCACATCCCCCAGGAATGCGCAACCTTTTTTAAGTGCCAGCTCAGTTCGCATATCTGGTAGAAAGGGTTACCTAAAATACATATAAATTACAAAAGATGCTTGTAATTCCTTTAAAAATTAATCTGAGTTTAGCTGAGCACATTCTCACTAGTAATCTGGTCCTCAAGTCTCCGAGCACCTTTGTGTTTGCCGAAATAATGCTTATGTAAAGATAGCCAAATGATTGGCCATGATTGGGACATTCTTTGATGAGAACGGGGCTTAGATTAAGCATGTAGAAGGGTATTTAGCTAAGCACAAAAAAGGGAAAGAAACGGACAAAAACAGGCAAGGCAGATTATAACTAACAAACGCTAAGCTACAATTATTGTACATAATACTCTACATTATATATAGATTCATTTTAACCAAAGAAAAAAAAACACCATTTGAGGTACCTGGTCCCCTGTGGTTACCTGTTTCTGGCCCACTGCCAACCTGCCACAAGTTGTAAAGCATATTCAAAGAAGAATCTGATCAACATCTGTATAAGATCTCCAAAAGTAATAATCCTTTTCATTGTTTCCTTTCATTTCCGTATGCGCTTCTGGGCCTGTAAAAGCGAAATGATGTCACAAGAATAACTACCCATATGAGGAACTGAAGAGGCACTTAGGTAGAAATTAGAAAATACATGAATCTAAAGCTGGGGGTAGGAAACTAGGAGATGTGCCAAGAAAGATGCAGAGAGCAGACATGGCAACAATACTTGCCATCACACGCAACAGTATGTCAGTGGTTAGACATGTGGGTGGCACTACAGTAGCATATAAATGTCCATGGACTAGAATTTTACTTTAAAAAGTTAAAACCATAACCTTACCTAGCAATTTGATAAGTGAATGAAATGTTACCCAGAAGCACTCATGGGGATTGTATATTGCAATAACAGAGTTGTGGAATTTGGTTAGGGATACCAAATAATTTCATTGTTCCTTTCTATGCTAAAAGAGAAGATAGAGATGGGGAAGCAGGGGCACAGAAAGAAGGGAAAATTTAAATTATCTTACTTATGTTACTGTGGAAACTAGGCACAATCTAACAGTTGTTTTCCATATTAGCTCAAAAAGCTCCATAGGAAAAAAAGTAAAACTAGATGTTATTAAACAAGAATTGTACACGTAATCCGATTTCTATGAAAAGGGTTTAGAAACAGAAGATTCCACGTATCTGACAAATGCGTTATTGCTTCTGACTGAAGAAAAACTTGGCCTAAAGAAATTTTCAGTAAGATTTGTGGTTTGATGACCATTTTAAGACATCAATAGAAAATGCAGATGAAATTTTCAGCAACAGCTATGCAAATGCAGTAGAAAATTAGAAATCCTATTATAATTGTTAATTATTTATGAGGTTAGAACTTAGAAGTAAATAGACTTGTGATGATATGTAAATACAAAAAAGATGTTTATCTTGAAACACCTGTTCCGACCTGAACATGAACTGTATAACAGCTGGATCAAGCTTCATATGACCTATTGATGTGACGCAAGCATTGCCATCTCAAACATAAAAAAAAGAAGAAAAAGAGATATAGATATAAACAAATCAACAACATTTGACTACTAGTACATAATACAACGATTAATCCTTTTTTTATTAAGTAGGATTGGCTATATGGATCAAATGACACCACAATGGCTATTATAAAGAAAGTTAATAGAGATATTATTAATCGTTAAATTCTTCTTAATGATTTCACCTATTATTTTCTTTGACCTTCCTCTACTTCTGTTTATCAAGGTACTCTCTATATGATTTACTCTTTGTAGTAAGACTTCTACAAATCTTCTTCACATATGGTCAAACTGTAAGTAATTGGAAGTGAGTCCCTCCTATATATATAGAGGGCCCACACCACACCATGACTTATAGAAGCAATAAGGAAATTAAGGCAGCTGAAATTTTTGACCACATCACACTCCACACCTTGACAAATTGCAAGAATATTAAAGAATGTAATAGAATTTGTTGAAGGAGAGAAATTCAATAATTTCGGCTGTGAATGAAGAAATTGGCAGAAGGATGTAGAAGCTGCACGCTGCATGAGGAAAGGAAAAGTAGTCGCCTTTTCCTTCACCCTTTGCCTATAAATAGGCAGAGAGGAAACAGAAGACACACCAACACCAAGATGTAGAGCCAGGCAACAAGAGCAGCCTGAGGAGAAGTCAGAGATATTCTCTGAGAAAAGAAAAATAGGAGAGAGTTTGGTGTGATATTTAGGAAATAGTTCCTAAATAGTGAGTGACAAAATAGTGAGAAAATACTCTTGGGGTATTGTGGGAAACACTTTGTGTGCCACTATTTTGGTTAGATCTCAATTGTAACCTCTAGATTTGTTCTGGGGAAGACTCTCTTTGTACCTGCTATTTTTATAGTAGAAGATTTATTCGGATTTAATCCCGTGGACGTAATCTAAAATTTAAAGGTGAATCACGTTAATTTTCTGGTGTTATTTTTGTTGATTATTCTGCATTTATTTTTTGCTGGTATACCCGCTGTGCCCAACAAGTGGTATCAGAGTCGTCGTTGTTATTTTTTTAAAATTCTTAGTATGCTCTGTGGTTGCAGTATTGACTGATTTTCCACATCAAAAAAGATTTTATTGGAATTACTATTGGCTGAAGAAAGTTTGTACGGAGCACTGTTCATACGTATGGGAGTACTGTTCATACTGCTCAAAATGGAGGCAAAGACCAGCAAGATGATCAACATAAATGCCATAGACAAATTCAATGTCGTTTATGATGATGATATTATCAATCTTACAACCCATGAGACCAGTTGGGTAATTGACAGTGGAGCTACCATTTATGCCACACCTCGTAGAGAATTCTTTTCATCTTACACAGAAAGAGATTTCGGTGTTGTTAAGATGGGAAATGACAACTTACTAAAAGTTATTGGCAAAGGAGATATCTGCTTGAAGACGATGAACGACATCATATTAGTGTTGAGTGATGTCAAGCATATTCCAGATATTCGCTTGAATCTAATTTCCATCGGCAAACTTGATGATGCAGGCTTCTGCAATATGTTCATGAATGGCCAATGGAAACTCACTAAAGGTGTTTTGGTGGTGACCAGAGGTAGAAAAGACTCAACGTTGTATGTTATGCATACAAAGCTCTCCAATGACGCTGTGAATGCCGTGGAGAAAGAAGGTATCATTGAGTTGTGGCACAGGAGACTTGACCACATGAGTGAGAAAAGTATGACACGTTTGGCCAAGAAGAAAATGCTCTCTGGAATGGATCAAGTACATTTGGAGAAATGTGCTGATTGTTTGGCGGGAAAGCAGAACAGAGTTGCTTTCAAGAATTCCCCTCCTTCCAGAATAAAAAATGTGTTGGATTTGGTACATTCAGATCTGTGTGGACCAATACCAAAGTCACTTGGTGGTGCTCAATACTTTGTGACTTTCATTGATGATCATTCTAGAAAAACGTGGGCATACATTTTGAAGACAAAAAATTAGGTGTTAGATGTCTTCAAACAGTTTCATACCTCAGTTGAGAGACAGACTAGGGAGAAGTTAAAATGCATCCGGACAGACAATAGTGGAGAATATATTGGACCATTTGATGCTTATTGTAAAGAGCACATGGTATTCGGCATCAGATGACGTCTCCAAAAACACCGCAGTTAAATGGCTTAGCTGAGAGAATGAATAGAACTTTAATGGAGAGAGTCAGATGTTTACTCTCACATACAAAGTTATCCAAAACTTTTTGGGGTGAAGCCTTGCTTACAGCTGTACACGTATTGAATTTATCACCATGTGTTCCTCTACAGTATGATACACCAGAGAAAGTGTGGTCAGGAAAGGATGTTTCCTATGATTATCTGCGGGTGTTTGGTTGTAAAGCCTTCGTGCATATCCCTAAGGATGAGAGGGCCAAGTTTGATGCCAAGACACGACAGTGTATATTTATTGGCTATGGTCAAGATCAATTTGACTATAGATTTTACGATCCGGTCCAGAAGAAACTTATTAGAAGCCGTGATGCTGTGTTTGTTGAAAATCAAACCATTGAAGACGTAGACAAAATGGAGAAGAATGTTCTTGATGTCAATGGCAACTCAACAAATTTGAGATTAGTTCTTCCAACAGTGGTGCCAAGACAAATTGGAGATGATGATCAGTCTGATAATGCTCTTATAGAGGCTAAATCAGAAGATGATGATGATGCTCACCATCAACTACCTACACCTGTGCCTTGCCTAGATCGATTGAAGAGAAGTAGTAGAATAAGACAACCTTCTACTAGATATCCTGATGATGAGTATGTAACACTCACTGACGGGGGAGAACCTGATAGCTTTGAAAAAGCTATGGAAGATGAGCACAAACAGAAGTGGAGAGAAGCCATGCAAGATGAAATGAAGTCCTTGCACGAGAACAGAACGTTTGAGTTGGTGAAGTTGCCGAAAGGCAAGAGAGTTTTGAAAAATAAATGGGTATTCAGGATCAAGCATGATGAACACAGTCTCCATCCGAGATTCAAAGCTAGACTGATTGTTAAAGGATTCAACCAAAGAAAAGGCGTTGATTTTGATGAGATTTTTTCACCAGTTGTAAAAATGACATCCATCCGTATAGTGCTAGACTTAGCAGCGAACCTTGACTTGGAGGTTGAACAGATGAATGTGAAAACTGTCTTCCTTCACGGTGATTTGGAGGAAGAGATATACATGGAGCAGCCAGAGGGTTTCAAGCAGAAAGGAAAAGAGGATTATGTTTGCAGACTGAAGAAAAGTCTTTATGGCTTGAAACAGGCACCAAGACAATAGTATAAGAAGTTTGAGTCTGTTATAGGGAAGTAAGGTTACAGGAAGACTACTTCAGATCATTGTGTCTTTGTGCAGAATTTCTCTAATGATGATTTTATTATCTTTTTACTCTATGTGGATGATATGCTGATAGTTGGCCGGAATGTTTACAGAATCAATTGTTTGAAAATACAATTGAGCAAGTCTTTTGCCATGAAGGACTTGGGGTCAGCAAAGCAGATTCTTGGCATGAAGATTACCAGAGATAGATGCGCCAAGAAAGTGTGGTTTTCACAAAAGAAGTGCATTGAGAAAGTACTTCAAAGGTTTAATATGGATAAGGCTAAAGCGGTTAGCTGTCCTCTTACTAATCACTTTAAACTAAATTCTAAACAGAGTCCCTTTACAGATGAGGAGAAGAAAGAAATGGACAAGGTTCCATATGCTTCAGCAGTTGGAAGCCTGATGTATGCTATGGTATGTACATGGCCAGATATTGTTCACTCGGTTGAAGTAGTGAGCTGGTTCCTTTCTAATCCAGGTAAGGAGCATTGGGCTGCAGTGAAATGGATTTTCAGATATCTTCGTGGTACTTCCAAAATATATTTATGTTTTGAAGATACCAAACCTATGTTAGTCGCCTACACAGATGTAGATATGGCTGGTGATGTAGATTCAAGAAAGTCTACTTCGGGTTATCTGATTATATTTACAGGGGGAGCTGTGTCATAGCAATCGAAGTTGCAAAAGTGTGTTGCTCTATTGATTAGCTACAGGAATGGTGGAACCCTCTATGTAGTCGGGAGGAGGAGATTTGTAAGTAATTGGTAGTGGGTCCCTCCTATATAGAAGGCCCACACTACACCATGACTTATAGAAACAAGAAGAAAATTAAGGCAGCCGAAATTTTTGACCACATCACACCCCACACCTTGACAAATTGCAAGAATATTAAAGAATGTAATAGAATTTGCTGAAGGAGAGAAATTCAATAATTTCGGCTGTGAATGAAGAAATTGACAGAAGGATGTAGAAGCTGCACGCTGCATGAGGAAAGGAAAAATAGTCGCCTTTTCCTTCACCCTTTGCCTATAAATAGGCAGAGAGGAAACGGAAGACACACCAACACCAAGATGTAGAGTCAGGCAACAAGAGCAGCCTAAAGAGAAGCCAGAGATGTTCTCTGAGGAGAGAAATATAAGAGAGAGTTTGGTGTGATATTTAAGAAATAGTTCCTAAATAGTGAGTGACAAAATAGTGAGAAAATACTCTTGGGGTATTGTGGGAAACACTTTGTGTGCCACTATTTTGGTTAGATCTCTGTTGTAACCTCTAGATTTGTTCTGGAGAAGACTCTCTTTGTACCTGCTATTTTTATAGTGGAAGATTTATTCGGATTTGGTCCCGCGGATGTAGCATAAAATTCAAAGGTGAACCATGTTAATTTTCTGGTGTTATTTTTGTTGATTATTCCGTATTTATTTTTTATTGGTATACCCGCTGTGCCCAACACAAACCACCTTAAGAGAGATTCTACCATCTTTTTTGTAATAGGCGCTACCTCGACTTTTTCTCTAATACACTAATTCTTAATCATTTCTCTTTTTGTATATCTATACATCCAACGCAACATTTTCATCTCTGCGACATTGAGTTTATTTTCATGTTATCTTTTAATCGTCCAACATTCAGTACCATACAATATTGCCGGTTTTATAACTGTACGGTAGAATTTTTCTTTAATTTTAAACGGTACTTTTTTATCACAAATGACATTAGAAGTCTTATTCCATTTTATTCATATCATTTGAATTTTATAGTTTACGTCTTCTTTTATTTTTTTGTCATTTTGTATAATGGATTTAAAATATTTAAAATTTGTGGATTATTTTATAAGATGATATATATATATATATATATAATATTTCTTAAAATAAATATACCTACATGATAATTCACAAGCATAATATTAATTTGGGGCTTCATTAAACGAACAATTCATGTCCTTTATTAGATAAGCATTAAATTATATAGACAATTTTTATATGGACTAAGATGCATTTTTCACAAATTTTAGGGCAAGTATCAATTTAGTCCCTAAAGTAATTTTTGTTTCAGTTTCGTCATCCTTACACTTTCAATCACAGTATTGGTTTTATCATTTATGAGCTTAATGTGACTGACAATTATTGTAATAAAAAAAATATAAAACCTGTACCAAAACTAAAAACAGCTAAGCATGATTTATGTATATTTCTCCATAATTACTTAATGATTTCTTGATTTGCTAGGAATTGAGCACATGTGTATGAATAAACATAAAGAGGCCGCAGAGAGAGGGCTGATAGAGGAAAAGTTGTGGTGGTGGAGATAAGGGCTGAGGAAAATGAGCTAAGTATACAAAAGTTGGATGTGATTATTAAAAGTACTTATTTTAATTTTATATTTATAACCCAATATTTTCCATTGTTTCATTTAACAAACATGTGAATAAAATTAGGACTTGTTTGAAACTTTTAGGACAAAAAGTGAAGATGATAACCTACCTCCTGATCTATTTATCAATAGTAGCTATGTTTTCTGTAGTTATATTCATGATAGATACATTAATGATCAAATTAGAGCAATAGTGTTATTTAAGAAAAATTTTCCATTAATGTGTAGGAGTGAATAAAATATTTGTCATTTATATTAACAATTAATCAAGTTAATTATGAAATTGACACTGAATTAAAAATTTGGGGCAAAATTATAGCCAAAGAAATTTGGGACAATTTATGAGTTTAAGCCTGTTTATGCATACATGAAAAGGAAAGCCCTGCAACGAGCCTCAGTTTTTAAAATATCTTGCAGAAGTAGCTTTATGTAAAGAGTATTTAATATCTTAACATATTATATAAATAATTGATAACGCACTTATTCAAGGTAGCAATACAAGAAATAATATTTAACACCACAAATATGATAAATTGGCAACGCTTTAGAAAGAACTACTAAGTATGCTCAAACAAGAGGCAAAGAAATTGAAAAAAGGTATGGTCATGGTCAGGTCCGTCTAATAAATGATGGGATAGGGGGTATCCCATTGTCAGGTAAAAAGGCGACAAAAAACGAAAAATTTAGAGCACTAATAAAAGAAAAGTCCATTATATTGTATTAATTATATGGTGTTGAGAAGACCAAAATGGATATTATTCTATTGATGATAGAATCAAAAGGACTAGTGCAAATCAATTCACAGTGTGAATAAATCTCAGAACTTCGACAACAGAATAAAAAATTTAGAGTACTAATAAAAGAAAAATCCATTATATTGCATTAATTATATGGTGATAAGAAGACCAAAATGGATATTATTCTACCGATAATAGAATCAAAAAGGACTAGTGCAAATCAACTCACCAGTGTGAATAAATCTCAGAACTTCGACAAAACCACTAGTGTTTAGGGTGATGATATTCGCTTGTCATCATTATCCCACATTTCTTCACCTTCATTTTTATTTATGATCACAACACCATTAGCTGAATCAGCATCCTCCTCTATGGCTTCGTCTTGGCCCTTAATCTTCCTATTCTCATTTATCTCCTAGAAACGTACAATGGAGCACTATTATGACATCTCTCAAGAGACAGAAATTAAATCAAATCAACATCAATATTAAGAGATGCTGAAGATAAAACTTGTATCTTTTAAACAAGTTTACTTCTGTATTTGTTTAGCTTCCTAAAACATAGTTTACATTCAAAATACATCATATTATTTGAATCACTGAAAACTAGTGTCATCAGCCACAGCCATCTGCATGGAGAACGTTTTTGTGTCGCTATATTGTAGATATATTCCTCCAAATATCTTGCTGAAAGCAACTATTTTACAAAGTGACAGCATTTAAAACTATGGCAGACAGACAAGTCAAAAAAATTTTGCAAAACAATTCAGAAGGTAGAAGAGGATCAACTTCAACAATCCATAACAATCGCTGTCACTTCAGAAGCAGCATGCATATCATAAAGGCAAAGTCATAATAAAAGACTTTGTTTTTGCTATACAATATTTCGGCCGTGAAGAGAAAACTCTGATATGGCCAATTTTTGGAAAAGATAAGCAAAGCATGCTCAACAATATTTTAAAAGGATTATATACTATATACAATTTTTTTAGTACTAAAGAAAGAGCTACAAGTCATACCTCAAGATCTAAATCTCCATTTTCAGCCAGTGCTTCATCAAATTGCATTTTCTTGAACTCCTCCACAAGACTGGCACGTGATTTCCCAGCACAGGTTAAATATTGTTCAGCAGGAGGGTAGATGTCCCTAAACAAGATATGCACAAAACAATAAACAAATTAGGTCATCTAGATTAATGGATGCATAGGCATACAGGGATAGGATCAGAAATGAGATTTGCTAATCTTACACATTTTATAAATCTACGGTGTGTCTAAAACCCATAATTAGCTTTAAGGCATTTGTTAGATTGATCATGCAAGATAGTTCTAATAATAAAATATTATTAAGCACCAACAGAGAATATCATTTTAAGAAATGCCAATATTCAGTAGCTTTGAAATAGATTGCTAATCCGATTATAGGTTACAGATATGCATTATACATTCAACAAAAAGTTATTCAATGGTGATACACTTGTGCCATTTGATCCTAACCATATATTTGTGTCTAGGGAGAGGGATGGCTAGTATTTAGTGAAAGGGGGAAGGAAAATGACATGAAAACAATTCAAATAACTTCAGATAAGGAAGAGTAAAGTTGTTGAAAGCCAAAAGGAGATGTACCGCTTTTCTGCAACTTTTGATTTGATGTCTAGAGCAATCTGCCAGTCCTCAAAGAGGTTAGGGTACTCCTCAGGATCAGCCAATGCTTCTGCAGCTCTTTTGCTTACCTACAAGAAAATTGACATACAAAATGAAGAAAATGTATGCAATATTTTACTCAAAACTCAAAAGTATATATATATATATATATATATATATATATATATATATATATATATACATATATATGTATGTGTGTGTGTGTATGTTATGAGTGAATCCCTACGGCTTCTTCTCAAGCTGAATCTGAAGCAGCATAAAACAATAATGAGCCAAAAAGGAAGATTCCATTCCATTGGAGGTTATGAAGTCAAGTTTGGTTTTTATAATGCTGTAATAGCAGTAAAAAAGTACTTTTGTTAATTTCCCCGCATATCAGACAGAAAGTATCAATGAAGACATAGTAACAAGATATTACAGTAAATCTATCAGTTAAAGAGCAACCTTGTTTAGGTTATTTCTCCAAACTGTCACTATCTCTGAAACCTTGCTTGGAAGGTAAGATCGTGCCATGAGAGCAGCTTCAGGTATCCGGTTACTGCCAAGGAATAAATTAAAGTTAAAGAGATGGAAATTATAAGAAAACAGCTACATGAGTTGACTGTCATAACTATGGAAAATTAAAAAATCTACCTTTTAACCAATAACTGAATACATTCTTCCAATTTACCAAGCACAAATAAACACATGAATGCAATATTGTGTTTCCCTTGATCTTCAGCAAGTGAAGCAAGTTTTGACACTCCTTCAGCATCTCCCAGAGAAGTATAGAGGAGTAATAAACCACTTAAGTCCATTCCATGGAGGAGACATTGCTCAGCCATTTGGAACTATAAAAGACATTTAAGAGTCATAGTAAGATTTGGGAATAAATATGCTTTTGTTTGAGAAAATCTTAAACTAATAACAGACTTGATGCTTGATGAATTATGTACATCCAACTTTTTCAAGATTTTTTTTATAAATAAAACTTTGCATGATATTAATCTGATCAAATTCAATAACAGAGCACATTAGTCTTGCAAATATCAAGACCAATTTTCACATGTGAGAAATTCCAAATCAAAACAATTGCAAGTCAGAAAAAAAAAGTACTTACATGGCTTTGTTACCTTCAATACCTTTGTGATTCATTATACTATAATTTGACTATCTTATTCTACCTTCTTGAATAATTCCATGAAAAATTTGTTTGCACAAACAATCAAATCAAATGAACAAGATTTTGTATATAAAACTACAAGAAAATATGTGTTGTTCTATTCTATAAGTCATAAACTATTTTCTCTTGCAAATGCAGCATGGCTGTGTTTCTTTCTGGAAGTATTTGGACTTTATTTATTTATTTTCTGGCTAGTACTTGCACTAGAAAAGATAAATGGTATTCAGAAGACCTTCCCAGCAGACAATGCTAATTCTCCTAGTTGCTTCCATTTGGTGTGACTTTGAGCCTCAATAGCAATTTCCTGAAAGCAAAGAAAACATGTTTAACCAACCCAGGAAATGTTAAGAAAAATAAAACAACTTACTCTTGAAAGTTGTTGAACTATCTCCTCCAGTACTGAAATTTGAAACTTAGTGTTGCCTTTCTACTGTAGGAGCAAAGGTAGTTTACCTCTGCAATGTCTAGTTTTCCAAGCTGTAAAGCAAGATCAAATCTGTAGTCAGGATCTTTGGCCACTGCCATTGCATCTTCCAACATTTCCCGAGATTCCAAAAAACGAGCCACACTAGCAAGGACAACAAAGAGCTGTTAAATTTCTAAAAAACAAGAATATATATGAAGTTTCTGTGCAAAGAAATATGCTTTGCAGATAGTTAAAATGTTATAAATGAAACAATAGCTTTATATGTTATAAAAACAGAGGTGCTATAATACAAACTGGGATGACAGAATAAGCTTCAAAATTAAGCAACTTCTAATTAATAATTAGCTCATTTTGATTCCTCCCTCCCATCTCCCCTGTCTTTCCAATTACATAGGTTGGCCATAACTTCAAATCAAGGTCAATACATCAGATCAACATAATCTCTAGTTTCAGGGATGAAACCTGAGTAGAGAGAAGCACATGAAATAAATCAAAATAAATTAGAAATCATTACAAAGACCAACGGCACATCTTCGGAAGAATCAAGTATGTCTATTCAGCTTAAATAAGTAAGTTATTAGTTAAGCAGAACTTCATATGACAAAAAAAAATTTACAAACAGAAAAATGTAAATTGTATCACCTACCTGTCATGGTGAGCTTGAGGAATTGTCAGGAAAATTTGACTTGCACGCTCAAAATCTCCACGCATGATGAGAGTTTTATATTCAATCAAGCTCAGAAGTAAGGTGTATCCCATGACACTGCATACATTAAAAAAAATTGTTCAGTAAAAAACTAATAAAAGCAGTTGGTTCTTTCATATTGTAGCTTGTAAGCAACAACTCACTTAAATTCCTTGTCAATGAGATAGACGCGGCTTTGATTGGCAAGATATCCTAATAAGTACATAGGCCGGTCCAAGTGAAACATGGTGGTCACCTGAAAATATTAAATCAAGAATCACGATAAGCATATGGTGTAATATTAGATTATACAATACAAGCTGTCAAACATGAGTACTTCTCATACCTCGCCTCCAACGCAGTAGTTGAGTTTCCAAGAAGAGTTATTGTAAATAAAACAGTCACCAACCCATATTCCAGTTCTAACTCGCTCATTTATGTCATGAAGTAGTTCAAATGCATCCTCAACCCCTTGCTCATCGATAGGCCTTCCACCATCAAGATATGATGATACAACATCATGCTGCCAAACAATATGCTACCTCAGTTAATAGTCATAAGACAAAGATCATGTGCTTAAAAGAAGTAGGTTAACGTAATAATTTTCCTAATATACAGGATTGTAATAGGAGAGTCAAGAAGAAGCATATATACGTTGTATTTTAGAATGTAAAACGATGAATCACTAGCAATTGTCACCAAGTCACCACTGTCAGCCCAATAGACATTCTGGAGAAGTCAAAGCAGCAATAGTTACAAAATATTAGAAATCAACAAATACCAGAAAAATGTGTGTTGTAGTCATTATATAAGAACATACTTTGGCATTAACATCAATTCGCCGTATTAACCTGCATTCGCTCCAGTCATAGAAACAAATGAAGTCATTTGAGCACATTGCCAATAAGGTCCCTCCGCAAATATGTTCAGCAGAATACGTTGGTCGAACAGTCTTCCTTTCCTGAAAAGTACCATCTCTTTTAAACTCCATCCAATATTTTCCAGGAACTAATATTTTTGAAGAATGTGGAGAAATTTGTCTGCTTTTTTCAATATTGTTCCTTTGTTCTTGATGGTTCATTATGTATCAAACATTTGAGTGTCCAAACATTACCTAGGGATTTCTAAAACTATTAACCAAAAACAATAAAAACACGGTGCCTTCTCCCTACTTAGTTTAGCAAATGACCAGATAAGACCATAAAGGAAACTGATGCAGGTAACGCAGGACAGAAGACAAGAATCCACTTAGTAGAAACTTAGAGATTCACAGGAAACAAGGAAAGTTCTAGGAATAAGTCATAACTGAAAATATGAGCTGTTTCTTGTTTAACACATAGCAGGCCCTTTAATAGGCATAAAACGTGTTTGGCAAGCATATAATACTTTAGAACTTTCCTAATCCATATAATAACCAGAATTCTAAGCCTACTATAAACACCTTAAAATAACCTATTATAACCCAATAAATTATTTAAAAACAATTATAATGAAATTTACATAAAAATCAGTAAATAATTATAATTGACCCCCTTTGTCCTGCATCAGAATTATTACAGATGAGGGATCACAAGCAGAAGCTTCAAATATAAAATGAAATATGAACAGCTCTTAGAGGATCGGAAGAGACCTGAAACGTTTTACTGTAAATTTTGATCCTTGAAGTACTTTCCCGAACAGCATATTCTCCTTCAGAAGACCAAACAAATTCCAATGCTGACCCGAATGATCTGTTTCTCCAAGCTAGAGCTGTGTAAATTATGTACTCACCATCTCCACAAACCACAGTGAACCTTCCATTAGGATTGTGCTTTAAACTCTGAAAACATCAACACTATTATGTTATCACCATTAATATAAATAACTGAAGAGATTTAATGCAGACTTTTGAACAAAAGATAACTTAAATTTCCCAATGACAAATAATTTTTTTTAAGAATTTCCAACACTAGAGTCAATAAGGCAGTCAATACTGAGTTACAAGCAATTGAAGCATAATACTTGATATGCCCATTCAAGTAAAGGATTGATGACCAATAAAAGGACATAAAATTCAGAGATGAGCGGGAAAATTTAGATATGGAAAGGGTCAGTTATAAAATTTGAGGTCTATTTTTGAAAATTGAAGATGATGATCAAAAGCCCAAATTTGGGATTTGTAAGATATTACAATTTTTAATCATGAGTAAGTCATGCACCATACTGCATATGAACCGTTAAAGTACAATTTTTGTATATTTGGGTTTCCAGAATGTCCTATACATACATATCTCTTGAGACTTAGGATTGAGCACTTATTAGTTACTACTATTCCAGAGAGGTGGACAGCTACCAACTAAATGAAAAGTGATTCTCTCCTGTCCTGAATATTTCAAGATTTTGCTCCTGGATACTGTGGCCATGATTTTAGGAGCATCTTAATTGAGGCCATATTGGGAGTTTGGACTACAGCACCTTTGATGGCACTTTCTTCTCATTTCTACGATAATCAATTTAAAAGATTTTAACATTTATACGGAAAAATTGCCAGGAATCCATAGAGTAATTCCCAATTTAATGCGCTTCATGCCACATCAAGATAAAAAGACAGTGTAGATCCAATAAATATTGCAACCTAAAGTGATATATCAAGTACTAAAACACTTGAACTCATTTATTAATTATCTAAAACTGAAAGATCAGGTGATCCATTTGTCCTTATTTTTCATGTGCAGGACATCCAAATGCACCTGACAAGAAGAGTTTAACAATAAATTGGAAGCCCAAGGGTAAATACTAAATAGCAGTTCACACATAAATGAAGCATAATAATGACCAAATAGAAAGGCACATCAACTGCCAACCTAGGATAACACATGTAACAGGGAAACTTACTTGAGGATAAAGATCACAAGTACCCAACTCTTTCTCTGCTAAAGGCAGTCTTTCTCCATCAGCAACCTGTTCTTAAAGATTACAAAAGTTATCACAGGAAATATATTAAAGCTTTCAGTTTTACATATAACTCAAGCAAAGATAAAACATTTTATGAGAAAGAAAATCATACCTCATGATCTACCCCAATAGTTTTTATATTAACTGTTCGAATTTCATTGTGCTTAGCCCAAATAATCTTTCCGCTATTATCCATACTAACAACTGGTTCTTCTCGACCAATTTTCACCATAATAGTTCCTTCGTCATAACCAATGACAATCCTTTGAGCAGAAAAGCAGCGAAATGTGAAACTATACGACAGTCCCCAACTTAAAGAAATATCACACTCAAATATCTCTCAAAGCATAATGACTAATCCACTGACTAAGACAAGAAACAAACATGTCAAACATGCTACAACTTCAAATTATATTACTTTGTTAATCTCATCTTTGCCTCCAGTGATACAAAGGAGCAATTCCATAAGACTTTCGACTTAAAACCAATAAAGAAAGTCAGCAAGAATGCTTACCGACGAGAACCTTTCCTGTAACCAACAGTCCAAACTCGTTCAAGTCCATAATTCAGTGTGTTTTCAAGCCTGCAAAGTTCAAAAAGTAAACTATTTAAATATTGAATTATGTTATATAGAACAAGATGTTATCATATTAAAAAGCATGTCTGCATATGCTTTGTACAGTAGATGGCACTGTTATACCCATTGTCAATATGTCGGAGTTTAACATAAAATGCAAAGTCAGCCATTAATATCAAACCTAAGACTACAAATTATTCATCATAGATCAAACAAGGACCATTAGAAAGTACCCCCCCCCCCCCGGAACACACACACACACATATATATTTACCCTGACAATGAGTCTATGATGCCTTATTCAGAAAAGATGGGTTCTGAGGGTATCGCCCTAGGATTTTTCCTAAAATAGGACATCTCATTATTGAGTATTTAGAAAGGCTTAAAAACTGAATAATCTAGAATTTGAAAAGAAAAGGAAAGGACAATCCTATTAGAGCTTTCCTGTCCCAGTAAGGCCATATATTTATAATTTTTTTTAAAATGATACATATTCAAACAGCACAATAAAAAATCCAAATTCATTACATAACTACTAAAAGCAATCTAATTGACATATGAATTTAGCATGAAAAGTTTATCAGAGAAAAATATATTTCACCATCCAATAAAAAGAGCACCTATAAGTTGTTGCATGCCACAATCGAACTGTCCCATCCTCAGAACCAGTAATTATTATAGGAAGTTCAGGATGAAAACATACTGCAGACACATTATGTGTGTGTCCTTCAAGTGTCTGAACACAACTTCTGGATTGGTAGTCCCACACCTGTGCAATAGAAGGTTAGCTATGCCCAACTAAAAGTTGCAAGTATACCAAAAATATATGGAATATTCAGGCTACTTACTTTAGCTGTATGATCATCAGATCCAGTAATTAGATAAGGCTTATCCCCACCAGTAAAGTAATCAACACAGTTGACCCCTTTTGAGTGGCTGTCCAATGTAAAATTGGGGTCAGGGGAGCTGAGATTCCAAATCTGTGAACAGAATGACAAGAATCATCATACATGATGAAACCATATAACTGACCCAAGGCCAAAAAAAAAATCAGCAAGGAACAAATATCCATAGAAATACATCTGGTCACACACACACCTTTACTGTACGATCAAGGGAGGCACTTGCAAAAGTATTGGTATCCTTGGGATTGAAAGTTACTTGCATCACATAGTGAGAATGCCCCTCAAATATTTGAGTACACATCCACCCCTTTTCCCAGTTCCATAATTTCATAAGCATATCATCAGACGATGAAAGTACATATGGAAGAGTTGGATGGACAGCCACACATCGTATATAATCATGATGTGCTTCAAAGACCTTAATTTTGTCCATCGTATTGTAATTATATACATGGATAAACATGTCATCAGCTCCAGCAACCAGCCACTGCTTACGTGCAATAAATTTTGCTGACCGAACTGTGAAACAGAAGTTAGATAAGGCATACCAAGAACAAATGAAAAACCAAGAAATAAGAAAATCAAAGCTGTTTTGTACCTGGTAATTCAGAAACTTCAAAAGACTTTGCCATTGTCTGAAGAAGGAACGTTTCAGTTAGGATTGTTCTTTTTAATCATAAGCATACAGCCTCTTCAGGGAAATTAAAACCAAGAAACTAATTTACTAAAGTTGGACATCTCCACTACAGAAACACCAATAAATACCGTTGCAAAATAAATTTCGAACATATTATCAACTCCTACAATCCAACTGAAGGGTTATGAGGAAGTGAAACAGATGAAGCTAATAGTTAATTATAAAATCAGCTGGCAATAACAAATTCCGACTCATTATTGCCTGGCATTTGCACCTTATGTATGAACAGAGCTGCTGAACATACTGCAGAACTCAAAATCAACGTTACTTTAACTACAACAACAACAACTAAGATTTTTACTAAATGGGGTGGGTTACATGGATCAAACGGCGCCATAGTGGCCTATCATAGATGAGATCAATAGATAAATTATTAACTATTAAATCATTTTTAATAGTTTCACTTATTATTTTCTTTGAACTCCCTCTACCTCTAATTATTAGACTATTCTCCTATTCTTCTCGCTAAAACTTCTGTAGGTCTTCTCCACACATGGTCAAATCACCTTAATCAACGTTACTTTAACTATGAAGGTTAAATTAAATGCAAACAAATAAGTGTTATATCTAATTGGTAAGTATTAATACATACATGGACTAAGAAGGTCTAAAGTCTCAAGTTTTGTACACACACATCTTATCCCCCCAAAAAATTATCTTGTTTGGTTCTTCCTAGAGGAAAAGAAAAAACCAGTAGACCCCAAGGCCATTGGACAAAAGATTTTATTATTATTATTATTATTATTATTATTATTATTGTGATGAAAAGGAAAATATTGATATGTAGTCAATCGCTAATGTCGACCTTCGCAAAGAATACAATGTGATAAAGCGCACTCACCTGGGATTGGTAGTTCAAGATATACAGAGTCCCAGAGTAAAGGCTGACAAGGATCCTGTGCACAGGTTACGGAGAATATCAGATAAAGCAATTGTAAATGGAGACAAGTTATATTACAACACAGACACAACATTTATAGCTTTCGAACAGCTAATACAGCTACGGATGTATAATTGTATACGTTAGATGAACTGAAAGTACCATGGTTCAGTTGGATGAAGATCCGCTGATTTTACTCTCTCGGACCTTTGCGCGAATTTTCTCTGACAAGTTGGTATTTATTGTTAGCAGATAAATTTGAATTTAAAAGGAGAGAAAATGAACAACATGAGTATCAAAATTAATGGTACGCACCTTGATTTCAAGCTTGAGAGGCTGCAAAATTACCAAAAATTTTCCAAATCATATATAGCAACGATCAGCTCAATCTCAATAACAAAATAAATAATACAAAGCATTAACAAAACCAACCAGTAACTAGTTAAATTAGCCAAGTGGTTCGCCGCTGATAATCTAACAGAAACTTGAAACAAGAAGAAATTCGAGTTCATAACTAACATACGTTTTCATTTCCCGAAGACCTGGTCCTAAGGTTGGCGTTTCTAAGTGAATTGTGCATGTAGTGAAAATTTTAAGCGCCAAAACAGTGGACATCGTTGAAGAAGTATGTTCTATCTTTAATAAAGTTTCTCAGCAACCAAACGGAGCAAAATTGGAGGGGAATAAGGAAATTGAACACAAATAAGAGCTGAATTAGAATAGAGCAAGTTACCATGTCCGGGGATTGGAGGAGAGTAGAGGCGTCTTAGAAGAAAGTTGGGACGGAGAGAAAGGATTGAGACACTAGTAATTCAACTTGAGCTGCAGCTGTTTGAGTGATCAAATGAATAAGGCAGTGCCTGAATGTGATTATTAATCGGTATCCATTTTAAAGTCAGTTCGCCCGCACCAAAGGACAATGACCGAGATGAGAAAGAAACAAAGCGGACTAGACCCATTTTTATATGATGTAATCTTCGAAGAATTTGTGGGAAAAAAAGAAAAGAAAGGAGAATGAATAAAATAGAAAGAAATTAATGAAATGAAACTAGTCTTTTATATATACATATAGATATAAAAAAGAAAGAAAAAAAATAATTTTAATATAATTTTTATCAATATTATTTATTAAGTGAATTTAATAGTAAAATAGTAAATTGTATTTTTTTAAAAAAAATTCCTCTTCTTACCCTTTAATTTGAAGAAGAACAATGTAAGGAATTTAAAATAAAAAAACGAAGACTAAATTTCTTATCTTATTTCCACTCTCTTTAAAATTTTAAACTCATAAACTATTCAATTATTCTCTTTTTAATTACTTTTCTTCTATTCATTTCATTTCTTTTCATCCAGTGATACAAATTTTTTTGGACAGAATAAAAACACCATGGTTAGTTGATTGATTTCATTTTACTTTATTTTTGGACAACATAGATTTGTTTTTTGGACACATCCGACATAGATTGATTTCTTTTTTATAACTTTTTTGGACTGGCCCAAGGCCAGTTTGATTTTATCTACATACCATTATGGGCCTGAACCCAAAGGCCGAAGCTGATTGCAAGAGATTACTGGCCTAGGATCATGCTCTTTGGGTCTCATGGCTAAATGGAAAGGCTGCCTTACGTTAGGTTTTCCTAATCTTTTGAGTATGAAATAGTTAAGTATTTTATACATGAAATTCAAATTTACCAGAGAAATTTTTACAGTCTAATTTTAAAATTTTGAAAATATAAAAATTCTTATTTCACTTTCCTCTATTTTTCTTTTGGTGAAATCTTTTTCCCGATCTATTTTGTCGTTTATTTTTTATTTTGATAATTTCATTCAAAATTTATACATCATTATATATGATAATTTTTTTTTGAAAAAATCGTCTGATTAAATAGCTAAAACTAAATTCTTTTTAAATAAATATTTTGAAGCCAAATCAAAATATTAAATTGTAGTTGCATTGATTTGAAATGCAATTTGTTGACGATAAGATTCATACAATTTAATTTCTATACAACATTTCTTGTTTTAATTCTTCTCTTAAAGAAAATAATAATCTTGTCAATTTGTGTCTAGAAAATCTTTAATAACTTGTTATTGGAGCGCAAATTTTTCTACTGTGGGGAATTTAGTTTTATATATAGATAAAATTCACAATATATGAATTTATTGTATCAGAGTAACAGAGAGAAAAAGAGAAAGAAGAAAGTATTGTGAGAACCATTTTTGTTAGTAGGGTTATTAATTTCGATATACGTGTGTCTGGGTGTGTGATCAGTTAGCAATGGCACCAAATTTTGTAATTGTATCCTGCAATAGTTGAAATTATTGACCTGTAGCCATATTTTTTTTTATAATCAAATCATGGTAATGCAACGAAAACTACAACTTCAACGTCTATTTACAGTGGAAAATAAAACTTGATGGATAAGCAGAATAAGACAAGAGTTAACTACGCTTTTTTCTGAACTATTATTGAGCTGATTCTTCAGCACCATTTGTCTTCAATATACGAAGCTGATATTGACTTGCTGCCACCGCATCATCCAAACTCAAAAAGAACGACTCCTTCCCAACCTTTTCAACAAACTTCGATGCTACTAGCTTCTCCATAACCTCCATCCTTGGGTTTACAAATGATATCTGTATAGTGTGAGAAAAGAAAGATACATTATTACGTAAACTTCCTTTTATTAATAGATAAGCTCCCATTATCAATACTTTAAATTGGAGGCTAAGATCTATGAATTTATACCTGCGCTCCATAATTTTTTTCCAAGATTTTACGTGCCTCCAATAGTCCTTCAATAGCAGTTATGTCGACGGATGTCACTCCTGCATATATAAAATTATGCCATCATTAATATTGAAAATGTATTACATTGATATAAAAAATGATCAATCTGAAAATTATATATATAGGAAATAATAAAGCTCAATAATTTTTTACCTGATAAATCCAGGATAATATGCTCTACACTATTTCCACTCGAGCTCTGCTCGCTTCGAATATACCTCAAAATCCTAATCCATATTTTTAAAAATAGAAAAGTTAGTTAATTGGATTGTATCAAAATATATATATATTCCATTACTATTACTAATATATATAGATAAATTAAAGTTTATCCTTCAAGATTTGATTTAAAATTAGTTTATCCTTTAATAGGTTAAACGGCATCGTTCAATTTATTGTAATTTGTTATGATATTATTCAATTATCTTATGATATTTTTCATCAAATTTTTTAATGAAAATAATCATATAAATATTAACAATAATAAGTTAAAAATTATTTCCGTTTCATTTGCATCTCAAAGATTTCATAGTATTTCAAGACTATTATTGTAACAATTTAAATTTTTAAATGTTATTTTAATTTCAGTCGCGACTTCATAAAATTATTCAAGATATTAGTAAAATATATTTTCAGAAATAAATTAATCATTTTAATATTCGTGCATTAATTTATTTCTATTAAGATTTAGACTTAAAATATCATAAAGTATTTAAATAGTAATTAAACAAACTAAATATAAAATTAAATGAAAGTAAAGTGATTTTTTTTTAATTTTTTTATCAAATCACACAAAACTGTAATTTACATGAAATGCATGTAGGGCAGCATTTACCTTTCTTTGACATAGGAAGAATTTGCAAAGTAGATAGGAGAACCAAGCTGAAGGATTAGAACTCCCGGGATTGCTGAGGTTGGATATTGCTCCACGTCTCGATATAAAGATGAGTCGGGCACCTTTCCAAGCCTGCATGTGGCTGGTCTAGCCACGTATAAAAGTGCTCTAAGCACGCCAAGTCCAACCTTGAATATCGCACATGTATAAAATTATTAATCAAATCAGATCGATTTTTTTTTTGGAACAAAAATAAACAAATTAATAAGTCCATCTGGAGAAAATAGAACAAAATCAAATTGAATACTCACGGACAAAAAGAGGCCGACGTCCATGCTAATAAAGCTGACTCCTAAGAAGCAAGACATGCAAATTACAAAGTCAAACTTGTCGACCTTGAAGAGATGGAAAGCCTCCGAATAGTCTATAAGACCCAGCATTGCAGACATAATTATAGCAGAAAGAGCCACAAGGGGGGTGTAACCAAACAGAGGAGCCAAAAATTGGAGCGTGAGTGCCATTAAACAAGATTGTACTACGTTGGACATAGCTGTCTTACACCCTGCGTTGTAATTCACTGCGCTTTTGGAAAATGGTCCTACAAAATTAATTACATTCAAACACCAAATAGGCAAATGTTATTACCATAACGTCTTATTTATTAATTAAATGAAGAACAATAAAGTCCAAAAGTTTAGCAATAAAAGTATGTACCACTAGTCAAGTAACATGAAGTGAAAGAGCCGCACAGATTCATAAAGCCAAAAGCAATCATTTCCTTGTTCCCATCATGAGGGGTATTTTCAACCACAGCAAAGCTTCTTCCTATTGCTATCCCTTCCTACATATAGAAAAAAAAAAAAAGAAATTAAAATTAACTACAAAAATAAAAGAAATTAACTTAAATAGATCATATGTATATATTTATAATAAAATGATATTGGAAATACTTACCGCCAATGACAAAATGCCGGTGACAAGGCCAGCTTTCAACACTGTTGGTAAATATTTAGAATCAAAGTTCAAATACTGGATGGATAGATGATTTAATCCTCGATCTAGGTGACCCACCTGTAATAAACTTCATATATAAGAAGAAAAAAAGGGAACAATTTGGTATTTATATATAAAAGTTTTATAAAATAATAAAAGTAATTAATTAGTGACCCACTGTTTGAATTCCATGATCTTGACCTTTGACAAGGTACGTAAAAACACCGCCCACTACCACTGTTGTTATTGGAGCTATAGCTGATACCCAAAAGAGTTTCGGATTTCTCTGCTTCTGCAAGATTAGATTGAACAGAATATCTAATTAGAATAACTGGTGGTTCAGCCTAATTATCAAATTTAATTAATTAAGTGGTGAAATTTATAGAAAGAATAGCATAGTGGAATCTGAGTTAACAGAGTGGCTTTTCTATTAGTAGTTTTGCCACCAGCCTTCAGAGTGGTCCCAAAAGTTTAAATGTCTTCTCATAATTAGTTGTCTTAATTAACTAAATAAATGAGATCAAAGCGCACAAAAATGATGTAAGTGACCATATATTGATTTCATGCTATATGAAGAAAAGTATTGAAACAATTTTTTTAAGCGATAAATTCACTACTAAGCATTTATATAAATACAAAATATCACTCACCAGGTATCTAGTGAACTGCAAGAAAGCAAGGAAGATCGCACCAAGAACTGTGGTCTCCCACCTTATCTGTTAAAAGGAAAAAAAAAAAAAAAATCATTCCAAAATCGAGCAAAAAAAATCGCATATAGCTTTCTAGGATATACTGCTAACTAATTATAACTTCTAAAATCCGGTGGGTTTAAAATTTATTTTTCCCATATATACATATAAAATTTGGTTTTGTTTTCAATGTATAAGTATAAGCTTTCTTTTTAAGAATAACTTATTTAAAGTGCTACTATATAATGTTGAAAAGTAATCGATTATGGGACGAAAAAAAATAACAGTGAAAATCCTTTTTATCTTAAAAAGGTTATACCATTAAGAAGCCGACACTAACGGGGTTAAGATATCATTATCATTGTAGGGGAAGTATCCTTATATGGAATAATTGGATATAGATGGGCAAGTAGTTGAGGTTTCTGTTTGGATCAGTAGAAAGCAAACGAAAGAAGAGAAAACCGTTTCTCTTTTTTAAATTTCTTTGTTTGAATTTCTTGTATTATACGAACCTCATTTCTATTGGTCAAGATGGACTTCACCACGTCTTGGACACTTGTTTTAGTGGTGAAATGTTGCAAGCCAAATATGCCCTTCAACTGCTGGAGACACAGAATTACCGCTGTCCCTCCCATGAAGCCAGTGATGGTAGAATGGGAAAAGAAATCCACTAATATACCCAACCTGTACACAAACTCATTTTCAGTACCCAACACCAATAAATATGGGTTGCATTAGCTAGCTACCCTTTTTTTTTTAAAAAAAAAAGGTTGTTTGATGTTAAAAAAAATCTAATACGAATAACTGAATTAAGCAGCATATATATATATTCTTAATCTTTAAGATATTTTTACCTATTATTTAATTTACTATTAAATATTTTATATAATTTTTTAATATTTGAGATATTTCTATTTAATTCGAGGGTATTAAAAGTGTACTTTTTAATTTTTCTTTTAGAATACCAGTAATGTGAAGTAGGGTGTGTTTGTCACCTTAGAAAACCTAAAGCAGTCTGGAAGGCGCCGGTGATGAAGGTAGTTGTGAAAATCAAATGAAGGTACAACGCTGGATCGTCTTCTGGCTTTACCACGCTTGAGATAGTTTGGTATATAAGCAGTGAGGCCGCTGCTATTGTTCCCACCGCCATCTGCCTTGAACTCCCGAAAACGGCATACACAAGAGGTGGAACAAAACTACTATCTGATATCATAATGAACGATAGTTAATTTAAATCAAAATTCAAAATCCATTCTTATTAGTGAATAAAAAATAACAAAAGGAAAAATAACGCACTAATTAATTATATAAAAGCTCTTACAGAGGCCAATGATGGGAGGAATGCCAGCGAGTTTAGCATAGCTAATGCCTTGAGGGATAGCAAGACTTGTGATAGTGATGCCGGCGAGAACGTCAGAGAAAAAGAGGCGAAAATTGTAAGTGGGAAGCCATTCGAAGATTGGGATAAAGTATTGAACGCCTTTCATGACCCTACGCATTGGCTTCTCTTCATTCTTGAACTGCCTGAACGGGTCGTCGGGGAAGAGTGTTTCTTTCAATCCCAATTTTAGTTTCGTCGGAAACCCTCTGCCGGCGGAGAAGTTCACCTCGTGGTTGTGTTTGTCGACGCCTGCCCCGGGGTTTACGGAATTGCTGATGGAACCCATATGACTTGGCGAAGCAAACACAAGGCCACACGCACTATTCACAAAGAGAAAGAGAGAACAAAAATAAATAAAACTAAATTGACGCTAGGAATGGGATTAATGAGTGCGAAGTAGGCATATATATATATATATATATATATGTAGGCCTCATCAATAGCTAGAAAACTGTTTCAAGTTAGGAGCGGGTGAATGGTAAATTCGATGTGGTTGGCTGTATAGTGCACAGGTATCTTTGGTTGACCAAATTAGCTTTTTAATTTGGATAAAGCGGGATTTTGACGATGCCAAATCTTTAGAAGATTTTCAATCCAATGACCTATTTTGCAGTTGCTTCTTGCACTTGGAAGATTATCAGATAATTACTAGCCAATTTTAGTTTTGATGTCTGCATTGGGGTCGGAATAACACGTCATCTACAGCTGACGTCGTTGAAACAAAACTAAAAAAAGAATGGAATTTGCAATCTCTCTTCCTTTTTTGGCCTTTTGATTTTCTGTTTTCCTTCTTTCAATTAGAAATTTTTCCTACAGTGTGACAGAGATATTAGAAAAGTAAATTTATTTATAGTGTATATGCAGTTTGTGATCTAGTTATATTCGTTGTAAAGAAGACAAAATTTAAACACATAATTGAAGTCTTACTATGTTGAAAGATTTGGAGGTTACAAATCTGAGTCTAAGGTAATTAATATTGAAAATTATAATAAGAGTTATTAATTTGGTTTAAATATTATTATTCCGAATTAGTGCACAAAAATTAATTATTTTTATGAATGAGTTAATTAAGTGAGATGAATCTAATATTCCTAGTTAACTACACTTTACTGTAGCTTGGGGACTTTTTACTCTTAAAATTATTGTTTTTTTTTCTGTAAACTCGAATTTTCAATATTACAAAAAATTTCCTTCTTGTCACTTAAATTTACAGTATGAAAACTTTTGAACCTTAATAAACTACAACATTAGTTTTCTACAGGAGTTTGTTCATCAAAGTATAGTTATCGAACATAACTTTTTGTCTGACGTAAGGATGATAATGGCTAAAAATAGTAACACGATATCTCACGGCTCTTTGAGTTAACGGTGGTGTCACCATTATTAATATTACTTTTTTTTTTCTCGCTTTCCTCTTATAAAACCTATATTTATATAGAACAAAATATAGTCTTACTCCCATTGGAATCTTGTTTCCAAGAATGTCTCGATGTAATTTCTGTTTCTTGGGTTCTTTTTCTTTATCCCTTTATCTCACCAAAAAAGGAAAAAGAAATATAGTTTCACTCATAACTAATAACTACCAAAAGCTCATGACCAGAACCGCAACCTATGAAATCTCGTTGTGCTATCTTATTTTTTTTTTTCGGTTTTTGGGTTTTAATAGGGAGAATATAGATATAGTAATTGATACATAAACTCTTAAAATTGTTACTATGTCCTTTCACTCCTCTGAGTTTTTATTATAATTAATTTCGTCTTGGCAAAGTTCTTTAATTTCTGCAAAGATGTTTTTATTTTTCTTCAAGTCTATTTGTTCATGTAGAATTTTATTTTTAGAAACACGATGTGATTAATCTCATTTTGATAGTAATTAATATGCTAGAATCATAGATATTAGAATCTTACTTGCATAGCTAGCTAGCTAGCTATTATCGAGTTTGGTAGAAACTTCAATTATGAAATTGTATCAACAAATTAGCATGGTGTACTTTTAGAATTGTATTTTATATTTAAACAATTTTTTTATTTGATATTATCAAATAGTATTTGTTTATTTTCATTTTTTTTATACACAAAAGACCAACCCCGCAAAACTGTTCAGCGACTTCCCTTGAAAACAAACCTCATGCAAATCGTCTATCAGCAGAATGCGCGCTCTCACGCAAATAGTATTTTATCAAATTACTTATTTTGTCACAAGAAAGGTTTAGTTGTCAAAGTTATTAGTGGGGTGGATGGATTTAGATCCTCAGGTGATATAATGGTCTTACATAATTATTTTAATTTCTCGTGTTCAAAGCATATTAAGAGGCTCATACATATATAATTAATCTTTTAAATGGCAATATATTCTTTTAATGTTGGGTTGCAGTTACATATGCATTATTCTCCTCAAAATTGTGGATCTGATTGAGATTATTATAGCATTCAATTTTATTTCTTATATATTAAGTGTAGAAACATAAATATTTGTTGGATAAAATTATATCTTTGATTTTTTTTTCCTGGTATTTTAAACTGTTGTCACTCATAAATGTGTCTTACAATATTGAAATATTTGAAAGGACAGAAATGTGAGTTTAAAGTAATTACCAATTTCCTGATTAAGGTTCAAAAGTTTTGGGTGTGGATGGAGAATTCATAAGTGCTCTTAGGTCTATACTTATTTATGCATAAATGAACTAATTAACCATGAGATGGATCTAATATTTCTATCAAACGCAGACTCTTAGTACATTAATACATTCATTATACGCATTCATTGCAGTTTGGGAACTTCTCAATATCTTAATCAAGCTAAAAAATTTCGGACTCCATCTGTCTGATAGAGTGAGATTTTAAAGTAATTAAAATAGTAATTAGTTAATAATGATAATAGGAGCAATAACATTTTATTTCTTTGAGTTTCGGTGTCACCATTATTAAAATTTTATTTTTATCATTCCTGCTATTAAACTAACATTGTTACTAGTTCCTTTTATTATTTTTGCTTTAATTAATATATTTGTTGGGTGAACAAGATGGCACACACATGGTCAAGTATCAACACTTTCTAGTGACTTTTAATAGAGAATAAAGAAATAGGGAAAAAAATACATAGCAAATTGATACGTTATACAGCATGTGCCCTTTCACTCCGCAATGAATTGCCATTAGAATTGTTTTCATCTTAGGAAAGGTCTCTTTCTGAAAAGATTTATTTTTTTCTTTAAGTTAATTGTTCACAGGCGTGAAATCCCATTGAAAAGAAGCGGGTTACTGTTTATTCATTTTCAGAAACATGTACATGATGTGATTATTGTTAAATCATTTATATAGTTCTGTCACATTTTGATAGTAACTAATATGATAGATTCATAGAATTTGGAATCTTCTTGCATGGTTAGCTAGCTACTACTTGTTATCAATCGAGTTGATAGTATATATGCATTGCTGCCCCTTACGAATTATAAACATTCAAATTAATGAATTTCAAATTATCTTTTCTTTTAGAATCAGCTACCTACGTTCTCACCTTGAAATAGAGGAGCAAATTATTCTGCTTCTTTAATTTGGTAAGTATTCCAAAAAAATGTTTGTCATGAGTTCTTTTTTTTTTATACAGAATATTGATACATAGATTTTCTTTTTTAAACAAGTCAATGATATGATACTGATTTATAATTAAGAACCTTGATAACAAATACTTAAAAAATTACATACATCTTCATGGAGTAATTAGCAACAAAAAAACTGGTACACATGCTGCACTTGTATACTGTACTTAGTTAATTTTCTTATATAAGTTTAGTGCACCAGTAACTGGTGATGTAATATTATGTATAGCGAGAACCTCTGCAAAGTAAAAGGAATTGCTTCATCATTGTCTAAGGGGATCTTTTCCCCTTATCTATACGAATCATAATAACAAAGACCATCTCCAATTAGTATGTCACTTTAATTATATTTTGTCAAAAAGAAAAGGGTTCTCAGTTGCTAAAGTTTTTAGTGGGATGGAGGCATGCAGCACTAAGCAACATATATCATGTTTTCTTTTTAATTAACCTCGATCAATGTTGTCCACACATAACCTTGTGTTCCAAGCATATTAAAGTTCCAGACTTACATATAATCTTTAGGATAATTCCATAAATAGTTTTATGGAGATTGAATTTTTCTCATCCTTAAAATATATATATATATATATAATCATCAAGCAATATATTATATAGAGGGACACAGTTAAAAAAGTTTTGTATTACATTTATAGAACACACAAATTAAAGTAATATATTATATGGAATGAGTTGGAACTAGTTTGTTGATTGATGTGAATTTTCAAGGAGGAATGAATAGAGTTTGGCAGATCAATGATGCTAAGAGATCATTGAAAGGGATATCCAAAATCAGTAAAACAAATTGGGATTTGTTGCCAAAAAGAGTCTCTAGATAACCTGAACGCAAAAACGGATTGTTCCATATAAAGCCTCCAGAATGATGTGCAAGTAAAGAAGCAAATAAACCTCCCTCAGTTGCCAATATTGAATGAAGAGGGCAAGGGAGGTTTCAGCTCACCTAACTCAAATTATGAAGATCGTCACAATCACGTATGCCAAAACGGAGAAAATTATAATTTAAGTCAGAAACGCAAGTGTGTGTATTTGGTGGGAGAGGTGCCAAATAATATTAATATAGAAGCTAGGCTTTTCCCATCCCACAACTTCAATCATGCCCGGCGTTCCAATTAAAATTAAGGGACAAATTAAACGCATTGAAAATTATAAAAGTGAATATATATGTTGTTGGTGCTAGCTAGATAGCTCAAATATTAGGTAAAGGATTTTAAATTCGTTTTGTAAGTATTTTATTAATTATTTAAAAAAACTAGTAGTAATTCCTTTGATATAATTAAATTTAAACACAAAGACATGCACATTAATTTAAGTCAAAGCTGCCAATAGTCAATTCATAAATTTGTCAAGATCAAAGCAAAAAGAATGAATATAAATGACTAAGAAATTTCTAAATCGTAGAATAATGATCATACAAATAAAACAGGATGGGGCACACGTGGTATCCATTACTATGGAGACATTGATAGCGTGATTCAATATGGCGATGTAGAAATTAAGAAACATGTTGTCGCAGTTGGCAATACAATCACATTCAAACTAATTAAACAAAAACTAATGTACCTATCTCTCTAAAAAGTTGTAGATCCATGCGACAAGCCTTTTGAAAACACAGGTTTTTCTATAGGGAAAGTCCGCTCACAAAATAATGAATCCTATTAAAGAGCTTTAGGTGTATCTTCATAAAAGCACAATCGCCACCACGAGTCATTTTATAACACTAAATTGAGAAAGCTCTGAAACTCCTCTCTCATGGAATCTGTCCTTTTGTAGCTGACTTGTTTGACTCTTGAGAATGCATGAAGGTCCAAATTGAATACACCCTCTAAATTGAAACTAATATAAATATATGTAGCATTTTTGTGCATAAGTTTCTTAAAACCATTATTCCTTTTTTTTATTTCAAAAAAACTTGACGTAAAGAGAAAAAAATATTAAGATAATAGATTTAATTAAGTAACTCCAGTTAAAAATTGTGTAATACTGAAAGCATTTATGAAAAATAGTAATAAATTCAGTCACCAAAAAGATTACTTTTTGTACATATAATAGAGCATGAGTTTGAATATATGACCTCTTTCAACCAAAGAAAAAAATAGCTTCATAGTATACAGTAACATCGAATTTTAGTGGCTCTTGTGACAATAATTTCAGGGATCGAGCCTTAATTTTTCTACGATAGATACCAGTGACACCTAAGGCAATAAAGTAAGTCTCCAACAAGTTCTCTAAAGCTCACATACGACCTACACCAGAGCGGGTATCGTAATGAGCAGACAAAAATGAATGATGATTTGATTCCCACCAACTTTAATTTCTGAATGTGCATGTCATTTTATAATTATTTGTATTTTGACCCATATAGATCATTATGATTAAGTACACGCAACCAAGAGTAAGTATTTAATCATTTGTCGATAAATTAAATTTAACACACATAAACAATTAAAATATTACCACATGTCTATTTAAATTAAAAAATAAAATTTTAACTAAATCAGATATAAATAACATTTTTTTAATTTTTGTTTGTAAAAATTTTGATCTAACATTGGTGGATCAAATATTTACTTATAGAAACAATAATGTTTTTTTCAATTTCTAACTCAATTTGCTTAGAAGTTGAGGAGCATGCCACCTTGAAATAAAGAAAAAGAAAGAACTAATAATTAAATATGGTTTAAATAGTACTAGACAAATAGAAGGTATAATTATGATTCAAAGATTAACTTTCTAATATTCTTGATCTTAGCCGACATTGTTACACGAAGCATCAAATAAATTTAATAGTATGCAGGACTCACATACGCACAACGTGTATAATAAGAAAGCACGCTTATCTTGTTATGTGTCAAACATATATATGTCTAACACGACACGCTAACTGTAC
This sequence comes from Gleditsia sinensis, assembly GCA_037074535.1. Lineage (NCBI taxonomy): Eukaryota > Viridiplantae > Streptophyta > Magnoliopsida > Fabales > Fabaceae > Gleditsia > Gleditsia sinensis. The sequence goes on from CM073463.1 coordinate 85,227,731, forward strand.
ATGTATAAATACATTCAAATAAAAATTTATATAATTTTTTTGGCTCCTATAAGTGCCGTATTCGGTTTTGAACATCACAAGACTCAATTCGAACATGCGACTAACATAATTTGGATACAGTTTATTCAAATAAAAAAAATTATTAAAACAAATATAGAATCAGATATTAGAAACATCGTCTTGATGAAATAAGTTTTTTTTTTGTTTTTTGTTTGGTCCATGAATAATATGTTTAATATTTTATTTATTAGATTTTTTTTTGAAAATATTAGTTTCAGGGCTTATTTGTGCAGCCATTTCCACCTATCCCACCTCCAAAACCGTACCCTCCTCTTATTCCAAATCTTGTACCCATGCATGCCTCCACCACCATTTCCAATTCCGTATCCTACCCTGCCGGCCGCCGCTCCTCCACCATCACCATTACCAACTCCTCCTCAGTATTCTCCACCTTCACCATTACCTGCTCCATATCCTCCACCTCCAACTCACACTCCAGGGATACTATCAAAAAACCACTCTGGATTTTTTGACAGCGAGCTCTTTACCCTTGAGATTCCTTAATTCCGTCGACATATCCTAGGACTAAGCAAAGCCCTAGAAGAACCACAGAAATGAACCTCCTCTCCATGATAATTTTATAAGAAGCTAGCTATAGTTCGTATATGCGCCATGCATGCAAGAGTTTAATTAAATAGAATTGCAGCTTACATGCGAAATTAAATATAATTCAAATGTAGAGTTGGAGGGTTAGGAGAAATGTTTATTGCATTGTCACAAGTGACCTCGTTTCAAAGTAATCCACTAACGTGTGTTGTATATATTGTTTAGCATTCATGTCCATCTGATGGCAGAGGGCGTGGTGGCCGGAGGGTGTGGTGGTACCTATTAATTTTACCGGGTAGAAGATGGTGATCGATGGGTAATAATTGTAGAATTTGAGTGCATCTATACGTAGGAAAAGCTAGGGCAGTATGCATCTCAAACAAGCTATAAATGTTACAACAAAACCACTGTACTGGACACAGTATCTGAAGAGTGAACACAGTTATATTGTGCTACAATCTCGCGAGTGATCTAACAATTCATTCAATTCAACATCAATCAAAACTCAACCTCCTGGTTTTCACAATCGTCCATTAATTGATTAAGATTTTCTTTAATAAGCTCCTCAAATTGAATATTAAATATTTTGAACTTATGGTTAATCAGTTATTGCTTTTAGAACATCATTACTGGTTTGTTGTTAATTAATTAGCTGCTAGGCCATCTCTAATGGGAGTTCTTAACTCCCATTTTGATTTCTTAAATAGAACTTAGTCTCATATGATATGAAACTTTTGATCAATTTTGACCAATTTTATGAACTGTTGTTTGTATAAGCAACGGTTTTTAAAATAAAAAATTATTTTGAGAATGTGAAACCCACTTAAGAACTACTTTATTGGTTCACGGTTGCTGATTCTCTATAGCATCACTTATAAAACACCAATTGATTAACTGTTTCTAATTATCATATTGCAACACTGTTCTCTATACATTAACAACTACAATCCTGAAAATAATAAAATAAATAAATAGCTTGTTAAGGAACTAGATGTAAATGAAACTTTCTTATGAAATCAAAACCACAAGTTTTAAGCTTCCCTCGAGGTGATAAAAATATTCTGACAAAAAAAAAGTATAAAACTTGTCAACTTGCAAACTCATTCAATACAGTCTCTATTGAATGTATAGTATTAAAAAGTATGAAGTTTGTTCACAATCCCCAGCTCACGTACTGGTGAGCCTTGGAACAGCCAAGCCCAATATCCCATGGAGGCATTGGGCTTCACCAATTCCAAATTACATGGTCCTAAGTCTATATAAATAGAGATTCATAAGTATATCCCGGTGTGCATTGCAATAATGGTTAAAGGTCCCTATTTTTCCTGCATTTTACCAATAAGATGGAGTTGGGCCAAAATCTCAAGTTGAGATATATAGGGAAACTTTGTCGTGTCTGGTCTTTGTAGGCTTTATATGCTTATTCATGCCAGATTAACAGCAAATTCTTTGAATTTAATATTAATTTCTTCTCAAATTTTGTTCATGTACAAGGATTTACGCCGATAAAATTAGCATATCATTTCTACTAATTAAAAAAACTCAAGCCCAAAACTTTTCTTTTTTGGACAGGCAAACTCAAGCCAAAATAGCTCATCACTAGTCTCTAGGCTTGCTTGGGTCACACTTGGCCCATTATACAACATCGTTCGGTCCAGCTGCTATGTTACGTACCTGTAGGACTCACTTCCGTCAAACGTGGTACTCCTGGCCCACCGGGTGCACTTTCCATCGCCGGTGCATCCGGGTCATCCCCGAAATCCTCAACCTCACCTCTCTTTCGCTTGCCTAACACAAAACCTTATCGTATCTCCTTCCATTCAAACCTTTCCTAAATTCTTTTTTTCTTTCAATTCTGAATTTCGACGAACTAGTTAGGTTGTGTTGAGCTCCTGAATATTTTTTTCATGTTTTTTGGGGGGTCAATTGTAAGAGAATATTGGATTTGAACTCTGCAGAATTGATTCGGGTTCGGGCTATTTCTCTGTTCCCATCTAGCATATATGGACGATAAGAGATGATCCAAGGTAACTTCCACAGTCCTATGCTATGAACCTTCCTAACCCTTATCGTCCCTAGGAACATTTGATTTGAGCTGCCTCTTATCATCGCTAGTAACCAGTCGATACGAGGAAGAAGACGAAGACGAAGGAATGGATGAATGTGAGGTAGGAAATGACCAAGAGGACAACGATAGTGAAGGGGAAAATGGTTTTGGAACTTCGAAGACGATGACGAATTTGCGAGAAAAATTAAACAAAATCGAACCAAATCAACTTAACAAAATTGAACCAATGCAACATTAAAAAAATTTGAAAATGAAAAGTTTAGATTAATTTTTTTAATTAAGAAATGGTTTGGTTCTAGTCAAATTGAACTTAAAATATTATATAAATATATTTTATATTTTTTTATATTATACTTTTTATATAATATATAAATGAATTATTTAAACTATTTTTTACGTATTTATTTTTTATGTATTAAAATTAAAATTAATTTAAATAATTATGAGTTAAAACTAAAAAAATTAAATTATGAATATGAAATATAATAATATTATTAAATAAACAGAAAGCAATTAATTTATATTTTATTGTTTTTTAGATTTATTATGATTAAATAAATAGAAAGCAATTAATTTCAGCCTGTGCCCTTTCCATAATCTGCTGCAGAAGAAGCAGATTATGGAAAGGGCTCAGGCTGAAATTGCAAAATTAGAGGAAGGAGATGATGAGGAGGAGACGAACGCATCTGAAGAGGAACTGAGTGAATGATGTGGGTGGGTTACTGTTCAGTTATCTTTCCTTGTTCTTGCCATTTTGAATTGCTAATACCATACAAATACTTGTCTTCTTTTTCTTGTTGCTTGTGATTCATTATGCTGACCAGTGTTACTTATTACGGAATGCAAATTAATAAAAGATTATTGAATCTATTTTCTTCTTTCACCTCAAATACTTAACACCGAGTAAGTGATCATGTTATCTTTTGGCGCACTTTCATTATATGTTTCGTTCATCCTTTAGTGGCCTTCACTTCAACTTTGGTGCACAAAACACCTGCTTAAATAATAGTACTCATAATCTGAGTACGTTCTGCATGTGCGTCTAAAACTCTTGACATTATGTAGGCAAGACTTACTTCGCAAATTAGACATAGCAATGGCAGCTATTTCTTTTCTGAAAAATTAAAACAAATGCGCTGATCCCTTACAAGCTGAGACACTATAACTTTATATGCAGCCCTATAAATCCTTGACCCCACCTACCCTAGTTTCCTGATCTAAACGAAGTCTTTAGCTCATACCACATACAAAACAACGTATCAAAAGCATCTTCATCAAAAGATTTGCTATCTTCTATTCGTGAGATAGATACCAAGGTCTTCAACCACTCTTCATGAAGAGTTGAGAACTCCGATCTCTGTTCACTTGACCTAAAACTTTTTCCAATTGATTTCTTCATCTGTTGGCTAGCCTTTGAAGCAACGTTTACTGTCTCTTCTGGGATCCCAGCCATCCGAGCCACCTGCAACCCATAGCTCTCTGGACATGCTCCAGAGGCAAGCCGATAGAGGAACACTAGATCGTTATCACGTTTGGAATAGCAATCAGATCCTGACTTAAAAGCACAGGCCATGTGCTGCAGCGTAACATGGGGATGAGAGGCAAACTCTTTTGTGAGTGGATGATAGTGCGTAGCAAATAGTAAGCGACAGTTGACCTTTTCAATCAGATGACGAAATACCTGGGCAAATATGGATGGTCATATCAAAAGCGACAAGAATAATGATTCACTATCGAGACTCGAGTCATGCATTACAGTCACAGACCAACTCAATCTTTAACCAGGCCCCAAGCAAAAAGTATTAGATAACACAAGAATTTTGACATTTATTTTTATGGTGGATTTTACCCCATCTGTCTACTATGCAAATATAACACCATTTCATGGTTACATTGCTTTTCTTTCTTTTAATTTTACCGAGCAGTTAAAGTGTTTTAATAGAGTTCCATGGTATTATAATTTTTATTTTTACTGAATGGGGGAGGGGGAAGCTGATTGTAGAAGGCAACATAAAGGTTCCAAGCATCTCCACCAGAGTAAACATAGAACAACAATTAAAGAATAGAATCAAAGATATCAGTAAAATAAAGGCAGAAAAGACAAGTAAATGGCAGACTCACTGCATATGCAATTGCATAGCCATCAAAAGTGCTAGTTCCCCGGCCCAATTCGTCAAGAATAACCAGAGAATCTCGAGTGGCATTCTGAAGAACTGATGCGGTTTCTGTGCACTCAATAAAGAAGGTACCTGCAATCAAAAGCGAACTTGGTAGGTGGCAATCCATTAAGTCGAAAGGCAAACAGGAGCTGCGCACATGCCGACGTCTTAATACCAGATTTAAACAATTTTCAAGTTCTGAAAAGCTCTACTAATGTAGACATCAAATTCCCTGAACTTTGACGTGTTCAGGCAGGCAGTCCCCTCTCATATGTCGTCCACATATATGTCATGCAACTACATCTATATTTGCTCTTTATGTTTGTGAGATACCATGACTGTTGCTCATATTTGCTTATAAACAACTTAGTCTTAAGAAAATACAACACTCCCTGCTAAGGGATACACACTGGCCTCTTGTTGGCCATTTTCATATTTTAGATGATACGCCTTGAGACTCTTTCTTAATACTTTGAACTTTTAAATTTCTCACGAGTCTTCTTAATCTTAACACTATATATTTGGAGATAGCACGTCTGATCCCCACTTGAAAACCACCAATGCATGACAATTGACGATGGCATTCCCCTAGAGATGACACCTTCAGGTCCACTACTCTAATAACACTATCAGCTTATGTAAACAACCAAAGAATAATAATAATATTTGGATACTACTTTCCAAGATCCAAGGTGAAGTGTAAAATTTATTGGGGCTTAGAGAACATGTCGACAAATTTACACAACTTGTAGTTGCATAATGGTAAAATAACTTTGTTGATAAAACACAATTTTTTTTTGGTAAAGAGTACATACTCTCGCCGGTCATGATTCTATCTGTGGCTCCAAGCCGCGTAAAGATGATATCCACAACTGAGACAGTGCAATTTTCACAAGGCACATAACAGCCCAGCTGCAAAGACATCGGATACAGGCATATCATAAAAAGGGAATTGATTAGAAGTCAAAACAAGTTCGACAGTACAAAATGCGCAAATGAAGGAAATGTAACAGACGCTTCCCTTGAGTTTTTATCATACCGATGAACACCCCCAAAATTTGTTAAAATGCAATGACAATCCTGTTTCCAATTTTTTGTGTGTAATATTTTCGCTTTCTGTCAGGGAAAAAATAATTTAAATTTCCATACTTTATATCCATCACTTAGGATTAAGTGACATCAACAGGGTCTCCAAAAATCTGACTGGTCATCTATGATGCCTAATTTAATCAAGAGTATAAAGCGAAGCGGGGGAACCTGGGCCATTATAACAGCTAGGCAGGTGGCACGCAGAAGTGTTGATTTTCCACCCATGTTTGGTCCCGTTAGCAGCAATGTGCGAGGATGATGCGCATCTGCTTTCTCACCAAGAATAATGTCATTCGGGACAGGCAAACTTCCATTCTCTCCAAGGGCAAATGGATGCCATAGTCCCTTCATTTTAAGTACAGGTCCCACCCCGTCTTGACTTGTACTTTTTGATGGAGACACTATGACAGGCCTCGACATAGTTCCACATGAAAAGCTGGAAATGGCTGCAAAAGATCTTAGTACGTCAATGCAATTGATGGCATGGACAACTTCAGACCATTCGGCAGCTTTCTCCATAAACAATTCAGTAAGTATAGTGAGAGTTTCAGCATCTGCATCTGTTACATCATGATTCTGGCACCAAATACACATGTTAGCAGAACATTCTACACTAATGATCGCCCTAAAAAAAGAAAAAAAGGAAAATCCAAAGAACCCACATAACTGCAGAGTATAACAAAATGGCTGTATAACATTAATAAAAATCCACATTTGCGTTACCTCCACTGAGCTAATATTGCCAATTCCTTACAGAAGAGGCAAATAATTAATGCAGGAAACTTTCACACTTTCACACAACAATGTAGAAAAGGTTTTGATCATGATTTGAAAACTTCAATTAGAGGTCTCTTGAGTATACATTTAATTTATTAAGAGAACATATACGAAGCATGAATCATATTTGGAGGTTAGTTCCTTTCCATACTATTTGAGATTGAATGAGGAAAAATATACCTGGTAATTTGGGAAGTCACTGTCTACAGCAGCTTCAAACTGAGCAAGAAATTGCTCGAGCCCACCACTACCAATCAGAACTGGAACTCTAACAACTTTGGTAAAGGATGACATTAGAGGTCCCTCCTTTTGTAGAAGCAATAACAAACTCAAACCAGTCCGAAGACCTTTCACAAGTGACCCAAACACTTTCACCTGTAACACATTTCCAAAACACTTGTGCGGATTAAATAACAGAAAAACAATACAGATTCCACATTTCAGACTTTCTAATTATCATTACATATTATGGTATGAAAAACATAGGTAGATGAAATTAAAATGAGATCCTGCCAACCACATCAATATGTTTATTTTAAACATATATAGCAAAGCAGAAAAAGACATCTGTCATAAAGAAATGAGGCCATAGAATCAAGAGATAACAAAACTGATCTTGAAATAGCAATGATGTTTAAGATCAACAGTATGCAAATGAAAGGGCAAAGCGGTGTAGTCCAACATGTGAGTGAAGAAAGCTGTTCAGAGTAAGAAATATTTAGCATATCCTCGACAAAATTTAGTGTACAAAACACAGCAGCAGAACTCACCCGCTGCTTCAATACTTTTCTGCGAAACAAGGGCAGCAAGATAGGACCTGATGATTGAAGGGTAATCTTGATTCGGGCAAGCAATCGCTCCAAATCTGGCAGCTTGCAAAGATGTTGAGCAATGACTGACACAATCTCTGGACAAGCCACTAACTCATCAACCACATCTAGCCTGTTATTAATTCCGTCAACATCTTTTAGAGGATGGCAGATCCAATTCCTTAGAAGCCGCTTTCCAGATGAGGTTACACAACTATCAAGATATTTGTATAATGTACCTGAAACTCAAGCAGAATAACTTTTAGGATTACATACTGAATTTCCAACAACAATATGTAGAATGCTTGAGTCCTCATTAAAGATAGAAATGCAAGCACTTGCCTGATTGACCACCATCAGCATTATTACTGAAAATCTCTAGATTGACCAATGTCTGTCCGTCCATTTTGAGGCAACCCCTATAAACTTGGTATGGATATATATCCCCATTCTGTAGGACATCTTCTGACTGTATGAAAAGTAAATCAGATTAATCATCATAAACAACATATCTGTAGATTCTTATAGTACGCACTTTCTCTAAAAGGTCATACTAACATAGCAAGCGTACCATCAATCTAGCTAGATGATTAATCAATCCACCAAGAGCGCACAAGGTGATCTCACGATGAATCACTTTGTTCAGTGCATGATCCAGTGAACTAGATGACCCCTTAAAGTATCCCTTCAGGCAAACCAAATCACTAACTTCAGAGGTCACTAAGTCAGTGATTGACTGCACAGGAGTCAATTGTAGTGTTGTGGAACCTGCAGGAGAAACAAAACCTGGTAATAAAATGCAACTGAAATTTTTTAAATAAAAAAATACATTTAACATGTTATTTTGCAAAATCATGCATAAAAGATTATTCTTCCAAGCCAAAGTTGTGTTTTATATCACATACAGCTTTCAGGGAGTGAAAAAAATAGAAATAACCCCGTTTAGAAATTTCACCTCTGTATAACAGAAAAGGTCTCCCATATTATGTTAATAATCTCTAAACCATCAATGATAAGGATCATGTCTCACCATTTAATGAGTATTTTTTAAGTGCTTTCTGAGCTTCTTTGGATAGCCCTGCAAAAAATCATATTTCAACGTTAAGTCACTGTTACATCACCTTTGGATAGCTCTGCAAAAAATCATATTTCAACTTTAAGTCACTGTTCACCTCGGCCTTCATATATAACTTCCTTAGGTGACACCTAAAATCCAACCCCGGCAACCAAATTAGTCAAGTATAAAAATTTGAACAACCATTCGCTGAAACTAAGTAAAATAACAAGGATAGATAAAAGGAATGAGTATTTGAGCATACTTGCAACAATAATGCCCCCAAAGCAGAACAGGATGCATCGTCTTCAATAGAACCAACCCAGAACTTAAGAGCAGCACAATCAACAAAAGCAAAGCCATATACAACTGAACCATTGTCCAGGTCGTTTTTCCCCTGTGGAAAAATTTTAGTGCAAAATGTCTCTTTTAGTAGGGAGGAAGCAATTTTAAAACATATGACCATGAGTGGCTAAAAGATAATTATGCACAAGGTTCATAAAACTTTTAATAAGGGCGAAAACAGAATAGAGCACAAGTTCATTGAATATATGTTTTGGAAAAAAGAAATGAAGAATTTATTTAGTTGTCACTTTTCTCTAACATTGCCCATTTTTTAAATGACGGGTGATTCTTTTTAACATCCGTGCTCAGAGTATTTAACACTGGGTGAATAAAAAGCTTTGATGACTAAGAAAAATATTTCAAGCCAAGGTTCAATTTTTGAAGCAGATAAACAAAAGCAAAATTTTTTGACCTAGTTTCTGAATGTCTTAATGTAAGAAACAAGGTTTTATGGACAAATACACTATATGAAAGGTGACAAAGTGTGCATTAAAATATAAATAAAATAACTCTGCATAACAGATACTTGTAATCTAACTGTACAAAATAAGCAACTCATAAACAGTGATAACCTCTTTAATTGCAAGAAGATGAACAGCATCTGGGCCAATACTATTATCCACTATGGTTGATGGAGTGACTACCTGAACTAATTTTCTTGGAATAACCTGCTATCCAACAGTGAGAGTCATATCGTGCGAAGGGTATCTAAGTCCAAGCAGACACATTGGAGAACTTAAAAGAATCAACTACAAGCAGAGCAAAACTTACAGAGTTAGCTCCTCTAGCTTTTGCTTCTTCAGATGTCTCTAGCTGCTCCACTCTTCCAACCTTATATCTTCACAATGAAAAATAAAAAAGCACAGTAAGTCTACAAATTAATTAGGAAAATGACATGTAAAATGATTAGTGCCCTCTGATCTATCTGGAATTAGGTGGGTTAACAAGTGCTAGTCATAGTGTGATCTCTTTGGCTTACCCCAGCCCACTTTATACATATATTGCCTCTATTGAGTAATAGTTCACCATCCTTAGAAAAAGAATCAGAGCAGCCATGATCATCTTAAGCTGCGTAATATCTCCACAGCGGCAACTTTTGTAACAAATTACATTTGTATTTTATATTCATCTAAAAGGCATTTAACAGCAACAATAACCAGAAAGACGAATCAAATAAAACCCACTCCATCCTTACCCACGAGCTACCAGTTTTTGAACAGCATCATCAATCCCACTTTCAGAGATACCAACCTGAAGAAACAAATAGAAATCAATTTTATGAGATGGACAAGTAGAAAAACAGGTCAAGAACAAAGTAACTATTAAGTTAAAACCACCTGCCGACATTTTCCCACACCACTTAATGTCATTTTCCAATCAAGCTCCTTATGGCCAATTTCAGCATCCATTTCATAAAGCTCATAGAATTTTCCCTGCAGTTGACCATAATTTATGGCAGAATATAATTTCAAAGAACCAATTAAGTATCAAACAAACAAATAAATAAAATTCATAAAAAAAGGGTTTAAAATGCTTATATTCAAAGTACTTGATTGACTAACCACTTTAAAGAATAGCACAACATCCATATATTTACATTTGACACTCCAGTACTGTTTTTGAGATGCGGACATTTTTTTCAAAACTTCTGGAGGTATATAAAGTGTTGTCCTGTCATACAGAGGATCATTGGGCCTTCTTCCATTAGCATCTCTGATTCGAGAAGGATCCAGCCACTCAAACTTGCTAGCCGTGTCTACTTCCTTTTTAGTCATCTCCAGTGATGTTAAATCCTCAAGAAATTTGACTCGTTTCCCTGAATTCAGCAAGGAACCAAACTTGGAACTGTCCTCTATACTTCGCTTTGCACGAAAAGTGAGAGGCTGCATCCCTGGAGTTTCTGGTCTAGGAATATCCTCATCAACTTCAACAGGGATGGTGTTTTCCTGATCAGCCTTTTCCTTTGAAATTACAACATTATCCTTTGTGATAGGTCGAAAGGCTGCTTCTTGTTTAGACAGCCCTTTATGGTTAGTATAAGTACATTTTCCAGATGTTGGTGAAGTTTTAGACAAACTGTCATTGGAGGAGTGGCTCCTGCAAATATTTGCACATGGCATTGTTTTAACACAAAATGGCAAAACAAATGCGATATGACACAAAAGTATAACAATAAACTGCATTTTTTATCAGTCCCTTCCAACTTGACCAAAAAAATGAAACTCAGTTAAGATATTTCAAAATCCTTTATGGCACTTTAATTTAACCTATTATGTTACATCAATTTATTGAAGAGTCCAGAACTATTGGTCATTGTCAACATGAACTTCTCATAAATTTAAATTACGGGAGAACAATGTCATTTACATATTATTACCCTCTAAAAACATATTGCACTAGTGTCTCCTTTTGGATGCCAATGAAGAATTGAAGATGAAAGCAATGGGACAAATTTAAAAAATCTTATTATTTCCACTTGTTAATGCCGGGAACATGAAGCTAATTTGGCTTTGAACTGTTGTTTTCATATACATGTCCAAGCATTGCTGCTTCTCCGGAGATAGTACGCACGCAAAAACGAGAATACAAACGACGACCAAATTGCACGCAGTACTCTTCCAATTTTTTCCGCTCCAGCAAAGAAAACCCTATCGGAAATTATTTCAAGGGAAAAACACAAATTAAATATACCTCTGAGGAGCTTTTCCGCCATCATCGACTTTTACAAATTTATGCATAATACTTGCAAACAAGGAAGGGCCATTGTTTCTCTCATTTGCGGTGAAGGTCGCCGGTAAAATCTGACGAGGCACCTTTTCCGGCGGCGTGTCAGTTCCTCTGACTTCAGTAGACGAATCATCTGCAGTAAGTGAGGCCAGTTGATTGAAGCCAGCCGGAACATAATGTATTGCTTGCTTAACCGACACATCGGGAGCGCGACGATCGACTTCCAGGTGTCCGGTGCCAGAATCGTGGTTTCCCGGTGAGGATTTCTGGAAGAAGGAAAGTATAGACCTCTGGCGATTCATCTTCGGTGAGTCAGAGAGAAAGAGAGGAGAAAAGGTTGAGTAACCAGAGAACGGATACAATGTAGAAATTGTACATTTGGCGGGCAAAAATTTGGCGCCAAGAATATTAGCGCGCTCCCCCCATTGAATAAGAAACTGGCGAACTATCTCCAATTTACTATTCCCCTAATCCCTATTCCGTATGCCGTTAGACGGTATTTCGCAACAAGTTTTACAATTATTTTTTATTAATAAAGAGTTTTATTTATGTATGAAAATTTTGTAGCTTTAAATTTTTTTAGAAATTGATAAAATAAAAATCGTAATATTTATGAATCACAAATGTTCTACATAAAATATTAAATAACTCATAGGGTTTTTTTATTTATTTATGTGAGTTTCAATTTTAATAATTTGTAAAGGTAATGGTATATCATCTAATTAAAAATCAAATAAAAAGCTATCCTCGTTTAATCTCTCTTATTTGCTGTCTTCCATCTCTTCTTTCATTATATGCATAGACTCTCAACGTCGTTGATAATTTTCATAAAATCACCTTTTTCTTTTACTTACATTGATACAATATTTGGTTATATAAGAAAGAAAAAATAAGACGAGGAATCAGAATAGTATTTGGTAATAATGACCATGAATGTTCATGCATTAAGCTTCAATTACGGGCTATCCTTCAAAAAATTCTCCTATACTCCTCAAATATTTGTTTATATAATAAAAAAAAGACAACAACAAATCATAATGGTATTTATTAAATTGGTAATGAGAATCAAATGTGAATGTTCTTGTTAAACTTAAATTACATACTATCTTAAAAGTTAAATATGTTACTCTGCACCAATTCAAAAGTTAAGATTGAGTTAATAGTTGAAATATGTAGAGAAAATTACACAATTATAAAAAAAAAACACTTAGTGATGATATTTTTTTTTCTGTAGATATTTTTGAAACCTAAATATTGTAATGAAAGAGTAATTTTATTACTATTAATCTAATAAAAAAATTAATACTAATAATTTTTTTAATAGAATGATAGTTTTGATTATTCAATTCAATTTAATAAAATAAGTAAAGTCAAATTTTAAATTATTCATATTTTAAATTTAAAAAATTTAAAAGAAAGCCTTACCATTTTAGATTTATTTAAGTATAATAAAAATTTATATTTAAAATTATTATTCTTAAAAATCACTATAGTATTCATTAATTGGTCAAGACTTGTACTTTGTTTAAGAATATAATTTTTTTTGCCGTCGGATTCTTAAACAGTATCCAAAGCATCATATCTGGCAAAAAGAAAAAAAAAATGGCATGTAAATCATTCTCCGTCATTACACATTTTTCGTTTGACGGGAATACCTCTGCCACCTGTAACGTCCTCGAACTTTCCCGATAAAATCCGGATCAAATGGTCCCACAGAACGTTCCAGAGACACACCGCCTATATAACCGCTTCCCTCGCTGACTCCGACACCTTTCGTTTCCTGGTTTACCACCTTCCCGCTAGCTGCCATTTTTCTGTCTCTGAATTCTGATACCTGTTTGCGAAGATGCCAAGCCGATCAACCGGAACCATAACCCAAGACTGGGAACCGGTGGTTCTCCACAAGTCTAAACCCAAGGCACAGGACTTGCGCAACCCGAAAGTCGTGAACCAGGCACTCCGGTCCGGAGCAGAGGTCCAGGCGATCAGGAAGTTCGACGCCGGGTCTAACAAGAAAAGCGCGCCGGTGGTTAACGCCAAAAAGCTGGACGAAGGAACGGAACCGGCGGCTCTGGAGCGGATAGCGACGGAGGTGAGGCATGCCATACAGAAAGCTAGATTGGAGAAGAAGATGAGCCAAGCGGAGCTGGCGAAGCAGATTAACGAGCGGCCACAGTTAGTGCAGGAGTACGAGAATGGGAAAGCGGTGCCGAACCAGGCCGTGCTGGCGAAGATGGAAAGAGTGCTGGGCGTGAAGCTCAGGGGAAAGATTGGCGGGAAGTGAGGATTATAGTTGGTGCCGATTATCTTGACTTTTGAGACGTCGTATTGGGTATTCATAGCGTGATCTGCCACCATTTGCTTATATTTTGTTGGTGTGGATGGTATAAAAAAAAAAGGACAAACTAATGTACCTTATTTAGGCTGTAATATGTAGAAACGGATTGTGTAAAAAGCTTTGATTAAACTGCAACGAGAACTTGGGCGGATCCTGCTTTTAACATTTTATTGATTACGAAGGATTTTTTTTTTTTTTTCCTTTTTTGGTGGAAAGATGGTATCAAAAGGCCCGATAACTAAGGATTTTAATCTCCGATCAAACAAATTGAAAGCAAAATGACATGCAGATTCATTGTTGCCTCGTCAAAGTGGCGACTATATATGAATAAAAATGCTAAATCAAAGGTTACTGAACAAGCCAAAGTTGTACGTGCCGCTAGAAAAAAAATGATTCGGTTTGTGGATTATAAATACCTTTGAACGCCAAAAAGAATCCAGGGGCAAAGAAATGTAAGGTATAACATAAGGGGCCTACAAAAGCATGCATTGGCCATGAATTCATTTTGTCGATCAGTGTATAAATATCTGTACGCAGATATTGAAGCATCTCAGTTAGCCCAAACGTTGCGGACTTGAAAGTTGCAACCCAACAAGAGATCAGAAATTACTCGTCTTACTATCTAGGCACTGAGCAGGGATCCCAGTTTCATGATGAAGGAACCGGCAACCTTCTGTGTCGTTCTTTTTTTCCGGAATGTTATTTATGGCACTCTAATCACTTGAGTTTAAGCTACGGAGATCCACGACTTCCAAATGCAAGATGATTCTAAACTCACGAATTATATATAGCTTTATCAATTATTGGATATCAGGAATCATTATTGATTAGGCTACAGAGAGCTCAATCAATCTACGTATATAAGAGACATTTATGTTCGATGCCTGACCAAGGAGACATTCAAAGCCAAGGAGAATTATAAATGGGGGATACAACAGATTTAATTTGCAGGTATTTGTGAAGGGCTTCCATTCCAAACTCTCTTCCAAATCCGCTCATCTTGTACCCTCCATAAGGACAATCAGGGCTAAATGCATTGTAGCAGTTAATCCAAATAGTGCCTGCACGGATCGACCTGGACATAGTGTTTGCTATATCTATGTTCTTGGTCACAATCCCTGCTGCTAAGCCATATCTGGTATCGTTAGCCCTCTTAATTGCTTCCTCAATGCTCCTGTCGTTCACATGTCATTATAAATAAATTCCTAATCACCCTCACACACAACTTCTGGTAATAACACATTGAACATGAATAAAACTTTTTAACTTACTTGAACTTCATCAGTGACAACACCGGACCGAATATTTCATCTTGTGCTATAACCATGTCCTCCTAAACCAGTTAGCCAAAAAGAGGGTATAAATTATGAAAGCATAACATTTAGTTACTTCATAATACTGATCCCCCCCTCCCCCCAGTTTCTTATTTTTGTAACATTGAAATGGAATTCACCTTGACATTGGCGAAAATAGTAGGCTCAATATAGTATCCCTTTTTGCCCATTGCCTTACCCCCGGTCAACAGAGTGGCTCCTTCTCTCTTTCCATGCTCAATATATGAAAGAATTTTTTCAAATTGCTTCTTGTCAGCCTGCAATTAATAGAACATTGTAAACCCTCCATTGGAAGTCTAATAATTTATATTCTAGTAATTACCTGGGGTCCTTGCTGAACTTTAGGATCAAAAGGGTCTCCAACTACCCAAACTTTTGCTTTCTCCACCAATTTTTTCTCAAATTCATGATAAATCCCTTCCTGGACGTAAACACGGGAACTAGCAATGCAGACTTCTCCCTGAAATCACAAAGCAGGAAAACGAGTGTTGCCAGGAGTATGATTTTGTTGTTCTTTAAATGTAGCAAGAGTTAGTGAAAAGCAGATTCTATCACCTTGTTAAATAGGATGCTCTCGAGCGCAAGCTCAACAGCTTTATCTACATTGGCATCATCAAAAATTATGAGGGGTGACTTGCCTCCTAATTCAAGTGAAACTGGTTTCATATTACTCATAGCTGCAGCTCGTGCGATTTGACGTCCTACTTCTGTTGAACCCGTGAAGCTAACCTATAAGTACAAAACCAAGCCAAATTTAGCACTTAATTGGCATCAAATGCGAAGCTCATTGGAGTTTGACGTGTAAATTACCGCGTCAATGTCCATGTGCGAGCTTATTGCAGCACCAGCTATTGACCCATATCCAGGTACAACATTTAGCACTCCATCTGGAATTCCAGCCTTTAAAAAGAAAAAAGGGGGGGGGGGATTCCAATCAGAGCTTAGCCTAAAACAAAACTGTCAAAGCGAAGTTTGAAAAGTAAATTAATTATATGTTCAAATGGAGCTGTATTAAGTAAAACGTGGCACTTTAAATTACTGACATTATATATTTTTCATGTCATGATATTTATATCATACTGTGTTTAATATATGTGTCAGTTTCTATGCTTTATAGAAATAAACGACTTGTGGGAGCATACCAGCTTGGCAAGATGGACATAAAGCAAAGCAGAGAGAGGCGTTTGCTCAGCAGGCTTGAGGACCATGGTGCAACCAGCAGCTAAGGCAGGGCTAACCTTGTTGATGAACATGAAGCCAGGAAAATTCCAGGGAATAATTAGTCCCACAACACCAATTGGTTCACGAAGCGTATATGCTTGGAACTCTCCATCCATTTTTAATACATCTCCATGAATTTTGTCAGCAGCACCAGCATAGTAACGTATGATATTTACTATTAGGGGAATTTCGTTATCCTTGCACCAATGGTATAAGTTACCACAATCAATTGCGTCTAATGCTGATAGTTCTTCTTTGTTCTCATCAATTAAATCTGCCCATTTCATCATAATTTTTGCTCTTTCCTGATTATCACATAACAAAATTGATATGTTGTAAGAGTTTTAAGAGACAAGCGAAAGTATTTTTTTTTAACCCCTTAAATTTATTAAATTTAATTTTTAAGAAATGTTTAACTTATCTCTTATTGTAATACCTAGTATTATTAGATATCATAGCTTGCGAATAAAAGCTAGTTTCGTTTTTGTAAATTTTTTTTTATAAGTTCTAAGTTATAATTTGACAAATTTGTATGCAAAAAAAAGTTTGAAACTCAGTCCATAAAATTTATTTACAAAGTTGATAGCCCTCTAAAACCAGCTTACCTGAATAGTAGAAATATGGATGGAAATAAAAAATACTATAAATTCGTTAAAAGTGCAATAGGGAAAGGAAATCAAATTTTGGATGGAAATAAAGATAACGTACGACGCCGGGCAGGCGTGGCCATGGACCGAAGTCAAAGGCGTCGCGTGCGGCCTTTACAGCAAGATCAACGTCTTCTTTAGTTCCCTCTGCAATCCTAGCAATCACTTTTTCTGTTCTCGGATCTACGGTCTCAAACGTCTTCCCTGTTTTTTTTTTTCCAATATCAACACTCTGTTAATTGACTGGCTTAGTACTCAGTTTTTTAATTAATCTATTATTATAAATCAAATAAAAAAAATTATTTTGTAATCTAGTGAAGAAGTGCATGAAGTAGAGTGGATGAAGGAACATTTTTTTTTTGTTTTAGTCTAGAGGCCCCCCCCCCCCCCCCAAATTATAATTTCAGCGTATAATGCTCTTTATTTTTGAAGTTCAAATGTAAATGTATTAAAAAGAGTCAATAACAGAAGAAATTAGTATATATAGAAACATTTCTATAAGGAAAGAAGAAGAAAATGAAGCGAAGCAGAGGAAGAGAGGAAAGTAAGAACCTGAAAGGGAGTCAACAAACTGTCCGTTGATGAAAAGCTTGGTGAACTTGATAGTGGGGATTTCTGGTTTGCCATTTAAGACTCCAGCCATCTCTCTCTCTCTCTCTCTCTCTGGTAATACAGAGAAAGCAGTATGAGGTCAAGGGATGTGCACGTATTTATATGGAAACAAGGACAACGAGAGTAGAATATTTTGAAACTCGAAATAAATTAAAAAATGGGTCATTTTCTTCATTTTGGTTAATTGTAGATTTAAGATTAGGCACCTCGAGAACGTAGAATACACCACATACAAATGGTACGGTTCGAATTGTCCCAATCGCACAATGCGGCTAAATGGAGTGGACCCTACTCTTAATTCAAAAGTCGTAAGCGAGGACCATGCGAAGCACGAGAAAAATTATATAATATATTATTTGAAGAGGGTATGGCACAATTTTCTGTTTGTAATAGAATGGTTAATTATTAATATAATTGCATCAATTTAAAGTTGAAGAAATTTTTTTTCACCAAAAAAAAAAAATTAAAGAACATTTTTGCCATCGAAACTTTGAGGCATCTGGTTGATTGTGAAGTGCAGTAGATATAAGATTAGGCACCTCTAAAATGTAGAGTACACCCCTTGCTAATGAAAAGAAGACGGTTTATTTGATGATATTATTCATGGTAGAGTTGAAATTGGTCCAAATGGAGTGGACCCTGCAATTAATCCATCAAAAGTAATTAGCGAGGACCATGCCTGGCGCGAGAAAAATTATTAATTATGGAGAAACTCGAGAAAAGGTGGATCATTTTCAGAGCAGTTTGTCGTTCAATTTAAAAGTTCCTGGGGTTTGAGTTATCATCGCTGCCTGTGAGTGAAAAATGCAGGGAAAAGGATCAAGTGCCATGGAAAGCAGAGGAAGATGAGGTGCTTCTAAACCATGTCAACAGGTATGGCTTCAGAGACTGGATCTTCATTGGATCCAACCCCCTTCTTCAAAGGACCGGCAAGTCTTTCCATCTTCGACCAAAGCCCCAATAACTAACTCCACACTCTTCTATGAATTTTTAGTTCCATTATTGTCTGATGAAAGTTCGATCATGGGGCTGTTCTACTGCTAGATTCATTTTGATTCGTGTTTAAAATTCTGTCGATGAAATTATTTGATTTTTTTTTTTGGTTTCTTTTCATTGATTTTGGTCTGTGTCTCTCTCTGGGTCTTCTGATCTTCTCTTTTAGTGTGTGCAAATTTTCACTACAGGAAGAGAGGAACGTGATAGAGTTGCGGGAACAAATGGACCAAGATTGCATCTTATTTGCCAGGGAGAACAGACAACAGAATAGCAGGCAAAAGAGGGTGGCTAGGATTCTGTAAAGTTCAACATGGGCCTCCGAATATCAGAAGAACAAAAATAAAGTTCCCATTTTTCATAATGCTCTCTCTGGAGGTAAATGAGAGTTCTTTTTCCAATCTAACTTCGTAACTTGGATATTTTAGAATTATGTACGGTCCATTTTTCACTAATTTTAGGTTTATTGTGGCTGAAGAGTATGCTTTTGTATATATAGATTCAGTAGTTTTACTAGCATATATAGACTAAAAGTAAAACTATCCCAAATCTTTTTATCCAAACAGCATCACTTGATACATTTTTTTTTTTTGTGTGTTTTTGTCAACTTTTTATGGAGAATAGTGATCCTATTACTTTGTTAAGTACTAAATTGAATGTCAAGCAAAGACGGAATTAGACAGTTTTTATAAGAGGAGTTGAAAAAAAATATTAATTAAATATTTTTAGAGGATTAAATAAGAATGTTTTCGTTTATCATTAAGAGTTTTTAAATATTTTTGAAATTTTTTTATTATTATTAAAAAAATTTAAAAATTTTGGGAAGGGGGGGGGGGAGACTATAATCACCTTAAGAGACCATTACATTCTGATGTCAAGTGTTTTTTTAATGAAAATCACGTAGTGACGTATTTAATAAAAAAAATAGACAATTGATTTCATAAATTTTAATGTATTTGATAATAATATAAAAATCAAATTCATAATATTTAAAACAAAAAAATTGAATTGACACAATCTATAAAATAAAAAGAAATTAAATATATAGATTAATTATAAAACTATTTCAAATCTTTTCATCCAAACACCACCACTAGATCCAAAATCATATATGTACATTATATTTATATGTTTTTAGGTAGAGGTGAGCACAACTCGTGCAACCCGAATAAATGAAAATATAACATTTTAGATTTTGCAAAATTGGGGTTTACATATTGGAATGGGTAAAAAAATTTAAATTTTTGAGTTATATGAATTGAATCAGGTTGGGACACAAACAGCTTGTTCAAATTCGATCGATCGAATTATATGACACTCGGTCACCTACAATAAAGACGACATCTTTAGTCTTATCTATTATTTTATTTCAATATTTCACTATTATTCCATTTTTCTTTTTTACTCTCACGTGAGACATGATTGCAGAGCTACAACCCAACTCTTTTTTCTCCTTCCTCTCACCCAAGACGCTCTTTCTTTATTTCACCAAAGACGTTCTTCCTTCCTCTCACCCGAGATGCTCTTATTTTCTCTCATTCAAGATGCGATTGCAGAGCCATAGTCCAACCCCCTTTCTTCCTCTCATCCATGCGGCCATGCCTCACGGTCACGAAGCACCAACCACCAAGCCACCGTTGAAGTCTCCACCGTCACAATAGCTACTTCTTCAATCGGTTTAGTGTGCTAAAAAAGTAACAAATTAAATTATCCTAAACAAGTTTCAGTTGACGTAGGAGCTACTTCTTGTCAATCCTTTTAAGCATGGTATCAACGGCACAATTCTCTGTTGTATAGAATTTGCTTCAATTTAAAGTTAAAGAAAAGAACATTCTCGCTCCTGAAACTTTTATTGATTTGATTACTTATTCAGAAACCCACGTATTGATGATGAATATAGATTACAATAGACAATTTTCAAAGCCAGGGAGAGTTATAAATAGGAGTTACAACGGATTTAACTTGGAGGTACTTGTGAAGTGCTTCCATTCCATAATCCTTTCCAAATCCGCTCATCTTACACCCTCCAAAAGGAACATCAAATTCAAAGACCATATAGCAGTTGATCCAAACGATGCCTGCACGAATTGACCTTGACATTGTGTTTGCTGTATCTAAATTCTTGGTCACAATTCCTGCTGCTAGGCCATATCTGGTATTGTTTGCACTCTTAATTGCTTCTTCAATGCTCCTGTTGTTCATATTTCATACTTCATTCAACATTCTAATTGCACTTTCAGAGTAGAAAGGACTATAGAATAATGAACTTACCTGAACTTAAAGAGTGACAACACAGGCCCAAATATTTCATCTTTTGCTATACGCATGTCCTCCTGAATGGGTTTTTAACATGACAACTAATTATTTCATTCTGCTAAACATACCTAATTCGATGCTTTTATGAAATTGAAAATTTGACCTTAACATCTGCGAAAATGGTTGGCTCAATGTAGTATCCCTTGTTGCCCACAGCTTTACCGCCAGTCAACAGGGTGGCTCCTTCTCTCTTCCCATGTTCGATATAGGAAAGAATTTTATCGAATTGCTTCTTGTCAACCTACAATACAAAGTTGTAAGCAAATATATGGAAAGATATATATGTTCTATACACACGTAAATATTTTTGTAGTAATTTGAAGAATCCTTACTTGAGGTCCTTGCTGAACTTTAGGATCGAAAGGGTCCCCAACTACCCAAGCTTTTGCCATCTGCACCAATTTCTTCTCAAACTCATCATAGATCCCTTCCTGAACGAACACACGGGAACTTGCAACACAGATTTCTCCCTAAATCACAAAGCCATAAATGGAGCTTTAGAGTATTAATTACTAAAATACAAGGTAGAATTGGTTATTCTTTTAAAGGAAAAGGGTTTTGAGAAAGCGATTTCGCACCTTATTAAATAGGATGCCTGAAAGTGCAAGTCCCGCAGCTTTGTCTACATCAGCATCATCAAAAATTATGAGGGGTGACTTGCCTCCTAATTCCAGTGAAACTGATTTCAAATTGCTTCTAGCTGCAGCCTCCACTACTTGACGCCCTACTTCTGTTGAACCAGTAAAACTGACCTGTAAATTCACAATCAAGATAACAAGATATTTTTAGGTGAACCCAGTCTACGAGGTAAAAATGTTAAAGGTGGGTTACGCTTGATAGTTATATGTCTCTTTATCATTAGTTTGGTCGATTTATCTTTTATAGAACTCCTAGTAAAAATTTTGGAGCTCCCAAATATTTGACATGCAAATTACCGCATCAATGTCCATGTGTGAGGATATTGCAGCACCAGCAATGGAGCCAAACCCAGGCACTACATTAAGCACTCCATCTGGGATTCCAGCCTTCCAAAGGGAAAAACAAGAAAAACGCAATCAGCTAGCCTAGAATGAATTGTGAGAGCTATGCTTGAAAAGTAAAAGAACGATCAGTGGAAGCATACCAACTTAGCAAGATGAGCATAAAATAATGCAGAGAGGGGTGTTTGCTCAGCAGGTTTGAGGACCATGGTGCAGCCAGCAGCCAAGGAAGGGCTAACCTTGGTGAAGAACATGCTGCTAGGAAAATTCCAAGGAATGATGTGTCCCACAACACCAATTGGTTCAAGAAGTGTATATGCATGAAACTCTTTGGACATTTTTAATACATCTCCATGAATCTTATCAGCAGCACCAGCGTAGTAACGTAGGGCATTGGCAACTCGAGGAATCTCCACAGCCTTACATACATGATATAACTTACCTGCATTTATGGCATCTAATGCGGCTATCTCTGATATGTTTTGATCAATTAAGTCTGCCCATTTCATCATAATTTTTGCTCTTTCCTGATTCCATACCATAACAAGTTCACTTTTAACACAAAAGAAATTATTGTTTCATAGTTACTGAATCACTAATACTCGAGAATGAAATTTCATCTGTGTTGGGACTTGGCAAGTACCAAAAGTTTGTTTTATTAAGTCAAAAACAAAACATTAGTAAGAGATTCTTTGCATTTTGAAGTCTAGTAGCTATAAGCATTGAATCACCCAATAGTCAAATTGCAACCTTCTTCACTTACGCCAAATTATTCAATGGCCAATATTAATGATTTTACTAAGAATTCTTCTTTAATTTCTTGCCTCCTAGTCAAACTAAGATTCATTAACTCTAATTCATGGATCACATATAGAACCAACTATGAAACGATAATAAAGATGAGACCAGGGACAAGCCACGTGGTTTAGTGATAAAGAACTTCAATTATTTATGGAATTTTTGGATTTGTATAGATGAAGATTCGTCCAAGTATTTAATAACACGTCTTTCTATAAATAAAAAATATATAATAGTAGGAAACGATTCCAATTTCCTAGTACAATCACTCCTTTCAATATATTTTAATTGTTTCTTTTAAAAAAGAAATATTGGACAGGAACGAAAACCCAAAAAAAAATAAAAGACAAAAAGGAATGATTAATTAGAGTGGCAGAAAAATATAGGGTACCGTGCCGGGCAACCGTGGCCATGGACCGAAATCAAAAGCCTCACGCGCCACCTTGACAGCAAGATCCACATCTTGTTTAGTAGCCTCTGCGATCCTGGCAATCACTTCTCCTGTTCTTGGATCTCTTGTCTCAAATGTTTTGCCTGTTTTTATTTTTTCCGTTTTTGTCAACTTAAACAGTCAGCTTCAACAAATTTATATACACAAAGCATCATATATATATATATATATATATATATATATACCTACAGAACACAGCTTTGGCCTTGAAGCTCTGTTTATTATAACAAGAAAGTAGGAAATATATAACAGAAACATTTCCTACTTGTGAAGACTACGATTCGGATGAATACACAAAGCATCATATATATATATATATATATATATATATACCTACAGAACACAGCTTTGGCCTTGAAGCTCTGTTTATTATAACAAGAAAGTAGGAAATATATAACAGAAACATTTCCTACTTGTGAAGACTACGATTCGGATGAAAAGAGCAGCAGAGGAAAGTGGAAACTATTAAGAGAACAAGAGGTAGAGAGGAAATTAAGAACCTGAAAGGGAATCAACAAAATGTCCATTGATGAAGAGCTTGGTGAACTTAATGGTGGGGATCTGATCAGGTTGGCCATTAGCGGAGACACCAGCCATCTCTCTCTCTCTCTCTCTCTCTCTCTCTCTCTCTCTCTGTGTCTGCAAATTACCAACCAAAGAAGTAGGAAACAGAAAGCAAGTTGAGATGGCTTGTGAAAAAGGCAACTATATATAGAGACGTGAACAAGAGAGAGAGGCTCCTAGGCGTAGAAATACGAGTTATTTTACATTTTAAATCCCAGTGCACAGAAAAAATTTCAATTCCGCCTGTGGATTATTGGTATTCTCAGGTTAACGTGAGGAAAGAACACAAGACGGCACTTCTTCAACGATTGCAGCTGCGTGGACGACGAACTTGGACTTGAAAATTCCCGAATTAAGGGATGACGTGGAAAAAAAATCCATCTCTCATGTGGGAGGGCTTAATTTTGGACATGTAAAATTTCAGAATCATGCTTACTTGTCGAAGTCCTATCGGGAGTTAGGCAATAAGGGTGGAAGCGGGACGGGGTTTGATCGTCCAAGCATATGTGAAATATAATCAACTTGAATTCAGGAACTCTTGACAGAAGTCTTCTCTCCCCAGCTGCAGTAAGTTGGGGGATGGCTGCATCCCCTCCCTCCTCTTTTTTTCTTTTATTTTTTATAAGTTTTGAATAATTTTTTTTTATAAAAATTTTCTTTTTCTTTTAGAGAAATTTTCTCTTTTTATTAAAGAAGTATTTTTTTTTTATAAAAATTATTCTTAAAAATTTTTTTACCTACAAAATTCAGTGCTAGTCAAAAATTTTAAAAAATATTTATAATTTACTTTCTAAATTTATAATATTTTAAAATTAAAAGAAAAATTGAATAAAAAAGGAGTTAATTTTTTAAAAAGATTGAGAGGTATGTGTTGTCTCTTTTTATATAATTTTTTTTTATGAGATGTTTAACAAGTTGTAGTCTTATTAAGTATATTATAATTTTTTTATAATATTTATTTAATATTATTTAAAAAATGTATTACCTCTTGATTTGAGATTTCTACTATCTTCAAAAGTATAGATTTAGTTGTATTTTATTTATTCGTTATGTCTTGTTAAAATTTTTGTAATTTTTAGACTTTTATGTCTATTTATTAAATACATTGATATGTTGATTTGTCAAAAAAAAAATTCAAGACAATTATTTAAAATCTTAGTGAAAAACTAAATTTATTATCTCATATTTGATTTTGTGAAAAAATATCAATTAAAGTGAAAGGTTTCTTCAAATAATAAAAAGTTAAGTTAACTATTCAATCAAATAACTCGATCGAACAAATGGTCAAGTTGCAAAAAATTTATTTATATTTAACTAGTGTTTTGAGTGACCGGAAATAAGCGAATTAGATTGATTCTATTCCTCAAGTTTTGCTGAGTTGCCCAAAAGAGATTGAATCAGAACAAATTGTACATGAATAAATAGTAACCAAGAAGGAAAAGTAGGAGAAGAGAAAATGAAGTAACTCAAGTCAAAAAATCTAATCTTTAACAAATTGTCAAAAACATTGCTTCTACAAAAACGGGCTGAAACTCATAAAATGTAAACCGAAGGCACAAATACATATACCATCTTTGGATTGAAGAAACTTAAAATTCTCGTGCATTTGTGAAATCAACGCTCAAATGTTTGGAAAAGTAGATTAAACATATTGGATTCAGTGCTTTGCTACTAGACATAGGGAGGAAGGTCAACACTAGTAAGTTACTGAAGAAGAGGAAGAAGATAGCTTCTTTGGATGGTGTTGGAAGCCAACTTTGTCTAGGTGTAAATGAAGACGTCACCTTCAGATGGAGCTGACAAGTATGGAGAGAGAAAACAAAGAGTCAGAGAGGATGCGACAAGCAAGGATGAAGCCGCCATCTTTGAAATTAGAATTAGATATGAATCTGAAAGTAAGGGTCTAAGAAATGTGGGGGGTGGAAAGGTGAAGAGATACGTGCTAGGATTCAAACTCTAGTCCCCTCAATCATTTGTGTAGAGTTCTTCCAGCTAAGTTACAGTCTTGTTAAAATTTCAAGTGTAAAAAATATAACTTAAAGTAATTTATTCAATCCAATTAGTCTAAGCAAGTTTGTTTAATGCAAACTCGAATTAAATGTCTGAAATTGAATTTTTTTAAATTTTCACCTGTTAAAACCCAAATGATTTAGTCAAAGAGCTATTGTTTTGCCAGTTTGGGTCAGTTTAAAATTAGTTAATTGGCATGCTGCTAGGAAAATTCCAAGGAAAAATGTGTCCCACAGCACCAATTGGTTTAAGTGTATATGCATGAAACTCTTCGGACATTTTTAATACATCTACATGAATCTTATCAATAAATTTATATACACAAAGCATCATATATGTGTACCTACTGAACACAGCTTTGGCCTTGAAGCCTATACAACTTGGTTCACATAGACACACACATCTAAGTGATGACGTAGATCCACATGTCTAAGCCTATACCAGATGGAAGGATTAGAAATTTGGAATTGAAAATGGCTGAGCTAAGTGATGACGTAGATCCACATGTCTCATTTTGAGTGGAACTTAAAATTTTGAATTTTTTTTGGGGGTAAAGAAGAGGAGTTAAAATTTATTCCTCGAGGAAGGGGGAGGGCTCAAATTTCGACGTTTAAAATTGCTGGTTCTTACTTTTGTCTGTATGTCTCGGGTCTCTATACTCTCAGTAATTTTGATCTAGTTCTTATCGTTATTTTGTTTTTTTCCATTTGGAATATCGCTGACAATTCCAATGAAAAAAATTTGTATTTTGATTTTATTTAAATACGATTTTCAAATGCTTGTACTATGTAATATGTTTCTAAAATATACTTTCAAATGAAGTTTATAGAATTAATCTTATAGCTTTTGTTTTGAAAACTCTATATGCTCACATCTACCTAAAGAGCTACATATATCAAATCAAAATTGCTGTAATGAAAATAAATTCAAACAAAATTTTATGATATTTTATTTAAATGTAACTCCAAATATTTTTTACACCACTAGGTCTTAAAAATGAAACAATATTGCTAAATATGGTTTACAAAGATTCAACTAAATTTGTAAATGAATCAAACTATTTGTAAATTATTTAAATTTGATAAATTTGGCTTGGTTCATTTATCAAATAAATAATTAAGTTTAAACAATATATTAAACTTATTTAGTTTAAAACTTTGATACACTCCAAAAGTTTTTGATCAATTCATTATTAATAAAATAATAACACATAATGTTTTTATTATTTAACATATGCTTTCATACAAATATTATATATTATGCTTTGTGTTTGTTAACACACTTGAATCTGGCCTCTACTTATTTAAACAAATTACAAACTTAGCTTAGCTCCATTAGAGCCCTATATTATTCAGACCCACAAAAGAGAGTTTTCAAAGCCAGGGAGAATTGTAAATGGGAGTAACAACGGATTTAACTTGGAGGTACTTATGAAGGCCTTCCATGCCGCAGTCCTTTCCAAATCCGCTCATCTTATATCCTCCAAAAGGAGTGTCGCCCTCTATGTTAAGATAGCAGTTGATCCAAACAAAACCTGCTCGAATCGACCTTGACACAGTGTTTGCTATATCCAAGTTCTTTGTCACTATCCCAGCTGCTAGCCCATACTTTGTATTGTTTGCACTCTTAATTGCTTCTTCAATGCTCCTGTTGTTCATTTTTCATACTTCATTTCATATTCCTCATCAAAACACTGAGAAACGGTAAAAAAATAAGTATAATAATGAACTTACTTAAACTTGAAGAGTGTCACCACAGGCCCAAATATTTCTTCTTGTGCTATGCGCATGTCCTCCTGAACGGGTTTTTAACACGACAACTAGTTAATATTTCATTATGCTAGACATACCTAATTTGATATGCTCTTTTGAAATTTTTGACCTTAACATTGACGAAAACAGTTGGCTCAATGTAGTATCCCTTGTCGCCTACTGGTTTACCACCAGCCAACAGAGTGGCTCCTTCTCTTTTTCCATGCTCAATATACGAAAGAATTTTATCAAACTGCTTCTTGTCAACCTGCAATTGAAGATTAATTGTAAGAAAACAGACAAGGATGATATTTGTATTTCTGCAACGACACACACTACAAGAAACAAGACATTCACAAAGGATGACGCCAAAACTTTCAGCGAAGATATATAGGCAGCGACATCACTAAATTGAAGTAATTGGAGGGTTGTTACTAGCTAATTAAAGATAGACAGACATGTTTCAGTACAAGTGGAAACATGTTCATACTAAATTGAAGTTTCCTTACCTGAGGTCCTTGCTGAACTTTAGCATCAAAAGGGTCCCCGACTACCCAAGCTTTCGCAATCTGCACCAATTTCTTCTCAAATTCGTCATAAATCCCTTCTTGAACGAACACTCGAGAACTTGCAGCACAAACTTCTCCCTAAATCACAAAGCAAGAACTGAGTTCAAGAGTATTTTATTACTTAAGATGTATAATTTGTTTATTCTTTATAAAGAAAATAGTTTTCAGGAAGAGATTCCACCTTATTAAATAGGAAACCCGAAAGTGCAATCTCTACGGCTTTGTCTACGTCAGCGTCGTCAAAAATGATGAGTGGTGACTTTCCTCCCAGTTCCAGTGAAACTGATTTCAAATTACTTCTAGCTGCAGCCTCCATTACTTTACGCCCTACTTCTGTTGAACCCGTAAAGCTGACCTGCAATTACACAATAAACCCAATAATATTAGAGCTCTTTATAAAAGCCGTAGAGCTGTTAAAAGTTTGACATGCAAATTACCGCATCAATGTCCATATGTGAGGTTATTGCAGCACCAGCAATGTGACCGAAACCAGGTACTACATTGAGCACTCCATCTGGGATTCCAGCCTTCAGAAGGGAAAAAATTGTGAGAGCCGTGGTTTTAAAAGTAAAAGAAGCATTTTGAGGCAGCATACTTACGAGCTTAGCAAGATGAGCAAGAAACAGAGCAGAGAGAGGAGTTTGCTCAGCAGGCTTGAGAAGCATGGTGCAACCAGCAGCTAAGGCAGGGCTAACCTTGCTAAGGAACATGTTGCTAGGAAAATTCCAGGGAATAATATGGCCCACTACACCAATTGGTTCAAGAAGTGTATATGCTTGGAACTCTCCGGACATTTTTAATACTTCTCCATGAATCTTATCAGCAGCACCCGCGTAGTAACGTAGGATATTTGTCATTAGAGGAATTTCCATAGCCTTGCACATAAGGTATAGCTTACCTGCATCAATGGCTTCTAATGCTGCTATGTCTGCTACGTGTTCATCAATTAGCTCTGCCCATTTCATCATAATTTTTGCTCTCGCCTGAGTCCCATACCATCACAAGTTTCAATATGTTGAAATGGAGTTTAACACACAAAGGAGAATTCTTTTTTGTTTCCAACCAACTGACTAATATTTATTACTATTTGAGAATTAAATTCCATTTGTGTTGGGACTTCGATGTGCCGAGAGTCTTAGTACATTATATCAAATTATAAAACGAAACATAGCAATAAGGTCAAATATTTCTAGTATGCTATTAGAGCTACGAGGTTCTTTCCATTTTGAAGGTAGATGCCGAAATTAGTGATTCTGTATCACAACCTTTTTCACTACTATACTTGGGCCATATCGTTATGTGCCCAAAAAAGACGCCTAATCATTGGTAATTTCACTAAAGAATTTCTTGACTTCTAATTCAACTGATATTAATTAACTATAATTCAGTAAGAAAAGATAATTAAATACACTATTTGGCTGCACAGCAAATAGTGTAAAAAATTAGTGAAAGCTAATAAAAATAAGTGTGTTAATAGATTTGATCATTTGGCATATTTTATAGTCATGGGCCACGTTTAAAAAAAGAAAAAGAAAAGGAGTAGTAAACGATTCCAACAAGCGACAATGATAATACAATATAATTATTAAATTTTTCATTAGAATGTCTTGCTTTTTGTTTAATCTCAAAATTATAATGTAGTCTTGGTATGGATAAGTGCTTTTAAAAAGAGAAGGATAAGTACCACGCCGGACAAACGCGGCCATGGACCGAAATCAAAGGCGTGGCGTGCCGCATTGACGGCAATATCCACATCTTCTTTGGTAGCCTCTGCGATGCTCGCAATCACTTCTCCTGTTCTTGGATCTCTTGTCTCAAACGTTTTTCCTATTTTTATATTTTTGTCAACAAAATCACAAAATTTAATGGTTGTTGGGTTAATTTTTAAAATTTAAATATAAAAAATTTGAAAATGAAATAAATAAAAAAATTTATTTTATATTATTTGACTCATGTATAACACATAAATTTTTATATTTTCATATTTATTATACTCAAACATCTTAAAAATAAATTTTTAAATATTTAAAAAATTTTAAAATTTATTTTGTTTGCTTATTATTTTTATTTTTATTTTTATTAAAAATAGAAAATATGACTAAAAATGTGTTCAATAAAATTTAAGTGAAAATTAAAACAGGATAAAAATGAGAAACATTTAGAAGATATTTTTAATATATCCAAAAATTAACAGGTGGTATTTTTGTAATTTTAAAATAGAATCTATCATAACTATTAAACAAAATCAAAATAATTATAAAAAATTATATTCAAAAATTAAATAATATTTATAGTCATCTATATCAATTAAATTTTAAAATAAAGATAAATAAATTTTTAACTTCACAATATAAACGTATTTTTTAAATAATGAAACTTTACAAATAAAAATAAAAATTTAAAATTTAAAATGTTTTCACAAGCAAAACACATTAAAAAAAATTTCTTAAGTGAAACATCACAAAAAAAAAAGAAAGACATTTACCATTCTGGAACTCTGCATCATATTAAATCATTGTTTCTCACTTAAGATAACATTTGATATACTATATTAATTTTTATTTTATATTTTGAATCTTAAGAAGCATATAAAATGTTTGTATTTACTACACTGACATGTCAAGAGACTTAAAATCACATCAATTTAAGTAATATCTTATAATATAAATTTATTGAACATAAAAATTTTAAATACTATGATATTTTATATTTTAATGTCTCTATACATTATAATACTTAAGATATAAAAAATATAAGATACCATTATACCAAACAACTTTTTAATTAATGTTTTGTGTTGTGAAAATTTTTTTATCACTTGAATATACGATAAATTTGTGATAAAAAAAAAGTTCTAACAGAACACATAGAAACAATTCGATACTTGTGTGAAGAAAACCAATGAAAGAATTACCTGAAATGACTGGAAGAAGAGAGACAGAGAAATCTTGAGAGAAAAGTATAAGAATTACCTGAAATGGAATCAACAAATTGACCATTGATGAAGAGCTTGGTGAACTTGATGGTGGGGATCTCAGGTTGGCCATTAGGGATGCTAGCCATCTCTCTCTCTCTGCAAATTACCAACCAAAGAAGTTGGAAAGGGAAGGCAAGTTGAGATGGTTTGTGAAAAAGGCAACTATATATATATATATATATATATATATAGAAACGTGAACTAGAGAGTGGGCAGAGAGAGAGGTTCCTAGGCGTAGAAATACGAGTTATTTTATATTTTAAATCACAGTGCACAGAATAAATTTCAGTTCCTCCTGTGGATTATTGGTATTAACAGGTTAACGTGCGGAAAGAATCCAAGAAGGCATTTGTTCAACGATTTCAGCTGCGTGGACGACGAACTTGGACTTGAAAATTCCTGAATTAACGGATGACTGGAAAAAAATCCCCAGTCTCATGTGAGAGGGCTTAATTTTGGACATTTAAAATTTCGTAATCCTGCTTACTTGTCAAAGTATTATTGGGAGCTAGGGAGGTGATTGCAAAGTCACAGTTGAGTTTGTAGGTTCTTACTTGTCTCATGTGACTGGGCTCTCTATACTCCCAGGTAATTTCCGTCTAGTTCTTCTACTTGTTTTGTCTCTTCTTCTTTTTTCCCTTTTAGTATGGCCGCCGATTCCAATAAAAAAAAACTACGTGCCATAACTGTATCTTTATTTAAATATGATTTTCAAGTCCTTCTATATGTCACGGTGCTTTTAATAAATAATTTGGTCTATATTGACCAAAATATTATTTAAATATGATTTTCAACTCCTTCTATAAGTCATGGTGCTTTTAATAAAAAATTTCGTCTATGTTGAACAAATATTATTTAAAATTCTATTATTGTTTCTTATTTCTTCTTAAAAAATTTGAACTATTAGAAATGTTCCCGTATGATATCATTATTTCATTTTTATTAAATGTCCGTATAATATGTGACATAGCATTTTAGTCACCATCACCGTCGTTGAATGCTTCCCTGATATGTCACATTTTGTCCCCATCTTTGGCACTATTTTTTTTTCTTTCTTCTTTTTCTTCCCAACTCTCTTTCTTCCTCTTCTCTTTTTCTTTTCTTTTCTCTCTCCGTAAACAAAGAATGAGAGCAAAACAAATTAGCAAGAGAGCTCTGAGAAAACCGAGCACCATTGCAGGGAGGTGAAACAGAGCCCATCACGTATAAGAGCTAAACAGAAAGCTGGAAGAGGGATAGGTACCAAAGCAAGCATTTTTATCTCTCGGGTCTTCAGCCAAAGCAAGAGAGATTTTCCTACTTTCTTTAGAAAGTACAAAAAATGTAAAGAAAAAAGAAGAGTTAGTTTCTTACTTCAGATTTATATTGGGTATTTTAGAATATATTCTTTCTCTGTTTTTATTCAAGCATTTGTCTTTGCTTAAAATCCTGGCAGGAACCAAACAAAATATCATCAAAACTTTCAGCAACCCATTATACAGTCAAAAACGGGATTGGGGAGACTCGGCCTTCAGTACTGTTTCCCATATATTCTTGATCACCACCTAGCGGTCGTGAATTAATATTACTTTATTTGGAGGGCCTTATAATTCACTATCTTTCCACCTACCTATCTCAAGACCATTACACCTTTTTTTACAAAACTATTATACAAAAACGTCAACTCTGGGCACCCATAAAGTTCGGCATTCATACTCTAGATATTGCAGAAATTAACCACTTCTTATAAACTAGCCTTAAGGCCACATAAAATATATGCTAATTTATTATGCTTTTAATTTAAAAATATGTAAAATATATACTTTATAAATATATATTTATTATAATATATATAATACATTCTTTTATTATTAAAAAAATAATTTTATATAAGTATTTTTACGTATATATAATATACAAATAAAATTTATGAATATCAAAGTAACAACAGAAATAAAAATTTTATCTGTATTGTATGGAATATGTTTTAGATTTTAAATACAGAATAATTTAAACACTGTGAGTTTTAGAATTAATATAAGTTTACTTAGAAAGTGTGACACTTAATTGATCACATATCTACAAGATTAAACTTTGTATTCTTATTTATAAAAAAAATATAAATATTGTGTAGTAAGTTTGACAACTTAATGAGCAAATAATACTTTCTATGATCTCTTAAATCAGCATATGAATGTACTTATATATTAAAATTTATCATATAAAAAATTATAATTTAGATGTATATCTATATGAAACTCGCATTTTAAATATTCTCAGTTCAAATCACATTTAAATATCCAAAAGTATATGCGATATGGTATGATCGTTAATCAAATATTGATATACATAAAAATATTTCTCATGAAAATATTATGACGATTTCATATCAGAACCATCATATCAGAATTTAAGCCCTTCTGTACTTTGACAATGTAAGATTTGCCTAAATTCAGCATCCCAGTTAAGGTTAACCTTATTATCATTCAAGAAGACACGCGAAGGAACTTTAATATGGATATTTTCCAAACACATAGAAAGGGAGGGCAAATCACATATCATATAATCAGCATTTCACCTAAATAGGAGGCATTCCGTACATATCATATTATGTGTGTTGGCCGTCACACGAAATTAACAACATCTCTGCTAACTAAGATATCAAGGTACATCAAGGCTAACATCACCTACTATTAGCAAAGAATATTTTCAATAGGATTCTTTCGCAGAAATTATTATTTGCACATATGTTATATTGTTCAAAATAGAAGTTTCAATATAATTTAGAATTTTTAGTCTCAGTAGAATTCCTCTGTCAGAAACTTTTCAATCAAAGTTATTACATATTCATGTCTTTTTTTTCAAGGCAACCTTGTAGTTATTCATATCAATATCACGTGCATAAAATATTCACTTTGCTAAATAATAAAAAATACATTTAGAACTACATATTCAATGAGTTTCAAAATCTATTTGTAAAATCATATTCTTTTAAAACTATATGCCAGTTAGTAAGCAAAGCATATATTTTAACACATTTTAGAGACTTATGATAGTATAAATAACTTATAAACAGAATCAAATATACATTTAAAATTTAAGAAAATTATAGAGTAAGTTATAAAAAAAATTATCTACTCACAGAGTAAGACTTCAAGTTAGACAGCTCCAAAATGTTTTTTTTCAATTCAAATTTGACTAAATAGACTTTATAAACGAATTCAGAGAATCTAAAAATCTAAAAAATGACTCTAGGAATTTGGTCAATACCAGTCAACCGATGGTCATTATTCATAGCTAAAAATACTATTCACATCGGTCGAAATTACTATTCATATAAGCTGAATCACTGTTTATACATACCGAAATCACTATTCATGCCGGTCAGAATTACTGTTTATGACACCAAAATTTGTTAAATAATTGTAAAAATTCATATCTTATTGTTTATCTATTTCCTGAATCCATCTACGGTGTCAGATTTTCAATTTGAGATTTCTAAATAAGAGTTTTAAAACTTACTTTTTTTTTAAATTTTTTTACTTTCGATCTGCAATGATTCTTCGGCCGATTTAAAAAATTGTTCAGTTAAAATCGTAATACTCTCCGTCTTGAATCTAATGGTACCTTTAATTTTTAAATCGAAGGTTCGAAGATATTCCAATTCTAAAGAAAAAAATAATTAAAGAAAACTATTTATTTCATTTGTTATGGGAATTTTTCGTCTCTTCTTTTTCTTTTCTTTTTAAAATAATAATAGAAGGATCAAATATCAATTTTATAATTGTTAAAGAATGTCCTTACAAATTTTATTATTTATATTTTGATCTATAAACTTTTAAGAAATTACAATCTGACTTTAAAAATATTAATAAGTTTTTATTTTCATTCTTAAAATCTTTTAATTATATCTTTACTCTTTTATTTCTTTTAATAATTCATACATAAATAAAAATTATTAAATCTTAATGGTGTTACACTTCAATTTTTTTACAATGCAATTAACTTTGTATTGGGTTGCACTTGAGCACTATTCTTATTTGTTGCAGCAATTTTATTATAAATGTGATTGTCGAAAATGGGAGGATGGGATCAGGATTGAGGAGTGAGGACTTAGACCAGCTTTTATCCAGTTAAGTCCCATTTGAATAACATAACTTATAACTTATTAGAATTTATCTATCACTATAAGTACTGTTATGTTAAAAAATCAGCGTTTAGATAAATTTAAATAAGTAACATATCAATTTTCAATACACTAATTTTAACTTATTTTATAAGTCAATTTTTTAAATTTATTGAAAAAAATCTTTATGGAAGTTCAAGTTCACATGACCAATAAATTATTTTACACTTTTATAAGTTAAAATTTTATCAAAACTATATCATTCACCTATCTTTTTTCATCAAAACTATATCTAAATATTTTAAAAAGAATTTATAAATTTGATAAGTACTTTTTCAAGTATGTATTCAAATGCTAAATAATTTAATTTAAAAAGCATTCTTCTATAAACGTTTTTTACATAAGATTTTTTTTATAAGCGTTTAAATAAACTATATACTTAAACTCGACCTTAGTGTTAGTGACAATGCCGCTTCATTATCGGTTAAATGGAGCATGTTATCTATTTAGAAATGATAAAGGAATTTGATAAAGAAGCAACAACAAGCATTTGGTAAAAGGCATTATTTTTTGTTGCCGATAATAATATTTCTTGAAAACATAATTAATCAACGTATAAAATGTGTGGTTTAATTTTAAAATTATTAAAAAAATTTAAATAATATTTTTTAAAATATTTTATTCTATTTTGTAATCATATTTAATTTTTTAAAAATTTCTATACATTTTTATAAAATATCTCTTATTTTTAAGAAAAATATTTCTTGAAAAGTAACAATGAAAAAAAAGAATAAAAGAGAGAATGAAAAAGAAAGGGAGAGAGTGAAGAGAGAGAGTAAGATTTTTTATTATTATTATAATTATGTCATTAATAAATGGTATAGTTGTCTTTTAACATCATAAGAAAATTTCTATCCCTTCACATAAAAATCTTTTTGTGAGAAACTTATTAAAAACAATTCTTAAAAATTTTAGTTTTCAAAGAATGAATTTTTTAAAACTTTTACTAAATATAAAAATTTTAATTTTTTATATTAAAATTCTCAAATAACAAAAAAGAATCTGTGTAACAAACGTCCTTTTACTTTCTCTTTCATAAGAATAATTGATATTTTTAGAAAATATATAAAAATTCTTAAGAAATAAATTATAACTAAATGAAAAAATAAAAATTTTTCAGAAAATATTATTTAAAATTTTTTAATAATTTTAAAAGTCAATCAAATATATTTTTTATATTTTTAAAAATTATAATTTCTATTAATTATATTATTTAAAAAATATAATTATTAAAAATAAAAAAATTTATTATTTATCAAATGTCTTAAAAAGTCAAATGCCACACAAGTCGAGTCGATGTCCAATTTAACCACGTCGGTTAAGATTGTGACACCGCTCAGGTTAGCTTTAAAGGGAGGGTGGGTAAAACACTTTAGTTTGGGGTTTCAGGAGAAAAAAAAAATTAAGGGACCATTTTGATATTTTAAATAATTTTAAAGAGACCAAAATAATAATTTTGTCTAAATAATATATATTGAGTAGGATTTTTTTTCCAAATATTTGTGCATCAATACATGTAAAAAATAAACACTACGTAATGCTTTCTGAAACATACTTTCAAACTGGAAATTATCCATTAAATCTTATAATTTTTGTTTTAATAACTTTATATGAACACATGCTTAAAGAGCTATATATATCGATTTAATATTGTTGTAATGAAAATAAAATTCAAACAAACTTTTATAATATTTTTTTATCAAATATTTTATTTAAATATATCTACAACAATTTTGTGCACCACTAACTCTTAAAAAGCTATAGGTGTAATTAAAATCAAACTATAGTAAATTATTAAGATTTGATAAATTTTATTTTGTTTATTTATTAAATAAATAAGATTGAGCAACATATTAAATTTTTTTAGTTAAACAAATTAATTTTTAAAATTTGATGTTCAACTTTAAAAGTTTTTGAACAATTCAATTATTAATAAAATAATAGTTCATAATTTTTTAATTAATTTAAATTATATTGACACACAAATATTATATATTATGCTTTACGATTGTAAATTGTTAGAGTTCGACTTGTTTATTTAAATGTAGAGTAAATTACTTTTTTCTTTTTTCAGTAATGTTCTAATTACATAATTTTTTCTTTTGTTATAAATATATATATATAATTTTCTTTAAAATGAGAGTAACATATTCTCCACTCCCTTAATTAATATTTTTATTACACTATATTCTTTTTTATTAAGAAAAAATATATAAAATTTCTTTAAAAGTAAGAGTAAAATGTTATTTTTTCTCTTACTTAATGTTTTTATTATACAGACATCTTTTCTTTGATTAATACTTTTATTATACTAATATCTTTTTTTATTAAGAAAAAGTATATAAAATTTTCTTAAAAGTAAGAGTAAAATGCTCTTGCATCTCTTATTTAATGTCTATATTATATAAACATTCACTCTATTATAAAAATGTACATAATTTTTTTTAAAGTAAAAAGATATTACAATTTAAATTAAATATATTAAATTCTTTTTATAAAAGAGAATTAGACAAAAAAATATGTTAGAATTATAGTTCTATGTTATAAGTTTTGATGATGACAAATATTTTATAAATATATTAATAAATGTGTTTATTTGATTATAATAAGTTATGCATAATTATAATTATTAATATGTAATATTTTATATTTAATCATGTTTCAGTCCTAACTATGAAATAAGTTTGCTTGTAATATATATACAATGGCTATGTTTGACAAAAATAACTGATAAGTTAACTGAAAACTTAAAAGTTAACTAAAAGTTGAAAAGCTAATTTTTAACTAAAAACTATTAATTGAAAGCTGAAAGCTATTAAGTTAATTTATTGAATTAGAAGTGTTTAATAAAATTAGTTATTGAATTAATTAATAAATATAAAATGACATAAAATGATATACTTATATAAAATTTATCATTTTTTGTTAGTAATTACATTTTATTATATAATCTCAAAAAATACAAAATAAATATATCATCTAAAGTCCCACAAGATGACATTATTTTTATTATACTCGAGTAACATTCAAATTACATACCCCATGATGAATTTTTAAATATTGTTGATAGTGACACAAAGAATAAAAATTTAGAGGCATCTACTAATTGTAAATTGGTTTGTAAATTTAGAATATCATTAATCATGTATATTGTTCTTGTAATTGTAAATTAGACTAACTATTTGGTTTGTAATTTAAATACTTTTTTGTAAAATGATCTAAAGCAAGAAGAGTTACTATTGAAATAAAGAATATGTAATATCAATATTTGTCACGGCCCCTGTAAAAGTAGGCATGTGATCGACACAAGAATAGAAAAAATCTTATCCCATGAGCCTCAACCAACTAACATCAAAATACTATTGTAGCATACAACATATAGGCATATACAACAACATGCGTACCATAAGAAAAGTTCAGAAATTATAAATCCACATACAATTGGCATCAAATCAAATAATGCAGAAATAATTTGTTTTTCATGCAACAAAATTTTTATAAACATCCAGATACATGGAGAAGCAGGGATCTTACTTGTAGTTCATGGAGCTACCCTTACAAATGAAAACAAAAAATATCTAAACAAATTGGGAGCTCTAAAAGCAACTTAAGTTCACCACAACTCCCTCAACTCATTACACAGTTGGAGTTGAATCTGAATTTTTTTGACTATCTAAATAAAAAACATATAATAGAGTGAGTATAAAATTCAGTGAGTCGGTAATTCTTACTATAATAGAAATATGACAAGTACGGTACGAGTTTTTCTTTCACAAGTAAAAATTTAATACAAGGAAAAGATGAATGACATAAAGAGCTAACTACAAGAAAGTTTTAGTACTAAGAGGCATAAATATCAATGTTACGATATTCTATAAATAAATATAAATAAATTTAGAGATTTTCATATATTGAAGGACTCTCTATTAAAACCATCACCATTCCTCAAATGCGCAATAAGGGAACTGTTTACCATTAATCAGGCCAAAAGTCTGCACTTCATCAGGCAAAAACTCGTAATTCATCAGATAAAAATCTGCACAATTTATTACGCAAAAACTCGCACAATCCATCACGCAAAAGCCCGTTATATAAAACTCAATGTGCACCAGGGTTAGCACTCACTACTGGTAGTTTGCAATGTTTCTGATTTAGATTTCTCCGTAAAGGTACAATAAATAAATAACAATAAATGCAAAAAATAAATGAAAGATCATGACATTTTCAAAAAAAATCATATCTTTACTGATCATCAATAGCCATAACAATTCTAACATAATATACACATTTATATCTATAGGCGTAAACATGTGCCTTATACAAGCATTTATCAATTTATGTGAAATATAAAATATCACCATGACCTAACACAATTTTTGAGTATTTTCAATCAGTATCAATTAATATCAATAGATAAATAAAGTATATATGATGCTTGTCTTGCATTTCTAAAGTTTATACTAGGAGCTATGTTTTGAAATATATGTTCATAATAAAAAAAATGACTTTCACATTAGTAATAATGTCTCATATAGATATATCAAATGAATAACTAAAAATTATATTATAGTAAGTATTATCTACTCACAACACTAAGGATTTAAGGTAGTTGAATCATCTTTGATTATTTCCAAAGTTCAATGGCCGAAATGATATTGAAAGTTGTCTTCTGCTATTTCAAAATTTAAAAAAACAACTTTAGAAGATCAATTTCTAACTAAACATCACGAAATCACTATTCACGTCAGTCGAAAATATTGTTCACAGTGGTCAATAAATTATCATATGGTCTTAAACTCTTAAATTCATCATACTATCTATAGAAAATTTTTTAGAAATAGAGCTACTAATTATAACCATGAAAAACTCACCACGAAGGTACTATTCACAATCTTTCGGCATATTTTGGCGACGTTCTGATGAAACAAATCTGTGGGTTTTGAAGCTCTCTTCACCTAGAATCTAATGATCTAAACGGTTCGTTAATCGGAGGTCTATAACTCAAGATACGAGAGTTTGAAGTTGGGAGAGAAAAATAGTTGTGAGGGGGGCTGCTGGTGTTGCTAAGGTTGTTGAATATACACCATCTGCATGCCGTATACCTATATGAACGTGTGCAGTGCACTTCCTACAGTTCTCGAAAAATGCATAGCCATCGTTTTTAATATTAACATACACATATTTTGCCCCTTTTCGCCATGAATTTAGTAGAATTTGCTAAAATAGGAAACATAAAAGTTGTAACTCTCTGTCTTAACTTTCATAAGACACTAAAATAATCTAATTTAGAGATCATATGAAGTAGTTATGTACAAAAGAGTGGGCAAAGGTCCAGACCACATTAAACATTTATTTTACGATTTTTGCCCCTTATCACCCTTATTTTGGCAGAACTAGAAAAATTGCTCAACATAAAAGTTGTAACTATATATCTTAACTTTCAACAAAAACTGGAATTTCATCAATTGGAGTTCATATGTGGGAGTTATGCACACAACAGTGAAGAAAGGTCTGAATTACTTTAACATTTCACATTCTTCTTAACCTTTTCACATCAAATATTTTGTAGCTAGTCTCCAAATGTACAATTTTTATCTTAAATCATGTCATATGTTATCAACAATATTTTAATACCATCATGTTTATATTAATCAAGTATTACAGAATAAAATATAATATGTCGTATCTATACTAGTAAACAACAAATTAATGTAGACAATTGTATTGATGGTCATTATAATATTAGACTTAACTCATCAAAGTAACAAGTAAAAAAGATGTCCTAAGAATTGAAGAAATGAAAGGGTTGAAGATATAGAAATTTGGTTGTATTAATAAAACCTATGAGTTGAAATAAATAACTTTTCAAGTCAAAAAACTTCAAGATTTCAAGATAAATCCATCCTTAAGTATTCTAGACATAGAATTATACGTGAAAGCATTTAGAAACTATTCAACTCACAAATTTATTTTCAAACATATTTTAAAAATTACAGGAATTAAAAAAGTGGTGAGATACTAATTTTAATTAAAATTTTTTTTTGACATTTAGTCATTATTTTATCGATATCTCACAAAATGCAAAGAAATTCTAACTTAAACTTGATTCATTGCAAAATAGATTTACAAACCTTTTTAATGATAGGTGATTTATTCAAAACATAATTAAAATAATAAAATTATAACAATTTAAAGTTGAGTATACGAAATAGTTGTCAAATAGGCGCTTGATGAACCATTAGAAGTCTTTTCATTCTTGATAAAATCAATAGAAACTCACTTTCTACTAGAAAATGTAAAATGAGCAATTTTAGACACATGATAAAATCAATAAATACCCGTTGCTTGTAAAAGAAGATAACTTTAATATTTTCGATGGTTATTTTCATATCAAATCAATTGCAAATAATTTTTAACATTTATATTTGTAAAAAATTACATAGATTCATTGGGTTACTAGACATAAGATAATAGCTTTAAATCTTTTAAAAATCATATTTGAACTCAACTTATTCCACCACTAGGTGGTTCTTTATTTGTATATCCAACAATGTGAGAGAGTTATTATTGTTTTCAAATCTTTATCCTTACTCTTTTTTATTCAGATTTCAAGAGAAAGGTTCTTTGAAAATTAGGATTGAGATATTATTGTACAACTAAAAAGACCCTTTATAACAACTCTTAAAATTAAAAAAGTATGGTTACTTATAAGTGTCTATTTATAAATTTGTAGTTATAATAAAAAAATTTTAAATTAAAACTTGAAGACTGAATATATAACTAGATTAAAATTAAACTAGGATAAATTTTGAAATTTGTTTAACTTTACATTTCAAACTTTTATTTTCTTGAAAAGAATGTATTTTTTCACCTTAATATTTTGGAGTAATTACAACTTTTTCTCATTTTCTTTAACTTATTTTAATATACAGTCAAATGTTTGTTTTCATTATAATTTTTCTCCCACGGTCTAACCTCACCATTAAGTCTAACCTTCCAAGGTGTGAAATTACTAAACTTTTCCTGTAATTTTTTTTAAACCCATTCCATTTTTTTAAAATCAGAAACAAGTCGGGAAAACCAAAAGGCAGCGTCTCTCTTTTATTCAAACCCTTTCACGAGCTGAGCAAGAAGGAAAACGAGCACCATAGACCCAACCACCGCGAGCACTACAAGCATATATTTCCTGCAAATCCAGGGCAATCGAGTTTCCTTCTTCTCATTCGGGTCCTCTTTTGCTTCTTCACCTTGCTCTTCTGCTCCAGAGATCTTTGACTTGCAACAAGTCAAAGTATGGTGAGCAAGAAAACCCCAATGAGGATCAGCACCGGTGAGAAAACTATTTTCCAGAATAGATTCGGCAAATATAGAAGAATCAGATCAGTGCAGAAAGTGATAATACATGAAAGCAAATGATATAAAGTAAATAGAGAGAGAAAAGAAACAATTTCCACGCTTAATAATTTCATGAAATGAACTTTAATTCTAAGAAAAATTTATTGTCTTCCATTGAGGGACATATTTTATTTACTCAAATAACTATGATTTCCACGTAAGTAAGGAAAACAAATATATGAGCAAAGAAAACAGAGTTCGAATGATGAAAAAGGTCTATGGCACTAGAACCAACTATACGAGAGCGCTTTACCAAGACTATTTCGTGGGGTTTATAAGGCTTTTAGCGTGAGAAGAAAGCATGGAATAACGGAAGGGGGAAGTTTTCTTTTTTTGGGAGGGGGGGGGGGGGTTTGGTTTGGTTCTGCTGTTTGCAGTGACCAAGACGATTTTTTGTGCATCAGACATTTGCAAATCGAACCTAAAAAGTTGTTTTGCTTTCACACTTCCTCAAACTCATGATTTTATTCAGTGTATGAAGCCATTTAGTCGGTACTGATTTTGAGGTTTTTATTCATGGAATCTGTCTTTATTTTACTTGCATCAGAGCTCACGATGGAACCTATGGTGCTCATTTTCCTTAGCTCACGATGGAACCTATGGTGCTCATTTTCCTTCTTGCTTAGCTTGTGATTGGGTTTGGAGAGAAGAGAGACACATTGCCTTTCTTTATTTCCCCAAACTGTTTCTGATTGAAAAAAAAATGGAATGGGTTTAAAATAATTACAGGGATAAATTTAATAATTTCACACCCCAAAAGTTAAAATTAACTATAAAATTAGATGGTGTCGGCAAAATTACAATAAAAACAAAAAACACGAGAAATATTGTGATAATTAAAAAAAATCGAAAAAATTACAATTGTTTCAAATTATCATGGTGACAAAATGCATTTTATCATTTTTTTTATACTCTATTTTTGTAATTTAATTTGCATAGATTAACATATAATTGGATCACTTTTAACTCATTACATTTTTTTTATAACAATATCAAAATAGACAATTTTTAAATATATTTTTAAATTTTTTTAATTTTTTTAAAATTAAATTTTTGCATGAATTTTAATATACTTTATAAATTAATTTTTTTAATAAATTCTTTAAAGTGATGCGTTAATACTTATAATTGTTCATCATCCCTTTCTTCTATCAAAATAATTGCTATCATAAGCCTATTGTAATTACATTTTGAAAATATCTAAAAAAATTTAAATACCCAGTTTACTCCCTTCTTGGGTCTTAGTTGTTTTATCTAATAAAATAAATAAATAAAAGATCTTCCTCTAAATTTTTTTTGTTCTCAATTTTCAACGAAATTTTTAAACAAATAAATTGATAGTACAAAATACTTCATAATTATTTTGAAAAGAAATAATTAGTATTATAAGACAATTATTTTATTATTTTTTCTCTTTTATAAAAAACTTTTGAGACATTTAGATTAAA
The DNA here is from genome assembly GCA_037074535.1 of Gleditsia sinensis. Taxonomy (NCBI): domain Eukaryota; kingdom Viridiplantae; phylum Streptophyta; class Magnoliopsida; order Fabales; family Fabaceae; genus Gleditsia; species Gleditsia sinensis. The sequence goes on from CM073463.1 coordinate 85,271,934, forward strand.
TTGTAATTTTTTTATTTTTTTTTAAATTTATGTATATATTTTTTGTAATAGAAAAAAGAATAGTGTAATAAATATAAATGATGAAAGAATTTTTTATTTTATATTTAAATTAAAAATAATAATTATATAATAAATGCATTAATTAAAAGAAGAGAAAATAATTTACTCTTAAGATATATTGAGTTAATCATACTTTTTAACTTTATTGCAGCTTCGACATATCAACTTATTTTAAACAAATAAACTTAAATATTTAAAAAAAAAAAAACTCATTCTACTTAACTCTGTTAGAGCCCTGTATTATTCCGAGCCATCAAAGCTAAGAGAGAGTTCAAAGCCAAGGAGAATTGTAAATAGGAGTAACGACAGATTTAACGTGGAGGTACTTGTGAAGGGCTTCATTTCCAAAATCCTTTCCAAATCCACTCATCTTATACCCTCCAAAAGGAGTGTCGCCCTCTATGTTAAGATAGCAATTGATCCAAACAAAACCTGCTCGAATCGACCTTGACACAGTGTTTGCTATATCCAAGTTCTTTGTCACTATCCCAGCTGCTAGCCCATACTTTGTATTGTTTGCACTCTTAATTGCTTCCTCAATACTCCTGTTGTTCATTTTTCATACTTCAATTTCATATTCTTCATCAAAACACTGAGAGACAGTAAAAAAATAAGTATAGTAATGAACTTACTTAAACTTGAAGAGTGCCACCACAGGCCCAAATATTTCCTCTTGTGCTATGCGCATGTCCTCCTGAACGGGTTTTTAACATGACAACTAGTTAATATTTCATTCTGCTAAACATACCTAATTTGATATGCTCTTTTGAAATTGAAATATTTGACCTTAACATTGGCGAAAACAGTTGGCTCAATGTAGTATCCCTTGTCGCCTACTGGTTTACCACCAGCCAACAGAGTGGCTCCTTCTCTTTTTCCATGCTCAATATACGAAAGAATTTTATCAAACTGCTTCTTGTCAACCTGCAATGGAAGATTGTAAGAAAATAGGCAAGGATTCTATTTCTGTTTCTGCAACGACACACACTACAAGAAACAAGACATTCACAAAGGATGTCGCCAAAACTTTCAGCGAAGATATATAGGCAGCGACATCACTAAATTGGAGTAATTGGAGGGTTGTTACTAGCTAATTAAAGATAGACAGACATGTTTCAGTACAAGTGGAAACATGTTTATACTAAATTGAAGTTTCCTTACCTGAGGTCCTTGCTGAACTTTGGGATCAAAAGGGTCCCCGAGTGCCCAAGCTTTCACAATCTTCACCAATTTCTTCTCAAATTCATCATAAATCCCTTCTTGAACGAACACTCGAGAACTTGCAGCACAAACTTCTCCCTAAATCACAAAGCAAGAACTGAGTTCAAGAGTATTTTTTTACTTAATATGTATAATTTGTTTATTCTTTGTAAGGAAAATAGTTTTCAGGAAGAGATTCCACCTTATTAAATAGGAAACCCGAAAGTGCAATCTCTACGGCTTTGTCTACGTCAGCATCATCAAAAATGATGAGTGGTGACTTTCCTCCCAGTTCCAGTGAAACTGATTTCAAATTACTTCTAGCTGCAGCCTCCATTACTTGACGCCCTACTTCTGTTGAACCCGTAAAGCTGACCTGCAATTACACAATAAACCCAATAATATTAGAGCTCTCTATAAAAGCCATGGAGGTGTTAAAATTAGTTTGACATGCAAATTACCGCATCAATGTCCATATGTGAGGTTATTGCAGCACCAGCAATGTGACCGAAACCAGGTACTACATTGAGCACTCCATCTGGGATTCCAGCCTTCAGAAGGGAAAAAATTGTGAGAGCCATGGTTTGAAAAGTAAAAGAAGCATTTTGAGGCAGCATACTTACGAGCTTAGCAAGATGAGCAAGAAACAGAGCAGAGAGAGGAGTTTGCTCAGCAGGCTTGAGAAGCATGGTGCAACCAGCAGCTAAGGCAGGGCTAACCTTGCTAAGGAACATGCTGCTAGGAAAATTCCAGGGAATAATATGTCCCACTACACCAATTGGTTCAAGAAGTGTATATGCTTGGAACTCTCCGGACATTTTTAATACTTCTCCATGAATCTTATCAGCAGCACCCGCGTAGTAACGTAGGATATTTGTTATCAGAGGAATTTCCATAACCTTGCACACAAGGTATAGCTTACCTGCATCAATGGCTTCTAATGCTGCTATGTCTGCTGCGTGTTCATCAATTAGCTCTGCCCATCTCATCATAATTTTTGCTCTCGCCTGAGTCCCATACCATCACAAGTTTCAATATGTTGCAATGGCGTTTAACACACAAAAGAGAATTCTTTTTGGTTTCCAACCAGCTGACTACTATTTATTACTATTTGAGAATTAAATTCCATTTGTATTGGAGCTACGAGGTTCTTTTTCATTTTGAAGGTAGATACCGAAATTAGTGATTCTGTATCACAACCTTTTTCATTACTATACTTGGGCCATATCGTCAAGTGCCTAAAAATGACGCCTAATCATTAGTGATTTTACTAAAGAAGTTCTCCTCTTGAATTTTTTATTTCTAATTCAGTTGAGATTAATTAACTATAATTCAATAAAAAAGATAATTAAATACACTATTTGACTACACAAAAAATAGTGTAAAAAATTAGTGAAAACTAATAAAAATAAGTGTGTTAATAGATTTGATCATTTGAAGTATTTTATAGTCATGGGCCATGTTTAAAAAAAGAAAAACAAAAGTAGTAGTAAAGGATTCCAACAAGCAACAATGCTAATATAATATAATTATTAGAATTTTCGTTTGAATGTCTTGCTTTTTGTTTAGTCTCATGTCATTGACATAATCTCAATATTATAATGTAGTCTTGGTATGGATAAGTGCTTTTAAAAAGAGAAGGATAAGTACCACGCCGGACAAACGCGGCCATGGACCGAAATCAAAGGCGTGGCGAGCCGCATTGACAGCAATATCCACATCTTCTTCGGTAGCCTCTGCGATCCTCGCAATCACTTCCCCTGTTCTTGGATCTCTTGTCTCAAACGTTTTTCCTATTTTTATATTTTTGTCAACAAAATCACAAAATTTAATGGTTGTTGGGTTAATTTTTATAATTTACATATAAAAAATTTGAACATAAAATAAATAAAAAATTATTTTATATTATTTAACTCATATATAACACATAAATTTTAAAATTTTTATATTTATTATACTCAAACATCTTAAAAATAAATTTTCAAATATTTAAAAAAATTAAAAAATTATTTGATTTGCTTATTATTTTTATTAAAAATAAAAAATATGAATAAAAATGCGTTCAATAAAATTTAAGTGAAAATTAAAACAGAATAAAAATAAGAAATATTTAAAAGATATTTTCAATATATCCAAATATTAAGAGGTGGTATTTTTGTAATTTTAAAAGAGAATCTATTATAATTATTAAATAAAATAAAAATAATATCATAATTATAAAAGATCAAACTCAAAAATCAAATAATATTTATAGTCATCTATATTAATTAAATTTAAAAATAAATATGAATAAATTTTAACTTCACAATATAAATGTATTTTCTAAATAATAAAACATTACAAACGAAAATAAAAATAAAAATTTAAAAATATTTTTACAAGTAAAACTCATTAAAAAAATTTCTTATGTGAAACATCACCTAAGAAAAAGAAGAAGACATTTATCATTCTAAAACTCTGCATCATATTAAATCATTGTTGCTCACTTAAGATACTATTTGATATACTATATTAATCTTTATTTTGTATTTTGAATCTTAGGAAGTATATAAGATGTTTGTATTTATTATACTGACACATTAAGAGATTTAAAATCACATCAATTTAAGTAATATAATATAAGATAAATTTATATATTGAACATAAAAAATTTTAAATACTATGATATTTTATATTTTAATTTCTCTATACATTACAATACTTAAGATATAAAAAATATAAGATACCATTATACCAAACAACTTTTTAATTAGTGTTTTGTGTTGTGAAATTTTTTTATCACTTGAATATACGATAAATTTGTGATAAAAAAGTTTTAACAGATCACATAGAAACAATACGATACTTGTGTGAAGAAAACCAATGAAAGAGAAGCAGAGAAAACTATATACGAAGTTAAAATGACTGGAAGAAGAGAGAGAAAAACCTTGAGAGAAAAGTATAAGAATTACCTGAAATGGAATCAACAAATTGGCCATTGATGAAGAGCTTGGTGAACTTGATGGTGGGGATCTCAGGTTGGCCGTTAGGAATGCTAGCCATCTCTCTCTCTCTGCGAATTACCAACCAAAGAAGTAGGAAAGAGAAAGCAAGTTGAGATGGTTTGTGAAAAAGGAAACTATATATAGAGACGTGAACAAGAGAGAGAGGCTCCTAGGCGTAGAAATACGAGTTATTTTACATTTCAAATCCCAGTGCACAGAATAAATTTCAATTCCGCCTGTGGATTATTGGTATTCTCAGGTTAACGTGCGGAAAGAATTCAAGAAGGCATTTCTTCAACGATTTCAGCTGCGTGGACGACGAACTTGGACTTGTTTTATCTTTTTTTTTTTTTTCCTTTTAGTATGGCCGCCAATTCCAATGAAAAAAACTATGTGCAATAACTGTGTCTTTATTTTATTTAAATATGATTTTCAACTCCTTCTATAAGTCATGGTGCTTTTAATAAAAAAAATTCGTCTATGTTGACCAAAATATTATTTAAAAATCTAAAATGGTTTCTTATTTCTTCTTAAAAACTTTTAACTGTTAGAAATGTTCGCGTATAATATTTGACAAAACATTTTAGTCACCATCACCGTCATTGAATGCTTGTCTCATGTCACATTTTGTCACCATCTTTGGCCCTCTTTTTTTTTTCTCTTTCTTAACTCTCTTTCTTCCTCCTCTTTTTTTTTTTTTTTCTCTCTCTCTCCGTAAACAAAGAATGAGAGCAAAACAGAGCAAGAGAGGTCTGAGAAAAACGAGCACCATTGCAGGGAGGTGAAACAGAGCCCATTGCGGTTAAGAGCTAAAATAGAAACTGGAAGAGGGAGAGGCACCAAAGTAAGCATTTTTATCTTATTGGACTTTTGTATTTATTATGAGTTAGTTAGCCCAATTGTTAGAAGTCCATCTGCTAGAAATTTTTTGAAGCTTTAGTTAAATTGTTACTTCAATTACAATTGACAATATTTGATGTTAGTTATGTTGTAAATATCTACTATCATCAATAATAAAAATTCATTTTACTCTCTGAAATTTTTTTTTCTTCTTGAACTCTCGAGATTCAACTTGTTTACATGGTATTAGAGATACCAAAAATTTGGCTCATTCTTTCTCGACGCTTCTGCTTTTCTTCTTGGTTTTGATTTTTTCTTCTCCAAAACTTTGAAAATATGATGAATCAATTTGTGAGTTCTGCAAATCCTTCGCATGGAGGTTTTGGTGCCTCTTTCAAATCTTGCCATAAATCTTTCAAATCCTTTGTATTTGCATTCTTCTCACAACCCTGGAGTGGTTCTGGTGACAAAATAGTTCGATAGAAATAGATTCAGTGCTTGAAAAAGAGCCATCATCATTGCTCTTTTAGCCAAGAACAAATTAGGTTTTGTCAATGGTGAGGTAGTAAAGCCCAATTCTGATTCTCTCTTGCTTGTTGTATGGAATCACTACAACCACATGGTTATTAGTTGGATCATTAATTCTCTAAGCAAGGATATTGCAGAGAGTGTCATATATATCTCCACTGCTCAAGAAATGTGGATGGAGCTTATAGAATGATTTGAGTAAGCTAACGGTTCATTGGTTTATCAATTTCAGAAGGAATTATTTTCGATTGCTCAAGGTGTAGACAATATTTCAGCCTATTACACTAAAATCAAGAAAATCTGGGATGAGTTAAGGACTCTTCAAGCCATTCTTGACTGTTCTTGTAGTGCTGCGAAATCTCTTGATAAATACATAAAGGAGCAGAAGCTTTTCCAATTTCTTATGGGCCTCAATGATGCCTTTTCATCTGTTAGAGGGCACATTCTTATGATGTCACCTCTTCCTAGTGTCAATCAAGCCTATGCCATGCTTGTTCATGAAGAAAAAACAAAAGGAAGTATCTTTTACCATTGCTACTTTTGTAAATGATAGTGCTGCTATGAGTATTAATGCTAACAAAAACAATTTCAGCACTCCTCCTCAAAGGTTTGAACAGAACAAAAGATCTTCAATCACCTGCAATTATTGCAAGAAACCAAGGCATACCAAAGACAAGTGTTACAAATTAAACGGGTATCCTCCAGACTTCAAGTTCCAGAAGCCAAGAAGGTTCTCTGGATAAGTCTAAGTGGACAACATTGATAATCCTCAAAGCAATACACCTCAGATATCTCATGAACAGTACAACCCACTTATCACACTTTTGAGTCAGATCAAGCCTACGGAAGGAATCAAGCTTATTAACGGAAACAATACTCTTAATGTCATGGCTCTTGCAAACTTTGCAAGTAGTTTACTTTCTGACGCACATCATAATGATATTTCTTACAAGTTCTGGATATTAGACACTGGGATATCTGATCACATGTGTTTTGATAACACTATTTTCTTTGATTTAGTTGATATTAAAGTACCTTACTCTGTTTCTCTTCCAACCGAAAAGACTGTTTTGGTTAATATAATAGGCACAGTTGTTTTGGCTCCTCAGATTACTCTTCATAATGTCATTTTTGTTCCTTCGTTTAGGTTCAATCTTCTATCCATCAGTAAGCTCATTTTCCAGTTTAATTGTCTCGTCTCTTTTTCTGATAATTTTTGCTATATACAGGCCTCTTCCATGAAGAGGCATCTAATCCTTGGTAGGAGAGATAGAGGCTTATATATTGTCCAACGAGATAATGTCCAAGCTGTTGCTTCTTATCCATCTGCATCTGTGTCTCATGATTTACATTGTAATTCATCATGTAAGAAGAATAGTCCTATACTTTGGCATTTACGCATAGGGTATATGCCTATAGATAAACTACATTTGTTGCCTATTGATGTTTCTAAATTCAGTAATAGTGATATTACTCCTTGTCTAATTTGTTCTCAGTCCAGACAACATAAACTTCATTTTCCTTCTAGTCACATTTTCACAACATCTCCATTTGAACTTCTACATATTGATGTTTGGGGTCCATACAAAACACCCATACATGCAGGGTATACTTATTTTCTAACCATTGTGGATGACTTCAATAGAAATACCTGAGTCCATTTATTTCACAAAAAATTCTCAGCTTTCTCTGTTATTAAGTCCTTTGTATATTTCATATAAATCTAGTTCAAAATCACTATTAAAACCATACGTACAGACAATGCACCAAAACTTGGTAACAGCACAATTGGATTTACTTTCTTTTCTTTCTTAAGAATTATTCATCAAACTTCATGCCCATATATACCCCAACAGAATGGGGTTGTTGAAAGAAAATACAAACATTTCCTTGAAACCTCTAGAGCTCTCTTATTCCAATCTAGACTTTTCATCAAATACTGGAGAAATTGTGTACTTATTGCAGCTTATCTCATTAATAGGATGCCTTCTAAAGTTTTTAACAATAATACCCCATATCAAGTGCTCTTTAATAGTCCACCTTTCCTTTCTTACTTAAAGCCGTTTGGTTGTCTATGTTTTGTTTCTACAATTTCTCAGGGCAGAGATAAATTCATGTCTCGTTCTTTTCCTAGAATTTTCCTTAGCTATCCCTTTGGAAAGAAAGTTTATAAGATCCTCAATCTTGACAATAATCAGATTACTACATCCCGAGATGTCATTTTTCGTGAAAATATTTTTCCTTTCAAGTTTGGTAATTCTTTCCATCAATCCTCCTTCCCTTGTCCTTTATCTATTCATGATTCTTTCCCTTGCACTTCTGCTCATTACCTAGATAACCCTTTTGACCTTGTTCCTTCCAATTCTTCTCCTTTATCCTCTTTTAATCTTAATCAAAACGCTATGTCTATTGTCACCAAAGATGCTCCATGTCACGACCCCAAGTTAGAAGTATGTAACTGGCACGGGTTTTGAGAATAATCTCATCCTGTAAGTCTCTAGTATGATACATATAAAAGGAATTTCTCACAAATAGTATGGATTGTAACCAAACTCATAATCACATTCATTTGAAAGCTTTATTATTTATACTGTATAATTTTAATTATCTCAAAATATACATAAATACTATGCAAATGAAATGGAAGCTGAGATCTTACCTGTGATATATGGAGCAACTCTAGTGTGTAAAATACAACATAAGCCAAAATCTGAAAGTTTTGAGCAGTTTCACTCATAAAATGTGTCGCCTAACTGACTAGCTATCTGTAGGAGACTGACTAAAATCTGTATTCTTATCTGAAAAATATAAAAATATCGTGTAGTGAGTTTGACAACTCAGTGAGCAGGTAATTCTAACCATAACGGAAACAAGACAAGCAGTGCACGAGTTTTTTCTTCACAAGTAAATATTTAATGCAAGGAAAAGATGAATGCCATATGCATCATATGTTTGGAAGATCAATAACAAGATAGTTTCAATATTAAGAGACATAAATATCAAATAAGTTTAGAGTTTTTCACTATATCAGAACCATAACAATTTCTTAAGCATGCAATAAAAAGAGTGTTCACCATCGATCAGGAATCCATCAGGCAAAAGTCCGCACAATCATCCATCAGGCAAAAACTCGCACAATCATTCAGAAGGTAAAAGCCCGCACAATTCATCCATTAGGCAAAAGTCCATTTCATTAAACTCAAGATGCACTAGGGTTAGCATTCATAGCTACTGGATTGTAATGCTTTCAATTTAGATTCCTTCGTATAGATACAATAAAAAAATGACAAGAAATGCAAGATAAATAAAAATGTCACATCCCTTCCAAAAAATCATATACTCACTTATCAACAATAACCACAACAACATCAACTTACCTTACACATTTATATCGAAAGGCCCACACATGTGCCTCATAAAATCATTTATCAATTCATATAAAATATCAACATCACCACAAACCAACATAATTTTTGAGTATTCTCAATCAGTATAGTTTAATATCAATAGAGAACTAAAATATAAATGATGCTTGTATTGCATTTTTAAGGTTTATATTAGGAGCCATGTTTTGAAATACATGTTCATAAATAAAAATAAATTTCACATCAATAGTAATGTCTCATATGGATATATAAAATTAATAGTTAGAAATTTTGTTATAGTAAGTATTATCTACTCACCTGGTAAGAACTCCAAGTTGGACAGCCCTAACATTACTTTTTCAATCCGAATTTAATCAAATATATCTCAAAAATGTGTTCAGAGGGTTCAAAAACTTAAGAAATGACCCCGAAAACTTGGTCAACGCTGGCACTGTTCACGGCCGGAAAATACTGTTCACGCGCGGCCGAAATAATTGTTTACGCCACAAGTCCAACAATACCTCTGGTATCTCAATTGGATGTCTAGAAGTCTCTATAATATGGTAGAATACTCTAGAATATGGTAGAATACTCTAGAATATGGTAGAATATTTTAAAATCTAGTAGAATACTCTGAAAGGTAGTAAAATATTTTAGAATGTGGTAGAAACACTATATCCTAGAATTCTCTAGAAAGATGTAGAGAACTCTTGTAAATACTAGTAGGTTAGAATATTTTAGAGAAGTATTATAAACCATTGGATCAAATAGATCCTAGCCATTCATTTAAGTAGAGGTGGCCTATATAAACCCCTCACCTTCTCATTTGTAGTCAATCCATGAATCACAAAGCATTTAAGTATTAGAACTTCAAACATTCTCCAAATTCTCTTGTTCTTTCTCTTGCTCACTTGCTAGGTTTCATCTCTTAATCCTCTTCTGAAAGGTGTGTTGGGAAATGCTGACTTAGTTAGCAACAAAATGGAGTGTTCTAACTAAGTGCCGCACGGCTCATACTCGGAGGAAAAGAGTAAGGTTGTGACACTTAACTCATTAAATAAATAACAAGTAAAAAAGATGCTCTAAGAATTGAAGAAATGAAAGGGGCCAATAAAACCTATGAGTTCAAATAGATAACTTTTCAAGTCAAAGAATCTCACGATTTCAAAATTAATCCATCCTTAGGTATTCTAGACATATAATCATAGGTGAAAGAATTTAAAAACTCTTGAACTCAAAATTTTATCTTCAAACATATTTTGAAAATGACAGGAATTAAAAAAATGGTGCAATACTAATTTTATTAATTAAAATTTATTTTTGACCTTTGGTTTCTATTTTATCTATATCTCACAAAATGCAAAGAAATTCAGATTGAAACTTGATTCATTGCAAAATAAACTCATAAAGCTTTTCAATGATAGGTAATTTACTCAAAATATTATTAAAATAATAAAGTTATAACTATTTAAAGTAGAGTATATGAAATAGTTGTCAAATAGGCTCCTGAAGGACCATTAGAAGCCTATTCATTGCCAACATGCACTTGATGAAACCAATAGAAACCTACTCATTACTAGAAAATGTGAAATGAGCAATTTTAGGCACTTGATAAAATCAACAAATACTTGTTTCCTTTAAAAGAAAATAACTTTAACATTTTCAACAGTTATTTTCGTATCAAATTAATTGCAAATGATCCCTAACAGTTATATTTGTCAAAAATCACAAGAGTTCATTGGGCTATTAGACATAAGATAATAGCTTTAAATCTTCTAAAGATCATATTTAAACTCAATTGATTCTACCTCCAAGTGGTTCTTTATTTGTATATCCACCTTTACGAGAGAGTTGCCATTGTTTTCAAATTTTAATCCTTACTCTTTTTGATTGAGATTTCAAGAGAAATGTTCTTTGAAAATTAGGATTGAGATATTCTTGTAAAGCGATAGAAACCCTTGATACCAACTCTTGGAGTCAAAAAAGTATGGTGACTTATAAGTGTCTATTTATAAATTTATGGTTATAGTAAAATATCTCATTTTAAAACTTGGAGAATGGATGTAGGATTAGATTGAAGTTAAATTAGGATAAAATTTGAAGTTTGTTTAACTATTTACATTTCAAACTCTTATTTTCTTGGGCAATATGCATTTTTTTCACCTTGATGTTTTGGAGAAATTACAACTTTCTCCTTTTATTTTAATTGTTGCAATGTACCTCAGTTGTTTGTTTTCATTATAATTTTTCTTCCACCATCGTCTTATCTCACCATTAAGTTTAACCTTCAAATGTGTGAAATTACTAAACTTTCCCTATAATTTTTTAAAACCATTCCATTTTCTTAAAATTAGAAACAAGTCAGGGAAACAAAAAAGTCTGTGTGTCTCTCTTCTATTCAAACCTATTCATGAGCTGAGTAAGAAGGAAAATGAGCACTATAGACCCAACCATCGTGAGCACAGCAAGCATCTATTTCCTGAAAATCCAGGTCAATCAGGTTTCCTTCTTTTCATTCGGGTCCTCTTCTGCTTCTTCACCTTGCTCTTCTGCTTCATAGTAGAGAACTAAATTTTATTTCTTTTTTATCAAAACGATCGAAACATTTTTTTTAATCATCGACACAAAAAAAAGTTATCAAAACAAAACAAAATGTTTGTTAAGAAATTATGCCATTTCGATTGAAATTATTATGTTGCGAAATATTTTGGTGAAAATACTCTTATTTTGAGTTGTTTATATGAAAATACTCTTATTTCGAGTTGTTTCGATAGAAAATACTCTTATTTCGAATTGTTTTGACGAAAATACTCTTATTTCAAATTGTTTCGATGGAAAAGTATCAAATTAATTTGAAAAATGAAAAAATTGACAATCTAAAAGTAGATGAAAGTAGCATCACATCACATCTAATATCAAGTTATTTTTTTCCACAAGTCACAACATCTTTATCAACTTCCTACTCTCCCTCCTCGTTTTCATGACATTACTTTCTTTCATTGCCTTCATTTCAAAGAGGGAACTATAAAAATGATGAAAAGAGAGATTTAGAGACAAAAAGAGAAGAAGGTACCTGAGAGAATTACCTAAAGATAGAGATATAATTATGATCAATAGAGAGACACAAAAGAGTTAAGAAAATAGAGAGATGGATGCAAAAGAGATGTCATTGAATGCTACTAGAATTTGAGTTGAAGTCCTTACTGTAGTCGTATGTTTACTTACTATTCAACTATAGACATTAATTCGAATTCATTTTAACAATTTTATATATCTATATAATTAATATTCACTACTAAAAAAATGAGATTTAGAGATGGAAATTAGAGACGGAATAAATTCCGTCTCTAACAGAGACAGAAATAGAGACGGATTTGCGAAGTTAGAGACGGATGGAAATGTTTGTAATTTAGAGACGGAAATATTCCGTCTCTAATTCTGTCTCTAAATGAATTTAGAGACGGACTTAAAGACGAAAAATATTTCGTCTCTGTTTTAGAGAGGGAATATTCCGTCTCTGTATCAGAGACGGAATATTTTTCGTCTCTGACTCCAGAGAGGGGCAGAGACGAAATATTCTGTCTCTAATTCCGTCTCTAATATATTTGTATATATAAATTTTTTATCTCTCATTTTATATCAAATTTTTGAAATACTATTTAAATTATTAGTAAAATTAGTTAGAATTTAGATAATTTATAAAAAAATTTAAGTTTCATTTAATTTGTAGAAATAAGTTGATGGAATGGAAATTAAGATTCTCTTACATTAATTTATTGTGTTTGTTTGATATAGTTTACTATTATTTTTATTCCCACGATATACAGATTCTTTTTTATATAAAAATTATTTTATCTTAAAAACCTTCTAATAAAAGAACAAGTAAAATGAAATATAAAAAGAGGTTAAAATATATAAATGATGAATAGATATATTTTATTAATATATTTTATTTTACAAATTTTTCATATTTATTTTCATTTTACATTTTTCAGAATTGATGAGTAGATATATTTTCTTAATATTATGAGAAATGATTTAATAATTTTAAAAAGAAATAAACATTCATGAAGAATAAAGACATGTCTTCCTAATAAATATATGTACGCTTAATTTTGAATATAATATAATTTTGATTACAATGATTATGTAGTATATATTATGTTCGTATATATATATATATATAAAGATATATAGATATACGAACAAACTATATACTACATAATTATTTTTACAAATTAAGCGAAATATAAAATTTTCGTCTAACAATGATTATATATATATATATATATATATATATATATATATATATATATATATATATATATATAATGTTCGTTAGGGGAGAAATTTAAGTCCCGCTTAATTTGTAAAAATAAGTTGATGTAAAGAAAATCAATATTCCTTTACATTAATTTATTGTGTTTGGTTGATATAATTGACTATAATTTTTATTCCTACGATATACAGATTCTTTTCAATATAGGAGATAATTTTATCTTGAAAAAATTATAAAAAAGAAAAAGGTGAAATAAAATAAATAAAAAAGTTAAAAGAGATAAATGATGAATAGATATATTTTATTGTAGGAATTTTTCATAATTACTTTCATTTAACAGTTTTCAGAATTGATGAATAGATATATTTTATTGATATTATGAAAAATAATTTAATAATTTCAAAAAGAAATAAGCATTTATGAAAAATAAAGACATGTCTTCCCAATAAATATATGTACGCTTAATTTTAGATGTAATATAATTTTAATCTATATATATATATATATATATATATATATATATATATATATATATATATATATATATATATATATATATATATATATATATATATATATATATATATTTTGTGTGTGTATATATGTTTTTATTATTCGAAAATAAAAAATATGAGGTTAAGAGAGGTAAATAAAATTTTCTATGAAATATAAGTATATTTTAAATCATATTTCTTTTTATATTTTATGTCATAGATTACTTAGAAATATTATTTTATCTGTAATTACCATAGGAGAAGGAGTTTTTATCCACAAAAAAAAAACTCACGCCAAAATTTCTTTTAATATTATTTTTAAGTAGAAAATAAATTTATAAATAAACAAATTTTTTTGAAATTTTGGATTATTTTCTTTTTGAATTTATTGTAATATATTTTTAAATTTTAATATTTTGAACAAATTATTTAAAAAATTATATTGTCTTTAAAAATTAAAAAGAAAATAAACTTAACAAATATAAAGATTTGTTAAAATCTGAAATTTTCTTTTAAATATATAAAAGGTCATTTAAAATATTTATTTTATAAAAATAAATTTAAAAAATTTATTAAAAATAAAATTTAAAATAAATAAGTGAAAAAAACTTAGTATGTGAATCAAATAACAAAATCTTAAACCAGATATATCAGATAGTAATTTATCTTTAAATTTATATTTAAAAATATAATAAATTTAAGATTTTAAAATACTCAAAGTGAAACTTATTTATTTAAAAAATTTTAAATAGAAATTTTTTTTCGCATTTAATGTTGATTATTATTTTATCTTACATTATTTCTATTTAAACCTATATTATTAAGACTTTGAATTAATAAAAATCTCTCAAAGCTACTATACAGTTTTCAGATTTACTTTAAATTTTATGTTTTTCGGAATTGATGAATAAATATTTTTGTATTAATATTATGAGTAAAATGATTTTATAGTTTTAAAATGTAAGTAAACATTTATAAAAAGTAAAGGCATCTCTTTTCAAAAAATATATGTATGCTTAATTTTGAAATATATATATATATATATATATATATATATATATATATATATATATTTATATTTATATTTATATAAGACGACGGTGAGTTTATAGGAATGTGTATGGACTTAGGAATAAGGTTTTGATTCTTATGGCCACAAAATAATTTTAATTTTGAAATTTTCATAATTTTTTAGGTAGTATTGTATATTATTTTATTATTATCGTTCTTTTGAATGATATTAATTTTTTAAAAATATTAATACATTAAAATATATTTTAATTAATCATTTGACATTTATTAACTAAAAAATAATTTTAAAAAGATACACTTATACATTTTGTTCAATTTAAATTAAAAAAATTTTAATAATAAAATTATTAATAAAATTTATGCTTTATGCATTTTTAAAAGAAATTATAATTAATTTAATTTAATGTAATACATATAATTAAAAGGTCAAATTAATATTTTAAAAAAATTTAAATAAGAAAAAATAGTATAATTTTAAAAAAATATCTTGAAAGAGTATCAATATAAATTTAAAAATAAATAAAGAAAACGTGAATTTTTTTAAATTTAAAAAAAAAGCAGAATTTATTTAAAAAATAGCATTGACATAAAAAAAACGTGAATGCATTATGTTTTCTCTTTCATTTTTTTAACGTCAATGTATTAACTGAGAAAAAAAATGTTAAGTGGGTATGCTTTTTTAACATGGCATAAAGAAACCGGCATATTTTTATGCTTTCCCACCCTTGAAAACATCTAAAAAAGTTTCCTCCATTTTATTTTTTTCTTGTCGCGTAAACTTTCCCTTCCAATTAAGTCGCCTGCAGCTCCTCCTTTCGTCTCCATCCAACAGCTTCCCTGTGGCAGTTTCTTCAACAATCCAACCCCCAATGAGCTTAGATCAAGTGAATATGTGTATAGTAACTAGATTGAGGATGGTAAGGCAACACAAATTGTGAAGAAATCGCATCAACAACGACCCCTGCAACAGAAAATCGAAGCACTGTTCACAAGTTCAATCCGTCAAATTTTGTTCATGTTTTTGGTTTTTTTAGAAGCTTTTTGATCATAGATTCTTGTTTAGAAGGTAGGATAACATGAATGATTTTTATGGTCATACAACATGATTTTTTAGCTGAAATCCGTGAATTTTGCTTGAGTGAACAGTGCACACGAACTTTTTTAATTTTAAGACAAGAATCTCGGGTTCGTTACGGACGGTCTCAATATCAAACTTAAGATCATCTCGGAGATAGGGGATGGCTGCTGCCCTGGGAACAGGGGAAAACTTGTCAGAAAGGAGGTCGTGTTTCGAATGTTCTCAGAGGAATCACAGAGAATTTTGTGCTAGAAGCTTCGTGAATGCATTGATTCCCTCGGTAAACAAACATGTTCCTGGGTTGTCGTTGTTTTTCTTTTTCTTTTTCTTTTTTCCTGATTACAAAGTTGATTAAATATGGATCAGTTGTGGTGGTCGGATTTGGAATTTATGCCATTTGATAGAGAGAGGAAGTGACTCCGAAAAAGCTTAATTTTGGCATTGTTCAAGAACAATTTACGACCCCCAACTGTAAATGAATTGCCTTTGCATATAATGTTTAATCATTGGTTAAGTTTGAAATTTTAATGATTATGAACTATATCGACTGCTGGTGTCATCAATAATCCTTTTAACTTGTCACCCTCATTATTGTTTACAAACAAGTGATTTTGTAGTGATTTAGGATTGTGGGTTGAACTTGTCGCAGGTTGTCTGGTTATTGTTTTTTGGTTTGAAATTTATAGCTAAAGTTAGTTCTTTCTATTACAGGTAGGCCTAAGAGGCTATTTATTTTTCTTAACCCATTTGGTGGAAAGAAATCTGCTACCAAGATTTTTCTTGATTATGTAAAACCTCTTCTGGAAGATGCTGAAATCCAAATCACAGTCCAAGGTTCAGATTATTCGATAAAGTTTTATCATTACAATCTCTCTCTCTCTCTCTCTCTCTCTCTCTCTCCCTGCCATTTGTTTAGCAATTGTTTCTCTTCTTGTTTTTTTTCTTTTAAACTTTTTCTTTCTGTAACTTTGTATTATACTCCTCAGAAATCAAACATCAGCTTCACGCAAAGGAAGTTGCTCATGCACTAGATCTATCGAAATATGATGGGATTATTTGTGTTAGTGGAGATGGAGTTTTGGTAGAGGTAAGTTTCATTGACATTATATTTGTTGTAGCAATTATCACCAAGTTCATGTGGATGACTCCCCATTCAATATAATGCAAGAATCTTTTTGAAAAATAATTTATTCTCTGTTTTATCTAAAAACCACTATTTATGTGTCTGAGAAGCTATGTATTCATCTGCAAAAAAAAGAAAGAGAGAGAGCGAGAAATGAAGGAGATGTTCTTGAAGTTGGTTAATTTGGAATAGATTGCTTTGTTGATCTTTTATATATTGAAGCCTTTAACAACCTGACAATCTATAGTCTCATGATAATATCTTACATTAAAGTGAAACATATCTTTGAATTTAATGAAATTCGAAAGAATTAATGTTTACTACTTCCAATTTATGCTAATGGAGTAGTGGTATCTTGGGTCATGCGCATGTATCCCAGATTTGATTACTTCTTTAGCTTCATCACTTATTACATTTTTGTCTCTATTTCTTTGGTCTATTCTTACAATTATATCACATTTTAGTAGGTTGTAAATGGACTGCTAGAGAGAGAGGATTGGGACACTGCAATAAAAATGCCGCTTGGAGTAATTCCTGCAGGTTTATTACTCATTTGGCTTGTCCTTTAATTACAAAAATCACTAAATTCAATTTTGAATTATTTAGGCAAGGTTGAAACATGAAAAATTATTGTCTATTCATCGTTATTTTCTGTATCAAGAATGGTGCTAGATGTTGACTTCTTGAGTTTAAACCTAAAAATAAGATGTTGAAACATTTTGGGACTAGTTTCACTATTAGTCTTTCTAGATGGAGCCTAAAAGTGAGTAAAAAGGATTTAACATCCTCCTACCTTTTTCCTCATCTACTAGTAGGAGAATACATAAATAGAGAGAGCGACATTGGTATAATAAATTTGATGAGGGACCTTGTAGTGCCCATTTTGTTTAATCACCTGTAGCTTGTGACATTTCCCAATTTAACTGGACTTGTATATCAATGCAAAGTGTAACAGCTCCATTTATGTAACAAATTTTTATTATTATTTAACATCATGAAGTTATTACCTCAACTTAACTCACAATAACATTTATTTAATTATACAATACTAAGTTTACACTCACATCATTAATACAAACATTTGTACAAGGCATACATGTACATATAAGCCCTAATCTTCCACATAGACTATTTCCGGGTCCACTGGTTCGGGTGGTGGCACCTCCGCCAGAATCTCAATCACTTCAACAACTGATATATCCGCAATATTAGGTATTTGCCCAAGATAGGGCACCTCGATCATACGTACGGTAATAATAAGTCTCATTGAAAACAACTGCATAGCTAATTTTCTGAACATGATATGGAAATATAGTGAGAATTAAATTCTAGTATGTTCAACAATAATTCATTATCAATATAGTTCATAACGTCATGTTCAGCTGTATAAACTACAGAAAATATCTTTAGGTCACATGAATGCACTTTATCATGCACATAAAAATTATACAGTTATGACATGTATGGCATGAATAACTATTTTTCGAATTTCATATAATGGCTATCAACTTATTCTTACTTCAAACTACCCCGGTCAGGGTGAGTATTCTCTAATTTTCGGTACGGGCTTATCTCGCTCCGTCCGACATGGCACACTTTCTCTTTCTTTTCTCATGAAAATAATCATAACCGTTGGTAGGTCGTCCCCTACTGGTGCACCACATGGATTACCATGTGACCGTACTCATTTCTTTTCTTTTCATATTAATAGCCGAAAATATGATTCCAATAAAATATTTCTATGTCAAAATTCCACACTAATACCTCGGTAACTGGATAGTAATTGTAGTCTGTAAACAGCGCACCAGGAAAGTTCCCAGAAAAGAGAGGTGGGTCACTAATGGACACGCTTAAGTATCAAGTATTTCCTTGCCAGAACTTTCCTTAGACATGCACTTTTCACAAATCACAATTTTTTTTTCCAGTAATTAGAATAATTCTTTTCTGATGTGGAAATACTGCAACCACGAAGCATACTAAGATTTTTCAAATAAAACCGGCACTTTCAAAACTTCTTGAAAATTTATATGAGTACTAGGATAAATTCTATGTTAAAAATTACACACTTAAAATGGTAGTAAGTTCATGCAATGGCAATAGCTAGGGCATACACTAGGCATTTATTATTTTCATTTATAAAATTCCTCTTCTTTGTTGAATATTATTTTCATCTTTTCATTTTCTTTATGTCTAGGCATTTAGTCATTTTATTTCTACTTATATCATTTCCAACACATGTTCTTACACATTTTATAGAGTATTTTTCCTCAAATTGATTTCTACTATTACCTTAAAAATTCATCTAGGGTAGAAAAAAAAATATTGAAAATAGGTTTTACTAACTTTTAACACAGCTTTTACTTACAAATCAGAGCATAACTCTATCATTTTAACTCCTATTAAGATGATCTTAGTGTCTATGAAAAACTAAGACAATTATCTAAAACTATTATGTTAGTCATATCAACAAAATAGTATGATATCATGGTGTTATTACTCCTTTAAATTTAGTATTATTTCTTCTCGTATAGGTTCTGACCTTTACTGACTAATTAGACCATATCTCTCAAATTTGAACTCCAAATTGAGTTATTCCAGTTGGTAAAATTCTATGAGCCATATATCTATAATTGTTATATTGGTGCGCTATTTTAATTCCCTACAGAATATTCCCAGAAATTCAAAAACTAAAGCTTTAATAACATACTCCTCCCTGAATAAACATTTTCTGACCTCTGCTTACTAATCAGATCATATATACCTCATATGAACTCCAAATTGAGTTATTCCATGTGGTAAAATTCCATGAGCCATATATCTATAATTGTTATGTTGGCGTGCTATTTTAATTCTTTACAGATACTTTTCAAAAATTAAAATACCGAAGCTATCCTAACATATTTTTCCCTGATGACCCATTTTTTGACCTTTGTCTACTAATCGGCTCATATCTCTCTTATATGGACTCCAAATTGTATGATTCCAGTGCCTAAATATCCATGACACATATTTCTTTAATTCTTATATTAACCATTTATTTTAATTCCTTATATATTGTTCCCAGAAATTAAAATACCGAAGCTATCCTAACATATTTTTCCATGATGACCCATTTTCTGACATTTGTCTACTAATCGGCTCATATCTCCCTTATATGGACTCCAAATTGAATGATTCCAGTGCCTAATTATCCATGAAACATATATTTTTATTTCTTATGTTAACCATTTATTTTAATTATTTATAGATTGTTCCCAGAAATTAAAATACCGAAGCTCAAAATTCTGCCACCCATAACCATAACCATGCAGAACTATCTACACCAACCTAAGTATTCAAACATACATCATATGCAAGATCAATATGTAACATAATATAGAAATATCATGACCAATCATAAAAGTTCTAAGATCAAAATCTCATATAAATATTATAAGTTTCAAAAGTTTTCTTAAAAAAGAAATATTGTTAAACTTACCTGGAGCACTTAGTCCCCTAAACTTCTCCTTCCTCTTTCTTCCTTTCTTCCTCTCCTTTCCTCACTCTACCTTGCTTCTATTTTTCCTCTCCCTCACTTGGACGAAATTCTAATGTTGTAAGGGTGGGTTTTCTTATATAGACCATCAAATAATTCACCTTTCATGATCATGGGTCTACCTTATCACAATTAAGATACACTTTGTTGAATTTTTGGAAAACAAACAACTTATGTTCTTGTCTTCCTCTTCCTTAGTCAAGATATGCATAGGAAAAGGAGATTTGTATTTTGAAAATTATGATGATATATTCTTAAGATAAGGGACAAGGTCCCTTTGATTTAGGGATTCATTTCCATTTTCTTTTGTCTTAAACAAGTATGATAGGTTTGCCTTTTTAGGTGGCAAATTTCTAACCCTTGAATCTCCATTATTTGGTTGATATTATTTGTGTGGGCTATGAATGTTTTGTCCTAATACCATGTATTATCATACCACTTGCTAAAATTATGAGTGTAGGATATAGATGTTTTTGTCCTAAAGCCTTGTATTATCATGCCACTTGCCTAAATGATGAATGTAGAATCACACCACTTGCTAAATTTTTGTCTTAATGCCATGTAACATAATCTTTATTCTTATTATTATATCATCATCTAATTTATTTTATTTTATTTTTTCTCTTGGATTTGGGCTTATTCCTACCCATTATGGGCTTGTCCTACCCATTTTCTTTGCTTTGGATAAAATTATTCCTTTCTTGGTGGGCTTGGTCACATTTTCATAATTTTTGGGCTATTGGTGCAATTACTATATCCTAGTCCAAGTCTATGTTTTATTTCTTGTTTAGGTTATCCAATGGGCTTGCTAGAAACTTATGTGAAGTGGAAAAACTCTATATGAAGTGTCCATAGGTAAAAGCCCAATGTATGGGTAAAGATTTTAAACTTAGTAACTATAGTTCTTGAATTAGGAAAAATTACCCTAATTCAATGTTCTTGAAATTTTAAGACCTTTACTTGTTTTTAAAAATTTATCTTCTTTATCCAAGAATTTTGCATCTCTTTAGTATGTTATTTCTAATTTCTTTCCTATTAGATTTTCCTTCTTTATTTGTTCTCTTAATGTTAGAAACATTTTCTATGCATATACATAAGGTGAAAAATTTATAAGGACTATATTTCTTTAGATATCTAAAATATTGTCTAATAAATTTTATTTCCTTAATTAAATTTTTTTATGTACCTTTATCAATAAAAGAAATGAAATTAAGGATGTTACATTTCTCTCCCCCTAAAAGAATTTTTGTCCTCAAAATTTTAGAAATTACTTTATAAGAACAATTGCGGATATTTCTTCCTCATGACTTCTTCCAGCTCCCAAGTTGCTTCTTCCAGAGTCAAACCTTCCCATAACACCTTAACTAGGGGAATGGTTTTATTTCTCAGTTGCTTCACGTCAGTGTCCAATATGGATGCAGGTACTAGCTGGTATGTCATGTTCTCCTTTATTTGGATTGGTTCATCCAGTATTACATGTGATGAATTTGAAAGATACTTCCGCAGCTGTGATACGTGGAAAATATTATGCAGGTTGGACAAATTAGTTGGGAGAGCAACTTGATATGCTGATATCCCTACTTTCTTCAGAATTTGGTAGGGTCCTAAAAATCGCGGACTTAGCTTTTTTGTTTTGAGAGACCTACCAACTCCAGTAGTCGGGGAAAGTTTTAGAAATACATGGTCTCCTTCCTCAAACTCTAGAGGTCTATGTCTCTTATCGTAGTAACTCTTTTGCCGACTCTGCGCTGTAAGTATTTTGTTTCGTATCATCCTGATTTGTTCAGTGGTTTGTTGAACTAGATCAGGATCCAACAAGTTCTTTTCTCCTACCTCGAACCAACATAGTGGAGATCGGCACTTTCTACCGTATAAAGCTTCATACGGGGCCATCTTAATGCTAAAGTGATAGCTATTATTATAAGCAAACTCTACTAAAGGTAGGTATTTATCCCATCCTTTACCTTGCTCTATCACACAGGCCCTCAACATATCTTCTAGGGTTTGAATGGTTCGTTCTGTCTACTCATCAGTCTGAGGATGGTAGGCAGTACTGAACTGCAACTGAGTACCAAAAGTTTCTTGCAACACCTTCCAAAACCTCGACGTGAACCTCGGATCTTTATCAGAAACAATATTTAAGGGAATCCCATGGAGTCTAACTATTTCCTGAACGTACAATTGGGCCAATTTATCTAGTGAAAAATTAATTTTTATGGACAAAAAGTGAGCAGATTTGGTTAATCTGTCAACTATTATCTAGATAGAGTCATGTCCCACTAAAGTCTTAGGTAAACCTACAACAAAGTCCATCGAGATACTATCCCATTTCCATTTAGGGATCTCAAGAGGTTGTAGAAATCCCGCTGGCTTTTGATGCTCCACCTTCACCTTTTGAAAAATGAGACATTTCGCCACAAACTTAGCAATGTCATTTTTCATCCCTGGCCACCAATACATCCTTTTTAAATCCTGGTACATTTTAGTGCATCCAGGATAGATTGTGTATTTACTTTGATGCACTTCCTGCAGTATCTTAGTCCTCAACTCTTGTTCTTGAGGGACACAAATCCTTCCCTGATACATGATTGCTCCATCTTCCATGACAGAAAAATTACCTTGGTCTTTATGATCCTGTAAGTATTGATCGTGAGCTTGAGCCTCTTTGATCTGTGCTCTAAGGTCAGACCCTATACTTAAACCATTAATGACTAGATTCTTTGGAGTAAGAGTAGTGGCTAGCTTCAAATTTCGAAACTCTTCTAGCATCTGCATCTCATACACCATCATCTGACCCATGTGCAGAGATTTTCGACTCAAGGCATCTGCTACAACATTCGCCTTTCCGGGATGATACTTTATCTCAAACTTGTAGTCATTGAGGAATTCTACCCATCTTCGTTGCCTCATATTTAACTCCTTCTGATCAAAGAGGTATTTAAGACTCTTATAATCAAAATATACTTTAAAGGTTGCCCCGTACAAATAGTGTCGCCAAATCTTTAAGGCAAACACTACTGCCGCTAATTCAAGATCATGGGTTGGATAGTTTTCTTCGTGGGGTCTCAGTTGCCTAGAGGCGTAAGCAACTACTCTCTTATCTTGCATCAGCACACATCCTAGCCCTTTCTTTGAAGCGTCACTATACACTTCAAAATATCCTGTGGGGTCTGGAATAATTAAAACAGGAGAAGTGGTCAGTCTTGTCTTCAGCTCCTGAAAACTAGCATCACATTGATCAATCCATTTGAAAGGACTTCCTTTCCTGGTCAATTCAGTCAATGGCAAGGCTATACGAGAGAAGTTTTGTATAAATCTCCTGTAGTATCCTGCCAAACCAAGGAAACTTCTGATTTCTGTAACCATCTTTGGTGTCTCCCACTTAATCACTGCTTCCGTCTTGCTAGGATCTACGGCTACCCCTCTATTAGAGATGACATGTCCGAGAAACTTCACCTCTGACAGCCAAAATTCACACTTCTCCAATTTAGCATATAACTTTTTCTCTTTCAGCACTTGCAGCACGATTCGGAGATGTTGTTCATGTTCTTTCTCACTCTTAGAATATATCAAGATGTCATCAATGAACACTACAACAAATTGATCTAGGTAGGGTCGAAAAATGCGATTCATGTAATCCATGAAAATTGCAGGTGCATTTGTCAACCCAAAGGGCATTACGAGAAACTCATAGTGCCCATACCTAGTCCTGAAGGCAGTTTTTGATACATCCTCATCCTTGATCCTAATCTGATGATATCCTGACCTCAAGTCAATTTTAGAAAAGATAGAGGCTCCCTTCAGTTGATCCAATAAGTCATCTATCCTAGGGAGAGGGTACTTGTTTTTAATAGTCACCTTATTCAGCTGTCTGTAATCTATGCATAGTCTCAAGCTTCCATCTTTCTTCTTAACAAACAATACAGGAGCTTCCCAAGGTAATACACTTGGTCTAATGAATTACTTATCTAACAGTTCCTCCAACTGTTTCTTAAGTTCCTGTAGTTCCTTCGAGGCCATTCGATATGGTGCAATAGAGATAGGCCCTGTCCCAGGTAGGAGATCAATAGAGAACTCTATCTCTCTCTTGGGAGATAAGCCTAGAATATCTGATGAAAACACTTCAGGAAACTCGTTGGCTATTGGAATTTCATCAAGCTTTGATTTGACTTCTAGGTTTGATAAATACAAGAGAATGTATCCAAGTACTCCATTCTTCAACTCCCTATTAACTTGATTGGCATTTAGTATCAATAACTGGACCTCCTCTTTCGGAGTAGAAGGTAGAAATTCAACGGTCTTGTTACAACAATTCAACAAGACTCGATTTCTAGACATTCAGTCTAACCCTAGAATGACCTCAATACCTCTTAAAGGTAAACAGACGAGGTCTACAGAAAAAGTTTTTTCCTGGATGGTGACTTGACAGTCTTTACATACAGAGGAAGTTAATACCCGTTCCCCTATAGGGGTTACTACGGATAGTTCATAGGGAGTTTCAGAAATAAGAAACTGAAACTTCCTAATACATTCTTCCGATATAAATGAATGACTAGCACTAGAGTCAAATAACACCATAAGAGCAAATCCATAGATATAACATGTACCTTGAATCATTTCAGAAGATTGGGCTGTCTCTTGGCCGCTCAGCGTGAAAACCCTTCCTTTCACCTGAGGCCTTTGTTCTGGCTGCTTCCCCACATTCTATGGGCAGTTTTTCGCAAAATGTCCCTTCTGTCCGCAATTGAAGCAGACATCTTGTCCCATGTAGCATGGCCGGTTACCATGTAGCGTCCGCACTTAGCGCACTTGACTGAGGCGAGGTCTTGTTGAAAAGGCCTAGGACCCGCAATCAATGGCCTCTTAACAGCTCAATATCCACTTCTTCTCACATTCTTTCCAGGGTTGGAAAAATTTTTCTTCCTCTTCCATAGGTTTCGTCTTTGCTTCTCGTCCTCCACTGCCCTTAAACTCTTTTCCAGGAGTCTGCATTTATTTATCAGAGGTACAAACTCCCTAATCTCCATAGCTATAACAGCATTCTTTAATTCCGGGTTTAGTCCTGCTTCAAACTTAACTGCCTTCCATGCTTCATCTGGGTTATATCGCAGATAAAAGGAGAACTTAGACAGCTCCTCGAACCTTGCAATATACTGGTCCACAGTCATGCTGCCTTGCCTGAGTTGGAGAAATTCGATCTCTTTCTCTGCTCGTACAGTACTTGGAAAGTACTTTTCAAAAAAAATGTCTTTGAACACTTGCCAGGTGATCTGTTTTCCCTGATGAGTTAAAAGTTCTCTAGCTCCACGCCACCAGTATTGTGCTTCATCCTTTAACATATATGCAGCAAAAATAATTTGCTGCTCTTCAGTACAGCCCATCACTTCAAAGATTTTCTCTAATTCCCTAATCCACTTTTCGGCTACCGTTGGGTCATAGCCACCTTGGAAACAAGGTGGTCTAGTCCTCAGGAACTCGGATATGTCATTATCTTTTCCAGCCATTCGGTTGTTAGCACCATTCTCAACATTTGTGTTATTAGCATTCTGGAAATGTTGTAAAATTTGATTGGTGGTCAAGACTTGGTCTCGAATTGCTGTGGCCAGGTTATGTAGGGTCTCTTCCGCATTGTTTGCCGGATTCCTCCTTGGTGGTGCCATTTCCTACTGTGGCAAAAACAAAGTTATGCTGCTATTGAGGTGATCAAACCCAATAGTTAGTTTCAAAATATTTAACAGCAGTCATAACACCACCTCGGCATATAGATAGGAAACACTAGTAATTTCTTACCTATATGAACTCACTGATTCCCTACACAGCATAACCACAACATACTCAAGACACTATAAGATTGATTCAGATAACCATCCACCCACTGGCCATCTAGGATCGACCTGCTCTGATACCAATTATGTAACAGCTCCATTTATGTAACAAATTTTTTTTTATTTAACATCATGAAGTTATTACCTCAACTTAACTCACAATAACATTTATTTAATTATACAATACTAAGTTTACACTCACATCATTAATACAAACATTTGTACAAGGCATACATGTACATATAAGCCCTAATCTTCCACATAGACTATTTCCGGGGCCACTGGTTCGGGTGGTGGCACCTCCGCCAAAATCTCAATCACTTCAACAACTGATATATCCGCAATATTAGGTATTTGCCCAAGATAGGGCACCTCGATCATACGTACGGCAATAATAAGTCTCATTGAAAACAACTGCATAGCTAATTTTTTGAACATGATATGGAAATATAGTGAGAATTAAATCCCAGTATGTTCAACAATAATTCATTATCAATATAGTTCATCACGTCATGTTCAGCTGTATAAACTACAGAAAATATCTTTAGGTCACATGAATGCACTTTATCATGCACATGAAAATTATACAGTTATGACATGTATGGCATGAATAACTATTTTTCGAATTTCATATGATGGCTATCAACTTATTCTTACTTCAAGCTACCCCGGTCAGGGTGAGTATTCTCTACTTTTCGGTATGGGCTTATCTCGCTCCGTCCGACATGGCACACTTTCTCTTTTTTTTCTCATGAAAATAATCATAACCGTTGGTAGGGCGTCCCCTACTGGTGCACCACACAGATTGCCATGTGACCGTGCTCATTTCTTTTCTTTTCATATTAATAGCCGAAAATATGATTCCAATAAAATATTTCCATGTCAAAATTTCACACTAATATCTCGGTAACTGGATAGTAATTGTATTCTGTAAACAGCGCACCAGGAAAGTTCTCAGAAAAGAGAGGTGGGTCACTAATGGACACGCTTAAGTACCAAGTCTTTCCTTGCCAGAGCTTTCCTTAGACATGCACTTTTCACAAATCACAATTTTTTTTCCAGTAATTAGAATAATTCTTTTCTGATGTGGAAATACTGCAACCACGAAGCATACTAAGATTTTTCAAATAAAACCGGCACTTTCAAAACTTCTTGGAAATTTATATGAGTACTAGGGTAAATTCTATGTTAAAAATTACACACTTAAAATGGTAGTAAGTTCATGCAATGGCAATAGCTAGGGCATACACTAGGCATTTATTATTTTCATTTATAAAATTCCTCTTCTTTGTTGAATATTATTTTCATCTTTTCATTTTCTTTATGTTTAGGCATTTAGTCATTTTATTTCTACTTATATCATTTCCAACACATGTTCTTACACATTTTATAGAGTATTTTTCCTCAAATTAAATTCTACTATTACCTTAAAAATTCATCTAGGGTAGAAAAAAATAATATTGAAAATAGGTTTTACTAACTTTTAACACAGCTTTTACTTACAAATCAGAGCATAACTCTCTCATTTTAACTCCGATTAAGATGATCTTAGTGTCTATGAAAAGCTAAGACAATTATCTAAAACTATTATGTTAATCATATCAACAAAATAGTATGATATCATGGTGTTATTACTCCTTTAAATTTAGTATTATTTCTTCTCGTATAGGTTCTGACCTTTACTGACTAATTAGACCATATCTCTCAAATTTGAACTCCAAATTGAGTTATTCCAGTTGGTAAAATTTCATGAGTCATATATCTATAATTGTTATGTTGGTGTGCTATTTTAATTCCTTAAAAAATATTTCCAGAAATTCAAAAACAAAAGCTTTAATAACATACTCTTCCCTGAATAAACATTTTCTGACCTCTGCTTACTAATCGGATCATATATACCTCATATGAACTCCAAATTGAGTTATTCCATGTGGTAAAATTCCATGAGCCATATATCTATAATTGTTATGTTGGCGTGCTATTTTAATTCTTTACAGATACTTTTCAGAAATTAAAATATCGAAGCTATCCTAACATATTTTTCCCTGATGACCCATTTTTTGACCTTTGTCTACTAATCGGCTCATATCTCTCTTATATGGACTCCAAATTGTATGATTGCAGTGCCTAAATATCCATGACACATATTTTTTTAATTCTTATGTTAACAATTTATTTTAATTCCTTATAGATTGTTCCTAAAAATTAAAATACCGAAGCTATCCTAACATATTTTTCCATGATGACCCATTTTCTGACCTTTGTCTACTAATCGGCTCATATCTCCCTTATATGGACTCAAAATTGAATGATTCCAGTGCCTAATTATCCATAACACATATATATTTATTTCTTATGTTAACCATTTATTTTAATTCCTTATAGATTGTTCCCAGAAATTAAAATACCGAAACTCAAAATTCTGCCACCCATAGCCATAACTATGCAGAACTATCTACACCAACCTAAGTATTCAAACATACATCACATGCAAGATCAATATGTAACATGATATAGCAACATCATGACCAATCATAAAAGTTCTAAAATCAAAATCTCATATAAATATTATAAGTTTCAAAAGTTTTCTTCAAAAAGAAATATTGTTAAACTTACCAAGAGCACTTAGTCCCTTAGACTTCTCCTTCCTCTTTCTTCCTTTCTTCCTCTCATTTCCTCACTCTACCTTGCTTCTATTTTTCCTCTCCCTCACTTGGATGAAATTCTAATGTTGTAAGGGTGGGTTTTCTTATATAGACCATCAAATAATTCACCTTTCATGATCATGGGTCTACCTTATCACAATTAAGATACACTTTGTTGAATTTTTGGAAAACAAACAACTTATGTTCTTGTCTTCCTCTTCCTTAGTCAAGATATGCATAGGAAAAGGAGATTTGTATTTTGAAAATTATGATGATATGTTCTTAAGATAAGGGACAAGGTCTTTTTGATTTAGGGATTCATTTTCATTTTCTTTTGTCTTAAACAAGTATGATAGGTTTGCCTTTTTAGGTGGCAAATTTCTAGCCCTTGAATCTCCATTATTTGGTTGATATTATTTGTGTGGGCTATGAATGTTTTGTCCTAATACCATGTATTATCATACCACTTGCTAAAATTATGAGTGTAGGATATAGATGTTTTTGTCCTAAAGCCTTGTATTATCATGCCACTTGCCTAAATGATGAATGTAGAATCACACCACTTGCTAAATTTTTGTCTTAATGCCATGTAACCTAATCTTTATTCTTATTATTATATCATTATCTAATTTATTTTATTTTATTTTTCCTCTTGGATTTGGGCTTATTCCTACCCATTATGGGCTTGTCCTACCCATTTTCTTTGCTTTGGATAAAATTCTTCCTTTCTTGGTGGGGTTGGTCACATTTTCATAATTTTTGGGCTATTGGTGCAATTACTATATTCTAGTCCAAGTCTATGTTTTATTTCTTGTTTAGGTTATCCAATGGGCTTGTTAGAAACTTATGTGAAGTGGAAAAACTCTATATGAAGTGTCCATAGGTAAAAGCCTAATGTATGGGTAAAGATTTTAAACTTAGTAACTATAGTTCTTGAATTAGGAAAAATTACCCTAATTCAATGTTCTTGAAATTTTAAGACCTTTACTTGTTTTTAAAAATTTATCTTACTTATCCAAGAATTTTGCATCTCTTTAGTATGTTATTTTTAATTTCTTTCCTATTAGATTTTCCTTCTTTATTTGTTCTCTTAATGTTAGAAACATTTTCTATGCATATACATAAGGTGAAGAATTTTTAAGGACTATATTTCCTTAGATATCTAAAATATTGTCTAATAAATTTTATTTCCTTAATTAAATTTTTTATATACCTTTATCAATAAAAGAAACAAAATTAAGGATGTTACACAAAGAGTGATATAATGGAGAATATTATTTGCTTTCTGTAGATAATGAGTGTTATAATACCACTCATTATCTACAGAAAGTTGGTGAATCTTCTAAGTAAGTTCTTTTCTTTTTCGTCTAAAATGAATCTTTCTATCTGAAGGTACGGGAAATGGCATGGCAAAGTCTATTCTTGATTCAGTTGGCTATCTTTGCACAGCAGCTAATGCTGTTCTTTCCATTATTCGAGGTTGGAGATAACTTTCTATCATAATATGTTATATTTCAATCTTTGGTTTTTCCTGCTGATAAAAAGTGTAAACTATGCATTAAATACTGACAGGCCATAAGCGATCTCTTGATGTGGCTACCATCAGGCAAGGAGAAACCAGATTTTTCAGTGTATTGATGCTTGCATGGGGTAATTACTGTCACCTTGTGTTACTCATAGTGTCTGGTTTTACCCACTACTCGCTCTGACATATTTATGATATTTATTAAAGATGTTATTCTCTTTCAGGGTTGGTGGCAGATATTGACATTGAGTCTGAAAAGTATCGGTGGTTGGGAAGTGCTCGTCTAGATTTTTATGTTAGTAAGCCATTATATTATTACGATGCCATGTTTATTTATAATGCTTTTCTGGTGTTAAAAGGTGTGTCTCTTGAAATGAACTATTGTTGTAATTATAACGCTTAGGTTGAAGGGATGAAGATATTGTTCTGCTAAGTCTCCTAGAATATGGATTATTATAAAAGTATGAGCAAATAATTATCATATTACACGGCATATTCCTTAGTTTCTGGTGTTTTTCAAATCTTAAGATGTTTGCTAGTAATAAATAGATAGAAGGCCCTAGTCTTGATTTCTGGCACTAGGATTGGATATAACTAATATTAATGCACACTTGATGCAAGTGTACTCCAATGATAGATTCTTTCCCGTCTCTAATTTTGATGTTGTTTCCTCGGTTTCCTATAGTTTTGTCTACTGTCTTGTCAGTTTCTTAGCCTTGATAGATGAATTTTTATTGTGTTGATTGATAGGTTTCAGATTTTTAAAATTTTTTTTTTTCATATATTAAAGACGGAATATTCCGTCTCTAAAATGAGAAACGAAACTAGAATCAGAGACGGAATGTGTAAAAAATTTTAGAGACGGATCTTTACTTTTAGAGACGAAAATATTTCGTCTCTAATTAGAGACGGAATTTAAACTCCGTCTCTAAATTTTAGCGACCCCTATTTTAGAGACGGAATTATTTCCGTCTCTGATTCTGTCTCTAACTGCATTAGAGACCGAATTTGTCCTATTTAGAGACGGAAAAATTCTGTCTCTAAATAAGAATTTTCTAGTAGTGATTATGTTAAAATATTTTAAAATTAAAAAAAATTATTATTTGAAATTATATGAAAAATTTGTTAAAATTTTTTCTATTTTTACGAAATTTTCAAAACGTTTTAACATATTTTCGTTTTTAGAATCACCGAAATAGAACCTTGAAACAGAATTTAGTACCTTACTTAAAAAATCTTTGACTTACACCAAGTCGAAATATGGTGAGCAAGAAAACCACAGTGAGGATCAACATTGGTGAGAAAACTATTTTTCAAAACATATTTGACAAATATAGAAGAACTGAGTGCAGAAAGTGACAATACATGAAAACAGAGGATATAAATTAAATAGAGAGAGAAAAGAAACAATTTCCATGCTTAATTTCATGAGATGAACTTTAATTCTAAGAAAAATTTATTGTCCTCCTTGAGGGACATATTTGATTTACTCAAATAACTATGATTTCCAAGAAAGTAAGGAAAACAAATCTATCAGCAAAGAAAACAAAGTTTGAATGGTGAAAAAGGTCTATGGCACTGGAACCAGCTATACAAGAGAGCTTTACCAAGACTATTTCGTGGGGTTTATAAGGCTCTTGGCTTGAGAAGAAAGCATAGAATAAGGGAAGAGGGAAGTTTTTTTTTTTTGGGGGGGGGGGGGGTGGGGTTCGGTTCTGCTCTTTGCAGGGACCAAGACGATTTTTTATGCATCAAACATTTGCAAATCGAACATAAAAAGTTTTTTTGCTTTCACACTTTCTCATACTCGTGATTTTAAGCAGTGTATGAAGGCACTTAGACCGTACTGATTTTGAGGTTTTTATTCATGGAATCTGTCTTTATTTTACTTGCATCAGAGCTCTTGAAGGAATCTATGGTGCTCGTTTTCCTTCTTGCTCAACTTGCGAATGGGTTTGAAGAGAAGAGAGACACGTCGCCTTTTTTATTTCCCCAAACTGTTTCTGATTTTTTTAAAAAAATGGAATGGGTTTTAAAAAATTAATTACAGGGATAATTTAATAATTTCACACCCAAAAGATAAAATTAACTGTGAGATTAGATGGTGTGGGAGAAAAATTGCAATGAAAACAAATAACACAGAAGATTGCAACAATTAAAAGAAATAAAAGAAGTTACAATTGTTCCAAAACATGAAGGTGACAAAATGTATTTTACTCTATTTTTGTGATTTTGCATAAATTAATATATAATTAGATTATTTTTAACTCATTATATTTTTTATAACAATATCAAAATAGACAACTCTTAAATATATTTTAAAATTATTTTAATTTTCTTGAAATTAAATTTTTACATGAATTTTAATACACTTTATGAAGTAATTTTTTTTAATAAATTATTTAAAGTGATGCATTAATACTTATAATTGCGATCTTCTCCTTCTTCTATCAAAATAATTTTTATTATAAGCGTTTTGTAATTACATTTTGAGAATATCTAATTTTTTTTAAATACCCAATTTACTTCTTTCTTGGATGTTAGTTGCTTTATCTAATAAAATAAATAAATAAAAGATCTTCGTTTAATTTCTTTTTCTTTTTCTCAATTTTCAACAAAATTTTTAAGCAAATAAAATTGATATTTGGATAATACAAAATACTTCATAATTATTTTGAGAATGAATAATTAGTATTATAAGACAATTATTTTATCATTTTTTTTCTCTTTTATAAAATTTTTTTGAGACATTTAGATTAAATTGTAATTTTTTTTATTTTTAAAGAAAATTTATGTATATATTTTTGATAATAAAAAAAATAGTTTAATAAGCACAAATGAAAAATTAGTTTTTTTATTTTATACTTTTAATTGTAATAGATGTTTGTATATATTTTTAAAATAAAAGAGATGACTATATAATAAATGTATTAATTAGAAAAAGGGGGAGAAATGTACTCTTAAATATATTGAGTTAATCATAATTTTTAACTTGATTGCAGCTTGGACAAAACAATTTATTTTAAACAAACAAACTTAAATATTAAAAAAAGAAAACTCATTCTACTTGGCTCTGTTATAGACCTATATTATTCCGAGCCATCAAAGCTAAGAGTTCAAAGCCAAGGAGAATTGTAAATAGGAGTAACGACAGATTTAACGTGGAGGTACTTGTGAAGGGCTTCCTTTCCGAAATCCTTTCCAAATCCACTCATCTTATACCCTCCAAAAGGAGTGTCGCTCTCTATCTTAAGATAGCAGTTGATCCAAACAAAACCTGCTCGAATCGATCTTGACACAGTGTTTGCTATATCCAAGTTCTTTGTCACTATCCCAGCTGCTAACCCATACTTTGTATTGTTTGCACTCTTAATTGCTTCCTCAATGCTCCTGTTGTTCATTTTTCATACTTCAATTTCATATTCCTCATCAAAACACTGAGAGACGGTAAAAAAATAAGTATAATAATGAACTTACTTGAACTTGAAGAGTGTCACCACAGGCCCAAATATTTCTTCTTGTGCTATGCGCATGTCCTCCTGATCGGGTTTTTAACATGACAACTAGTTAATATTTCATTATGCTGAACATACCTAATTTGATATGCTCTTTTGAAATTGAAATATTTGACCTTAACATTGACGAAAACAGTTGGCTCAATGTAGTATCCCTTGTCGCCTACTGGTTTACCACCAGCCAACAGAGTGGCTCCTTCTCTTTTTCCATGCTCAATATACGAAAGAATTTTATCGAACTGCTTCTTGTCAACCTGCAATTGAAGATTGTAAGAAAACAGACAAGGATGATATTTGTGTTTCTGCAACGACACACACTACAAGAAACAAGACATTCACAAAGGATGTCGCCAAAACTTTCAGCGAAGATATATAGGCAGCGACATCACTAAAATGAAGTAATTGGAGGGTTGTTACTAGCTAAAGATAGAAAGACATGCTTCAGTACAAGTGGAAACATGTTCATACTAAATTGAAGTTTCCTCCATACCTGAGGTCCTTGCTGAACTTTAGGATCAAAAGGGTCCCCGACTACCCAAGCTTTTGCATTCTGCACCAATTTCTTCTCAAATTCATCATAAATCCCTTCCTGAACGAACACTCTGGAACTTGCAACACAAACTTCTCCCTAAATCACAAAGCAAGAACTGAGTTCAAGAGATGTATAATTTGGTTATCCTTTTTAAAGAAAATAGTTTTCAGGAAGTGATTCAACCTTATTAAATAGGAAACCCGAAAGTGCAATCTCTACGGCTTTGTCTACGTCAGCATCATCAAAAATGATGAGTGGTGACTTTCCTCCCAGTTCCAGTGAAACTGATTTCAAATTACTTCTAGCTGCAGCCTCCATTACTTTACGCCCTACTTCTGTTGAACCCGTAAAGCTGACCTGCAAATACACAATAAACCCAATAATATTAGAGCTCTCTATAAAAGCCATGGAGGTGTTAAAATTAGTTTGACATGCAAATTACCGCATCAATGTCCATATGTGAGGTTATTGCAGCACCAGCAATGTGACCGAAACCAGGTACTACATTGAGCACTCCATCTGGGATTCCAGCCTTCAGAAGGGAAAAACAGAAGAGTCCCAATCAACTTTGCCTGAAACAATTGTGAAAGCCAGGATTGAAAAGTAAAAGAAGCATTTTGTGGGAGCATACTTACAAGCTTGGCAAGATAAGCAAGAAACAAAGCAGAGAGAGGAGTTTGCTCAGCAGGCTTGAGGAGCATGGTGCAACCAGCAGCTAAGGCAGGGCTAACCTTACTCAGAAACATGAAACTAGGAAAATTCCAAGGAATAATGTGTCCCACTACACCAATTGGTTCAAGAAGTGTATATGCTTGAAACTCCCCGTCCATTTTTAATACATCTCCATGAATCTTATCAGCAGCACCAGCATAGTAACGTACGGTACTGGTTAGTAGAGGAATTTCCATAGCTTTGCACACAAGGTATAGCTTACCTGCATCAATGGCTTCTAATGCTGCTAATTCTGCTACGTGTTCATCAATTAGCTCTGCCCATTTCATCATAATTTTTGCTCTCGCCTGAGTCCCATACCATTACAAATTTCAATATGTTGCAATGGAGTTTAACACACAAAAGAGAATTATTTTTGTTTCCAACCAAATGACCAAGATTTATTACTATTTGAGAATTAAATTCCATTTGTGTTGGGATTCGGATGTGCCTAGAGTCTTACTACTTTATATCAAGTTATAACACGAAACATAGCAACGAGGTCAAATATTTCTAATATGCCATTAGGGCGACGAGGTCCTTTGCATTTTGAAGGTTGATGCCGAAATTAGCGATTCTTGAAGGATAGAATCACCCAAAACTCATATCACAACCTTTTTCACTATACTTATACCATATCGTTAAATACCCGAAAAAGATGCCTTATCATTAGTGATTTCACTAAATAATTTATCTTCTCTTAAATTTCTTGGGTCCTCATTCAGCTTAGATTTATTAGCTGTAATTCAGTAAAGAGAGATAATTAAACACTATTTGGCTGCACAGGCAAATAGTGTAAAAAATTCATGAAAGCTAATAAAAATAAGGGTGTCAGTAGATTTGATCATTTGAAATATTTATTTTAATAAATTTTTATTAATTTTTTTATATTCAAATAATAGCCTATATAATTTCTAAAAATTTCTTTTTAATCAATTATATCTGGGCATTTAAAAATACCATTTCATTACAGTAAAAGTAGTAAAATTATTGTCATGTGTCATTGACATAATCTCAATATTTTAATTTAGTCTTGGGATATGCAAATAAATGCTTTGATCGGATTTCAAGAAGTGAAATAATTAACACGAAAAAGATAAATTAGAGAAAGGAAGAGAATAGGTACTGCGCCGGACAAACGTGGCCATGGACCGAAATCAAAAGCTTGGCGTGCCGCTTTCACAGCAATATCCACATCTTCTTTGGTAGCATCTGCGATCTTTGCAATCACTTCTCCTGTTCTTGGATCTCTTGTCTCAAACGTTTTTCCTGTTTTTCCATTTTTGTTAACCACAAAACTTTGAGAAAAAGAAAGAAATTTAACATACTGGGAACTGCATCCAAAGATGGCAATAATACATATATTTAATGGGTATTCACAAATTTTATCGAATCAAATTTGAGCATGAGCATAACAAAATTGATTTTTTTAAGTCCGAATATGAAAAATTTATTAAATATTTTTAAAGATCTGTGTCCGAGTACCGCAATACCTACTCATTCCATAGACGCACTTTTTACTATAATATTCATGCTTTTAATTTATCTATTTATAAAAGAAATTATTAAATGATCTTTTTCTTTGTAAAATTTGTAACCTTGTAAGTTGTTTCAAGTACATATTTGAAAACAATTTGTATTACACTAAATAACTATTTTTGTTATTTAAAATAATATTTAATTATGTAGATTTGTTAAATTGAAAATTTTTTGAGACACTTGATTGAAAAGAGACTAGTGTAATGTAGTGAAAAGTTTAGCAAATCACATAGAAACAATATAATACTTGTGAAGAAAACCAACGAAAAGAGGAGCAGAGGAAACCGTATATGAAGTTGGAATGGATGGGTAAGAGGAACCAAAAAGAAGAGAGGGAGAGATATATATATTGAGAGAACAGTATAAGAATGACCTGAAATGGAATCAACAAATTGACCATTGATGAAGAGCTTGGTGAACTTAATGGTGGGGATCTCAGCTGGTTGGCCATTGGGGACGCCAGCCATCTCTCTCTCTCTCTCTCTAAATTACCAGCCAAAGAAGTAGAAAAGAGAAAGCAAGTTGAGATGGCTAGTGGAGAAGGCGATTATATATAGAGACATGAACAAGGGAGTGGGCATATAGAGAGTCTCCCAGGCGTAGAAATACGAGTTAGTGTTTGCATGACTTTGAAATCGTTTTTTCTTTTCTTCGGCTCAAAATTTCAAATATAATAAATTGGGGCGTTGACATGTGGGGCTGCTTCCGCTGTGGCGGCTGCTCAAGAATCAAGTTTAAGGTCTATGGCTGCTTTTTAGAAGTAATTATTTTATAAGTATTATTATAACAAAATTCATATGAAAACAGAAGTTACATGTGAGCATGTTTAATTTATTAAAATTGAATTTCCATTTTTTTAAAATTGAATTTACAAATACAATACCAATTAATCAACAATCGACGCGTATCTTTTCTTTATGTACAATAAGATCGGATCAAATTGAAAGTTATACTCTTTTAGTCCCAATTCAAAATGGATCCGCAGCAAGAAAATTATATTGAAATTTGAAGATATTGATTTTTAAAATGAATGCAAGCAAGTCATCCCATTGAACTAACGTTATTTTCTTTGATCGGATTTTTGGTTTTAATATTTCTGCCTTTAGCGTTGACAATGAATGCAAGAAAGTCATCCCATTCAACCCTTTTAATCTAGTCCAAAAAAAAAAAACCCCCCATTTAATTGTATACATTGAAAATTGGCCTCGATCGCTTCTGGGGTTGACAAACAAACATAGCACGTATAGATGCAGATTAATTGTTTCTTTGTTTATTAATAAAAAATATAAAATTGCATAGTTCACTTTTTTTTTTCTTTTAAATATTGGTATTAAATGATAGTGCAAGTGCAGTAGTGGAAGCACGTGTTTTCTTAGTATGACAAAAAATTTATAATTTTTTTTTTACAAACGTCAAATTTAGAATCCTATTAATCCGAGGACAGATGAAAAGGACGTGAACATATAAAAAAAACTTATACTAAATACCACAAAAAGAATATAAAGAAAATAAAAATTGCGCCTTTAATTTGCATTGGCACTTTAAAAGTTAAGATTATAACTATTTGGGACGCAGCTCATAATCAGAATATCTTTGTTTTAATTCACCGTATAAATGGGCAAGAGGGTAAAAATAAATAAATTTATTATAAAGGGAAATTGGAAATAATTAAATTATCGGAAGAGAGAAAGAGGGCTGCTAAGGATCATCCCAATTCCCATAATCATCCCTCCCGTATGAGACCCAATTTGGTAGTTGAAATCATTGAGAGACTGAAGTTAAAGTTTTAAGTTTTACTTTTATTAATATCAAAGTAATATCTTTTTTTTTTTTGTAAAGATAATTTTATTTCATACATAAAAATATGAAAAAAGAGATGTAATTTTTACAAAATTTAGAGGTAAATAATTAATTTAGCCACTCTAAAGATATATTTAGTTGAAACAAAAAAAATACAAAAATTATATATATCAACGAAAAGATTTTTTTAAAAGTATAAAAAAGAAAGGGTATAACAAATTTTAACTATATTTTAGCATCATTTATATTTTTCAGTGAAGTCTACTATAGAAGTGAAGTAAAGATTGGTAAACTTGAATTTGACTCTAAAATGGCATGATCAATATTACTTGTATCATCACAATAGATATTATGACAACACTTTATTTACAAAATAAAAAGCCAATAACCTATTTATTCTTTATAAAGTAAGTAAAGATGGTGGTACAATAGTTTTCAAAATACCAAAAAATTGTAACAATTTGAAACACTCAATCTTTCCAAGAGTATAGCCTTTTTTTTTTTTTACGGATCTTCAATTAACATATGAAGAGCATAGTTTTAAATACGAAGAAAAATTTTATGAACTTTGAGAGTGAAACACTCTTACTAGAAAAAAGAAAAATCTCCGAAAAAAAATCACAAAAAATCCTTCACTACTGAAAAATCATTGAAAAAAAGAAGAGGAAAGGAGAGCAGCCCCCTCCATCAGGAGACACGAAAGTTCCCAAAAAGAGGGTGCGGTGTTAGGTTTTCTTTTGAAGGAGGGAGGAACGCGGCACCAAAATTCTCTCGTCAAACTTAATATTAAAATAATTTCTATAGAATGCATAAATAACTATGCCAATTATCGATTTGGATCCCTATATGCCGGGAGGGGGGGGCCTTTACCACTGAAGTCCTGCCAGAGACTATATTCATCTAAAAATAAGAGTATGTTTGGCAAGTCATTTCAGCTAACTTATAACGTATTTGACTAGCTTATAAGCTTGTTTGACCAAATTAGAGGTGTTTGGTAAACAAGCTTATTTGAGTAGCTTATAGCGTATTTTCATACGCTACTTTGAGTAGCGTATAGCTTTTAACTTATAATTTTTATAATTTTTTTTTTTATCCTTATTATTTTATTTAAATTTCAATATTATCATACTCATAATTTTTTATGCTATTTATTAATCTTCAGGTTTCTTTTGGATACTTTTCTTTCTCAAATATTAACGAAAATTTAGAGGCATCTACTGAAATGAAAGAGATTCGCAACAATATTGCTAATTTATTGTGGAATGCTAAATGATATGTTTATTTTGTATTTTTTAAAATTACAAAATGAAATGTAATTACTAACAAAAAATAATAAATTTTATATATGCCCTTTTATGTCATTTTACATTTATCAGCTAATTTATCAGCTATTTTTACCAAACACTTCTAATTTAGAGTATGTTTGGCAAGTTATTTCAGCTAACTTATAGCGTATTTGACTAGCTTATAAGCTTGTTTGACCAAATTAGAGGTGTTTGGTAAACAAATTTATTTGAATAGCTTATAGCGTATTTTCATACGCTACTTTGAGTAGCGTATAGCTTTTAGCTTATAGCTTTTATAATTTTATTCCTTTTTTATCTTTATTATTTTATTTAAATTTCAATATTATCATACTCATAATTTTTTACGCTATTTATTAATCTTCAGGTTTCTTTTGGGTACTTTTCTTTTTCAAATACTAACGAAAATTTAGAGGCATCTACTGAAATGAAAGAGATTCGCAACAATATTGCTAATTTATTGTGGAACGCTAGATGATATGTTTATTTTGTATTTTTTAGAATTACAAAATGAAATGTAATTACTAACAAAAAATAATAAATTTTATATATGCCATTTTATGTCATTTTACATTTATCAGCTAATTTATCAGCTATTTTTACCAAACACTTCTAATTCAATAAATTAGCTTAACAGCTTTCAGCTTTCAGCTAAAAATTAGCTTATCAGCTTTCAGCTAACTTATCAGCTTTCAGCTAGCTTATCAGCTATTTTTACCAAACATAGCCTTAATAAATTAGCTTAACAGCTTTCAGCTTTCAGCTAAAAATTAGCTTATCAACTTTCAGCTAACTTATCAGTTTTCAGCTAACTTATCAGCTATTTTTACCAAACATAGCCTAAGTCATAAAACATCTTAA
Organism: Gleditsia sinensis; assembly: GCA_037074535.1. NCBI lineage: Eukaryota > Viridiplantae > Streptophyta > Magnoliopsida > Fabales > Fabaceae > Gleditsia > Gleditsia sinensis. The sequence continues at coordinate 85,312,709 of CM073463.1, forward strand.
ATGCTAAAATAAAAAAATAAAAAATTTATCGAATAATTCAAAATAATAGTCTATGGAACAAGTATTGTAACTGACTAACAGTCGTCTTATATTGTACGATTGCTCTAAGTTTTTATTTAAAAATAAAAAATAAAAAACATATCTTGTAACACTCTACAATGAGGAGAAATCAGTTTGAAGATACCAACAAAGTTGAATCCCTTGAGTTTGTATTATTATCTTATAAAAAATATAGACGATCTCAATTAAGAATATATTTAATAAATTAAATAAGTTAATTTATAATTTTTTTTATAAATTTATTTGATTAAATTAAATATATTTGATAAATAAATTTATTTAAATAATTTAAATTAATTAAAAAATTATAAATTAATATTATTTTAAATAATATATAAAAATTGTAATTAATTTTTAATTTTTAAATTATTTTTATCAAACAAAAATTTAAATTAAATTCATTTTACTCTCTCTCTCTCTCTCTCTCTCTCTCTCTCTCTCTCTCTCTCTCTCTTTTCTTTTTTAATATATGTATAGATAAAAGACATTAGAGTTCATCAAACTGAGACGAACAAATCATACCAATAGTTTGCACTTCAGACTTCATAGAATCATATACTGCGAGTATTTTAAATAAATTATCAAAGCACGGTGAGGTCGAATCATTTATCGTAAAGAAACAGATCATAATAAATTATCAACATTTCCTAATATATTGAAAACACACCCAAAAAAAAAACTTTGATTGATTTTGAATTTGTCACACAAGAAAATTTGTATATTTCTAATTTATCGTATGTACCTAATATAAACGTAAAACGTGAACCGCTATTCCCGTTTTTCTGCTTTTGGTTAGAATCCTGCAGGCATTCTTTGTATTGCCCGTGAATTCTTACTCAAACATGAAGGAGCCAAGAATGCTTCCCTTATTCATCATTGACATCTTTTTTTATTGGAAATAAGCATGTGATAATTTCAATATTATCTCACGCTCTCTATATTCAATCGGCCCTACCTCATGCTAATTACTTTCTCCCTTTAAACCTATTTGCTACTTAGCAGAGAGATGGAAGTGTCTCCAATGCTTGCTCTCAGTCCTCCTTCAACATTCCAACCATAAAAGTTCACCAAGCTTTTCATCAATGGCCAATTCTTGATTCCATTTCTGGTTTCACTTACCGTCATATTACAAAAATTTATTTAAGAAATAAAAGTTCTACGTAAACCACTGAACTTTATTTAATTTTAACGAGAGAAAAAATTTCCGTGGGTTCGCCTGCATTGAGATGATGCCACTAAAAATATAATGTAAGAATTGCATAAATAACATTAAGTTAACTTGCCACACATTATGAAGTATGGTAAACTTTCCTTTTTGAAAAATAATAGTATAATTCGTTAAACATTTTCTGTATTTTGAATTTTTTTGAAAAAAATAGAAAAAACATTTGAGACTGTAAACCCGAAAGTGAGTACAGAAATAGCAGGAGGACTAAGGTCTCGTTTAATTGATGATAAAAGAAGGAATAGAATAAAAATTGAGAATAAAATAAAATATTGTTATTAAAATTACGTTTAATATGATATAAAAAAAAGATGATAAAAAAAATAAAAATATTTTTAAAAAAATAATATTATTAAAATAATATTATTTTGATTTAAAAATTATCTAAAAATATTATAAATAAAAAATAAAAAAAATAATTAGTAATATAAAAATTTTATTAAAAATATTTAAAAATAATTTAAATATTATTTATTATCTTTTATTTATTAATAATAAACAAAATTCAAATGAAAAGGAAGAAGAATATTTAAAAAATATATTTAAATCTTTTTATTTCTATTCCATTATTTTTTTTTTCATTATTTTTAAGAAGCAATCACCATTCCTTCACACGAGATAATCTCCTTTTCATTACTTTTATATTATCTCAATCAAACATAATTTTAAATGGAATGGAACCCATTCCCTCGTCTTAATTCCACTTACCAAACATTTCCTAAAGAAGATGTTGTCGCTGTGAAGGCGGCACGTGCATTCGATTCTGGTCCACGGCCCGGCATGACCGGCTCTGTACGTTTACATTTCAAATAATTTTTTTTGTCTTTTGCAAAACCAATATTTAGGTCTTCTAAAATTCTCACAAGAACCGCAAAATCAAACTTTCAATGAACCTACAAAAATATTTTCACAAGAACCCCAACCTCAGAATATCTCATCCCAATCTTAACAATTTATATAGATTTAGAACATTGAGAATGCTGGGTAATAGGTGGGAGCAACTGAAATGGATATTTAGATAAACTTATTAGTAAAGTAGTGAATAACATATTAAATGATCGATGAAATGTTGAGCAGGAGAGAGCAAATATTATGATGAGGTGGGCCGAACTAATTGATGAAAATATAGAGGAAGTAGCTTCATTGCATACAATTGATGGGGTTAAGCTATGCAGCTGGCGTAAGGCAGTGGATGTTCCTCATGTAGCTATTCTTCTACGTTACTTATGCGGGTGCTGCTGATGAAATTCGTGGAAAGGTATTGAAAACGTCCAGGACTCTTCACTCATATACGCTGCTGGAATTCACTGGTGTTGTTGGCCACATTATCCCCTGGAATTTCCCTACCAACTTGTTCTTTGCCAAGGGTAGCCTGCTTTGGCTGCTGACTGCACCATGCTCCTCAAGCCTGCTGAGCAAACACCTCTTTCTACTCTCTTTTATGCTCACCTTTCTAAGCTGGTATGGTTCAGCAAATGTTTAATCTGCTAACTAATTATGGTTCATAACTCCATACTATCTCTTTGAGGCTAAGCTTGAATGGATTTTCTTTGTGAAGGCGGGTATTCCAGATGGGGTGCTCAATGTGGTACCTGGGTTTGGCCAATCTGCTGGGGCTGCAATAAGCTCCCATATGAACATTGATGCCGTAGTTTTCATGTCTGTAAAGTATTTGGGAGTTTCATAGTATCATGTTAAAGATCCTTTTTCATTTTATACCTACCGAAACTGCTGAAGTTATGTGTTTATAGGTGAGTTCTACTGGTTCAACCGAAACGGGTTGTCAAATAATGCAGGCCGCAGCAAGAGTAATTTGAAATTTGTTTTGCTGGAATTAGGAGGTAAGTCAGCCCTCATAATTTTCAATGATGCTGATATTGACAAAGCTGTTGACCTTGCTCTCTTTGGCATCCTAATCAACAAAGTAAAATTGCGTTCAGGTTATCTTGTTACTTCAAAAGAACAACCATTTATGCCTTTGGTAACTTAATTTTTTATATGGAATTTTCAGAGAGGTTTCTGTTGCAAGCTCCGTGTTTTTGTTCAGTAAGGAATTAATGAGAAATCTGAGAAGAAGGTGGTGGAGAAGGCAAAAGCTTGGGTAGGAGGGGACCCCTTTGGTCCTAAAGTTCAGCAAGGACCCCAGGTTAAGACAGTTTAAGTTAGCACAGCACAATAATGTTTAGACTATAGTAAGTAGCTGATTGCAGAAGAAGAATATATCATCAAATTCCTCCTCTGGTTATACTTTTCAATTGCAGGTTGACAAGAAGCAATTTGATAAAATTCTTTCCTATATTAAGCATGGAAACAGAAAAGGAGCTACCCTATTGACTCGAGGCAAGCCAGTGGGTAACAAGAGCTACTACAATGAACTTACAATTTTCATCGACGTTAAGGAGGACATGGTAATAGCACAAGATGAAATATTTGGACCTGTGATGGCACTTTCAAGTTCAAGTGAGTTCATTATTGTATATTCCTTTTTTACTGTGAATGTGTACTTGAATGTTGAACACAGTATCTATATGAACAACAGGAGCATTGAGGAAGCAATTAGGAGTGCTAACAATACCAGATACGGCCTAGCAGCAGGGATTGTGAATAAGAACTTGGATATAGAGAACAAAGTGTCAAGGTCCATTCGTGCAGGCATCATTTGGATTAACTGCTATTTTGCCTTTGATAGTGGCTACCCTTATGGAGGGTATAAGATGAGCGGATTCGGAAGAGATTATGGAATGGAAGCCCTTCACAAGTATCTTCAAGTTAAATCTGTTGTAACGCCCATTTACAATTCTCCTTGGCTTTGAACTTGTCTCCCTAAACTACTATAAGCAATAAGCAGGTCCCTGCAGCTTGTGTTCTTTAAACATATGTAAGCAATATATTCAGGACTATATCATGGGGACCTATATCTTTTGGGGACGAATTGTACAGCTACTTAAAAATAAACAAGTTAGTCTTCTTCAGCAAACGGTGGCAACTGTATCTTACATTCCTTGTGACCATTACCTTTAGACCCTTTTTGACAAGATTAATTTAAAGGTTAGGAGTCTCAGATAATTTCTTTCTTGAAAGTAGTTTTGCTCCTCCTAGAATTAGCCTTTCTCTCTTCTAATGCTACCCGTTTGTCTAAAGATAAAAATAAATAATAGTTCGAAGAATTATTGGCCCCCAATCGATTCAATAGCATGTATAAACAGGCAGAAAACCAGTGACAACAATTGCTAGTTTGTAAAAGAGGAGAATGGAGAAAGAGATGCAGAATTTAGAATTGTAATCAGGGATTGTAGATACTTAGATTTCTTTAAACAACCCCTTTCTTTCCAAATACTCTAGAAGGATCAGCAAACCGAACAGAGAAAGATCTATAGAGGTTGTCCGGTTCATCCAGTGCAGACCCTTGATCAAAATTCTGAGAGTAAGTAAACGGATCATAAGGGACCTGCAGGGTTGATGCAGACTCGAAGAGCTTCTTCTTCTCTTTCTTGAGCTTCATCCATAAGATTTTCCACCTCAATTTACTTGATCCAGGGGCTGATACAGAGTTTGGGTGCTCAATCTCACCATAACACCTTCCCAATTGCATGGTTCTGGTGCCCGAGTTGCCCCTGTTTCCGATATCCATGATCACACTAGAACTAGAGAGCTTCTGCTGGTTGAGCTTGGGTTGCTAGTGTTGGACATTTTGAACATAAGCACTTGGGATTGGATTAGAAATAAGAGTGGATCGGCCAGTGTCTAGGACCTTCTTTTTCTATTTTGTCATCCTGGAATGGTTTAGTTCACTTGCCAAATTGTAACACCTAATCAGCTAAACTAACCTCAACTGAACAATATTATTCTCTCTCTAACTAATCTCAGCCACCAAATAGTTTGTACCTGGATTGGATGGATCACTTTCTGCATTGTAATACAAGGGACCAAGATCCTCTGCGCTGAGAAAAAAACATAGCACGGCGTGCTGTGATTGAAATGTCCCGTATTTGATTAAAAAAACACAGGCCTAGCCCACCCTATCATGCTTGGCGACTGGTACCCGTTGGCCTTCAACAATTGACTGATAAGTTTTCCAATTGACTGGTGATAAAAATTCAAAATTCAAAAGCAAGTAGCAACTTCGCCAATTGATTGTTTTAGCCGTTGCTTGCTTTTAAAATTTCACACAATCGACTAGTGAAAATTCTAGTAGACTAGTATGGAGTTTTAAAATTTCAAAAGCGAGTAACGGTTGAATCAGTCGATTGGCGAAGCCCTTGCTTGCTTTTGAAATTTCACTTAGTCGATTAGTGTGGAGTTTTGAAATTTCAAAGGTACTAGATCCATTGCCAATGAACTAGTAAATCTTTGGAACCCATGACACTCGACTGATTTTTAAACCAGTCGTGGTTCCTCCATTCCTATATTTTTTTTTCTTTATTTGGCATTGAAGTCCTTAATTACTTTATCATTATTGTCAAAAACTTTTTTCTAATCATTATATCAACTAAAATCTCAACTTTCTCGTTTTGATTAATTGCTTGACAAGAAAGTACTAGTCGACTGTCGAACTTCTATTATAAATTTTAGAAACTAATAGAGATTGGACTAGTCGACTGGTTCAGCCCCTATTAACTTCTAAAATTAAGATCAATTGATTGTCAAATCTCTAGTCCCAACTCTAGAAGTAAGAGCATACCAATCAACTCCCAATATCTTTGATACCTTTTAGAGTCCATCCCAAACTCCATTCAATTGACTGGCCATTTGACTAGGCAACTGATCTTCGAAAGCTAGCAGATGCTAAATCAGTCGAATGACTAAATCCCTGTTAGTTTTTGAATTTTTATTGGAACTCACCAGTCGATTTCCCAACTTCAGAAGGCATCAAAGACTTAACCAGTCGACTTGTCTAGTCTCTACTGGTTTCTAAAGTTCATATTTCAAGTATCAGTCAACTGTTAAAATAAATAATCGATTAGCACACGGTAACGGACGATTGATATATTCTACCAGTCATTTGGCTTGACGAGCTAGGCTGGACTGGAGAACCTACCTATTTTGAATTTCTGCCGCTGGAGATATAATATTAAAGTAGCCCAGAACACAATAACTGGTATTTGTTGACATTTGACGCGGGGAAGTGTGGAATTCTTAGAATTCATAACGTTCAAAATTGTACAGCTAGGGCAGTTGCGTGCGCATGTCACAGAGTTCCTCGTAACTTTACCCAGAAAGAAGTAAAATGATGTCTAAAACAATTGTATGGTTAAGAAAGGAAACAAAAAATAACAAGAGACAGGAGACGGAGAAAGAAATCATTCACCCTGCGTAGGAGCGTAGCAAATTTTGGAGAGGGATCAAATTAAAGAATAATAATTTTATTGATAACTACATTACAAGAATATTGGAATTTCCTCGAATAAATATGAAGAGAAAATACAGATCGAATCGGGTCAATCTGGTGATATAAATTTAAGGAAATCAGTGAAGCATGTATGTGATTGCCAGCGCCAGCAGCATGAGAAAGTAAGCTATTCCTTGATCGATGGCAATGCCTGTAATAGAACCAAAAAAAGAAGAAGATAAAAAACCCTAATTAGTACTTTAGGAAAGAAATTCCCAAACAGAAATATGCTTTGCTGAAATGGAAGATGGAATGATCGTACTCACCGTCACTAGAAGGAGGAGGTGCGGGGGAAAGAGCCAAGTCCTGTGCTCGAGCGATGTCGGAGAGTGCCATGAGCAAAAAGCTGACAACTGGGAGAGCGAAGAGTCTCAAAGCTTTCATTTTGCAAAATCTTCCGAGAAAATTGATAAGAAATGGAGAGAAAAATGACGGGGATCTAAGAAATTTTCGAAAGGGGTGTGTTTGGGTGTGGAGAGAGAGAAGGACGGAGAAGTGGAATTTATAGGTAGAGAGAAGAGGGAGTTTGAGAAAATTCAAGGAAATAAGAGATGAAAGGGACGAGTGAGCGAAATGGACTGAGATGGCCGCCGGTTGACTGGGATAAGGAAGGACAGAAGAAGAAGGTGAATTGTCAAATGTTGTCGTATGCCTTCTAAGTTTCGGTTCTCATTTAGCTACCCCCACTACCTTCCTTCTGTACGTATTCGAGAACAAGTTTTCTAGAATCCGTTGACAGGTCAAAAAAGTAATATACATAACAAGAAAAACACGCAACAAAAAACCAAACTTTTGATTATTAATATGCATATTTATACCATTTTTATTAGACGCGATTTCCTAATTCATGTTTTGCATATGAGCAAGATAAAATTCACGACGCCAACACTTTTTTCAATTCAAATAATGCATATGACGTATTACACTTCATACAGTAGATGTCTTTTTTATTATTTTGAATGACCGACAAATAAGATACCTGTGTTTTTGTAGCGTCAGCAGCTATCGAAGCAAAACGCGAATATGGTTATCAAGCAGAAACTTCAACCGTCAAAGGCGGTCTAAAGTTTGACAATCTAAACACGTGCAATGAGAATGATTGGTTTTAGATTGACAGGTTCTTTAAAGCCTAACAAGATGGCCTTCTAAAATTACATGTTGCAATTTCCTGAAAGAATATAATAAAACTGAAAAATGTATTAGTGGAAGATTTTTTTTAGACAAAAAGAATGTTAAAGTCAATAGATAAAAGATAAAAATAGAATAGATAAATTTTGTAATTTTTAAAATTATAAAATAAAAAATTAATTTTGTAATTAAAAATTAAAGAGATAATACAAATCTTAAATTTTAATTTATTAAATATTATATTTTAAAATATAAATATAACAATAAAATATAAAAAAATATATATATTTTAAAGAGATAATACACTTCTTAAATTTTTTTTAACTATATTTTATACAATCATAAATTTAATATTATAAATCTAATTTTTTTTATTTAAATTTAAATTTAATCTTTTTAAAATTATAAAATAAAAAAATAATCTTATAATTAAAAATTAAAAAAATAACACAAGTTTTAAATTTTAATTTATTAAATATTATATTTCAAATTTTAAAATTACAAATACAATAATAAAATATAAAAAAATATTTTAAAAAAATAATAAACTTCTCAATTTTTCTTTAACTATATTTTATATAATCGTAAATTTGATATTGTAGATATAATTTTTTTATTTAAATTAAAATTTAATTTTTAAATCTGAATAAATTAAAATTTATTTTTTAAAATCTTGACATTTCTTTTACAAAAAAAAAGTTTCTTTAAAAAAAAAATTACTCTCTTAAAAAAAATTTAAAAAAAGAAAAATTCAAAGAGTATATGAAAGAAGGGGGAGGGGGGATGCCATCTCACCCTGCGCGGCGCTGTTTCGGAGACGCTAGCCTGTGGGCGGCGGCGGGCCTTGTTCTCTTTATGGCCCGTGAATCTACATAGGTCTTGTTGGTCTTTTATTGGGTTGTACGAGTGATTTAAAGAAAAAAGCTTTATAGGCCTCCTCCCGCGTCGCTCCAATTTTCAAAAATATTATTAATGTTATCGTCCTTAGAACTTGGGGATCGTATGATTTTTTTTTCTGTGAATCAATGTCATGTCATCCTTGAAAAGTTTAGACTTCTTGGTACATAAGAAACCAATAGTAATGACTACTATTAAAATTTATAATTTAAAAATAATTATATTTAATTCATCATCAATAAATAAAATAAATAAATTTAGTTTATTAATAATATTTAAATTATAATAAATTATAATAAAAATTTAAATTCTTTTAATATATTATAATTTATTAAATATTATTGATAAATAAAAAATTATAAATTAATAAAAAAATTAAATTATTTTTTATTTAAAAATAGAGCTGATGATAGTTGATGGCAAGGAACTAAATTTCTTTTCTTTTTCATCGAAACGACCGAAACGTTTCCGTTTCCTGAGTCACCGATGCAAAACGGAGTTATCGAAACGAAACGAAGTGTTTGTTAAGGAATTATATTATTTCAATTAAAATTGCTATGTTTTGAAATGTTTCGGTAGAAATACTCTTGTTTCAATGAAAATTTTGGTGAAAATACTCTTATTTCGAGTTGTTTCAATAGAAATACTCTTGTTTCAAGTTATTTCGATAGGAATACTCTTGTTTCGAGTTATTTCGATAGGAATACTCTTGTTTCGAGTTATTTCGATGGAAATACTCTTGTTTCAAATTATTTCGATGGAAATACTCTTGTTTCAATAGAAATTTTGGTGAAAATACTCTTATTTCGAGTTGTTTCAATAGAAATACTCTTGTTTCGAGTTATTTCGATGGAAATACTCTTGTTTTGAGTTATTTCGATGGAAATACTCTTGTTTCGAGTTATTTCGATGGAAATACTCTTGTTTCGATGAAAAAGTACTAAATTAATTTGAAAAATAAAAAAATTGACAATATAAAAGTAGATGAAAATAGCATTATATCATATCTAACACTAAGTTATTTTCTCTCACAAGTCACAACACTTTTATTAACTTCATACTCTCCCCCTTTATTCTTATGACATTATTTTTCTTCATTATCTTTATTTTAAAGAGGAAACTACAAAAATGATACAAAGAGATATTGAAAGGCAAAGAGAGAGAAATATACCTAAAGATAGAGATAGAATTATGGTCGACAGAGAAAAAGATTTAAATATAGATGTCACGAAAGAGTTAAGAAGAAGATGGAGAGATAGATGCAATAGAGAGATTGTTGTTGAATACTATTAAGATTTGAGTTGAAGTCCCTACTGTAGTAGTATGTTTACTTACTATTCAATTATAGACATTAATTCAAATTAATTTTAATATAATTTTATATATCTATATCATTAATATTATGTTAAAATCTTTTAAAATTAAAAAAAATATTATTTGAAATTATTTGAAACGTTTCTTAAAAAATCTTCCGTTTTCTCGAAATTTTCGAAACGTTTCGAAATGTTTCCGTTTTTAGAGTCACCGAAACGATACCTCGAAACGAAATTTAGTACCTTGGTTGATGGCGCAGTTGTAGTTTGGGCTACTTGAGACGTAAGTAGAGTAGGCATCAACATTAATAAATATGTTTGTGATGTCTACCACCCCACAAAGAAAAAGCAACTTTGGTTTAGCATATTTGGCAAAATCATTCAAAACACAAAAATAAGACTTCGATTGAGGCCTTGAGGGTGGCAATCCACCACCACATCTTCCTCCAAATCTAAATGCATCTTCTTGATCACTGACCAACCTTCCTAAAATAAAGGTCATCAATTTTGGTGCAATGCCAAAAAATGAAGAAGAAAAACATGATGCATATTCACCTATTTGTTTCTGCTCCTCTGCTTTCCACTTTCAACCCCACTATATTCCTTTCTCCCACATCAACCCAGCAACAGCACCTAGTAACACACTCAAACCCATTGGCGCTCGTTCATTCCCCTGTCCACATACCCTACATGCCACGAGGGTTAGTTAGAGCCACGATGCATGCCCACGTGGCCGCATCAAATCCAGATGGCTCTCGAAGGAGATTCTGTTGACAAAACCACAGTGCTTGGTTTGGACCCACGCTGAGTGTGACGTAGCTGAGCCTTTCGTACACACACGAAAACGCAACCCCTCAAACCTCTAGAAAAGCTTTGCAACGCGCCAGCTTTAGGGGAATCTTCCGGAAAGGCCTTTATGTCAAACAACGAAGCCTTTTCTTATCCACCACCTTTAACCCCGTTTCTTTTCTTCTACTTCTTCTTCTTTTTCTTTTAAAATGTTATGTCTGTGCAAGAAATATAGCTGCACTAAAATTTTAGATTAAAAATGGTTTAATGTGAAATAATAAAATTCAAATAATATATTAAAAGAGCAAAAAAATTAGATTCAAAATTCTACGTCAAATTGAAATTTTAAAATAAGTTTGTCACTAATAAAAATAAAGGAATATACAAAAGTAATTTAATTAAACTCTCAAATATATTTAAATACTTTTCACAGTCACCTCTAGCAAATATTTTATGAGATAACTATTGAAATTTTTAATCATATCAAACTACTGAAAGAACAAATCGATAATGATAAGACTTTTAAACAATAATAATAAAATTCTAAAATTATCTTTCTAAATCATAAATTTTAAAAATTAATTACTATCAATAAAATAAATCGAGATACTATCTTTTCATCCGTCTCTTCTTCTTTCTTCTAAAACATGATAACCCCATATTCTTTTCTTTTCAGGACTTAAAAAGCAAAGGATATATATATATAGCTATTCATTAAAGAAAAAGAAGAGGAAGAAGGAGATAAAAGAAGAATGTGTCACCCTGGGATTCCTCTTGTTAGCCGTAATGGCGTGGCGGTGCATGGAAGATGGCTCGTATTGCAGGCAGCCCAGGCGAATGACACTGCGACAAGGCATTCACGGAGGCCGGTGGTGGCACGGGAGGCTCGCAGCGGCAGCTCCGGCCAGGGTGGTTCAAAAAGGCAATGCGTGTGCTCACCCACGCGACATCCGGGGTCATTCCGGTGCCGGCAACATCAGGGCGAGTATGTGTGGCGTGGCACGAGTCTTAAGTAGTGGCGGTCCAGTAATTCAATATTGAGATGTTTGATGGATCCAACGGTACAAAGGTGGAGTCGCTAAGCTTTTTTTTTTTTTTTTTTCATTTTTGTTTCTCATTTTAGGATTTTTGTGGAAGAATTTGATCACAAATTGTCATTCATACTTCCGAATCGTCAGCATATAGTTCAAATTCAATTTAGAAATTGTTTTCTTCTTAAGCTAATGTATTGATTGCAAGTTTAATTAGAACTATATACGACACTTCAATTTAATATTCCTTGGGACATTAATTTGAACAACTTTATCTCAGCTCTCTTTGATCGAGTGGTATGAATCCGTCTAATCGGTCTTAAGGGAACTATGTATTGTTATTGATAGACTGAAGCCAGGTGGAAATGTAACAATGTATTGTTACAAATCTTTTATCGAACTTAAGGGAACTATTAAAGTACTTAATTTTAAAGCCTTTTTCATCTAATACATGGATCTTTTGGTTGGGTTTGGGTCTCCGTGGAATAAGTATCATACCAAAGAGATGAAATAGAAAGAGTAAGTAGCTACAACTTATTGCTGTGAGGGTACCACCCTCTGTATCTGTCTCTATCTTTCCCTGAAGGGCGATATGGCCGGGTGGGTGATATATGACAGTTCTCCATCCTTTGATGTAAGTGACGAGATGAGGCTCGGCACTTCGAGTTGTCCAATCTTCCACTATGCTAGTGCTGCTGGAATTTTGATTATTTTTTATCTGCCCATGACCAAGATAGGGAGAAAGTGGAAACTGAAATCTTGGAAGCATTTTATACGCTTACTTCACATTATTTTCCTTTTGTTCTCGCATATTTGCCACTTTCTACCTATCACATATTAGAACCCTTTTCCTAAATATTAAACAGCGAGAACCCCGTCCTACCAAGAATTTGATACTGGATAGTGACTCGTCAACTGCCCACGAAGCTGATACTCCACCAAAAGGTTGGAATTCTTTGTGGTAACATCAACAATTAATATAATTTTATAATAGAGTCCATAGGCACTTGTTAACAACTCCACTACTGTCTCAACACCCTCGAGTAGGCTACTCTTCCAAAGTTAAATTCCCCATCCATTCTTACAGTCGTCTTTAACTTCCCATCAAAACATTAGCGAATATAAACATGGAAAGTATATTTCTTTCGGACACTGCTTAACTTTCCATGACAGTAAGCATGACATTCCAATTGCCACTTACATAAATTCTTAATCTATTACCTCGTACGAGAATTGTATAAAAGATGCCGTTGGTTCTTGGTCAACCAAATTACATCAATCATAATTTACAAGGGTGTGATTCCCATATATATACCACCATAAAATTAGAAGTAATGTAATCAATACGTCACACCGCTTTATATAAAGGATGCCAAAACTTAAAACAAAACAAGCAATCTCCTGCTCCAATATATGCGCTCTGCTCCACTGTACTATCAGGCCATCGCGCCTTTTGTGAATCCACGATCTTCAACCCCATGACTGAATCAGATGAATTATGGATTAGCACATTCTTTTATAAATTCATGGCCATAATGGTTAACACCGAGATGGAAATACTGACTTCAATGTTATGACCATCACCAAAATGAAGTTCTTTTAGTTTAAACCTAATATGCAAGCATTTGTTAGAGCCATACGACAAAAAAAGAAGTGTTACGAGAATGCTTCTTTAGCTCTAGCACAGAATTATAGAAGGATTGGAATCAATAGATGATCCCCAGACATCAAGCTAAACATGAAAAAAGAAATAAATGGCTGAAAAGGCACTTAGACTAAAAGCATGATAAATAATTATAAAGAGAGGGAAAAGGAAAAAAAAAATAGAATCAATTGTTTCAGACTATAACAATGAAAATGATACCCTCCATAACCATAACCATAACCATTCTATTTGAACTTCCAAGACTTCCATTAGAAATAATTTAAAACAAAACATTTTACGGTAACTTCAAGTATTATTTGAGTGGTTTGTCAAACATTCTCGTTCTGTTATTTTGTACTAAAAACAAGTTACCCATAAATACTTAATCCACAAAGCTTTCTATGATAAGGCATGCTATCTGAATAATATAAAAATTTTGAAATCTTTAGTTGTTTGAATTTTTAGATATCTTACATCATATTGGCCAACGATCATTATTAGAAAAAAATTAAATACCTCACTCCTTTGTAAGTTATATTCCAGCTACAATGAGCTGCAGTTTCAAATTGCACACAAATAAAAAGCCTCTAACAGATTTATTTAAGCAGTTACAATGGATTATTAAATAGAAGACAGCAATACTACCTCCTACTTTATCACTGTAACTTCCACTTGGATTTAACGATGACTTTAAACAAATAGGGTGGCAAAAGCAGACAGAGTGTTCGCTAGGAAGGTGTGAGAACTTGACGGATATGCAATCTTACAGAGTTGGTAAGAACTACACAAGAAGTTAAAAAGATACATGTCGTATGAGATCCAAATACTAACAAATTAGTTTCCCATGTGTAAATCAGAAACAGGCATGCCATAGCCAATAGCAATGAGAAAGGAGTTTGGACCTATAGAAAGAAGGCATCTTTGCATGGGCATCTTTGCATAGGCATCAATATGTAAACAACTTGCGATTACCATAGATATAAGGGAATAAAGAAAATTCTCACCTCCGGGTAGCACTCTTGACGGATAACCGTTTGGTTGCCTATATTCACATACAGTTGGCAAGATACTGTTGCCTGTGAGGAGTATAGAATATCTTAGACAGAAGGCATCGAATAGCATGCAAATGTTAATCATGTCAAGTGAAATCATGAAAACAACCAGACGGGAAGTTCCACTGATTAAAAATAAGATTTTGATAAGGTTAGAGAGTTACATTTACCAACTACATCCGTTGAGGAAGACTTTAATACTTGCTAGATCATCTGATGTCCCCCTAGACAACCAGACAAGCAGTGTCCAAGAAGATTTAAAAAAAAAAAAAAAAACAGAAATATCCTTTAACAGGACATCGCTAGGCAGACTGATAGCTAAAATGTGCTAGATAGGAGGATGCCTCAGTATTTTACTCAACAAAGTTCAGCTTCAAACTAACCACTTAGGATAAGCATGACTAAAAAGCCAATGAAGACTCTGTTACAGCATCAAGTGATTTATAGCCGCGGTTTCTAACTGAAACTGCGATATCATATCTTACAAAACCGGTAGTTGAAAACACTGAATTAACTTATTTAACAATTAACACTTAAATTTTGCATACAACTTTTTCTCATAGTGTTAGAGTAACTTAGTTAATTATTACAACTCCAGACATTATGTCACCTTATTTTGAAAATGAAACTATATTTGCCCCTCTACTAATTACTCACCTCATTTGCAAGATAAATCCCACATTGGACAATAAAAAAAAATAAAAAAAATAAAAAACCCCCATTCCTGGTCTAATAAAAATGTCCAGCGATTTCAGTTGCTTATGATTATGAACAATTTAACAATCCCAATTGGTATACCCAAAAACAAGTAACCCACAATTACACCTTTGAAACAAATCATATTCAACCAGTCAATGCCAAACCACAAAGTAAATTGAGGAAAAGAATGAGCACCTAATGAATGAATAGACTAGTGTATTAGACTACCTTCAAAGGAAAGTTAAAGAAGAGCAGGCCCAGCTCCCCTTTGACTTGCGTATCAGTATCGAAGGGAATAACACCCTTAGCCAAATCTTCAAGCAAGTAAAAGACATCGTGGATGACCTGAAAGCCATCCACATTGAGGGTGGCGTTTATGTACGAGGAACCCCTTGCCCTGAGGCGGCCACCCTCGGATCTCACAATCCCTAGCTCTCTCCCTCGGTATCCAACGGAGGCGACGATGGAATCATAAGAGAGGGAGAAGAAATCCCTATTGCGAACCTGTACAGTGAGGGAGAAAGAAAGGTCAATGACGAGTTTTGGGGAAGTTTTGATTCCGATGTGGTTCGGATAAATTCGGGAGACCCGTACGGCGGGATTCGAAGGGTAGAGGATGAAAGTGGCAGCAGCGAAAAGAAGGAAGAGCAAAAGTGCGGCGGAGTAGTGGAGGCAGCGTCGGTCGCGACGGCTATAACGACGACGGTAGGCGGGGAGGACTACGACTACGTTTTGGTGTGGTGGGTTAGAGGGAAGGGGCGAATAAGGGACGAAGTGGTCCTTCCCCGTCATGTTTGGGTGCTTCCAGGGACTCTCCTACTCCTACTACGGCTTCCCACACAGCACCCTTTAGATTTTTGGACGTGGACCCACGTTTCTTAGTCCATAAGCTCCCATTGTCTACGATAATGAGTTGGCATTTTATTGTTGGTCAATGACACGTCATGGGGGCCCATGATAAGGTTATATGAGTAAACCTCGCATTACAACAACTAAATTTTGAATTATCTGATGTCTCATGTGAAAGGGATAATGTGATTAAGTGAAATATTTCTCCCAAACTCATTAAAAAAGTGAAGTTTGAAGTAGTCTCCACAATCGACCTCCCGTTGTTATTTGAATAGGAACCAAAGTTTAAATTCAGCAGATTGAAAGATGCGATAGATACTCCTTTCTTTCTTTTTTTAACCCCAAAAAAGAAAGAAAGAATTTTAAAAGCTAAACCGATTGAAATATTCAAAATGATTTAGAATAGTGAGCAAGATAAATAAAAATTTCGTACTATTCTTATATAAATGATTCACGGATTAAAGGCAGTTGGTGCAAACGAGGTCAAAGTAAATAATTGAAGTTAAAATGACGATAATGATCTCTTCTTCTTTTGGGTGGGGTGGGTAGGAAGGATGACCCATTCTTTAATTGATGATTATGCTTTTTAATTTTTAATTAATAAAAAAAAGGACAAGATAATGGGAAGGAGTGGAAGAAAGTGACAAAAGATAAAAAGATAAGGATCCCACAATGGGATTATTGCAATGTCATTATCAAGGTTGGGCATCGTCATTTTTCTTTTGGGGGGAAGGTTGGATGCCCTTTTTCCTTATATCTTCATAATAATCTTCCATTCCAATATCTTTCATCGTATGCAATTCCTTCAAAAAGGTTTTGTTCCGAGGAACCAAAATTCAAGAAATATGACTAATAATTAAGAACACGGATATAATATGCTGATGTAATTAATAATAACATGATTCACAAGCAAGAACCCAAGTTCCCAACCCCATTATATATAAACACAAGCATCATGAACTCAAAGCATGATCCAAGTAGTAGCTAGTCTGAAGTAGAAGGAGTAGTAGTAGTAGTAGTATTAGCAGAGTGGGGAGAGATAGGGAGGGCGTGCTTATTATTAGCAGGCATGGAGTTGGAGCGCTTCATCCAAGCCGATGAGGAGGATCGATGGAAACGGCATCGGAAAGACCCTTCGTGCATAGTTGGGGAACATAAGCACCGCCCTTTCCCTCCTCCTCCTCCTCCTCCTCCTCCTCCCCCGCCTTCACTTTTTGGTGAGGTTGTTGAAACAGTGAGCTTGGCCTCAGCCTGAGATTGGGAAGCCATGGATGAAGATAAGTCTTTTAAGACTAGAAGAAGCTTCACTTCTATATATGGGAACCAAACCTAACAACACACAGGAATAATAGTATATATCCTGTGGTACAGTGAGGGCCCCACCCAGAAAATGCGATTCCAAGTTCATCCCCTCCATTGTTTCTTATTAATATGTTTTTCGTTTTTTCCTATATATCAACAATAAAGAAAGCGATCCATAGTTAAATCCGTTTTGTATTTATATGTGGCATCCAAAAACATTATATGGCCTAAATTAAAGATGTTTATGATAATGGGATTAATGGGACCCAATCACAAGAGGAATCAAATCAAAAGAACATGGGGATGGGAGAGGGCACATGAAGAGATGAGGGTAACCACGTGGGAAACTTATTATTTCATAGGCTGGATTCCACACGTGGCAGATGTTTGCCATTTTCAAATACATCAGAATCGACCAACACGTAGACAACCAAAAACTAATGTTCGCTCTGATAGTCATTGTAAGGAGAGACAATTCTTCATTAAAATGAATATTTTATTTACTTCTTAAACTTGACTGTGCAACCCGAATCTCTTTGGCACTTTTTTGTTCACTCAAAAACGACAGCGTATTGGCACGTGGGCTGGAAGCAAGATAATAATTTATTCACGTAGATGGTTACAAAATCAGTAAAGATCATAGTTCGCACTGAAAATTGATTTAAGGAAAAAGATTTGGTACACTTTTGGTGGATATTTTTTTATCCACCAATAGTGTTCAAATCTTGTCATGTGTTTAAAATAATATTTTTTAAATTTATCTTAAATACATAATAAAATTTGAACATTATTGATAGATAAAAAAATATCTATCGACTGTGTACCAAATCTTTACTCTTTACTCTTGATTTAATAAAGATTACAGCAATTTAAATTGTGGGTAACGACACAGTCATTTCTAATTATTTAAATGGATTTTTGTTCAAGTCATCTCTGGGCCTTCTTTTTCCTTTCTATTTTTTGGGTTAAGTACGCAAACACAATAACATAACAGGACGGGGCTAAAAAGCCTGAAAATCAGCGTACTTACCAGTCCAACTAACAAACTACCATTCTTCTCCCGTTCTAGTATCATCGCTTTTAATTGTAGTCTTCGAGCTCTCCCCCTAGTCCCTGCCCAATCATATGTCATTGTGCGGTTCTGGAAACAAACCTTATGTTGCTGGGTTTAGCAACAATTGTCATCTCCGATTCTTTCCGCGACACGACCTTTTCTGGAATATAGTCATTGCCTTCTCCTGGGTTCTCTTTCTAATCCGTGCATAACTTTCCTTCTTCCATTGACCAGAAATGGCCAGGACAAGAAATAAGAGTTTACAAGCCAAATTGGTGGGTATGTCTTTCCTTTTCTTGATTCAGTAAAATAAGGAAAGGGTCTGTTCCATTAATGAAATTAGCCTTTTTTCTTTTTTTGGGGGGTGCGTAGGAAGGAACTAGGAAGACGTATCAGATGTTATTACTGGGAAACGAAAAACAGAATGGTTGTATTATTATTTTAAACATAACTATTTTCGATCGTATGTAGACGATTTGATTGGATACTATGCGATCCAATGACAGAACTAGTTGTTCAACGTTATTGTCTGATCATTGTTAACTATATAGATCATCTTAATGATTTGCACCGAGTTGTCGAATCTGCATGTAATACTGTTGCAAGGTCGATGACTTGTTTTATGCGGGCTTCGACCGGTTTCTGAATTCAATTTCCTACTTATTCATTGAATCACATAATTCAAGTGGTTGACAAGTTCTTGTTACAATCTGCAGAATGTACATACTACTGATTCACAATGTAAACTAAAAGATTAGCGGAAGAAAATCTTTCCAAGTTATTAACTTGATCTACGATTTCCCAGGTACTGCTTGGGCACATGGGGACAGGGAAGACAAGTTTGGTTCTAAGATTTGTGAAAGGCCAATTTTCTGAGTACCAGGTAAGTGTTACGTGTTTTTCCTGGAATCATGAGTGTATGATTAGGTCTAATGTAAGTGTGTTGAGGTGCAGGAATCAACAATAGGAGCAGCATTCTTCACTCAGGTGTTGTCCTTAAATGAAAGCACTGTAAAATTTGATATATGGGACACAGCAGGGCAGGAGCGATACCACAGTTTGGCTCCTATGTATTATCGTGGCGCTGCTGCGGCTATAGTGGTCTATGACATCACCAGCATGGTATGTATCTCATAGTAATATTTATTTCTAGCTTTTCAATCAACTTTGATTCAGATGCATTTTTCTTTTTCAAGGATTTTCGAATGTATCTGATTAAGTGATTCATTTTCTGACTCAGGATTCGTTTATGAGAGCCAAGAAGTGGGTTCAAGAAGTGCAAAGACAAGGTAGCTGCAGAAAAAAAAAACCCAGGCTAAATTAATTTCAGTCATAGCTATATGATACGAATTTGAGAGTTTATATAATTTCAGGGAATGCTAGTTTGACAATATTTTTGGCGGCTAACAAGGCTGATTTGGAAGACAAGAGAGAAGTGAGATATGAGGTATGGATTCCTAATGCAATATTAACTTGGTGATTTGCAGAATGCGTTCTCATGCAAGTTTCAAACGGTTGCAGGAAGGCGAGCAATATGCCAAAGAAAATGGCTTGTCTTTTATTGAAACTTCAGCCAAAACTGCACAGAATGTGAACGAGCTGTTTTATGAAATAGGTAAAAAAAAAAAAACTCACCATTCACTCTTTCATGGCAGTTGATGCCCATTCCATGACTGGTTCATAGTTCAATTCCTTATTATTTGCAGCTAAGAGATTGGCAAAAGCTAACCCTTCACGTCAAATTGGAATCAAGCTGCAAAGCAGACCTCAAGAAAGTAGAAGACGACGGTTCTGTTGCGTTTGATGATACCTGCACTTGCAATTCACTTTCTCTTTTCAAAGTGTTGTTAACTTGTCATATATCTACTCAACTCTAAAATAAGCCTCTGGAAATCATGGTCACTAGCCACTGCTCATTATAAGTTACAGTGACAACTTTAAGAGCAGCAGAAAAAGCATTGTGGAGAATATTTCTTCAATTTACATTGTAGAATGTCACTACCAGTGCCTCCCCCCTCCCCCCAAAACTTTTCTCATGTTTTTCGGTGTTCATTTTTTTTTTTATGTCCAATAAATCATTGCCAGAACTTAAAACTAGTTCCAATTTGTGTACATATATTAAACCAATTTTGACTTTAATATTTGTCAACCAGTTTTTTAATAAAAGGATGACAACGTAAATAAAAACAAAAGGATGGCAGGGGAGTGTTAGTATTATGAGGAAAGCCGTTTAATTTAATTTTTTATATATTAATTTTTTTAATTTAGTTATTTATAGATAAAATTATTTGTAATATCATTTTTCAATTAAACTAAAATTAATGTAGTGATATTGCATGAGAAACTAAATTTAAATAATTAATTTATAAAAAATTAAATTAAAAATTTACTATAATAAAATATAATTTTCTCCTTTGTATTTGGTAAAAATGGGTACTTTCGTGTGTACCGCGAATAAACAAAGTTAACGCCAAAAATGAAGCTTCTTGCCTAATAGAGTTCCAGCATCGCCACTGGAGTCGTCCACATCGAAGGAGAGAGTGCACAGTTTTTGTTTGTTTTATCTAGCCTTCAATGCATTGGAATCAGAACTCGAGGTCCCTCAAAAACTGAGATACTTAATATTTTGATTTTCCTGATATCAAAAAACAAAATACAGGAGATTTTTCTTTTAGTCCACCCTTCAACATTCACGTGCACTCTCACAATCCCAAAAACACAGAAACAATAAAGAAAAATAAGAGCTTGTTTCGTATTGCTATTCGGAAACGCAACAACATTTCAAGAAAAAAAAAAAACAACCACAAGCAAATAGAGACAAGCATATGCATTTCCATACTGAAACTGGCTAGGGGTAAAAAGGAAAAGATAAAAATTTGGGTTGGCATGGGCGTGACTTGGATAAACGAGCCATGGCCACGCCTGCAAAGACAAGTACCTGTTACCTTTTTCCAGAGCCAGGCTGCCACATTACTACTTTTGTTCTTACCAGACACCAGTGCTACAGTACTACTACGTGTAATGTTAGTAACACAAATCTTACAAAAAAATTGCATCTCCGCCATTAATAAATGCAGCAACTTGGACTGATCATAGCCAAAAAAACACACAGCTGTGTTTCTGAGGATAAAAAAAAGTAGTGACACAGTCGTTGGTCTTCACAAAATTACCCACATGACATAAAAAGAAGAAAAAACATAAAAAAACAGAAGTTTGCATGGTCTAGTTATGCTATGCCACTGATGAATCACCATGAAGGAGAAGTACAAGGGGAACCAGAGGATGAAGATGAGAGACCATTGTTGCTATGGGAATCACTGCCTGAAGTCCCTAAGGACCTTGAATCTCTGAGAGAAACAGAGCAAGCTTCCGCAGGGAGCTTCTTCATTGGAGTCAGAGGAGGTGTATATGAAGGTGATGCCTGAGCTGCCTCATCCTCCCCCGAAGAACCACTTCTTTCTAAATGCGAAGGTGAAGTGTGTGGTGTTTCAAATGGGGTATTTGCTCCACTTGTTTTGCTTTCGTCGTTCTCATAAATGGGGTTGGAAATGTACACAAGATGTTCCCTACCGCAACAAGATTTATCAGCACAAATAGTCCCACTACTACTACTACCTTGACGTGAGCCTTCTTGAATTGGCTTTGGGGGAGCTTTAGATATGAAGGATGCTGGTGGGGAAGAAGCAGAGAGAACCCCAATCTGACGTGGGCTTGCGTTGGATTCTTGGGTTTGTATTTGAATAACCTGATGAAGATCAGAAAGCTGCTTCTTTGCTTCAGCTACGTCTTCTTTGGAAGCAACTGCAGGAAAAAGGAAGTTTCTTGGAGCTTGGAAGACTCCTTGTGCATAAATGCTACTGAAGGGCGGAGCAGGAGGAGGAGGAGATTGTTGTTGGGGATATGAGGTCCGTGAAGGTGAAGCATTGGTTCTGGTTGTGGCTGTGGGGATGGCGGTGGTGTTGCTATTGCTGTTTCTGAGCTGACGCCGGCGGAGTAAAAGAGAACAGTAGAGCTCAGCAAGTAGCACAAGTATCAGGCCTAGAACAACCGCAAGGCTCACCACCATTACCAAGGTAGCACCCATAATCACTTTGGATGTGGCTTTCATCTTTCTGGAGCCTTGCCTTTCCCTCTATCTCTGTCTCGTCCTTCTGCAAAGCAGTAGAATTATGGGGCGGTAAAAAGCACAGTAATATAGGGGAGGGTGGAGAAGCCCTTTTTGGCGGGAAACAGTCCTTTACCTTTGACAAAAAAGATAGAGACGGGTTGCGAATCTTGAAAAGGGTAATGGTCCTAGGGAATGCAAAGGCTTTTGTTCTGAACTAGTGACAGGTTCTGACCCTCAAGGTCAGATCGGTCAATTTCGCTTAATTTTACGGGGCATACCATCACCATACAGGCAAAATTAATTACCTGGCATTCTTCACCGCATTCCTTGTTTCTTGTGAACTAAATTGACGTAATTAAGAAGCACCATTTTTAACTGCACAACAGAATACATCACTGTAAAATATGAGTTCGACATATAACGATGGATAGCAAGAACTCTGACACTATGTTCACTCTCTCAACTTCTTTTATCCGCAAATTGTGGACAATAAGCCCGCCAGTTTTTGTTACAAACAAACACTTATACAATCACAAGAGGAAAAAATTGAATTGATATTGCGTATAACCCATAGTTGCATTAGTAGGATGAAAACACAGGCAGGAAAACCAAAACCAAATGTGATGCCTGATAAAGTACAGCTCCAGAGTAGTCAACAATTTGCAATTGAAGCATCGTCATGCAATCTTTCTTCAACTAAACACCAGAATATGAGATGAAGGCATGAAGATCAAAATGCCCGCAATCATGCTGGTTAAAAAGAAGCACTTTTTCATTATCTTCCTCTCAAGGCCGCAAACCTAGCAGCCAAATCATCGTAATCCGGCAACTTGGGATGCACATGCCGAGCTGTGTTTGATCTACCTGGCTCCAATGAAGCAGCACGTGTAAATACTTTGTCTACTTCCAATGTTTCTGTTTGTTCATGAGGAAGGGAAACCGATCGTGGTGGAACAATATTCATCTCTGGTATCTCTTCAGACCTCCCTCCGCTTCCATTCCTTAAATATTCCCCAGCTGAGTTATCCACGTGATGTGCATGATGACTTTTAGATTTTCTTCTTATTTTTTCAGGCTCAGGAGCGGACGGTTTTTTACTATAATGGATGAGTAATTTATCTATTATCCTTTCCTCCTCGTGATTTTGATACTGCTCATCATCAAACAAGATTTGCAGGCCACGTCTTGAGTCGTCTCGTCTCTTGCTCCTCAATTTTCTTGTCATGACTCTGGTATCTTCAAATTCAACACTGGCATCATAATGACTAGATCGTGATTTTGAGTGCTTCCGCCTTGTAGATTTAGATTTTAAGACAGGGTCTTCTGCAGCAACTTCATGAACTGAGAGTTCTTTTTCATGACTCTGTCCACTCAATCTTGCATTTCTACTGACCTGCCTCTCCTGGTCAGAGTTATCCAAACCTAATTGAGTCTTCTCTGATGTAGTAGCCGCATCAGGTTTGTCGTGTTGTGAAGGATATGCAGGGATGCCATTACCTTCGTGTGAAAAAATTACATTGGCTCTGCTTTTGCCATTCTTCTGTTTGGAATTAGATTTAACATACGGAGGCGGGATGGCACTATTGTGATAAGTCTTAGCCCTAGGTGTTTCATCCTTTTGAAACAACCTCTCACAGTTATCAGTATCGATTAGGCCACCATAATTAACAGCGAATGGCTTCCTAGCAGATGCAGTGTCCTGGCTTTCTCTTTGAGGATTTATGTTCCCCCGACTAGAACCATCTTCAAATTGTTCTGCTCTATTACACTGGGATGAACCACCTTGTCCAATTGGTTTTATCATACTGCCCTCCTTCCAATAGCGTCTGTCACTCTTCTTAGCAGTAATCTCCTGTCTTTCTGGTAATGGATTGTCATGGCTATCACTTTTCAGAATGACTTCATCACAACCATTTTGCCGCTTTGATAGATATTTAGGGGGCTTGAATCTAGACTGAAGATCATTATCATCCCTTTTAGAGACAGCAGCTTCCATGCCATTGTGATCTCTGAACCCATTACTAGGAAGGCCTGGACTTCTCTCTAACAAGACATCATACTTGACTCCTTTCAGGGCACCGTCCTTGCCATGAGATGGTTTATTATAATCGGTCAAATGGTTAGTATTACTACTTCTGTGGTCCTGTAGAAGTCATATACAAGAAGTTATTACAATTTTAGTTACTTTCTCAAACAGGTTTCCCTTCTCGGAACCAAGAAACAATGCGCAAGAGAGTTTTAGTTATATGTACCAAGAGAAAGAATGTTTAGGTCAAAAATTTTAGAACATTCAGTTTGACTAGGGAGATAGTCAAAAAATGAAAAAGAAATGCATATGACAACACCTGTGCAAATGCAGAGGGCTTCAACATCCTCTGTTCAAAAGCCTTGGAGTCCCATTTTACTGAGAAATCTGATGAAATCTCCTGCATCAAGCTAATTTTCTTCTCCAATGTAGAAGACCTCAAAATCAAACTTGCAGCAAACTGGTAATGAACAATAATCAGTCAGTTCAGGAGCAAGTCAAATACATAAAATTCTAGTAAAAATAGAAACATGAAGAGTGACCTCTTGATTCACATAACATTCCAGGGAATTCCCATATCTCTCCTGAAATATTTGCCTTAGGTCACGTAGCTCTGGTAGATCAGAAAATCTTGCAGCAGCTAACATCAGAGATGATACAGCCTCCCTGCATTCCTCAGGACATCCACTGTAAAAGAAAGGGAAGCTATTAATGTGTGTTAAATATTCCAGCATGGCATATGAGTAAAAGTTTGAAATGGCCAACCAACCCCAAGCATTTAGGAATATCTATCACACTATAGGTGTCCAAAGAATCCAGGAAGTTCCATACCAGCATTCCATGGAAACTACTTTGAAGCAGCATATCCCTCCCCCCCCCCCCCCCCCAAAAAAAAAAAAATCAAAAGAATAACAAGAAAAGAAAAAGATTTCACATTTAGGCTAAGAACAAGACAATCAGTTCACAATAATTATGAAAAACTATAATATCCTTGTATTGAAATTTTTACTACCTAAGTCACGAATATTTCTTTCTTGTTGAAGTTTCATTAATCATGATTTTACCTTACTGCTTCTCTTGTGTACATCATCAAGCATTATTCTTGACTAACTCTAGATACCAATTCAATCATGTAACATTGAGAGTTGGAATTGAAATTCTAATTCAAATAAAACTGATTAGTAAAAGGCAAACTTATTACAACAGAACTTGGAGAAGTGGCACCTGAATCTGACCAGTACTTCATCAATACCAAAATCATCATAAAAAGATTACATAATCATTTCAATTAAATAATAAAATAACCTAACATAGACAAGACTATACTCCCACAGTTATGTTCAGGCAGAAACTCGTAAAATCTGTCCATGAACTCATGTGTTTATGGCGTAGAACTGAGGTCCGTTAAGGCTGTTTTGGTTCGGATATCAAGACAAAGTGTCTTACAAGAAAAACGATTTGCTCTGAATATGAAACATTCTGTCTAATTGTGTTTGTTGTGTATGCGAGGAGGAAAAGTGATTTATTGACTAAGAAAGAATAAAACTGGAAACTCAATTTGGCTAGGAACGCAATAAAAGAGTAAAAGAAATTGGGAACAGTGTGAACAATTTACAACCCTTCATTCAGGAAATCGCATAAAAGAACATGACTGGGCAGATGATTATTAAATGTCTGAATACAAAATTATTTTGTGCATCTGATCTTGTGCAGATGTGTGGTTCAATAGTGCCTGCAATTTAGTCCTGTCCACGATCCATATAATTACACTTAATGTACAGGTTATATTCCAGCATGAGCAATTGTATTAGATAAAAGAGATTGACTTGATCAACCACGATTCAAATTTTTTTATTTTTTAAAAAAGGAAACAACATCTATTGCCTAAGCACAAATTACACAAACAGTTATTCATACCTCAGTTTCTGCAGCACCGAAAGGTGCTTCAAAACAAACTCACAGGATTGCTCAATGAAATCATAACAAGATGAAACTGTCAACTCAACTATAAGTGCATCAGCCTGTTTCACCGCCTCGCGAGAAAGATAAGACTTCATTAGGTATAGAAAACAAAGGAATTATAAGCACAATTAGCAGTATCGTAAGGAACCATTCGATAAAATAAGAACAGAAGATAGAAATCGATCCTCCTAATACTTTATCCACATAAAGGTGCAAATAGTTAAAATAGAAACCCGCGGAAAAACAGCTCCAACTCAAGTTCCTTTGTCTTTTTCCTCTTCCTTATTTCCTGTTTTCATATAAACCAATAAGAATGCTTCGCAAACCCATACGATTATCAGATTGCATTCAGCACGGCTGCACCTTCAATTCCAACAAGACCAAAATTTGCAAGCTCTTTCAGGGCAGAACCACACAAATTACCGAAAATGGGAGATCCAAACTGAGAGCATTCATCCCAGGGATCGTGTTCATTGAAGAATCGGACACAACCGAATCTAGAAATTACAGTAACAAGGGGGAAAAAAGGGAAAAGCCAATACCCTTCCGTAGGCATTGATATCTAGACCACTCCCTAGTAGATCAGCAATGTCTTTCTTTAGAAACTTCTCTGTCGCCCTCCTCTTCCTCCTTATCACATCGATCCGACTCTTGATCAGTTTGATCAACGATTTGCTGCAAAAAAAAAAAAACGCAATCATTCATAACCACATTCTCACATTGGTTCACACCTACTTCATCAGAAGCTGAATAAAGCAAGAACTATAACAAACGAAGAAACAAAGAAAGAGAAAAGATCATAGACGGCACGCAACCATTTAGCGGCGAACCCTCGGCCAAGTAGTCCGTCCAACATACTGGACCTCTCACTGCACACCGCTCAAATGAAGGATTTGACTGAGTAGCTCAAACAGCGAGATCGGGCATTGACGAATTTGATAGAGCACTAGCACTTGAGGAGGAAGAAGAGGTATAAGAAAAGGCTCTTCGTGAAGACGGTTCAGTGTGTTGGACTTGGACACCCGAAAAAAAGAATCGCCAAATGGAGAAACACAGTGACACGTTTCGCAATCTCAGTTACGATAATGGCCTTTGGCTTATTATTATTAAGACAAAAGAGGGTTTGCGAACGTTGCAGGGGTATTTTGGGTAGATCAAGAGGGTAATGTTGCATGCGGATGAGAATGGGGATTCAAGAGTGAAGTGTGGAAAAAGTAATTGAGATGGATCGGAATCAACGCTGAGCTGGATGGCATATGAAGACCCCACTGTCAAGGAGCTAGCGGCCGCTTTTGTCTGCGGACAAAACGGATTAGGGTTCAAAGGCGTTGTGTCAGTCGTTTAACTGCCGCTCTCACTTCCACCCGGAAATTGTCCAGAGAGAAAATCGAAGAAACATTATCTCTTTTTATATATATCTATAGATTATGCATATTCCACGTCACCTGATAGAAGAAATTTAATATGAGATTTTATTTTTACTCGTTGAATTTTATCAATAAATTAATGTGTAAGATAATTATAAATTTATAAATATATTTAATAAAATTAATTTATAAATTATACGTTAATTTAAATAGTATATAATTTTTAAATTTTTAAATTATTTAAATAAATTTATTTATTAAATATTTTTAATTAAATAAATTTATATATTAATTAAATTAATTATAAAATAATTTATTTAATTTATCAAATATATTTTATAATTTAAATTAATTTCAAAGAGAATATCTGTGCATAAATAAATTCTATCAAGAGGATCGACAACTCAAGGGTTGTTAGACTATTTTTTAAAAATAAAAACCATGACAGCTACGAATGATGTAAGGGGGAAACGGGGTATTTAATTCATTCTCCCAATTGAAGAAACCAAAATAATTATAATTAATGTCTGATTCGTCTATTTCACTATGCATTTTCTTTGTTAGGTAAATTAGTTAACCTATTAGTTCACGGTAAAAAAAAAAAAAAAAAGAGGTAGACTAGTAATTAGCTAAACAAAAATTGGATCAAAGGACCCGAACCTAGTTGAGGTTCGTTGGAGATAAGGACTTAGATTAAAAAAATAAAAACTTAGTCGAGGAACCCATGTTGTTTTTTTTATAAAAAAAAATTAGAATGAAAGGAAATAAAAATGAGAGCGGTGGTTACAACTTACAAACAGAATTAAAATAATTATTATATTTGTAAAATAGGCCCGAATTGATCAGAGTGTTCGTCAACTTTTTCAGATATAATTATTGAGTCTGACGAAGAATGCGAAGAAAAAGCAGAGAATGTAGTCAACCATTGGAATTTACAAGAGGAAAAGAAGGAATCTAATTTTTTGAAGTGCCTTTGTCAGAAGTTAAAAGTAGTTAAACCATTGAAAACGAGAAAGAAAGATAGGGAACGGGAGGTGCCTACCCTAATGGGCTATGCTATCGGCTTCCGCAATTACAAAAAAGAATATACAATTAATTATTCTTGAACTTTAATTTATGCCATGTAATCCACGTCAAGGGTGTATAACAAAAGCCCAATTTCCACCACGGAACAACTTTAAACAAGCCTAACAAATTTTAAGACCGTTTATTATAATTTATATATTAATTCATAATTTCAAGCTTTTTATATTCTAACTTTAAAATAAATAATTTTAATTACAATTTTTTATAATTCTGCGTAGAGTTAGTTGAGCTTTCCATTGAATGATTAATTCTTTATTAAAATTAAAATTTTTTTTGGCACAGACCTTTGATTGTTTTTTAAGAAATTTTGCCAAATATGATCATAGAAGTTGAGTTGAGAAGTGTTATATATATATATATATCACCGCATTAAATGACTTAGACATAAAGCATTACTGGCAAATCGCAATAATAACATCAATGACTAATTAAGGTTACAACTGACAACCTCATCCACCATTGCAACTATTCATGGTTGTGTCAAAACAAAACATAATCCTTTTCATTACCTTCTCTTTCTTTAATAATTCCCCCCCCCCCCCCTCGGAGGAAGACCCTTCCTTTCAAATTTCAATATCACGAAGGTGAACATCAAATAGA
This sequence comes from Gleditsia sinensis, assembly GCA_037074535.1. Lineage (NCBI taxonomy): Eukaryota > Viridiplantae > Streptophyta > Magnoliopsida > Fabales > Fabaceae > Gleditsia > Gleditsia sinensis. Next base: position 85,342,291 of record CM073463.1, read on the forward strand.
AGAGGTAGTTTTCTTGATGAGGCAACTCATGGCGAGCAGAGGAAGGAGACCACTGCAATATAACGATGTGGCAGGCTGGCCAATAAGCGGTTTAGCCGCCTCGCCAATGCCCTAACCACCAAAGTTGTAAGATGCAGCATGCACCAATGTAGAAGCAGCACAGTAATGCACATTAGACCTACCCTTCACATTAAACTCAAATGTGGGAGCAAATAGCCCTTCCGGTTGATTCTAGACTCAATAGAAAGTGAAGTTCACCATGGTTTTATATTTATATAAAATCATGTACTGAAACCAATAAACAGAAGATAAAAATAAAATAGATAAAATTTATAATTTTTGAAATTATAAAATAAAGAACTAATATTGTAACTAAAAAAATAAAGAGACAACATAATTGTTAAATATTTATCTATTAAATATTAAATGTCAAAAATTAAAAATACAATTAATATAAAAAAAAAATATTTTAGAGAGACAACACACTTTTTAAACTCTCTTTAAATATTTTTTACACAATCAAAAATTTAATATTATAAATTTAATTTTTTTCATTCAAATTCAACTTTAACTTGTATATATGAACAAATTTATTACTTGAAGTTCTGACACTTCTCTTGCAACAAAAAAAATTCAACTTGTAGATAAAGACAAATAAAATTTATTACTTGAAGTTCTGATATTTCTCTTGCAACAAAAAAAATTCAACTTGTAGATAAAGACAAATAAAATTTATTACTTGAAGTTGTGACATTTCTCTTGCAACAAAAAAAATAAATTTTTTAAAAGAAAGAAAACACTCAAAATAAACTTTTCTTAAAAAAATCTGCAAATAAAAGAAAATAGTAGAGAAAAAAAGAAGAAGATGAAAACAGAAAGAGAGATGCTGATGCTGGGGTTCTCTCTAACCCCCTGCGCCTCACCTGCCATCTTGAGGGAGCAAGACAATACCGTGTTCACTCCACTCCGAGCCCAAGGATCAAGGCCCAAGGGCTAAGGGGTAAGGTCCAAACCAAGGTATTTTGTTCACCGTAGCTTGTATTTTAAATTCAAGTTTTGAAGAGGTAAAACAAATTTCGCAATCATGTCATTTCTGCTTGAAAGTGACTTCCGCCACAAGTGGAAATAAGAATCCATAAACAATTGAGCCAAAGTATTTTCATATGGACTTTTTCTTTATTCTTATTTTTAAATTTTGGGGGCTGTAACGAAATCCAAGTTGCGAATGCCTGATGGGCCGCGCAACAACCCCACTTCATTTCAAATTCAACTTTCCCTCTTCCACGTGATTGTCACCTTCCCACCTCCTGGACCCATTGCAAAGTCTCCAGACCTTCCCAAACTTGATCAACGGTCACAAATCGCAGTGCGCGGATGATATCATATGCTGCGATGCACCCAAGTGGGGCCACCCACTCCCCGACGTGAATTCCATCAACGCTGCCCTAGGACTCTTTTGACAATTTACCTACCCAACAAGCTTGGCCACTTCTTTTCACACCGATCACGCGCGACAACAGCGAGCGTCGCATGTTGTTTAAAATTCTCAGGTGGGATGAGGTCAAAACAACGCAAAGCCCCGGCCCATGGTTCAATTTTTTTAAAAACTATTGGACCCCGCCCTCGCCTCGTTCTCCCTTGTTCAATTGCAGCGTACGAACACGCGCCGCTACTTTTCCTCCTTAATTAGGCGTTAATGTCTCTTGAGAGAGAGTGAGAGACAGAGCTTTGCCTTTTGAAGTTTCGAAATCATTTTCTTTCCCTTTTTCCGAGCAGCGCTGTTTGTTTCCTGAGAAAAGAAAGAGAAAATAAGCACTCAAAAATATCCTCCTACATTCATAAAAAACAATCTCCTCTGTTAAGGCTTCCCTGAAAAGTTCCTTTGTCTTTGTCCCTCTTGTGTGCGTTTGGATACTAAAGCTACAGGCGGTGCAGTTGATAGCGGTGAGCGTGAGAGGGATTGCTTGAAAATTTGTGGAGTATGAGCGTGATGGGGAGACAGATGCCGCGATCTAATTCGGCAGTGCACCATCAGCGTCAGAATTCTGACAACTTCCTCGACGCGACCTCTCGTGGAAGATGGTTTCAATCATCCACGTCGACGCAGGTAAGTTTTCTCCATAACCATTCAGCTTTTTCAGTTTCTTTTTCTGAAATCTAATATGGCACGAGCTAAGCTAAGATGTTTTGGCTTGGTCGGCACGGATTGTTTTGGGGATGCAGGAGTTTGGGTCTTATGGTGGAGGAGTACTACAGGGGTTGATTGGGTCTCGATCTTCCAGCTTGAGGAAGAACGATGATGATCAAGTATTGCCCAGTGGGCTTACCCATGGCCTTCTTGATCTGCATTCCTTTAATACGGAGCTTTTACCTGAGGTTTGGTTTATTTTCTTGCATTATTGTAATGTGTATTTAGCTTAGTTGCCATAAATAAAGTCAATGGGTGTGGATGGTTTATGAGATAAAATTTTCCCTGCTTCGGTGAAGTATAGCGCATGATTGACTGATTGGTATTTTATGATTCTCAATAGATGTCTAATATTCGTGATGAATATCTAATCAATCATCATGTTCGTGGTCGAAGTTTTGATGACTCGGAGCCATTTGCTTCCACCAACAGACCTTTAAACAAATCTCGGGGATTGCCCGAGAACAGTCTTCTTAAAAGTCTCTCAACAGATAAAGAGAGAGCAAACAACGTTGCTAAGATCAAAGTTGTGGTACGCTTGCTGCTGTTATTTTTCCAATTTTCATTCCACACATCTTTAGTTTATGTTAATTGGTAAACAAAGGCCTTTATCTCCTTGGGTAGATTTCATTTTGACAGACAACGCTGCTACTGCAGGTTCGCAAGAGACCGCTAAATAAGAAAGAAATAGCAAAGAAAGAGGAAGATATTATTACCATAGATTCAAATTCTCTCACAGTTCATGAAAGGAAACTCAAGGTGAGGACGTGGTGGATTATCTTAAAGAATCTAGCTTTTCATGACATGAAATCTGGTTTGAATTTGTCATCGAAGTTAGATAATCAAGCACCAGTATTAGCCTTCTGCGCAGATGCATTTGTTATCTTTTTACTTGCCATAAACAGATGCTGATATTTGACATCACTAAAATATAGTAAAGTAACTCAGAGGTCAACCCAACAAAATAACGTTATATCTGTACTGTTTTAGGCTTTATTTGTATTCAGACACTTCATACTCAAACTCAGCATACGTTGCTTCATGCTTTACTAGGCGTCAAGGTCAATCAGAGAATTTTTATCATATGAAATTCATTGACAAGTTACTTATGTTTAAACGAAATTTAGAAATGTGAAACTTCACACCATATGGAGAGTGAACCAGGCAGGTTTGCCAATGGTACTCATAGTCATAGCTACCAAAGTAACTAGTTAGTTCTTCACTTCCATCGATGCTTCAGTGTAGTTCAACCCAGCATCTATGATTTCAAAAGTTCTCTTTCTTATTCTCTGATCTTTGGCTAATTAATTCCAACTTGCACTCTATCCCATATACTGTCAGGAAGAAATTGCCGAATTTTCTATCTAACGTTGGTATATCTATGTGAAGTTTATACCATCAGAACGTTCATGCCGTTTCTCTTCGCCAATGACTGCAGGTTGACTTAACAGAATATGTTGAGAAACATGAGTTTTTTTATGATGCTGTGCTGAACGAAGATGTTTCAAACGAGGAAGTAAGTATATAACAAGCTCTAATTCTCGTTACCACATTGACTGATATTTCTGCTTGTTTCACCAGATTGCTTTGGTTGTTTCTCCAGGTTTATTCTGAGACTGTGGAACCCATTGTTCCTCTGATTTTTCAACGAACGAAAGCAACTTGCTTTGCATATGGCCAAACGGGCAAGTATTTTTTCTTAATGTTAATTGAGAAAAGCAGATAATACTTCTTGATGACTTAAAATAGAATAGGTAATGGTGTTATTATATAAATTTTTGAGGTAAGTATACTTCTATCTTGTCTTCAAATTTGTTAACCCTTTTAAATTTGTATCGAAGTTTATGTGTTTTCTATTTACCTTGTTTTACTCTTTATATTTTAGGGAGTGGAAAGACTTATACTATGCAACCACTGCCTCTCAAAGCATCCCAAGATATTTTAAAATTAGTGTACCATACATACCGGAACCAAGGTTTCCAATTGTTTGTTAGTTTCTTTGAGATATATGGGGGGAAACTATTTGATCTCCTCAATGATCGAAAGTAAGCTATATCAACTTGTGGGCTATAAAAAGTCTCACTTTTGGGTTTTGCTGCCTGATTGGTTTATGGTTTTGCAGAAAACTTTGCATGAGGGAGGATGGGAAACAACAGGTTTGCATTGTTGGCTTGCAAGAATACAGAGTATCCGATGTTGAGACCATCAAGGATCTTATTGAGAAAGGAAATGCTACAAGAAGTACTGGTACAACTGGTGCAAATGAGGAATCCTCTCGATCACATGCTATACTTCAGCTTTGTATCAAAAGATCAGTTGATGGTACTCAATCGAAGCCTGCTCGAGTTGTAGGCAAGCTATCTTTTATAGATCTTGCTGGAAGTGAACGCGGCGCAGATACCACCGATAACGATAAGCAGACAAGGTGGGTTTTTATTTTTCAAATTTAAGCATTCTTACATCATTATCCCTCTTCAGATTTTGTTAGCGGATCTTCCATTATTTTATATATATATATATATCTTGTGATTCTCCAGCAATAACTATGATAGAACGTCTATATTGATTAATCAATTTTATCTTGATTTTATTTCAGGATTGAAGGTGCTGAAATTAATAAAAGCTTACTTGCTCTGAAGGAATGCATTAGAGCTCTTGACAATGACCAGGGGCATATTCCTTTCAGAGGAAGTAAATTGACTGAAGTTCTGCGAGATTCATTTGTTGGTGATTCCCGCACGGTAATGATATCGTGTATTTCACCAAGCTCAGGTTCATGTGAGCATACTCTGAACACATTAAGATATGCTGACAGGTATGTTATTTGAAAAGTCATTTAGTATGAAAGTGATTGTTCTGATAATATCATGAACAATTCTAATTGGCAGTGCCATTGTAGGGTGAAGAGCTTGTCAAAGGGGAACAGCTCAAGAAGGGATCCCTTTTCTTCATCCTCAAACCTTAGAGACTCAACTGTATTTCCTTCGTCTTCAGTTTTATCTCTTGATGATACCCCAGAGGACGAAATTAATTATATTTCCAGTGACAAGAACCGATTTGGTTGGTCCAAACAGCTTGAAAGTGAGCCCTCTCCTCCAGTCAATATGGATCGTGTTCCTAGTGGTAGGATGGGGACAAATTTGGCTGCATCTGTGTATTCTGACCAACAAAGGGTTCAAAGAGGTGGTCAAAATGGCAAAAATGAAGCTGATTACCTTAAGCCGACATATGAACAAGACAGAACAAGAAAGACCAGTAAGAAGGTTGATACCAACCAATTAGCAGCTGTGGAGGGCAATATATTCCCTCACGTGAAACGTATAGATCTGCCAAAGGCTAATAATCCTGATGATGATTTAAATGCCCTGTTGAAGGTAGTTATATTCTGGGTATGCTATATTTGATAAAATGATTTTCATTGTTAAACTGCTGAGTGATGGCTGCTTTGCTTGGTTATTAGGAAGAGGAAGATCTTGTAACAGCTCACAGGAGACAAGTGGAGGAGACAATGGACATTGTTAGGGAGGTATATACGATCTCTTACACCATGTTTAAATCATTTGCTACACTTGGTATTTTCTTTAATATTGTGATTAAAATATGCAGGAGATGAATCTACTCGTTGAAGCTGACCAACCAGGAAATCAACTAGATGATTATATTTCCAAATTGAATGCCATTTTGTCACAAAAGGCTGCAGGAATTCTTCAACTGCAGACGCAATTGGCTCAATTTCAAAGACGTTTGAATGAGTACAATGTCTTGGTGTCTTCTGGTAACTGAGTGGTAACCATGGTTAGTTCTGTTGTGGATGGTGGGATTCTTAGTGCTCTTCATATAATGCTGCAGTGACTTCATTGCTGTTCATATTTATTAGCAAAAACCACCACATGATTGTGTCGGGTTTCGGATTTCGGGGTCCAGAAATGGAATCGACCCAGCCTTGTTCTGCTTACTACTTCCTCAGACGAGTCACTGCTGTGACTTGAACTGAACTGAAGCCATGCTTACTTGGCATACTCTCTTGACACCCTGAGGAATTTACATTATTTACAGTGAAGTTACCTCGTTGGGGTTGCTAATTTTGCCATCGTGAATCTGCATAAGCGATTTGTTTTTATTCCTTGTACGGTTTTCGATGATGGATTTTGACTATAATTTGGTTGTTGTGTCTTATTGTGCTGTATAGACCGAAATTTGAAATGATTTTTTTTTGTTTTACCATCTGTACTAGGGATTTCTTGCTTCAGTAATCGTTTATTCTTTGCATCAGTAATTGTAAAACTGGGTTCCCACTATTTCACCAATTTTAAGGATGGTCCGAAGTGGCAGAAATTGGGCTTAAGGGTTCAACCTTATGATCCGGCTAATTCCATCGAAAGTATATATCAGATCTATCATTTTATAGTGAATTTTAATTTGCGTACTTATATGCATATTTTTTTTTATTTTTTATGAATAAAGTCATTATAATTTTTTTTTTCCTTTTAAGACTGAAATAATATCAATAGGTTGGTTGATTCCTATAATTTGGATAATGTCACATATAACTGGCAAAATTCCAAGTAGCTCTAGCTTCCAAAACATTATTATGGTTGTATTATTAAATATTATATTATGATTCTGATATAATAATATTTGAATTAAAAAATTAATATTTGAATTTAATTAAAACTTTAAATTACTTAAAGAATTTGAATTATATTGAGTTAAATTTAAATTTTTTAAAAATATATATATTTAATCTGTTTAAAATTATTTTAAAAATTTATTTTTATAAACTGTTATCCTGATCTAATTTGTTCAATTTTTTTTTTACTAAATTCAATTAAGTTTATTCAGATTAATTAATTATAGCTATAAAAACATTAAGTTATAGCCACGCCCCTCCGCCATGTCTAGTTTTTGTCCCTTGAGCATTGTGGTGTGTCATTCTTTAGTACAGTTATACCCAAGCCTTTTCCAAACACAATTAGAAATGAACAAAGGGAATAAGCTCTCTAATTAGTAGACTACTAGACTTCGATTCTAATAAATTTAGAAACTCATTTTTTTTTATTAGTTTACTCTATAATAAATATTCTCAATTACATTCTATGTATCTATCTTTATTATGTGAAGATAATAAAATTGTTTATCAAAATAAATGAATTAGGTAACAATTCTTCACGCATCCATTATTAATTTGTTACCATAATTTTAATGCAAAAAAGAAAGAAAAAGAAGAAGAAACACTTGAGTGCAAAAAAATACACACAAATTTATAGGAGCTGTTTTGTAGTGTGTTATTTCATATTATTTAATATCTTAAATACTGTATTGTAAAAGAAATTTAAATTTTTTATAAATTTGTGTGATGATTAAAAACTGTCATAAAAATATATAGTTAATATTTTATTAAATTTAAAAAATTAGTAATATTCCATACCACTTAAAATAGTATCATTTTATAATATTATACATATTAAATAGTAGTATGTCTAAGATTTATATAAACATTTTGAATATTGTTGAACAATGATATCCAAGATATACGACTCAAAATAACTGTATACCAAACATATTATTATATTTTTAATTCAGTTTCTCCGTTATTTATTATTATTATTATTATTATTATTTTGGTCCGTTTATTCGAAACAAAAAATTGTGGCAAAGCTTCAGCTTGATGGGTAAGGCCTTGTGCCACCTGTTTGTTGTATGCCATGGAACAAGACCCACTGACTAAAAGATGCTTTGAATTGCCGAATCACATTTGCTTCGATGAATACTTTCCAACAGTTTATGTGGACATCTGGCAAGACTTTGCATTTTCTAAGCCTCTTTCATTCTTTTTCAGGTTGGGGTTCCTTCGAAACATGACATTCATTCATTAGCCCACCAAATCTAAATTCTCCATAAACAACTGTGGTACAAATTGGGCACATGTGGCGCCAAACAGCCCCCGAAACTGCTTCCTTCTTTTTCTCTTTTCTTCTCTTTTTCACGAAACGCTTGAATTCTGTTTTCTAGTCGTAACAACAAAATTAAAGCTTAAAATGATGGACATAATTGCATACCCTTTTACGCCGTAATTTGTTTAAATAATAGTAAAAAATTTTATTATATAAACATGGCTTATACATTTTTGATTTTTCAACGTAACTTGTCTATGCGCCGCTGTAAGTCGTACTTTTGAGGTTGCCGCTGCAGTTTGCAGCAACGACTCGCTCAATTTTCTTTTTATCTTTTTTTTTTACCCTATATTTTTTCCCTTAGTGTTCATCTCTTTGTGGAATTATTTTTTTTTCTCTTTTGAAAACCTAGCTCTTCCTTGTTTTTTTTTTTGGGTACTTAATGGGAACCCAAAGATTACAGATAAACACAACGGGGAATAGGTTTGCCCTTTAAGTCTTTGATGAGTGTATCACCCAGTCCTTTCGGAGGATTGGCCAGCAAGTGAATTCCCAAATCCAGCTCATGAGCTTCTTTGGCGAGTCAGTGCGCTGCCACATTACTTTCTCTAAATGTATGGATAAATCTAACCCTCCGCCAGTCCCTCGCCACCAGCTCCTTAATTTGACTCGTAATACTTGTCCTCACCTCACTTCTGCTATCCTTCGTATTACAGATTTCGATACCATTCTTCGAGTAGCTCTTCCTTGTTTAAAATAAGAGTTTTAGGCTCTCTATTAAAATTTTGAAGTTTTATAATTTATTTTTGCATATTTTTAACAATACTAATAATTTTGAAAGGAAAATGACCGATATATAGAAAACTTAATATTAAAAAAATAAAGAGATTCACAACAATACCAATAGATCTAAAAAGAAAATTAATAAAAGACTTAATATTCATAAAAGATTAAGAGTTTTTGACAGATATTGGACAATAAATTAGGAAGATCCATAATATGTTAATAATTCAACCATTTAGATTAGCAAGACTCTTAGCACGCTACGTACCATTGTCCATATTTGACCATTTAACTTTCTGAGTTAGTGTTTTTTTCTTTGTGATTGTGGATGGATTTTCTTACTATACGGAGATGATTATAGAGTTTATCTCTGTATGCTCTTAAATAATATTTTACCTTTCAACTTTTTATTTACTATTTTTAATATAACTGGTTGTATACTTAAGTTAATAATAATACTTATGTCATTACTTGTATTGGAGTTGAACTCTCTTTTTCTTTTTAATATAATTATTTATCTCTTGAAAAAGAAAAAGAAATCTACGATATAATTATATAATTTTTTATAAACAAATCACATTTTAAAGCGCGGATCTAAGATTAACTTCGCCTGCTACAATTAATGCAGAGAAAATAACCAAAGAAGTTATTAGTGTGATTGATAGTACATGAGGATGACGGAGAAAGAATTAAATAAAAAACAAGAGAAAATGTCGCATAATTGTCTAGATATATAGTTCCCAATTCTTGCACCATATTTACTCTGCAACATTCCCTTCCCTTCTTGCACCATATTTTCTTTGTTCCCATGAGGTTCAACTGTATCTGATGCAGCCCTATAGATACTGTTACTGGCTGCAATACCGCTAAATGAAATCTATGTGCCCAAAAGTTGTAGGCAATGTGTATACTGTTGAGATTGGAGAATCTAGTGGATTGTGGGCACTGCCACCAGTTGTAATTTGATTGGTCTGTCTTGTACGTCTTGTTCTGCCATGACACTGAAAAGAAATAAAGTCAAAGTTTTAACCTGTGAATTTGCTGTGTGTCGAAGCTTTTCGTGATTCAAAACACAGGAATGAATACCTATAACTAATTTTAGTTTATGGCTGTGAACATCATAAAGTTTCATTTTGAGCTTTGAAAAGTTGTATGATTCGACATCATCATGTAGGATAAAGTAGATTTCAAATCATATGAATACGTACTGTTTTATGAAAAGCAAAAACTTAGAACAAGAAACCCTTCCAATGATGCATGTTCTTTCTTTAAATGGAATAAGCATAGCCACCCATGCATCTTCTCCCTTTAATTACTTCAAATGGAGAACTGCTTCAGAGTCTAGACACTTCTTAATTGAAGTCACATTTTGGCGGCGGCAGCGGCAGCGGCAGATGAGGTTCTTCTAATTAAGTCGGTTTAACGCCAACTTGAGGCTCTATTTTCTTCTGATTAGACACCATCATCTTTCCGATATCTTACTTTAATATTTTTCTCTATCATCATTAATTTTTCCCCTATCAAAACCTGGGTTTTTTTTTACACCGCCCTTTGACCCTCCATGGGATAGCCACCATGAGATTTTTAAAAACATTAATTTCTTGTCCCACATACTGTTAAAGCGACAAACTAGCCTCACTAAATTAAAGATAAACGTAAATTCAATAATTTAATTCAATTCGATCTAATTTAATAAAAAAAATTATTTTAAATTAATTTAAATTAAGTGAACAAATTAGAATGAATTAAATTTTTTTAAAAAAGTTAGATTTATACGGATGAGTTAGATAATTTTTTTTAAAAAAATTTTTAAATCCAACTCGATTAATCTAATATAGTCGAATTCAATCCAACTTGATTTGATTTAAATTAATTTAAAATTTTCGAATAACTTAATAATTTAATCGAATTCAGATAAATTTTTTTAATTCAATTTTTATCGAATTTGATAACCTTATCAAATTGATTCAATCCGACTCTATGTTCACCCTTACACTAAATATCATAAATAATTATTATCACTAATTTTCATTAATTTTTCTATAATTAAAGTCAAATACACTGGGATTTTTTTAATTTTTTAATTTTTTCAGGTAATATTATTGGTGGACTACTTACAAGCCCATATGTTGGAAGTAATTGTTCTGGAGTTGTTTATCAAACTTAGACCCTAAGAAAACGTTCTTCTGAATTTTCTGATAATTTAATCAATCACCTCGCTCTTAGTCTGCTTCATTACACAGTGATCTTTTTCTTGATTAATTAACCGACAACTTGGAGTTGTGCCATACTGCCATTCCCTACAATGGGATATCTCCACTGTTGAGCAACGAGGACGAAGAAGGGCCTTTCAGTTGGGTCCCATTCGTATGTAAGCTTTACCTAATATAGATTATGGGCCAGAATCTTAATAAATATACTGATTAGACAAAAACTAATTAATATTCCATTCTGACGCATTCAGTCATTCAACTCGATTTTGAGAATAGCATTTATAGATTTTGTATCTGATATATATATATATATATATATATATATATATATATATATTCACTATCCATAAATTTAATGAGAAGTGTTATAAAAGTCATGCCTGAGTAGGTTTGGAAGTAAATCCTAATTATGAGTTGGAAAGTACCTTGAAGCAAAGGGCAATGGAAATTAAACACATGCAAAGAAAACAAACCAAACACTATCAAACAACAGAAAAAGTTATAAATGCATTGCCAAATCCAAAAGGAGTGTTTCATCTTTCAAAGACATAGATGATGTTACAGTTACTTCTTCGTGTTTTATCCAACTCTATGTTTTTGTAGCTATCCCAACTTGCAGGTAGAAATGTGATGGAAAATTTGAAGTGCTAGCTAGTACGTTGAAAACACTAAAGAGGCATTTGTTATGCGTGAAGACTGAAGATGCATGCCCTAATTACATTCATATATATGATATCACAGTATACCTTAACCTTAGGATAACTTCAACTGTACTTCTAACAAGGAGCAGTTCAAATCCTGTACGAATTAAATATTGATATAGTCTTTGATAGCTTTAAGCCAGATTATATGACTAGCATTAAATCAAATGGTTTGAGCAAAGAGGAAGAGGAGAAGTAGGTTTGACCAAACCTTCCAGCATAGACGACAAGCAAGAGCAAGAACTAATTGTGATGCAGGAATGTTATTTAAGTGGTGATATAGGCAAGGCAAGTATTCTTTTCTTGGACATTATATATGCTACAACTAACTAGCATTGAATATATATATATAATCTACATTTTTGAGCACTTTAGGGTGAGGGTGAGGGTGGGGAAGATACATTAATATATTCAAAGCAGCTTTAATAAATTGTATTGGTCGCTCCATTTCCGCTTTCGGTAGGTTTTGGATCTCCTTTTGCCTAAAAAGGGAACAACCAATCATACATACACACGAGCGTTCGATATTAAAACATTATAATAACATTTTCATGACTTTACGTATCGAAATTTTTATAATTAATTTTATATTTACCGTACTGGTTCTCTTAATTAAAATTATTTCAGGCCTAAAATATTGTTTTATTTTATCTAACATTTTAAGTCCAATTAACTATTTCGTGAAGACTATTTTAAAATTATTTATGAATATTAACTTAATAAGTCAAGTAAGATATCCTGTCAGAAAAAAAAAGTTAACTTAAGTAAGATATATAAATAAAACTCATGTAGTTAGTATTCCATCAACCCTAATCTTGCTATTAGTCTAAAGAAATCATTTAAAAATAAGAACAATCCAATCACCTCTTTTGATTTTGTTATATCAATGTTTTTATCTATAATAATCATTATTTATTTAGTGTAATTCTTTGGATTAAGTGCTTTGCTGATTTTTATTGTAAATTACAGAAATTTTACGTGAATTTCTGAAAATTGACTCGCGGAATAGAATCAAATGGTGGAGAGTAGTATGAAACTGGAAAAGGGAGAATTTGGGTGTGCAGTGGATCAGTCTGCTCCCCAAGGTTCAAACACCATTACAAAAGAGCCCATAAACGATGGAGGCTCTTGCATGTGGACCAATCAGACACGGCCACGCACAGTTGTCTCTTTATGCTCCCACCCACGAGCGAATCAGAATTGCCAGCGACCGAATCTATGCCACTGTTTGGGTTGAGGCTCCTTCCATCCTTTAGCCACGCCATCTGAAAGCGCGTGCTTGAATATTTGTACTGTACTTTCTTCATTGAGAGAAAAAAAGAAAGATTAGTTGCTTTTTATCACTCAATATATACAATTATATAAATAGATTAATAATGTCTAATGTTATTATTATTATTTATTTTAAAAAAAAAACAAGAAGAAGATTGAACTATCGTCAAAGCGTACAACTTCATCCTGAGGCTATTTATTTTTATATCCATCTTTATGTCAAACTTGATAATAAGAAAGTCTTGAAATTTTTGCGGCATGGTCTCTTGAAAAGGCAATTAAGTTCTATAAATGGAATGTGTATAGACAGCGCCAAAACTCCGGGCTCTCTAAGTCGCAACTCTCGGCCAAAGCCACCCTGTCGTGTAGCCCCATTTGGATTTGTCCGCAAATGCAATGAGGGGACCACGTCACTCCCTCATTGAGATTTGTAAGACCCAGATTTCCCCCCACGCTTCCAACACGAGCGTGCCACTCATCTGTTCGCTTCGAAAATATCTGACCTCAGACGTGACGTGTACCAAAAGATGATAAAAGCGGAGCCACGTGGGTCCCACCTCGTGACTCTTTTCAAATATCACGACCCTCGCGATGAAAGCCACGTTAGCGACCCCTTGGTTACTTGTGGATGCGTTCCATCGTATATTATGGTGCTCCAACATCTTGCAAAAAGCTAATGCCCCTCGCAGAACACAGACTCCAATTCATAATACACCCGGCGTCTCTGACAAACAAAACTATCTCTCTCTCTCGCACTTTCTTCGTCGCTTCAGCTTCTCCTCCATTAATGGGATGGAGCAGAACGACGTCATCGCACCGTTCGTTATAAAGACCTTTCAGATGGTCAATGATCCCACCTCTGACGCTCTTATCACTTGGGGCCGTGCCAACAATAGCTTCATCGTCTTTGACCCTTTGGAGTTCTCCCAGAGGATCCTACCGGTGTATTTCAAGCACAACAACTTCTCAAGCTTCGTTCGTCAGCTAAATACCTATGTGAGCATCATCAATTCTTAACTCAATTTTCAAATTATTAATTAGTGTCGACTTTGATTTAAACGATTCCGATTGAAATTTTTGTTTGTGTTTGTGCGATGGATTAGGGGTTCAGAAAGGTGGATCCAGATCGATGGGAGTTTGCGAACGAGTGGTTCCTTCGCGGGCAGAATCATTTGTTGAAGAATATTGTGAGAAGGAAGCACAGCAGGAACTATTTTCAGGGGAAGCATGAAGAATTGGACGACGAATCGTTGGTGATGGAGATAAGCAGGTTGAAGGAAGAGCAGAAGGCGTTAGAGGAAGAACTTCAAGGGATGAATAAGAGATTGGAAGCCACAGAAAGACGACCCCAGCAAATGATGGCTTTTCTGTGCAAATTTGTGGAGGACCCAGATGTCCTATCTCGTATGTTGCTGGAGAGAGAACGGAAACAGCTGGGGGAGAAGAAGAGGCGGCTGATACCGGCGGCGCCAACCTCGTCGTCGCCTTCGTCAGTTATGGCGGTGACCAATTCGGTGAAGACGGAGTTTGAGGAAGATGAAGCAACTGTGGGTGCTATAATATCTTCGTCCCCAGAGACTGGTTTTGAGATTGATAATTTTTGTCAGGCATCGCCTACGGAGGAAATAGTCGCCGGCAACAATACGCTGTCGGACTGGTGGAATCAAAGGCATGGAATAATGGGGAGGTCTAGGATTACTCAACAGGCTTATAATCGGAGCGCTGTTTCAAGCCCGTTAACGGCGGTTGTGGCTGGGAGAATAGACAACAACAATTCGGGATGCGAAAATAGTAGAGGGGAAATGAGCTATTTTACAGAAATGGCGGCGGAGAGCAGTCCACGGCTGCCTTATCCATTTTCGCTGCTGGAAGGTGGTTTCTAATTATATTGGCTTCACAAGATTTATCTTGGATTCTATCATCTATCTTCTCTCTTTTCTTTCCTTAATATTTTATGTGGCTCTTATATATTTGCAGTGTAAATGAAAATGAAAATGAAAATTTTAGTTTACTCGGTGTATATGCTATTATTGTTCGTTTATATATATATATATATAAGCAACGTATATTTTTGTTACATTTTTAAGCAGTTAAAAATAGGCTAAAGAAATAAAAAGCAATTAACAACAATTTAAGTCGTTCTTTCTTTGGTTAGAAACATGATAAACTTCCACATTCTTTGAAGCATAAAAGAAGGGCGATATTGTATATTTTCTTTGGGGATGAAGCAATGATAGTTTTAAAGGAATATAGTGTTTTAATATTTATAGAGTCTTCCTGTTCCTGTAATGTGAAAGTTAGAGCCTTATTGTACGTTAAAGAATTAATTAAAATAGAAAAATATTTGATCCACCGGCGGCGATAATTTTTTATTCATCAGCAGTGTTCAGATCGCGACATATGATAATAATAGTATTTTTTAAAATTATTTTTACCACGTGTTAAGATTTAAATATCGTTCGTGGATAAAAAATTGTCACCGCTGGTATACTAAATATTAATTTAATTAAAATATATTTTTTATTTACTTATCATTCACTTAAATATATTAGTGACTTAAACAACGAGAGAAGATATGCTTAATCAAGGAAGGATAGATTAATTAGTGACTTAAATATATTAGAATGCGAGGAGTGATGAACGAAGGCGTTTTTATCTTGGTGAAACAAAAATGAAGTCATACATTTACTATAATGTCCCCATACCCTACTAGTTAATCATATAATTTTGGAACCAAGAAAGTATAATTAATCACCCAAAATCTGGGAAGGAGGCATGATGGCGAGGGACAACACCCATCCCAATACAGGGTCCGATTGGTTGAGGTTGGGGAGGCGAAGCAGGAATTCATAATGTCCCTATTTGCACAATAATGCATAAAATGGAAAGAGCGTTTTCGCTCTTATGTGGGGACCATTACTCCGCTTGATCCTCCTGGGCCTACTGGACACGTGTCCATGACCCAAGTTCATAACTTTTAGATAAACGGTGGAGCCACACGAGAGATGACGCTGCTCTGTCACACACTATCATAGTGGACGACGAAGGATGAAGCTTAAAGGCAAGACCTGCACTACAGCTCATAAAGCATGTTATTGTTTTTGTATTTTTAAGTGGACAGACAAAGGTAGGCGACGCACCAGTAGATTTGGTATAACTTATGCAACAAAATTCGTGTGTGCAAGAGAGGTTTGTTTGTGCAATATGCTCTTCAAAACTACTGCTATTCATGCTAAGATTCAGTTCTGAGTTCTGGAGACACAAAATATTTGTGGTTTAATTTCTAGTAGACATTTATTATTTTATGATATACACTTGGCCTTAGAATTAGAATCATTTATGTTCAATCTTCTATTTTTTTAATATGACTGTAACTTGATTTTCATTTACTAAGATGCTTGCAGGTAAACTTATCAATACACCACTTAATTCACACAAAAAACAAAATTACGTTCCAAAATAAAAAGTAATTCACTTTGGGTATTCTTGTTTCTTTCCTTCTTTTTTTTGTGTGTGTGTGTGTGTGTGCGGCGACAGATGGTATTCTTGTTTCCATCGCAGGGAAATGTGACTACGTTTACAATTTATACTCAATTTGTGAGGGGCCGTTCCTTTTGCAATCATCGGCAATTAATTCTTGTGTTGTCTTTCAGCCCATGTTTGGTTTTGCGTATAAACTCCTTTTCCTTTTTTTGACCCATTGAGAAGAATTTTCTAAAGCCTGCAACACAACTACAAACAGTATGATTCAGGCCCATTGATGGATGAAGAACCCTTCCTTTTTCGAGCCCAAAATAAGTCAAATGGCAATCTTTCCACTTTATTGACGTTAAATTTTGTCGACCCAAGAAAAAAAAAAAACCTTAAAACTTCAGTAAATTGATTTTTTTTATAAGTAATTTGGTTTAGTTTAGTCAAACGCATATATCATTATTACAAACATATTGGAGCCGTGGGCCATCTTGAACTCATTCTTGGTTCATCATTACTTCCCCATTTTCCTTTTTCAAACGTATCAAATAGTTAATTTGACCACTTTTTTCTAATTTTAAATTTCTTTATTGGAATTTATATATACTACACATATAAGTGAGTAGGGTCTAATAATATATTTTTTAAAGGATTTTAAATATCAAATTATTTGATGTGAATGTTTTGATGTCATTATCTCTCTTCCAACAAAAAAGGAAAAGTGTGCACAATGAGAGACCAACAAATAAATTATCTTATCCTAATCATTTCATGAATTAAGCATCATTTAGACTTTTGGGAATTCTTGAGTAGATGAGTATATAATTGTTTGGGAAAAATGATCGTGGCCACTTCTTCCCTCTCTCATATTTCAAAATCACACATGAAGCCCACAGGCCCAGCTCCAAATTTGGAAATGGATGCTCAATTAAGTGCTCCGAAACTTCTCAATTTTAAAAATTAATATAATTAAAAAATAATAATTTTAAGTTCACTCAATTTTATTTAATAAAAATAATTTATAAATTAAATAAAAATTTATAAATTAACTAAAAATTTATAAATCATATACTATTTAAAATAACGTATAATTTATAAATTTTTAATTAATATAAATTATTTATTAAATATTTTTAATTTAACCAAATAAATTTATAAGTTAATTATATAAATTATAAATTAATTCATTACGCTTACCAAACACACTTTTCATATATATTTTTATAATAAAAATTTTAAAAATTATAGAAGTGATTTAAATTTCAAAATAAAGGCCTATCAACAAAGAAGTATTATTAAAACTCAAATAAAAAATTCCTTTAGTAATATTGGTCGTTAAACAACTCGCCAATAAAATTTAGATGAAATGCCACACCATCAATTTCTTTTCATCAAAATAATAATAATAACGCACACACAATTAAAATCTTTTTGTTAGGGACCTTTCGTATCCTCCTCAATTATCTTCTAATGATACCATTTGTCTCCCACTGCGGACGAAAGGTAGTTTCAGTACAAACTCTACTAATTCGACTATAATTCATTATACAATTCTCCTTCCAATGTGTCTGCATTCTAAAAATCACTGATATCCGTGCATTACCTTTTTTTACACCCACAATTCATCAACTTTCACAACCAATTTAACATTACTATCATCAATTAAATATTAACTTAGTTTATTGTATTAAATTAATGATTAAACACATAATATGTGTGGGGTAAAATATTTTCTGTAAAATTATTCTTGCACCAAATAATATGTTAAACTATGTTATGTTAAATATTCTCATAATCTTTGATTATAAAATTAATTTTTTAAAAATATTAAAATTATATATTTTTTTTTTATAAATTCAAAATTTTAATATTATAAAAACTCTTGAATCATTAAATTCAAATTTATTGCGGACACCATCTAGTTATCTATGGTGAGATTTTGAGAACATTTCAAGGATGGAAATTTTTAGTTTGAAATTAATTATATTATTATAAAACCAAAAGGAAAGGAAACATTCCCACAAATGTCTAATCACGCTTTCAATGTACAAGTGCACTCCATATTATTGTCAGCGCCTATAAAAGGTAAAACATGGTGCCCACTCGAGATTCCTTTGCCATATAATCTCATAATTTCTAAAAAATAATTAATCTGATTCTTTTTAATTTGGAAATGTAAAGTATTTGGTAGGCTGTAATCAATTATGATTAGCGCGCGCATATATATATATATATATATATATATATATAGATCCTCCACTGTCTTGGAAATAAATTTATATATAGTTGAAGATTCAACAATGTAATTAGTATATATATAAATGGCTAGGTAAGAAAAGCTTCAAAACATTTTTGAATTTTTTCTTGGGTTCTCTTCCACTCTCTTTCTGCCACAGGGGTGGCACCTCTCCCGGAGATTCACCATTGTGCGAGGTGAGTTGTCTTTGAAATTGATATTGAAACGTCCAGTCATCTTTAATTTCAATTATACCATAACAAAGAAAAGAGCCCTATATAGGAGCCCGGAGGTGGCAGTTGGCACATAAAGTACCCTGTAAAGGCTAGGGATATGCTAGTGACTCTTCAGGGAAAACACATTATGTTCCACAGCGACGTTGTGGGTCAGGCTATATAATATTTATATACATTATATGGGCACAATAACAAAACATATAATTGATGACAATAGGGAGAAAAAGAACCCTAAATCCTGCATAAGGAAATCTCTTCCGCACATGGCTATATCGAATGCCTTATTATATTTTATTTTACCAAAAAATGGAGAGTTCTGCCCTTCTGGGTGCCTTCCAAAGCCTCAAATATATAGCCTTTTTGTCACCTTTAGTATTAAAATACGAAGTTGGCTCGGAAGAGCAAGCATAAGATCGAGTTGATATATGCCAATTGACTAAGCCCTTAATTTTTCGACTTCTTGGTACCTGCGCAACCATGCCACACCAACTCTTCTTTTTATAATGAAAATACTCAATAAAAAGATATATTATGTACGTGGTAGGAATGAAACTGCAAAATCAGCTTTTGGAAATTGCAGTGCTTTGAAGATGGAATCATGCCGTGGAAATTAAAAGGGATTCTAAGCACGAGCAACACTTTGTCAGAAACAATCGTGCATGATGATGGCCACCATCAATGGCCTAAAATCTCCCTCCTTATAACCAGTTGCATTATTTTCATAAGTTGACCATCTTCCATACTTCGTGAGACATCCAATCAAGGATTCTAATTTTCTATGGAGTGCAGAGAAAAGCATGTGTCTTTGAGGGACCAGAGTAAGAATATCTATGCCAGTGTGGGGTTTTTTCGTTTTGTGTTCAAGTATAAATATGGATTAGCCCTGCATGTGGGTGTTGCTTCTTGATTTTAAGAACCACAACATTCAAAAAAGTTTACGTTTCTATTATAGATCGAGACTTTAATTAAAAGGACTAAAAAAATGAAAGAAAGAAGATATTAATTTTTCAAAATGAAAAGTAAATACATTAATTCCAAACCGGTACAAGAAGGAGGCTATAAATTACCAAAACCAAAGGGATAAAAAGAAAAAGGATATTAATTAAATTTCAATATAGATATGTATATATAACATCGTTTGATATGGAAATGAATATCAAAATGTATTATATATCTTCAAGTTGAAAAAGAAATGAAGATGTAAGAAGGTGATGACACCTTGCCAATCCTTTCTAAACCGCAACTTTGTTTTGTACTCAAGCGGTGAGGGGAGATTAGGATTAGAATTAAAGGCTTTGAATTATATTCCATGTAAAAGAAAAGTTATACATAGTACTAAGTGCTAACTAGGAAGTAAAGCAGACGACAATAGGCCCAGGCCTTAGGCTTCCTACATCTTGTAGAATCAATAATATAAATGTTATGTGTGTGTGTGTGTGTGTATTCACGAATGCATTGTTTTTAAGAAAAAAAAATCCATTTATCTCGTTTTTAAGAGCTGTGAACGATACAACGTAATTAAAATTGCAAGTATATGAGAAATCAAGCTAACCATTTGATTAGATATAGCGTGGCCGGAATCATTTCATTGAAGAAAAAGAAAGAGATGTTATATATAAACAATCTAAATAAGGAAATCAAGGGCTCTTATGTGCACGCGTCAAAAGGGAATCATGAACAACTAATAGACCCATAGTTGTAGCCTGTAGGCCTGGTGTTATGTCTTATATAAAAATACAGACAATAAGATGATATAAGATTCTCCAAAAGAATTGGGGCGTCTGGATGTTTTTAATTGACAATCTAGTGCGATGATGAAGCAAACCCCAAAAGGGGAACTTGAGAGACTCGGAATAGTGTAATTTGATTCACATTTAACATCCCACTAAGAGCTCGAAAGTAAGTCCGATCCGTAAATGACTTTGAAGTTCTACTTTCGCGCAACAAAGTTTTTAATGGAAAAGGGTATAAACCCTTTTGTAATTGAGAGACACATGTATATAAGCATATACAGAAATTTAGGAGTACAAGGGTATGGGATTCATCAATATGTCGTCCCTCATCTACTCAGATCCTTCTTCTTTTTACAGTAGGCTAACTTTTAAGGAAATTTGACAACCAAATATTAGCATCCTCATGCTTCATATGTTCAAAATTTTACATCCAGTTCATATTTTCCTTACAAAATTACAGAGAATCTTAGTATCATGTAATTAATGACCATTCTCACCACCTTTCAGACATTCAAGGATCCACTCTGCAGCATACAAGTTACTTATAAAACCAAAGTCAATAAGCACTGTATCAGTTTTTATATATATATATATATATATATATATATATATATATATATATATATATTATGATCCAATATATAATTTGTGTGTAAAACCTTATATAACATGTTTCCAAAAGAATTCGTTTACTTTGCTTTTAAAAGAATCTCCTAGAAAGTAGTGGTAGATTTCTTTTTCTTTTTTTCTTTTTTTGCAGCAAAACAGCAAGTGCTATTGATGAGTTATAATAAACCTTAATGTAATCAAAATTTAAAAAAAGTAAAAACAGTTCTTGGTAAATAATACTTGTAAATTAATTTCCATCCCATCTAATATCACTTTCTTTATTGTTTCTCAAAACATCATGGATAGTACAGTGAAGAGCCTTTAAATCAAACGGTGTGGAACTATATATGTATACATGGACCCACCTACAAAACACCCTAAACAATCATACCTTGAATTGACTGACCGTCTCCAAGTCATCCCAACCTCTTATATATGTATTCAGTTGAAAAAGTATTATTCTACTTCCCTCGATAGGATTTCAGAGTAGCTACTTGGCCTTATAGCTAGAACATTTGCTATATCTTGGTGTGGGTACGTACATGTTTTTTATTGGGTGGATGAGAAGTTGTTGTTGGTTAATGTTAGTTATTAAAACATAGAGATGTTCCATACCTTGTGAAGAACATCTCTTTTCCTCAACTTTAACACTCTCTGTAAGTGTAGTTGTGGGTTTAAGTTCATGATGACTAGTCTCTTCCTTCCTTCTTTTTATTCCATTAAACAAAACCCAGAGTTTAAACCTTGAAGCAAATCTGCCCTTCAAATCGATATTTCCCAAACCCCAAAATTCAAATATTCCATGTCTGATTTGTTTGATGGTTTCAGTTTGGCGCAGCCTCTGAAGCTTAGAAGGCTTCAAAATCTTTGAACTAGGACTTGCTCTGCCTTTTGTGGCTGCTCATGGACTACTTGAGAGAAGTAGAAGCCAAAATCGTGCATGATTTTAAGATGGATAATATAGCAACGCCAACAAACGTTCTGGGACCAGTGATTGTGGGTGCTGGTCCATCTGGGCTTGCTGCTGCTGCTTGCCTTAAACAGAAAGGTATTCCAAGCCTAATCCTTGAAAGGACTCATTGCTTAGCTTCAATGTGGCAGCTTAAGACTTATGACCGCCTCCGCCTTCATCTTCCAAAGCAATTCTGCCAGCTCCCGTTCATGCCTTTTCCCAAAAACTTCCCCTCCTATCCAACCAAACAACAATTCCTCGCCTACTTGAAGGCTTATGCTGATAATTTTCATATCAAGCCAGCTTTTGGAAACGCGGTGATCAGCGCCGAATTTGATCATACATGTGGGAATTGGAGGGTGAAGACTCAAGGACTCAAAAAGAAAGAGACAGAATATGTTTCTCAATGGCTGATAGTAGCTACGGGAGAGAATGCGGAGGAGGCAGTGCCTCATATTGAAGGAATGGATGAATTCTTAGGGCCTATTGTTCACACTAGCTCCTACAAGAGCGGCCTTTCGTTTTCTGGAAAGCAAGTTTTGGTGGTTGGGTGTGGGAATTCGGGCATGGAGGTCTGCTTGGATCTCTGCAACCACAATGCTCGCCCTTCTCTCGTGGTTAGAGATACGGTGAGCATGGATTAAACTCATTAATTTGCATCATACTAAATACACATTAAATTTATCAAGTGATATACTTGATTTGCAGTGCAACTTTGAAAAGCCAACTAATGTTTTTGACATAGCTGGAAACTGCAAAAATTGAACTCAGTCTGCTATGCTAGAACTTTCATAGAGTTTGTGTCCTTAATTTTGTTCCCACTTTTTCTTGGAATTCGTTTGCATGCGGTGAGCTAGCTAGCCTCCCAAAATCTTAGATAATATGGCCTTTGAAATGATGATTGTCATTAGTTTCATGTCTACAATTTCCGAAAAAGGTTATTAAGCTTGTATATCTTCTTTTTTTTAATTATTGATAATGTGTGATCTTTCGTTTTATTGCTTCCAGGTGCATATCTTGCCTCAGCAGATGTTTGGGAAATCAACTTTCGGTTTATGTATGTGTTTGCTTAAGTGGTTCCCCGTACGCCTTGTGGATCAGTTTTTACTTCTAATGTCACACCTCATACTTGGAGACACAGCTCAATTTGGACTTAATCGTCCCAAACTAGGTCCTCTGGAGCTCAAGAACTTGTATGGCAAGACACCAGTTTTGGATGTTGGGACACTTTCTCAGATCAAAAGTGGCAAAATTAAGGTTAAAAATTATATCCTCCCCACCCCCAATCAAATCCAAAAGTATAAGTCACTTTGTTTTCCATATTTTTTTCTATTTTATTGTCTTCACTATGAATATGAATTCTTGCAATATATTTAGGTTCGCCAGGGAATTAAACGACTAAAGCAGCAGACCGTGGAGTTTGTTGATGGCAAAGTAGAGAACTTTGATGCCATAATTTTAGCAACTGGTTACAAAAGCAATGTACCCTCTTGGTTAAAGGTGCTTCTTTTTGTTGCTGTAACTTTAGCATGGTTTTGGCACTTATTTTCACAGTTTATATTATTAACAGGGCTTGAAATTTATTGTGGTCTCAGGGCACCGACATGTTTTGTGAGAAAGATGGGTTTCCCAGGAAACCATTCCCAAATGGGTGGAAAGGTGAAAATGGACTGTATGCTGTGGGTTTCACTAAACGTGGCCTGCTTGGGGCTTCTAACGATGCAAAAAGCATTGCAGAAGATATTGAACATAGCTGGAAAGTTGATGATGAGGCCAGCCACGCTTTGGCCTTCACTTGTCCACTTCCTTGATGCGAGAAATATATATATATATATATATTAGTAAAAGAAAAAGGATGGCTCTTCATGTTGCCTTTGATCACAAACAAAAGAAAAAGAAAAAGAAAACCTATATAGATTGTGTGGCTCTTATTTATTCACAAAAGTTAGGGATTTGGGTTACTAGGTAGTTTGGGGAATTTGATGTGAATTATTAGCTTAGTGAGTTGAAATTATTTAGGTTCACTTGTCATATATAGATATATAAATCTTGTACATTGCTAGTTGAATTCAAAAGGTCTGCTTTGGTTTTCAATATTATGTCGCCTTTGTAGTGCCGATGCTTACATATAAAATTGTATTGGATATGAGATGTTTAATTTTGTAGAAATCACATATGGGTTTCCATCAATTTGACCTTGTTCTATATATAAATTATTGATCAGAGACATATAATTTCATTCCTTCTGATATTATTAACAACTAACTTGGAGCTGGGGGACCAAAAAGAATCTTATTATGATGGAAAACATAGGAAAAAAAAGCCATTTCAAAAGAAAGAAAAAAGAAGAGTCCATTAGAATATGAAAAGGTCCCAATTCTCATGAAGATTACTATATAACTTAATGCAGGTTACCTTCATCAATATTAATTTTTGGGTTAATTAAAATTGCTTTATATAATCGTTATCTTCATTGCCTTATTGCCAAGGCTTTAATCCATCGTCATCAGGAACTCGGACCACCTTGCTTCTTTAAACTCCACACAACCTCTATGCCAACACTTGGATGAACTGCTGGAAGGGTCTAATTAATGTTTGACAAATTAGGGTTGAACATTGAAGTCCAGCGCACAGTTGTACTACTGCATACTTAAAAACTACGAATTCAAAAAGATGAAAAGGAATGTAAAAGGGACGCTTGGAATTCAAAGTTGCAGTGAGAATATAAAACAACATATTAAAGTTTCCCGTCAAGTGAATTTTATATATATTTGGTGAAAGGTGTGATTAGTTAATAAAACAGCTTAAATTCAAACTTCTATCTTCTATGACCAGATAGAAGTTTGGATTTAAGCTGTTTTATTAAATAATCACACCTTTCACCAAATGAATGTTATGTGTGTGTATATCTTTATTAAAAACTCATTCTCTCATATTGATCATTAGCAAGGTTTCAGTCTCTGGTTAATTTGCAGTGAACAAATGCTTCGTATTCTATTTTTCCTATATCAATATAATAAGAAGGATAGTAGTTTATGAATGATAAATACTCTTCCGCCAAACGTCTTCTGCATCTTCTCAAGCGAGATGGGGTGCCTCTGTGCGTGTAAATTACTTTGACACGCAAGTCAGTATATATTTGATAGCAATAGATAAAGATACCAAAAGATCTATACCTATATATGAAGGGGAAAGCACTATTTATATGTAAGTTCAGGAGTATCTTAGAAAATGTTATTTAATATGGGGAGGCCTATGATTGGCTGGATTGTGCAATTGTTGTTGCTCAAGGTCAATCCTATTATTTTAAGAGTTGGTTGTTTTGATTAAGGCAATTCTAGATAATATATCATCAATAAATTAATGGCCGAGTAGCCCCAAATACATATGAACTAACTAGCATGTCAACATGCACTACGCGTTAAGCGAGTAATTTTTCATTTAAATTTTTTTTTGGGTAAAATGTAATAATTGTTAAATTGTGATTATTTTGTAAATTTAAATTACACTCTAGCTAGGTACCTTATAAATTTTAAGTACCCGAACTTAGTTAAATAGTATTATATATATTATTCAAAATTTAAAATATATGCACTATTCTTTGAATGTGATTTATTTTTTTAAGTAATCAAAATTAAATTAGTATTAAAATATTTAATACTAATATAAATAAATATAATTTAATGTCATACCAACTGACCAAATAGACGAAAAAGAGCCAAATACCTTTCATGTTTCTAAAAGTGAGTAATTTTTTTGATAAAATAATAATTATTATTTTATTTTTAAATTAGTGCTGATAATCGTATTCATAATGTGGTTAGTTATCTAAAATTTAAAATAGAGGATTTTGGACTGACAATCACAAAAAGATAATGTGAGTACATATCACGCTATCAGTGTATAGAAGTATCTATAAAAGTTTGGATTAAAGAGACCACAGAGCTTATATATATACACACACATATACACACCCTAATAATATATCAACATGCACTAGGTGCAGATATTGATCCGCTTTCGTAATTTTAAAGGTGTATAATTTTTAATCTTATATATATATGGAGTTTATAAATTTATATTAATTTGACAAAAAGGTGCTCATAAATCCATGTTATAGACTTATATAGTCAACTACGTGCGTACAGATAAGAATATAAGTCGGTAGTTCGAGAAATTGGGGAAAAGAGATATAAAACTTAATTAATATATAATTGGATTTTATTGAAAATGACAGTATTGTTAGATAGGGTTTACAGATATTTTATTTGTGTGCTTTATGCGGACAGAACCGAATAGGAGAGGAGCCCTTACTATTCGAATCTTTAGGCCTCTGAATGAATGCACTTATACCCTGTTACCCACCACCCTTCCCTACTCCTCATATAAACACACTAACACTATCACCATCGATGGAGGACAACCAAACCCTGCCCTACTAATTATTGCCTCGTCCCATCAGATCCTTTAATCAATTGTCATCTCTTCCCTGCCTCCATCTTCATCTTCTTTTGACCTTTAATCTATATATTATCTCCAAAATCATACTTCATCTACAAAAGGAATGAAATATATTAACATTTTGAGATGATTTTGAAGTAAACAGTTTCACAAGATAATCTGACCATTTGTCTCTTTAAATTTCAGCATATTGGTTTCAGTTTCTTTTCTTGTCTTTTTTCAATTTTAGAATCTCACCTACATATTATTTTGATATTTAGTAAGACTAAGACTAAGACTATGTAGAAACGGATGCTATTATACAAGTTTTTGCAGCAGCTTGATTAGATATATATATTGGATTAAAGCGACAGCCAACTTCAAACTAAAAGTTGAAAATTCCAATTAAAATCACAGAAAGGGATATATATATATATATATATACACACACACACACACACACACACACACTAAGAATAAGGTTAATCGACTTATACATATGTATTGCAAGAAGAATGGATGGAGATTGCATAAACAAATAGCTGGCTGATAGATTTTATTGAAACTGAGAGTTAGTACTTGAAGACAAGTTGGGTGGAACGGGTATATGACAATGCATGATTGCAGTGATGATAGTGATGTCGTTGCAGATGTGGTGGATTATGACAATCTTATTGCTGTAGCGCCTATATATATATATATATATATATATATATATATATATATATATAATAGGGATTGTGATGAAGGTGGGACTACTGAGGACTCCAGAATAAGACAACTATTATTATGTGTTAACTACTTTTAGGTCAAAATATATATTCTTCAGAATTGATTCGGAAAGTTCTTACGCCTACAAAGAAAAAAAAGTAGAATACACTTCAAACTCAAAATGCATCCAAATATATTCGACTCTTTAATTTCTTTCTAATATAGAGCTGATCGAATGCTTTCCTCATAAAATGATCATTAATTCCCCTTCTTTTCTTTAAGTTAATGTCAAATGAAGCATTTATCTCA
Source organism: Gleditsia sinensis (assembly GCA_037074535.1). Classification (NCBI taxonomy): domain Eukaryota; kingdom Viridiplantae; phylum Streptophyta; class Magnoliopsida; order Fabales; family Fabaceae; genus Gleditsia; species Gleditsia sinensis. Next base: position 85,370,039 of record CM073463.1, read on the forward strand.
AGTCACAAGCTATAGGTATTATTGAAAGGTTTAGAATGTCTGTAATAAAGTTTGTACAGGTAGCTGGTACATGAGTGTGATAAACTCTAAACTTGGACCTTGAAGGAGTTGGCCTACAAGTATACGATGGAAACACTACATGGTCCATATCACACGTGACACCCGTGATGCCTGGTGCACCAGATGATCTTAACCCCTCCTTCAGTCTTCCTAATATGCAGGTACACAAGCATCTGCACATGCTCATATGAACCTGGAGTCTGGACCATGCATGCGTTTCATATATTTACTGCCATTAATATACGTGGTCCAACAAATTTATTGTAATAACCGTATGATTGGGTATTCTATAGTTTTCTGCAGGACCATTTGCCATTAGTTTTAGATGAAGAAATTGCATCCCCCCTGAGGGTGACTTTGGGTTATTAGATTCTTACTTGCCTAAATCTCTATTACTAGCTGGCTTCTTACTCAAAAAGTCATTTTGAACTTGAAGCTTGGACAAAGCAACGACTCACTACTACATTCAAGAATGTTAAGTGCCTAATATTATAGTAAACAACACTAATTTTAATTTGAAGCATCGACAAAAAAATGTGTCCATCGTCAATGAGCAACCAGATTTGAAGCCCTGATCAGAATTTATTGAACTTCAATTACTATTACTATGCCTAGAAAGATTATCTTTATATCTTGAACACATGCAAGAGCTGAGTTGTTACGGGGGAGCAAATTGTGTAGCCAAATATTGAAGCCCGAAATTAACTGAACCTTCATGGATGTGACAAACAATGATTGCATCAATTGTCCCTAATGTAGGAGAATATCGTTAATTAATACAGAAATAAAAGCCACCTGCAGGTTTGGGATGAAAAGGGATGTTTGTGTTTTCTCACTTTATTAGTTGGTAAATGAAAAGGGCAAGACATGCAGGCGGGTATGCGTGTGAGCGTGAACATGACGAGTCGTCAGAAGCATTAGTGAGCAGCTGCCTTGTGCTGCAGAGATATTCAGTCATAAGACATGAATTTTATCTTTCTACACTTCAATTGGGGTTTCTCTATGGACCACCACTTTCACCCTTTGTCTTCTTCCATCATTAATTTATACATTCCTCTCTCCACATGTTATGGGATTCCAAAGCAAACACAATATATATTGCAGCCAAGTTCCACTTTCCACTTTGATGAAATCTCTGTGTCTCTTTTTCGGCCCCCCTTAAAGGATTTGTAAAGAGCAGCTAAAGCATTTCATGCTAACTTTGATCATACAACACAAGGGTTCACTTCTGGAGATGCTACGAATTTCAACAAATAGGTTTAAAATAAAATGTAAACAGGTAGAAAACGCGCTTTTCTAGCCACTCTGAAATTACTGTATCCCTAATAACGAGATCGTTTAAGTTAGAGAGGACCACGAGTCATTAATATCAATTAGTCAACAATATCTGTATCTTTCGTTAACTCTTAATTTCTCAATTGATCTAGTTGCATGTGTACGAAGAGCTAGGGATAGGGGGGGTCCTTTCAACTGTTGGAAGTGACAATTTATCATGCAGCCACCTCCAATGAATGAGGTCAATGAGGCAATGATGGTAACTAGAACATATATGATAGAATAATATAATATTCCTAAAATCCTCTCTAGTCACCCTTCTTGCATTTACCAGAACAGAGGTGTTGCCTATTTGAGGGAGACAATATTAAAGACAAAGCTCCTCATTTTGCTAGTGTTGGGGCACTTTCCCTAGTGCCATTGTCCACCCCGATCTTCTTGGAACATCAATGGATTCTCTGCCTTACAAACCAAGCCAGGTGCGCATGAGAAGAATATCCTAGCACATTTTGGCTTTCCTTTAACTTCTTGATGAAATGGGAGTGGAACCCACCATGCTTAGTGGAGAACCTATCATCTTGTACTTACTTCTTCTCCTCTATTTTCAATTTCTTGGACTTTTCTTTCCTTCACATTGCAATTCAATCGTGTGACCCTGTATCAAAAGCATGGCCCAATTGGCGCCCTTGTAAAATACCTCCCTAGAGTGAGAATAGGCTTTCTACGTCCAAAAAAGAAGAATAGGCTTTGAAACAGAAGAAAAATGGGCTTCGGACTATCACTGTTATTAAAGACTGGGCCAGAAACTCAGTCTATGGGAATCTTAATGGATGGGCTTCATCTTTATATGAAACTCCCTCCTCACATGATGGAGGCGCTGGAGTTGTGCTTACAAATCCGTATGGGGAATCCATGCACTTAGCTAACAAGCTAGACTTTCCTTGCACCAATAATGAAGCCTTGGTGTTTGTTTAACAATGGCCAAGATGATAAATATGAAGCGCCTGGAAGTTTTCTGGGACTTTAATTATATGATCAAGCAGAAAGATGGAGATTATGGTGTCAAAGAATATGTGCGGGCTGCATATTGAGAAGGAGTATTTGGTTTAATGCGGTAATTTCAGTTCATTACATTTAAACATTTCCCAAGGATAGAGAATAAGCAAGCAACTGGATCAGAAACAAAGGAATCAACTCAATCCAGGTGTTCATTCCAAATCGACTACTGTTGCGAGATCAAAACCAGAGGAAAGTTAGGAATGATAGCTTATATTGCTCTTAGGTTTGATACCCTCAATGTATGTAATTTGTCTTCTTTCTGTCAATTTTGTTATCTAACCCCTCTGCAGTGTCTATGCTTTAGCAGGAGGATTTGGTAGGGTTTTAGATATAATATGTATATGGTCGGTATGTCTCTTAACCTTTTTTGTGCTATTTCGTAATAGGAACAAAAAGACGAAATATGAGTTATTAGTTGAAATTTTTGACAAGGTTTTTCATTCCACAGTTGAACACCAGAAACTTTTTTCAATAACCATTAATACAAACTTTGAATATTAAGATATTTGAGCTGGCACAATATAAATAATTACAAAATTTTTACTGAATCTCTTTTACAAATCGAATGCATTTGTGTCGGTCTTATTTCAAAGAACTATTTCATTTTGTTTGTGACTAATTTGATAAAGGGAGTGAAAATAAAGTGGAATCCAAATGTTTCAATTTTTACTGGATGATTAGAAAAAGTGGAAAAGGAATGATTGAAAATCATGCACATATATGGTATGACAGAAAACAATCATAGTTATAAAAGATAATGCCTCACCTATTTCGAATTGCTCTGTGTGGCCGGCCGAAGTGAAAATAAGATTCAGTCCATTTTCAGCTTTTTCCCTTTCTTTAAGAAACAAGAAGTGCAAAATAATTTTCATCCCATCAAGCACACCCTTTGGCCAAAAATATTGAGCCCTATCTTCTGGGGCAGGAGCACGTGGATTAACCATTCAACAATTGACAGTATAATATAAGACGCTTCTTTTATTATTTATTTATTTATTTTAACGATCTCTGGGAGTAGCTGCTTGTTGGGATGTTCAATTATGATAGACGGCACTGTAATAAGCATTATCATCAGGAAAACTTTTAGCAGTAATCAAAATTATCATTGCTGAAAAAGGAAAAGGAAAAGATTTAGTCCTTTCTATAGTCCCTTCGATTCCTGCAAATTGAGATAAAAGTACACAGTTTTTATCTTTTGATCTCAGTTGGTACCAGCCACAAAACTATCTGAAAAGGTATTCACATTTTCAGAAGCAGAGCAACTTCCGGAAAGTGCTCTGAAATTTCTTATCCAAGTCTTATGCCAAACGCATAGATATTTTTACATTGCCAAATTCAAGTTTCTTTAACATATCTTTCTTAACTGCTTGCCTATACAATTTTTTTTTTCCCTATCAAATACATACATTGATCAATGAATAATTGAACAAAAAAATTTAAATTATTCAGACTCGGCAAAACAGCTACGATAATCCAAAAACGCAAGGTCAATAAACAAATAGAATCAACTAAGCAACACGTGAAATGATTTGGGAGGGTAAGTTCACAGATAGGAAAAAGGGAAGCCTAAGACCTCGATGATCTATGCTGAAGCCTAGAATTAACAGCGCGTTGTGTGGCACTAGCTGGCCGTGCGGGACCAAAGAATTCAGAGTACATTTCCATGAAGAACTTATCCACAATTTCAACATATGCCGGGCAAGTGAGTCTAGAATAATAATGAAGAACTTCTTCAATATCCAGTATATAATCCACATTCCCCATATCCAGCAACTCTAGCTCCCTCAGCTTTCGTTCCACCATACAGTTTCTTTGTTCTATCATACCCGTAGAACTGACTGCTTGCTGTCTTCTCTTCTGATCATGGGTTATGTTTCTCTTATTGTCTTTGTTGTTATATTCCTCTGCTTTCTCCATCTGGTTCTTCTTCTGCACAGGACTTGCGCTGGACAAGCTGATGAAGCTTCCATGAAAGGCCTCCTTTTCCTGCTTTGTTGGAGATGACGATACAGTTTTCTTCTTGCTTCTTCTCTTTGCCATTTCCCTCTCTGATTCCCATTGGTCGGTATAAAACTTGTCCAAATCTTTATAATTTGGATCGTTGTCTATGTTCATGACATTAGCCGCAGCCACAGAATAAGAGAAGTGGTTATTGTGGGGAGGTGCTTTGGGAAGCCTTTGGTATCCCGAAGAGAATAAAGACTTGAAGTTCTGCAGGGTCTTTTGGAAGAACTTCTTGGTGTTGGAAAGCATTGATGATGGCAATGATAGTACTATTAATTGCTGTATATAAATGAGATCTTCTGGTGGGTACTATTGGGCAAAGAAGAGACACAGAATGAACTCTACCTGTGTGAACGACTGTGCCTATTTTGGGGTTCTAGTTGGTGATGATCGGAGTGAAGATTTCTTTATAGAGATGGCAGAAGCAGAGGAGCCATTAAAGCTTCTTTAACTTTTGTTTGGAAGAACGGAAATCCCTTTTTCTCTCTTTTGTCTTGACACGCTCCTTGGTTGTCCCTCAGTTTTCTTTCTGCTTCCTAATGGGACCCCACAACCTCCAAGGCCAAAGAGGGAGATTGTGAGTCTCTCCCATTATAATAAATTTATAAGTTTCGTTGCTTTTACTTTTGATGGTGGAGTTGGTGTGTAGGCTCTTTGGGAGAAAGAAAGGAGCGGGTGGTTGTTGAATTGGACTTTTCTTAAACATTTCTGTTCCTGTATTCTATGACAGCTTTCTCATAGTCACCAGTCAGATTGATGATTGATAAGCTTAATTTACCATGCTACATATACGTATAAATATAACGCGAATGAAGGACTTGAAAATGTTTGTAGCATTAAATATTCCTTGTTCTAAAAAGAGAGGGTTTTAGTACAATATTGTAACTTAATAACACGTGACCCTATAATGAACTCAAATCTCAAGATTTTACGACTAGCATATACTTCAACGCTAACAATCTCACCGACGATTGACCCTCACTCTAGCTAATGTTCAATTGGTTCATATAGGAACCAAAAAATAGATCAATCTAAGTCAATTTTGATTAGCAAATCATAAAATATCTAACTTTAAACTATGTTTACTATCCTTTTCATCTATCTCCAAGAACCACGTACTGTTTGAGAAATTAATTTATACTTTTTTATTGGAAGAAATTGCTGATGTATTTGTTCATTTGCTTTGAAAAGGCACTTTTGAATTATAGCAAAGCAATGGTACCCATTGAGGATTTGACGTTGATAATTAATTTCCACGAAATAATAGGCGATGACATTTAATTTTTGGTCTAAGGTGAAACAATCACAAGTCTGAAAACCTTGCATAATTTGGACACACAAAACTTGTTGTAAGGCAGTATATAAGGGAAACATTTTCAACGAAAGGAGTGATTAGGTTTGATTTAGGTGATCACTTGATGCGTAGTCATAGAACTGAAATAAATAAGGAAGGAAGGAAGACAGTGATAGAGCAGCTAGAGCTAGATGATGATGAATAGGAACTAGTGAGGACTGGGGAATGTGGTGAGTGAGTGGTGAGCTTGACTAACCAACGGTTCCGCCAAATCTGATAAGGATACTTGAGGGTTTGGAACCAGTCTCTGTCCTTATACTATATACTACTTATTTCTCACGAATACCATTCCATTACACTCATGGTATTGCTATAAGCCTCTCCGTTCTTTGCTTTCTCAACCACTTCTCTGTTTTTATTCCCAATTAAATTGCAAGCAGCTAGCACCCAGCTGGAGGAACTGTTGATTTTTCTCCAGGACTCACGTTTTACTTGGCTCATTTTGAGAGTAGGTGAGAATTGGAATCCTAATAATATACCCCCATCTATAATACCAATCAAACTCTAAAAAGAAAAACAAAGATTGAATTCCCCCATTTATTGCTTGGGGGATCCAGTTAAGAAAATTCTCTAACTTGGCTAATCAATTTCAAACTCAAATGTTTTGTTTTTATTATCCAAATTCAATTTTAATTTTTGAATTTGGTTTAGTTAACCACTATTAATTTTCTTCATTATTTATAACTTAGATAAAATCTTGTATGAAAACTCTTTTTTTTTTTTTTGGACTGGCTCAATTTTCTATGTATGGCTAAGCCCGGTCTAAATATAATTCTCCAGTACGAAAGAGTTTATATTGGGTTGGGTAGCGTAGATATTTGTCCTTTCGGCCCATGTTTTGGAATCAAAACCCAATGGATATCGTTGATCCAAAGAAAAAAAACAACTCGAGAATTGAGAGATATTCTGGGGCTCGAGAACCCAAAAAATGCGATCATAAATGATGACGGTAACCAAACAAAGACATGGTGGCTTTAGCACGATCAAACATTCTTTAATTTCGCTTCCCATTTCTGGAAATACCTTCGTGGAAATGAAAGTGACGTTCTAGATTGCCACAAAACGTGCACATCACAATTCAGAATTCATAAATTCAAATTCCCTCTTCTTCTTCTTCTTCTCCTTCTTCTTCTTTTGTTTCTCCTCTGTGTAATGTTACGTAGCCATCAACCCCCAGTCACAGCAGCTTAACTTAATGCTCCCTCCACTACCTCTGCCTACGCTCCCCACTACTATTAGTAACTTTTTGGTTTTGTATTCCTTCTGCAAAAACCCTCGAATTCTTCCCCCCACACTTTCTGATTTCCTTGTCTCTTCTCTTTCATTTCAATTTTTCAGCAGCAACCACCCCTTTGTTTGACACAGACGTTTCATCCCCGAATTGACGTTTCGACTTCAATCCTAGTATAATGAAATGGGAAGCGTGCGCTCCCATCTGCACTCTCTCCCAAGAATCAAATCATATTGATAAAGATTAAAGACAGATATTATTCTTTTGAATTTTAATATCACGAATTAAACTAAATTCTAACTTTGTCCTAATTTCTTCAGTCTATTGACCTTGTACTCAAATAACTTATAGTCCCATCAGAATCCAGCATATCTTGGTCTGTCATTCATTAAAATATGAACATGAACATTCCAAGCTCCTTCCTAGTAGCTGTAAGTTGAAATGTAACAAACAAACAAAATGATCTGCTCCAATGAAACCGTGTTTGACGGTAGGAGGTGCGTTTGTTCTGTCTTTTCTTGCTTATTCAAAGATAATGAAAACAGATGCATTGCTCACTCACTCTATGGTTGGATGAATTTGGTTAATAATACAACCTAACAACATGTCTCCTACCTAACAGTGATACGTTTTGTCTCTATTGTGACCCAACACTATGCATGGTTGTTTTCCTTTTCTTATCTCTGGATGCAACTTTCCTTTTCAATTTTGTTGTCCACCGGCATGGTGGCGATATTATTGAACAGTTGCTTGTTTTTTATGTCCCAAGGGAACCCATTTGGAATTATTCAATGAATATTTGTGGCTGCTCTTAGCCAATTCATGTTCTTAATAACTTGAATAACTCATGAGTCGTGAAGCAAGACAAATTAAGATTGCAATTGATAATTCTGTATTGGATTTAAATAAAAGGGACATGCGAATATTTGCATCATGTGAATCTTCCTTTTTTTGGTCCAGTTAGCCAATATCAATACGTAATTCAGATCTCGCCCTCTATTACACTTAATGAAGTGCAGATCTCACATTTTATCCCCCAAATAAATAAAAAAAGAAAAAGAAAGAAGCAGATCTCACCGACTTCGTGTCTTCTTCCAATGTGGAAGTAAAGTTTGTAATGATAACCTACTAATTAATAATTACAACGAAAAGCAAAACAAGCTACTTATTTTCATGGGGAATTTTAAAGCTAACCTTTTTTTATATTCTTTTTGTGCATCCGAAAGAAAAGAAATTCAAAAGGTTAAAATGTTTTCAGCTCGCGTTTTCAAATGTTTCCTTCGAATCAAACAAAGCATCGCAGTCCCATCTTTTTCAACTTTTTCCCATTTACCTCAAGCATCCTTTCCCAGAAGGATAAAAATGTCTGGCACGAAGTTTTGTTATCAATACCAAAACAAGACAACTGCTCTTTTTTAGGTCTTTTCATTATTTAACCATTACTTTGCAAATGCAGGTCTTTGTCAGTATATCCTTATCGAAGAATCCATAATATAGCAAACAAAAAAAGAAAATCCCATAGCAAAAGAAGAAGATTCAGTTTCAGTGTTAATTGTTGTAGACAAAACAAGTAAACGTCTAAGTAATAGTAAGAGATAACTTCAATCGTGTAGAAAATGAAGTATCATACATGCAAACTAAGTTAAGTTAGAAGTACACTATTTTCCATAGAAACGAACACAAACAACAGAGGAGGAGGAAGGTCCCTTCTTTCTTCTCTCTCTCAATTTTTTAACTTTAAAGCCATTCAGAGAACAGAGCTTCCCAAATCTCTGTGAAAACTTCAACGATGATCTTGTGATGATGATACGAATTCAGTGACAGAAAACACTGCAAGAGATTCTCCAAATCCCTGGCTGCAAATATCTGTTTCTCAACTATCATTTCCACCATTGACGTCCTAAAATCATTGTAAGGATCACTCGAACGCTTCACTACGGCGAAGGTATCCTTCACCTTCCCCTGCAACGGCAGAATACCCATTTCAGAGCTCCGTTTCTCAGAAGTCACCCGGCTACAGCCGTGCTTTTTCCGACGAGAACGATGCCGGCGGCGAGACCGTGAGGAATCCGAAGAGGTGCTTTTAGAAGAGAAAAGGGTGTCAGTCTCATCGTCTTCTTCGTCGCTGCTATACCACCAATGCCCGCCAAAGTTTGAGTCTTTAGTACTAGAGCTAAATGGGAATAAATCTCTGGGCTTGTTTTTCTTCTGGGCATTCTTCTTCTTTTTCGTCTTATTCTTCTTGTTTCTCGCTGAATTTTTCATTTTCTCATCAAAACCGAACTCGTTTTCGTAGATAGAAAAAGTGGGAGGGCAAGAACTACCATCGAGATCGCCCCAGAAGAACGGCGATGGCCACTCCGAAACATTTCGTCTCGGGAGCGAATCCTTAACCGAAAGAATAGATGTTTCGGAGCCTTTGGGTCTGCAGATAGATGGAAAAGGACGAACTTTAGGGGACAGGGGCTCGATCAGTTGGAAACCCCGTTCCTTCTGTGGAGTAAAGACTGCTTTTTCCATCACATCAGTGAAGTTTCGGGTCCGGCAAGACCCGAATGAGGATCGGAACATGCGACAGATTCGCATTTTGAGTCGGTTATCCATCAGAGGCAGAGAGTGAGAGGGAGAGGAAGAGGAAACAGAGAGTACAGAAAGGAAAGCGAAGAGTGTATCAGAGAGGAGTGGAAAAGACGGGATTTTGAAGAGGGAGACCGGGGGTTATGAAGAGAAGGGAGGGACAGGAGGGAGATATAAATGCATGAGACGCACAGTAAGTGGAAGTCAAAATGCCGTATTAAATAATGTTATAAAAATAATTATATAAAAAATGAAAGTTCATGATATGCAATTTTATGCTGTTTTTCTTGTCGTCTTCTATGTCCTGATTGACCAGAGATTCATTGTATTAAGGATGAATGTTTTAGGTTGGTATAGTAAACACTTGAAAACAGTATGAATTGACCTTCGTGTCCACCAATGAATGGGCTAACTCCAGTCCTAGGGTGTGAAGTTTTCCCTTGCTATTTCTATTTCAGTTATCCAGCATGTAAGAAAGAAGTTTTGAAACCTCTCATGTTGTGAAGTTCAAAGCCTTGGTTTCGTGGGGATTCAAGTATAAAGATTAATCTAATGAAAACTGAAAAGTAAGATGGTTATTGGTTGTAGTTGATATGTTGTCGTCTATTAGTATACATGGTGGGAGGGGACCAAGATCGAGGCGCTTAATGGTGTTTCAAATTCAAATAGGAGAAAAAGGGAGTCCGTATCCCCTAGTGATTAACAAAAACATATAAAAGAACATGCTATATTAGCATAGCCTTTTCAATAACAGCGCAAGAATCTTTCCCTAAACTCGATTTCCTCTTCATAGTCTCGTGATATGATAGACTTCCGCTGATAGTACGATAAAAGGTCTCCCTTTTTCCTTTAACCATTAGACTTCCTCTTTTGGTCCCATCTGTTTAGAAGGTAATATGATAATAACTCAAACGAAATGCTCTTACAAGTTTGATTTGTTCTTCAGCAAGCTCTGTCATCACTTTTTGTGGTTAGATTTTCCAGTTCCTTTTTTACACCCAGTTAATAAGGAACATCATTAGATGATAACAAGCCGACCATGATTTATTGTCTAGGATTATTTATCAATGATGGGAATATATGTCTGTAGGTACTATGTAAAACTAGTTTTAAATTATTTCTTGTCCCCCTCCTCTCTCAAAAGAGAGACAAAAAAGCTCTTAATGAAATTCAACTGCTTTAGGAAAATTAAGGAGTTTGTTAATTTATTATTTTTGTGTTAAGACTCAACTTATCATATCTTATTTATGAAATCTCATGAACTATGTATGAATATAAAATATAAACTGAGTCTGTAGAACAACGTTTGTTGCTCATTGCTCTTAGCAAGCCTGAGTTGCTTTAACAATATGCTTCAAGAAAGACAAATACCAAAGATGCTTCAAGATTTGGATGGAATTGAAGGATTATTTCACAGTGCCTACTACTTCCTAGCAAGTACCTATATTTTATCTAATTAGTTGATGAATAGTGACTCTTCACCAAATCATGTGAATCATCAAAACGGTAGCTAGTTTTCATTTTAGAGCTTCGCGTATTTCAATAATTGCTGTCAGTAACTACAGATTTTAACAATATATGAGCTAGAGACCAATCAACCTAGCTAAAAGCTATTTGATTTTGATTTGGACTCTTTCCTCTTTTAATCTTCTTTCCCAGGTGGCAAACATGAGAGAGAGCTCGGAGGGTGGCTCCCAATATATTTCTGACTTGTCTGAATCTGAATTTAGAAAGCTACAAAAGTTGATGGTGCATGTTTCACGGATATATATAAAGTGACACAAAGGGTAGGGGAGAATTTGATTTTCGAGATGTGAGATATTATGGGACTGTAATAACTGTAAATGCTGTAACACTCTTTTTGGCCCTTTATTAATCATTTAATTTTATATTACATCTTATATAAGCTTTTACTTTGTTAAATTTTAATCCAAAAGGTAAGATTAGAGGTTTTTAAGATTTTCATTTTTCTCAAGAATATTTGTAAGTTTTATCCATAACTAAATAATCTTCTTAGATAAATTTAAGAATGCAACTTCTTATATTTTAAGATTGTATTTATAGAATATTTCCAACATGCATCTAAGATTTGAAGTGTTTGTCTACGTATTAAAAAAGAAAAAGTTGAAAGTCAGGGAGCACTACAATTCACTTTTCCTGAAAATATTCAGGGTAATAATCCCATTTATTACCATAAGGCTTGATTCCATTCAAAACAATAGCAATAAAAAAAGGGTTTGAAATCATTTCGTCAAGGTCTTTCTCTGTCTGAAGAGCATCTTCTAATTCTTGGAACCTTCCAAACACATGAAGACACAAACATGAGAGCATCACTAACCCTTGAAATGCCCACCAAGAGGTAACAGACAGTTAGAGATACACAGTCAGCTTTTCAAATTCAGATAAGCTCAATGACAAGAAGAAGCCATTAGCATTACATGAATTTCTTTCCACACTCATTGCTCTGATCCGATCTGCTAATCATTATATTAAAAGGCTCTGAAAATTTCAGCAGCCCATTTTTGTTACCTTATGGCTTGTCAATGAAGGCAAGATATTAGTGTTTGACATTTGGGTCATGAACTATGGCCCTAATGTCTGATTCTGATCCACGGGTACCAATAGGATTAGGAGAATTAATAGTATATGTAAAAGTGATTAGGTCAGTAATTCAAATCCTTAAGGTTAAGTCAATCACGTTTATAATTACTCTTGCAGTAGCAGACAAGGGCATTGAACCAAAATGAGCGTGGGAGCCAAAATCTGGATGCCGATGGTTCATCAAATATTTGAAGTTTGAATTGAAAGATGGATGCAATCAGAGTAGCAGACGGCACTGAAAAAGTGTGGGCACTAAGACATTCATAGATGGTACAAACCAGCAATCCCACAGAAGCGAAAAATAAAACCCACATTCTGAGGAGCTACACAAAGTTAAAGTAACTGCAAGTCTGCAACATATAAAGTGACTCCTGCCTTTGCCCTCTTTTTTAGATTATTGTTGAGCATTATATTTACTCTAAATTATTAGCTATCATGTTTCATTGAAGTCACAGATAAGAAACTAACAATGTTGTACTTCAAGATTAATTCTTATACGTTTAACAATAAACTATTTTGATCAAATAAGTAATGGCTGAGAAGCATAAAAGCCATAGTAGAAGAGTTCAGCAATTTTAAATGACTCCCATTTCCGTTCCCCTACCATGATTATGTTTCTTATTATCCACAAATAGAGTTTCCATTTCTTCTAAGCTCTTGCCTTTGGTCTCTGGTATAAATATATAAAAGAAAGCTGTAGCCACCACCATTATCCCTGCTAGCACAAAGAACATTCCTCCAAATGTTATCTTCTTGGAAATGGTCAAGAAGGTCATTGATACCACCCCACTCACTAGCCTATTCACTGAAATTGCAAGGCTCGAACCTTGGGCCCGTAGCCTCATTGGAAAAATCTCCGATGAGTAAACCCATGTGATGGGCCCGAGCCCAATAGAAAAGAAGGAAACGTCGGCACACACAGCCACAATACACAAAGTTATGGCCCAAAGGGGCTTGCTGGATGACTTCTGAAGAATTTTGGAGCCCATACCTAAGCCAGCTAAAGAGATGGCCATGCCAGATGAGCCCAACAACAGAAGAGGTCGTCTTCCAAACTTGTCCAAGTAGAAGGCGGAAAGTAACACAAAGGAACTCTTGGCTAAGCCCATGATCACGTTAACGCCAAAAAGCTGTTTCTTGCTATGAATTCCAGCAGCTCTGAACACTTCTGGGCCGTAATATATGACGGCGTCGTTGCCGGAAGCTTGCATGAAAAAGTTGATTCCAATGGCTGAAACTAGCATGCGCTTAATAGGAGGAGAAGGTCTTAGCAAAAGCTCTTTCCAAACACCTTCCCCGTGCCAATTGGTGGTGACCAGGGAAGCAACTTTGGTCATTTCTTGCAGTCTTAATTCAGCTTCTTCTGGAGACGCCGAGGTCTTGAGCAGAACCCCTTTTGCCTCTGCAACTCTTCCTTTCATAGCCAGCCAACGAGGAGACTCTGGCATGGCTATGACACCTAAACCGATGCCCATTGCTGGTATGGCTGCGAGGCCAAGCATGATTCTCCAACTCAAGTTCTGCGGGAGACCCGTCAGAGCATAGTTGATTATGTAGCCAAGCAAAATTCCAACAGTGATGAAGACTTCTGGGAGGGAGGTGAGGAAGCCACGATTCATGGCAGGGGAGAGCTCAGCTGTGTAAACTGGGGCAATCATAAGGGCAAAGCCAACGCCAACGCCAGCTACTACTCGGCCAGCCAAGAGAAATGGGAATGAAGGGGCGAGACCCATTAAGAGGGCACCCAACAGAAATGTAATTGCGGCTAACACTATGGTGTAACGCCTCCCAATCCAATCAGAGGTTTTGCCAGAAGCAAGTGATCCAATCAAAGAGAATACATTCAAGGTACCCACCAAGACTTCCTCTTGAACCGAGGAGATATGCAAATTTTCCTTGATTAACACTGCAGCTCCACTCATAACCCCAATATCTGCATAAACATTTACATAGCAATTCAACCCCTAAAATGATTTGGTGGCAGTTCGATTCGGTCATTTTCTTTTGTGGGTTTTATTTTCGTTGCCCAAAATGAAGGAAGAGTAAGAGTAAATGATCAATTAGACTCACCATAGCCCAGGAGAATGGAATTTGTGGAGGCCAAAAGAGCACAAAGGAGCGTGAATCTGTTGAGTCCAATCTGGGCATGACCAGAACCACCGGGTGTAGGGGCAGCTTTGGTGTCTTCGACAGTGCTATCCATTTCTGCTTCCGTGAAATATCTCAAAAGTGAAGAACTTGTGTGGAAGAGGCTGATATAGATATAGAGTCGGGTGGGTGATTCATGAGAGCCATGAGGCTATGGTTAATTGCAGATAAGAGACAAATTGCGTTAACACTAAATCTTGGCATGTAACTAGGAATGAAGAATAAGTAGTGGAGGGGAAATGAAAAGAGCATCGAGTGGCAAAATTACATTGGGAAACGACGTTCCGTATATTTAATTCTGACACAAATTAATGGTTTTGCCGTTTTACACGCCCATTGGTTCTTTCCTTTTCTTTTCTTTCTCCTTCAATTTTAGTGGGACCACCGAATGAAACAGAGTCCGCACTCTGCTGTCTAATGTCCCTCTCCCTCCATTTTTATATCCTTATTTATGTTATTTAAACAATCATTCACTAAATAATTTTTACTTTCATCCCGTAGAGAAAATATAAAAGTAAAATAAATGCATAGCGGATCATGTAAAATGATAAACAAAATATCTAATAATGATGAGTAAAGTACTCAATTTTTTCGTTTTGTAATACTATTTTAATAATTTTAAAAATAAAAATATTTTAAAAATTTTGTAAAAATAAAAAATAAAAAAAATGTTTTAAATAATTTTAAATAATATTTTTTTTTAATTTTAAAAAATTTTAATATAATATTAATGATATAAATATATAAAATTATATTAAAATTAATTTAAATTAATATTTATAGTTAAATAATAATAAAATATATTATTACAATAAAAAATTTCACTCAAATTTTAATATTATTAAATAATTTTTTATTTATTTATCTCTTTATTTTTTTAACTCTTTCGTGACATTTATTTTTAAATTTTTTTCTGTCGACTATAATTATATTTATCTTTTTGTATCTCTCTCAAATATTTTTCTCTCTCTTTATCACTCAATCTATCTTTTTATTATTTTTGTAATTTTTTTTAAAATAAAAAAAAATAATGACATAAGAATTATGATGTTTTCATCTATTTTTAAATTATCAATTTTTTTATTTTTTAAATTAATTTAGTATTTTTTTTTATCGAAACAATTTGAAATAAAAATATTTCTATCAAAACAATTTAGAATAAGAATATTTTGGTCAAAATAACTCAAAATAAGAGTATTTTTGTCAAAATAACTCGAAATAAAAATATTTTTCTCGAAATAATTCGAAACAAAAATATTTTTATTGAAATATTTGATAATATAATAATTTTAATTAAAATGATATAATTTTTTAATAAATATTTTATTTTATTTTGATAATTTTATTTTGTATCGATAATTTTAAAAATAAAAATATTTTAATTATTTTAATAAAAAAAAATTAGTTCGAATAATACACGGTAGTACAAAATCAGAAAATGCAAAACTTTTAATGCTGTGTTTGTTTTCACGTTTGGAAACGTGATTTGATGAGAAACGTGATTTTTGCATAAGCTCCAAAGTGGAGCTTCTGCAAAAATCACGTTCACATACATTACAAACGGGCTTTTAATTTATTCCACCGCAGATCCAAACAGGCATTAAGTCGGCGCGTTTTTCTTCTACTTGACAAAGCTTACTGCTCTTATCACAAATAGAAAGAAAGCATTAACCCCTCAGATTCCTTAATTCTAACTTTTGTCTTAAGAATACTACTTTATTGAAATAAACACTAGGATTAGGAATGTCATGCTGCGTTGGAATCATGAGGTCAATATCCTCTGACCTCTTGCTTTTGGTATTTGGCAGAAAGTAATATAAGAGAGGCTCACCAAATGTTCGTCATCAGCTTCAGCAAAAATTTCTTCGAGTTGAAGCAAAGTTTAGTTTCAGTATGTTCTATGCACTAATTACTGACGTAGCAGCTTCCCTGTGGAGACCGAAAGCGCCAACACACTTTCTCCCATTCGGTGCCTATGTAAATACAACTCTAAAACCGAGAATAGATACATACAAGCTCCACCCTCAGGGTTGAGAACACTAGAAAAAGCATTCGGTGCACTAAGCTCTCCCATTCTCCAAACTCTGTTTCTGCAACTGAAACAGCATGGTACAACTCCTATTCTATAATAGTCACTAGATCAAATGTAGAATTTAATTAAAAAATGTTGCATTTTCTTTCATTTTCTACAGATTTCCTTGCAACCGAACAGAAGAATCATGTATTTTCCTTACTTTCTTGGTTGGTCGACTGACACAAGGGAAAGGAACAGGAAGCTTCGGGAAGAGAAGGAACAAGACCCACACACCCTGCATTCGGTGTGACCGTCGCAGCTTTCATCTTCAGAAGAGTCGCTGCGCTCCCTGTGGGTACCCTTCAAGTCGCATTAGGAAATGTAAGATAAGCACAACTCTTATACTCTCTTTCCTCAGTTTTTTTGGTTCTCTTCTAAGTCCTTTGATCTTTTTCGCTTTCACTATCAATCTGGGTGTCTTCAGGAATTGCAGACAACTGGAGTATGAAGGTCATTCGTAGAAAGACTACTGGAGCAGGAAGGATGAGGTATCTTAGAAATGTTGCAATCAGGTTCAAGAATATGTTCAGAGATGGTACCCATGCAATTTTTATTCTTCATCAGCACACGTTCCAGTTGTAAGAAAGTTCTTCTTCTTAGCTTCCTGATCAATTAATGTCATTGTTCATGCATTTTATATAACCAAAGGATCATATATTCACAACATAATTGACATCGGAGTCATTTTTGCATTACAAGGTTCGATTCTGATGCCTCGTGTTCTTTAAATCCACTCTAACCAGGGACTCACGCAGCTCCAAGGAAGAAAGAAGCATCAGTAGCACCTTAAATTTGGTAACTTGTTTGTGGACTGTAGATGTTTCTGTTGATCAGAGTTCATGAACGACTATGTACTGATCTTTGGACTTGTCTTAAAAACGAACTAGTATAATATGCCAGTAGTAAATGTTGAAAGGTCTTGTTGCACCAATCTCTAGTTATTAGTACTTAAAAAGCATCAATCTCCAGAAATAGTGTATTAGTATTCGGGGTTAATGGAATCTATGGGTACGTCATACTTCAGATTTAATCAGTCAATGGAACTGATATTCAGCTATTGACTACCCACAATTCATCGAAGCAAACAATCGAATTTTTTTATGTTTTAAACACTTTGGCAGTTGAAACCTGCTGGATAATTCATGTTTGTTAATAAGGCATTCAATATTTACACCGTCAGTTACAAGATTTGTTCATTCTAGTTTAGTATGAATATTCTGAGTCAAATAATCATATCACCTGAGCATTATCAACATACGGAAGAAGCTCTGTGGCAACTTCAGAAACCCAATTAACTGCAGTGCCAAAGAAAAGTTCCCAAAACCAAAGATCCAATGCCAAGACTGCTGAAAAGATGAGCAATGCCAATGTCTGATAGCGGTTCAACGGCCAACCTGAGACTTTGGCCATTGTCTTCAGAAATGGAAATGAGCTGGTATTTATGTTCCTTTTCCTTATGGACCACGCTGTTATCCATTGCACACGAGATGGGTTTAGGCCAAACTCCTCCCTTAATCTCCTCCCAAGATCCGGCATGTGGCCGCCCCCATAGAGTATGGCAATCCTATTGTGTCCCTCGTCAATTGCCCTTCTCAGGGACTCGACTGCAGCTCTATTTCTCTCACCAATTATAACTGATTTCTCTTCTACATCTGCTGTCACCTCTGTTAACCTTCACAACAACATTTTTACATCAATACTCAAAGTTTCTAGGAGTGACGAGAAAATTAAATTAACACAATTATATCTGTAGCTCTTAAATTGCAACACTGAGGATAACCAACTAAACTTCATGTCATTGTTGAAATGACAAAGAATATGCTCCTGACTGAAAAACCTACAACAGAAAGAGTTTGTATACATGCCCTGGGGACCAAAAAGGAAAAGACAGCGGGATGCATCGAAAAGGAAGAAATTGCATACTCACTCAGATGTTAGCCTCTTTGCAAGGAAGACCTTCATTGCAGCACCAAAATCAAGCCTTGACAGTGCCTCTATTTCAGGATATTCTGAGGCTTGACTTCCCGCATCTGCACAAACGCTTCCAATGATAAGAAGGCCAACAAGTGGCATAGGAAGCACACGTGAAGCCCATAAAAGCTTGGACCTCCATGAGCCATGATCTTCCGGAACTGAAGCAGACTGCAATATTGCCTTTGAAGATCGAAGAGTCATGTCTCTTGCGAAAGAAAAGAGGCTTTCACCTTTTTCGAGCTGAGACAAAAGGTGAAAACATTATTAAATCATAACAAAACATGAATAAAGTGCGAGTGGCAAAATATTGGTGAAGGCGATGCAAAGAAAACATGGAAGTTAGTCAAATTATTTGGGACAGCTTTCAAAACCTCATTAACTAAAGATGAGTTCATCCCTACTTTAAAGGCGAAAACTTAGGATTCAATGACCCTGAATGCAATGTATGCAATCATTTATTGGCTTCAAAGAATCGTAATTCCCCAACCATTGTATGCAAAATCTCCCCCATAATCTATACACCATGTTGAATTGAGCCAGAAGAAGTAAAGGTCCACAACCTGAAGTAGTTTGAAGGTCTCATAGTCAAGATCCGCATGATACCAATTCGCAGCCTGGTAATTGAGACAGTCTAATTGAAAATCAAGCCTGAGAATTCGAGCCATCTGTCGTTGTATGCATCCCAAAATGTTAAAACCCCTACTGCGAGAGTTTTTTAACCTTTTTGTAGCAGTAGCGTTTCTTCTATTTTCTAAACTTTCCCTGCTAGCCACCATTTCATAAAGTACACAATCATAGGATTCAAGTTCCTTCTGGAGGGTTAGAAAATACCTGCTTGAAGAAATTAGGATTACCCAACTTAATACTATTTGGAGATAAAACATTACCCGATTTAAGTCAGTGCAACCAAAACCATCTATGATTCTTAATATATTTATATAAAAAAAAAGGCCGAGAAAAAAGCAATTCCATTATGACTTCACAAAAGCTAGGCAATTTGCCACTAGCGCTTATTATATCAATCATCCGAATGCATGTTGTTATTTATTAGTTTTAGAAGTAGTTCAGCACTACACCAAAAAATACACCGTATATCATCCTTCAAACATACTCTCAGTTGCAATTGGTTTGGAAATATCAATCTTAGAAAGCCGCCAAATTACAAACATTCTTACCCAGATTGCAAACAGTGATCATTTTGTCAATCTAATTACCATATTTTGTGGCAGAATCTAGAAAAATAGTTTCTGAAAACAGCTTACATTTAATGTGGAACTTTGGTTGTGACATTATCTTTTTTCATCTCATTACTATGTTACCAGCGATTATAAGAGGAACCTTCATTTGCCAATATTTCAACATCCGCCCGTTGCCCTGACTTCCCCTATTTCTTTATCAGCAACAGAACCCCATGAATTCCCTTCATTTTCTTTTTACAAATGTTATAGACACCCGATTTCTCTATTTCAAAATCTAAGACCACTAGCATAAGTTGCTTTCGGAACTACCAAAGCCAAAATATCAATTGGGAAAGTTAGACGTACTCTTTATCTGCGATGTGAATTGTTGAAAACAAATCAACCTACACCATCAGAAAGAACAGAAGATAAGAAACAGTAAGCCCATTCATAAGAAAAACACAAAGCCGCCTTGAGGCATACAAAGGCTGCAGTTCGCACCTGAAGAAAGGGGCGCAATAGGGACCATGGGAACTTCTTTTTGTAGCTCACTACAGCCGACTGCAGCTCTCCACTCCCTCCATCGACTCCTCGCTTGAATCTCATGAAATCCGCAATAGAATTATTTTGCAAGAACTGCTCCGCAGACTCATCTTGTATAGTTTGGTTGGAAGAGGCTCTAACGATTGTGATAGACGGAAGAGAATTATAGAGTGAAGAGAACTGAAGGGGTCTGGTAAATCGAAGGCGTCGTTTAGAAGAAAGGAAGGGTCTAATTCTAGTGGGAGTGGAAGTAGAAGGGGAATCGGCGTTGGAAATCGAAGGAAATGAAGATGAAGAAGAAATTATAGAAAAAGAAGTTATTACCATTCTTTTTCTGTGCGGGGCAGAGAGATAAAGGAGGGTGTTTGGATAACCAGAAGATGGGGTTTCCAGACAGAAGGCCCTTTTCCTCGGACTCCCTGTTATTGCGGTTAGCACGGTATGTGTACCATATGCAACGTATATTGCTCTCGTGTGTGTGTGTGTGTTTTTCTGCTTAGTTTTCCGTTTTGGTTAGAAGCTAAGGAGAATCTCTTCTTGCTTCCTATTTTAAAAAAACAAATCTTCTTGCAAGTATTTAATATTTTTCGCTTGCACGCATGGTCTTGCCTTTTTCAATAAGTAGGGACGAGGAGGTGATAGTGTGCTTTCAAATTTGTCTTTAAGCAAATTTGAACACAATTACGTGAAGAGTTTAATATCATATATATATATATATATATATATATAAGATAAAAGAGAAAGAATTGTAATAAACTCGTTAATCAAGAAAAAGAAAAATTTGTATTCTATTATTTTTGTTTTAAGTAAAGTTTATGTTTATTTTTAAAATAAATAATAATAATATAATAAGTGTATAAGAAAAGTTTTTATTTTAAGTAAAATTTGTGTATCTTTAAAATAAAAAAAAATGATGTAATAAATGTATTAATCGAAGAAATAATTTAAGTTCATTTTTTGGCAAAGAATGTTATATTTTGTAAGAAACTTTGTGTCTACGTAGTATATTCCCCACAAGCTAAAATAATAACAGTAAACCCCCCCCCCCCCCCCAATAAAGTTAGAACAGGGAAAAATTAATTATTCGGTCAAATTGAATAGGCAAAAAATACAAGTAGAGAGATTTATTACTGGCTAATAATAATAAATAAGATACAAAGAATACAATGAAAGGGGAAAATAAACCAAAGGGCCTAAGCCGGGCCTATATATAACGTTATCAATTACATAAGTAAAGATATAAAAGAATTTTCAAAATCAAGATGCAGTTGCAATATCCATGGGGGTTTGCTGAAATAAATGTGTCAAAAGAATGCTTACTGTGACAATAGCCGAAGGCCTGCTTCTAAATCTACCAGTGTGATGGTAAGAATTTCTTCTGTATCTATACAATCAAAGCTGAGCCTGAGATCCAAATTTTCTCTAGCATTAACTAACATGGTGTCCACCAAACCACCGTTCGTTTCCTTACGCTGCTTTTCTGTTGTTTCCCCTTCTATCAATGCTACTATAGCTTCTATACTGCACGAGTTATGCAACTTAAATCCATATAGCAAACTATCTACTGCTTGATTATTCATCTTGATGTGAAGAATTTTAGCTAATTCTTCCGAATTGAAATCATTAAAATGGAAAAACTTGGTCACCCGTCTACAAAAACCTTCATTCGAAGCAATTACACGCTTCATTGGTTCACTGTAACCAGCAAATATAACCACAATTTTTCCACTGTCCATGACAGACATAATCTCCTCTAAAGCTTCCAACCCATAGTCCTTATCATCTGCCTTCTGCATTGGTATCAATCTATAAGCTTCATCAACGAACAGAATTCCTCCCTCTGCTTCCTTTATCTGTGTAAAATGTTTGAACTCGCAATTAAGCAAGGTGGTTAAGTTTGGCTTCTAAAATTCTAAGAAGTATGAGAAAAAGGATTTCAAAGCCAGTCAAAATACCTTCCTCCTAGTCTTTGGACCAGTATGACCAACAAACTCTCCAACCAAATCAGTTCGTTGTACTTCTGTCACTTTATCAGTAGGTAGAATTCCCACCATGTGGAGTAATCTTCCAAGGATCCGTGCTACCATTGTTTTACCTATTGAATACAGCAATCAACTTCCATTACAACAGTCTACAGAAAATTGTACAAAGAAAAATGAAAGATAACACTGTAAGTGCATTATTCATAAGAAAAAGGTATCAACAAATATAATATAAGATGACTAGGGCCTGATAAGTGAAAATCATTTTAAGAACAGAATGAGACGTCAATCAAGATTTATTTAGCTGCATTTTGATTTCATAGAAAAGGTAAGCTAGATCAACAAAGTATGAAATCAATAGAAAATGTCACGTTATAATGTGTATTGCCATTAATCTAAACCATTAAAGAGTAAAAGATTTAGATTTTCAGGCTGCATTAATTGGGGAAACAAGGAGAAAGGGCTTGAACAGCCTAAAATCATGGCCTTCGACCTTAGTAATAGTGGAGTGCTAAAGGAAGTAGCCAACAAGTCAACTTAATGATCCATATGTAAATTAACTTCAGAATTATATGCCAACTCTCTACATTAATTAATGATTGATCACTCAAACATCTATATACCAAGAGAATATCATCGCAAGATGTTCTTGATAAAAATGATTGAATTCAATATTAAAGCACAATCTTAACAATAGCAAAACTTAATAGCACAAATTGTGAATGAAAAACAAGGAAAACAAAAACCAAGTAAGATATTTTCCAAATACTGGTTGCATACAAAACACTGTATTCCACAAATAATTTGTGAGTTGTGACCAATAACCTGTTCCAGGATTGCCAAGGAAGGCCATATGAGGGGGTCTTCTGGTGCCAACTTGCAGACCAAGAGCTCTACGCCTCTCATCCAAAAGCATACCCTTTGCCCACTTCCGTAGTTGTATTTTTAGATCATGTAGCCCCACAACATTTGCAATTTCATTTTCAAGCTCATCCATTTTAGCTTTGGATTCACTGCATGCTTCAATAGCCCGTCTCTTCCTCTGCTCTTCAAGATGCCGGTGTAAGAGCTCCCTAAGTTTCTCACTTCCAGGGCCTTGGGAAAGATGATTTAAAGGAGTCATTCCCTCCTGTGATTTAAAGGCATCTATCAAAAATTTTAAGAAAATATGTTAAGATAACTTTAAGACATCAATGCAAAGTTACTACATTGTCCTTAGCATTGCAATCAGCATTGTATTCAAGCAGTGTTTTCACAGTTAAGCATTCTTCAGCTCGAAGTGAGTACCAGACAGCCAGGTGTAAAGGTGTCATACCATTCTGCAAGAACAATGTTGAGAAATAACTTTCATATCGAGCTTTATACAATTCTGTTATGGTTTTAAACTAACTTAAATGACAGATGAGGTGACAAGATAATTCACATTTGCTTTGGCTTCAATAAAAGCACCATGTGCAAGAAGTAACCGTGTAGCTTCATTGCACCCATTCTTGGCAGCCATGTGCAAGGGGGTTTCTCCATACTGCAACAACAATACAAAGGAACTTTATTTAGAATTAGGAGAAAAATTACTAAAATTCTAGATTATACGTATTTATATTCTAAAAAACAATTCAAGAAAAGATATTATCTAGTGCCTACCATATTCTTAGCCTCCAACTCAACTTTATCTGGTCCTTGCCAATTGAGAAGAAACTTAACTATCTCAGCCCTATTGTGGCCAGCAGAAACATGAAGCGGTGTTTGAGCCATCTGCATTTAAGACAGGTTAGATCCTCTAACATGAAATAGAAACACAATAAGAGAAGCCATATGAAATCCGATAAAGTTAAACCAGCATATAACCAAGCAAAATACTTACTAATGAAGCATACACCAGCTTTTTTTTTATTACAAAAAGGATCAAAATTGAAAGTGAAGGAGTTGGGGAAAGAGTGCTGATTGAACCTAAACAAATTTCCACATTGCGTGTAACTGATTCAACTTAGGTAAAAGAATTCTTCACCCAACTAGTTTGTACTTTGTAATAAATATCATAAATGTGGTTACATATTTTTCTTTTGATTCTTAATCTACCTGGCATACTGAGCAGAAAAAGCACCAGGGCGAATTTTAATAATACCCAGAATTATAACCAAGGCATATAAGGCCCTCCCATCTAGACTTGTATTAAAGATACATGCCATCTTCTCTTACTAGGTAATTTGATGTTGTAATGTGTCCCCACCAAGTCTATGAGATAGTCATGCATGACTCACATTGAAAAATCTCAGCGTTAAGGCAGCAGTCAGATTTGCTAAAGACATGACCAGGTAGATCTAAATTCATGTGCATATCAAATCCTCCATTCACACGAAAGAAAGAATTAAAAATGGCATTGATCCACATATCAATACTTATAAAGAATACCACACATATGTTTCCAATATAGAATATATTAGAACCAACAAATCTTTGTAAACGCCCAAGAGTTCATTATACGAAATACCCAAACCGTGGAAAAGCATTCAAGAGAAGAAAAATGAGATCTTACAACAGGGTTTCCCTGGTTGAGAAGAGATGGATTATCTCGAAGTAACCTCTGGAATCCGACAAGGTCCCCAGACTGCGCGTAACCATGGATGGTGGCGGGTTTGGCAGATCTTGACCGTTGATCCTGAGACGTCTGCATTCTAAATTCGAAGGAACAACGGCAGAAATGGGGTGGGAGGAAGAGAAAGAGATTACAGGAGAATGAAAGTCAACGAGCGATGGTTATTTTTTTCAGATAATTTTCGCGTGAGAGTCTTCGGCGGTCAGTGTAGGAATGAGAAAGAAGTTCCCCGCGTCCGATTCTTGCGTCTCGATCTTGTTCCGACTGCTTTCACAGCCTCTCCTTCCTCTCTGAATTCAATGCTTTTTTATATGACTCCAATTATTTGACTATTATGTCCCTGCCTTACTCCTCCATCTATCAATCTACGCAGCCATATTTGCTGGATACAGATGTCATGTAACATTCTCTTTCAATTTCGGTCCTATTAATACAATTATTAAATTATTCATCGGCTTCCATATTTGACATTAACAATGTAATCATAATTGGGGCCCCATCATTCGTAAAAGCTTTCCTCTCACTTTAATTATGTAATAATTTATTAGAATTTAATTAAATATTAAATTAATAAAAAAACTTAATCATTTAATAAATTAAAAATTAAATATATTTTTAAATTAAATATAAATTTTTTTAATAAATGATTAAATATAAATTTATAAAAAATAATTATCAAATTTATATACAATAATAATATAAAATTAATTTTATACAAAACATAACCTCCATTTTTAATATAGTATTTTTATTATACAACTTTTTATTTTATTTTTAATATATATATAAATTTTTCTTAAAATTTAAAAATATGCTACAATTAAATTT
Organism: Gleditsia sinensis; assembly: GCA_037074535.1. Classification (NCBI taxonomy): domain Eukaryota; kingdom Viridiplantae; phylum Streptophyta; class Magnoliopsida; order Fabales; family Fabaceae; genus Gleditsia; species Gleditsia sinensis. Next base: position 85,395,520 of record CM073463.1, read on the forward strand.
ATTTTTAATATTCTGTTAATTAATTGTTATTTCACTTCTTTGTTTATATTTTTAATTAAAATAACTTCAACTAATATTATATTGTTGTTTTTTTTATTTTTTATTAAAAAAATGTAAGTCATATTAAATAAATTTTTTGTATTTTTTTATTTCTATTAAAAATAATATTATTACTTAATTATTTTTAAATATCTTTCAATTACTTTTAATAAACACTAGAAGGTGCATCTATTTGAAAAATATATATAAATATATAAATACTAAAATTATTATTTAATTGCATTAAAAATAATTAAAATACATTTTTTAAAAAAATAATGTTTGAAATTGCCGATCTTTTAAGATAAAAAAATAAAAATCTTAGAATATAACATTTATAAAGGTATTTTGGTAAAAAAAATATAAAAAATAATAAGATAATAGTCAACTAACACAATATTCAAAATAAATTTAATTGTAATATACGAAAGATTTATATATTTTTTAAAATTAATAAAAAAATATTGTATAATAAAAATAATATATAAAAGAGAGGAGAGTATTATTTTTTAAAATATAAAACCTAATCCAATTTAATTACTTTAAGTTATCGAATTTTTAATTTAACTATCGAGTCATTTCATACTAATTTGATTCAATCACAAAAGTAATTCAATTGTTAAAACTATACTTTTGATGGTTAGTTCAGCAAGTCATCGAATGAATTAATTAGGTTGACCAAATTTTAAAGTTATAATTATAATTATGATTAAATATTATATATATATATATATATATATATATATATATATATATATATATATATATATATTTATAAATAAAATGATAAATAAATTTGAGTTAAAAGTGAGAAGATGCATACCTTTTTTTTAAATATTACTGTACCAAACACGTATCTTAGGGCCTGTTTGGTTGGATGGAATAAATTTTAATAGAATTGAAAGAAGGAATAGAAAAGAGAATGGAATACCATTACCTTGTTTGGTATGCGATGGAAAAAAAGAGGTAATATGATATTTTATTATTTAATTAATAGATAAATTGAAAGAATAGAAAGATAAGATAAGCAAAATGATTAAATTAATTAAATTAATTTTTTTAAATAAAAAAATTAAAAAATAAAAGAATTTTTTTTAAAAAAATTCTTACAAATTAATCTTTACAAAATATAATTAAATTAATTTTTTTAATAGTTAAATTAAATTAATTTAATAAAAAAAATATGAAATTAGCATTATTTTGTGATAGAATCTTAGATTCCATTCATTATTGGAAGGAGTCCATTTTTCATCACATAATAAAACGTAACATTTAATAAAATGTTCTATTCCATCAAACTAAATAATAAAAATCTATTTTTTATTTTAAATTTTTTTTTATTTTTACCAACTAAACGCGCCCTTAAATTTTTTTAACGAAACCATAGACAGATCCCTCGTAACCGAACTTAATAAGCTAATCAGCTGCCTTATTAATTAGTACTTCGTCTCCTAACCCATTTGAAGTACATTCACTCGTGACAGAAGACAAGCCTTGAGCAGCCTTTTATCAAATTTCACTATCCGATTACACACACAGATTGACTAACTACCTCCATGGCGTCATCACCAGTTGGTATGGACACCAATTTAGCTTACTTACATTAAGCGTCAAACACAAATTATGGGCATGTAATAGTGTTTTGATTTTAATGTTTTCATAATAAAATAATTTGTTGAGAATTTTTTTTTAAAATAAAAAAATAAAAAATATATTTTTAAAATTTTTCACTTTTATTTAGTAATTTAAAAAAAACAATATTGAGTTTGTCACTCTAAATTATTTCAAACTAAGAAGTATAAAAAAAAAAATGTATTTAAAAAAGGTAGCCCGTGCTGAGAAAACAGTACCCATAAAACGTCATTTATGAAATAGATCCCTCAAGAATCCCACTTAATAATTGTCCTACAATTTTATCAAATTAGATTACGATCGTATATCAATCCTGACAATCCACACTGGCGTGACTTATATTAATGCTCTAACTAAAAAGACAAGTGAGGCCGATACAGACCCACATCGCTACGTGTCATCCAATCTCATGAAGATGAGGTTGCTTTAACGTGTGGTCATCACAATCCTCTCTCTTCATCACTACGTTTGTACATCTCCCGCGAACCGGTGTTACACTCCCTGATATTTTACTTTCTATCACATCGTTACAAAAAATTTCACAACGACCACATTATATAGAGCTGATACCGGACCTTACCTAAACTAGTTCCACCGCTTCCTTGAACTTTGTCTAACAGCCATGGCCACTCTCGTAAAACTTCGCTTATGCCCAGAAAGCTTTGACAACCTCTGCTTCAAGGACCACCGCAGAACGAGGTCGCTTGGAGGGGGAATTGGCCGGTCCGTTTCTCCAAGGATTCTGGGTGGCCATAATGGGATTTCTCTAAAACAGTGCAGGGCATTTAGGACTGAGGATGGAGGGGATTCCAAGGAGCAAAAGTGTCGGAATTTGAAAAAAAATGAGGTGAAATTGAATAGGGAAAGTGGGTTTTTGAGTTCCATAGAATCTATAATGTTGAGGACTTTCAAGGTGGCCTCAAAATCAGACGATGAGTATCGGCAAGCTGTGGCGAAGGTGGAGGAGGTGCTATCGTCTGTAAGTTGTTTCTAATAATTTGTTTCGTCCTATTGCTACCTAACTTAGTTCAAGTGGCTGCGGTCGTATATAGATGACTCTCAATGCACCCAAAAAAAAAAAAAATCCCATCCAATGATTGTTCATAGAGTTATTTTGCATTTAAATTTTGTTAATATAAGTCTATAGGAAACAGAAAAATGATTACTTTAAATTATACCTAAACACTCCATATTCTCACTATCCTTGTTTCTTATAAAAATGAATAATGACTCTTAACGCCCGTCCTCTTATGCCAAAAACCAGATTGCCGTTCAAATTGGAAGATATATTGTGACTATGATGAGCACTGGGGTCATTCTTGCCATTGGATTTCAGATGTCAGGTTAGTGCAACTGTATATGCAACTTTCCCAACAAGAATGTGTATTGAGTTCCATCTGTTCTTATATGCATTGGTTTCCCGTGTTGAACGTTAAATTGTCTGCAAATATTCTGAAGGTGGAGACAGTCAGATGGATGCACTGATATGGTATAGCTGGCTTGGAGGAATTATCATTGGGACAATGAAAGGTGCTAACATGGTGTTGGAGGAACACTATCGTGCTGGTCCACGTAACATTGTCATAACAGGGAGGTAGACTTCGACCTTCAACGAGCTTATTGCTTTTCTTCTATAATTAAATCCCATCACTCTTTCTTGTCTACTATGAGTCCTGAGAATCTTTGCTCCAATGGGTTGTCTCCTTTCCATGTTATGTTTCAAGTCTTAAGTTCGTTTACAAAATTATCTAACCAAATAGCACACATGCTTGGTTTTGAAACTACTTCGACGAAATTCGAAAGTTATGTACGAAGTGTTCATATGATTATTTGTTGCATCTTCTAATTTTTTTGGACAACGTGGCACCTTCTAATTAAATGGCTTGGTTTGTACAGTACAAGAGGACTGGGTAAGGCCCTGGCGCGGGAATTCCTTCTTTCGGGAGATCGTGTGGTTGTTACTTCTCGCAGGTGGTTTTCTGGATTGTGAGAACTGTTTAGTTTAATAGAAATTGAAATATAATGTGTTATGTGGCTTTCGTCTATATATTATTCACATAACTGCTCCCACTCTCCCATTTTTGTGAAGGCAGCCCTGAGTCTGTGCACGCAACTATTAAAGAGCTGGAGGAAAACCTAAAGGAGGGCATTGCCACTGCAGTTGGCTCATCTCTCACAATGCTTTCTCATGCAAAAGTGGTCGGCATTGCTTGCGATGTTTGTGAGCCTCTTGATGTACTGAGATTGGCAAATTTTGCTGTTGACGAGCTTGGTTATATTGACATTTGGGTAAGTGTTATGCTGTTTCTGTTTTTTGCTTTTAACTTTCTTAACTTTCTTTCAACATTCAAACTCTGAAACAGATAAACAATGCTGGTACAAATAAAGGATTTAGACCACTCCTCCAATTTAGCAATGAAGATATTGAACAGGTATATGTTAATGAGTTGTTCCTTATTTACTTTGTTATACAAAATGTTTATGGGTTTAATAAAAGATTCAGTCTCTGAGTTATTGTAAGTTTTATTCCTTGATTTTAATTTCATTTTAAAGTTTGTTCCTTTCTGGTTTCTTGCAGATTGTATCGACAAATCTGGTAGGATCTTTAATCTGCACCCGAGAAGCTATACGAATAATGAGAAACCAGGGAAAAGGGGGCCACATATTTAACATGGATGGTGCAGGCTCTGGAGGTTCTAGCACACCCCTGACGGCTGTGTGAGTTGTTCCCTTGGGAATTTAATTTCTTCTCCTATGACAGAATGCTGATAGTTCCCCTCAATTTTCGCAAACTTGTGGTTGTTGCTAATAGTGCTAACAAGACTTTAATTTTCATCTGACATGTAGATATGGTTCTACGAAGTGTGGCCTTCGGCAACTTCAAGGATCGCTGTTGAAGGAGTGCAAGCGATCCAAAGTAGGAGTCCATACAGCATCTCCAGGCATGGTTCTTACAGATTTACTTTTAAGGTACATCTACATGTGAATCTGTTCCTGATTTCTGAACTGGTTTTGTTATTTTGCCTGGGTCACTTTTCTAAGCTTGTTAGTTTAGAAAGTTCCAACATTTTTTTTCCCTCTTTCCCCAAGAATTAAGAACTTTGATTGAGTTGAAAAGTTCAGTATTATGATGAGCATGTGATTATTGCTTCATAATTGTGCTAACACCAATTCATGGCTTGTGTGCAGTGGCTCAACGGTACAAAATAAGCAAATGTTTAACATCATCTGTGAACTTCCAGAAACGGTTGCTAGAACTCTAGTAACACGGATGAGGGTTGTTAAGGGAACAGGCAAAGCCATGAATTACTTGACCCCTCCGAGAATCTTGCTTGCTTTGGTCACTGCATGGTTGCGACGGGGTCGCTGGTTTGATGATCAGGTACTGACACTGATTTTTAGGGGATGATGTCACAGTCTAATATTTTGTTATGTCTATAGCTCTTTTTCTTAAACTGCATTAGCTTTTTGAATAAGTTTCAATGATACATAGATATATGGAGTTGTTGAAAGGAAACATAACTTGAGCCAGAACTTAATCACAGAACGATGTATTTCAGGGAAGAGCTTTGTATGCAGCAGAGGCAGATCGACTTCGTAACTGGGCTGAAAATCGCACCCGGTTGTCTTTCACTGATGCAATGGAAATGTACTCAGAGAACACGTGGATATCAGTCTTCTCACTCTCTGTTGTTTGTGCCTTCATAATTCTTTCCAGCACAAGCAACAATTTGCCAGGCACTTAATTTGAAAGTGCATTCGCTATTAGTGAAGAGGCAAATTGATGCCTAAAATCATGAAAACAACAGCAAGAACCTAAACCAAATAGCAGGTGGATATTTTTTCCCACCATCTTTCAACTATGGGCTCAGACATATGGCTAGTCTCAAATATGCTGTCTGGGCTCTCTGTATATAGTGAACAGCCATTAAGCATTCTCCATTCAAATGTTTATAGCATCATGTATAGCCTTCATTAAACTGAAATGGATTCTCATGTTCTCACTCCAGTATTTTTATTTCCCTTGTCAGTGATTCTGAAAGCATAATTTAATTACTATCTAAAGCCTACCCAGAATTGAATTAAACCCATTCATGGAATCATAGTTGACTATGCTACGACGTTTGGAAAAAGAGAGTGGTTCCCAAGTAGGAGATTCGAGAAATAAGCTATTGCATGTGCGTAAGTCATTGCAGATTGCATTGTGAATCAAAACTCGGTCATCTTTGTGGATGCTCTTGTCTTCTGTTCGTTTAGCAGCTACATGTGCTTACATGGATAATTGGCACGATTGAATGACCGATGAAATTATTGGATGCTTCTTGTTATTTTTTCAATTGGCTTATAATATTAAGAAGTTGTTTCCTAACCCCCATCTCGAATTTCAATGATAAGAAGAAAAAGAAAAAGACAATGTAAGCTTATCCTAAAAGTAAATTTAAGCGTGGAAGGATTGGTTTCTCGTCATGGATCAATGGATTCCAGCGTGTTATGAGACTTGAGTTGCACTTCACAAATGAGATTCTGGTGTACGATTTATATGATCTTTGTGCTTTTTAACTTGACAAATTAACTTTTTGCGGTGTCTCTTTCAAAAATAAGTAACACCCTCTAAATATTATATGATAATGTAAGAAAACTGGGTAAAGTCACGTGAGTGGGATGGGCTAGGTGCTGAGATGCCAATTTCCTCTAATCACGCTGTCCTGCCTTGGTTGCTTTCGATCGTCCCTGTCATCCGAGAATACATACGGGGCTACACCTACAGTATTGGACCCTCCAGCACTTTGGTGTGAGCTTTCACATCGATCCAGGAAGATATTTTGTATATTTGGGACCCAACTGATCTATGAAGCCATTAATGACAGAGTGCCCTAATCAGAATGAGTATGATCTCCATATTT